>OX637626.1:0-1437912 GCA_951802195.1 Tausonia pullulans
ACCTACCGACCCAACCTACCGACCCAACCTACCGACCCAACCTACCGACCCAACCTACCGACCCAACCTACCGACCCAACCTACCGACCCAACCTACCGACCCAACCTACCGACCCAACCTACCGACCCAACCTACCGACCCAACCTACCGACCCAACCTACCGACCCAACCTACCGACCCAACCTACCGACCCAACCTACCGACCCAACCTACCGACCCAACCTACCGACCCAACCTACCGACCCAACCAGAACTCCAGCACAGGTACTAGGAATCGGAGGAATTCGCCTGCGCTCACGAGTGGGAGGGTTTGAGATGTACTTCACGATCTCGGAGGTCTATCACATCTCCGGGTTCGCAAACCTCATCAGCATTGGACAACTCGGCAACAAAGGAGTCGAGACGAGATTCTCCAAGAGGGCGTTTAAGCACGAGATCGCTCGAATAAATATACTGAATACGCTAAACGGATGTGACCAGTAGTACAATTGTCCATGCCGGCTCGGCTCGCACGCAAAGATGGACGATGAAACACAAAAAAAACGATGACAGCTATCCATGTGGAGGTGGTCCATTCCGACCCTTCACAGCGACGCCAGAGGCAACGGGTTCTCGACCCAGTACACCGCGCGGAGCATCGACACGAACACCCTCAACGAGAGCTCCAGCTGGGGTCCATTGTAGGTCGAGCAGTAGCCCGACTGGTCCGAGTACTCGGGGTTGCACGACCAGGGGTTGAGGAGCTTGACGATCCCAGGGTAGGGAGTGGACAGGTAGTCGATGCCGTAGGCGTGCAAACCAATCATCTCGACCAGGTGGGAGCGACCTTCGGAGTTGAGGTTGTCAAAGTCGATAACGGTGTACGAGACCTCTTGCTTCCACTGCGAGTTGGAGGCCGCCCAACCGGAGTCGCCAAGGAGGTGGACGACCCCAAACTCGTCTTTTGGGCCCATCCCGTCGAGCGAAGTGGGGTAGGTGTCGACGGCGCAGATGACGTCGTCTCGAATGCAGCGGAGGAGAGCGAGGATGATGGGAGCGGTGGATTCTAGGTCCCTGAACAAGCTGTTGGGCTGGCCGCCTGTGAATGAGGCGAGGGCGACGTCGGGACGGATACCAGTGAGACCCAGGTAGCCGGTCCACCCTTTGTCCGTGGTGCTCTGCGAACGCAGCTCCGGGTAGGCGTCGATATACTTTGCAAAGGCCTTTTCGAGGAGGGGGACGAAAAAGACGTTGGTAGGAGGGTAATCGCCGTTGGGACCGGGCTCGACGGCATCGAGGGTGGGTTGGAAGCCAATGTATCGACCGCAGGCTCCACTGGTGAGGATAGGCAGGGTGTCGTCGATCAAGACGGTCGCCTCTTTGCCTGGATACTTGAAGTTGAAGGCGAGCTTGCGGATGAGCTTTCCGTCGGCGCCGATATCGACGACGTTGTAGTCGATGGTCTCGACGAGGTACTTGGTCCAGCTTTCCGCTCCGATTCCTTGTGAGGCGAGGGACAGGATCGCGCTGCCCATCTGGGAGGGACGAGGTCAGCTGACGGCCGTGGTGCTTGTGGGAAATGGACTCACTCCACAATCACCAATGCTCCCCTGACGGACGTTGGCGGGAGTCAACCAGACGTAGCCCTCGAGCGCCCACAACCCTCCCTCGGCGGGAACAGACCCGTTGCCTCCACCCAGGACGGACTTGTACTCGTAGGTGCACCCATCTTTCTCCGGGAACGAAGGCTGGCTCTCGGGATCGCTCAGCGCTCCGAGGTAGTCGGTGGTGCCCGTAAACGAAAAGGCGACGGTGGTGTCCTGCTGGACGTCGGGCGCGTTTTCGTAGGTTCCCGGACGGAAGAACTCGGTGGGGCCATTAGTGGTGGTGCCGACGCTCACGGAAGAGTTGTCGGGAGTGGAAACGACTTGGGAGACGTCGCCGTTGTCGGGGGAGCCCGAGGTGGTGTTGACCGGAACGACGATCTCTCCTCCGTCCGGGGTAGACACGGTGGTATTGTCCGACTCGGGAGTGGGCAAGGTGGTGTTTTGCAGGACGGGAGGGACGGCTTCGGTCGAGTTGAGGACGACATCGGGGAGCTGGACGGGAGTGGTGGTCTCGATGGTGCTGGGGGAGGTGCCCTTGTCGTCTGGAGAGGGGTAGTTGTTGCGAGCTTTCCAGAGGGGAGAGGCCTGAGTGAGTGTGCCCGAGAGGAGGATGGCAAGGGGCAAGGCGGTGAGGAGCATTGTGGGAGGTGTGGGTGGGGTGAGGGCTGGAAATAGGTGTTGGTAAGAGAGGAGATTGCGAGGTCGATGATGGGACGTGAACCTTTTACTCCTCCTCTCAGGTGCGACAAGGCTGTATGAGTGCGGTGCTGATCCCGCTGACGTTGATCAGTTGCTCCGCATCATAATTCTTCCCGCTATGTTCCAAGTGATCTGCGGGACCAAAACCTTGCCTCGGCTGTGCGCAGGCAGCGGGAAGGGGAACGTGGACGAAATGCGGTTCGTGCTTGGCAAGCCCCCGCCCGCACCCGCGGGGAGGTGGCTGTATCCGATCATCTCTGCCCAGTGTGCCGTCTTCGTCTTTTTGGGCCTGTTCCAGAACGGTGACAGATTCGGGTTTAGTGGGGCGGAAGCATATTTGAGACACGCTGATCCTCCCGCGTGTGAGGAATGGATGACATGCTTTAACCGTTTCGACACGTGGCCTAAAAAGAGGCACTAAATCGGATCGCGAGACCCAGTTGCATGAGACTAAGTAGCCAATGGCGAAACAGGAGCGTGACCCTGACACAGCGGGTGAAGATGATGACGTGCATGGCGTCCGAAGAGGAGATCATGCTATCCGTCGATCCTCAACAATGGGAACTAGGAGTCTTTCGACAGGGCAATCAAATGGACACGCCATTCCTGATTGACATCCGTTACATGGACAATGCCGCTACATGATTAACGGGGAAATCGCCTAAGAAAGGAACCTACAACCAACAGTGGCAGACCGAGCAACAGCTTCTCGGGACTGGCAAACGCCACCGCACCGCTGCCCATAGCAGTCGAAGTCGCAGTCGGTGCACTGCTGGTCCTTGTGACACTCTCGCTCAATGGCGTGACGCTGACAGCGTCCGACAGGGCAGGGGTGCCATCGTTCATCGAGACGGTCGCTGTCTCCTCCCACGTAGTGAGAGCTTCCTCGAATAACGTTGATTGTATGTCACCGTAGAGCTCATCCGAGGTGGCGATGGCAACTATCGACTCGGGGGGGGTCAAGAGCTGTCGAATCTCCTCGGCTGTGCCATTAACAGTAGACTTTGGCCCGAGCGACGCAGAGGCAGCTGCCAAAGCTGACTCGGAAACGTTATACAGGCCTTCCACCCCTGACACGGCTGCGGTAGTCTCAATATCGGGAGAATTGGTGTAGGAGCCGGGGACGATAGAGCTTTCTTCTTTCCCCGGCTCTGGTGTTAGGATTGGCCCAAGAGTCGATGGCAGAGAAGGTTGGGCAAAGAGAGGGGTGTTGGCGACGAAGTGTACTGAGAGTGGTGGCGGGTGATGAAAGGGAACTGAAGTGATGGAGGTGACACGGGCTCGCATAAGGGTCTTGGGCAGGTTTGTCGAATCCAAATGGTAGTCAGAGTGCAGATCAAAAGGTACGATTAGCTGAGTGTCAGGATCTCACGCATTCACCACATAGGATCCGAGCCCATTGGCTGTGAGAACCTCGCGGATTCACCAATAGGCTACGCGCCTGTGTAGCATCTGTTGGAAGGAGCGATTCACGGAGACCTATAATCTAGTAATCTCCATCCCTTTGTCCTCGCTTTCTAGTACTTTCTACGCCACTCGGTCAACCATATATGAGCGGGTAGATTCGAGTAGCTGTATCAAATAAGCTTGCAACCACATTGGACCCCAGGGCGAACATAGACCTGCAACAGCATCGCCCTTGTTGCTCGGCTCCCATATCTTCAGCCTCTCTTCAGCCCCACTATCCCACACTCTTTGTTTTCTCCTACGCCCCTCTTCTCACCCATCCCCCTCAGTCATTGCGCCTTGGGCCAATCCTAACAACAAGCCCGTCGCGACCCATCGACAGAAGATCTCGGGCGGGTGGTCATACTTACTTTGCCAGCCGAGTGTTTGACGGATAGACGACCATTATGAGACACCTCGAATCCGCCGGTATCACGACTCCAGAACCAGAATCCACACGATGCCAAGCTCAATCCACCTCGGAGAGTCTCCGCTATCGCCTCAAACGAGATCTCGCAGTCGCGTCCCCAGTGAACGGGGAGTCATTGTCTACCTGCTGTTGACGATCGAGCGAAGAGCGCCGCTTCTTCCTTGTCGACGACCTTCAAGATGGTCTCGAACACGAGCTTGCTGTCAGTGCGCGTATTAACTGTGCTCATCAGCGTCGGATTCAAGCGGAGAGAAGACTATGCCTTCCCTGTGCATCTTCTATGGATCCGAGCTGTCAGGCCATTTGTCGTCGAGATATGGGACTCGCTCTCCAAAGTCCGGCCTCAGGGTATAGCACGGGCGCCGAAGCTCCCCCTTATGCTACTCCCTCTATGCCTTTTCACAATGTCAAACTCAAGTCGAGCTCAACAGGGTCTTCTTTCTCCGCTGATTCTGCCAAGCCCGTTCCCTTGGCTATGGTTTCGCTAGATAGTAGATAGGGACAGTGGGAATCTCGTTAATCCATTCATGCGCGTCACCAATTAGATGACGAGGCATTCAGCTACTTTGAGTGAGCCATAGTTACTCCCGCCGTTTACCCGCGCTTGTTTGACGTTCTTCACTTTGACAATCACAGCATTGGGCAGAAATCAAACTGCGTTAAAACCACTTTCTGGCCATCGCAATTCTATGTTTTAATCACACTCAGATGCCCCTTGTCCGGACCAGTTCTAAGTTGATTGTTAATCGTACGCCGGACGCCGTGAGGCAAATGAAGCCGTTCACAGCAGTCCAGAGGCAGCTCGGCCAGGGTTGCCCCCAACCTACCGCCCAAAGTCCGCCCAACCTACCGACCCAACCTATATCTTTGGCGCGTCCGTGCTCAATGAGAGGTGACCCCATACCACGCCAATCCACCTACAAGTCCTCCCGCGATCCCTGCCGGCGCCGGCACGCCAAACCACTCGACGCCGACAAAAGTTGCTGCGACGATGGACACCCAAAAGCCGTCCGAATCGAGCGAACGATAAATGGCCGGGACGGACGGATCTGCATGCGAAGACGAGATGACGCCGACCCGAAAGAGGCGGTAGATGGCGGCAAAGATCTGAAGTGCACTCGAGGGGTCACAAGATTGTCAACCAGGAAACTTGGGGGTAAGTTCAGACCGCGCAAGGCGCGGGCGGGGAAGGAAGAGAGAGAACAAGAGACGCACAAGTCCGACAGCAGCCGCGTTGAGCCCCCTAAGCACGCTCCTCGTTACCCTGCTTGTTCGCCACTTCAGGTAAAACGGTAGGGTGCCGACTTTGAGGATTAACCCTGGGGAGAAGATGCCGAGAAGCGCGAGGACTGCGCCAATCAAAGGCTGAGATGGAAGTGCAAGGACACCGAGGAAGACAGCGAAGTTGAATACTGGGCCGGGCAGGGCCTGAATAACTGGCGACGGCGGATGAGGGAAAAAATGAAATATTAGTAATCGGCCCGGAGGGAGGGAGGGGAGAAGACGCCGTTGTGCGGGCGAACGGGCAAGACCGATCAGGAAGTCCCGCGCAAGGACCCTTTGCTCACAACGGAGTTCGAATCAGCATCTCTCAACTGGCAGAAGCGAACGCGGGCATTAGATGTGTACTTACCAGCCAGGATCGACCGTGTACCCCCTCAGCAAAGGGATGACAACCGGCCCTCCGCCAAAAATGAACGTCCCTGAGCCCGTAGACACTCTCGCCGTCAGTTTCTGAGCGCATTCCAAAGAGAGTGAGGAGGGACAGGACACACCAGCCATCAACACGTTGGTGAAGAAGTCAAGCGCACGGGTGGGGGTAACGGTAGCGCGCGCGACGACGACGGCAACGAAGAAGGCGACAAAGGACGCGCACCTTACGGTCGGAGGACCCCGTCAAGAGTAAACAGAACGGTCGAGTGAGCAAAGCGGACGTCGAGGAGTAGAAGAGAGAAGACAGGGGGAGGAAGAGACGCACAGGATCAGCCCGCCCTTCACGCCCAATGTGAAATAGAGCGACTGGTGCAGGCCGTCCTCATGCTCGCCGTCCTGCGCTTGCGCATGGGAAGGACTGGTCGTCATGATCGTCGGCGTTTCGTTGGACGCCGACGCAAGGGGCAGGGAGGGGACGTTGTCAAGCGGATTGTCCCGGGAGGAAGATGCAGGGGACGCGTCCTTGTCGTCCGGCGAGGAGGGCGCTGCGACTGGGGCGGCTGCAGGGGCAGACTCGACCCTTGTCTCCAGCTCCACTCCGCCGGCATCAGAGTCTTCGCCCCCCCTCCTGCCACCCTTCCTGCCTTTGATGTCTTTCCACTGCCTCCCCACGCGTCTGCGCACGCCCATCGACCGGTCCCATGCGAGCGTCAAACTCCCCCCGGCGACCATAATCACCGGGTACAGCCATTGACTCTCGTAGCAGCTCGCGACCGCCCCACTCGCCAGCACGATCAGGCGCGTCAGCGGGTCTGTGATAACCTTCCCGGAGAGCGTGTAGGCCGAATGCGCGATCAGGCCGACAGCGGCGCTGTTGAGCCCGGAGAAGAGGGCGTAGACAATGGGTGGAAGGGCAGGAGGGAGGGAAGAAACGGCGAAGCCGATGCCGAGCATCGCAAGTGCGCCTGGGCCGCTGTGGGGGGGAACGGGGGGGCGGTAGTAAGTAGATACCCGCGAGGAGGAGGGTGTGTGGGTGCGGACGTGAGGAGTACAAAGGAGAGCAGAGCAGGTAGGATCCCTCCCCTCAAGAGCGAGATCGCGAACGCGAGCTGCAAACAATGCGCACCAGGTTCCTAAAACTCAGTCGCGTTCTCAACGAGTGCAATGTGCGCAGACAGCAGGACGGCACAGACCTGGCTGAACGCCGGCCCGGGCAGCGCGTTTCCCAAGGCAAAGAGGTCAACAAACGTCCGCTCGTCAACCCACTTGTGCTGGACGACAAAAATCTATTCGAAGATCCGGGCGAGGCCCGCCAGCTGCGTCAGTAGTCGTGCGAAGAAGTGAGTTGGCGAGGACCGCGATGCGCACCTTGCGCAGCTGGACGATGTTGGCTGCCGGACCTGCCAACTCAAATGTACCCAGACCATTGTCAGCAGATCGCCCATTCTCCAGGCTCCAGACGCGCATGGATAAAGCAAAGAGAGGGCGAACCACCGATGGCGAGGAAGCCGAACGGCCCAAAGTAGCGAATGACCTCAGCCATCCGGACTGCGAGCGACCGCCTGCGCTGCTCTGGCTCCAGCTCCTGTCCTCCCTGCGAGGAGGGCGTCTGTTCGTTCGCCGAGGATGAAGACATGCTGGTTTGGGCGTTGCGGGCTCGAGAAAGTCCAATGTCATGACCTGCTTTAGACGGTTTGACGTAGGAGGGGGGTGGGTAGCGTGCCAAGGACTGTCGATCGCGCGGCCTGACCGGCGAGAGCAGGCTGAACGAACGTGCGTCTGCTGGAGGGGTCCGCTGTGTCAGGGCGAGCTACAAAGGAAGGAAAAAAGAGAGGGTGAACAGCTGGATGAGCCCGGTGAGGTTGTTTTGCTGGTGAGAGTAACGTCGGCGAAAGGAGACTATCAGACTTGTGTAAGCAGTACACCGTTAACCGATGCCCCTCCCCCTCTGCCAACTCGACCTTGCGCCTGGCGAACTCGGGGCCGGTGTAGCTTTTTCCTTGCTCACTCAGCATTTTCATTTCTTCGTTCCCTTGGTTTGTCTCATCTGTTCCACATTCCTTGCTCTCGGGTCCTTCCCATGCCTGCCCCCCCCCCGTTCTCATCCTTGTCCATAAAGCGCAGTTCATCGTAGATTTTTGCTCTGCACTCTGATTATCATTTGGATTCGACATACCTGCCCAAGACCTTGAAGCAAGCATGTGCCATTGCCAGCACTTCAGTCCATTCCTCCACCGACCCAACCTACCGACCCAACGCATTGCATTGTGTGCCGTTGATCAAATGTCTCTTAAGATTGACCTCCTCAGTTTTTGTTTACGGTCTTTGAAACATCTCCACCTGAAACAGATTATATAGACCAGGAACATACATCCAAGGAATAATCGTCGAATGGAAGGGAAGATCAAGTTGAGGGCTCGGTAGCGGCCTTGAGAGCCTGGTCGAGATCGGCCATAAGGTCGTCGACGTCCTCGAGCCCAACGCTCATACGGATGAGGTTGGGTGTAATGCCTTGCTCCATGCGGGTTGCTTCAGGGACGCCCTGTGGAGGATTAAACGAGATATGGAAACGGGAGAAAAGGTCAGACAGATGAGAACACATTGCAGAGACAGTTGAAGGGAGGTCGAGGAGAGAAGGGGAGGGGACCGACTCGGTGGGTCATCTTGCAGGGCAGCTCAGCGAGGGTTTCGACGCCTCCGAGGGACTCAGCGAGCGAGATCAAGTTCATTGACAGGAGGAACTTCTCGGCTGTGGGAGGGAGGGGAAAGACGGTATTAAGAAAGAGGATAAACCAGACATGATTGTCAGGATTTGATGAGACAAAATGAATATCTCGAACTGAGAGTGGAGAGACCACCTTGAAAGAAAGAACAAACCTTCCTTATCTCCACCCTTGATTCTGAAAGAGACCATTCCCCCGAACGGAATGCCCCCTTCCTTGACATCGTTCCAGTTCTGGCGAGCGAGAGCCCTGTTCATCTGAGGGCTCACGATCCGCTTTGCGAGCGAGAAGTGGGGATGCGACTCTAGACCCGGGTAGATGGTGTCTTGGACGCAAGGATGGGTAGAGAGGAATCGGGCGAGAATCAACGCGTTGGCGCTGAAGGCTAAGGTTCGAACGGAGAGAGTTTTGATGGATCGAAGGGCGAGGAAGCAGTCGAAGGGGGAGGGAACAGCGCCACTGGTTTGTTTATTAGATAATCGAGTAGAAAAGGTCAGTTTGGGAAGATGAAGGAGGTTAGGGTAGCAGGGAAGGAGCCTGAGCAAGAGAGGGGACTTGCATCTCTTTCTGGAGGAACCAGATGTCGTCCGCAAGTTTGGTGAGACCATGTCGGACGACGATGGCACCGCCGAGGACATCCGAATGACCACAAATTGACTTGGTGGTGGAGTGGATGATGACGTCGGCGCCAACAGTGAAAGGGTTCGAGATGAAGGGATTCAGAAAGGTCGAGTCGACGCTGACAAGAGGCTTCTGACCCTCAGGTCGGGTAGGAATGAGACTGGTGATGCGCTCAATGTCGACGAGCTTGAGTGTCGGATTGCTGATCTGCTCGAGGTGGACAAGTCGAGTTGCAGGAGTGAAAGCGGCTAGAAAGCCATCATCCGTGAAGGTCTCGAGGTCGAGGTAGGTGACAGTGACGTTCTGGATCTTCTGGCAAACGGTGGAAAGGAGCTCGTAGGTCCCGCAGTCTGTCATTCATGATGAACGAAGGGGAGGGGAGGGAAAGGCAGACGCGATGAGCGCTACCGAGCTGAGGGCTAGCCAGGATCACAAGAGACACCGTGACTCACAGACATCGCTCACGCAGATGACATGAGCTCCATGGCCGAGAGTTTGGATTACCGTCGTCGTCGCTTTACAGGATTAACTACTGTCAGCTCTGGCACCAGGTGATAAGGGAGGGGGAGAACAGGATCATACCAGCACTTCCAGAGGCGAACGCGAACGCCCTCTCTCCTCCCTCCAGAGAAGCAAGAGAGAGTTCAAGGCCATCCCTGGTAGGGTTCGAGTCCCTACTGTACTCATAGCCCGAAGTGACTCCCACAGCTGCGTTGACGAAGGTTGTAGAGAGCGAAATGGGAGGGACAACGCTGGAATTGGAACGCGAACTGTGAGCTCAGGACGCTACCAGAAACAAGACGAGGGGACTCACGCGCTAGATCACAATCAGTCGCGATTGAAGGGACAATAGAGGATCATGATGAGCTAAGAGAAGGGGAAGGAATGGATGCTCAATGAAGAATGCGACCGCTCACTTGGTATGAGGATCAGGGGCGCTACCGGCGTGAACAGCTCGGGAGTCGAAGTTGAGCTGAGTGTTTTTTCTCATCTTAGCAGCTGATCAAAGCAGTTTGCGAGAGAGGAGGTAATAGTTGCTAAGGAAAGAAGGGTCGACGTCGAGGTTGGAAACTTGATATTTCTAGCAGAATCAATCTCTTTGATCTAGGCGTTTCGACTTGCATATCGTTAAGCGCTCGTTTCATTAAGCGTTCGTTTCGTCAAGCGTTCGTTTCGCTACCGCGTTAGGACAGACAGACAGGTCCGAACCCCAAGTTTCTGAGGGCAAACGGCTCCAGGCAATCGTCTCCTTGACTACTGCAAATGAAAAGTAAAAATAACCGGAATGTTTTGTTCTGTGCATATATATTCAGATAGGTCTCAGCTCTCTTCAAGTCGTAATCTATGGCATTGAGCAGAAGTGGAAGCAAGAAACGATCGAAATCCTGAACAACAAGTCATTTTCGAAAGCTCGCGCTTTTCTCTCTCTCCAGGCTTCCAATCGCGAGCTGATAGGACAAGATTTCTAAAGGCCGTACATTCTAGTATACACCATCGATCATCAGAGTATCAGCCACGTATCTGTGATGTACCATGATGAAAATCAGATTGACGAAAGCTTGATTGCATTTCCAGCTGTTGATTGTTCCATTCAATCTCTCTATTAACAATGTCTTGCAACATTTCCCTACACAAGAGGTACTATGGGCAATATTGTACGCAATTGGGAACTGCATCATATATTTCGTATCAGAAGGTTTATGCACCCTGTTTCTGCTGACTCGACAGCCCTCGTCCATAAAACGCTCAGTTCATCGTAGATTTTGTTCTGCACCCTGACACTATCATTTGGACCCGACAAATCTGCTCAAGACATTGAAGCGAGCGTGTGTCACCTTCACCACTTCAGTTTCACGCCATCGCCCGCCATTGCTCTCAGTCCAGTCCGTCGCCAAACAGCCTCCTCCCCCATCCTCCCTTGCCCTTGATCCTTAGGCCAATCCTAAACAACATGCCCTGAGATGTCCTTCCCCCTGGCAAGCCACTTGGTTTCGTCCGGCGCATACCCGGCAGTTTCAAGATCGGCAGCCTCTTTGTTGAAGCAGGCGTAGATGGTAGCAGCGAGGTCGAACCGCTCGACCGCAGCGCCGTCCTCCTTGAAGCCGAAGTACGGCCGGACGATATGCTCATCCCAAGCAACTGCGCATGTCGCCATCGCGTTCCAGTGGGACTCTACGTGCGTTTGACCCAGCGTACTCCATATACTCTTAACGACGACAAACACCGATACACCCAGGATCCCAAGGACTCTCAGGCCAGCGAGAGCACAAAAGCCGAGGCAGAAGCGGCGGGGGGTGACTTGCGACGCGCGAGGGCGACGGGAGCAAGGGGCGCCATCGAGATCCAGGAGCGGCTGCTGTAATGTCGCAGTGGTCTTCTCGATGTTCATGGCAAGCGACAGGATAGGGGAGAGAGAAACTGGTGATGGTTTGGTGTCTGGAGCTGCATGGGGACGAGGGCGAAGGGATCCGGCGAGCAAGGTTCACAGTCAAGTTCAAGTTCAGTGTTCAGTGGCAGAGACTGAGCCGGACGCGCGACCCCTCCCCTCGCCCGGCTGGCACAGGCTGCCGGCTCTCGTTGACCCGCGCGCAGCCAAGGCGGCCAGTCGTGGAAATACAGGCGTGCGCGCAGCAGCTCGCTCGCTTCCCTTGACAAAGCCGATTAGGAACAATCATTTATTGAGATCCTCGCAATAACAGTGGTCCCACGTCTTTCCCTGCCAACAATCCGTCGGCTCAGGGTCGGTGCATTGGAAGATCTCCGTCCAGGCCCGCTCGAGCGAGTGACCGAAAAAGGGGTTGGCGACGCTGCAAGACGAGCAAGGTCAGACAAGCCAGTGCACTCTATTTAACACGCAGACCCACCCCTGGTGGACGCCCTTATAGTCGAAAGATCCCGGCTCATGGTGAATCGGATCGTCGTCCGGAGCTTCGAGAATCTCGAGCAGACGCACGTACGTCTCCCGAGGGTGAGCGCGGATGCGCTCTCGTGAGACGCTAAGGGCAACCGAAAGGTGTCAGCATTCGTCGTCGTCGAGAGTTTCCTGAGCCACTGACCCGAATTGGCCGTGATAGGTCGTAAGGATCCGCGTCGTTGGGTACAACTCGTTTGGATAAAAGAGATCGTGGATGCGCTAGATCAAGGAGATGTCAGATTGAAAGTCAGAGAGATGAGGAGCGTTGTGAGACGGACCCTCATCTGCTCAAAATGCCCGTTGCCCCAGTCGTCGGTCCTGTTGGTCGTCGTGAGATAGTGGCCGAAGCTGCGGTGGGACAGGAGGAGCTAGTTAAGGGGTGAGCAGAAATGACGAAAGAGCCCAGACTGACCTCATAAAGCCGACGCCCTTACGGAGAAGTTTGAGCCGGTCCTCCCAGTAGTTGAACTCGGGGAAGCCCATGTGGCCTGCAAGCAAGTCAGCCGTCGAGCTCTCACTCTGCAAGAGACACGCCCGACGCACCCTGAAGAAAGATGGTGAAGTCCGCGAGCCGATCGTACGAATCGATGCTGCGCGATAGGTCAGCACTCCTCTTACACAAGGGACTGGGACCTAAGGGAGAGGACCCACATCCAACGGAGATATGTCGCTCCTTCCCTCCCAATGTTGACCATCCCCCACTCATCATCGACCACTCTAAGCCTTCCGCCCTCGTTAACCTCCGCCACCCATTCCTTGAGCTCCTCCACGCTCTGAGGATCGGCAAGCCCTTTGTGACCAACACGGACCTGGAGGTCGTACCCGGACCCGAGGAACTCGCTGCGCGCTGCAAGAACCATGTCGCGCAGGCCTATAAGGGGCTCATTGTAGTAGGCGAAGATGATGTCGATGTCCGGCGGAACCACCACTGCCGTGCCCCAGATGGAAGAGTGAACGGCGTGGTGGGAGGAGAGGGCGACGAAGGCGTGAGGAAAGAGAAAGAGGGCGAGCGGGAGGAGGGCTACGAGGCGGGGCTTATCCGAGGACGGAAGAGACTCGGGGTGCACCTTGTCAGGGCCTGACAAGCGGGAGAGACTTGATGGGTGAGCGGTCCAAGAGACGACAAGGGGAATGGTGCGTCACAGAACGAAGGAACGTACCATCGAGGGATCCGAGCTCAAGCTCCTCCCCAGCACCGTCGACGGGCTCCGTGTTCAACCTCTCATTCCAAGCAAGGACACCGAGAGTGATGATGGCAAGTAAACTTAGCGACCGGCGACGGCCCTCGAGCGTGCCCCAGACACCCACGACAGTGAGGGCCGCGCATGCCGAGGCTAGGCGGACGAAGCGTGCACGTGAGTGCGAAGTCGGCCCAGTCTCAAGGAGGAAAGCGCCCATGGAGGACAGCGAGGCGAGCAAACCAATCCGCACGATGGACCGGAGATGGAGGTCCGAGAGGGTCGCCGGGCCAAAGAGGTATCCACCGAGCGTGCCGGAGATGAGAGATACGCAAGCGACCTGCGCCATCGCACGGGTGGGCGAGACGAGGAAGAACAACGAGGGCGAGGAGGAGGGAGAGGAGAGGGGCGCATACGGCGGCTGTTGCTGCGAAGAGGCCGCCCGTCCATTGACTAGGCGGTCAAGGAGGAAGCTGGCTAATCCGAGAGCAAGTCCGAAGAGATTCGCTAGGACTCCCTCGGGCTCGAGGAAGGGCTGGACGGCAAGGAAGGTCAAGAGATACGGGACGTACGCCAGCCACCTCGAGAAGGCGGGGGCATCGCTGGGGCCTAAACGGGCGATGGGTGGAAGGAGGAGGGCGACGAGGAAGGCGGTCCCTGGACTGAGCCGACGGAAGGAGTAGAAGAGAAGGGTGTCCCTCGCTCCCTGGGCGACGCCCAGCACAATATCTCGGCTGCGAGAGACGGCAGGGATCTCACCGGCGGCTGCCGGGACCGACAGCCAGCCGAGGCTGCTGGCGAAAGGTAGCCGACCGAGGTAGCGGAGCACGGGGGGAAACGAGAGGAAGGCGACGGCATGGGCGAGAGGGAACCAGCGGTGGACGGCGAGGCGTTGATGCACGCTGACGGTTCGGACGAAGTCCACCCAGAAGACTGCGTGGAGGGCGATGAGAAACCCCAGGCGGCGGCGGTTCATCGCAGACATCGCCGCGAGAATTGACGGGCCGGCGGGCGAGAGGAAGAAGGCCCGAGGGAAGGGGAGAAGGAGAGAAGGAGAAGACGTTGACGGTCAACGACAAAACGAGCGAGACCATGCGGAGCCGAGGGTTACAAAATGCGAAACGCGGGGGAAGGGGGGGAAGGCATGGAGCCGGTTATCCTGTATTTGGCGCATGGAGATCGGCCTGCGTGGGCCGCTTCCTCCCCCCCCTCCCCACTCCACCTCCTCCCTGGCAATTCTTTCTTTTTCTGGTCTGAAAAATGTTCTCTTCCTTGACGATAAGTCGTTCCCTCGGCACTGCTCAGCAGATCACCCTCAAACGATCTTGCCTTTGCAGTCAACGACAAACTCTCGTCGCACATATGTCTAAAGAGGTTCATTCTTTTCTCGTATCAATGGATTGGCCACGCTTAGAAGCCCGGAGCACCCGCCTGCGAGGCCTGCTTCTGGAGGAGCGTCGCGTACGACTTGGAGACGATGTCGACTAGGAAGCAGAACAGAGGGTGATCAGGCGAGCAAGAACGGGATCGGAGAAAAAGGTATTATGGAGCGCTTACAGGCCTGTGTATCAGAGGCGTGAGGGGCAGGTGCAGACGGATCAACGTTGTCAGGAGCGTGCGGGTGGGAACAGCAGCGCAGTAGCAGTTCTCGACGCACCTCAATGTACCGATCGGTGCAGGTGGCGACACAGGTCTAGGGAGTAAGGAACGGCGAGGTCAGTGAGACGATAGACGCGTAGACGCAGGGAAACCTGGATCGACACCGGCAAGCGTGCGCGTGCGCGTGCACATGACGATTTCCGCCGTAGGCTCTTCGTAGAGAGGCCGCGAACGCCTTGGAGACACACAGGACCCAAGGATGCCCGCTTCGCGAACTCACCTCTTCAGACCGCGTGAGCATCGCGCCCGGCTTGGTGACGCACTTGGCGAAGCACTGACGAACGAGACGACCCAGATAGTCAGCACGAGCTAGGAGCCAAAGATCCTTAGAGCTCTCCTTCTCCGTCATCAGAGACTCACCTTGTCACCCTGGAGAGGTGTGCGGCGAGACATTGAGAGAACCCGTCAGCCGTCAATGAGACAGGAAGGGCGAGGGCGACGAAAGCGCGACTGACGATAGTAGAGATAAGTTGCTGCTGGGAGGCCAGCTGGAGCTGGGTCCGGACCTGCTGTTTGATCTCCTCCATCTTGGCCTGGGCCTCTGGAGGTGGCCGGACGACGAAAGGCGCGCGCGCGTCCGTCAAGGAGACAGGTGGAGGGGGGGGGGGGGACAATGGTGGCGGACAGGACGGGCGAGAAGAATGACGCAAGCGCGCGCGGTGGAGGGGAAGGCGGGGTGGCCATTAAAAGTCGGCGAAGGAAGCGGAACGCCGAGCAAGAAGCAAGACGACGGCAGTAGCAGCGCGACAGAGCGAGAACGAAAGAGCGTGTGTATGTTGAGACGAGCGGGTCGAGAGGAGGAGCGAAAACGTCAGGGGTCTGTCGTCGACGAGAAGCGGGTGCCGCACGTGCACGCAGGACTGACCGGTCTGGGCCGGGGCGGCGGGCGAGCTCGAGCCAAAGAGGGCCATGGTGAATTCAGAAAGGGAGGAGAGACGACGGGGAGGGGGTTGGCTGGTGGTTGGGTGCTGGTCGCGTTCTCGAGGGTCGGTCGTCGAGTCCAGCGAGCAGCGCCGGCTCAGCGGCGGCGGAATCTCATCTCGCGCCGCCTGGGGCTGCACCAACGACCACCTCACCTCCAGCCCAGCTCATCCATCCACGCCATGGTCCGCTTCACTCTGACTCATCCTCCATGGGCCCCAGCTCACCCAGCCCCCTCCCAACAGGTCGTCCTCGCTGCATCCGTCGTCACGAGGGGCGGCAAGCGTGAGTGCCATCTGCCCCCCCCCCCCCTTAGGCTCCTGCTCCTCTCGTCTGCCATGGCCTCATCTTCCCCCCGTATTCTTGGCCGCATCCCTGGTCGCTGACGCTGTCCCCTGTTGCTCTTCTCCTCGCTTCTTTCTCGCCCTCGTCTCTCTTGGCTCGCGCGTCGACTCGCTCGTCCCCCCTTCCGTGCTCCCCCACCCCCCCAACCCGTGTTCGACGCACGCGCGCTCGCCCCTCCTTCGCGTCTCGGCCTTGCCCTCGTCCCTCGCACGGTCGTTGGGCCACTCGACGTCCTCGTCTCCCCTCCGCTCGACGTGGCCGCCAGCCGTCATCTCGCGCCAGTTCCTCGAGATGCCCCGGTCCCGGATCGAGGGTCTCCTCGCGTCCTTCCCCAAGCTCATCCCCGCCGGCTCTCAGCACACCACGATCGAGACCAACGACGTCCGGTTCCTCTGGCAGCCGATGGAGGATCTCTACGTGCTCATCATCACAAACAAGGGCAGCAACATCCTCCAGGTGCGTTGCACTGGCGGGCGGACGAGCGAGACGCGCACCCAGGGGAGAAGACGACGAGCAGCGCGTGTGCCAGCAGACACAGGCTGAATGCCGCCGCAACCGCCCGCCTTTGCCTTGCGTGCTGCCGCGAGAGAGACAAGCGCGCCGCCTGGTGGCTCTCTTCGCTCGAGAGCGCCACGTGTCCTGCTGTCGTGTCCTGCGGTCGTGTCGTGGAAGCGTGACTCGCACCAGCTGGCTGATCTAGCTCCTCCACCAGGACATCTCCACGCTCTCCCTCATCACCCGGTGCATCTCGGACCTCCTCCGCTCGGCGTCGCCGGATGAGGCGACCATCCTCCACCACGCGTTTGACCTCATCGCAGCGTTCGACGAGATCATCTCGCTCGGCTTCCGCGAAAACGTGACCGTGCAGCAGGTCCGGAGTGTCCTCGAGGCTGAGTCTCACGAGGAGAAGATCCAGGAGATCATCGCTAGGGTGCGCTCGCTGCTTCCCATGCCACCGCCGCCGTCGTCTGCTGTTGACAGTCCACGCGTCCTCTCTTTTCACAGAACAAAGAGGCCGAGGCCAAGGAGGAGCTCAAGCGCCGGGCGAAGCAGCTCGAGATGCAGCGCCGGGAGACGGCTCGCGCCAACCAGGGTGCCGGCAGAAGCGGAGGCTTCGGTGGGGGCTCCGGAGGCTACGGTGGAGGAGGGGGCTACGCGCCTGTCCAGCAGCAGCAGCAGCGGTTCGAGTCGCCCGCGTCGACGCCTCGGTGAGGACGAGTCTCCCCCCTTTTTACTTTTGCATTCCTCACTCGCTGCTGACACGGCATTTTCGCCGCCCTCAAGTTCGTCGTCCCCTGCGACTGGCTCCAAGCCGGCATTCAAGGGCCCCGGCATGAAGCTCGGCAAGAAGCCCAAGCAGGCCGAGCTTCTCGACGCGCTCGGGAGTGAAGCTATCGTCCAGGAAGAGCCGGCGTACGTGCCGCCTCCAGTGGAGGAGAATGAGCCGACCGGCCCGGACACTGGCGTCCTCGAGCAGGTCGACCGCGAGAGGTGGGTGGTTGTGCGTGCCCTTGGCGCTACTTTCTCATCGCTGACCTTCGCCTTCACCTCCAGCGTTCACGTCTCGATCAAGGAGCAGCTCTCGCTCCAGCTTCTCCGGGACGGCGGCCTTAAGTCGCTCGATCTCAAGGGAGAGCTCGAGCTCCTCGTCTCGGATGCTTCCCTCGCCCAGCTCCGCCTCAAACTCAAGGCTCCCTCCCACTCGGCCGATTTTGCCTCGGACATCCAGTTTAAGCAGCACCCGCAGGTCTCCAGATTTTCTGGTGACTCCCGTGTTGTCGCCCTCAGGGATCCGAAGCGCGACTTCCCGGTCGGCAAGGGTCTCGGCGTCGTCAAGTGGAAGCTCAGCTCAACAAACGAGGCGATCGTCCCGCTGGCTAGTGAGTCAGGCGGGTGCCTCCCCTCATCCATCTCGCGCCACTTGACTGACAGTCTATCCCCCCCCCAGTCAACTGCTGGCCGAGTCCCTCCAACACCGGCTGCGACGTCAACATCGAGTACGAGCTCGAGGCCAAGCATCTCACCCTTCGAAGCACCGTCATCTCGATCCCGCTGCCGTGGGTGCTGCTCTCGATCTAGCCGCCTCTCACTTCACAGCGCTGACTCCCACTTCCTTCCCTAGGCCCGGCTCCTACCCGACTGTCTCATCGCACACAGGCGAGTGGTCCGTCAACTCGATGACGGGCAACCTCGACTGGTCGATCGACATCATTGATGCCGATGAGCCCTCGGGCACGCTCGAGTTTTCCATCGCGGGAGCCGAGGACCCGGACGACTTCTTCCCCATCGACGTCCGGTTCGTCTCGGCTGGGTCCCTTGCCGAGGTCGAGGTAGAGTCGGCGGTGCTTGTCGAGGGGGGCGAGGATGTCGTCTTCTCGCAGGAGACGATTCTTTTCACGGAGCAGTACCTCGTCGTGTAGAGTTGCGTGTGTATGCCGTGTGGGTTCGATATTTACAATGAGACTTTTTATGATAGCGCGGTCTCGAGCCATTCCATCGAGCCCTCGCCTGGAGAGATCGGTGAGATCTGCGTGTGCCCTTGCTTCAGTCAGGGAGAGAACAGCAGCTACTTTTGGTGAAGGTGACTGTCTAGAGAGCGAGCTTCAGTTTTCAAGTCGTTTTCTGTCCCACAGGGAACATCGCTCTCTCGAGCGCACTTACCCGGCGGTCTTGTGCGACCAGGGAAACGGGCGAGCGAGGAATGAACGGGCGGGCCCAACGGCTCGTGATTCATGCTCCATGCGCATGCATCACTTTGTCTCATCCTCATCGCATTCCTGCTGAGCGATGTCTGCGAGCGAGGAGAAAAGCTTGCCGTCCCAAGCCTGCCGGTAGAGTGGCGAGACGGCCTTAAGGAGGTCTGGGAGGGTCGCGTAGAGTGTGGCGTCCGGCATCGCGGTCGTGACCTGATGAGGGGGCCGGTCAGCGCTCTGTCTCAGATATATTGCATGCCTTTCGTACACCGACCTGGTAGCCCTTGTCAGAAAGGGCGAGCCCAATGGAAGAGCCCTCGAGGAGGACGATGGACGCGCTTGCGAGCGAGGACGTTGAGTCAGGCCGGATCGAATACGATTTTATGAAACCCTCGTCCATGTCTTCGCCTAGGGCGAGGGCGAGCTCAACGTGGGCAAAGTCCATGGCCGAGACTGGGGGTCGAGGTGGTGGTGGCTGTTCGGAGAGAGAGAGAGAGAGAAGGAAGTTGGGCGACGCGTCACGTCCCCTCACTCGCGTCCTCCCTCCTGACCACCATCACCCGTACCCGCTCCTCCTCGAGGGTCTCTCTCCCGCGCACTGCCCCCTCACACACACACACGCCCACACGCCCACACGCACACACACACACCTACCAAGGGGTCCACGCCATGTCGCGGGTCAACTCATCGTCGGACAAGGGACCCTCGCTCCCCGGCGCCATCGCGTCCCTTCGGCGCAAGACATCCAACATCCCGGCGTCGTCCATGGTCTACACCACCCAGCGGAGGCCCGGCGCGGGAACCGCCTCTCAGGACTCCAAGGCCAAGGGTGCGGGCTAGTTGCTTCCAGGCGAGGGAGAGGGGAAGGGGTGGGAGAACGAAAGGCGCAACACACTGACCCCTTCATGTGTGCCCCATGATGTCCCCTCCGTCTGCCTGACCTCTTCAGACAAGCGAACGACGCGGCTGGTCTCGGACAAGCTCAAGAAGCGTCTCTCGATGCGTTACGCCGAGTCGGACGCTCCCCAGCTCCCGCCGCCCGCGCTGCCAACCGTCGTCGGAGGCGGTTTCGTCTCTCGCCGTCGTCCGACCATCAACGCCCAGGACTCAACGGCAGGCAGCTGGGGCGGTGGACCCATCCAAGAGGAGCCATATGAGTACTCGCGCCGCTCAATGGACGACGGCCCCGGCGAGATGGGGATCGTCGAGAGATCTGGAGGCGGGATGCGACGCGACCCAGCCACGCTCGACATGGCGCTCATTGGCCAGGAGGGCTTTGATCCGGAGGCTTGTCAGTGTTGTTCTTTCTCATATTCTAGATGCTGCCCTATGCTGACGCGTTGTGGAAATTTCTAGACGTCAAGTCTAAGCTCGCCGGCGCATCCGAGAGCGAGATCCAGGCGTTCTCGGCAGCGCTCGAGGCGAGCCAGGGCGCGACTGCAACCGACGTAAGTGCTCCCTCCTTGATCTCGGTGTCTTGCTCTCGTGTTCACCCTTTGCTCGTGATTTCCAGCTCCAACGAAACGTCTTCCAAAAGTTGGTCAATCAATGTGACTCGCGTCAATCTTAGCTGACATTGCGCCCGCTCTCTTTCGCAGCTATGCCGAGTTCGTCGTCATCTCCAAAGAGATTGCAACACTCGAGAACGATATGCTCGAGCTCAAGGACCTCCTAGGCGAGTGGAAGGGCGTCCCAGAGGCGCTCGTCGGTCTCGAAGATCCGACTCTCGGACGTGCGTGACCTCCTCATCCTGTTCCCTACCTCTCCCAACCCGCGGATCAGCTCACCCATTTACATTCATCATCCAGCGAACCGAAGACCTTTGGGTCCAGACTCCCTCTCTGTTTCGTCGTCCTCACTGGCGGCCAATCGGCGCTCCTCGGTCGCCGACCTTCAGTCCCTTTACCGCACACAAATCACCACCCTCTGGTCCAGCGTTTCCGGCTCGCAGAAGTTCGTGCCGCTCGTGCCCGGACGACATGTCGTGGCGGAGGCCTCGACCTTTGTCGAGCTCAACCCGGCGACGTACAAGGTCAAGAACCCCGTCCGCATCTTCCTACTTGAGTGTGTGCTCTGTTTCCCACGCCCGCGCTTGTTGCCCGCCATCTGATCGCGCCTTCGAGTCCAGCGACCTCGTCCTCATCGCCGTGATCCGCAAGAATCGGATCCCTGGCAGCCTGAGCGACAAAGGGCGCGGCAACGCTGGAGACGGTTCCGAAGGCCGGGACGGGACGCTCGTCGCGGACCGCTGCTACGTTTTGCAGGAGGTCACCGTCGTTGATATGAGGGACTCGGGAGGTGCAATCTGCTCTCCATCTCTCTCATCCCCTGTCATTCGCCTTCTGAACCCTTTCCCTTCTGCAGACCTCACGAGCGCCATAAAGATCCGCCGGGGCAAGGAGATCGCAATCTTTCGGACGGAGAAGAACGCCGATAAAAAGTCTTTATTGGCCTCCTTCCGGCAGGTCGCTGAGGCGCTAGCGAACAAGAAGCGCGGCCAGCTCGAAAAGGATCAGGAACGGCGGCGGAGCATGTGGCAGGGTGACTTGGGAGTAAGTGCTCGCTGATCTCTTCACAGACCTCCCCCCCCCCCCTCCTTTCCGCTGACCACTCTCATGCCTCAGGCGAACACGTCCGGCTCCCTTGCGCCTCCGCCCCTCCCTAACAGCCTTGGAGCGTCGCTCGTCTCGTCCATGCCCGGGTCCCGGAGTTCAGTCATGGCCTGGGAGACAGGCGAAAGCTCGACGGACGCACAGGGCAGGAACCTGCGCTGGGTCGACGATCTCGGTGACGAACTCGCGGTCGCAATCGCTGTCCGAAGCTGGGACGAGGCCGTGGGTCTGGTGGAGAAAGGTAAGTGGAAAAGAGAGCCCGCGCTTGGCACGCAGACCACCTGCTGAATCTTCGCTGGCTCTCACAGCCAAGCTGCAGCTTGTCCAACTGGGCTCGGACCCTCCAACGGCCACCTTGCTCCGCCAGAAGCTCGCTCCGCTACAGGCGGCGCTCCAAGAGGCCTTATGCGACGACTTGTCGTCCTCGACCCTTCGTCGATCGGGTGCAATCCAGTTGGTCGCCTTCTTTTACCGACTAGGTCAGGCCGACGTCGCTCGGTCGACCTTTCTCAACGCCCGAACGGAGATCCTGCGCAGACGGACGCGAACGATCAAGTTTGAAGGCGACATCAGCCTCTACATCGGCGAGCTCGCCGTTGTCAGCTTCATGGGCGTCAAAAACACGGCCGACTGGTTCACGGCCGCATTCCGGGAGAACGGGATGGCGTCCTGTGCGTCCCCTCTCACCGTTCCGTATACCAAGCGATCGCCCCAAGCTGACTCCCCTTTTCTCTCAGTCCTAGTCCAGTGGGCCAAAGAACAGGTTGAGACCTTCGCTTCTATGTTTCGTCGCCAAGTCTACGGCTCGGACGTAGACCCGGCCGTCGTCGAGGAATCACTAGAAGTGACCCGGATCCAAAGCAAGAAGGTCGGCCGCCTCTTCCCTTCCCTGCTCTTCGCTTCCTCCTCTGCCCGCAGCTGAACGTTCCTCGCGCGTGCACTCACAGCTGCTATATGACATCGGCCTCGACCTCTCCTTCCTCCTACGCGACCTCTTACAAGACCCTCGGTTCACCTCGGCCAATAACACCTCCTCTTCCTCTTCGACCTCGCGAAGCCGACCTTCTTCGCCAACAGTGCTCTCCCCGGGGACCGCCAGCAGCCCGTCGTCCTCTTTCGCCGCTCCGCCACCGCTGCCCATGCCTCCTCTTCCCACATCTCCGTCTAAACAGCCGATGACGGCCTCCTCGGCGGCGGCGACGTCTCGTCCTCCTCGAGCAGGGCAGCCCCCTCCTTTCGCTAGCCGGTCCGTCTCAACAACTTCCACCACCGCCGCGCCCACTGCTCCGGGCCCACCTTCGCCGTCGGACGTGGACGCTACATCTACGCAGCCAACCTCCTCTTACCCCGTCAGCACGAGCAGTGCCTCAGGTGCAGCTTCGCCGCCCCCGAGGCCGCCCAGGAGAGATAGGCGGCTGACGGAGAGTGGGCGTCGTCCACCGGCTCTGCCGGCGCCGACAAGGAAGGAGACGGGGCCACCGACGCTTGGGAGTGCGATCTGATTGATGTCGATTACACGAGGGAGAGGGACTTGATATGCACATCGGTTGCCGTATATAAAAAAGAGCGGAAAGGAAACCAGATGAAAAGGGGAAAGTCCGTCCGTCTAGACCTGCAGGTTGAAGAAACGGTCAGGTGATAGGAGGCAGCAGACGAAGAAATCAGGGACGAACAAGGGTGTAGCCTCCATCGACGTTGAGGTTGACACCAGTGGTGAAACTGGCCGAGAAAGGATTCCAAATCAGAAACATTCCGTGCTTGGGCAAGATGCAGGCAGGGACTTACGCGGCCGCGTCGGATGACAGGTAAATGATTGCGCCCTTGAGGTCCTCGGGCTCACCCATGCGGCCCTGAGGGGTAAGCGAGACCCAAGTGTCCTGAAAAACAGTATCAAAGTACGTCAGCGAAAGAAAGATGCCGTATGATTTAGAGGGTGAACGATACGCACCCGGAGGGCAGTGTCCTTGTCAAGAATCGTCTTGGTGAGCGAGGTGAGCATGTATCCCGGGCTCAGGCAGTTGACGCGCACGCCCTTTGTAGCAAGCTCAACAGCCATGCTGGAAGCAAGATGGCGGACGGCAGCCTCTGTGGAAAGGTGAAAGCGTGGGATGTTCAGCGAGCGAAGCAAAGTCGGGCAAAAGAAGAGATGCCAACTTACTAGAGGCGCTATGAAGAAAACGGACAAAATACGTCAGCGGATATCAATCAAGTCGTGGCAGATCTAGCTAACTTGTAGGGCGCCTGCGCCTGACTTCAAGAGGCAGATGATAAACCAGACGATCAACAGACGTCAGCGGACGGTTCTAGCGGTAGATCAATCTCGATCCGCACTCACGGAACGTTGACAATCGAAGAGCTCATCTGCGGAGATCGCTAGTGTCAACAGACAATCCTCAGGAGATGCGAAGGACCGACTCACGGATCCGACCATGACGATGGCTCCTCCAGGCTTAGTATTGTCCGAGCTGATCATGTGCTTTGCGGCCTCACGAGCGCAGAAGTAGGTCTACAGAGAACCCGTCAGATAAAGCTAGAAAAACAGTCAATTGCCAAAGTACGCACGCCGTTGACGTTGACATCCCAGAGGAGGTTCAGCCGGTCCGTCGGGTAGTCAAGGCATGAGAAATTCTCGACGATGCCAGCGCTAGAGGTGGGAAAAAAAAATGTCGTGAGTCCGCAGATAGGATAATCGAACTCGGAGTAGCAACACATACGCGGTGACGAGGACTAGAGGCGAGTTAGAACACAACGAGATGTCAGTGGCGCGCAAATGTTGCGCGTCCTGAGGCTCGCGTATAACGGAATAAAGCGAGCGTACCGTCAATGCGACCCCACTGAGCAAACAAAGGGGGACCGAGTTAATCAGAAAAGGTTGGGCCAATATCGGTAAGTCAGAGAGTGACAGACCTTTTTGACGATCGCGTCCATGGCGTCCTTAACTCCCTGCTCCTTGGCGACGTTGACACCGAGTCCGATGCACTCAACCTCGCCCTTTTTGCATTCGAGGTGCTCGACTTCCAAGCAAGTGAGGTCAGCTGGAGCCCCGCCAGCATTTCGATAACTTTGTTGGCTTACCAGACCATTCGATGATGTCCTGAGCAGCCCGCTCCGAATCGTCCTTGTCCAGGTCGAGGATCGCCACCTTGTTGCTTCCTGACTCGACGAATGTCCGGGCGAACCTAGTGATGGACGGCAGCGTCAGAATATCAGCAATACGTTAGAATGTGCAGCTTACGGACATGTTTCCAAGGCCACGGGCGGCTCCAGTGATGACCTGTGAAGACGATGGAAGGGCAGTGAGAACAGTCGGACAGCCGGCGAGCGCGACAGAGAGTGCGACTCACAACGACCTTCCCCTCCATTGAGAGCGAGGCAAGGGTCCTCTGGTTGTGCCGTCCGTGGTTGGGTCCAGCGGTCTTGTGGCCGACTAAGGAGCGAGGGCGAAAGGAGAGCGACAGCAATCAGCCACGTCATCCCGCACATGGACGTCCTCCGGCCATCTCGCTGGTACGAACGGTCGTCTCCCAGCTCGTTGGGGTCGTATTCGAACTCGAAAGTCTCGTCCACGGTGGCGTGCGAGGGCTGACCCTGGGTCTATGGGAGGGGGAGACGGGGAAAGAGTTGGGCAGGCAGAAGATGGAACAGACGGACGTCAGCTTGGGGAGCAGCCCCAGATACAGGTAACGAGGTGGCAACATACAGCCTTGCGGTGAGCGTCATACTGAGCAGCCCGCTCAGCGTCGGTCTCTGCCCAAGCAGAGCTGACAGAGAAGGAGCGACGATGAAGGGCGGCGAGGAGTGGAGAAGAGGAGACAGCTCGAGAGCTGAAGGCGGCCGGACGAATAGCACGCGCTAGGGCAGTGCGGGCGAGGTAGGAGGAGGGAGACATAACTCGGGGCAGAAGAAAAAGGGATGGGGGAGAGAGATGAGGTTGGGAGGTGAAATGCGAGCTGAATATTGGTGTTGTTCGTTCGCCCGCTCCCTCCATCCTCGGCTCGCGGTCCGATCATCCGAAGCTCCCAGCGTTCTTCTTCCATTCCAGCTGGATCCTTGACTGCATCATTCGCTTCTATGGCATCGAGACATCAAGAAGGCCGTGCCTCATGACTGAGGAAAGACGTACTCCTCCCCTTGCTTGACGGCCATTCTCAGTTCCTCCGGGGCTCGGCTCCGCCCATCATTCATTTATTCATATATCGTGGGCCCCGGACTCCTACGTACAAGACGCCATCCGTTCAGGTCCTCCTCCCCATGCCAACCACAAACTTAACCCCATCTTTCATGCTTGGCGGCAGCAACCTCCTCCTGCTCCTCCCGAGATGAGATCATGCTCTCCCCGCTTGACTTGAAGAAGAATGAGAAGTCATGCGGTTTCCATGACGACAGCGTCCTCCGACTTTCCGGCGCGCCAGCCATGGAGCCACGCGAGCAACGCTGCTGCCTCCTGTCCTCCCTCTCCGAACCACCAAGAACGAGTGCATGCACCAGAGCCTCCGCCCGCTCGCCCACGCTTCGACCCGACTCCAGCCGCTTACCCAGCCAGCCGTCGTCTCCCTCCTCTCGGCCCGCCGCCCCCTTCACTCCAGCTCCTCCCTCTTCTTCTCGTCCATGCCGTCGACGGACCAGCTTGCCGCGGACATTGAGGCCCTTGGGTCCAAGATCCGGCAGATGAAGATCGACAAGGCCGACTGTACCGCCGAGATCACCGAACTCAAGGCCCTCAAGGCCAAGCTCCCGAAACCGGAGCCCTCGGCTGGTGCCGACGCCGCCAACTCAGGCGGGCCCAAGAAAGGCGAGAAGAAAGGCTCTGCCGCCCACGGCAAGCTTGTCCTCAAGGTCCCCAAGGTGCGTCGGGAGCAGGCTTGCCTTGTGCTAGCTCTCTAGAGAGCCAGAAGGCGCAGACGAGAAACTGGTACGCGCGCGCAGGATCCCTCTGACTCCTTGTTCACGGTCGACCGCAGGGCACGCGCGACTTTGCTCCCCAGGATACGACGCTTCGTAAGAAGATCTTCAGCACTCTCGAGTCTGTCTTTGTCGCCCATGGTGCTGCCACCATCGATACGCCCGTCTTTGAGCTCAAGGACATCCTTGCCGGAAAGTGAGGCCCGCTCGTTCTTTCCTTTACGCGCCTGTCACTTCTCGTCGCGCTGATACTGACTCTCTCACCTCCAAAGGTACGGAGAGGACTCGAAGCTCATCTACGACCTCCAGGACCAGGGAGGAGAGCTCTGCTCCCTCCGCTACGACCTCACTGTGCGTCACTTATAGTCGGAGTCGGGGGAAAGAGGCGTCGAGCCACGCGACTGACGCGCTCGCCCTCCTTTGCACACGCGCGCAACCTGGCAGGTCCCTTTCGCCCGTTACGTCGCGATGAATGGTATCCAGAGCATGAAGCGCTACCACATTGCCAAGGTTTACCGGCGTGATCAGCCTGTGATGAGCAAGGGTCGTCTACGCGAGTTTTACCAATGCGTTCGTCGTCGCGTCGTCGTGTCTCGATCGTTTTTTGTCGCCCGGTCGCCTTGAACAGATCTTGTACTCATCCTTGCAGGATTTCGACATCGCCGGGTCGTACGACTCGATGGTCCCTGACGCTGAGGTCCTTGCCGTCCTCTGCGAGAGCCTGACCAAGCTCGACATCGGCGATTTCACCGTCAAGGTTCGGCAAGCGCGAATCCCGCTTAAAATGCGTACACATCTAACCCCTGTCTCTCAACCTTCAGATCAACCACCGCAAGATTTTGGACGGTATCTTTGCCCTCTGCGGCGTTCCAGCCGCCTCGACGCGCGCCATCAGCTCTGCCGTCGACAAGCTTGACAAGGTACATCCCATTTGCCTCTCATGGCTCGCCCTTGACTCAGGCTAATGCGCCCCACCGTCTGGTTACAGTCGCCCTGGGAGGTCGTCAAGAAGGAGATGGTCGAGGAGAAGAACCTGGACCCAGCCGTAGCTGATAAGATCGGGGAGTACGTCAAGCTCAAGGGTGAGTCGTCGCCTTCCACGCGCCCTCTCCATCGCGTGTGTTATACTGACAAGCCGCCTTCCTTTATCCAGGCAAGGGCTTCGAACTCCTTGCCCAGCTTGAGGCAGACTCGGCCCTCACCGGCAACGCGACCGCCGCCGAGGGTCTTAAGGACATGCGGGTTCTTTTCGAGTATCTCGAGGTCTTCGACGTCCTCGACAAAATGTCGTTCGACCTCTCCCTCGCTCGCGGCCTCGACTACTATACGGGCATCATCTATGAGGCCGTCACAGAGGGTTCAGCCCCCCCGGC
Organism: Tausonia pullulans; assembly: GCA_951802195.1. Lineage (NCBI taxonomy): Eukaryota > Fungi > Basidiomycota > Tremellomycetes > Cystofilobasidiales > Mrakiaceae > Tausonia > Tausonia pullulans. The sequence goes on from OX637626.1 coordinate 27,757, forward strand.
GTTCGCCGCTTCAGAGACGACCGCGCTCCCGGCGATGACTGAGAAGCCTAAGAAGAACAAAAGCAAGGACGCTGAGGGCGAGGAGGAGCTCGATGAGAACTCGGTCGGCGTCGGATCGATCGCGGCTGGAGGTCGGTACGACAACCTCGTCGGCATGTTCGCTCAGTCAAGCGGAGGCGCCAAGCCGGGCAAGGGTCTCGTCCCTTGTGTTGGTGTCTCGGTCGGTGTTGAGAGGGTTTACTCGATGTGAGTTGCTTTGCTCACGTCTCCCTTTTTCATACGTGATCTGACGAACCTCGCTCCAGTCTCCTCGCTCGCGAGGCCGAGAAGGAACGCCTGACAGGTAAGGCGCCCCGGGGCAAGGAGACCGAGGTCTACGTCGCCTCGGTCGGCGAGGGTCTCCTCAAGGAGCGCATGCAGATCTGCAAGGAGCTCTGGGCTGCCGGCATCAAGGTGAGGCGATGACTAGATCCCTTCTTTCTTCATCGGCGCACCCGACTGACGTCTCTGCCACGCTCACTGCCCGACAGGCCGAGTACATGTACAAGGCCAAGCCCAAGAACATCAAGATCCAGTTCGATGTCATTGACCGCGACGCCGTCCCCTTTGCCGTCATCATCGGCGCGTCTGAGATTCGCGACGGCCAAGTCCGCGTTAAAGATCAGACGCGAACCAAGGAGGAGCTCGCCGCTGCCGAGGGCGTCAACGGTGGCGAGGGCGCGAGCCCCAACGGAGAGCTCGTATCGAGAGGGGAGATGATTGCCTGGCTCAAGCAGAGGATTGCCAAGCTTGATTAGAGACGAACATGTGACTTTCACGGAGAAAAGGGATAAAGAAAGGAAACGACGACAACCAGCGAACAACGCGTTCCTGGAACTGTGCGCGTCGTCGACCGACCAACCACCACCTGCCCTCGCATCTACTAGTCTGCTCAAGTGCTCGGGGAACATAGCTTTGTCGTCATCCTCGACAACTCTCGATTCTCCGGCGATCTCAGCAGTCGTGTCGTCCTCTCGCTCAGTCACACCCGCTTCTGCCGTCCCGCCGGCTGCTGCTGGGTCGTCGTCGAATAAGTCGACGGCCGACCCGGAGCTGGAGGCAGCGAAACCCAGGGTCGACTGGTCATCGCACTACTTCCCCGATCCTCCAGTCACTTATCGGTTCGTCTAGGCTATGAATGGCGTTTGTTGCAAGCTACTGGCCACTAGGATCGAGAGTCATAATCCCGCCCTTGCGTCGCTCTCTCAGGCATGTCCTCTCGCCCCAGAGCTTGAACCCAGCGAACCCGCTTCGGGTTGTCGGTCACTGCGATGTCGATGGTGAGCCTGTTTGCCTGGAGGAATGCTCCTTGTCGGTCACATTTGACGTCGCTGCTCTCCATACGTGTTGAACCAGCCGCCTACGCCCGTACGCGTCTTGCTCTCGAGAGACCTCGATTAGACGCAGCTGAACGCCGCCTATCTGCCTCTTCTTCCAGAGTTCGAAGGCGTCCGTCTAGGTCTTGATAAGACAGTCCCTATCGCTGTCCAGCAATGGCAAGGCCTGGTGCGTCGAGTCCCTCCCTGCTCCAAGCGTAGTCGCGTCGGTCCCCCCCCCCTGACGACGTCTCACCTTTTCTCAGATTGCCGTCAACTACCCCGCCAGAGAGTTCGGCATTACCCGGCACATGGACATCAACGAGGCACGCAAGAAATGCCCGCAAATCATCGCGTGTCACGTCGCAACGCTCAAGGACGGCGAGAACGAGCCGAGATACCACGACGACCCGGATTCACGGACTCACAAGGTTCGCCGTTGGTCACTTTTCACGGTCTCAAGCATCAGCTGCTGAAGGAACATCTCTTCGTCTTCCTCAGGTCAGCCTCGAGCCATATAGGCGGGAGAGCGTCAAGATCATCAAGGTTTTCCAGCGAGCATGCCCAACAGGGGAAGTCGGTGAGTTCTAATTGCCGCCATCTCCTCTGCACGCACCACTGAGCCGACCGTCTTTCTGCGATCGCCGCATGGAAAAGAAAAAGCTTCCATCGACGAAGCCTACCTCGACCTCAGTCTCCCCGTTCGGAATCTCCTTCTCTCGCGCTACCCAGAGCTCGCCCAAGCCCCCGGTGGCGACCTCGACGCCTCACTCCCGCCTGCTCCGACCCTCGACTGGAAGGCCACTGAGTGGGGTATTATCCCCAACGGCGATGGACCTCATCGGGGCGGCTGGGCAGACGTCGCGCTCTGGTTGGGTGGGGAGATCATGGAGCAGGTGAGGAAGGCCGTCGAGGATGAGCTAGGGTACACGACAAGTGCGGTGAGTGACTGTACTCTTGTATCTCTTTCGATGAAGAGCCATCTCTCAAACTCACCTCTCTGTCTCTTCCCGGCGTCAGGGTATTGCGCACAACAAGATCATGGCCAAGCTCTGCTCGTCGTTTAAAAAGCCCCGCGCTCAGACAATCCTTCGGACCTCAGCACTTCCTCACTTTCTGCCCGACACACAGTTCCGAAAGGTGAGTCATCTAGCCATCTGTCGTTTTGGCAAAGCTAACTCCTTTCTTTCGGTCTCAGATCCGGCTACTTGGGGGCAAACTCGGTGAGGCCATCGCGACCGATTTTGGCGCCAACCTCGTCAGCGATCTACTGTCAGCTCCTCTTTTTTTTCGCTCGTATCACACACAAACTTATCCCCACTCTGCTTAGACCGGTCTCGGTGGACGAGATGCAGCGCCGCCTTGGCGAGGACTCTCTCTGGATCTTCAACATCCTTCGTGTGAGATGAGCTCTTCTCTCCTTTCACCTTCGCCAGCACACCACTGATTATCTCCCAGGGCATTGACCATGCTGAGGTCAAGGAAAAGTCTCTCGCCAAGTCGATGCTGGCCTCCAAGAATATGCGGCCGGCGCTGACCTCGCTCGAGCACTCGTTATCGTGGCTTCGGGTCCTCTGCGTCGAGCTCACCGGCCGGCTCAGGGAGGCGCGAGAGCTCGACGGCGATGCTAACGGCGAGGGCGGTGTTTGGCCGAAGACACTCGTCCTCAGCTGGCGGGAGCGTGCGTAGGACGGTCGGATCCCTGGATAAGAGAGCGATGTGTGCCCGCGAGCTCATCTCCACTTGACCCTTGCCTCCACCAGCCGGATCCACTTACAGTCAGAGCAAGTCGAGACAGGCACCTTTCCCGTTCCATCGGCCGCTCGTCCCAGACGGAACGATCCTCAAGGTTGCGACCCGACTCTTGGCCGAGGTCTTCCAACCGAACCACAAGCCCGGCGCTCCGGTCGTCAAGATCATCAGTGCGTTCCCGGTCTGCAGCGCTTCTTTCGTCCGCCCGCCCGCTCGGGATGTCTCTCTGACGTCGGGAAGCCCATCCTTCATCCTCACACACACAGACCTAGCTCTGAGCTTCACAGGCCTCGAACGCGCGGTGCGTTGTTTCTCCACTTGTTGCTGGCTGCCGGTGACAGCTGTGGCTCATCTCGCTTCCTCTCTCTCTGTTCACCCTTCCTCCAGGAGGAAGGTCAACGTGGGATCGAGTCCTTCTTCAGAGTCGGTGTCCCCGGACCCAGCGAGTCCTCCTCGTTGTTGCCCGCGGCGGCCGCAGGGCCCTCTCGACCCCGACCCCCGCCCCCTCCATCGCCAACGAAGCGCAAGCGTGTGCTCCCGGTGTCAGCAGCCTGGAAGGAGGAGGCCGAGGATGCCTCTGCTGGTCCAGGGACGGTCTCCCCCTCGCCGGCGACGTGGATCTGTCCACGGTGCAAGAAGCGGTTCGACGTCGAGCCGACGACGGCCCTTTGCGAGGAAGCGGCGGGGACGTCGATGCGCAGCGATCGACTCCCGCCGCTGCCGTCGCGGGTCCAGACGGAGCACGAGGACTGGCACTTTGCGATGGACCTCAATGAGGAGACGGTCGGAGGTGGGAGCGAGAAGAAGAAGCCGAAGCGGACGGATCTGGGAGCCCGAGATGGGAGCCACCGCAAGGGGAGCGGTGGTGGCGGCGGCCTGGGAGGCTGGCTTGTCCGCAAGCCGGCGTGAGCGAGGGACACTGCGATGCCATGTGATGACGAGGGAACGCTGGTGCAACGAGTGAGCCCGCCGGACTGATGGGCGATGTTGGTTGAAGGCCGGGGTGGTGGCATGAGAAAGAGGCTCCGACGGCCCGTCCAGAGTGAAGAACGTGCGTCCGCGAGGCGAGACGCGCGCGGAGCGCTCGGTTTCGGCCCCTCATCTTCGCTGGTCCCACACGCGCGCGTTCTCCGCTTCTCTGAGCGGGCGAGCCGGTCAGCTTCTCTCTTCCACCCAGACCGGCCGCGACATCGCACAACTCCTTCTACCAGCGAGCGAGCCAGCACCACCACCGTCTCTCGTCGCCTCGCCACGCAGTCTAGGCCAGGCCCGCCGCCCCCACTTGCGAACGTGCGTGCACCCTCTCGCGCTGGCCCCCGCACAGCCGACCAGGCCTCCGCCCCGCCCGCGTCCAACAACCACCGTCAGTCTCGTGCGACCCTGCCCGCCGCCGGGCTTCCATCCCCTCCAAACCTCCTAGCAGCCCAGCTCCCAAGAGCGGTCCCTTTCTCAAGATGAAGGTTGGTTGCGTGTGCGCGGAGGGGTCGCTCGTCGATGCGCTCTCCCCCGCTGATGGCCGTTGTCGGCTACTTCGTCTCGTCTCCCTTAGTTTGGCAAGCAGATCCAGAGCCAGCAGATCCCGGGGTTTACGTCCTACTATCTCGACTACAAGGTCCGCCTGCTCGTCTGCCTGTCTGCCTGCCTGCCTGGGCTCCGCGTCGCGTCCTGACTCGCTCGACCGCGACCTCACTACTACAGTTCCTCAAGAAGGTCGGTGCTCGCCGAGACGATGGATGGCTCTCCATCGACGCCTCATCATCCTACTTTCTCTGGCTGGCGAGCTGACTGGTCTGACATGACCTTTCATTTCTCAACACCGCTGGCTACCCAGATCATCAACTCGCTCGATCGACCGGCGTCTGAGCTGGCCGCCCTCGCTGCTGGAATCCGGCCGGCCTCCGCGACACCGCTCCTCTCGTCGTCCTCTTCCGGCCACTCGACGGTTCATGATCCGCTGTCCGAGACGGCCCTTCCGCCGCCGTTCTCCCAACCGGATTCCAACGGCATCCTGCCCGCCGAGGAAGACGAGGGCCCCTTGCCGCCGAGCTCGACGCCCCCGACGCCTTCATTTGGCGCGAATCGGCGCGGCTCCCGCGACGGCTTCTTCACTACCGTCGGTGCCAACCACCCGAATGGCGTCAAGCAGGCAGAATCCGAGACGCTCCTCGCCCATCGGACCGTCTTCTTCTTCAAGCTCGAGCGTGAGATGGAAAAGGTGCGTTGACGTGAGGCAGCGTTGTTACACGACGCGCCGGGTGACACGCTATTAGTGAACTCAGCTGATGCTGATCCCCCTCACCCCCTCACCCCCCTCCCTGACCCCTCTCCCTCACAGATCAACGCATTTTACCTTCAGAAGGAGCGAGACCTCCGGCTTCGGCTCCTCACCCTCATCTCGGCCCGGAAACGACTTCTCCGGTCCTCCCGAGGCGCCCTGCCGTCCGAAGGCGCGAGCGCTGCGTCTGGGAGTGGTCAGGTCGAGTGGAAGGCTCTCGAGGAGGGCTGGCGCGTCTTTGAGCGGGATCTTGGGAAGCTCCAGGTGCGCGGATCGAGGTTGCAAGGGGCAGGGTGGCATCGAGACGTGCTGACTTGACTGACTCCTCCGCCACCCTTTACCAGCAATTTATCGAGATCAACGCTATCGGCTTCCGCAAGATTCTAAAAAAATGGGACAAGCGGAGCAAGAGCAGTACCAAGGAGCTCTACCTCCAGAGGCAGGTAGAGGTTCAGCCGTGTTTCAATCGCCAGGTTCGTTCCGCATGCACAGGCAAGCGCATGGCCGCGGCTGCTGACAGGTCGCTCGCTCGCTCGCTCTTCTGCCCCAGTTTATCGCGCGGCTCTCCGATATCGTCGCGGCCAATCTGCTCGACATTATAACGGACGACGACCTCCTAGGGACGGAGCTTGCGACCGATCTCCCGGACGATGCGCTCGACTCGCGGCTCAAGTTTGACATCTCGGCGGACGCCTCGCTGGACGCGCTCTCAGACCTGGACTCGGACCTCGCAGACGCCTTGTCAACGCGTGACCGGGAAACGATCCTCCGAGCATTTGTCCAAGTGACAGAAGATTCGCGAGCTCTTTCGGACAACCGGGCCGAGGTTGAGCGCATCCTCTGGAAGGGCGTACTCGAAGTGGGTGAGGACATGGTCGATGCGGTCGTCGCCGTCATCGGCCCCGCGCTCGGTTGGCATGCTGTCGACGCGATCAATGGTCGGACGCTCCTCCACCAGGCGTCCATCACGGGCAGCCTTGGCTTTGCCCGACACTGCGTCGAGCGCGGCATTGACATCTCTCGTCGGGATTCTTACGACCGGACGGCACTTCATTACGCGACGATGAACGGCCACGCCTCGCTCGTCTCGTTCCTCCTCTCCTCCCGGGCGGACCCTTCGGCCGTCGATATGGACGGCTACACTCCCCTGATCCACTCGATCGTCAACGGCCAAATCGACTGCGTCCGGATCCTTCTCGATCTGGCCTCTCCGACCATCATCGAGCCGACCGCTGTCTCCAACGACCTCATCCCGCTCTCGCTCGCCTGCCAGCACGGCCACCTCGAGGTGGCCCGTCTCCTCCTACGCAAGGGCGCCAAGACCCTTCCCAACTCCGAGGGTCTCTACCCGCAGCATCTTGCCGCCCGTGATGGCCACGACGATATCTGCGAGCTCCTCGTCCGTGAGGGCGGGCCTGCTGCCGGAGGCAAAGACCGCGCCGATAAGTACAATGAATGGGTGGGTGCAGTCGCTCAAGTCTATCTCACCACACCGCACTGACCCGAGTTCGCTTCAGACCCCACTCTTCCACGCTGCGACAGGAGACGCCCCAAGTCACGTGCGTTGCGTGCAAGTCCTCGTCGACGCCGGCTGCGACGTCAACGCCATCGACGAGTACGGCAAGACGTCGCTGTTCTACGCCGCCTACTATGGAGTACGTGACGGTTCGGGCTTATGGAACATGCTCTCGTGCGCTCACACTCCTCCTTGCTCGTTCTCCAGCACGTCGGCTCAGTCGACATCCTCCTCCGCGCGGGCGCTGTCGTCACCGCCAACAAGCTCGGCTTTAACTCGCGAGGCAAGGCCGTCCCGCCCCCGCTGACCACGAGCATTGCCTCGCTCGAGAGCCAAACGACGAGCTTGTCGCCAGGCTCGGACCTCGATCCGTTGGATCTCGATGATCCGATGGACGGCGACGGTGATGGTGACCTCATCCCGAGCTTGTCGCTGCCTCCACCCATCGTCCCTCTCCAGATCTACGGACACAATTAGTGCGTGCTCTGCCTGTGGTTCTAGTGCGCGGTCGCTCCATCTCTTCGCTGATATGTTGGAACTCTCACATTAGTCTCGACAAGCGCTGCCTCGTTCAACTCTCGCTCGGGCACCCCTTCTCCCGCTCTGCCTCCCTCCACGGGCCCTCGCCGCCAGCTGTCAAACTCTACGGCACCAGCGGTTCCAGTGGGCGCGGCCAGGCCAACTCGTGGTCCTCACTCAAGCTTGTCATGACCTCGAAGCCGGACGTAACATCCGTCCCGCACAGCGTCATTCTCCCGCTCGCCGATGAGCGAGAGGTCTTTGGCTTTCAGGTTGCCGCAGAGAGTCTCCCGCATTTCTCCCTCGACTTTTCACTCTACCCGACGTTCGGCTCCAAACTCATCGGCCGGGCGGTCCTTCTCGCGTCCTCGTTAGATAACATCAAGACCCACCAGCACTTTGTCATCCCGCTTATGGACCACCACCTCAAAATCATCGGCGAGGTCGCCTTTGAGCTCAGCGTCGTTCGGCCATTTGTTGGCGTCCAACTCGAGATCGGCGGTCGCGTCGAGACGTATTGGAAGTCGACGACAGTCCCCTCCTTCTCCGGATTCTCCCAGGACCACGGTCGCCAGTTCCAGCCCCACCGCCCCCTCTCGATCTCGACGTCTTCGCCGCTCCTCACAGGCGCGCCGGGTCCGCCACCACCTGTCCTGGGCGGGGCGTCCGACAACGGGCTTGTGACATCGACCTCGCTCGCGGGTGAGTACGTCAACGTCATCGTCCAGGTGACGTCAGATCTCGTCCCCGTCGTGTACTACGACTGGGCGTTGCCCGTCGATGGCTTCCAGCTCGGCGTCGCCGACGTCAAGAGCGCCGACTTTGCGGGGCTTGCAAGTCGGACTGGACGGACGCTCCAGGCGCGGACAGAGATGCTCGACGATCAGTCATCTGCCGCGGACTGGTTCAAGGTGATGGAATCGTCTATGGCGACGCTAGAGCAAGTCATGGCGGTGAGTGGGCCCTCTGTATACCGTACGAGAGTGGCTTAAGCTGAACCACATGTTGTCCCAGATCTTGCCCCTCAGTCTCGGCGTCAATCTCGAGCTCCGATACACGTCCTCGAACGATGCGCGCCGGCTAGGCTTGAGTAACGTCATCGAGATCAACGCCTTTGTCGACTCGATCCTCCAGGTCGTTTACGAGGCGGGCAAGGCCTCCCCGCCCTCTTACCTCGCCCCATCCACGGCCTCGTCGTCGTCTTCGACGAGACGGAATCGCAAGATTGTTTTCTCGGCCTTCGATCCAAACGTCTCCTGTGCGTCGGACGCTTGCCCAGGTTTTTTCCCTAGAATCCTCACTGACGCGGCGTGTTTTCTCTCGCTCCAGCGTTCATCACCTTTAAACAGCCCAACTACGCCGTCTTCTTTGCGTCCCATTGCGGCCTCTCGCGCACGCGAGGCAAGGATGAGATCATCCCTCTACCTGCGGAGATTGACGAGGAGGACGACAAGCGGTGTATGTCTGTCCGGGAGGCGGTCAAGTTTGCCAAGGCCAACAGTCTGCTGGGCGTCATGCTCGACGCGGCGCTCCTCGTACGTCTCTCTCTCTCTCTCTCTCTCTCTCTCTCTGTTTCTGCCCATCTTGTCGTTCTTGGGTAACACCATCATCTGACCGATCGGGGTCTATTCTTCTCTGTAGGCCCAGGTCCCGCACCTCATCTACTCGGTCAAGGAGTCGGGCCTCCTCCTCGCGACCTTTGGCCGGGATCACGATGTGGCGCTCCTCGCATCAGGCCCAGGGATCGAGGGCGTCCCGACCGTGGACGCCTGCCTGAAGAACGGGTGTGTCTCTCTCCCTCCCTCCCTCCCTCCCTCGCTTGCTCCCCCACCCTCGACTGGCTGGCTGACGACCCAACCCACCTCTCTATGACCCTCGTCAAACCGACAGCGTGATAGTGTATTCGTTCTGATGGCAGCTAGCAAAGAGGGGTCTATATAGTGTGTATTCATTCCGTCAACGTATGAGTTTGCCCTAGAACCGCAGTTGTTGTCTTCCGGGCTTGCACATGAGAGAGAGGAGGAGCTCATGGAGATCTTTGCAGAGGAGCACGGACGTTCGACCATGAGAGAATCAAAGAGAAATGTTAAGGAAGACCGAGGGAAAGAGGTGACAAAGGGAGACGAAAGAGAAGAGGGAGAGAGAGAGAGAGAGAGAGAGAGAGGGGGGGGGGGGTGGAGGGGCAGGCAGTACAGACACACGGGAGGAGGGAAGAGAACAAGGAAGAGTAAAGGATCGGACGGATAGAGAAAGGAGACAGGGGAAGAGAGAAAGCACGAGAGAGAGAAAGCAAGAGGGAGAAACCGGGGAGAACACGATCAAGGAAAGGAGGGAGCGGCCCAGATCAAGCACCACCGGCCTCGATCTTGGCGGTCGTCTCGCCATTCGCGATGACAGGAGCTGCCGTCGCCGGGGCGGTGCTGCTGCCACTGTTGTTGCTTATCGCCTCAGAGCCAACGCCAGCCCCACCGCCCGTCTTGCTCTCGAGCCACCTCTCCAGCTTCTCCTTGCTCTCCTTCCTCCGTCTCGCCACCTCCTCCGCCCGCTTCTCCTCCTCGGCGCGTGTCACGCGGCGCTTGTAGAAGTCCTCGGTGTTCTCAACGTAGAGCAGCTTATACGACCCGATGCAGACTTTGACCTCGAGCCCGGACTCGGCGATGAAGGATCCGGGCGAGGGCGCCGGCGGGAGCGGCTGCTTTGTCCGCTTGAGGAACGGGTGGGCAACGCGCGAGGGAAGGCCCTCGGTCGGGTGGGAGAGGATGAAGCTCTCGAGGTAAGTCTTCCACTTCTCTTCCGAGGTGATGCCCTCGTCGACCGTGAGATCGTCCGTGCCGAGGAGTTGGATGAGAAGCGACTTGCTCTTCTCAACCTGAGGGAGGCAAGTGTGGGGTCAGCACGCGAAACTTTTTTTTTTCCTTTCCTTGCTGGCACCACACTCACCCATTCAATTCGGTAGAGGTTCTCATCAGCGCCCGTGACCATCTCGGCCGTCTGGCGGTAGTGGATCTGCTGCCGGGCGTCCGTCGTCGTCCTCTCGCGGTCGGCCTCGAGGAGGCGAACGAGTTCTTGCGACTTGGAGTCCGAGGAGACGACAAGGACCTGGGAAGAGAATGAGAGCGGGTCAGGGGGATCGACACAAAGAAGCCGAGCCGCGTGCGCGACCCACCTGCTTGACGATGACCGCAACGAGCTTATCGAGCGTAAAGCTGACAAACGCCTGGGTTCCGAACATGTGACGCATCGTCTCCTCAAAGAATGCCTGATCAATCTCGTTGTCGAACAGCTTCTCGCACAGGTCGAGGAGGTGCTCGTAGAAATGCGTTGACGGGTTGACGCCCTCGGTGAGTAGAGGGGAGGGTCCACCGACGTCGTTAAGGCCGAGCTCGACGGCGAGCGGGTTGATGAGCTGGGCTTTTTGGGCCGAGAGCTGCTTGCCAATAAGCTTGAGGCTCTCGAGCCGGTTGTACAGCATCTACGAGCGAAGTCAAATCAATCGGAATGTGCTCTCTCTCTCATCTCATGACCGCTCGACTCACCTGGAGCAGCCGGAAGAGGCAATAGATCGGCGAGTTGGCAAACATGTTGATCTTGCGAGGCGCGGCCGGTTTGGCATCCTTAGTCTCGCCGTTGGTAGCAGCCTCCGCAGCAGCAACCGAAGCCGAGCGCGACGCTGCGACGCCGTTAGGGTCGGCCGGGCTCGCGACGCTCTCCTGCATGGCGATCCAGGTGCTCGCGCCGCCGTCGTTAGCAACCGGGGCAGCAGTCGAGGAGGACGATAAGGGCCCAACGGGCGCAGTGCCAGGAACGGTAGGGTCCGTAGAAGAGGCAGCTTTTGGGGAGGGGTCGACAGCCATGCCGTTGGGGTCCTCAGCGGCAGCGGCGGAAGAAACAGGCGTAAGGGCAGTCCCAGCGACAGCGCCCTCGGCGACGGTAGTAGAGACAATGCCCTCCGTCGAAGCAGCGGCAAGCTGCTCGGCAGTCGTCGTAACCTCAGCGGAAGACGCCGAGGTCTCCGTGGCCTCCGTCGCGGCTGGGGTGGCAGGCGCGGCGCCGCCAGTAGCAGCAGCAGCCTCGGGCTCCGGAGTGTCGACCGCCATGGCGTCGTCCGCGACAGGCGTAACAGCGGGAGCGACAGCGGCAACAGCCGGCACGCTCGAGGGACCCGGAGTCGCCGAAGGTGAGTCACGGCCGCGACCGTTGGCTGAAGGCGTGACGGCGCCCTTGAGCAGCTTCTTGCGAAGGTCTCCGGCGGCCTTCTTGAGCTTACGGGCCGACGCCGATGAGTTGTCGTCTTCCTCCTCGCCCATGCCGCTCGCGGCATCGCTCATGCCGTCAACGTCGCTCTCGCCGTCGCCGCTGCCCCCGGAGAGATTGGGGATCTCGAACGCAAGGTCAAATTCGTCCCGGTCGAAGAGGAAGAACGTTGGCACAAACTCTCGGAGGAACGCCTCGACGCCTTCGCGATCGCGAGTGGAGAGCCCTCCTGGCGCACGGTCAAGGTAGGAGAAGACGAGCTTGAGGCAGTCCTGGAGGACGGCGGTGTCCTCGATTGTGTACGAGTACTGGAACTTGTTGCGGAAGCTGAGCGTCGGGTCTAGGAGCGCCTCGCGCCGCTGAACCTGCTCCCGACGGAGGGCCTCGATCTCAGAGATGAGTGACTTGGTAGTGATGGCTTTCTTGTCGTTCGCCTTGAACGAGACGCCCTGGTGGTCGAGCGACTTGTAGAAATTCTTGGCGTCAACCTCGCGCCAGACCTTGTTCCACTCCCGCTGGGCTTTCTTCCATTCTTCGTCCTTGAGCTTGAGCCGAGCAAGCACGACAGGGACGGCAACCGTCGGGTTGTCGTGGAGGGCACCGATGACCTCAAGTCCCGCATCCTTGCCATAGATCTTCTTGATGATCCGCTGGTAGATCGACTTGGATTGTCCGCCGAGCCCGGGCTTGAGCCGGAAGCCCTGCTTCTCCTCCGGCGACATCGTCTGGATCCGGCTAGCGATCGGCTCGAGCAAGGCGATCGTCCGGAGGTTGGCCTCAATGTGGTAGTCGTACTCATGGCGTTCCTCTTCGGCGCGGTGGAGGGCGTCCTCGTACATGTTCTTCTTGTGTGCTACAAACGGCGGGGCGTCCTCCGAGAGCGACGTCGGGTGCGAAACCCACTCGTCGTTGAGAACGTCCCAGCACATAGGGTCCCGACCGGAGCAAGAGAGGTTGACCTCCGACTTGGGGAGCTTGCGGTACGACGCCCCAAACGCCTTACAGCTATTGAGATCGACCCGAGGTCGGTCTGCCGCTGGGTTATTGTCGAGAACGCCATCAAGTCCAGCTCCAGCGCCGAGAATACCGCCGCTCCCGTTGAGGCCGTACTGTCCGCCGACACCGCGAATGCCACCCCTTCCTGCTTGGTCGTCGCCGACGAGGACGCGGAATTGGTTCCAAATCTCGCCGGACTCGCCAATGAAGAGCGCCGCGCGCTCGACGAGGACTTTGCTGTCGATGATGTCCTGGACAAAGAGGTTGAGGAGCTTGAGGAACTCGTGGTACGTATTCTTGTCCTCGATGAACTTCTTGACTCGCTCGAAGAATGCGATCTCGTCGGGCGAGGCGAGCGAGCCGCCGGCGTTGTGGGCCGAGCTGAACGAGGGGAAATGCTGAACCGGCGCGGCCGGGTACTCCTCGACGGGTGGGGAAGCCTCGGCCTTGTGGTGATGCTTGGACTTCTTGGCCTGTGGATGGGGGGGGGGGGAAAGGCTCCGTCAGTGGCTGGTACCCATTGGAAGTGAACGAACGACGACGAGACGGGCGCACCTTGGTGCCCGCGGCCGTCTCCTTGACGTCCTTCGCCGCCTGTCTCTTCTTCTTCTCCACCTCCCTCTGAGCCTTGAGCTCCTGCTTTTCCTTCTTGCTCGGCGGGTAGTTCTGCGCACCAGCAGCACCACCCGCCGCGGCCGCTCCTCCTGCTCCTCCTCCAGCAGCACGCGCCGCGCCAGCCTTGTCAGCCGCCGCTTGCTGGCCGCCTTGCTGGCCCTTGCCAACCGCCGTCGCAGCTCCTGAGCCACTAGCGACAGATGCCTCAGGGACGCCAGCGCCGGAGCCAGACCCGGCCCCTCCAACAGCACTACCGCCGGCAGCCGCGCTGTTGAGGCCAATCTGGCCGAACGCGGCGAAGAGGCCAGTCGAGGGGGCAGCTCCGCCCGCCGAGGTGTCCGGGAGGAACTGGGAGAACTCGTCGAGGAGGTCGGGGGCGCTCTGGAAGAGCGTCGTGACAGCGGCGTAGACCTGGCGGAGGAGCGGGGGTCAGCCGAGGAAGTCGTGCAGTGCAAGTCGGAGGGAGACAACTCGCCTCGCGGATTGGCTTGTGGTCCTTCTGGTACGTCTGCAAAATCTCGAGGAACTGCTTGTACTTGTCTGGGTCCGAGTGGAACCGGTTCTTGATCTTGTTGACATAGGCGATCGCGTGGTTGAACTCGATCTGAGGCTGTTGGCGACCTCCCCGAGCGTCGGCGGTCGCTCCGCCCGCCCCTGCTGCCGACTGAGGGTCAACGACCGCAACACTGGGGTGAGAGGAAGCCGCCTGCTGCTGCTGAGAAGTGGCGGCCGCCGACTCGTCGTGCCCGCCAGCCGGACCCTTGACATCCTGCCCCTGCTCCGCTGCCGCGTTCGAAGCTGAGACGGCCGCGAGCCCCGCCGAGAACTGGCCCGCGATGTGGCTGATGGTTCCGTTGGGCGTGATGACGGTGATGAGGCCGCGCTCGTCGCCCTCGGCGCCCTGACATTCGATGCGGTAGCCGGGGGGGAGGAAGGTGTTGAACCCTTGGATGAGGAATGGATGGCCTCGGAAGAGGGAGGACACGCGGTCGATGACGCCGGGGGTGTCGATGCTGATGAGAGAGAGGAGAGTGGTCAGGACATGGACAGGAATACAGGTGACGTGCCGAGAAGACGGCCGAGCGAGACAGGAAGGGTGAGGGGCGACGCACATCTGGCCCTTGAACTCCTTCATGACGTCGAGGAACCGGTTGTAGACGTCCGGCTGGTCATGGAACTGGACCTGTGGGAGAGAGGAGGAGGGAGGAAGAGACGGCGACGTCAGACGGCTGAGCTGAAGAGAGAAGCAAAGCGAGCGATCCCGGGGAGGGGAGACTGGGGGAAAGAAGGGCTGCCTCGGAGAGAGCCGCCGCTAGGCGCCGGCTGGCAGCGGGGCGAGGTCGGCCGCTTCGCCTCCCCCCACGCCCCTTCCTTCCCATGCGAAAGAGAGAGCAAGACAGCATCCAGCCGAGCAGGCGTCTGCCGGGGCTCGTCCTCCCACCGCCACGCACGACGGGGCGTGCCCGGGGTGAGGCCGCTCCAGCCAAACCCTCGCGCCCATCGGGCGGGCCGGCCAGCAGCTCCCCCACCGCCGCCTTCGCGGAGCGAGCCAGCGACCACGCGTCCTGCGAGCGACTCACCTTGACCTGGTCCAGATACGTGAGCGCATCCCTGCCATGGACAACCACCACGTTAGCCCTCGGTCACCCCACACATGCAACAAGCTTGACTCACCTGACGTTGAGCGGCCGGTAGGCACTCCCCGCCTCGGGCGGCGGCGGCTGCTGTTGCACCGGCGGCGGCGGCGGCGGCTGAGGCTGCTGATCGCGCTCGCCAAATATCTTGCCGCGCGACCGGGGGGCCGACGCACCTTGCTGCTGCTGCTGCATCTCCTGCGCCTCCTGCTGCTGCTGGGGAACGGCAGCCGCAGTGGGCGCTGGCGGGAGCGGGGGGGGCGGCGGCGGCGGTGGGGGAGCTTGCGGGTGGTTGGAATCGAGCTGCTGGTGCGGGTGGAGCGGGTGTTGCTGGTGGTGAAGCTGCTGCGGCTGGTGTTGCTGCTGCTGCTGATGGTGTGGATGCTGGGGGTGCGCCGGGGGTTCGGCCATGGCGAGGGGATGGGGGGAGGGGGATGACGGTCGATGTTGGTGAGAGGTGAAAGGGCGAGAGCGGCGGGCAGGCGGCGAGAAGGGTGATGCGATCCCAGGCAGCCGAACGGACCCCCTGGCTCCGTTGCCATCGCAACCGGCAAGTGCATCGATCTTCACCCTCTTCTTGCGCATCGGTCTATCAGCATATGACATGCCCTTCTGAGCTTTCGATTGCCCCGAAAGAAGAGAGCCAGATCGGCGGATGGCCACGCGTCTCCCTCTTCTCAGCGGGTCGCGCGACGGCGACGCCGGCCCTGGGCGCCCGTCTCTTCTCTTTCCCCTTGACCATCAGACCGCCCGCCGTCACTCTCCTCTCTTCGTCCCGGTCGCTTGTTCGCGTCTCTCTAGCCTTCGGATCCTCAGCCGCCCGGTTCTTTCAGCACACCAACATGGCGTCTCTCCTCCGAAGCCCGGCCTTCGGGGCCGCCGCGTCTTCCTCGGCTGGCTCCTCGTCTTCCTTCCTTTCCCTCACCCCGGCGCCGGTCCTCGTCGTGCGTGTCGTGTCGTCCCCCACGGACCCTGCCTTCTCTCGAGCTCTCTGTGTGCTATACTCAGGCTGAACCCTCTTCTCCCTGCCACGCCGCCTGGTCTCGCTCGCCTCCGACCTTCGATTTCTCGCTGCTCCTAGCGCTATCGGTCCAAGGCCCGGACGAAGAGGTCGGTCCCCTTCAAGGTCGTCAACCCAAGCAAGCTCGCGAACGACAAGCGGTCGATCCCCGTCCAGCTCATCCAGGACCACGAGAAGCTCGGTGACGTCGGTACGTCCGGGTCGCTCGCTCGCTTGCTTCTCCCTCGACGCGTTGCGTTGTGTCGTACGCGCGCGCGCGCGCGCACTTCTCGACTGACCACCCACCCTCTTCCCCCTGCCATCTTTCCTCCCCAGGCTCCATCGTGGCCGTCAACAAGACCCACGCGATGGAGACCCTCTACCGCTCCAACATCGCCGCCCCCATCGTCCGGGGTACCTCCGGCCACCCGCTCCTGCCTGCCCCGCAAGCCCTCCCCATCCAGACAGCCCTCTACTCCGACCCATCCATCGCCTCGTTGCTCGAGCGGGGGTTCCCGGCGCTGGAGATGGCGCGGGCTGGGGAGTGTGAGGTGTTGAGGAGGGGCCTGCCGTCCGGGTTCCAGGTGAAGGAGAGGCTGCGGAAGAGGGAGGTGAAGGCCGAGGTCACACGATGGCTCGCCCGGGAGCGGGGGATCGTCATCGAGTCGGAAGAGGACTGGGAGAGCGAGGAGGTGAGGCAGTACATGAAGGAGAGGGAGGCGGAGATGGACAGGAAGAAGATCGAGGTCGCTCTCAAGAAGGGAGGCAAGGGGCCGACGTCCGAGGAGCAGCAGGCGAGGGAGGAGAGGAAGGCGATCTACGAGGCAAGGGTCCAGGAGCGGGTGATGGTGCTTAGGGATCTGCATGGGGTGCTCGAGGCATGAACTTGATTCCTCTTTGATTCTTGCGTGGTCCTTGGGAAAGGTGGGGTTCCCTCTTGTGTACAACGACGCGCTGCTCACGAGGGAAAGCACGGAGGGCCTCCCTATACTGCGCTCATCATTGCCTATTCTAAGTGAGCCAGTAAGCGAGGAAGAATGACCTCCCATCAGCCTTGTTTCTCGAGTGGCCGAACGGGGCGAGGGGTGAAGCGAAGGGTAGAGTGTCAAGGACAGCGCGCGCTTTCGTCGAGGACTTGAGAAAGGAGGAGACACCCCTACTGCGTCCATCTAGACATGTAGGAAATCTAGCCCATGCATATAGAAGGATCCTCATATCAATGAAAGAAATGAACCAGCGCTGCCCTGCTGATGTACCCATCAGCCTTGTGGCGACTCTAGGTCGTCCATCACCCAACCTCGTTAGGTCGTCCCCTGCCCCTCTCGCTGGTCCGCTTAATCTGGAGGTTGAGGCTGTGCCACATGGTTCGGGTCTGCTGCTGACGAGCAGAGGACGAGGGGGCTAGAAACTTGGCACTGGCAGTTGGGCCGGCGCCGGTGTAGGCTGGTGGTGGGAGAGCTCCGGCCGATGTGAGTTCGCTGACGGGCAGTCTAGATCAGCAGAAATCCCGCAGCGGTAGTTCGAAGGAGCAGAAGACTCACAAATGCGGGTCCCGCGCCAAGTATGGCGGCAAGTCCAGCTGCGCCTCCAGCTCGCTCGTCGACATCGTCGCCATCTCGCGAACGACAGGTGCAGCGGCTTCGGGGGACGAGTAGTAGCCTCGGACGGAGAAGGACGATCTAGGGAGGCCGAGTTGTTCGCGGACCGAGACGAAGTGGTTGCCGTGACTTAGGTCTAGTCCGACAAAGACGTCAGCGGGATAGCGTGACAGAAAGTCCGGCACACCGGACGCACTGTTCATGGAGATCAAGGTCTGGGAAGTACCGGCGCAGAGCAAGTCAGCTGGCGCGGCCTTTCCCGAGAGAGACTCCAAGAACTGACCGACTCAAGCATATTGAGCTTCCTCGACGCAGGCATCAGGTCCTTGTTCCCCCTGCTCTTGGGCCGGAGCTTATATCTCGCGTACGTCAAAATGACCTCGCGGATATAAGCTGGGTCTTGCGCATCGGTGCAAGAGGATGTCAGGGCGATGAGGGCTTCGGAGTGGCGGGCGATATCTTTGAACAGACGGACGTCAGCGACTCTCGGCCCCTTGATGAAAAAGAGGGTGCGATGCGTACGGAGCTCAGAGGCGGTCGACGAGCAACCGACAAGGCAGTGGGACGACATAGTGGTGGGGGTCGCGAGAGGTGAGTGGGGTGAAGATAGTAGCTGAGCGTCAACTGACAATTGAGAGTAAGCTGGCAATTCCCCCGGATGTTCTGCAGGATATAGCGCGTAAGCACCAGAGGATGATCCGACCATATCTCTTAGGCAGGCGCCCCAACCGCGGAGTGCTAGCGCCCTAGCTAGAGGTGGTGATGAGAGAGAAGCTTCAGGGGCGCTTGCAGCGTCAGCGAAACCCCACTGGCGCCGCAAGCGCAGACTGTCAGACAGGCAGGCACAAGTGAATTTCCGAGGTAACGGCGCGCATCAGCGGCGGCAGGAGCGGATGACAAGCGCCGACTCTCGCACGCGCCAAGATCTAATTTTCCGCACCTTTTGATCCAGGCGAATCATCCGAGATGCGGTCGTTAACTTATGGAGTCATCCATTTCCTCATGCAGTGATTGAGAGCAGATAAGAGGTTCAAAGGTGAAGGTCGCGCGCGTTCTTGCTGCTGAAGAGCTCGACCCAACCTGCGACAACATTCAGCCTCGCCGCCACTCTCTCAATGCACCGCAAGGAAAAATAACATCCGGAAAATGGAACACAAACCGTGAGATCAGGACACAATGCATGAAATCAGGCGCAGAATGAGGAAGGAGACAACCCAGAGACCGTTCGCACGACAGACACGACTTCCACCAGACATGTCTTGAGGGTCGGGCAAGAGTTCGCGACGTGAAATTCGATTCAAGGGTCGGTCGACTGATAGCGAGAATAAATGGCATCAGGCGACTGACCAACAAAGAAGGACGCATGCGGGATGGGACTGACAGGAGAGACTGGTGAAGGAAGCCTTTGAAGGTAGGCCGGACAGTTCGGCAGGCGGAGAGTGGCTGACTGAACCGAAGAAGTGGCGGCGAACTGAAGGCTTAGGATAACGACTTCGGCAGCTAGTCAGACGAGCCTTCGACGAGCAATAGCGAGAAATGCTAATGAAAAAGCGACTTACGATATATGAAGTGTGGCAGTTGAAACAGCAGGTTCGAGAGAACTCCAAGCAAGAGAGACGGAATGATTCGTCACCTTAGTCCAGGTTGAACAGCGATAGGTCGAAAAAGGAAACAATCACTTGTGGAAGAGCAAGTACCACTGCGTATCGGGCAGGCATGAGACCATCAAGCCACTTGTTATCAAGTACCCTACCCATTTCATCCGTAGAAAAGACACGGCGTGCGGAGCCGCCGAGTGGCTCGTGGCGTGAGAAGAAAGCCTGATGGCCGCATAATCCGGGTGAAGACAGCGGTGTTGAAAACGAGAGTGTGGCGGAGGCGCTCAGCCACCAGCGGACAGACTGTGTCGTGCAGCAGAGGCGATTCGCTTGGCCCAGGAGGGTAGACGAGCGCTGCGGCGGCAGCCAGATGGTCCACGCGACTGAGCAAGCGACGACAAGATGTAAAAAACTTCCTTGGCCCGACTGAGGTAGAGGAAGTAGGTGGTAGAAGCTTTGTGACGAACCCGAGCGCGAGAGCGAATCATGCGAGCGTAGGTCTGACATCCGGAAAGGAGGGTGAAGAGGGGGAAATGGTAAGCGAGCACAAAATGCAAGCGGCCTCATTTCGTTTTTGCTCTTCTGCTCTCAAACACATCGTTTCTGACAGCTCACCACACACAATGCCCCTCGGTCGACATTTGAATGTCGCGTATTTCAAAATAAGGGGCGTATATGGCATGGCGCAGTCATTTCCCAGCTCTCCCCTTCCTCTTTCTTCCGCCCTCCAATGGCCGACTGGCAAAATTGGTTATCGCGTCTGACTACGAATCAGGAGATTGTGGGTTCAAGTCCCACGTTGGTCTAAGATTTTTGTTCAAATTCTGGCGATGAGAAGACCAGGAGGTTACACACCAGGCGTCTTTTGGTTTACTGCCACCTTCCGCTTGTCCCTTGATAGCCTACCTTCTTTGCAAGCCCCTTCCTCGGATTCGGCCAGATCTTCATCTCGCTTTCAGCGTGTCGCCCGGGGACTTCACCCTCATCAGATTCCAGCTTGATCGATCTCTCTGGGTCGAGTTCACTCCATCTCAACCTCTGCAATCCTTCAGCAGTTCGTCACTCCTCCTTCTCTCTATGGTCTCTCAGGTGAACTTGTATGTTCCTCTTACCGCTCGTGAGTATCGACGCACTTCTTCCTCTTCAAATCTCTGGCTGCCGAGGTTCAAGAGTTCGCTCCAAGGATCGTCGGTGTAGTCATCAAATTTCGTCCCGGCTCTCGACCTCCGACAACCTTGCTCTTGACTTGACGCCTAGCGCTTTTGCTCCTCGCCAAATTCCACTTGAACTTCGGCTGGTGAAAGACGGCGCGCGACGAGCCACCTCCCTCCAAGATGGAGTGAAGGGAAGTCAGTCATCCGGCATGACGATGAAATTGAGAGTGGTCAGCGGCTGGATGAGGTTGAAGATGTACGCTGAGTGCTGCGTCTCAACGGTCGGTCGAGGGCAAGGAAAGTCTTCGTGCAAAGACGGTTTTTGGCGGTGAGCATCTCTCTCAGCCGGCCCAAGTGGTAGGAGTCTGAACTGTCGTCTTCTTGGGGACGATCGGGTTCCACGCTAAAGGCACTTCATCCACGCTATTCAGAGAAGAACCAGGTGGGCTTTGGTACTTCTTGGAGTATCGAAAGCCAGTTGCAGCCAAAGCGCCCGGGTAGGTACGACTTCGGGTCCAACCCAACCCGGACATGGAGTAGAGGGGGGAAACTGAGGTGGCTCACGAGGGTTGTAAGGAGGCAGCCTTCCTCGGGAGACCACAGCGAGATCCCTTCGCTCTCGCTCTCGCGCCTGGAGGGAACCGAGATCGACGAGTAGAAGCTCGTGGGCTTAGGGCAACGCAAAGGCGAGATTTGGAACCCATTCCCGACATCAATTCCGGTTTGGCATGGTCGCTGCACGCAGGCTGTGGAAGCTGAAGATCGACGATATATATTTCTTAAGCTGAATGATGGAAATTGAACGTCAAAAAGAAAGGGAGAGCGGCCTCTCGAAACGCGTGGGACGAGGAGGACAGTCAACATATCGGTGAGCAGGGTGATCATAAAGTGAGACGTCGACTGCTTATCGAGGGCTAACGCGTAGAAGAGGATGTGATTGCGAACCTTGGATGGAGGTCCGGGAGCGGCATGATCGGTGGTGTAGGTCGAGGAGAGGAACACACGTCGAGTCCATCGCTCTCCCCAGGTCGACAACACATGAAATTGGCGTGAGTGTGTGTGACATGCGAGTCACGTCAGAGGCCTTATCAGACGTCGGAAGCTCTCTTCCTGATGAGTTACCGTCCATCAGATTACGGCCTTAAAGCTTAAAGCGAAACGTTCGTGTGAGAAAAGGAAACAAGGGCTCCTCGACAAGCTGCTGTCGCCGGCTCTCTCGATCTCCCCAGTTGGTCGGCCAAGATAATTGCGTGCGTGTGATTGAATGCGTATGAAAAGAATCAACTATTTCCCCTCTCCCTACTCGACCAGGGTGAGCTCCCTCGTCCGGTTCCGCGCATACACGTCCTTTTGATACAGTCAGTCAGCACTCCTCCCTTTCATCCCGCTGGAGCTCAAACGAACACACCTTGTAGGCATCCCAGACGCGCATAAGCTCGGCGATGTACCGGCCCTGGACCTCCTCCATCTGGTGGCTCGTTGGGTTATCGCTTTGCTCGACGGAGATGGGGCGGCCGACGACGGAGACGATCGGGTGGCGGTAGGGCATGAGTCCGAGAGAGTCTGAGTAGAGTCATGTGGGCCATCAGTGAGGTTTAGGAAGAAAGTAACCAAGAGAAAAGCCAGCAGAGCTCGGCGTACAGTTGAAGAGGCTGAGAAGGAGGAGCGAGCGAGCGATCAGCGAAGCCGCTCAGCATCATCCCTCCAAAATGTGACTACGTACCCTCGGCCGTGGAACATTGGCAGCGTGAAGCCAAATAGTTTCTGAAAATGCTTCTGAATCGAATGAATAGTCGTCCCGCGCTCGTTCTGGAGCTGGTCGTAGATGTCATTCTCGCCAAACGAAAAGACAGGAACGAGATCCGCACTAGGATTGCACCTTCAGAAAGGAGGCGGACTGGCGGGAAGAGAAAGGACGCACCCCTCGCGAATGGCGATCTTGATGAACCCCATCCGGCGTTTGAGCGTCAGGTCCGCCGTGCCAGGGTGAGCGCGTAGGGACTCGGTAGCGCCACCGATGACCTGCCGTGCGTGCCGTGCGTGCCTCATCGGCCGTGTCAGTATTGATAAGATTAGAGCCCGAACAGGGACGCACGATGACGATGGCCTCTCCCGGACCCTTGCGGAGGATATTGGAGCAAGACCGCTTGGAGACCGAGCAGACGCCGAGGAGAAGGAGAATGTCGCGGTAGACTGAGACGAAGCAAACTATCAGATAGGGCGAGAAACAGACAACGCAGAGATAGACAAACTCGGGATTTTGAAGTCTAAGATGCGTGCGCGGAAGCATCAGCGTCCGTAGCAATGGCGTTAGAGCTATGTGCTGGGCATCCCACTCACTTGCTGCCAAGGTGAGGAGGTGTGGCCTGATGCCGGGGAACAGCTTAGAGAAGCTCGTGCCTGGATGACAATAGAATCAAGTCAGGCGCCAGCCTGATTCGTCAAGGAAAGTGGAGTCAAGGCTGACCCTCGGTGGCAAAGCTGGGAACAATGTGGAGGGGGGAGGGAGAATCAGCGGCGACATCCAGATAGCAACGTTACGCGACGCTCTCGTACTTGGCGAATGCTGCAGGTGGACGAACGGGAGGGATCAGTATCTCTGATCTGCCGTCGGGAGAGAAAACCTGCTCACCTCCCATGCCGATGACACCATGCGGGTGGTAGCCGAAACTAAGCGGTTGGGCGAGCGAGTGTCAGACTGGCAGGAACGGTCGTGTTCAGGGTTCGCCAATACGGACATGTAGCGGCGGTCTGGGGGTAGAGCGGCCTCCTGGACCAGCGAAACAGGGTAGTAGTTTGAAAAATGCCTAGGGGGAAAGGAGTAAGCGAACGAATGGCTGATCGACCCTAGGACACGGCGGCGTGCGCACCTCCAGATCGGCAGCCGCTTGATCCATCGCTTCGGTCGACCTCCGTGGACCGCTGCCTTGTCGATAGCATTAATCCAGACGAGGTAGACAATGATCACTGGCCAGAGGCGTGGAAGAGAGCTGAGGGGGTACGTCTGTCAGATCGACATTTGAACAGGGCCATGCCATCATGTCGAAACGCACCAGCAGTAAAAGAACGCTGCTACGCAGATCCTGGAAGTCAAAAGTAACGTCAGGATTTCTCACATTCAATCAAGGGCGCTCGCCAAACGAACGGGAGAAGAGTCGACCAAAAGGCGACTTGAAGACGAGTGACTGGTTAGTTCGACGAACTCTCACGACCGCGGCAAGACGCGCGTCTGTGTTTGAACACACCTGCGGCCGTCTGGAGTCGGCCTTAAAGAAGACACGCCCGAGGAGAAGAGGAAAAGGGCATCAGTCAATGCCTAGAGACGTGACAACGGAGGAAGCATGTGGGCCGTCTCTCTCTTGAAACCCCGGAGAGAGCAGTGAGACCCTTGCCGGGCAGGCTGGGGGAGGCGGGGGGGCGGGGAGTGGGGACAATGAGGGAGCGGGTGGAGACATACGGTTGCGAGGGACTGTAAGATCGTGGACGGCGTCAGCAGGAATTGCATTTATATGGGTCTTTGAGAGATCATCTGTCAACTGACCCTTGAGTGGTGCAAATCTGGATGAAGCACACATGGTCAAGAGGACGGCGAGTCAGGCCTGATCACGCACGCCCACGCGCTCTCGGCACCAGGAAAGGGAGAGGGAAGCACTTGATTTCAATGCCCTTCGGGAGCCGCTTGGAGCCCTCCTCCTGGAGTTTGGTGATGCCAGTCGTGAGCGAGTCGCGAAGCTCGCTGATAGACGAGCTCAGCTCGAGCAGCGGCGAGCGAGGGGTCGGGGGAGCAGGGCCAGCAGGGGGCGACAATGGGGAGGCGATCGCGGGCGCCAGCGGAGGGGGGATGGTTGACGTTGTCAGCTCAGGCGACGGCGACGGCTCCAGCTCGGCGGGGAGGCCGACGTTTCGGGCACGGAGGGTGGACATGCGCAAGAAGAGAGGGCTGGCTGCTGGATGTTGTGGAAGAGAGAGCAAGAACGAGAAACACAGCGAACGAAAGGACGCTCCGCCGGGCTTGGCCGGCAAGGAGACGAGAACCGGGGTCTCCTTCGCTTCCTTTCTCGGGACCAACGTCGACCTTCCCCCTCTGATCATCTCGACAGATCGTATATCAAGAGCATGGGCATCAAGGCTACTGGAACGTTCTTTTACTTGGGCACAGAAGAGCAAGAGTAAATAAAGCAAACAGAGCGTCCATAACTGTTCAGGCCTGCCCGCCCTCGTCCGACGACACGGAGTGCGACTGCCACCGGCGGCGCAGGAGCGTCCGCCAGATGTTCCGTTTGGGCGAGGGAGCCGAAGGGTGCAGCGAGGAGACCGGCAGCCGCACGTTCAAGTCGCACGAGTCGGCGGGCATCTGAGCGGGAAGGTGGGGGATATCGCTGCAGGATGGCGCCGGTAGATGGTCAGTAACTGCAGGGCAGCAAATGAACAAAGGGTCATTCACTAGATGGCATCCCAACACTTGGCCTGAGGAAAGCCGTAGATGTCCCTGGTGGCCGTCGAGACGCGAGCGTCAGGAACCGCCTCCAACGTCGAGCGGAATTTCGGTCGCGCCGCAGGGTGGCTTGACTTGTTCGACAACGACCAAGACGCCGTCCGCGGGGAGAGAACTGGGGTCGCGCACGGCTCCTCGAGAAAGTGTTTGGACTTGGGGAGCGAGTATTGCTCGCGGACCGCAATGATTCTGGGGTTAGCCAAGAGAACGCGCCACCATCAGGCAGTGGCGCAACGGGGAAGACAGAAAGTGTGCGGAGCCGGATTTCTTATGAATGGCTTACGCTGATCCATAGTCTGGGTCTGAGAGAGATGAGATAAAATTCTCAGCAAGAATTCATACTGGTTGTTCTGAGACGAACATGCTCACATTGTAGAGATATCAACGACTGATGAGGACGGACATCAACAAGATGCTTTTTGTGAAGGTTGGAACGATACGCAGGCTCACTGTTTCCACCTGCTCGAGCGAGTTGTCTACGCTCAGGTAGTCCTTGCCGCTAGCAAACTTCTTCTCCACATAGATGGTGAAGACTCGGCGGACATAAAGCACGTCGGGCTGGCATGCGTCGCCGTCGGGCTGTAAAAGGCGCGCTCCACATTACCGATCTTATCTGTTGGACCACAGACGAGACTCACCTCGAGGGCCTCAAGCAGGTCCGAAAACTTCTTCAGGCCTGGCAACGGAAAAAGAGTGAGCAAGCATGCTGAAGGACGATGCGTAGCAGGTGACCATAAATATAAGCACGTAGGTCTCGGATGGGTCGTTTGGGGGTGTAAGAAGACATGTTGTATTTGTGGAAGAGATGTAATGTGGTTTGGAGAGTTAACGGGAACCAGGGACAAGAGGGCAGTTTTAAACTACATGAGACCAGGCAACATGACTGGCCGTAGTCTTGTCATCACCCGCGGGGCGTCTTGCGCTGACGAGGGTGAGCCACCACCGCGCGGCGGACCCGATTGATGAACGGGATGGCTGAAAGATTGTGGCTCAAATCCCGGCTTTCATGGAAGGCAAAGGATGAGAAGCCACTTTGACTTACCACTCCTGTTCCTGCTCTCAACATACAGTGATGTCAACGCCTTTGAAGAGACTATCCTCATTCACGTTGTTTGACGACGGAACACAGCGCATACTGAATGAAGCACAGCGCACACTGAATGAAACGCCGTCGCTCGGACAGTCAAGTCTCAATCTCTTTGAGAAACGAGAGAGATGTAAAGCCAAGATATTGCCTATTCAATCATCTGATGACTTCGACGGGGATCATCACTCATGATCCGAGAGGAAAGGCGGGCTGAGCGAAACGGTGTGGCAGCGCTAGCGTTGAACACTCGACTCGTAGTCCGATGGCGGTCAAGGACGCTCGTCCACTTCTGCCTGTCAATAGGTCTGCATAGCAACGGGCGAAGGATCAAGAGAACAACTGGATTCTGAGAATCGAGCGCTGATGGTTAAACTTTCGAAGAGCGAGATTACTCCAGATTGAGAGCGAGTGCTTAGTTGGCGTGTCAGCTGCTTTGACATTCACCGGCGCTGGCGCACTTCATGGCATTTGGGAACGAAAGCAGACACTTACTGCTAGTGCTGACAAGCGTGCCCTTTCCGGTCTCCTGAGACCAACATCGATCTCGCCCGAGATGTAACGTAGCGACGCAGACCCTCGGACGTGCGTCAGAGCCAGAGAGCTAGCTTCCTCGCTCCTCGACGGCCACCACCACCTCCATCCTGCCACCATGGGCAACGTTAGGAGCATTCTCGCGGCTCCAGACCAGGTAAGAGGTGCTGTCCGATCAATGCGATCTCATCATGTCTCTCTCTAACACTTCTGCACCTCCTCCAACCATCCGGACGTCCTTCCTCTTCACAGACGTTGGTAACCGTCCCCTTGGGTTACACACCCCCTCCCTTCCCTTCGCTCTACAGCCCCACGATCAATGGAAAGAATGCCATCTATCTCTACTATGCTGAGGGTCTGTCTAAGCGTTCTTCTCCCTCCCGAGTCTCCCGACGTCGCACGGTCCTTCCTCCCTCAGCCCGGGTCCTGACCTCAGTACCTCCCCAGACATGTGGCGCTTCACCTTCTTCTGGACAATCATCGTCTATGGCCTCATCTTTCTCGGATGTGGCCTTACGGGCGCGGTCGTCTTCTGTCGGCGGCACCCTGCCCTCGCCGTTCTTCTTCCGGTCGCTCTCGTTGCGGTGGGCACGATGATAGCGGTCATCTCGGGATCCATCGTTGGTAGGTCCCAGCTCAAAACTACAGGTGCTATCAGTTGTTCGCATGATCATCACGCTGACGAAAGGTCTCTGCTATCGCATTGTCCACCCCCCGTTTGACGCGCCGTTGTCGATGGACTCTCCCAGGTCTCGGTCTTGCCGCCGTCTGTGCGTCCTCTTCTTTCTTCATTTCAAGCAACTTCCCAAGCTGATTGAATATTCACTCTATTCAGACAATGCGGCTCATTTCAACATGGCAACGTGCGTGTCAGAGCCGTCGAGATATCACCGCGGGCATCCCTCCGAAGCTCACCCTCTCCCCTTGTCTTTTTTGATTCCCTCTTCCAGCTGGGTCCCCTTCCTCTACGCACTCATCCAAGCCCTGATCCTTGCCATCGGGTGCGATCTGCTCGCTCGCTCACTCATCGATCTGCGTGCCAGTCGCGCTGACTGCTGCACTTACCCCCTTTCCGCAACAATCCAGGAGCTACAACACCATTTCCGCTATCATCTAGATCTAAACCTGAATGCCTTCCCATCCTTGCACCATTTTACCAATCTATCCTGTCTATTCTCCGATTAATCCCCCCCAACAAGACCTTGCATGCGAGCCGCTTCACAAGCTCCTTCCTCGCCTCCTCGTCCGCTTGAGACAACAGTAACCGTGTTGCCGCCTCGCCAAGGACCGCATGGTCAACCATATCCCGGCACCCGCAACGGCCGGCAAGATCGTCGTCCAGACCGCGGAGGAGGAGCGTCGTCTCTGGGTCGGCCTGGTGGGGGTTGCGCATTCTCATCAGTCACAACTAGATGATGTTAAAGGAGAGGTACATCAAGAGTCACGCACGTCGAGCTGGAGGAACATGACGCCAATCTGGGACAGCGGAAAGGAACCTCGGTCGAGTCGGCGGGCGGCGGCGACGAGGACGCTCTGCGGGTAGAGGAGATATCAGCGACGCGTAGAGGTCGAGCATGGTGGGAAGAATTCACTTCGAGGTCATCCTCGGGCATGCTGGATGGGCGGAGCGAAGGGGAGAACGAGGGAGGGAGAATCGATCAGTCTTGTATCACTATACATGCCTGCAATCGACCAAACAAAAACGCACCTCCTCGTTAAGACGATCTACGAAGAAGGACCAACTGTCAGCGTCGTTCCTTCATCATCCCACCCTTACCCAAGACAAGTCTAGACTCACTAAGTTCAAAGGTCTCAGCTTGAAGTGTCTCCACCCCGCGCTTACACTCTGCGTCGTCGAGGACCGGCTCCGACCCATTGCCACCTGGTCCTGGATACTGACGGCAGGCTTTGCCTCACCAGATCCCGACGTCGCCGCCGCCTCTGCCAAAGCACTGCTACTAACACTCTCCGAAGCAGTGGCGGCGAACGCCACCGCCGGCGCAAGAACTCCTTCAGCCGGAGCCACGCTCCCGTCTGCTTCCGCCCCTGCTGCCGCCCGTTCGCGCATCTCCTTCTCCTTCTCGAGATCGAGTCGCTCGAGATACTCAAGGAGGATGTCCTCGAGCGCGAGACCTAGGAAGCTTGGCGCTTCCTCTTCCTCCTCTGCATCGTTCTCCTGCTGGCCGGTAGCCCCCGCAACCTTCGTGAACAGCGCTCGGACGTCCGCCTCAGTACGGAGGCCGCCTTCTTCGTCGTTGTCTTCGCCGTTATCAGTCCGGCACCGCCGAACTCGGGAATGGAGAAAATGAACGGAGGAGCCTCGTGGGTCATGTGCCGAAACGAGGGGGATGAGTTGAGTGAGGAGGGCAAGGGCGGGGTCTGGGGTTCGAGCCTGAGACGACGGGAGGGAGAGTCGGACCGAATCGTCGATGAGGAAGGAGGTGTGGTATGTTGAGAGGAGGGAAAGCGAGGCGGATAGGGAGCTGCTTCGAGATCGTGCGTTGGAGTGGGTCATCGTTGTCGATGGCGGAGGCGCCCTGACGGCCATGGCCGGAGGTGCGTACGCCGGGACTGGTGGCATTGCGGGATTGGCATTGGCCGTCGGCGATGACGAGGTAGCGACGTGACGAAGAGTGGCAGATGCCACTGAGGGCAGCGAGCTCGAGAGAGTCCCGAGGTCGATCTCGCTAGTATTCTCCGGCGGAGAGGAAGGGATTGGGCGAGACCCAGAGGTACTTGCATGGATGGTGCTGGTCCTCGACTCGTTTCGATAGATATCTGAAACGAGTGAAGCTCTCGTCGTCGCCTGAGATCGGCTCAAGCTCCTCGCGACCGTCGAGACGGCCGCGCGAAGATCATTCGGGAGCGAGCCAAAGACCATGCCGCCGCTGCCACTGCCGCTCGACTCGTCGTTGGGAGGCGAAGAGGAGCTGAGCGGAGCGAGGAGGCCAGGGAGATAGGTTGAGGAGCTGGCTCGAGTTGAAGTCGCTCCGGACGAGCGGGAAGAGCTATAAAAGAGGGCTGTCGAGTCGCCGGCGGCGAGACGATGGGCGCGTTCGGCGTATGTATCTTGGGCACCACTGTCTGGGGAAGATTGCCGACGAGGGTGCGGAGCTCGCTGGAGCGAGGCGAAGGTGGCAGCGAAGAGGTCGGGGTCGCTGCATGTCATGGGGCAATCAGCAGGCGCTCGGGAGATAGAAAATATCTCGACAACCAGAGCTCACGAAAGAGGATCCTGCTGCTGGTAAGGAGGGAGCTCGGCCAGATCTCCCTGAGAAGTCGAGGCTTCGGGCTCACGAACGACGGGCGCATTCGAGGACGAATAGGTCGTCCAACGGGCCGACGAGGCCATCACTCTTCCACGAAGGAAGGCATGGCCAGGAGCGCAAGGCCTACCCTCGAAATCGTAGGTGCTCTCTGGTCGTGGGTAGAACGGCGACATGGGAAGAAGGAGCTCCCTACGGATGGAGATGATTCTAGTGAGCGAGCCAATCAGCAGTGAAAAACGGTGACATTGGGCGCTCGCTGCGGGGCTCACTGGCCACCAAAATCGGGGTCTGCGGGCGGAGTTGTCAGTACAGCAGCTATTTTATTAGCATGCCGAACACTACTCACAATTCAAGGACACCATCGTCTATAAGAGCGAGGGAGCAGGCGTTGTCAGCGCGCGTCAACACGTATATCTCCATTGGGAAGTACGGACCGATTCGAGTCCATTGAGCGTGCGCGACGTCTCCATGGGCGGCTTACCCTGAGGGAGTGGGCATGTCAGGACCGGCAGAATCCTTCAACATAGGCCGAGAACATAGTACCTTGAGGAGCTTGCCGTTGGTATACGCAAAGAGGATCTGCCGGACGTAGACTGGGTCCCGGGCCGCGCGTTCGTCCTGTATCGGGAGCATCAGTCAGCGTTGGCTCGTGAGCTTCCAGTGTTCACGCGAGGCGTACTGCGAGGGCGCTGAGTGCTTCCGACCGCCTGTCGATGTCTGGCAAGGGGTAGTGATCATGAAAGCGAAGAAGCGAGGCGCCAAGTCAATTCTCACTCGCGTTCGTTCGCCCGGCCAGCTTCGCCCGGCCAGCTCCGAGGGATAGCAGCATGGAGAGGCAAGGCACGTACGGAACTCGCGTCCGTACGATCCCCGGCGGGACACCCGGGAGGACGAGGACTCGGCGTGGCGAGGGCTTGTGGCCATGACTTGGGAAAGGATGGTGGTTGATGGGGAAAAGGGAAGTGGTTTGTCGAGCGAGAAACGTAAACGGGAATTCAAGTGGTCGACCCGGCGGTATCTTGACTCTTTCATCCGGGGGGGAAGGGCGGGCCTCCGATCTGTCCGTCCATAGGGAATGCAGACAGGACAGCTTGCCGAGACTTTGGATCGCCACTGACTTGCTCTTTCTCCTCCGAGTGAGAGTCTCGGTTCAGCTCGCGGAAATCGTCGGCAGCCGGCAGGCAGACGTTGTGGCTAATGGCAGAGGGACGTAGAGGCTCAGAACACTGAGCACTTCAGGCCAGAGGTACAATCAACGTCCGGGATAACCCTGTGTCGTCGTTCGAGAGCGAGCGGTGGAGAAATCCTTTTGCGATTTGACGGACAGGGAATGGAGTGAATGAGTGAAGACACAGACGGAGCCAGCCCACGCGAGAGGTCGGCTCGGGCCGAACCTCCGGTTTCTCTTGCTTCGCTCCCTCGCAGCCTCGCCTGCCACAGGTTCCGCCTGTCTTGCTTGTTCACTGGTTCTGCAATCCGCTTGCGTGCTGCCGAGTGAAAACCAGAGGCAGGCTGATGGATGGCAAAGCCACCCAAGTCCACTCGAGACAACACGCAGCAGCCATCAGCAGCCCACAGCACACGGACGGCTAAGGACCGCTTCAGGTACTTCTCCACAAACCACCTCGCTCTCACACGAGTGAAGCAGCGCTTCCTGTCTCCCTCCCGGGAAGAGGCCGGCGCGACGCAGCCGTCGATGGGGCCTGGTTCACCCCAAGCGTCCTCACCGAGGGATGGGCCCCTCTGGCTGAAGCTAAAAGCAGCACGGTGCATGCCTGCCCAAGCTGCCCTGGGCAGACCTCAGGCGCGCAACGCCGGTCCGGAGCTGCCGTCGGCCGGAGGCGCCGGTCCGGCATCGCAACGCAAAGAGGTCTCTCGCTCTCAGCCTTCCCTCGAAAGAGAATCATCTTGTGTTTTTACTCCCAACCAACACATCCTCCTCCCTCTTCTCCTCCATCCCCCTTCTCCTTCGCATCATGTCCGACCTCACCATCACCGACTTCTCCATCCACGACATCCGCTTCCCGACGAACGCGGACGCCAGCGGTACCGATGCTGTTGGTGCCCGACTCGCTCGCCCTCGTTCTCCCAGCAGCTCCCGCTGACATGGCTGGCTCCTCCAGATGAACACCGAGTGCGACTACTCGGCCGCCTTCATCATCCTCAAGACGGAGGGCGACCTCACCGGCCAGGGAATGACCTTCACGTGCGTCATCCGCTCCTCGCGAGCCCGAGTCCGGGCAGCCCCTCCACATCCATTCCACTCCGTCGGGCCTGGACTGACGACCGCTCGCTCCTTACCCTGTCTGCTATCCAGTATTGGCCGCGGTAACGAGATCGTGAGCCCTGCCTCCTGTCCCTAGTGCTTATCTTGCCGCTGCTCACACGAACACCCCACTGGTGTATCTCAGGTCTGCTCGGCCATCAACCTCATCGCGGAGCGAATCAAGGGCAAGAAGATCGAGGATCTCTTCGAGAACATGGGCAAGACCTGGGACTTCCTCGTCTCGGACCCCCAGCTCCGCTGGATCGGGCCCGAGAAGGGTGTCATTTCCATCGCCACCGGTGCTGTTTCCAACGCCATCTGGGACCTCTACGCTCGTGCCCGTGGAAAGCCCCTCTGGAAGCTCATCGTCGACTTCACTCCTGTGGGTCGCCTCGCTTTCTCCGGCCATTGCCGCCGAGACCTCGTTCTCTCTCTGACCCGTGTCCCGCTCTCAACCTGGTTCCGTTTCCGTCCTGTAGGAGGAGTTTGTCAAGTCGACTTGCTTCCGGTGAGTGATCGGCGACCTTGCGCTTCCGTCCGCCTCGTTCGACTGTCTTGGCCTGACCTCGCCTCTCCACCCCCTCCTCCAGCTACATCACCGATGCCATCACCCCCGACGAGGCTCTCGCCCTCCTCAAGGCCAAGGAGGCCGGCAAGAAGGAGCGCGAGGCCAATGTCATCAAGACGGGATACCCGGCGTGAGTCCCCCTCCTCCACCTTCCCATCGGCTGCGCCTCCGCTGCCGATCTTTCGCCGATGAGCCCGGGCTCATCTCCCTCCGTCGCGTCGTCTCTCTCCTCCTCGCCTCGCAGCTACACCACCTCCGTCGGATGGCTCGGTTACGATGACGACAAGGTCCGCCGCCTCACCAAGGAGTCCCTCGAGCAGGGCTTCAACCGTGAGTGTCGCGTGCTCTTCGCCTTCTTCGCTCTTCTATCGGCACTGCTAATTTCACCAAACTCCACCTCGCAGACTTCAAGCTCAAGGTCGGAGCGAACGTCGAGGACGACCTCCGCCGCGGTCGCATTATCCGCGAGATCATTGACGACCCCAAAAACCTTCCCGAGTGGCGCGAGAAGATTGCCCCGGAGACCATCGAGGGCAAGAACGCCGGACCCGCTGGCTGTGTTCTCATGGTCGACGCCAACCAGGTCTGGGACGTCGCTCAGGCTGTCGACTACATGAAGCAGCTCAAGCCTCTCAACCCTTGGTTCATTGAGGAGCCCACCGCCCCGGACGACATCTCCGGCCATGCCCAGATCCGCAAGGCCCTCAAGCCCCACGGCATCGGAGTCGCCACGGGAGAGCACGCCCACAACCGGATGATTTTCAAGCAGCTCCTCCAGGCCGAGGCCATCGACGTCGTCCAGATCGACTCGTGCCGTCTTGCCGGTGTCAACGAGGTTCTCTCCGTCCTTCTCATGTCGGCGAAGTTCGGCATCCCCGTCTGCCCGCACGCTGGAGGTGTCGGTCTCTGCGAGTATGTCATCCACCGTGAGTACCAGCCATCCCTGATCCCTCTTCAGTTGTCTGTTCGTCAATCTGATACATCTGCCCTCCTCAGTCTCCCTCATTGACTACATCGCTGTCTCGGGCTCGTACGACCGCAACGTCCTCGAGTTCGTCGACCACCTTCACGAGCACTTCAAGTACCCCGTTTCGATCAACAAGGCCGGTCGTTACAACGTCCCGCTCGAGGCCACCGGTGGCTACTCGATCGAGATGTTCCCTCAGTCGATTGAGGACTACTCGTGGCGTGCGTCCTTGACTTTCTCATTCTTCTTCCATTCAAACCCTAGCTGACTTCTTGCTTTTCTTCATCTCTCTCTCTAGCTGGAGGACCTGATGGCTACTGGCAGGCGGCGAAGGTCGGCAAGGAGGCCGAGTGGAACGCCAAGAAGGGTGTTGTCCCTCACTGAAGGGGGGAGTGATATTTGGGCATTTTAGTTTTCTTTTCTCATCTTTCTCTTCATCAGTTGCAATCATAGAGTGTTTTTAAGCATGATTTCTGGTTAACTCTGGGCTGATGGCGCAACGCACGGCGAAGGAAGAGGAGAAAGAAGACAGGCGCGTCGAACGAAGCACTGTCCTCCCCCGGACCTTCTCGCTCGTCTCGTCTCGTCGTCTCTTGCTTTGCCCAACCAGGCTCCACTCCAAACCACCACCATCACCAGCTCCTCACCATGCGTCGCCAATCCTCCATCGGCCTCCCCGCCTCTTCCACCACCTCATCAGCGCGCTCCTCCCTGTCCGGCATCACCGAATCTCTCCCCTCGGCCCCCGACTCCTCCTCCTCCGTCTCCTCCTCAGCAACGTTCAATCGTCGCCGCACAGCCGATGCCCTCTCCCTCGGCCTCCTTTCGGACAGCGGAGGGGGACTTGACCTCCTCGCTCAGCTGGGCCAGAGGGAGCGGGACGTCGAGAGATTGCAGGATGAGGTGGAGAAGCTGAGGAGGGAGTTGATCGGGAGGCCCGCGAGGGGGGAAGTCGCCCAGATGAGGGAGGATCTTAAGTGAGGCCTGGATCTTTTGAGAGGCAACTGAGATTGAAGGAGGGAGAGGGGGGAGGGGACGAGGAACGAGAGCACGACGGCTGAATGAAGCGGGACGAAACGCGTCGCCGCATCGTGTTCTCCTATCCACCCTCTTGCCTGCCGATGGATCTGCAAGGAAGCTGACACGCCTCTCGTTCTCAGAATGAGCGACACCCTCCTCCAGCAGACTCAGCGGGAGAACGAGCGCGTGATGCGCGAGCATGAGCGCACCAAGCGGTACGTTTTGGAGCTCGAGGAGATGATCGCCAAGCACGAGGGCCCCAACTGGAAGGAGTTCACCGACCTGGGTGAGTGTCTTTCCCCCCCCCCCCCCTCTCTCTCTATTGCTCTATGCCAGCAGAGGGCAAGCGAGCTGAACAAAATCTCTCTCTTCCTAGCCTCGTCCCCATCCGTCACTCACGCGATAACAACCCATGCCTCTCGGTCCGAGCCGACCCCGATCCGGTCCTCCCCTGTCCTCCGTGCGCTCGCCACCAACAACGCCGGCAGTGGCGGCAGCGCCCACCCCCCTCATCAGCCGACGACTCCCACATCCATGTCGACATCGTTCTCCAACGCCGACGATGCTGGACCGTCGTCGGTGGCCCCGGGGGACGCCTTTGCCCCCGTCGCGAGAATGACCAGCGTGTCCCGGGAGGAGCTTGGGGAGCTTCGAGGCGAGATCGAGGGCGTGAGGGGGTTGATCCTCAGCCAGGAACGAAGGTTGCTGGAGCGCAAAGAAGAACTGAGACGGACGATCGAGATGGTGAGCGAGGAAGGCCGTCGTCTACCAAGTGACGCGTGGCTGATCCTTCCATGTGTGTAGGCCCAGAAGGAGAGCTTGCGATGGGCAGAGGTGGCGTGACGTAGGAGGAGGACAGGGAACACGAAACGACTACGATCACCCGACACGACGGCCACACGAGATTGAATGATAACGACTTGCATCCGATCTCCCTCAGAATCCTCCAAGTCCACTCAGGAACGAGTCGTACCCGTCCTTGTCCTCTTTCTTCTTCTTCTCCGCCGCCTGCTGAACCGCCGCCGCTGCGCCAACTGCGCTCCCAGCCAAGACACCCTTCAAGCTCCCCATGAGCGCGCTCTCCTCGATCCTCGCCCGCTTTGGAACGACCTCCCCGACCTCCCTCACTGGACCCGTCGCGTCCCTGTCCGGAGCAGCGTCGACCTTGGGTGCGTTGAGAGCGGCGGCTTTGGCTTTCCGCTTGACAGCCGCGGGAACAAACGCAGCGCTCTCCTTGCGGAAGTCTCGAAGGACCGGAGCGGCCGAGATAGTTGGCGCCGCTGCCAGAGGAGGAGTGGACGAGGCTGCAGGGGCGGCGCCGGCGAGCATCGGGTTCTGCGGAAGCCCGGCAGAAGCAGGCGGCGGTGGCGGCCGGTTCCGATGCGCGAACTCCCGACCCTGGAACGTCTCGTGCGGCGCGTCCGAGACCGAGAGAGGATCGAACTGAACGTTTGGAGGTGGCCGAAAGCGGTGGTCTGGCCGGAAGGGCGGTCGTCCCTGCATTCGCCCGAACTGGGTCTGATTCGGGAAGAACCCAGGAGGCGGGGGTCCTCCTTGGTGGAAGCCTGGAGTAGGAGGGAAGGGAGGGGGGTAGTGGCCGCCCATTTGAGGTGGAGGGGGAGGTCGGAAGCCCGGGCCGGGCGGTGGGAAGCCCGAGTGAAACATGGCAGGAGGGGGGAACGGAGGGTACATCTGCTGAGAGCCAGGAGGTGGTGGAGGGCCAGGAGGGAGTGGCGGATTCTCTGAGGGGGAATCAGTATGGTAGCGGCTAGGGTAAGGAAGGATTCTTGCCTACTGACCTAGAGGTTTCGGCGGTGGAGGACCCTCTGGCATGACAATCTCCTCGTCGCTGTCCTCTTCGCTGCTATCGTCGCCGTCTTGCCCTGGCGGAGGTCCCTCGGGCATGACGATCTCGTCCTCGTCTGAGTCTGAGTCTGAGTCTGAAAGAACCGCCACTGTCAGCCTTGAAGCACCAAAGTGAGCAATATCCATCACACACACACGCACCTTCATCGCTATCCTCCTCATCACCAGACTGGAAGGCCTCGGGGATGGGTTCCGGCGTCGGAGCTAGACATGGGTGGTCGTCAGCTTCCCGCGCGGCTCAACTGACTGACGCGTCAAACCCCTAGACCGACTCACGTCGTTCCGCGTAAGGCATGCCCGGAGGGGGCGCTCCATACGGGTTCAGTACAGGATCGTAGTAGATTGACCGCTTGGGGTCCCTCTGTCAAGAATGGACGAGAACCATGTCAGCTGTACTCATCGACGCAACGTGACGCCCTTCTACAGACTCACCAGCTTCCCGTCCTTCCCCCTCAGCATCCCACTCGGCCCAGCATACCCCGCTGTGGCCTCATCCTCCCTCTTCTCCTTCTCTGCCTTCAGTCGCGCCTCCTCCTCCTTTGGATAAACAAACTTCCGGTGCTCCGGGTGCTTAGCGAGGTACTCGTCCTTCGTCTTCTTGATGTGCGCGACCTCAGCTCGGAGGAACTCGAGGCGGTCCCGGTCGGCTTTGGGAAGGGAGCCGTTGCGCTCTTGGTCATTCAGGCGGCGGGCCTCGGCTTCAAGGCCTGGTGCAATGGAAAACGAGGCAGGAGAGGCTGTCAGTGGGCAGGCCAGGACGCACGCGTCGAATGCGAAGGGTGAGGAAGCGACGGACCCCCTGTGTCCTTCTTGAGCGTCTGAGTCTCGCGGACCTTCTTCCTGTCCTCTTTGTTCTGTGGGGTGGGGGGGAGGGGGGGAAGGGGAGAGAGACAAAGGTGTCAATCGTCCGCTGAAAGGAACAGGAGCGAGGGTGGTTGAGGTTCGGACGCACCCGCTTGAGCTCCTTCTGACGTTGCTGCTTGCCTGTGGACGAGATGACCTGTCAGACCCTACCACAGGAGCGAGAGAGAAGCGTAGGATGCCTCACGATGGGCATCAGCCGGGTTAAGGGTCTTCTTCGCCATCGTGCGATATCTGAGGTCGTAGCAGTCGGGCGCAAGGCGGGCGACAGGCGGGCGACCGACCTTTCGGCGAAGCCCTCGTTCTCGCCAGCTAGCGGCTGGGCCTTCCGCTCGCCGCTCCTTATTGACATCATGATCTATCTCTCTCACAACGACAGTCCAGAAACAAGGAAAGAAAATCTATTGGAGACCCATGGACAATGAGGACAGTTCTGTCCTCCTCTTCCCCCGCTCCATGCCCATCCCCTCAATCCTCCTCCTGAAGCCTGGCGACTCTCCGGCTTTTGACAATATCCTTCGCGTTCCGCGAGTGTCGGTTGACCCCGCCGTTGAACGCGGCCGTCGCGTCCTTGCGCCAGGTCTTTGTGCTGGCCATCGGAGGAGCGGCCGAAGGGGTAGGAGTGGCGGCGACCTTGAACTCGGCGGTGGCACGCCGGCGGGAGGAGAGATCGTCCGAAGAGGGCGTGACGGAGGTGGCGATCCCCGAGACTGATGCGTAGGAGGCAGAGCGGGAAGAGGAGGATGAGGAAGAGGAAGAGGAAGAGGAAAAGGCGGATGAGGATATCGGGGGGGAGGAAGAAGTCGACGCCAACGCCGATGCCGAAGGTGGCAGCGGAGGAATCGCGTACGACCTAAGGAGGTTCGCACCTCCCGGGTGGTCTTTGAGGTAGCCCGAGACATCGACGACCCACCCTTCAATGACGACGTAGTAATTCCTCGTCGAAGCGACCGTCTCTCTGTTATTGACCTCCCCCGAAGGCTGATCATCACTTCCGACCCGACGGCGGACCTCCTCCCAGCTCCAGACTGGAAGATCGCCCTTCTTCGGGGCGAAGTGGTGGTGGGTATGAGGAAGACCAGCGAGAAGGGCGTCCGCTTGGTCTTGGAGGATCCGCGCCCGCGCACGAAGGACATCGGCTTCAGGCGTCTCGACGACTGATGGGACGACGGAGGGGAAGAAGCGGTTGAGAATCCTGTATTGAGGAGGACAGAATGGGGTAAGCACTCATGGAGAAGCTCTAGAGAAAAAAAGGGGGGATCCACGTCTCACCAGATGATGTTCTTGGTCGGGTCCCAGTCCATCGGGTGAGGTCCGTTCTTGTAGTCGCTGGGGAAGGCGTGGTGATAGTCTGCCGGAAGACAACTGTGAGCACATGCTCCCTTTCTGGGTGTATACAGTTGACTATATCGACTCACTATGGTTCCCCTCTCCGCTCGTCAGAAGCGCCAGAAAGTAGTTGCCTCTTGCGGTGATCTGGTCACGAAGTGTGTCAATGACGGCGCGCCGCCAAAGAGGCAAGTATCAATGTCACCTCCTCAGTGTATGGCTGAAGACCCGTCCAGTGAGCGAGCGAGTTGATACAGAACGTCGTGTGCCAGACTGATGTTGCAAGAGTGACCCGTCAGTCTCTCGCGAGACACAGCAAGACCACGCAACGACACCAAAAACTCACTGAAGAGGCGTGCGACGAGGCCGCCCCAGACGTAACCTCCGAGAGCATCGCCCCAAGTCGCTCCGATGAGCGTCGGGCAGACGAGACCGAAGAAGAGCGCGAGCGGGATGTAGTGTTTATGCTGGAAACGGACGACTGTAGGAGGGTCCAATCAGCCTTTGTGCCTTGTCTGATGGCGATGAAGACTACGCACCCGGGTCGGCATCGAGATCATCGCGATCGACCGTCTTTATGCGCTCGTATTTAGGCTTGAGGAAGATCCACCCGCAGTGGGCGTAAAAGAGGCCCCTCGTCGCGGAGTATGGGTCGTGCACGGGGTCATCCGTGAAGCTGCAAAATTGTGCGGGGAAGTGGAGGGGGGAGAGGGAAAGGAGATCTTCGGGTAAGTGGTGGTCTGTCGGAATCGAAGCGACCGAGCGAGGGTCTTCCACTATCTCAAACCGACGATGACGTACCGATGATGAAGGCGGTGGCGAAGGGCCCACCACCGTATGCTACCTTGAAATCCGAGCGATCCTATGACAGCGAGAACGACGCGGAAAGGGAGTGCGGCCTCGTAGGCACGATGCGACCAAAGTCGATGGTAGCCGAGCGTGATTCTGGCGGCGGGCGGGTGACGAACGATGCGGGGGGGGGGGGGGGGGGGATTATCGTTCATCAGCGAAGACGTGTCATGAGAGAGCAGGTGAACGAAGATTCTTTGTTCACCCAAAGCTCTGTAACGTTCGATGACAACTAGGCGTCAACACAGTCATAGCCAAGGCGAGAGAAAGAGAGGGAAACGTCAGAGCTTGAGGCGAGGAGTGAGACTGACCGCAAGCTGCCAACTGGCGAACCAGAGGGCGGTCGTCTTCCAACAGAGCGTGCTCCATGGTGCCCAGACGAGCATCCCGTACAGGGCCATCACATGAAACGAGACGAAGAAGATGGCATTGCCTGTGCGAGAAAGGAAAGAAGTCGTCAGCAACGACAGCTCGCTTGATCCAGCGCTGGGGGTACGCCGGTCGATCCAGCAGCTCTCCGTCCATTCCAGGGGCATCTGTGCTGAGGGAGATCATAACTCACTCCACCAGATCTGGGGCTTCTGGGCTTCTGGCGGTGGCGCGGGTGTCAAGGGCATTCGTAGCTAGGGGGGATGAGGGAAGAGGGGAGAGAACGACGAGGAAATGGAGGTCAAGAGAGGTCAAGCCGACGAGTCCGAGGTTGAACGGTGTTTGCGTCGACGATCCGGTCCCGCAGAGTGGAGAGGCGCGGCCGCCGGTGGAATCGAGCATCAGCAGGCTGGCAAGGAGAGGAAGATCGGCAAGCCAATCGGGCTCAGAGATTTGTCCTCTGGCCGTTCGCTGGATCTCGATGGACGACGACGATACAGGAGCGGGTCATCGAATACAAAAGGAAGAAAAGAGGGAGAAGACTGGGTGGAAACATGAAATGATAGAGGAGCGGAGATAGAGGGAGAAATTGCCCGTAGAGATCGGTACGCATGCGCGCAGCGACGAGCAGCGCGCTGAATATGCATGCTAGTAAGCTCAAGTTACGCCAGGTTCCTCGCAGCATCAGCCGACCGCCAGGGATCGCACCGATGTCGTCCCATCGTCAACGTCTTCGTACCCCGGCAGCGAAGACGACACCGACGGCTGGTACCCCGGTCGCCCAGCTTCCCCTCTCGTGCCACGACCCGACTCCCCAGGGGCGACCGATCTCCTGAGCAACTCTTCAAATTCCCAGTTCAAATCCGGGTCCACGTCCGCCGCCGCTGCAACGACCCGAGGGTTGCGCGCCCCGTATGATGGCGGGAGGTCGAGGAGCTCGTCGAGTGAGGGAGCGGGCCTCATCACGCCTCTGGGGAGGGTGTTGAAGGTGCTTCGTCGGCGGAGGACCGGCGGAGGGGACGAAGACGACGACGAAGTCGACGCGTTCGAGGAAGAGAAGTGTTGCGTTTGGGAGCGGAGAGGAGCACGGGGATAGCCGATGATGGATGAAGCTGGAATGTTGGGACGGAGCGAGGGGAGGGAGGGGTCGGTCGTGGGGAGACGGAGACGCTTGCGGATGGAAGAGAGGGAAAAGGAGTAGTCGGGGTACTGCGGGAGAGGCATGGTCAAAGAACAGATATAGTCAGAAGTGTGCCAAGTCAAGCGGGTAGAGGTAGGACGGCTCTGCCTCGCGTGCGCCCATCCAGGAGGGGGAGGCAACGACCTACCTTCTGCGGCTGGACGACCAGCACTCGTTCAAGTCGATCCAGCTTCTCAGAGACGGCTACGAGGGACTTGTTCTTCTCTCGCTTGGCTTGGACATAATGAAGAAGCAAGGCGCGGACGTTTGAGGGCGAGTTGCGGCACTCTAAACGCCGATCAATGGAAGCGTCAGTCGCCAGCAACAGAGAAAGCAGGTAGGCAAGTAGGCAAGGCGAGGGCAATAATGTCGCAGACGGAGAAGACGACGAAGAAGGGCAAGTACCAGCACAGCATTCCAGGCTTGGCCAACGAGGTCGACTCACCGTCGCTGGCAAGATGGGCGAGCAGGTCCGACTGCTTCGTCGGCTGCACGCCGGTAGCGGTTGAAGACCCTGCCCCGCGGCGACCGAGTGCGACCATGGTATAAGAAGTTTGGGTGTGGAGTGTGAGGCGAGGCGAGAGAAAGAACCGGCTCTGGAGGCGCCCGGCGAGCGGTGATGGTTGAAAGAGGGCCACATTGAGCTGACCCAGAGAACGCCAAGCGAGAGCTGCGTCGGCGGACGTCGGCCCGCAAGCCCCGCGGAGAACTGGCCGAGAATATTAACCGCAGCATTTGCACTTTCATGGGGCTGACTCAGTCATTCGGCTCATCGGGTGCCAGGCTGCTT
Organism: Tausonia pullulans; assembly: GCA_951802195.1. NCBI lineage: Eukaryota > Fungi > Basidiomycota > Tremellomycetes > Cystofilobasidiales > Mrakiaceae > Tausonia > Tausonia pullulans. The sequence continues at coordinate 69,470 of OX637626.1, forward strand.
GGCGAGACGGCGTATGTCTATATTGGAGGCCGAAGATAAACACGCTCATCTTCGGTCGTTCTCGCCAGGAGGTAGGTAACAGAGGCGAACCAGCCGACAGGCCAATGGACAGCGCATCGAAAGAAGTAAACGTACGCGGGCTACAAAAGTAGTAGAGCCATGTCATGGCTACTCATGAAGCTTCCTAGCCGAATCGAACGACTGACCTCATCATTACTAGTGACGTGTTATAGCCCCTAAACCAAGGAAGCGATGTTTAAACTAAATTAATCTAGAATCCAATAGTGGCCCAAATCTCGCGCCACACGTTTTACCGGATCGCGAAGCAGCAGCGGCCCTGGCTCCTCTTCAACAAACTCACCCTCACTGAGACGCACGGCTACCCTCACTAGACCCTGCTCACCTAATATAAACATAATCCCTGGCAGTGGCCAGATGGATGGGGCTGCGGTCGGCGCCATCATCGATCCTGGGTGAAAAGCAGGTCAAGGGAGGTGAAATATGACTTGTCGATAGCCACTGCTTGATGTAGCTAGTCATCTTGATATCTTACCTTTTCTAATGGGCCTATGTCCATAACCCATCTTTTGCTTTCCTTCCACCCCTACTTTCAATTTCGCTCTCCCTCTATCTAGCTACGACTCACCATCTCTCACAGGGTTACTTCGTCCTCTACGTATAACTCATGACTTGAATACAAAAAAAAAAACCTCTTTATATGCTTTCCGATCCACATATCAAACAAGCAAACAAGCTTAAAGCAACGAAACAGCTTCGACATGCTCCTCGACGCACGGCCACCGGTCGGTCATAAGGCGCGTTGGATGGGAGCTGGGGATATTAGGGAAATTGGAAAACTTGCCCTTGCTCCTAGCAGCCTCCAGCGTGTGGTTCCCATTCTCGTCGGCGATCTTGTCCTCGAGGAGATGGGCAGCGGGTTTGACCCAGGGGATGTCCATGAAAGAGGAGTGCGTCTGTGAGTCTATAGGAAAAGGAGACATCTGGCTTGTCAGGCCGGCCCGACCCGCAGCAGCCAGAAGAGCATGAAACAAACACAGCCGTCATGTGGCGGAAGCGGATATCAAAGCAGTACTCGAACACGAACCACTCATAATTCTTGAAGATAATTCAGAACGGCGACGAGCCCTTGGGATGCTCTCGTAGCTGCAGAGATGCCGGGAGGGGCGATGAGCTGTTGTCCTAGCCAAAAGGTGTTCTGACATCGCTCACCATGTACATTATAAGGATATCCTCATCGACGAAGGGGACGTCTGGATGAGCTTCGAGACGAGGTCGATGACCATTAGGACATATGATCCGAGCCAGACGTGGGCGGGGCCGAACGAGAGCTTCATGTCAAAAGCGTCGCACGCTATCTTTAGGCTGTGGCAAGCTGTAAGAGAAAATGATCGTGAAGAACATGCCATAGAAGAGGCGTACGTGAGGGGTGAGAGAGAGACCCCACTCATTGGCCTTGTTGGAGACCTCAATGATGAACGCGGACGCTGTTGCTCTTTCCATCGGGCTCGATGACGAGGGGAGAGGGGATCAGTCAGTAATCCAAAGACAACAGGAAAGAGAACGGATGCTCACGACTGGTGCTTGGCGAAAGCGCCCTTGATGAAACAGTTGTAGCAATGGTCCGTCAGAAAAGTCTTGGGCCTTCCACTGCAAATTGAATTCAGGCTCACGCATTGGCTGTCTCCTCTTTCGCTAGGCTAGGAGCGGGATGGCAGCATGAGCTCTCAAGATGGTCTGAGAAAAAGCATGAGTTGTACAAAAGCCGAACCTCATCCTAGGCAAGTACGAGGTCGTCTGCCCTCCTCAGTCGTACACATCAAACCCATCCTCCTCGTCCACCTCCCATCTCAGATCGATACGGCCGCTCATCATCTCTTCGTCGACTACAGTGTCCAACCGGGCGAACCTTCCAAACAGCATTGACATCGACGGCGTTGGAGACGGAGGCAAGGGTCCGGACGACCACGATGACGAAGAAGGATCAAGTTGCGTTTGTTGGGAACGAAGAAACTCGTTGATCCGGGTCTGCGAGCGGGCGGGAGAAGGATGGTCAAACAAAGATCGAGGGCTAAGACAGCTTCAGAGCTCACTACTCGAGCGGCTCCGAGGACACCAGAAAATGTGTCCATCCGGGAGACCTCATCGAGCTCGAGGAACTCTTCAAGCGTTGTCTGTGTGAGGACGAGAATCGACGCGAGCGGGTTCATCGAGGGAAGATCAGCGAGCGCTGTGAAGCTCTCCTGCTCCCAAATCACGTAGGTCAGCATCAGTCTACTAATATGCTGGCCAGGGGTCCTGGCTCCTCACCTCATCGTCCTCCGCGAAAGTGAGCGCCGCGCCCATGTCACTCTCATTTGTGCCGTTCAGCTCCGCCAGGTCTCTCACAACGAGCCCCATCTGCTGGACCGATGCCCAACCGACCTTGACGGTGAAACCGCCTCCTTCCTCATCGCCGAGTAAGCTTCTGCCATTCCAGGCGCGTATCGCGAGCACGCGGCGAAGCTTGCTGACTGCGTTCCGGACGGGAGGCGTCCAGGGATCAACACCCTCGCGCGGCTGGAAAGTGAGCACGATATAGACGGTGTCCAGACGATCTTGGAGGAGGGACACGAGGGAGAGAACCTCGGATTGAAGCGAGGGAAGCGTCTGCAGCGGGGTGAGGTAGAGCCCCGTCGTTGGTCCCAGGAGGAGGTCGAGGCCAAAAGCGGAGGACGGTCGGTCATCCAGGATGCGAGAGGAAGAGGGCATCGAGAAGAGCAAATGAGAGGAGTGGTAGGTCATGATTGAGCACTGCCTGAGGGCGTGGTAGACTAGACACTTTCGCTCCGGTCAGCACATGGACTTAAGAGAGTATCAGACGAGGCAGTCATGGGCACACTGGCTCGGTTTTGCAGAATCTTGTCCCCTCCGAGGACGTGAAATGTTTCCTTCACTGAGTTCTCTCCCGGACACGACGCAAGCGCCTGTTCAATCTCCAGCAGATTGACTGGAAGCCTTTGCGATGGGGGATGAGCGTCTGGCGAGGCCGGTCTTGTGGTATACGGCGCGAGCTGCTGTTGGCGCGGAGCTGAAGCAGGAAGAGGACGAGGAGACCACTGCCGCTGGACGAGACTTCGGGCGCTGGATCTGGTGGAGATGAAATGGGCGAGAGAAGTGTTTGCAGAAAGAAGCGCAGGGTCAGGGCGACCGAGCATGAGGTTTGGCGGCGAGGGTGCGGGTGATATAGCGAGGCGAGCAGGTGGCGTGAAAGCCCCGAGCGTGCCATGGAGCCAAGGAAGCGAAGGTTCAGATGAGACTGAGCGCCGAGCCCCGTTTGGCGACAGGGGGAGAGTAATCGATGGTAAGGGATACGACGAAGGAGATATGAAGTGGTCGTCCTCCATTGGGAGATCCTCCGCAAGCTCCAGCGGGTTCTCGCCCGAAGAATTCCCGACAGTGTCTCGGAAAAGCCTCTGCCTTGATGAAGAAACCGCTCCCGCTTCGAAATCGTCTGAGGTCTCGTCACGCGCTCGCTTGCCGCCTCGGCAGCGGACGAGCTGTTCCCTGCGGGTGTAGATGGTCTCGGAGGATTCGCTCATTGACTCGCAGAAATAGCCCAGTTTGAGCCGGCTCGACTGGACGTTGACTGGGAGGGAGGAGGGTGGAGACTCGAGAGTGTGGCCAGGGGATATGAAGAGGCCGTCGGCGTCCTTGACGGTTTGAGGGGGCTCCGATGTAGATGAGGGGTCAGTGTCGGGGAAGAAGCCGTCAGAGGTCTCTGGGATGCCGAGGAAGGGCCTTTAAAGCGAGTAGGGGGCTCATCAGTTGTTATCTTGAGAGGGTGTCCAGATGACAGAGACTCGATGCTCACTTCCAGGTCATCTGTATGCAGTGAAGCCATGTTTAGCCTGAATCTAGGCGAGCAACCTCACTTGGAGCTTACCTCAAGGGTCAGTGGCTGCACGCCAACCAGGCTCTGAAGTCGAGGCCACAAAGCTACCACGGTGCTCCTCTCGCTACTGAGAACCAGGTCGCTCGCCAACCGCGGGATGTTCAGAGCGCTTCGGGGGAAATAGGTGCGAGGGTCTGGAAGACGAGGGGCTTGTATTGGGGATTCGCTTAGCGTCAGTCTAGATCAGTCTCGGGCGGCAACCAGCGTAGCCTTGCATCACGCACTGGGAAGACTCTCATCGTCAGGATCAGTCAACATATCTTTTTCCAGCCAAGTCTCGGCCGCCTCCAGCGTCTCAGATCCGGTCAAGAACAGTAACGTGCGAGAGACGTCGTCGTCGACCCTAGAAAGAGTGAGAGCCGAATCATCTGCGAGGTGCGTGCTCTGAACGCCCAGAAGGGAGTCTGGAGATCGCCTGCCGCTCGCTGAGAAAGCGTCCAAGGCGTTGGTACCATCTGTATCGAGGTGAAGCTCGTCGAGATTTTGCTGTGAGGTCAAGGCGGGCAAGACACGAGAAAGGGCGTCGCTGGCTGAAGAGGGGCTGACGAGCAGATTCAGCGAGGAGACCGCAGTCTTCCTCGAGGAGAGGAAATGACAGACAGAGCATCGTTTGCATTGGCGTGTCCGGCCCCGAAGGTCGACTTTCGGGGCAGGAGCGGCACCTCTGTTGAGAAGTGGGCGTGAGCCTTCATTCTTACGCGAGCTTCTTGAACAACGCACCGAGCTCAGGAGGTCCGTCAACACTCCCATTCAGATTCCAATCGTCCTCGGTACTGGATGGGTTGCTCTGGAGGAGGTAAGGCACGACATCCCAGTCTGTCTCCATCTCGTTGCACTCTCCGGAGCAGGCAGACGAGGTGCCGACGTCAGATGACCACACCGGGGGGGCGTTCTCTACGGGAATGAAGTGAGATGCTATTGTCATCAGCTGATCATGAGAGGGAAGGACATCAGAAAAAACGAACGAAATCGGTCGATGACGCCCATGTTAAAAGGGTCGTCCTCCTCCAGCTGATCAATCTCAAGCTGGTCGTCCTCGCTGTCGCCCTGAATCCTTACTTGCGGGCAGGCACCGAGAGCACGGAGAGAATCTGCGATTTCCTCAACCGACCTGGGCTTGATTTGTGCCGAGGCTCCTGGAAAGGTTATGATAGAGGGCGGTGGTGGGCGACTGTCGCGAGCAGTGAAGTAGATGCTTTCGAGGCGAGAGGGGAAGATGGGAGGAGAGGAGAGGCCGCCGCTACCGCCGTCGAGAGCGTCCTGTGGTCAGGTTAGCTGATATTCAGGACTCATGGCGCTTATATGCTCGCTGATAGTAAACACACACCCTCAGCTCGCCCCAGACGAGTTCAGCCTCCTCTCGCCATGCAGGTGCCTGGAGAAGCTCGGTCGTCTGCTCCCTCCGCTCCGCCTCGAGCATAATGAAGCTAGGCTTCTTCTTCTTCTTCGACAGACGCACCCCAGCAGCGAGAACGGAGGGAGGAAGAGCACTGTAGAGAGTGGTGATCTCCTTAAGCTGGGTCGAAGTGAGGCGCGGACGCAAGTCACTGGATAAATGCGCCCAGAATTCGCGCCCGTCAATATTGCGAGCAGTCCAGCAAGGGAGCGAGAGCGATATGAGCGAGGACGATCTCACTCACAGCACCACCTCCATCTCAAGCTTGGGCTCTCTCTGGCCCGCAATTGTCTCCTCCTCCGTCAACGTGAGCACCTGGGGGCACAGCTTCTCTTGCGTCCCAGCGACCAGACCAGCAGTAGAGGTAGGCACGAGCTGGAAGATGGGTCCATCGCGCTTAACTTCTCCTCGCCCTCCACCGGTTGAGGCGATGAAATGCGGGCTCTCGCGAAGAGCTCGTCTTGTCAGAAGCGGGTCATCCACGAGCTCGATGGACGGCTCGTATGGCGCTGCTCCCAGGGAATCGGAGCACCAAGACGTCAGATTCTATCCGAAAGACGCAGCTAACACGCACCATCGCCGCCCGTCCTCAGCTTCTCGCGAGACCACTCCCTCCCAGCCGAGCCTGATACCTCCAGTCTGACCTGTCTAATCCAGCTCACAGCCTCCTGACTCGCTCGGAGGGGCAACTCGACGTCTTTCGGCCGACGCTGATCATCGACTCGTGCAAACCGCGCCGTAGATGCGAGAAAGCGGGGGAGGGGGTCGGGTTCGGGATCGACGTCAAGGGGGAGGACTTCGGGGTATCGGGCGAGGGAAAGGAGACGGAGCGACTCTGTGAGGATCTGGTGAGGGCGTTTGGTGAGATTCAACGCTCACCGCACGCCGTGGAGAGTGCGGAAGAGTGCACGCACCTGGGCGGTGAGGAGACGAGACCAGTAGTTATGGTCCTGGCAAATGTGGAGGAATGCATATTCGCGGATGGGATCAAGCTGCTTTGACGTGACCATCGGAGAGGCGAGCGCGGGGTGGTGGTGGGTTGAGATGATTCGAAAATCGCGCGCATACACGCAGATAGGGCTCAATCGCCCACGCGCAAGCGGCGAAAGCTCACCGTTCCCAGCCAAATTGCGTCAAGTGCTACATGGAATGGTCCCTAGATTAGACGGAAATAAGAAAAAATAATAGGAGAGACCAAAGAAACAAGTATGCCTCCACCCCTACCGATGATCAGATTGTGAGCCATCGCTTCGTCACCTCCCTCGCGGATGGGGAGGAACCCGTGGTCGAATAGATAAGGGTGAGACTGTACGCTGCCTCACGGACGAGGGACTTGGGCTAGTAAATGGAAAGAGAGACAAAAGGGGATCATGTCAGTCTCAGTCGACGAGAGAAGCCAGCGAATGAGCCAGACGAACGTCGTCCTGCCAGCTGGAGTCACCCAACTTATCGGCGCGAGCGAGGATTCGCTTGTAGTGATCGACCGCCCGATGCAAGACACCGATCCGGTGGAAGAGCGACCCAAAGTTGTACTCGACCTCGTCAACGTCTGGCCCGTCCGGGTGGAGCCGGCGGTAGCGGTCGAGGAAGGCGAGTCCTTGAACGATGTCGTAGTTCTTGTTGTCAGCCTGCCGCTGGAACGCGCGGCCGGTGTAAGAAATGGCGAGAAGGAGGCAGATGAGGGGGTCGACGGGATTGAGCGTGTAGGCACGGGTGAGGTAGACTAGTGATAAGGAAGGAATGAGTCAGTAAGGCTGAGAGACAGAGAAAGGGGAAACAATGACACCAACAAATCGAACCCTGATAGCTCTTGGCCATCATGAGCATCGCCGCATAGTAAGTATAAACGATCGGGCTCTCAACCGTTGGGAGCTTGGGCTTGAGGAACCCGGACTCGTCCTCGCCTCCGCCATCACATTCGCCTGCCAGCTCATCTCGCTCGTCGCGATCTTCCTCGTCGATCTCAGCCTCTATGTCCTGGTCGAGTTCGAGCTCTTCCGCGTCGTCGTCGTCCCCACTACCCTGAGCAAGCTTCTTGGGCCGACCAGCCTTCTTTTTCTTCGCCCCACCCCCTCCGCCACCGGCCGCAGGCGTAGCACCTGTCCGTTTGACCTGGACGAGGCTTTCAACGATCCATCTCCTCGCGACTTGGCCCCATCGGACGTTGTCTCCCTGGACGACGCGCAGCCACGCCCGCATGTCGCGATGGTAAGATTTTTGGAGGTTGTAGTTGGCGAGCGCTTCGGCGGCGTTGACGCCCGAACCGAGGGAGCCGACAAGCACATGGAGAGCGAGATTGGAGAACTGGCGGAGCTGGATGAATCGACGGGCCGTCTCGACGATATGGCCCGGATTGCCGGTCGCAATAGTACAGGCTAAGGGATAGAGTAGGTAGATCAATCAGCGAGGTGACGACATGGCCAGAGAGAGCAATGAAGGAAGCACCGAAATAGGTGAGCCGCAGACCATCCTGCATATGGGTCGAGCGGAAGGGTGATGCGTCGAGGCAGTGCTCGGCGACCTCGGCGGCGAGCTCCGGGTCTGGTCCGTAGCGGGCGAGGAGGCAACAGTACTGCGTCGAGAACAGAGGGGCGATCAGATTGCTTTATGAGGGGAGGGAGGATTATGAGTGACTGTACCTTGACTACCATCTGGTACCAGGTCTCAAGCGGGATCGTCCGGAGCGTCGTCGACTCGGCGTGCGACTCTTCGGCGGCGATGGTCTCTCCCTCTAAAAGTTCGGGATAAGTCAAGACGAGGTACCAGAATGACATGAACAGCCATGACTCAACGCACCAATGTCCCGCTGAAGACGCTGCTCCATCTGGTCGGCCTCGGCCTGGACGGTGAGGTTCTTCGCCCGGCCGCGCTGGCGGTACATGACGCCCGCATAGACGCGGTTCTGTGGATGGAGAGTCAGATGGCCAATCAATAAGGGCTCCAGAGAGCGAGCCAGGGATAGCGAGAACCACCCACCTTCTCACTCGGGAACAGAATCTTAGTCTGTCTGAAGCCATCCACAAGCTCGCCCGCAATGTCGAGCCACTGAGCGATAGCGGCCTCGTCTCCTGCCTCGACTTCCTCGTTAATGCCTTCGAGGAGCGCAAACGCCTCAGTGACTTGCTTGACGCGGTTCGCCTCCATCTCCTGTCTCGTGAGCTTGACCCTCCGCCGACGCTCGACCTGGGCGTTTACTGCCTTCCCGCCCCGGCCTCCGCCGGACTTGCGGCTCTTGCGACCTATCGGCTGACCATCCTCATCCCTCGCATCGTCACCGTACTCATCCGGGTTGTAAGTCCCTCCTTCCCCGTCCTCGTCGCCATCATCAACATCCGCGAACCCAGCAGCAGCAGCAGCTGCAGCGTCAGCAGCCTTCTGCTCCTTCGTCCGCCGAGGGCGGTAACCCCCGCGCTTCTTAGGTGGGGCGTTGGCCTCCTGGATCCGACGGCCGTCAATGACGGTCGTGACGAAGTCGAGGGCCTCCTGTCGACGGCCCAGCATCTCGTAGACGTTGGCAAGCTTGAGCTTGATCGGGAAACCGGCGGGGTCCTCGTCCTCGTAGTTGGAGTTGACTGCTTGGCAGTGGCCAGGTCAGTCATCTTACCAGGAGAGGTGAAGACGAGAGAAAGGGACTACGAACCGAAGAGGTAGGCCTCGAGCGCACTCTCGAAATCCTCAGCAGCGCGCAGGCAGTCTCCTCGACCCTCGACGTGCTTGGGGTCACTCTACGAGGTCAAACGGGCGGCGGACAAGTCAGTGACCTGAGACGAGACAAACAGGTGGGGAGGGGGAAAGGTGGGGGCGGAATGAAGGCTCACTGTCAGCTCCGACAGGACGGCAAAGAAGGGCAAAGCATCCTCGAAGAGGTTTTTGACGAGTAGCGCCTCAGCGATCTCGGACCAGAGAACTTGGTATGTGCCCGGATTGAGCTCGGCGATCACGGAAAAGTGGGTCTGAAAGAGCGACAATAAGCTACCTGTCCTGCATGCTTCTGCAAACGACGGAATACACACCCTCGCCTCGTCGAGATTGTCTAGGTAGAGGCGGCAGAGTCCGAGCCGGTGCCGAAGGTTGATATCGAGCTCGTAGCCCTGAGCGATCCAGATGCCTCCCTCTCTAAGCGTGCCTTCGCGGTCAAACTCGCGGTCGTCACTCGCGCGATCCCACTTGCGTTCGCCCGACCTTCCGCCGAGCCACCTGACAGCACGCTTGATCTCGACGATGGTGTCCTTGTTGCGCTCGGTCGCCATGAGCAGGTCAGCAAGGATGACAAGGAGCGAGGTCGAGAAGAGGACGAGGCTCTCCGGGGCGTCTACCGCCGGGTTCGGATATGTCGATTCCTGGTAGTGGAGCGCGTCCAAAAGGAGCTGTTGGCCGAGCGGGATCTGACCGGCGTCGACGAAGGAGCCGGCCATCTCGGTGAGAACGGCGACGTCATGCGGGGAGAGGGCGAGGATGTTTTTAAAGCTTTGGATCGCCTGAAGGACGGAAGGAGAAGCAGTAAGCAGGCGAATAAGCCTGTCGCTATTTTTACGTGAGTGGAAACTGACTTTGGCGTGGTCTCCCGTCTCGCGGAGGAGGTAGGCGTGATCCCACATAGCATCGACGTCGTGAGGAGCGACTCGAATCGCTTTCTGATAGCAGTAGATCGCTTGCTGCATCGCGCCTGCCGCTCTGAAGTCAAGCACCCATATCAGCACAAGCGCGATTATCCACGCAAAAATTGTGGAAGGCGATTTCATCTCACCGACTCTGCGATCCAAGATCCCTCCAAAGCTCGGCGTTCGGCCGGAGGTGAGCCGCCATCATCTCGCACTGTAGCGCCTTTTCATCGTTCTTAAGTTCCCGGTGACACGTTGCGAGTGAGGTCCAGGCGATTGCGACCGCGGGCTCGCGCATGATGACATCCTGATACGTGTTGATGGCCGAGACGTAGTCGCGCCCGACGTATTCGAGGTTGCCCCGTCCGAGAAGAGCCTGGATTTCGGGCGAGAGTTCGGGCTCGCGACGTGGCTAGAGAAGCGGATGACGAGGCTGTCAGTGTCTGCACTTGCCCAGGAAAGCTTTGGGCAACCCACCCCTCGGCCTCTGCCTGTTCCGCGCTTCCGCTTCGGACCTGTGGCATCAAGGAGCTCGCGGTCGAGCTCGTTGGCGGCCTCATCGTCGAGCGCGTCATGGACGGTCTGGTCCCAATCCCTGGTGAGGGCGACGCCTCCGGAGAGGCCGGAGCCCGTCTTGATTGAGTCTACGAGCCGGCTGAAAGAGGAGATCAGTGGATGAAAGACGCGACGGGACAACGCGAGCCCTGGCTCACGTGAACTCGCGACCTTCGCGCTCATCCATGCCCGTCTCGTCGACGACCTCTACATCTTCGTAGTTGGAAGGGCCGGCCTCGCCCAGTTGAGGCCCCCCCGATCGAAATTGGCTCGCCCTACCTTCCTCTTCCTCGTCCGAGTTCTGGTACTCTGAGCCGGACTCTGCGAGGGCGTGTCGCGTTAGCTAGTGTTCCAGCTTTCTGCCTGAAATTGGCGCACCCTGATCGTCTGAGCCAAATCCGAGAGCCCACTCGTTTTGCTCGTCGTCCTCAGAGTCTTCGTCGTCGTCGCTGTCGCCGGCGCCCGATCCGCCGGTGCCCCAGTGATCATCGTCGTCCGAACCGCGGCCACCAGATCCGGATGCGGCGATGCTGGCGAGGGCAGGGAGTCCAAAGGCCTGGGAGGCGCGGACCATGGTGGATAGAGGATAGGTTGATGTGGTTAGGAGGTGGAGGAGAGACAGACAGACGACGCGGATGGCCGAAGCTGGATGAAGGTGAGGGTCACTAACGGCCTGCGCTGTCAACATCTCGAGTGAGTAAGGAGTCATTAGAAGAACATGAAGTATCCTTCTAGATCAGCATGTGATGACGTCTGCAGGAATTCACTTCGATGTCGGAGCGTGATACCGTTGTCAGGGTGCCAGAGACAGCTCCTTTTGCCGCCTTTTGTCCCTTTCCCTATCCGTCGAAACAGCGTGTTTGGCACTCGCCGATCATCCAACCCCAACCAACACTGCGGTCCTGCTTGCTCCTTCTCACTCACATCAGAGCCAGTCCGTCTCAACCCTCGGCCCAGCAGCCCAAGGCGCTGCCGTCTCCCAACAACAGCGCAAGCAGGCCACCCCTCCCTCCCTCATTCTCTCGCCCTTGTCCTACCTCCTCTCTTCGCCTCGCCTCGCACCTTTCCCTTTCCACTTCCTTCTTCGCGTCCCCTCGATGACGCCGGAGGAGCTTGCCAAGCTCACGCTCTCGGACACGGAGATCTCTGCCTTCGCGGGCGAGTACGGCCCGGCCCTCTTTGAGCGACGGCGGGCGGCCTGGCTTCGGCCTTCCCGCCCTCCAGTCGACGCGGACAGCGAAAGAGGCGGCACGACACCGAGCACAACCTCGTCCCCCACTGGCGGGAGCCTCTCTCGGCTCGAGGCGCTCCTCGAGGACGACCAGGATGTAGGCGACGATACCTGGAAGGGTGGTCTCGATGGGGTCTCGAGAGGGCTTCTCGGCGGTCGAAGTGGGTTCAGAGCATGCTCCCTCTCTTCCTCTGTCTCTTCGTTTCGCCCATCGGTCTTCTTCAAGCAAGGGATGCTGACCCGCCACGCTCTCGCTCCCTCCAGGACTTGTTAAGCGGATGAAGCTCTCGCTGGTGATCAAGGTGCGTGTCTTGTTGGCATGCCACTCCACTACTTCTGCCTCTCTAGGTTCCCATTTTGTCCCCTTTCTGCCTCCTCCACCGTCCTTTCCCCATGAAAATGACGCAAGCTAATCATTTCGCCTGCATCCGACGCCGACTCTCGTCCGTGTCCTGCACTACTCTTCACAGGTCCTGCGAGCTGGCTGGCAGCGAGGTGAGCGATCTTTCTTTTCTCTTCCTCCTCCCTCCGCCTCCGTCTTTTCCTCTTCGCGAGGGACGCCGAACATCATATCTCCCCTCTACCCCGCAAACGAACCAAACAACCTCCACAGCCCATCTCTTTTCACCCCTCTGCCCCGGATTCTAACGGGCGTGATCCACCGGGTCGCATGGGCCGCGGGTCCCCCGCTCCCTTTCATTCCCCTTCCTTCCCTCTTTCACTTCACGTCCTGCAAAGCTCGCGAGTGGGCGCAAGCTTCCTGTGTATACATACTGACTGACAACACATGGTTCTTTCTTATGAAGATGGCACCTGGCCTGCGTCTCTCGTCGTACCCCCATCACCTCCCTTCTCACCGTCGGATCCCATCTCGCTGCCCCATCCTCTTCCTCCCATCACGACCACAACCACCGCCACCGCTCCTTCCCTCCCTCCTTCCGTCTCTCGCTCACTGCCCCCTTCCACCAGTTTTCCACTCACCCGCTTTTCGCCTCCTCCGCCATCTTCAGTCCTTCCCCTCCCGGTACGCCTCTCTTTCGCCCAACCTCGGGGCGTCCCCACCGCTCCTCATCATTGATCTCGACCAATCTGACAATCAACACCCCGCTCTGTGCCTCTCTGGACTGTCTCTTCATCGTCGCGCCGCTGCTCTCCCCGCCCCCTCTTGTGGCTGCTAACTGCACCGTCAACGATGGCGCCGGCAGCAGTCTCCGGAACTCGCTCTCTATCTCCGCGCCGGCATCCATGAACCTCGCGCTAGCGACGCCATACCCCTCCCTCCCGGTTCTCGCGGTCTCGCCGAGGCTCACCACCCTCACAACGTCTTCATCTCCCCCGCAAGTGGCGGAACAGCAGCGACGTCTTCGTCGTCGATGAGGAATATCGATCATGCCAAAGTGGCATCCCGCTCCAAGACGGCCCCGGCGGCACTGGCGAGCGATTTGATCGTTCCTCCTTCAACGATATCTTCGCCTTCGGGCTCACCGTCTCAGAGGATGCAGCAACTCCAAGAGCAGATGTATCAACTCCAGCGGCTCCAAGCTGAGCAGGCCAAGCGTTTCGCTTCGGCGACGACGAGCGATCTGAGCAGAGGAGGAGGGCATGAGACATCGACCACGACGACGCCCCAGCCCCCCATGGGTGAAGAGGAGGCGACGGCGAAGCGAGCAGTGGAGGAGGTGACCAAAAAAATTGCCGCTCTCTCGCCAAAGATCGAGACGGCCCCAATTGTCGACGTCAAGTCACAGTAGGCACTCGTCCCTCCCTGGTTCATACGCACAATCCACATCTATACCCTCTTCGTCGCCTCACTCCCGACTCACTCGTCTCGGACCACCCAAATACTGTCCCCGTGTCTATCTCACGAATGCGAGCCTCCCCCCCCCCCCTTCGCCAACTACCGCAAAACTTCTTACAACCCACCCACCGCAACGCTTGTATCAACTACCACCCCTTTCAACCCTCTGTTTTTCTTTTCTTCCCTTTCTTTGATCCTCTCGCTCTCGTTCCTTTTCTTTCTACAACACATTCACTCACACCTTTGCATTTCATTTCTTTCTTCGTAAATCCGGCAAGATCTCCCTTCCTTTCATCTACTCCCCTCATACCCCTCAACCTCTACAGCTTTATTACCTCTCCTTGCTTTCTACGTCACTTCCTTTCATTCTTTTCTGCTTTCTCCTGTATCAAATAGACTCCCCGCCACTCACAGCAGATGAATCGAAGAAAAGAGATCCAGAGAATGTAAGATTATTATATCTAGACGCGGGGGAGAAAGGGGACTTGCCCCGTCTTCCTCCCCCCCCCCCCCCTTCCCCACCTCCCCTTACTAAACAATGATTTCAGTGAGCAAGCCTCGGCTGGTTGGTGCCTGATCAAGTAGCGAGCCTCCCACCCCCCCAAATGAACGGACCTGAGAGGGACACCAGGCAGTAGATTCCCAACCGACGCTCCTCTTGCCCTCATCGAACCGAACCAACTCCCCACAACACCCATCCCCCTTGCACTACTTCTCTCCCCTCACGGATTGACCCCTTAAGGGCGCTTAGCGTCAACCGTCTCCGTTCCGCGCCCCGCAAGCTGCTTGAGCGCATCCTCCACCTCCGCCTGGTCCGCCTTCGAGTGCATCGCCTCGGCAACAGCCGGGCTCGGCGTGTGCTGCTGCTGCGTGGGGAGATGAGCCGAGATGGCGGTCGGGAGGTGGGACGTCACAGAGGCGGGGATGTAGGAAGCCGCTTGGGTGAAGACGTTACCGCTTGACAGACGACGAGCGCGAACGGCGTCAGTTGAGGGGAGCGAGAGGGGAGGAGACGGGGAGAAGGGGACAGAGCTCACGCCATGGTGACGATCCCGTCGTGGCCCTGCGTCTTGGTCTTGTCATCGAGCTGGTGACCGAGCGAAGTGAGCGTGCTCTGTTCGTTCGTTCGATCGATCGTGAGGAGGACGGGAGGCAATGCATGACGCGTCAGAGACGATAAGCTTCCGTAGACGCTCCCGTGCAGGAGACGAGACGACAACGACCCACCTGCACCTGGCTCGCAACGTTCGCAAGGGAAAACTGGCCCTGGGCAGCAGGAGCGGCGGGGACAGCGGTTTCGTCGACGGACTGTGATGATAGGGGATCATCAACTTGAGTATGGAGGAGGCAAGACCCCCCAGACGACCACTGACCTTGGTAGCGGTGCCGGCCTGAGCAGTCGAAGCGGCTCCAGAAGAGATAGCCTCGTCCGCCTTCTTCGAAGCAAAAGCGTAGGCGTCGGTGGCCTAGAGAAGACTGTCCAGCGTCAGCGAGAAGGTCTATCGTCAGCAGGAAGAAAGTGAGGCGGGCGACCGCACCTTCTTGAGGAGAGGATCAGCGAGCTCCTGGGCCTTAGCGATGTGAGGAGCGGCAAAGTCCTGAGCCTGCTTGACGTAGGGGGCGGCAGCCTGTATGGATGGACTGTCTGTGAATAGGCAGATCTCTTGGTGGAGAGAAGCAGGGACAATGGACGCACCTCTTGAGCCTTGCCGAGCGTCGTGTTCGAGCCAGGGGCAGAGCCCGAGGCAGCGAGCGAGTCAAGCGGAGCCTTGAGGTCCGGGGCGTTGGTAGGGGTGGCGGTGGAAGGGGCGGTCGGGGCGGACATGGTGAGAGATGAGGCAGATGATGGTGGTTGGAGGAGAACTGAGATGCGTCACGCGTGGGAAGAAGGTAAGATGGCGGGCTCGCCGGAAAAGGCCTCATTTTCCTGGAGCCGAGGCTCCTCCAAACACCACGTCACTCTTTAGGGGGAGAGCAATTCAGTCTACGGACGATCCACATCTTCATTCCAACAGCTGCTGCCGGGTCTTCCGGATCCAGCCTCTTATCAGCCCTTTCCTCACCAGCTGTGTCCCCCTCTTCCCCTCCCCGAAGGGCGACTACCCTCGAAAGAGAGCGCGCTGACGCATTCATCGCGAGAAGTGAATATTCTGGGCAAGCAAGGCCAGGATCGCTAGCTGGGATTCGGCATGGACGAGCATCCCGGTAGATGTTGTATTTGTGAAAGTGGGATGAAGGGTGGCGATGGTGGGTGTTATGGAGAGAGGAAGAACTAACAATGAGGCGGTTGAAGCTGCTATATTTCCAACTCCAGCACCTTTGGCCCTGCCTGATGACCCATATGCAGGGCGTCTTTCTTTCGTGATTCTCTCTCATCGTACACATATCGACGTGTGGCCTCGGAGTGGCGTAGAGAACCATTCACTAGAAGATGGAGTAGAAAATAGACGACGAGCGAGAAGAGAGAAACACCAATGAGAGAGAAAAGCAAGAGTCTTACCGTGGAGGTTTAGTCGAAGAGGAGGAAGACGCCGAAGTCCGTGATATCGAGGGACCCCAAGATCGACGCGATAGCGTGGTTCCAGACTGTAGAGTCAGGGTTGGGTTGTCAGTCACTGCTCTCTATCCACTCCGTATAAAAGATCCGAACTCACCCCTCCAAGCAGGCTCCGATCATCCTCGTCCGCCTCTCGCTTGATATCGACAGCTCGCTCCCCAGCAATTGTGTCCTCCCCGGATGACTCGGCGGCGTCCTCTTCCTCCTGTTTGACTTTCTCCCTCTCAGCCTCAGCAATCCTCAACCTCTCCCACTCCGCCTCCTCCGCGAACTCCAGTTCCTCCTCCTCGCGCTTGACTCGCTCGCCTGCACTCGAGTCGCCGCCGGCTTCTTCTCCTGTAATCTCTGCCATGCCACGAGCAATGTCCGAGGCCCATGCTCCAGTGCGACCTCCCCTGTTGATGGCGACCCTAGGAGCGGCGGACTTGTCGGAGGGGGCGGCGGATGCGCTCGTGACAGCCTTGCTTGACGGGGGCGAGGCGGGCAAGAAGAGAAAGAAGACGACGGTGGAGAAGAAGAGAGTCGTGAGGAGGGAGACCGTCGTGGAGGCGATTAAGGAGAGGATTGGGTGGTACGCGAGAATGGCGCTGTCATGTGATTGAAGAATAGATCAGTCGAAGACCTCTGCCTGTCGCGACGTAGCTGCATAGCAGAGACCTACCGAACACCCGTAAGCCTGCCTTCAAACCGGATCCTACAACCAAGCGTGGCTACCTCGCGACCAAACTTGCGATTTCCCTCGATGTCGAGGCTCTTCCACAGATCTTCTCGGCCGACCCAGATCCGGGCGTGCTTAACGACCTCTTTGGGCTTCCAGCTCGGTGCGAGGACGACACCCTCGAGCATACGGAGCGAGATTGTCGCTCGCGGCTGGTAGAAGACGAGCGACAGCAGGGCCGAGGGCGAGAGAAGTGGTAGCGAGGGCGCGAGCGTTGGGTACGTCGCCGAGTGAAGCGAGGCGATAGGCTTATCTCCTGATGACTTTGAGGTCCCTTCGGCTGTCGGCAGGAGAGAAAGATGGATCATGAAGTTGCCTTTGAACAGATCGAGAGATTAAATGGCAAAATAGGGGAAGAAATGCATCGTCTCAGCAAGGGATCTGCTGGCGACAGAGCGTAAGTGAGAGGGAGATCGTACCAAGCTCGCTGTTCGCCTTTGTCACAGGCAGAGTTAGGTCGATGTAGACATCGTACGCTTGGTTCTTCGTGAATGAGACCGAGGACGGGATCGTTACGAGTGAGTGAGGGGGTGAGTTGGGCGTGCTTGATGGAGGGAGAGTGAGGGCGATTAGCACGTGAAAGACGCGTCTTCGCGGGGAGACCAGCAAGATCACTCACCCATAGTAGAGCTGGACGTTGCTGGACCAGGCGGTGACCCTCCCCCAGCTGAACCAGAAGATGCCATAGCCAGCGAGCGAGATAATGAGCGAGGCGAGGGCGAGAACGCCGAGAAGGGTGAGTTTCGCGAGGTTGACATGCGTCCGAGGCGAGGTCGCGACCTGGCGGGCGAAGGTGAGGGGGGAGAAGAGAAAGTCGATGAATGATGAAGGGGGTGGAGGTGTGTAGCGCTCGTTGGGAGTCTTTCTGGAAGACACTGGTGGCGGCATGGCTTGGATGATGTTTGGGTGTGGTGGTCGTCAGTGGGAATTCATCCAGTTGAGGATAGTTCAATGGCCGTCGAGTCGTAATCTGCGAGGATCTATCACCCGTCCTCTTGCCTGTAGCCACCACCGTCAACTTCAACCAGGGCCACAAGACTTGCTCTTCAGGCCATCTCAAACCTCACCGTACTTCACCGCACTTCCGGCCATCCGTGTCACACAATCGTCAAACACCGCTGCACCCCTTCGACCATGGCGTCTTCTTCCGACGACATCTGGTCCACGTCCTTCTCCGACCGGATCTCGGACGACTCTGACTCTGATTTTGACTCTAATCAAGAAGACGGTGATGCTGAGGGAGATAAAGGAGGGACGCGTGCTGTTAAGGGCGCGACGATGCGAGAGCAGCGTGAACTCGCCGAACTTGATCTTTCCGCCCGGGACGAAGGTAATCTCATTACCAAGAAGACGCCTTGGTTAGTTGACCGCAGTACGGGTCACTGCTGGACTGCATATATGCCGATCCGCGAGGCAACCCCAGCTGAGACCGCCACCATTCATGCTACAGGACCATCGCCAGCTCCAACGCTGCACTCCGCTCATCGAAAGACGTCGCCTCTTCCAGCGCTAGCTCCTCCTCTTCTGCAAGGTCGGTGGGTAGCCAGAGAAAGCCTCCGCTGGCGAACCCAGGCGCCTCCAAGCGTCGCACTGCCGTTTTCGGTACCACCAGTCCAACCCCAACGCCGCCTACGTCTGCTCAGCAATTCTCCAGCAAGTCTTCTGAGGTGACCGCGTCATCTGTGTCGCGGGCGTCTCAGCGTCGGAAGGGGCTAGCAGAACCCTCAGGCAACATCGTCGATCATATTCTAGCGCTCTCCGACGAGACTCTCCGCTTCTCTTCCTTCTCCCAACCTGTTGCCCTTACTTCCTTCGAAGCTACTTTATCTTCTCCTGTTCTTCCTCCAACCTCGTTCTCCTCCTCTAAGCTGGTAGGGCCAAGACCCACATTGGCCTCTTTGTCCAACGCCTCAAACTCTCCATCGCAGCCTCCTCGTCGGCTCTCAACGCGGATCCCGGTGCGCCCCACGCTGTCATCATCACAGTTCTCGTTGACAAGTACCGAGCCGGAATCTTTCAAGCCGCTTGTCGCGAAATCGCCAATGTCCATGCCGTTCTCGGGTGACAAGCCAAAGAATTGCAAGATCTCATTCCACCGAATTCGTACGTCGTTCAGACACATCTCCTTCTTCCAATCCTCGCCCGCGTTGACGTTTTCTTTCAAGCGCACAATGCGGCAGCTTCTCTGTCGTCGTACCCTATCCTCCAAGGCTTCGATCGCCAGGTCAAGACGCACCCGCCTCGCTCGAAGCGGCAAGCTGTCGAGCGCTCGTCTCCGTCGCCTGAACCTGCTTCCCGTGCGTCAGATAGGGAGGCATTGACTTCCGGCCCCTTTCCTTCAGTGACTTCCAGTGTTCTTCAGACCAGGCGCCCTCCAAGTCCAAGCCGGACCCGAAGGCAGGATCGACCTCAAAACAACCCCAAGCCCTCGTCAGTTTCCGAATCCAGGGCAACGGCAATGATATCGCAGTCTCAGGTCTGTTTCCTTTCCTGGGGTCTTCCCGGGGTTAGTTGTCGCTGAATACTACCTCCCAGGCAAAGCTTCCCAGTCCTCTCAGTCTTTCTGCCTATCGCGGCCAACCCTGGAAGCCTCTCGAACTCACCTCGACAACCCACAGACTGCGTCCCCCCCTTCTCCTCGCTCCATGGTACCGCAGCCTATTCATCAGCAGGCGGCACCCTCTCCCTACAATCACCCGGCGTTCGAGATCAACAAGCGCGCACGGCCCGAGTCAGAGATCCTAGAGTGGTCAACCCTTTCGCTCTCTAAGAAGGCATGTCGTCGTGGTGGGCCACCCTTGATCGCCGCTTCGCTACCCTTGCCATCATTGGGCTGCCCTCCTTCCCGACGCTTCCGGCCAGGTTCACCTTCCGGATCGAGCCGGCCTTCGCACCTTGCAGACATCACTACCTGCGCGACCAGCAGCAGCGAGCCAAAGACCTACATCTCGGGCACGCAGAAGGTCACGCTTTGGGCGCCACCACTGCTTCCTCCTCGTCCTTCTTCGGCTCCTTCTTCCGCTTCCGCTTCTCTAGCTAGTGACATCTCTCCCTGCGCTGCTTCTCCGCCTTCTCTTCAATTTGTTGGCGCCGACGGGTAGATGCTTCAGGGGGGAATCCTCATTGGTCGATGGCCTGTTCCTCTCGACCGTTAGCCTATGGTCGCTCATTGATGGTCTCCTCCAACAAGAGCGGTAATGATCAAGCAGACACGCACCTGGCCGACGAGTTCGAGCCCCATTTTTGGTGATGTGGCAGTTGGTGAGATTGTGTAATGCCTTGTCACCTCAAACATTGCTGAGCGTTGACGACTCTGACAGTTATTCGCCTGACATCTCATCCATCTACAAGTACGGTCCCCTCTCTTGCTCTCTCTTCCGTTGAGTCCCCAGTTTTAGTGTCCTTGGTCCTTCATGCATGACTTAGCGACTCTCAGACAGCCCGACGTAAAATAAAGTATGCATGGGTCATCATCGACCGGGACGAAAAGCAAGAAGAGACGAAGCTCCTTGACGAAAACAGACTACAAGCAAATAGGAAAGCAAGCTAGGTAGAAAGTATCAGAGGCGCCCTCATTTCTTGCCCCTCTTCACGGGCTCCTTCTTGTCCTTCGCGTCGCCCTGTCGTCGGAGTCAAGGAATGTCAGCACATGTGACCCCAAAATTGCTGAAAGATCGCGAGCTCACTTTCCGCTTCGCCCCAGCCTTGCCCGCGGCGGCGGACTTCTTGCCGGTGTCCTTGCTTGGGTCCTTTGGGAGGACCTTGAAGAACCCGTCGAGGCGACCTTGCTGCTTCTGAATGACGCCCTTCTGGAGCTTCTCGGCGCCCTTTCGGACTCGGTCCTCGCTGCGAGGGGAAGAGGAGATCAGCCAGAGCAGCTATGCAGCGAGGTGGGAGGCGACAGACCTGAAGCCCTTCTCGCGCACGAGGAAGTCGATCAGACCATCGACGTCGGGCGACTTCCACTCAAGCTGGATGGATTGGGATTTAGCGCCAGACCGAATCACGAGGAAATTCTCTCTCCCACCTCGATGTCCTCCGCCTTGATGACCTCCGGGTTCATGAAGAGCTCCTTCGCGCCCTCCCAATTCCAGTCGTCCGGGATGACGATCCCACCCCTTTTCTTGGCCGGCTTCTTCTTGGTTGCCGACTTTTTCTTCTTCACTGGCTCTGCAGCCTTTTTATTCTCCTTTTTCTTGGGCGAGTTTGACGACCCCGCCACCGGCTCCCCATCCGAACCGTACTGCTCGCCCTCACTCTCCATCTCGCTCTCCATTCCACTTTCCCCTTCGCTCTCCAGTACGACCTCAGGCTCCGAGTCTGAGTCTGATGCCAAGCCCTCCACCCCCTTCTCCTCCTCCTCGTCCTCCTCGGACAAAATGGCGGCCTGCTTAGCCCGGAAGTGAGCGACAACGGCCTCGAGCGAGCCATGCTCCTTGATGAGCTTAAGGCCCGTCGCCGGTCCGACGCCTTTGATGGGCTCAACATAGTCGCATCCGAGAAGGATGCAGAGGTCGATGAACTGCGGCGTATGTGACGAAAATCAGCGGGAATGGCAGCTGAAGGACGATCGTTCCACGCTTTCTTCACCTGGCTCATTGTGAGACCCATCCCTTCGAGAACCTTGTCAAGGTGGAACTCAGCGATGGGTGCTTTCTTGGCCTCAGAGAATGTCAAATGGCGGAGGAGGATTGGGGCGTTGAACGTCAGGGTGTCCATATCCTCCGAGCCGGCGCCGTAAACCTGGTTGATAAAAGTGGAAAGAATGAACAAGGGGGAATGGCAGAAGAAGAGGAGGAATCGGGAAAGCTCACCTTGCCACCGCGAGCGAGCTCAGCGCACTGGGCTTCGGCCTCGGAGGGAGCCTTAGTTGATGCGGAAGAATGAGCCAGTTTCATCAGCCGTTATAAATGTGGCATGGTGTTGAAGTGGCGCGCGTTCCCTCACTCACGATAACGCAAGGGATGCCCATAAGACTGAGGAGCTTCTGGCACTCGGCGTTTTGCTCTTTGGTGACCCGTACCTGCCGGCGGTTAAGCTTGTCCACTTCTTCCACGGTACCTGTGGTCGGAGGGGAATAAGACGCGTCACGCGAGCTGAAGAGTTGAGGGACGACGCGTCGGTGGAGGCAGACTCGACAAACCAGTCTCCTTAGCCTCGGCCTCATCCGCCTTGGCCTCCTCGCGCTTGGCAAAACGCTTGCTGAGCTGTTTGAGCGTAAGAGAGTGAACGTTATCAGTCAGGGTTTTGGATGCCGATACAGTCACTCAATCGAGACTGGGAAGAAGAAGAGTGACGTGCCGTGCCCTTCTTCATGTCTGGCGGCTTGCCGTCAAAGACGTAACAAGGCTTGATGCCGTGGTCGACCATACGGATTGTCCGATAGAAGGTTCCCATGAGATGCGAGGTGACCTCGCCCTGGTCATTCATGAGCTGCTCGCCATCCTTCTGACGAACGGCGATGAGAAATCTAAGGGGAAAGGCGCGTGAAGGAGGTGGAGGATGCGTCAAACGCGTCACAGGAGACTGAAGTGGCACGTGTCGGGATTCTGGCGACCCACTGGTAGAGACTGGTAGGATTTTGAACCAGAACGAATGGTAAAAGAAGGTGGTGAGCAACGACGCGACTGGACTTAAGCCGGACAAATATGGACCCCTTCTCACCTCATGGACGCATCGATGGCGACCTTGCGGCCGAACAAGGTCTTGATATCGTGCTCATTCAGGGCCTTGGGAGCTGCAAAGAGAAAAGCTCGTCAGATCGAGGACTCTATTCATGGCAATATGGGTTGAACTGACCGTGCTCCGAGAGGAGAGCCGTCAGACCTGTGGAAATGAGTCAGACTGCGTCGACAGACTGTCGACGGATTGCGACGAAGGGAGGACGACCTTTGATTCCCATGTTGGTTGATGTGGGATGGAGGGAGTGTGTAGGTGTGGTTGAAAGTAGTTGTTGCAGGCAAGGGATCGGGAGATCGAGAACGGGCGAGACGACGCGTCGGTGAACACCTGCGATTCCAGTCGCGTAACCCATCGACCGTCAGGCACCATTTCTATCGGAACTTATGGCAGGATAAATGCCCAATTCTTATCAGCACGATTGTCCCATTCAATAGCAAGCCTTCTTTATTGGAGGGGTTCAGCATCACAACAGCCTCCACGTAACTGCGGCCTGATTCGTCTCGCCTTGCTTGGCTGACGTGCAGCGAGGCGACCATGACTGCAACGACCATCGATAGCTCCCATTTCACCCACTTTATCTCTCGCGCTACTCGCCCCTCTCTCCATTCCCTCGATACATAGACACCACCATGAAGGTTCGCGATCATTTCGCGTTCGCTCCGCGCCTCTTACGCCCCCTACACCCCCGCTGACTCACACGCGCTCTCCGGACCTGGCCCCGCTCTCATTTACTCGCTTTGTCGCCCACTTCTCTCTCTTAGATCTGGTCTATGAAGAAGGACGATCAGGCGGCGGCCAAGAAGAAGCCTAAGGTGAACGCCGCCCAGCTCCGGGTCCAGAAGGGTCCGTCGTACTCGTCCGCTCCCCCTCCACCGACGCTCGCCTCGGTAGACTGACAGCGATATTCTCCGGCCCTCTCGCCCCTCAAATAGATATCACGGAGCTCGACCTTCCGTCAAACATCAAGACCATTTTCCCCAATCCCGCAGACATCCTCAACTTTGAGCTCACCATCGACCCGGACGAGGGTCAGTCCTGACGGCGCAGACCGGTTCCTCCGGGCCTCGCGTGCCCTTTTATCGCGCCAAACCACTCCTTCGTTTTCCTAAACGGGACGTTGCTGTATGATGAGCGACCTGGGTCTCAAGTAAACCCTCGTCTCGTCTGTCTATGCGCTCTCGTGCCTGGCTCAGGCGCGAGTCGTCATCCTCCGTCGCGTCTCCGTGCCTCCCTTTGCCCAGTCTTCCTCGACTTCACTGACTTCCTGGTCCTCGCTCTCGGTTGAAGGCATGTATAAGGGCGGACACTTCAAGTTCACTTTTGCCATCTCCTCCAACTATCCGCACGAGGCCCCGAAAGTCCGATGCACGCAGAAGGTCTGTCTCGTCGCGCATCTCGGACCCACCGATACGCGGTCGTGCTCTACGGAGGCTGAAGGGGATTGCCTTGTTCGCCAGATCTACCATCCCAACATCGACCTTGAGGGTGCCGTTTGCTTGAACCTGGTACGTCGGCCATGTCATTGCGCATTTCAGGGCTGCGCATCCTCGCTGACGCCTTTCCGTCTCTGAAACTGTCGCCCCTCTAGCTGGTAAGGCGATTCCTTCGTGGCATGCCTTGCTTCATCGGTGTGCTTCTGAGCCTGTTTCGTGTTGGTGTGTTGTAGCGAGAGGATTGGAAGCCGGTGCTCAACCTCAACGCCATCATGGTCCGTTCTTCTCTGCCACCTCTACCGTCTTGCCTCGTCACTGACTTGCTCTCTTTCCCAGATCGGACTCCAATATCTCTTTCTTGAGCCCAACGCCGACGACCCGCTGAACAAGGGTATGCCATTGGTCGCTTGCCCGAGACCTAGGCGCTCTCTTGCCTGACCCTGACCGCCCCATCCTCCTAGACGCTGCCAAAGAGCTCCGTTTCAACCGAGAACAATTCGCGCAGAACGTCAAGATCGCCATGGCTGGCCGGAGCGTCCGCGGTGAGTCGTTCGAACGGGTCATCTGAAGGAAGAGGATGTCTCGCGGGCGGCCGGAGGTGGTAGTAGGACAAGTCACCAAAGGGAATCATCGTTGCTTTCTATTACACATGGTTCTTTATGATAAACGATTACGTTCTCGCATCCGGGACCATTGCCTTCAGGACGCCTCTTCGTTTGGTGGTACTTGAAAGACAAACGAGCATGTCGAATCGTCCCCCGCCTTACCGTCAGACTCTGCTCAGAAGTGTGCACTTGTTCGAAGCCTCAAGTGGTCACATCGTCGAAAAGAGCTTGTAGGCGCACCTGATAATAATCCGATGAGAGAGAAAGTGGCGAAGTACAGAAGGGAACAAGTTAGCAAAGCGAGATGAAGGGGTTGGCTGGCCAGTGGAACGGTGGAGATACATGAAATGGCCAATGTTCATCCCCAAATCTGGGACAAGAGGGAAAACAATCGCAATATAGAGTGTTGATTGTGACGCCACAGCCTGGTGGCCGAAGGAAGGGTAAAAAAGCTTTAGACCAACGTGGGACTTGAACCCACAATCTCCTGATTCGTAGTCAGACGCGATAACCAATTTTGCCAGTCGGCCCTGGAAGGATAAAAAAGCAGGCCAGTGTACATCTTATGTAGCCAAATTTAAATGTGTAACCACCATCCCGGTGGTTCGACCAACCCCCTTTCGGCCAACCACCATCCCCGGTGGTTCGACCAACCCTCTTCCCACGGCGCCTCGCCCGACGTTCTCGCGCTCGGTCATGTCCGCTCTCCCTCTATCTAGCTACAACTCGCTATCTCTCATAGGGTTACCTCGTTCTCCACGTATAACTCATGACTTAAATACAAAAAAAAGTGGCTCGCCTTACCCCGCCCCCTCTCACCTCCTACATCTGTCATCTCCAATCAACGCTCTTGACCGTGGGCATTTTATCTTTTCTAATAGGCCTATATCCATACCCACCTTTGCTTTTTTTCCACTACTTCTTTCATTTTCGCTCTCCCTCTGTCTATCTACGACTCGCCATCTCTCATAGGGTTACCTCATCCTTTACGTATAACTCAGTACTAAAATTCAAAAAGCAAAACACGCGGCAATTTCGCTGTCTTTCATATGGTCACATCGTCCCCTACGCTTGATCCATGCCTCGATGTTTCAGAAGAAAATGTCGACCGGGGGGCTTTGTACAAGGTGAGCTGTCATGAACAAGATGCCAAAAGCAGAACCCAACGTCGACATCGCCGAACTGAGGCAGATCCGTGCCCTCCTGTTGACTTTGATCCGTCGTATCTTTAAGAAACGGGTCATCAGATGGATAGGATACAAAAGAAATTGTAGGGTCACGCACGCGCTCTTGACTGAGCAGTGCAGCCGGGCCATAGCCATCAAACAGCCAAGCCGAATGTCCTGCTCCAAGCTCTATGCATTCAAAAATGGCATGCGAGTGTAGATTGGGAGTAGGGAGGATGCCCGGGTGTCAAGATCGCTAGGCTTGGCTACGCGTGTCCGAGAGCAGGCCAAGCCGAAGCGCGTCCACGGCCG
Source organism: Tausonia pullulans (assembly GCA_951802195.1). NCBI lineage: Eukaryota > Fungi > Basidiomycota > Tremellomycetes > Cystofilobasidiales > Mrakiaceae > Tausonia > Tausonia pullulans. The sequence goes on from OX637626.1 coordinate 95,476, forward strand.
ATTGGATGATCCACTCTAACGCCTGCGGGAGAGGCGTCTCCCACTTCTCAGTCGCTCTGCAGCGACGGCTGAATATTCGAAGCAAATAAAAATGTCAGGCACAGTGGAGCTTCTCCTTGGAAGGTAGTCTGATCTGGGACAGCTTAAATGGCAAGGGATGCGCGCTTCTTTCGCCCTTCCTCTCTCGACAAGTTAAGTATCCGTCTCCCGGGCCAAGGCCGGCGAATGGAAAAAAAGATCGCCCCGAGCCTCTCTTCTGCCACCGGGTCCTGCGCAGACCAGTCCATCCATCGCTCCTGCAGGAGGCAAAGGTCCAGAGCGTGGCGCCGCACCACCGCTACAAAGAACTTGGCAGGTGGATCGCCCTCTCAGCTTCCACTTCCCTTTTCCTTTTTCCTCTTCTATCTCCTTTTTCTTCCGACAAATCTTCCACGCTGTCGGCAAAGAATAGAAATACAAAGTTTGCGACGAGCGCCCTCGCAGGATCCAGGACTGAGCTGGCCTACTCCCGCGTGCGGGTCGCTTGCCACGAACGTGTTTGCTCACCACTGGTGCCTGCCTGTCCGACACCTCACGCACGCCCTCTCGCTCATCTCTGCGTGTTTCATGATCTAAATTCGCTCGTCTCATGTCTCGGAAGCAACCTCCGCTCTACGTTTATTATTTCCTCCCACAACTGACCCTGCCGATCGATCCTCTCTCGCTTGCGCCTCGCCTGCTGCTGGCATTGCTGCTTGTTACCCAGAATATCCTGTCTCCCGCCTTACCTGCCTTTTGACTTCCCCCGTTGAACGTTCTAACCCTGCACGTGTATCGAACACATGCCAAAGGGAGAAGAGCGGATGGACTCGTGTGATATCCTGCCTCGTTCGCTGGCACCTGTTGTTCCGCGCCGGATGCCCCTGTACCTCTTGGCCTCTCCTTCCCCTCCCCTTCTGGGCTCGCCCACAGACAGCGCGCGCCAAGGCCAAGCCCTTCCTGTGCCTCGCCCTCGCGTTCTCTCTGGCCTTTCGTCTCCTCCGCTGGGCAGAGGCTTGCCCAGGCTTCTGGAGTTTCCCGATGCTCACACGACCAGATAATATCGGAAGCAACGTGTTTTGGCACACAGGGGGGGCTGCGCTCTCAGGCACGCCCGCCATCGCAGCGAGACCTGGTCGATATAGGTCGCCACGAGCACGAGTGCTGCTCCTCTTCGCAGACCCGCACGTGCGTGGTTCGAATGGCAAATCCCCGCTCGGCTGTGGTGGCCTCCCAGGCCTCGGTCTCACCTCGCGCGGGCGCTGCCGCCTCAAGCCGGTCCGGGGCCTTTCTCCAAAGAAAGAATTCAGCTGGCTGGCAGTCCTCATCAAACCGCCCGGACTCCACTCTTTCTCACTCCATACTCCCACCACCTCTCTCCCTCTTTCCCTCCCACTTCTCCTCTCCCCTGACATGTCGCACCGTGTCCCGCTTGACGCCGTTGACCGTGGAGAGAAGGATCTCTCCTTCGAGAGCGAGGCCGATACCAACTTCTCTCAGGCTGCCGCGACTGGCTCTGGCATGAAGACCCCTGGCGGCGTACACGAGGTGGGTTGATGGGTGTCCCTGAAGTCCACTGGGAACGACTCGGACTTACTTGATGTACCTCATCCGCCACACCCCAGCTCCTCATCGACGAGATGTTCCCCCAGGACAGCTACCACCACGATGTCTACTGGGCTGACCTCCCCGCCGCTGGTGCGCACTAGTCCCCTTCGTAACTCCCCACCCCCACCGCCTTCACAAGCTGATGAGTCGCTCCTTGACTCAGCCCGGACGAGGTTCGCTGTTCGCCAGTCCAACAACGAGTCCAAGCGCGAGGCAAAGCACGTATGGGAGATGTTCAAGAGGGTGTGTTGGCCTTCACGATCTAGCTGGCTGTCTCCTCGGCCCTGACTTCCCTCTGTCCCCCTACCCCGCTTTGCTCCTACCAGGACCCCCTTTCGCCCACCCGCGCCTATTTCTCTAACTATGTCATCACTGGCATGGGTCTCTTTACCGAAGGATCCACTCTCTTCTCCATTGGAAACCTCAAGCCTCTCTTTGCCAACGTCTGGCCTCACGTGGGTCCTCTCCTCCATTCACTGGCACCATCCAGCTTTGGTCATCTATGTTAGCACATCCGACGGCGGCCGCTGAATACCGCTCCCTCCGTCTCGTCTTTCAGTGCTGGGGTAACAAGAAACCTCTCATCTGCAATGTCAACTGGGTCAACTCGATTGAATACCTCGAGATTATTGGTATCAGTGAGTCGGTGTGGTGTTACAGCTCATCATTCTAGATCCGTCTGACCTTTCCTTCTCTCATTCTTAGTCGTCGGTCAGATCCTTGTTGGATTCGAGGGTGACTGGGTCGGACGCAAGTTCGGTCTCGTCCAGGACGCCCTCATCATGTTCCTTGGTCTCGTCATGCTCACTGCTTCTTGGGGAACCGTGAGTTGTGGCGTGGCGAGAGAGCTCTTTTTGGCAGCCCCGGAGGCTGACAACCGTGCTTTATGTTCTCACCCATCTTGGCAGTCCCTTCAGGGATGGGTCATTTGCTGTACGTCCTCGCTGCTTCACCGCATCACACGAGGTTGAACCCGACCTCTGATTCAAACCTTGCCGCAGACGCCTGGTGCCTCTTCATTTACGGAATTGGTGTCGGAGGAGAGTACCCGATGACGTCGACCGCCGCCCTCGAGTCCAAGTCCAACGTGTCTCCTGAGTCCATGTCGGACGACCGTCTCCACCGCGGCCGCAATGTCGTCCTTGCATTCCTCATGCAGGGATGGGGACAAATGTTCAACCAAGTTATCCTCATCGTCCTCCTCCTCATCTTCCATGGAGGAAATGCGCAGCCGTATTCCGCCCTCGCGACCCAGTGGACGTTCCGCGTTCAGTTCGCCATCGTCGCCGTCATGACCCTCTGGCTTGCCTACCACCGTTACTACAAGGCCGATTACACGTCTGATCGCAAGCTCCGGGCGACCAAGCGCCAGGGAGCTGTCACCGGCTACGACACCACCTCGCTCAAGCTCGCGTTTTCGCACTTTGGAGGTCGCCTTCTCGGAACCGCCGGATGCTGGATGGCCGCCGATTTCTTCTTCTACGGTTCTAAACTCTTCCAAGGCGTGTTCATCAAGGTCCTCATCCCCAGCGGCGGCACTGTCATGGACGTGAGTTGCGCACAGCTCTCCACCTCTCGGCCACTTGGGCACCCAGGCTAATCTCACGCTTGCTTCAAGGGCTGGCGTTACAATGCCATCAATATCGGAGTCTCGCTGGTTGGATGTGCGTTTTATCGAAATCCTCGACCCTAAGTCGAAGGATAATTCTGACGGTAGCATCTACATTTCCCCTCCATTCTGCCTTCTCCTGCTTCTTGCCGTTCCCCTCCTTTCCTCCAGACTACCTTGCGGCCCTCCTTATCGACCACAAGCTCTACGGTCGCATTCGCATGCAGGCTGTCGGTTTCAGCTGCATGTTCATCCTCATCCTCTTCTCGGCCATCTTCTACGAGCGCCTCCAGAAGCCCCACCTCATCCACTACTTCCAGGTCAGTTGGCACTCGACTTTCATCCTTTTGGCTCTTCACACTTCACTAGCTGACTCGTACACCGTTAACCTCTCCTATTATCAGGCGATGTACTACCTCACGTCGTTCTTCACCCAGTTCGGACCCAACTGCACGACCTTCCTCCTCGCCGCCGAGGTCTACCCCACCTCGATCCGCTCTACCTGCCACGGTTTCTCGGCTGCATGCGGCAAGATTGGTGCCCTCATCCCCGCCGTACGTAGTGTCTCAATTTGTTCCAGTGATCGGAGGAGGCTGCGTGCCTCTTCCAACCGCACCTGTGGTTCTGTCCCCTCCTGTCATTCCATGAGCTTCGCTGACAACTGAAAATGTCACATTCATTCCAAACAGATTCTGTACAACTACATCGGAAATCAGACCAAGTTCTGGGTCGTTACCTGGTTCGGATTGCTCGGTCTCTTCCTCACTGTTGTCTTCATCCCCGACACCACCGGCCTCGACCTCCGCGAACAAGAGCGGTACTGGACCTTCGTCCGCGCCGGACGTCCTCAGGAGTGAGTGTACCCTTTCTGCTGAGGCCTGTTGAACTCTCGAGCTTGCCTCTAACTGCCATCCCTCTCCCTCCAGCTACCACGGTATCGCCGTCCACCGCCGCCACCTCTCGGCTTGGGAGATCTACGTCTCCAAGCGCCACCTCGCCTACGACCCGGAGATGGACCGCAAGCAGAGGATGGAAGAGCTTAAGTGAGTTTTCGCCTCGATTGTTCTTGTGTTGTCAGAGACTGTGAAGTTGACCCTGTCTCGCTCGCCTCCTACAGCGCCACTTACGCCATGCACGTCCAGCAGAAGCTCAACGAGGTCCCCGGCGACGAGAACCTGGACGCCGACGAGCTCATGTCAAAGAACGTCCAGGCATACTTCGAGGAGATTGAAAAGAAGAAGCGCGCCGCTGCCGGAATCCCTTCCTCTAATGGGAAGCTCGGATACGAGCGCGCGCGCTCGCCGGAGGAGGAGATTTCGGCGATGCCTGCCGATGCTGGTCGCCTTGCCCCCCATTTCCAGTAGACGACGTACGCCTACATGCATTACGCTTTCCGCTTGTAGATAGACCGACGACGACGACTTTTTGATTCCCCCACTCCGCCTTTATAGTCCCGCAGTTCTCTCCCTTTCCTACGTGCTTTCTCTGTCGCTCCAATAATTTTGCGTGGATCGTTCTTCCGCTTGACCAATTATTCTTCTTTTGGTCTATGATATGCTATTAGCTTAGCTTTGTTTTACATTTGGACAGGTCAAGATTGCGGGAACCAAGACTTAAATCTCTTGCTACCTTGTGGCACGCGATGGAGAACACTTGATCAGCTCTGACCGACCGAGGTGGCTACTGTCCGCTCAGCCTCACAAATTTCCGAACTTGCTCTTGTCATACCACGCTCTCCTGATTCTCAATGAGAGCGTGCGGCCCTTGTCACCGAGCAACGTGCAGAGGGGCGAGGCGCCCTGGCTGTCCTCTCTTCACGCGATCATCCTCTCCGCGCCGGTCCTCTCGCGACCACCAGCATCGTCTTCCCCCCCAACCCTCCCCCCCCACGCCCCTTGCCTTCTTCGTCCGCCCTCTCTTTCTCTGTCAAGCACGCCATGTCTCTTCCCAAGAGAATTATCAAGGTCAGTCATCCATACTCATCTGCAGGCGTGCCCACAAGCTGCGAAGACGTTGACTGTTCCGCTCTCCTGTTGCCGGGGTAATCACTTGCCCGCTTCCGTCACCGTCCACTCGACCGAAATTGCCCTCTCTTGCTCGCTCTTCCCCCTGCATTCGCCGCACCCATCTAGGAGACCCAGCGGCTCATGTCGGATCCGGCGCCGGGAATCACTGCCTCCCCGCACGACGACAACCTCCGCTACTTTGATGTCGTGATGACGGGCCCGGAGGGAAGCCCCTTTCAGGGTAAGTGTCGTGACTCGTGGTTCCTCTCTCTTCCGCGTCTGCGACACACCTGTCTGTGTCTTAAGCGTAGTCCTTACTGGCGAGCGAGAGGGCGGGCGGCGGTGGCGGATAAGAGAGTTTGAGGCGTTACCTGCAGCTGTCGTTCGACCATCTCTTCATCAGGAGCGAGGGGCTGGACTGTCGTAGCTCAGCTATCGCCATGTCGATCTCTTCAGTACCTCATGAGGGGGCTGAGTCTTTGGAGACCTCTCTAACAAATCGCACATAGACTGGGGCAGACGAGACACGCGCGTCGCTCACGTGCTTGTGATAGTCACTGATTCGTCCCTGTCCTTTGCACGCACTATGACAGGTGGTCTTTTCAAGCTCGAGCTTTTCCTGCCTGAGGAGTACCCGATGGCTCCCCCGAAGGTCCGCTTCCTTACCAAGATCTATCACCCGGTGCGTTTCGTTCTCGTTCGCTCGCTTCTTCGACACCGTTCGCGTGCTGGCCCGGTGGCTACATACATTCAGCCTTCATGTATTGACTTGGCCGTTGCTTGCTTCTTCGGGGTGTTTAGAATATTGGTGAGTCATCTAAGAGACGCCTCGGTATTCGTCGCCCTTGGACGGGGCGCGGATGAGGGCGCGCGTTTGTTTCTTTCGCATTGACGCGTCCGCTTCCTTCTTCCCTCCTTCAGACAAGCTCGGTCGGATCTGCCTTGACATCCTCAAAGGTTTGTCTCGTGCTTCTCCATGGTACGTATAGACCTGCTCCTGATAATTTCTTCTCTATAGACAAGTGGTCTCCCGCCCTCCAGATCCGGACCGTCCTCCTCTCCGTCCAGGCCCTCCTCAGCGCGCCGAACCCGGATGACCCGCTAGCTGTGAATTGTCACTTTCAGGTGCTGATCCAGCAAATCGCTGACGATGAACCTGGGCCCTGAATAGAACGACGTCGCCGAGCACTACAAGACGGACGAGAAGGCCGCTCACCAGGTCTCGCGGGAGTGGACGGCCAAGTTTGCCGTCTAGTTGGCGAGTTTCTCGGTCGGCTGGGTGTATAGCTGGGCGGCCGGTTGGTCGCGGAGAAGACAGATGATCAAGGGAAGGCGGAAGGTTGAGTTGAGCCCCGGGTTACGTGGGATAGAGAGAGCGAGAGCTTTCTAGCTCCCACTTCCTCCCATTCTCATCTCTTCCGTCTCCTGCTTAGACTCCTCCCCAAATCTTTCAATCCCGTTTTCACTGGACAGACTCCACCCTTTCCCTCCATCCTCCTTGTTCCATCCCCTCACGCTCTCTTTCAGTCCATCTACCTCCCGTTCGGTCTCCCTCGTTAGCTAGTATCGCACCTTCCATCCTGGTGTTCCCCCCCCTGTGTCCATGACTTGAATTCTCTTAGCGCTCGATCTCCTCAGTCAAAAAGGAAATTGCCATTGTATGCTCCCCTCCGTTCTAAGGCTTCTGGACCCCGGGAAGCTCCCGCGCGTCGATCGCCGCGTTGGCCTCCCTCACGTCCTCCTCGACGGCCTGCTCGAGCCCATTGACCCCTCCGACCGGCTCCCGCTGCTCATCAGCCCAAACGACGTCCCCATGCGAGTCCGGCTGAACCCCCTTGATCGGTCCCTCCGCAGCCCCATCGCCAAGTTGCGCCAGCCCAGCGGCATAGGCCTTCTCCCTCTCGAGCGCGCTCGTCTTCTCCTGCTCGAGCGCCTGACGGGACCGCTCGACCCAATCCGGGGATCGGGCGTACGTTTCCTCGAGCACCGGAGAGAGGAGACCCTCGAGTTGAGGGCCGCTGAGGTGAAGGGCCCGGTTGTACGCGTCGGCAAGATTGGTCGACGTCGAAGGGTCCTTCCAGATGGTTGAGCCCATTGGGGTCGTGTACTTGACCTCGGGCTCGCCTGTTGAAGTGCATCGAGGTCAGCAACGAAACTCCTACACACAAACAACCCACGAGCAGGAGACGCACCGATGATGTCCTTCCAGATGTGGCCGCAGACCTCCTCATCCCAAGCGGCACGGAAGAACGTCAACCCAGCGACCTCAACCTTCTTACCCGTGACGGCTCCCCACTTGGGAGCTTCGAACGCCTCGCTTTTCATAAAGTCGCGGAGGACGAAGCTGTCCCGGTCGATCTCGCTCTCGGACACCTTGACGGGCCGGTCGTGCGCGAGGAGAACGAGCGCGTATCGGTGGGCGCGAGTCCCCTTGTGCGGGTGCGGCGGGAGGTACGGGACGACCTCAGCAGGGAGCGTCGCGTGGTGGAGCGGGGACGACGCTGGGAGGGAGGCCGACGAGGAGGGGAAGAGCCGGGTCGCGGCGGTGACGGGGATGTTGGGGACGAGCCAGTGCAGCTTCTGGCGGTAGGTGAAGTTCGCCGGGTCGGGGACGTCTAGGACATCACAGAGAAACGTCAGCATCACTCTTGTGTGAGTGAATGCATGTGTGAATGTATGTTCTGAGCTACTCACCAGGGTCGAGCATGATGAGGGTGTGGAGTCGCTCCTTGGGGCCAAAGTACCGGATCTCGAGCTCGGGCGGCTCGAGCGTCTCCTTCGGGCTCAAGATCGTTCCGCAGATGACCCGGCCACCGTCCTTGTCATCCCTGGTGGGCGTGACGCGGACCTTGCGGGTCCACCCCCATTGATCGGGCTGCTCGGGCGGCGGAGGCGCGGCGCGGGGGTACCGGAACGCGAGATCGACCTGGAGACCGCGCTTGTTCGGGGGTAGAATATCCGGGATGAGGGACATCTGGTTGATCGCTTGAGCCTGTGTGGAACAATGCGCAAGGTCATCATGAGCATCAGGGGAAACACAGACACAAAGGCTGGCGCCGTCGAGAGCTGAGAAGCGAAAAAGGCGGAGGCCTAACGGAGGAAGGCAGAGACTCACGTGCTGGTCGGCCGCACCGCCAACCTCGAACCGCTCCCGGTCAAGATAGCGAGCAATGTGCGACTCCGGGTCGACTGTGGCGAGTGAGACAGAGAGAAGAGGAGTAAAGTGGCAGAGAGCGGCAAGCCAACCGGTCAGCGACGACACGTCCGACCTCCGCCGCGACGCAAAGACACCCGTCTCTTGCTCGCGTGCTGGGCCGCCATCGACCCGGCGACGATGAGGAGAGAGTGAAGAGAAAGCGACTCACGGAGACCGTGCTCCCAGTTCCAGCGGACCTCGGGGTCGTGGTACTTGGCCCACGTCTGCATGTACTCGAGCCGGGCCTCGACTTCATTGCGGTCCTTGACGAGCTTGCCGAGCTTGGCCTTGACCTCGGCGCGCTCGCTCGAGTTCGCCTTGCGCTTGCGGAGAGCTTTGAGCTCCTCCTCGGCCTGGCGGATCTCCTTGCGGAGCTCAGCGTGCTCGGCGTTCACCTGGGCGCGCTGCTCTTCCGTCCCAGCGAACGACCGGATCCACTCGAGCGAGAGGTCGTACGCCTCGAGCTGGCCGGCCGGGAGTGCCGGCTGCCACGGCGTCTGCTCCACGGGTTTGGGCTGCTCGACGGGCGAGGCATAGACCTTGCGCTTGTTTGAACCGGGCCAGATGACGCGACGGGCAGTGCGGGGGGAGCGGGCTGTGGAATAGCATGCCTGCTGGGGGGCGAGGACAGCGGCAACGGCCGGTGCAGGGGTGACGACGAGCGTGCGGGGCGGAAGACCAGCGGCGGCGCGCGCGGCCGACGTAGACGCTCGCATGATCAAGGGAGGGAGAGTGAAGTCTGGGAACGGTGAGGAGGGAAGGAAGACCTCGCCGTGGCTGCTGCTACTGCTGGTGTTGGCTGGTGGTCGTCGGGTCGCACGCTCTAGAGACTTCGAGGTGAATCGAAAAGACACGGGGCGCGAGGAAGGAGAAGGATGATCCGTGCACTCAACCGTCTTCTCCCCTCAACCACCATCTCCACACACCCTTGGCACTCTCGACACTCGCAGCTATGCCGCTTAACTACTCCAAGTGGGACAACCTAGAGGTGAGCCGGGCTGTCGAGGCGCCGGCACACACATGGTCGGGCAGCAACGCTGACCACCTCCCGCTCCTCTCTCGCCAGCTCTCCGACGACTCGGACATCGAGGAGCACCCCAACATCGACAAGAAGAGTATGATCCGGTAAGTCCCAGCGCCCAACACACGGCTAGGGCCGTTGAGAGTGCGTGCCGACATGTCGAACGAAAGGAACGCCTGAGCTGACACCAGTCGCGCTATATTCCCTTTGTGTAGATGGAAGCAGCAGGACATCCACCGGAAGCGTGCCGAGCGTCAGCAGCGGATTACCAATCTCAAGACCGAGATCGCTCTCAACGACGTCCTTCGGCCGCGCATCACTCAGGTGCTCACCGATCTCGAGTCGCTCCCGGCACGCGACGCCGTCGCCCAGTTCGCCTCGCTCACCCAGCAGCTCACCGTCTCGCCCTCACCGGACAAGCCGCCGACCAACGCGCCGAACCAGCCGACGTACGACATGATGCTTCTCCACCTTCTTGAGCAGGTCGCCAAGGAGGCTCGCGAGAAGCAATCCTCGAGCGGAGACATTCCCGGCGAGGAGGCGACGCGCAAGAGGCTTGCCGAGCGGCTCGCGTTCCACCGGACCGAGCTCGACGACCGGACCGAGGAGTGCAAGCAGACGATCAAGAGGGAGGAGGAGGAGGCCAACAGGAAGATCACCAGCGAGGGCATTCATGAGGGCTTTGACTCTGGTGTGAGTTCTTGGGTCGCTTGGTCGGACCTGTTCACCTGTCTCCTGCCGTGTCGCTGATACATCTACCCTTTGGCCTTCCTTACCAGCATGTCAACCAGGCGGGCCCCAACTACCTGACAGAGCCGGCCAAGAAGCCTGAGAAGACGAAGACGGCGACCAAGGAGACTTCCATTGAGGTCCTTAATGCACCCAAAGCCGAGGTGAGTCGTCGCGCCGGACAGGCGCGTTCGCAGGTCTCTTTATGCGAACAGTCCCTGATGTCGCTCGCTCTTACACAGTCCTCCTCCACCGCCGTCGCCACCTCCTCCGCCGCTGCCGACGCTGATGACGAAGACGATGAGCTTCCCAAGGCCTCTCAGGACGCGCTCGCCTTCCTCTCGGTCGCATACCTCGACTTCGACCGTGCCCTGGCCTTCATCCAGGCCCACCCAGCCGTCCTCGCCGAGTCGACGACGGACGAACTCTTCCTCGAGGGCTTCAATGCCGAGCTTGAGGGCAACTCGGACCGCGCAAGGCGGTGCGTCGAGAAGGGCCAGCTTGTCTCGTACTGTCGCAAGCTTGGTCGGGATGGCGTCCGGCTCTTCTTCCAGCGGTGAGTCTTCACGCTCAACTTGCTTTCATGATTCATAAAGACTGAATTTGGGCTTCATCTCTTCTTAGCATGAATCAGTCGGGCGACGCCGGCAAGAAGGCCCGCAAGGTATTCGTCGATGACGTCGACCAGACGTACGCCCGCCTCGCCGATCGCGTTCGCAACATGGACGCCGACACGCGATCCCACATGACGGCCGGGGAGGAGGCCATCCAACTTGTTGCGGAGGGCGATGCCAAGATCACGTTCAACTTGCCGGACGGCCCCCCCCCGGCGACGATCGTCCTCGAGGGAGAAGGCACGGAGGGCATGGACCCAGAAGAAGTGAGGGTGGTGTCTTGCTCATCCGCTCGTCATTGTGCTGACCGAGGCTCTCCTCGTCTCCAGGTCCGCAAGTATCTCGTCCGGCAGTGGGAGATCCTCGAAGGCTTCCCGGAGAATCTTCGCGAGGCGCTCAAGACCGAGGATCTCGACAAAGTCAACGGCGTCCTGGGCCGGATGAAGATCGATGAGGCTGAGGCTGTCGTGAGTTCTCGCCCTTGAGTTATGTACCAAAGCATTTTTGAGCTGACCAGAGCGCTGCGACCAGGTCGGACTGATGCACGAGGCCAACATCCTTTCCTTCTCGGACAATGGAGAAATCCGGGACGAGACGGGCAAGGGGAAGCCTGCTGCGTAGGAGTGATGACCTGATGACATGAGAGTCGTTCACGTGCTATGAGAATATTATATTGAGATGGAGGCTTGAGAATCGATACTTCTGTCACCAAGGGAAAACGGACGTTCGTCACGACACGTCAGCGTGTGCGTAGGATGTCGCCGCTTGCTTCTCCACCCTCCAACCGCGAAGACCTCTTGCTCCGTGCCCAACATGACGACCCCTCCAGCCAGCGGTCCTATCATCGATCTCATCACCCGCCGCCTTTCGGACCTTACCTCGCACTCCATCCCGCGCCTTCGGGCGTCCAGGGGCCCGCTCTCCCTCCAGCAGGATCTGGCGCGCGAGATCGTTGGTGACATGGCGCGCGTCGAGCGGATGATTGAGGTCAGTCGGGCTGACTCCCAAAGCATACGACCGAAGAGGAGCGGCTGACACGATTGGACTGAACGTACACGCAGGAGCTTGAGGAGATCGCAGAGGACCAGGACGACGAGCTCGAGCGAATGGAGATCCTCGAGGTCGCGACGCGCCTGGGTGGAGAGACTGTAGAGTAGGCGCCTTTCCCTTTTGATGATGCCTCCACCTGGTTGACGATTCACCATGGTGTGATTAGCGCAAGGAAATCTTTCAGGAGCGCGCTACTCGAGAGCAAGCGGGCGATCGACGCGAACCCAAACGCGAGGTTGGTCCTGTTCTTTCCTCACCTTGAAATCTTGGCGTGGTGGATTAGTTCTGACGTTGAGACCGGGCCCCTCACAAGGCGCGAGGAGCTCCTTTACTCAAGAACGGCCAAACTTGACTCAAACCAGTGCGTCCCTGCAGCAGGAATGAGACGCGATTTGCCTCTGATGACGTTTGATTCGCGTTGCCCAGGACCACTGACGACCCGCTCCAGGAGAAGGCCAATCAAGTCACGGCCTCGCTCCGGCAGACCACGGAGCTGATGAAGGAGGAGCTCGACCGTTCCGTCTTGACTTCTCAGATGCTTGGTCGGTGTTACTCTCTCATTGCTGTCGACGACCGACTGACAGCGTGACCCCCCCCCCCTTTCTTCTCCCCAGATGAGTCCACCGCGACCCTTCGATCTACCACGACCCTCTACCAGGCCTACTCCACACTCATGGAGACCTCCCAGTCCCTCCTCACCGCCCTCGAATCCGCCAACTACATGGACCGGATCCTCATTCTCGGGGCGCTCTTCTTCTTCCTCCTTTGCTGCGCATGGGTCCTTAAGCGGAGGATCTTCGATCGTGCTGTGGGAGGCGTGTCATTCTTGCTGGGACGGAGAGCTGTGAGCAAAACGGCGATAGGGGAAGGGGCGAAGGCAGCTGTGGAGGCAGTATTGACGACGGGGGCGAGTGTGACGAACGCCGCGGCGGTTTCGATCGCAGCTGGCTCTGCTGCTGCTGCGAGCGCGACCTCGAGTTCTTTCGAGGCAGTGATCAAGGGTCAACAGGAGGAAAAAAAGCAGGCTAGCAGCACGCCCTTGGCGGACGAGCTCCTTCCGCCGACAGCAGCGGAGACAAAGACGGGCACGGTCAAGGACGAGCTCTGATATATGGCACGTGTAATCTTTTAGCCGGGGTAGAAGAGATGTGGTGGGGATCGTCAAAGGTCATCAATTCGTCTTACTCCACAGCATCTTGGTTCTCCAACCCTTCTACCAGACTAGGTTGGGAGTGATCGCTGTTAGGCCTCCAGTAGTCAGATCAAGTGAAGAAAGGAGAGAAAAAGGGTAAATGGACGGACCCCGGCCACCGTTTGTCAACAGCTCGGGTCTATTTGGGAAGTTCAAAGCGCTGTCTTGTAGGAGGCCAGCGAGCCAACCAGCTCCGAAGTAATCGACAGATCGAACCGATCGTGCCCTCCCCCTTCCCGTGAATAGGGTGTATGTCGTTCTCTTTCCCTTCCAGCTCGCATCGTTGCTTCTTACTCCCTCGCCAATGGGCTTCCCCCAACCACCCCATTCGGCGTCATAGGCATTGCCGACCTTGCAACCGATCTCGCCGCCACCGCTCCTGCCAATGGACTGTTGCCGCTTCCGCCGGGTGTGGATGATGGCGGGAGGCGGGGCATGTTCGCCTGGAGAGCCTTGATGGTGGGCAGGGGGAATTTGGTTTTGCATGTTGAGCAGACAGGGACGGGCTTGCAGAAGACTTTTTTTTTTTTTTTTTTTGAGAGAACAGACGAATAAGCGGGTGGAAGGAGGGAAGGACAGCGGCAGGGACACAAGTGGACTCAACTGGAGAGGCAGACGGAGCAGACGTAGCCAACATCGACGATGTTTTTGTGGCAGAAGCAAGCGGCTCGAAAGTCCACGCGATCTTGCGAAGGAAGGAGGACGATCCGACGGAGCGGGCGGGCGGGGAGGAACGTCATCTGTAGTAGTGGTTGGGTAAGGAACAGCAGTGCCAAGTTAGGAGGGGAGAGAGCCACCACGCACCATGAGGTATTGAAGAAGGGCGGATCGTCTTGGAATTCTGAGGTAAATGCCTCCTGTCAAGTGCGAGGCCTGCTGGAGGAAGATGGCGTCCGATCCGGCGAGCTTGCAGACATCGATGACGATGCGCTGTGTGGAACGGGCTTGTTAGTAAGAGAATCAACCGTCTGACAAGAAGGAACACAACGTACAGCTTTTTGAGCTGAAAAGATGCAGTTCATCAAGCTGACATAGCCACTGCTCTCTTCCTCACTTGCGCTGAGAACGAGGATCCGTGCATTGTGGCTCGCCTCTTGGTCCGCCGAGCGGGAAGATGCACCCCCGAGCGTCGAGACGGCCGCGGTAGTCTTTCTCGTGGAGGCACCTGTGGAGGAGACGCCCATGGCGATGCCGCCTTGTGGGGGTGGGTGGTGGAGACGATTGATGTCTGGAAGGAAGAAGCACGCGGAGAACCTTAGCGCTTTGTGACTTGACCACGCGCAGTCTGAAGAGACGAACAGCAAAGAGCTTTGGTGAGAGCGGTGACGAGTGATGTTGGAGCTTGAGGATGGAACAAGAGAGGATGAGAGAGGCACAATATAGGTCAGCCGCCACCTCAGTCGCGACCCTTCAGTGTCGTTGCTCACCCGCGGCAGCCTCGTCATCCGAATATGCCAGGAGGGCTTGGATATTAGATCGGATACTCTCGTTCATGAGCCGGAAGGGCTCATAGATCTGTGGGTCGGGCTTGTTGCCACCCGGAACAGGGTCGGTCGACGCGTAGAGGAGGATCCTGAACACGTCATTGAGTGAGACAGCAAGATGACCGGGATATCAGTAGCCAGACTCCAGCGCTTGAGCACATTTGGGGCCTCGATGAGCAGTCCAGCCAAGCACGCACGACTTGGAGCCCAAAACTCCCCAGACGGCAAGCCCGTTCGCGCTCGAGTATGCAAGGTGGGCGTTGAGGAATGCCAGGAGGTGGTCAAGCGTTGTCTGAAGCGAGAGAGGCTCCTCCCCGTCTGATCCCGAGGCGGCGTCGGCCCAGCTCAGCGGGGCGAGGTCGAGAACAACGGTAAGGAGGGCGGGGGAGCTGTAGGCATGCGTTCAAGTGAAGGGTGGAGGATTTGTCGTCAGCCTGTCTCCAATAGAAGGGTAAGATCGAAGATCTACTAACTCGAGAGGGAGAGCAGAGACGGGCGCCATGCTGGCTCGTGAGGTTGGAGAACCGAGGGGTGAACACTGATGACGGTTGGGAGACAGCCAGGCTGGAAGGGCAAACGACGCGTAGTGGGACGGACGCGCAACCTGTCTCTCTTCCACCTTGACAACGCAATCATCACTCATGCCCGGTTTTATCTTGCTACAGACTGATATGATACGATCTCATTTCACGCGGCGAGAAGCCTCTTAGGGCTATTCATCCAAGAGCAGACAGAGCTCACGCTCATGATCGCTTGGCTGACGCACTCACTCCAAGGCAGGCCCACGCCAATCGGGTAAGCTTGATTCTAATTTCATTCCATCGACAGGGTATAAGCCTGACGCTACTTCCCCCTGCACCCTCTGAAGTTGGCCGCAGCTTAGATGAACGCCGTGCCCGATTCCTGCCTCTGGTTCTTCCGCATCGCGCGGACGGCCGAGATGGCCTCATTGAGCCGGTGGGGTTGCTGTGAGGTGAAGTAAGTAGGCATATCAGGCGGCTGTCTCTGGGGCCAAGCCTTTAGAAAGAGAGAGGAGGAAGAGAAGGAGGAGACGAACGTCGCGGTAGTAATAGAGCTTGGCACGCCGAGCACGCCTGAGGTTTCCGGGCTTGCCGTCGGCCTGCTTAATGCTGTGTCGAGGCAAAAAAGCACATACGCAGTAGAAAGGAAGCCCGAGAACCCGCGTCAGTGGTCGAACAGAGGGAACGGCGAGTGTCCAGGACTGACAGCGTGATCTGCTTGAGGAGCGGGCTCGAGGTAAAGAACTTCATCTCCACACCCGTCCGGAGAAGAACATTCCTCAGAATGAAGCTCGTCGCGTGGCCCCTCCGCCGGGTGGCGATGAGCACGCCTGTGAACGTCTCCAGCCGGGTCTTGGCCAGCGTCGGGTAATGCGAGACCTGGACGACTGAGCCGGGCCGGATGTACTTGGTCGGATTGCGCTTCGAATTGAAGAGATGGTGAAACGAGTTGGGGTCTCCGCCGAGCTGGAGCGTCGTGTGGACGTGCTGCATGAGATTGGTGCCTGCCGGGGGGAGGATCTCGCTCTTTGGCTGGGGGAGAGGAGGAAGGTACGGGATGCGCGCCGTCGCAGAGAAGGGGTACGGCTTGGCCTGCTGCGACGAGTCTGAAAACACAGAAGCGGCCGAGCGAGCAGAAAGATAGAAGAGCGAGCGACCGACAAAGGCAAGCGAGAGAAGGTAGAGAGAGAGTGTGAGAGTGCGAGGGGCGAGGCGTCAACGAGGGGGACCGCGTCGTTACCATTCTCGCGCGCGCACACGACCTCCGAACGTACAGTCGGCGAACCGGAACCTCGGCTCAGTACTCTTGCTGTTCTCCCCACCGGGGCCCGAAGGCGTGTAGTTGGGTCGGAAGGGCTCCTGGCCCGTCGAGGTCGAGAGCCGGCCGGTCGGGGAGGGGGCAGCAAGGGCGGCGACGGGCGACTTTGCGAACGCCCGCTGAGAGAGGGTCGCCGGCCGGCGGGCGGCGAAGGCGGCTCCCGCCGAGACGAAGCAGGAGGACGTCGAGGCGGCGGCGAACCGGCGAGAGGAGGAAGCGAGAGACATCGTGCAGGTGGAGGTGGCCGTCAAGAGAGCGCTCCTGGCTCTTTTCCGAGCGGAACGAGGTCGAGGCGAGGTGTCTCCCACGGGCGCGTCTCGGCGGCGACAGCGGAGGGTCCGGGCTGGGCTGGCGTCTGTATGCTGCTCTTCTCGATCCTGGCATACAACCACCACCTTCGATCCATGACCGTCATTCCGACTCCCGCTGCATGCGGGTCCACCCTCCGCTCCGGCTCCCGCATTGCCTACCACGCCTTTTCCGGCCCGCTTCCGTACAACCAGACCCTCGCCCTCCAGGATGAACTCGTCCGCCTTCGTCTCGAGGCCCGGAAGCGGGATCCCGCGTCCAGTCTGGCGAAGACGGACCTTCTGCTCTTGCTAGGTCCGTCCTGATGTTGCTATTCTTAGTTGTTCTGCTCCCTTGCCGTACAATATGTCGGGGCGCGCCGAACTCTTGATCTTGGCTCCCCCCCCCCCACCCCCCCTTTGCCCGCCTGTCTCTTCTCTCGAGTTGTCATCGTCAGTCCTTGCTGACACTCCCTGTCGCCCTCCTTCCTCACGTTCGATTGAATCAACAGAACACCGGCCAACATTCACCACCGGTCGCCGAGACTCGTTGCCTTCCTCATTCGTGCGCATCGAGGCTGAGTGCCGGCGCCTCGCCTGGGCAGGAGCCGACTGGGCCGTCACTCGGCGGGGGGGACAGGTGACCTACCATGGGCCAGGCCAGATAGTCGGGTATCCGATCTTTGACCTTGGGCCAGAGAGGATGAACGTTCGTTTACACCGTTGTTGGGGCGTTGACTGATGTGGCGGCGATGATTGGCCGTGGCGCGCAGCCTCAGCTCACCCACCTGTCTCTTCCGCTCACTCCCTGACAGCTGTCCACAAAATGTTACGTCGACCGGCTTCAGTCCACGCTGGCGAGCTACGTGTCACAAGCCCTCGACGGCAAGCCCGTCTTTGCCCCGCATCCAGAGAGCCACGTCGGCGTCTACCCCTCGCTTGACACCAAGGTCCGTCGCCCTGTCTCTCTCACCGCCCTCCCTCCGCCACATACACACTCACTCAAACCTTTTGTGCGCAGATCTCCTCAATAGGCATTCAAATCCGCCACCGCCTTACCTCGCACGGCTTCGCCCTCAACGTCACCAACGCCCCCTTACCGTGGTTCCACCTCGTCACAGCCTGCGGACTCGATGGGATCCGGGCGACATCGCTCGAGGAGCAGGCATCGACCTTGTCTTCTTCACCTCCTGCCGGGGGCAGGTTCACGGTGGAGAAGACGATTTCCGACTTGATCCCCGTCTTCAAAGACGGCTTCCGCGCGGAGGTGGTCTCGCTCGAGCAGGCGGTCGCTGCTGAGGCGGGGGACGGCGAGTTGAGTGAAGTCTTGGAGCTCTGCCGGGCGCATGAGAAGGCGGCGAGGACAAATGAGGCGACATGGAGGGAGGCCCCGAGGTGGGGAGAGGAGAAGGTGGAGGTTGAGGAGATCAAGCGATCATCATGAGCGGAAACGGAAACCTTCATTGTGCATAGGAAAGAATGAGGGAGTTGGAGGGAGGAGTCCTTAAAAGGAAAGGAAGGAGATAAGTTGTGGGCGTGTGGGGCAGCCAGCCGGCGGAGAAAAATGTGAAAAATGACAAGAGGGAGGGGAATGAGGAAGCGGTGAGTGTCGAGAATAGTAGCGACAGCACGAGAAAGCGAAGTCGTCTAGATGCCTTCCTTTATGGGTTCAGCCGTGAGGAGAGCTACGGCGGGGAAAGGGGGCAGAGTCAGTCAAGGAGACATCAGCGTCCAATGAGACACGACGTAAGACGTACCCTGAGCAGTCTCCTTGTCTTTGCCTGTGAGGCCGACATCATCCTCACCGTTGGCCTTGAGGACTGCAGATGGACGACGCCAGTCAGTCAGGTCCGTCTCCGCTTAGCCGACCACTAGCCTCCCTCCCAAACTTACAAGCCTCGACCTCGTCCATGACGCCGTCGTCATCATCCCCTCCGCCACCCGCCGCATCGTCGTCCTCATCAACAACCTCATCGATGGCGAACCTCTGTCTCTCCATGACCGCGTCATTTGCCCTCCGCACCATCTCCTTCTCCTCCTTCTCCTTCCGTTCCATCGCCAGTGTATTTACACTCGCCGTCGTTGCAACACTCGCAACGGAGCTCGTGCTCGGCGCCCGTGCCCGCGTGGTCGTTGAGGACTCGCCAAAGGACGCCCGCTGAGCAGGTGTGAGGAGGGACTCGCGTGCCTTGGGCGGCTCGGTGAACGTTGCGCCGTCAGCAGGTGTCTTGCCGATTGAGGGGCGGTGGATGACCTGGTGTTTGCCGAAGCGGGCACCGACGCCGTCGGCAAACTGCAGGGAGGAAGCGGCTTTTAGTAGTCAGTCAAGTTTGACACATGGGGGAGATCCGGACGCACCTTGTTGAAGACACTCTTGTTCTCGTCCGAGAGGACCATGCCCATAAGCTGAATGCGTCATCGTCACCGTCAGGGAGGTCACTAACATCGTGCAGCATTCGAGAACTTACTCCTCCCCAAAGTCCCGACTTGGCCTGCTGAGAAGCCCGGTAGTTGGCGACCGGCTCGAGTTGGAACGACGCCGAAAGGTCCGTTTCGAAAAAGGATTCGAGGACCTGAGAGGGGAGAACACCAGATCAGCGTCGCTCCCCTAGCTAAGAGGCCAAGATCATTGAGACTTTCGAACCTCGTCAGCCAGAACAACCATGCGGAAGGTCGCCAGCGAGAGATAAGGCGCCGAGTGGTGCCCAGGTGTCGAAATCGAGTCCGTCCGCTTCCTCGCCGCCGCTGGCGGCGCTAACGAAGGAATGAGGTGGCCTTCGCCCTCCGGGAGCTGCTCGGGCGAGGTCGCGTCGCCAAACTCGTAAGCATTGAGAATGAACTTAGAAACGGCGGCGAGGAAGGCGTCCCCCGGCTCGTTGCGGAAGACGAAGAGGAGGGACTCAGAGAGTTGGAGGACCTCGTCCTTGGTGAGGAAGCCGTCTTTGTTGTTGTCGTGAAGGTTGAAGAAAAACTCTGGAAGGGGGATTGGGGGCAGTCAGTTTCGGTACGAGCGGCCACAAGACGGCTCATCGACCCACCGATGCTCTCCATCAGACCTGCGCCAATGATGCTGTCAAGACCAGAGACAATGTCCTGTAGTGAGAGAGCACCCTTGGACGAGCGGTCCCAGTGGAACTGTAACAAACCGAAGATGTCAGTCCCAACAAATCGGGCTGAAGCGCTGAAAAAAGGGCACTAACGAAGATGCGGTCGATGAGCTCGTGTTCAGCCACTTGGCGCTCCAGCCGCTCGAAGCCCAAGTTAATTGTGACGACCTCCTCCCTGGCCCAAGTCGCGATCTCAGACAAGAAGACACTGTGATGCAGAATAGAGTTAGGGCAGAGCTTATAGACAACATTATTGACGATCTAATGCACCGGAAGGTCTTGAGATCGATCCGCGTCTCCACCCGCCCCTCCTCTGTCGGACTGAGATTCGGAGGGGTCGTCTGATCACTCTTGGGTGTCGAGACCCCAGAGGCTTTAGTGGCTTGGACGACAGTCGCCGCGAAGAACTTGTCGTAAATGATGGAGCTGACAGCAAAACTTCGTCAGTAACTCCGCCGATGATGATGGGTGAAAGGGATCCTTTAATTCTCACATCTGCTCCTTGGAGAACTTGCCGTTTGACTTCAGGTTCCGAACAGCTGCTCGCTTGGCGAACGACTCGATCTCGTCGGCAATGACGGCCCGGAAGCGACGGCGCTCGGAGATGATGGTGTCCTCGGTGATGACGCTAAATTCGCGGAAGGCGACGACTAGAAAAATTTAACGGGCGGTTAGGCGGATAAAGAGCAACTCGCAAGCGAGAGGGGTAAGGACGGACCAAGGAGCTCCTGGAAATTGGTGATGGCTCGAACGCGCGGGTCCTCATGGTCCGGATGGGCCGAGTCCCCAATGGTGGCAAAGTAGTTACGCATTAGGCTGAGCGAGAGGGTGGATAAGTCAGTTGAGACGACTTTTCACTCCTCAGTATACTCACTTGATGAACATGCCGTCATCCGTCACCTCGAGGAGGGCTTCGCCGTTGATCTTCAGAATGGCGAGACCAATCTGGAACCTGGAGAGCATTGCGAGTGGGGTTAGGAGGGCGCGGAACGTGCAGGAGCGCAGAGGGGAAGGAAGATGCAACGAACAGGACCTTGACACCCATGCTCATCACGCAGTCGACGACACGGAAGGCAAAGATGAGAGGCATTGAGTTGATATAGAGACTCAGGAACCATCTTGGTGAAGTTAGATGTCAGCACCTAAATTGGTCAGCAACGTACACGGGCGTTTGAGGCTCACGGCAACGAGGCGACCGAGAGCTGAACGTCAACACTCTGGAAGTGCTCCGAGATCATGGGCAGGCATCGGCCGACGAGGGCCTCAAAAACACGCTGGTCGAGAAGAGTGCCGTGCATTGACGGGCTGGGATGGCAAGCAAGCTGTCAACGTACCGGACAAAGCAGCGAAGTGAGGATGACCCCTGGCACAGCTCACGAGTAGTATCCAGGCTGAGAGGTAATCAAGAAGGCTCAAATTCTGCCTACGAGGATAATGCAGGAGAGGGCGACTGACCAGCAACCGATCGCAGAGGACCTCTAGGAGCCAAAACGCTTGCTCCTCCGACATGTAGATGAGGATAGCGGCAACCAGAATGTTCATCGCCTGGCAGTACCTGGCAAAGTGAACATCCCGGGTAAGCATTCATCCGTCGTAGACACACTCAAGCCAATCTCCGACTTACCCAAGCTCCGGGTTCCGGAACGAGTATGCCGTAAGGACTCTTCGGAGGCTACCGATACCCTCCTCGCTCTGAAAGCCCTTATATTCTGGGAGACTTCGGTAGAGATCCTTCTCTATCTCCTCGGTCGCCGGAGTGACAGTGCCGGCGTTGTCCTCGAGGATCTTGCGATAGACACCCTGGTTTGCGAAGCGAAGGTCTGCAGAGGAGAGCGCACGTGGTGAATAAGATGCTAATGCGAAAGACGATGGGACGAGACCAGAGCAGAACGCACAGATGGACCCAGAGAGCACCTCCCAGAGTTCTCCGCGGAGTCGCGACGGCAATCCGACCTGAAGCAGCCGCTGGAATGCCGGGTACCGGAGCACTGTAGGTAGGTAGAACAGCCTGATGTCAGTAGTGGCGCGTAGTCATTGAGAGCAGGCTATGCCGCACAAGTAAGAGACCGTCCGTGGGCTGAGTTGTTGCATCGCGATGGTCAGCCATTGGTGTACGTGTCGACGCAGTTACACATGGCCCACTGACTCGCAAAGTACTCCCTCCAGAGCTTTATTTTGCTCCTCTCCCTCAGCTTCCTTGGGTCACCGGGGAAGCCAAAGACCTCGCCGAGCCCTCGCTCATAAACGCCCTTGCCCTCGCCGCCGGGGCCACGGGCGTCCATCTCGCCGATGTCGTCCTCTGTCGTTTGGAGGAGGTACTCGGAGTAGAGCGACGCAGTGAAGGGCTTGAGAAGCTTCATCGAGGGAAGCTGTCGAGGAGGAAGCGAAGAAGGGGGGAGGAGAGACGCGACGTGACCATCGGAGCCGAGCCGGCAGGGGCGTCAGGTTCCCAAGATCGATGTCGCGAGGATGGGAGAGGCAGGACAAGTAGAGACGGACCTGCGCTTTGAGGGCATCACGTAGGAGGACGCAGAAATGTTCCGCCGTCGGCAGCAGGCTCGTGAGTTGAAGGATCTATGTGAAAGTGGGGGAGAGCGGGCCAGCGTCAAGGGGTTGGGTCTGGTCATTGGAGGGGCTAGGGTGACACGCGCCGCCCGTTCCTTGGCCGCCCGCCGCGAGCGAAGCGCGAGGAAGCCAAAGGGGTTGTGCAAGCGAGCAGGAGGGAGAGAGAAAGAGAGGAACTCACCACTCGAAGACCGTGCCAGAGACCAACGCCAAGAGCAAAAACGCCAGCTCGCGAACTGAGGCGCTCGACGCGCCTGATGCAGAAGAGAGGGATCGTGAAGCGGGCTGACCGCCGATCGAGAGAGAGGAAGCAGAGGAACGGCGGAAGGAGGTAGAGCCGGCCGGCCTGGAGGGGGTGAAGGAGAGTGGGGAGGCTTCAGTTGCGGATCCTTAAAGAGCAAGATGGCTGCGACAAGAGCAAGGCAGGCTAGAAGGCGAGAGTGAGGGGGCGGGCGAGACGGTCGGGGCGATCCCGAAGCGGAAGGTATCGAGCGGGTACGGTTCCCCGTCCAGAGCAGACGGATGCGGGACGATCTGGAGGAGGCTGGTGGAAATGCTGGCCGCCAATTCGAGGGGAAGAAGACCCACATGCACCGCCTCTCCCTCAATGGACAGAACGCAGTTGATCTCCATTGCCGCAGGGCCATCCGCGGGTTGATCGAGGCGGGCGTTGAAGAACTCGCGGTCTTGTTGGCCTTTGCTGAGCTCCTTGTGGATTCGTAAATGTGATGGTAGAGACATGATTGTCAGATGGGGACCCTCGCGGAGAGGGAGGGGGGCCTAAGGAGAGCAGGTGGGTCGTGGTGGTTGAGTGTGAGGCTTCCCTGCGTGAGAATCCAGGGTCTCTCCCGCGGCAAGACATTCGGTCAAAAGCGAGTCTCCCAATCGATGGCGTTAGACGGTTTCTCATCGAGCTGCGGGAGAAGTTATGAGATTCGCTGGTTGCGAGAAAGTGGCGACACATTGACATTTGTCATCTTGGTTTTCTCACGCCAGAAAGCCTGAGGTCTACCTGCTTTCTCGCCCTGGACGGGCCGGTACATAACGACCAAACAAGTCCCTCTCAGCCAGTAACTCTTTGTTCTAAGTGAAGCATATAATCTAAAATCAGAGGTCGGTGATGTTCTGTCTCGCGTGCCGGTCTCCCCCACGCTTCCTCTTCTCCGGGTCGAGGGTGCGCTTTCGAAGACGGATGTTCTGAGGGGCGACGAGTCAGCGAGGAGCAGGATCGAGGGATAGTCAATGGAACCCACCTTGGGCGTCAGCTCAATGAGCTCGTCCTCGGCACAGTACGAGATGGACTCTTCGAGCGTCATCTTGCGCGCCACGGAGACAACATTCTGCTCGTCCTTGTTGGAGGCTCGGAAGTTCTGATAAAGAAAATGATATTGGTCAGCGCAAGTGCTTGATGCTTGGTCGCGAATATCAACCGCACCGTAAGAGCCTTGGTCTTCGTCGGGTTAATGTCGAGGTTGTCGGCCTTGCTCGACTCTCCGATTACCATACCCTGATAGACTGAAGAGGGGCGAGCGTGAATCGTCAGTGGTTTAATCAGGGACGAAAAAGAGAAAGCAGTCAGCAACCCACCCATGTCTCCGGGCGAGATGAAGAGGTTGCCGCGAGCCTGGAGAGGCATGATGGCGTACGCGGTCGCCTCTCCGGCGTGGCTGGCGATGAGACACCCCTTGCGGGTCGGGATAATGTCGCCCTTGTAAGGCTCGTACGCCTTGAAGATGTGGTTGATGGTACTGGAGGAGGAGCAGATAAGTTACATGCGCAAAACAGACACCCTCAAGCTCGATTTACCCCTGGCCGTGGACGTCGTTTTTGAACTCGCCAGCAACGTAGCCGATGAGACCACGGGCGGGGACCTCCATGACGACCTTGACCTTGCCGTCCTCCTCCTCGTAGCTGAGCATCTCGGCCTTGCGCTTCGTCATCTTCTCAATGACCGTTCCGATGTACTCGCTTGCGACGTTGATCGTCACCTCCTCGATCGGCTCGAAGATCTTGCGCGTCTCCGGGTCTCGCTTGAGGACGGCAGCCGGCGGGGAGACGGCAAGCTCGAAACCCTCACGACGCAGGGTTTCGAGAAGGATACCAAGGTGGAGGACACCACGACCGCGGACCTCAAGGGAGTCTGTAAGGGATGAGCTAAGGTCCTCGATGACCTGGAGGGCGACGTTGGTCTCGGCCTCCTTGAAAAGCCGCTCCTTGATAACTCCGGCGGTGAGCTTGTTTCCCTCCTTGCCAGCGAAGGGCGAGTCGTTCGGCGAGATGAACATCGAGATGGTCGGCGGGTCAAGCGGCGTCGAGGGGATTGGCGTCATGTCGTGGCCATCGCCGACGATAGTGACGTTGACACCCCCTCCGGAGAGACCCGCGATGGAGACGATCTCTCCAGCGGCAGCCTTTTCAATCGAAACTTGCTCGAGACCGGTGCGACCGAAGATCTTGGTGACCTTGCCCTCGCTGAGGCGCTCACCCTCGGGGCTGACGGCGATGACTTTGGAGCCAATTTCTAGCGTTCCAGACTCAATCCGGCCCAGGTAGAGCGTACCGACATACGGATCGATGTCGATCTGGGTCGTGAGCATACTAAACGGCTTCGATCGGTCGAGCTTGGTCGGGGCGGGGACCTCAGCGAGGATGAGGTCAAAGAGCTGGATCATGTCGTTCGCCGGGGCGATGTTCTCCGTTTGCTGGTCTACACCAGGAGGCGCAGGAGGCTCCATCGAGGCCCAGCCGCGCTTGGCCGAGGCGTAGATGAGCTGGTACTCCATCTGCTCGTCCGTCGCGCCGAGCTGGCCGAAGAGGTCGAGGATGTCCGAGTCAACCTGCTCAGGCCGGGCCGTTGCACGGTCGGCCTTATTCATGACAACGATGGGCCTGGAAGGAAAGCTAGAATTAGTGCCATGTCCCTTCATTTCACCACACGCTCTCGCCTAGACTCACTTGAGGCCGGCCTTGAGGGCCTTGCCGAGGACGAAACGCGTCTGCGTCGAGGGTCCCTCAGTTGCGTCGACGACGAGCATGACTCCATCGACCATGGAAAGGACACGCTCGACTTCACCTCCAAAGTCGGCGTGACCCGGGGTATCAACGATGCTGGGCAAGGGGAGAGGAAGGTCAGCTCTTTCCTCCTGCTTGAAGCAGCGCTTACGCTGCTTGACTCACTTGATAAGGTGTCCGTTGTAGTTGACCGACGTGCACTTAGAGAGAATCGTAATTCCTCGCTCCCGCTCAAGATCGTTGTGGTCCATGGCGCGCGTCACAAAGCCTTGGTCGGTTCCGGCGTCAATGGCGGCACCGCCAGCGAGGAGGTCGGCGTCGGTGAGCTGGCGGATTGTTCCACTCTGACGAAGGAGCTGGTCTGCGGGAGGGAAATAGCCGTCAGCTCCGCTTGCTCCATGCGAAGAACGAGAGAAATCGGCGAGGTAGGAGAGGCTCAACCAGAATCGGGGCAGGCGAAATATTGAACTCTGAGGCACTCCCCGTTGCTCAGCCACGGTCGAGAAGCTGAGGCCGAGCCCGCCCTCTCGTACCAAGCTCGACTGGCCTTTGACAACGACAAGGGAGAGGGTGGAACAGGGCAAGAGAGAGGAGACCGGCGCACGGTCCCCCAAATACCACACTGCCCGCCCTTCCTCCTCTCCCTTCACATTTCCCCTGTATCTTGGTAGATGGTAGTGGATAAAGCACTCACCAACGAGCGTAGTCTTGCCGTGGTCGACATGGGCAATGACAGCGACGGTCCGGATCTTGTCCAGGGGGATGTAGCCGTTCTCGTCCCGGTTAGGTACCGAGGGAACGATCGCCGCGCGCGCCGATGCTGAGATAGAGAAGGCACGCTTCGAGGAAATTGAGGTCGAGAACCGGGCGGGGAAGGGAGTTGTCAAGGTGGCCCGGGAGGAGGTAGAGGAGACGAGGGTAGAGAAGCAGGGAGCAGTGTTGCGCGCCTTGGACGCGACCGCGGCAGCCCGGAGCGCCGGGGATGACGAGGCAGCAGCAGGGAGGCGGGCGGACCGGAGGATGGCCGACCGGGCGGCGAGGACGGAGGACACCATCTAGCAGGAGGAGCGAGGGCCCTGGGAAGCGAAGGAAAGAGAAAGCGGAACGAAGAGGCGGAGGGTGGGAGTCGAGGGCGGAGAGCCAGGGCCCAAATTCCGAAGGCGCGCTTTTCTCAACGAATCGGCTTCCTCGCCGGCGCTCCGCTCTTCAAGGTGAGTCCTGCCTGTCTATCTGTTCGCCGTCGCTGTCTCTGGCGCCTACCTCTCCACCCGGCTAGCCATGAAAGACGTCCTAATATCGTACACAAGCGTCCAAGGAGAGCAGTGATGTCAAGCCTTAAACACTCTACTGCGACGTCAGCTGAAACGAGAGAAACCTCGGTCAGATATGATGTGGAAAGAATATACGTTGATGGCGGCAAGGGTAGACACGGCACATGATCCTCCAAAGGACCAGCTTGAACGCATCCCTTAGACGAAACTTGAACCTGGGCATATGGTATTCGAGAGCTGAGCCTATGGCACTTGATGCTTGAAGCACAAGATTTGGGGCGGCAACACGACCAGTGAGACGAGGGTTGGAGTGTTTGGGTGTGCTGATGGGATTGATGACCAGCACAACGATCATCGGTGAAAGAGAAGTCTAGGTAGTCTCCCTTGTCGCCGACTTGAAGGGAGAAGCAATGAGCATCTGAGGCGACAACATGGTCAAATACAGTTCACAACCCCAAAAGCCTAACAAGCGCGGCCCACGGCACCAGGGCTATACTCCCCTACGACCTGGTACAGCGCGTTCTTATCACCTCTCGAACCGAGATGGCCACTTCATCTCTACAACACGAGCGGGTGATCGGACGCAATGTCGCCTCCCAAGTGACGCTTTGAGAGTGGTCCCAGGAAGAGCCATAGGCACCACCGACGGTTATCTCAGGATCGACTTCGATACGCATTCGAAGGCGAGCAGGGAAAGTCTGAATGGTAGATGAAATCGGCCTCAAGGGTTGCCTTGAGGACATATGCCTCGACGCACTGGAAGATTGTAAACGAGGTCGAACTTGGCAGATATACCACGGGAAGCAAAAGCGGGTACTGTAGTCTGGATGAGGCAGGTCAACACAATTGTGTCTCGGCAAGGACAGTTTTTGCACTGGAATGGCTTCAGTGAGAGGGTCTTTGTCCTCCGAGAGGAGGGTCGCCACATTGCGAGCCTTGCGCGCCGGTAAAAAGGTGGAGAGAGCGACCGAAAAAGTCCCACAGACGAAGGATAACTTTAGAGGCGGACTATCTGACGAATGCGTCGATGGTGGGATCCAGGAAGGCCGTGCCATCTTGTTCAGCGGCTACAAGACTGGCCGACAGGGCGATGAGAATGACGAGGGCGAGGGCGGGGCTGGACATTGTCAGCCGATGAAGGGGTCGCTCAGATGCAGGAAACAGGCAGAGAGGAATCTATAGCATCATGGGGAAGGTTTTTTTTTTTTTGGTGAAGAGCGAGTAATAAGGTGTCCCTGGAGCGCAGAAAGAGTCGCTGAAAGAGCTGGAGGCGCGCGCCACGAAAGAAGATCAACTTCATCAGAGCCTGCACCCGCGTCGCAAGTCGCGCGAAGGTACATAGTCCAGATTGAGCAAGACCATAGCTCCTGAAATCTTTGGGTAGATCAACAACTATTTAAACTTAGATTAACGTGTGGCGGCCAATCATGAGTCTAGCGACCGTCAATGAGCGAGAGGGCTACGACGATCGGAGCAAGGTCCGTTCGCGTTGACGCGTCCATCCTGGCGAGAGCTGTTAACCATCGTCGTCAACCCTAACCGCTCCCCTTTTTGTCTTCCGAACCCGCTCAGCGTCGCATCGACATCTGTATCACGCGATAAAGCATTCCGTTATGGCGTCTCACTCCGGCAGCGGAATAACACCCTCAGGCTTGTCCCCATCGGGTACCGGCGGCCTGTTCAGCTGGCGTGCAGCGGATGACGAGAAACAGAGTGTCTTCAGCCAGGTACCTGTCGAGCTTAAGAGCAAAAAGGACCCGCCTCTTGGTCTACAGCTGACTGACACTCAACCATGCTTGACTTCTACAGCTCAAACCTCACTGCACCTCCTTGCTCTCTACATCGCTCCTTACCCCCCAGGCGGTTCCCTCGGCAACTCGGGCTCTTCACCAGATCTTCCTCATTCTCTCGGGCCTCGAGAATCCGCAAGAGATCCTCACACCCTCTCTCATTTCGTATGTTTTTTTTCCCATCACGCAAGTTCTCCAGCGGAACCCACCCGCGAGCCTCCCGCATTCAATTCGGGAGTCTATCCTCTGCATCCTCGCTGCTCTTATACCCCATTGGGCCTCAGACGGCCGGATCAGCATCAAGGAGCAGGCCTGGAGGATGGCCATTGGCTGGTGGAGGGCTGGAGGACTAGAGGGCGTCAAGAGCTGGCTCGCCTGTGTCGATGCCGTCGTCAGGCTCGACGACTCAGAACTCACGCTAGGGTTCGCGGATGAGGCGGAAGCTTCGGAGAAGGAGATGCGGGAGTTCATGGCGCGGGAGGCCCTCCTGCCTATCCTTGGAGAGACGCTGTCGATTTTGATCGGTGAGCCTTGCTGTGTATGACGCGTAGGGCAATAGACAGGTAGACAGTCGGATTGACGCGACTCATCGCAACGCGGCAGGCCTCTCCCTCTCCTCCCCTACACCGCTCGCGCCGCTTCATCTTCTGCACTACATCATCTCAACCTACCTCCTCGACTCGCCCCGTATGCTTGCCACCATCCTCCCGGGCCTGGTGTCGACGATGTGCAAGGTCGTCTCCCCTCAGACATCGGCGCGCGGAGGCAAGGGGGTCCATGGTGATGTCGTTCAAACGGCGTTGGGGATCCTCCGCGAGGTGATCATCGGCTGCTTCGGCCCGCAAGTTGAGGTCGAAGGTGGTGCGAAGGAGGCTGCGCTCGAGAGCCTTGACGAGCTGAACGGCTGGGTCGAGGAGGAGGACGGTGAGGGGGGCTGGACGGCTTCTCGGCCGCCTCAACATTCAGACTCCCCTATGTCGACGCACTCCACGGCGCCCTCGTCGCCGGCACCATCGACACCAGGGGCAAGTCGAAGCGCTCTTCCACCTCGCCCCTCGCCATCCTCCTTCCTGGTCACTCTCACTGCTTCGTGGCAATCGGCGACCGCTGCTCAGATTCTTCCGGCCATCGTCTCTCTTTCTCATCTTAAGACGCATTCTAACCCTCTCGCTCGCGAGGCGCTCGCGGACTTCAGCTCGGCGCTCCTGGAAGGATGCCTTGCGCCGCTCGAATCGAGTGCGCCAGTCCTCGTCGGCATGCTTCTCACGCTTTCGGTGGACGACTTTCCCGTCGTCCAGCAGCGAGCCCAACGGGGGCTCAATGACGTGCTTTCCAGCGAGCGCAAGCGGCCAACCCTTCTTCCTATCATCAAAGCCCACCTCCTCAGCTCCTTTAACACAATTCCGCTCCTTCTTCAG
The DNA here is from genome assembly GCA_951802195.1 of Tausonia pullulans. Taxonomy (NCBI): domain Eukaryota; kingdom Fungi; phylum Basidiomycota; class Tremellomycetes; order Cystofilobasidiales; family Mrakiaceae; genus Tausonia; species Tausonia pullulans. Next base: position 125,292 of record OX637626.1, read on the forward strand.
TCTCCGCACCAGGCCTCTTCACAGAAAGTTCTCGACCTCTCCCTCCAGATCACGGCGGTCTCGCTCCTCCCCTCATCGGCATCCCTTCTCCAGGGTCTCCTCGGCCCTCTAGGAGGTGTCCAACGATGGGGTTCCGGCTTCCTCGATTGCCTCGAGTTTGAGCGCGCAGTCGTCGGCGAGAGTGACGCAGGCAGCTCTCAGCGCGTTGCCGAGCTCGCTTGGACTGGCGCCGCCTCCGAGTCCACAATCAACCCGGACGCACTTCATACGTCATATCCAGCTCTCTCGCTTCGCAACATCCCAAATCCAAGGACGAAGCGCGCCTTTGAGGACATGCTCTTCTCACTAGGCCGTGCGGGTGGGGTTGACGCTCTCTTCACCGTCGAGTATTTCGCCAGTGTGGCCAACAACTCCTCGACGAGGCGAGGGCTTGCCGCTCTTTGGTGCACGGGACGGATCCTTGAGGGCGCTACAGAGACAATTCGAAAGGCCGAGGAGACAGGCGGGCAGATTGGCGAGAAGCAGAGACGGCTCCGTAAGGTTGCCCGCGATCTCGTACGCTGCCTGGTTGAGCTCGGCGAGGACGAGAACGAGGAGGACAGAGAGGCCCCTCTGGACTCGGCAGAGACGGATGCACACGACTCCATCTCGGACGCTCTACTCCCAACAGAGTACAGCAAGGGGATCGATGCGTTGACAACGCTCCTCGACCGACCTGGGCCGTCTACCACCAGCAGCAAACGCACCTATGCGGCGGTCCAGCGGCCTCTTCTGACATGTCTCTCGCTGGCACTCATTGCGCAATCGGCCTCTATCCTCTCGTCTTCCTTCCGGCCTCTCCTCCTTAACTCACTCTACTACCTCCTCTCTCACCTCGGCTCGCCCTACGCCCTCGTCCGGACGTACGCCGAAGTCGCACTCACCCGCGTTGCCTACCACGTCGGGTACGCTTCGCCCCAGAATCTTGTGATGGACAACGTCGACTACGTCATCAACGTCGTCAGCCAGCGACTTACGAGCGAGCGGCTTAGCCAGGCGGCTCCGCTCGTGCTCATCTCTATGATCCGACTCGTTGGCGAGCCGATCGTCCCACTTGTCCATGACATTGTTGACGAGATTTTTGACGCTCTCGACGACTTCCACGGCTACGAGACAATTTGCTCGACCCTCCTCGCTGTCCTCGACACGCTCATGAAGGTCATGGCAACCGAGGTGACTTCATCACGCGTCGAGCAAGGGAAGACCGTCGACCCGACCGAGCCGTCCTCTTCGCGGTTCCACGCGCCGCAGCCGTCCCCAGACAAGGACCTCGCCAACTTCAAGCAGTGGTTCGCGCATCGTCACGACGCAGCCAAGGAGGATCTTTCAGACCTCCTCTCTGACAATCTCCCAGAGCCGACCCCGCACAAGCCCTGGGGCGCACCAAAGGGCAACCCCTCGACTGAGCACGAGGTGGACCCTCCCTCAGGTCTCCGCGACGCTGATATCGAGCCGCCCAAGCCAACAAGAGCCCAGGTGGTGTGCGCGCAGATCCTGAGCAAGGCTCTGTTCTTCCTCACCCATGGCTCGGCCTTCATCCGCGCTCGGGTGCTCTCTCTCTTCAGTTCCGCCATCGCCGTCCTCGGTCCCTCGGGGCTCGAGGCCGAGCTTCTCCCGGTCGTCAACAAGGCGTGGCCATACATCCTCAACCGGCTTTCGGGGCCTGACGAACCCCCCTTCGTCGTCGTCGAAGCGGCGCGCGTGCTTGAGTCGCTCGCTGAGCATGTGGGCGACTTTGTCTCGAGTCGGATCCGAGATGAAGGCTGGCCGACGCTTCGCCGTCTGCTCGTCGCTCAGATTGAGCGGGACGTCCGGGCAGCGAAGATCGTCCGCCGTCCTGGGGCGAAGGGCGACAACCCCGTCGCAGGGGCTTCGACAGGACGGCACTCAACGACGCACCGACTTTATCGGAGCATCCTGTTCACCATTGTCTGGGTTAGCAGCTCGACACCCGTTCCGGCTGCGACAAGATGGGAGATGGCTTTGGCGGCAAGGGTTTTTCTCGGCGAGGGCGTCGAAGAGGAGCTTCGGAGAGCGGCAAGGGACGTCTTTGTCTCGCTCGGGAGAGTCGAGGAGGACATGGTGTGGGCGATGCTCAACGCGACCGTGGGAAAACAGTCCGAGGCCGTTGATGCAGGCGTGGAAAGGATGGGCTGGTTGAGGGAAGAGGGTTGGCTGATCGAGGGTGGGGTGAGCGAAGTGCTGGAGATCTTGGCGAAGAGGCGGTAGGGCGATGATGCATGCACGTGTCTCACACGCAAAAGGGCAAGCAAGGCACATGTCGTCTATAAAATTGGGAAGACAAGATCACCAGCTAGCAAAGGAAACTGGAGGAGTCGAGAGCGTTGAAGCCGACGAAAAGCTCCTCCTGTGCAGCGGCTGTTTATGAGGAAGAAAATGGCCAACAGACTGAGGCTCTGCACCGCGGCAGAAGCGATACAGACACAAGTAGGTCACAAATCCCCAATAATAAACTCGTTCTTCATGACGAGAATTCGTTTGATGTCCTCCTCGAGCTTGTCGCCCTTGTCGCCCATCAGGATGTGAACCGACGCCACCTTGGGTCGCTCCTCGACGTGCCATTGACGGGAGTGTTCACCGCCACATAAAGACGGCGAGTGGAGAGAAGACGTTGTACGCGGTGTGAGAAATGGGAAGTGGGGAGGAGAGGGCTACGACGCTTGTCAGGGCGGTAAGATACCAACTCACGGAGCGCCGTGACGTCCAGAGATGTAAAACAGGTTGCATGCGTGCGTGCATCAGTAGCGTCAGCGAGGCACCCCAGCGAGCAGCAACATAAGATAAAGCACAAAAAAGTTTTACTGGTGCGTTAAACGGGGATCTTCCAGTCGGTTGGCAGCTGATCCAGGTTATGCGGATGTGGGTGTTGGCGGCAGGGGAGCGCCTTTGTCCGAGTCGAAGTCTTCAGATTCGTGCAGCAACCAGAGGCTGCCGTTGATCACCGTCTTTTCGACGAACCACCAGAGCGCAAGAAGAAGAGCGAAGCGAAGAGGAATGCCGCTAGGACTGAACGAGGCGAATGTGAGGAGAGCTGCATGGGAGGCAAAGCGTCCAGCAAGGAGGTGGGAAAGAGGTGAGAAGGGGCTCAGGAAGCTGGAGGTCGGGTGAAGGATGGAAGATGCTAACGGTGACGAGAGGTGCGGCCCCCCTGGACCGATACAGGTGACGATGACAAGGGAGATGAAACGAGATGCAGAGCTCAGGGTAAAATGGGGTCGTGAGCGAAAGTCAGGTTTGTCTGACATGAAACCAAACACACAAGGTGGAGCTAGGCCCCCAAATAATGGGTGCAGCATCGAGCCTGATACGACCCTTCCCCGCATGTGAACAAACGAAGCGAGGGTCGAGAGGGGCGTCGCCCAGATAACTTTGGTCTCTCATCTCTGTAGAACTGACAGTCTTGCTCATGTGGAGCACGTGTAGGCAAATCAGGCCAGCTAGAAGTGGCCAAATCGTGGCTGTTTGACCTTATCAACACTGAGAAGAAAGGCGCGTGTCTCAACCACGAACTCCAAGGGGTGCTGGCCGATTAGCATGAGCGCTTGCGCAAGCATGTACTGAAAGACATAAGTCATGGTGATTTAAGCCGAAGTGGTAGCAGCGATGACCTGTCGATCATGTAGGCGATCAGCTCAGCAAGAAGACAGCTCAGGGCAAAAAGAAGGAAACTCGCCTCGACCTCGACGAGGACGTCCTTGGGCAGGCGGGCAACCTCGACGCAGCTCCTCGCTGAAAATAAGGATCCAGAGAACGGGTAAGTGGATCCGATCAAGCACAAGTGCACCGCTAGTTTGAAACGTACCGGGCTTGTTGGGGGCGAAGAACTGGAAGGTAAAAGAAGAGCAGACGCGCGACCGCGTCAGTGAAGATGGCCTCGCGCGCCGGGCCCGGCACATTGCTGCTGACCTTCTCGTAGATGGAGTTGAAGGCGACAAAGTCGTTCATCGACTTGAGGAAGACGCTGCAAGGACAAAAGGGGAATTACGTCAACTAGGACAACTAGAGTCAAGGGAGGGATTTGGACGTGCGTCGACTTGACGACCTGAGCGGGGGAGGAGCCGGCGGCCTTGAGGACTTCGGCCATGTTCTTGAAGACTTGCTCCTGTGGATTCCAAAAACGAGGTAAGAGCGGGGTCAATGCCTATTGCAAGTCAGCGGAAATAGGGAGGAGCATCGAAAACGAACAGTCTGGGCCTCAATGCCGCCCTCGACGACGGTCATCTAAATGACAGGAGATAATATCAGCAGTGTGCCACAAACTTCAAGGAAAGGCGAAAGATGGGTCTACTGACCGACTTGGGGTCGAGAGGGATGCAGCCCGACAGGTAGGCGATGCCGTTGAGGGTGACGGCTGAGCAAGGAGGGCGACCGCGTCAGTGATCCCTTCGGCGAGAGCAACTCATATCCGGGGAGCCGCGGTCGTACCCTGAGAGTAGGGGCCGATGGCAGAGGGAGCCTCTAAGAGCGAGAGGAGGCGAGACATCAGCATGCATCCAGGCTGGCGAAAGGGGGACCGACGGACGCGTCTCAATGGATGAGACGGGGTCGCAACGATGGAGGAAGACGCCGCCTACCCGAGGTGGAGACGACCTTGTAGGGAGCAGTGGAAGCCATTCTGAAGAGTGCAGGAGTGAGAGCGGGGCGGGCGGCGTTGAAGAGCTGGCGACGGAAGAGAAAAGATGCTGAGATGGGCGTCATGTGCGAGCGGGCAGGAGGCGTCCAACTCACTTGGAGAAGTCGACTTGCTCTCGCTTCGTTTTAGTCACAGACCGCTTCCGCCTTCGGCCGACGAGCAGTATGATCGAGCAAACCAACAACGATGATAACTGGAGAGGTCCAGTATTGTAGATGTTTGACTAAAGTTCAAGACAGTTCACCTCTGATTCACCGATCTCGGCTGGAGCGCGCGTCTCGCCCATTGATTTTTCCACCAAATACTCATGAACATCTTCTGCCATCTTAGGGCGCAAGCCGAGAGACATTCGCCGACGAAACCTCTCCGCCAAGGATAAGTTCAGCAAGGACTTTGCCCGTCCCAGGTCCCTCTGTGTGATCAATGAAGCGCGCGCATTCGAATCATTAAAGCCTTTTTGACCACGAAAGTTGCATGCACTCACGAGTTATGCCCCAGCACGAGAGTCCACCACCGATGTAGACTCCCTCTACCCCACGGACGGCGCCAATCAGGGGCCGGCCTCGGTCAGAGATAGGGAGGTAGCAGGCCTGGGGAAGTGTTGGAATGTTGTAAGCATGACATCGTCAACTGGCCAGAGTCTCGATTACTCACCTGCTCAGCGACCACACTTGCTCGAGCAAAGTGGGGCGAAAGCGCGTCGGCCTGTCGCCTTAGAATCTGGATGGCCGAGGGGGAGGGGATGACGGGGGAGGAGGCTGAAGGCAGGGACTCGTCGTCTGCATGGATGCACATGAGGTGTCAATTGCTAGCATCCGGTCGTGACACGACGTGCATGGAGGACAAACCTGTGGCTCCGCAGATATAGGTTGTCCCATCAGGTCGAGGATAGCACTCCGGGTCACCAGCCTGGACATGCGCGGGATGAGATCAGCGATCAAACACCAGACTCGTCGGGAATCAACAGACGTCCATCTCACCGATCCATCTTCAAGCGTGAGCGAGGTAAAGAGTGCATGCGGAGTGACATTAACGTCCTCCAGAGTTCGAAGGACAATTGAGTGCGCCCTTGATCCAGAGACAGCCAGTGTTCCGCCGATTCTTGGACCAAGCAGCTTGATCGCGAGATCCCCAATCCACGGTCCAGCAGCAAGGACAAGGTCCGTCGCAGGGATCTCCCTCTCAGTTTCGGCAACTCCTACGGACTTGGGTCGTTTGGTGGTCGGGTCAAGTGTGAGAGACACAGCGGTGCCGATGACAACTTCTGCGCCCGACAGACGGACAAGTTCTTCTGTCAAAAGGCGAGGGTGGACCTGAGCACACGTCTTCTCCGTGCCGAGGCTGGAAGTTTTAAGGGTAGGATTAGCAGGCAATTGAGGAGTAGGGAATCGGACAAACCTGCGGGTCCTCATGCCGCCAACAACATCGGGCCCAAGCCAACCGTGAAGGCCCTTGTGGCTCTTGTTGGCAGAAACGACACCAGAACCGCCTTTGTTGGAAAGGCTGCAGAGATCGACCTGAAGGCTCACGGCTTCCTGCGAAGCAGCCCAATCTCGACGTCAGTGAACTTTCATTCTCTCATGCAGCATCGCGGCCAGGGACTGACGAGCGCGCGGTACCCCCATTTTTCGGCTCCTCTGTGCTCGCTGGCAAGATCTTTGTGGAGCTGGAAGCTGAGGGCAGAAAGAGGAGTCTGTGTGCGGTTGTTGATGTCAGGCCATGAGCAGGTGGAGGCCGGAAAGTGCATCCGGTAGCCAGATGAGACGCACAGTGTCTTTGCCGTCTGGGCGAGCCGAGCCGAAAGTCCAGCAAACTCAGCGACGTTTTCAACAAAATTAGCTCATCCCTGAACTCACGCCAGTCCAAGGCGAGGAATCCGCCGCTATATGTGTGTGTGCGAGACGAGACCGCGCGATCAGCCGGGAATCTGCCGAGAGCCTGCCCTCCTCGACCTTACCTCTTGCCACTAGCAGCTGCTGCGACCTGGCTCGCCTCAAGGATGGTGATGCGCATCGTTTCGGCATTGAAGAGCGGATGCCGTGAGAGGAAGTAGCCTTGAGCGAGGCAAGCCGGTCAGCGTAAGATCGTCTCGCGTCTGTCGAAGGGCGAGACCGACTGGTACTGGCGCCAACGATGCCGCCTCCAACGACAACAATATCGCGCTTTGCTTGGGTGATGGCCATGGTGCCAGAAGAAGGAAAGTGGGAGATGGATGATGGGTGCTGAAATGAGAAAGGAAGTGGAGAAATGGGGACGGTCGAAGCAGCTCGACGAGAGCCCCGCACTTGCCCACACCCTCATGACAACGACACTCCGGCCTTCGCCGTCCTCAGTCCTTATCTGCCAACGACCACCATTTCTCTCTCTCTCGCATGTCCAAATCCCCCATCACCTGCCACGGTCCGTCCTTCTAGCAAGGGGGCTGCCGAACGAAGACTAGAACGCGAGCTGATACAAGCTCCATACCTTTCTCCCCAGTCCTTGACTCGTCCGTTGGCAAGCCCGCCCAGGGTGTCGAAGTCCGCCTCGAGCGTCTCGGCCAGGACGGTTCCTTTCAGGAGCTTGCTATGGGGTGATAACTACTGCAAGGGACGTGGGCCCGGGGCGACCGTCGCTGACGCTCGTTCCTCCGCCGCGTCTAGCACAACCGATCGTGACGGACGCGCTAGCCAGCTTCTCGACCCGGCAGCAGGACCCCTGCCTGTGGGCGTCTTCAAAATGGTCTTTGAGACGGGCAAATACTTTGACGCCAAGGATGTCAAAACGTTTTATCCGCGGGTCGAGGTGAGGCAGGATAACCAAGAGACCGCTCCAGAGATCGTCGTTGTTAACACGTGGTCGGCAGATCCTCTTCAATTATTCTACCACCCAGGAGCACTATCACATCCCTCTACTGCTCTCCCCGCACTCGTACACGACATACCGAGGCAGCTAAGTTTGTCTTGTGATCCGCTGCATAGTTGGGCCGGGTCATGAAACGCGTCATCGGGCGCGGCTCGTCTCGCTGTTTTTCTTCAGCACCAATAATTAGACCAAAATGATCATCGCACGAGGTCCATACCCCTTCTACAACCTTTCCCTTTGTTGTGTGAGGAGATTGAGAGCCGTCGACATTCGGCGTTGACCTTCCCAGAATGGGTCCAAGCGCAGAGGCGAAGTGGGCGTGGATAGTGCTCGCCCCCTTCTACTTGCCTGTAAACCTCCACAGCAGACAGCTCGACTACACACTGCCCCTGATGCGCCAGGCCCTCAGTCACTCGCGTCTCCCCTCGAGGGTCCTGTGCAGTAGTCAGCCGTTCGGCTTCTCGAGCCTGGCCTTTGAAAGTGAGCGCCTTCCCAAGTTATTATCCGGTTCGAGCTGTCTTATCGGACGCGTGAGCTCACTTGAGTCTCCTTATCGCTTGCTTCTCTGTCTCACTTGAGACGGACTACTTAGGCCGTTCTCGAGCTCTTCGTGTATGTATTCAAGCTCCGAGACCTTCCGTCAAGAGTCTGGCGAAGAGTCTGGCCAAGAGGCGAGGACGGCCCAGCTGGAAGAGTCGACCATCCGCGTCTCCTCAGCGCCCACCTCGTCCTTCTCCACCGACGTTACTTCGTGTCAAGCCAAAGCGATCAGCACGAATACAGCTTCTCCTTTAGAGAGGGCAACTCGTCCGGCAAAACCTTACGACCCGCTCGCGATGCAGAAGCGGCTAACATTCGATTCGCTCACCGAAGTCGTCGACGCGTCGGGCGCGCGTGTCGATCCTTCGGCTCGTTCGACTCCTTCGCCTGTCTCCACTGTTCTCCCATTTAAGGCCGATGCCTGTCTCACGCTCCCATCGTCATCGACTCCCTTGCTAGACCGCCCTCCCCCTGTGAGCGGTCCATCGCCGCCAAAGGTCAAACGTACCTCGACGTGTCCTTCAAGGATTACAGCGCTATCGCCGTCCACCATCAACACTTCCAAGCCTATGGCCACCTCCTCAAGCCCAAATATCCCAGCGCCTCCATGCTCGAAACCAACAGTGGCGAGTGTTCGCAAGCAGCGACGTGGTGTCGATCAAGTCCCTCCCGAGAAGAGGGTTCGCATCCCAAAGGCAAGGCAAGACACCGTGGTTGTCTGGAGGCGCTCCTCTGCCGTAGAACCAAGCAGCGAGTTCGCAGGTCCCGAATTCAATACTCAACCTCACTCATTGGACACCGCAAATGTCCTTCAGCCTGCCACGACTCCGGCCTCCAAAGCGCCGCTCCTTCCACCTCGGTCCTCGACCTCGACCCCAGCATCTCTGTTTACCACTCGCCTCCGCCGTCGCTCGGCTACTCCCAAGCTTTCATCTTCCGCGCCCCCTCCTCTCTCCAAGTCTCCTGAGGTATTCTTAGCGGCCTCGACATCGATCCCTCCTTCTCCCCATGCTGTCACAATCCTACCCCAAGCTGCTGCCATCAGCCCACGCCATCCCGCGGCTCTCCCTACGCCGACATCCTCGTCCTCTTTCCTTCCTCCACCAAAGACGTCGGAGGCCCCTGCACGGCCTCTGACTGCCCGCGAGTCCGCACTGTTTAAATGGCAAGCGGAGCGCGCTCGGCTGAAAGCTTCCTTCGTCGAAAAGGCGAAAGGGGTGACTATGGTGACTACTAAGTTGCTTGGAGGCAACGTCGCGTCTGTTGCCGTTGATATGGCAAAACTTGAGCATGGGAACTCTAGGCCGCCTGTTCAAAGTGCCGCGCTTCCTGCTGTAGAAGAGAAGGTCGAGCCTGGGACAATCCTTCCGCCTGAAAGCGCCGCGGTGTCGTCTCCGGTCGAGACGAAGGTTAGTCTAGGCAAGACCAAGATCGACCAGCCACGCGAGGGCGACCCGTTCTCTTCGGATAGGGTGACTACCTGGTCACCTATATTGCCAACAGGCAGCATGGTAGAGATCGGCCTCACGGACGGTACCTACCTTGTTGCGGAACCCCTGGCTCGCTCGGAAGACGGGCAGGACCTCAGGATTATACTTCGTGTCCCTCGGGAAGCACCCCAATTCACGCGCCATGCCTTGGGAAGCCCTGACCGGATGAAGTGGATTGAGGCTCAAATCGGGGCTTCCTACACAGTTCAAAAGGTCTGGCAGAACTCTGAGGGCGAGGGCGACCTGCTTCGGATCGTCGTCCGTGCAGGTACTCTCGCTAAAATACAAGCTTGTGCTCGCGAGCTGGATGCCGTGGTCGCAATGTTTTGCACACACCCATTGAAGGTGGCCAAGGCCAATGCATGGGGAGTCCTTGGATTAGCAGGTCAGTTGCCTTTTTTCCTTGTCCGCCGAATCTCCGTTGTGTCAATCTGACCCTCTTGTACCGCACAGCTGCAACTACCTATCTACCTGCCCCTAACTCTCTCCTCTCGGAAGAAGATGCCTGGACCCGGTTATCTCAAGATCAGGATGGCCTCTCCATTGAAGCATCGAACCCAGAGCCACCGGCCCTTCCCATTCCGCCTCCGACCTCCATCTTCGCAGATGAGGCCATCTTATCCGACCTCCTCTGTTCAATTTCACCTTCTCCCTCTCCCTCTTCGATTCTTTCTTCCTCCTCTTCTCCCTCCTCTCCGAACGGCCCGTCCAAGCTCAGCCGCCCGGCGTTCCGCCTTCCCCGTTCCGAGATGACTTCGGCGTGGGACGCCAAGCCTTCAAACCCTAGAGCCGAAGCAACTGGTAATGCAACTGTCACTCCTTCCTCTCGCTCCGGGGGCCTCAAGGTCCCTGCCCAAGTCACCCTCCTTCGCTCGATGCTCGCTACCGTCTCCCACACTCCCCCAAGTCCGACAGCAATCCAGAACGCCGTTTTCTCGCTCTCCTCAGTCGACGGCAAGCCCTCCCCGGACCCGCGAGTCCTCTTGCACGCCCTCCATCTCGCGTGCCTTACTCCTCCGGTCCCACACGTCGTCGAGGCCCGATCGGCACTCTTCACCTCGCTATACGCGGAGCTTGACCGCGCTCGTCCGCTTTGGCGAACAGAGGACCTCGTCATCCCCGAGTCGAGCGATGCCCTTGCGGAGGAGCGGGCTTTGCTGCGAAGGAGTCTCGACATCGTCGAGCGTGAGCTGAGGATCGATGGCCACATTGTTGCTGCCGGAGGGGCGGGACCGTGGGAGGGGCTTGAGCGGCGGTTCGGGCTGCGCAAGACTCGGGAGGAGGAGGCGATGGAGGGCGAGGTTTGGTTGAGACCTGGAGGGTCGGGTGCAATGAGGGCTGGATGGAGGAGAGGCGCGGTAAAGCCACCGGCGTTGACGGACTTCACGGCTCCGTTCTGAGGGTGTGCGGCTATCTCGTGCGGGGCAGCCCCTGCTGAGACAAGTCGGTTGAACCATCTAGATGATAAACAACTGAAACGGAGTGATGACCCCGAGAATCGCTTTGAGCTTCTCTTCTGTATTCCCTCTCCCGTGTCTCTTTGACTGTAGTCATAATGAACAAACAGCGGGTAACGTGGCAAGTTTCAGAATCACTGAGATATGACATGCAGCGCAAGCTGACCATGGGAGGCAAGGAGAGAGAAGTTGGGTGGAAAGATGAGGACGCGCGTCACACTTCTCTCGCTGTTTGACCTCTGAACACGATTATTCAAAGCCTGTGTACCCCTCTCTTTCAATCTCTGTCAGCGTCCACTCTCTCTCGATCTCCTCTCAATATTCGCGCTCGCTCAAGCGCTCGACTGGGTGGAGGCCGAAGGAGCATGAAAGTGGTTTAACATCTCGATTTTCCCCTCCAGTGCTGTTGTCCTCAATGATCCTGAGCCTGCCCTGGCCGCACCTCTTTCTAAAGCTACCTGATTGAAAACGAGTAACCTTGCATGAGAGATGTTCATGGATCGGACAACCCGAGCTTCGCTTTCAGCTTCTTTGCGACGGCTTTAGCATCAGCTCTTCCCTGCGTCTCCTTCATGACTTTGCCGACGAGGGCCATGACGAGTTGAGGTTTCCGGCCCTGGCGGAGCTGGTCGGCGATCTTGGGGTTGGCCGCGATCGCGTTACTACAGAGGGCGTCGATGGTTTCGATAGGGAGCGAGAGGAGAGAGTGTTCGGTAAGGAGGGAAGTGACACGTGAGGATGAAGAGGGGGGAGCGTCGAAGAGGTGGCCGAGGAGGATTTTGGCGGACGATCCTGGAAATATGTATGGTGAGACAAGCAATTTCAGTCAGGAGCAGATTGGAAAAAGCCAAGCAGAGACTTACCCGTGAGCTTCCCCTCCTTGACCAAATCAACGACCTCCCCCAGCTCCAACGGCTCGAGATTCCTCTTCTCCCAATCCCTGCCGAGCTTTCCTAGCGCTCCAACTAAGTCGGCGATCCAATTAACCACGGATCTCGCATCGCGGCCCCCGGCAGCGGCTGTCTCGAAGAACTCGACGCCTGAAAATGTCTCGGGGTCGAGAGCGACAAGGGACATGGCGTCCTTGGCAGTGACACCGTGGTATTGTTTCTGGAGCCGCTCATAAGCGGCGATAGGAAGCTCGGGGAGAGAGGACGCTAGGGTTTCAAGGTAGGCCTAAAGGAAGGACAGAGCAGGAGAAATGAGGGAATGCGAAGTCACGAATGGGAGAGACAAAGACTTACCGGATCAACGACCACGACAGAAAGGTTTCCATCGGGCATGTAGCGGTAATCTTTCGCGCCTTCTTTGCTCCTAAGGGAGCGGGTGTCCATGATGGACTCGTCGAACCCGCGAGTCTCTTGGACGACGACTCCGCCAGACTCAATGAGCGCCCTCTGGCGCTTGATCTCGGAGGCTTCAGAATATATTGTGTCAAGATTGAACCCAATTCTTAGGGTTAAGTTAAAAGGGCGCACCGATGGCCATCGAGAGGAAGCGAAGAGAGTTGAGGTTCTTGATCTCCGTCCGCGTTCCGCGCGGTTCGCCGGGGCGGTTGACCGAAATGTTGCAGTCCACTCTCAGAGAGCCCTTAGAAGGGAATCACGCGATGAGTATCAGCAAGGAGGACGATAGTTGGCCTGAGGAGGGAATCCACCTTTTCCATATCCCCGTCGCTTGACCCGATTCGGCGCAGGATGCCACGCAGCGTGCGGACGAAAGTGGTAGCCTCCTCGGCCGAGCTATCGCAGTCCCACCAATTTCAGCGTATGTTACAGCCCGTGGTTGAAGATGAGGAACGTCTCACGTAATGTCCGCCTCTGTGATGATCTCCATCAGGCCCGTCCCTGCCCTATTGAAGTCGATCCAGACATCCTTGCCCGAGTGAGTGGTCTTGGCCGTGTCCTGAGGTAGAGTGAGAGGGATTTAGCGACATGCTCCAGGCGCAGGTCTCGATGACGACGTACCTGCTCGAGCTGGATCTGTTGGATCCGAACCGTCTTTGGGGGGGTCGTCGGAAGGATAACATGACCTGCGAGCGCAAGCGGGTCTAAAGCCATCGTGCGTGAGGATCAGCCAAAAAAAAAATTGAAAAACCAATGTGGGCAAGGTTTTTACGGTAATGCTGCGTGATCTGATACCCGAGCGGTTGGTCGTGGTAGAAGTAGTGCTTTCGGTCGAACTGCGACCTTGGGGGCTGGTTGGCCGTCACAGGTGGATGGCCGAACCATCGTCAGTCTAGACCGTGACACGAGAATGTAGAAGTAAAGGCAACTGACCACGTAACATTGCAAAGAGAGCGCCGTTAGGAGTCCTTGTTTGACAGGGTGACGGGAAAGGGTCTGCAATCAATAGACAGACAAAGGTCGGATGAGTCCGCCCACATCTTTCTTGCTCTGAGCAACGAAAAGCACAGGTCGCGCACGGGCAGTGTTCCGGGGTATCCAGCATCAAAGAGAGAGACATTCGTGTTGGGAGGGTCCTCCCAGCTGGTGCGCGTGGCTGAGAGCGTGGGATCGAGAGTAGCGGATCAGCGAAGCCCGAACGGATGAGAACGCTAGGAGGGATGAACCGGAGAAGAGCTTTTGAGGGGATCTGATCTGAACATGGAGTTCTAGACCGATGACGGTCTCCCATGCAGATGCCGAGAAGAGGGTCGGGGATAGCCGCATGAGCGGAGCATGGAAGTTGGGCGAGAGAGAGGAAGAGGAGACACGGAACGTCAACGACGCGTCGAGCCCGTCGCTACGGCATGACTCATCTCGCTCTAGAGAGGCTACATCAATCGATGATTCGCATGTCTAAATAAATAATGGCTGAAGACGATCAGCATGTGCATCTTGGGTTATGGTCCTGCCCCCTCTCTCTGGAATCGGTTACGTTCCCCACTTGTTCTTCGCTCTTGCCCGTCCGCATCACGGTTGCCTTGCCCGCGCGCTTCACCCACCATCGCCTTGGGCTTCACTTTGCAACTCCCGCGCCCAGCACTCTTTCTCCCCTATTTTTACCCATCCTCACGACTCTGAATGGCTGCCGCTGCCGCCTCCACTTCACAGGTTGACTGGCCTGGCCGCTGGGACCACGTCGAGTGCGTCAGGTCGACGCGTGCTCGGGGATCAGCTCATCCACCTACACTCCAGGCTGACACCTCGCTCGATGCTCTGTCCAGTGCCATTCTCGACCGAAAAGGACCGAGTACCGAGGCCGAGGCATCTACGGGTGAGCCGGTGAGTTCAAGACTTCACACTATCGAGTCTTCCTTCGACTGTCCTGCTGACAGATCGTGGCACACCGGAATGGGTTCCTCGGCTCCCAGGTCAAGGCCTTCATGCGCGAACAGTGCAAGGTCCTCGTCGTTGGGGCGGGTGGACTTGGCTGCGAGATCCTCTCGAACCTGGCGATGCGTGAGTTCAGGAGCGGACTGACAGGCGGGTGTCGAACCCGTGGAGAGTCGCCTCCCGACTGACGCTATCTGCTTATGCCTCGATCTAGTCGGCTTCAAGGACATCACTGTCATCGACATGGACACCATTGATGTGTGTCTAGGCTAGATGTCTCTCACATCTGGTCGCTTGTTCACCTGCTGATCCCTCTTCATGTTGGCTTGCGTAGGTCTCCAATCTCAACCGCCAATTCCTTTTCCGGTGAGTGCCATATCCTCCCAGTCCGCCCAGTCGAAAGTACTGCCTGACTTGTGTCCCCAGTGAAGCCGATGTCGGCAAGCCCAAGGCAACGGTCGCGGCCGAATTCATCATGGCGCGCGTGCCGGGCTGCAAGGTGACGGCGTGAGTTGCCTCCGACCGCCTCTCATCAGGTTTGTGAGCATTTTCCTGAAACATAGGGGGCCCCTCAGGTACTACGGCAAGATCCAGGACCATCCCGAGTCCTTCTACATGCAGTTTAACATCGTCATCACCGGACTGGATTCTGTGGAGGCCCGCCGATGGATGAACGCAACGCTCGTCAATATGGTCGACGAGGATGTACCAGAGTCGATGAAGCCCATGATCGACGGAGGAACAGAGGGTAGGTGGCTCGACCATAAGGCGCTCTCCTGCGCTGACCCAATATGTTCTCTAGGCTTCAAAGGCCAGGCGACCGTCATCCTTCCAGGAATCACGCACTGCTACGAGTGTACTGTGGGTTCCTCTGGCTCACTTACGATCATATCATCATGGTCACAGAGGCTCACCGTCCGAGTATGCCCTTATCTCAGCTTCACATGCACACTCCTCCGACCGCCTTCCCCATCTGCACCATTGCCAACACGCCACGACTCCCCGAGCACTGCATCGAGTGGGCGTCGGTCCTCGAATGGCCAAAAGTGTTCAAGGGTTCATCCTCTTGCTGGCTTCTACGTCTGTCCAAACGCTGATGCGTTCCCCTGATCACGTTTTCGTGCAGACAAGAAGATCGACACCGACGACCCCGACGCAATCGATTGGCTCTACGTGCAGGCCCTTGCCCGGGCGCAGCAGTTCAACATCGACGGCGTCACATGGAGCCTGACCCAGGGTGTCGTCAAGAACATTATTCCGGCCATCGCGAGCACCAACGCCATTATCGCCGGTGAGTCTCATCCCCAGCCCCTCTGCGCATTGACACAACTGAGGTCGTCCTCCCTCGTAGCCGCCTGCTGCAACGAGGCCTTTAAGATCGCAACGTGTAGCGCCCCCTACTTGGACAGCTACGTGATGGTGAGATATGGCCGCGGCTGTCTCCCACGCACTTAGATCGAAGAATCTGACGCCAGTTCGCAGTATACGGGTAACGATTCGGTTTACACATACACGTTCAAGCCCGAGCGGACAGGCGACTGTCCCGTCTGCTCCGGCGAGGTCCGCGACGTCTCGGTTGGGCAGAACTGGAAGCTCGAAACGCTCTATGAATGGCTCATGGAGCGGCAAGATCTGTGAGTGAAAGCACTCTTTTTGCAGTTCCCTTCGACACGGACGCTGAGACCCCCTATGCTCCTTCCAGTCAACTCAAGAAACCCTCGCTCGCGACGGCCCGTGGTCCGTTGTACTTCTCAGCCCCACCGAGTCTCGAGGAGCAGACGCGTGCCAACCTCACGCGCATGCTCTCCGAGCTCGTCGAGGAGGGCGAGGAGATCACCGTGACGGATCCGAGACTGCCGTTCCAGATGTCGTTGAGGATCCTCTACGACGCATCATCGTGAGGGTGGCTTGCTAGCTGGATGATGAGACTTTTGTTGCTCGCTTTTGGCCGGGCTACGCATCCATTATCTCCGGTACCTGACTCCTCACTTAAGCCGATTCTGAAGGCGAAGAGTGATCAGACCGCTAGCATGAACGCCCCTGCACCGCAAAGCCCCGTTGACTCACCATCTCCCGCTTCGCCTTGCCCATCTTGGCTCCCGTCTGGTCGACCTCCTGGTCGAGCTTATCGAGCAGCTCATTTTGTTCTGTAATCTCCTGCCCAATGGCCTCGCCGATGATTCGCTGCCGCTGGAGGATGGCCTGAATAAGGAGAAGAATAGAAGCGTCAGCAAAGCGACAGTTTCGCGGAGAAACCGGGCCTCACCGAGAGCTGGCCAAGCATGGTATCCTGTTCGTTTATCCTCGTCTGCTGGAGATGCATTAAGCCACCTGCATCAAGGGGCCTCGTTTCGTCCGTCTCCCGTCCCGGTGGAGGCGCGCCGAACGTCCGGACGGTCCTGACTTCACCAGCCCCCCCTCCTCCTTCCCCACCTCCACCCCCCAGACCCAGCAACGCCGCCCTCTGCGCCGTCGGCGGCGCATCCTGGAAGAACGAGGAGCCCGTCGTCGCATCGCTCCTCTCCTGCGCGACAGCCGCCCTCCTCGCCGTGGCCGCTTGCTTCCCCAACCCCACACACTCATCCTGCAGCTTCGCAACGAGGTCGTTCCTCCTTCTCATCTCGCCGTCACCGAGCCTCTCCCTCTTGGAGATCTCCTCAAGACCCAAAGCGAGCGCTCCCACGCGAGAGACAAGCTCTTGAAGTTCGCGCTTCGCTTGGATGCCGGCGATATGCCCGCCAGAGGTGTTTCCCGATCCAAGGAGGGTGTCGCGCTTGGAGAGGGAGGATCGGATCGAGCGGGAGAGGGTGAGAAGGTTGGCATGCTCTGAGAGCCAGGCTGGGGATGTGAAGGTCGTTGGCGGAGGGGGGACAGAGGAGGAGTAGGCAGTCGAGGACGACGAGGCGGCCGTAGCGTTGCGGGTTGAGGCGGGCAGGGGTGGAGCGCCAAGGAAGTCTAGGAAGGCATGCGAGGCGCGGTGGGTGCCGTCCTTGCTGGAGAGGATATGTCGCAAGTAGGCTTCGAGGCTTATCCTACGTTCCTCGATCAGCTAGTAGGGAAGGAGAGACGCGTGGGCCGTCAGCGAGTGCAAGTCATCCGGCTTCGGGTTCATCCGAACGAGGCTCGTCGAGGACGAGCGAGAGACACCGTCGTGCTCCCAGACCGGAGACGGGACGGCATGAGTCAGGAACGCACCTTCGTGTCGTTGATGCTGCTGCGAAGGCTCCAAGCGTGCTTCCCAGGCAAACCCTCGCCATCGACATCCCTCCCCGTCTCGGCCTTGAGTTCGCGAGCGAGAGACTCAAAGTCGCTGTATCGCCGCCAGACGGACCACGTTCGGACGGGCGTTGAAATCGTCACACAGTAAGACGTATGAGGCTTGGGCAAGGGCCGCGTCTCGTGGGTGGGGATGGTTATGGACTGGATCGACATATCGAGGAACGAGAGGGAGACGAGGATGGATGACGTATGTGAGAACGCCGGGAAGTGACCGAGGGGTGAGAAAGATACGAGCGATGTGACGAGACGATTGATTAAAGGTAGCTGATGAAAAGGAGGTCGGGAAAGGGTGGAGATGATGCACGAGGGCGGGTCACAGGCGAAGCGAGGCGGTCGAGGTAGTAGTTGAAGGGCGGAGAGAGGGGGCTCGTTTGGGTCGTCCTAACCTCACCTGGACCCTCGCGCGCTCGGATCGATTGAGCTCTGAGAACGACTCGTCATCTCAGGCGAGGGACTGTTGATCATTTATGAAAAGGATTCAAATATGCTTGCAAGAAGCTATGAAAATCATACAGATACCGCAACGTGTATGGTAATGCAAAAGTCAACTACGAGGAATGCGAGTCATTAGGACGAAGCCGCGTGTTGCGGCATCTCCATCCAGAGCTTTGCTACAGTCATCCTTCCCCATTCTCTCAGACCATGTTGGCCGCACCGTTAGGATTGGTAGCCTGAACCGTCTGCTCCTGGTCGTGGCGTTGGTGGCCATGATCATGTCGCAAAGGAATCTCCTTCTGAGCCATCGCTCCCCCTCCAACTCCTCCAGCCCCCCGTACGACACCACCAATTCCAGTACCCATCGCGTCCCCCGGAGCACCCTCGCTCGGGACGCCCGGCCCCCAGCCAGCCTCTCTGCAGAACGGCGCATCGACACCAAACCGGTGGCGGAGGCTCTCCTCGTTACTCGACGCACCGTAGATGTCGCTGCCACCTCCGAGGCCGTAGCCGAAGCGGGTGGACTGGGCCCCGATGGAGCTGCCGTCCTTGTGAGGGTGACGGAGAAAGATGGACTCGGTACGGGGGAGGGTGATATGGTTAAACTGGGAGAAAGTCAGCCCGAGCCATTTGGAATCTCTCTCTGAAAAGGAAGAGCACTCACCCGGAAGTCCCAGATAGCAGCGAAAACCATGCGGAAGGAGGCGAAGGCGCAGAAAGAGCCAATGAAAACGCCAGCAATAACGTCATGGGCGTGATGGAACTTATCTGTTGGGAGGAGAGGCGATCAGGTCTGCTTGTCGCAACAATTTACTCGCGCGATCAGTCTCACCAATCGTGAGCGCCCCGGCAATCAGAACGGTACCAAGAAGTGGGGCGAAGAAGAGGACGTGCTTCCAGTAGCTAAGGACGGGAAAGAGGGGGGTCAGTCAGGTTGGTTAACTCGATCGAAGCGAAGTGTATCCCGACTCACGCAGGGCGGAAGTCGGAGAAAACTTGAGAACATGGGTTAAGGTCAGTATTAAAAAGAGGCTAGTCCCTCAGCCCGGGTGTGAGCTCACTCTTGAGCTGACTGTTGTGGCAACGCAAGGATGGGAAGTCAATCGTTTGATACCACGAAGATCTGCATGCCGACAGGACCCACGCATTGAAATAGAGTGACAGGTAAACGAAACCAGCGGCAGCTGCCGTTGAATGACCCGAGGGAACTGTCGAAGGGGGGCAGCATTAGCGTCGCTCCTACTCAAACACGAAGGAGCAACTCACACGACTCGAGACTGTCGTCAATCTGGTCCTTGTCACCCGTACAGATCGAACGATCGTAGAAGAGATTGGCAAAGCCATTGCCCGAAGGAATGGAACCTTCTGGGATATTTGGCGCGCAAACCTCAAGAAAGTGGGGACGGAAGCCACCGATGAGCCACTTCAAGAAGACCTGGAAGACGGCAGCTGGACGCAGGAAGAAGAAAGATGCATTAATGAGCGTGTGATTGATTATTCATCAATGGTACTTACCAGTGATGAGCGACTGGAGGAGACCCATGGTTGTGGCGGTGAGATCATTGAAGCTGCGACGGCGGATCTGGAAGATGGCGAAGAAGACGAAGCTGGAAAAGGGAGGAGCTCAGCGGTGCCACGAACCAGCAAAAGTAGAAAAATGAGCTCACGGAACGATGAAGGCCAGGAATGCAGCGAGCCAGATGGGGATGACCTCTTTCCGGAGCGGATCTGGCATGGAGGCAGCATCAGCGGTCACTTCGGGATACAAAGAGATAGGCAATCATCATTCTCCCTCACAAGCATAGTCGGGGTAGACCACCTCGCCATTGGCAAAGTAGACGGGGAACGATCGCGAAGGTGCGGGCGGAGCCTCATAGACCTATTTAGGAGGAGGCGACAGTCAGAATCGATGGCTGAGGTGAAGGGAAGAATGAAGCAATTCACGCCAAGACCAATGGCTCCCATCGCAGCCATCGTGATTCTAGCGCGCGAAGGCGACTGCGTGTCAGTGAAATTCATGATCGCGCCTCCCTCCTTCCTCAAGGTCCGTATGCTCACAGATCAACGCCCCAAAGCCTGATCCACGTATTGAAGCTGAACTTGCCGCGGGGTGCGTTGCTGGCGGCATGGCCTTGCTGATGGTGGTGGCTTCCTCCTCCAACGACCGTCTGTTCTTCCGTCGACGGTCGAACGGGCGAGCCCTTCGCAGCCGGGTGGCGCTTCTCACGACCAAAGACCATACTGCTGAGATGTATTCAGGAGGAGGGGATGGGAAGGGTAGACGGGGACGTGGACGTTAGGAGAAAACAGTGGCGGGCAGAAAGAACAGAGCCTGGAGCGGGTCATCAAATGGCTAAAAACAGATTCAGACGCGCGCGTTGGAGTAAACTAGCCTCACGTGCGGGGGGAGGCAGGGGTCGCATGAAATGACGCTCCTCCGCCCGCCAGGATGATCCATGAAACGCCGATGACGTCAAAGATGATCATGCATGCATGTTCTTTTTCTGGATTGGTGCAGGCCCGAGAGGAGCGCAAGGAGAAACCCGCTCAGTTGACTTGAAAGCTACTGCGGCAGTCGGTGCCTCAAGCCCTGTATTTGTTCTCGATCAGGAAGGCTGATCCGGAAGGCGGACCTGTTTCCACGTTCTCTCTTCCGCTCAGTCCGTCACGGAAGTATGCGATCCCTCTTCCTTCATTCATCACCGCTTGATCCCCACCTCGGCTGCCCTCCTCCTTTCCTCGACACCCCTGAGCTCAAGCTCAACATCCCCCAACTCAGCCCTCGCCCGCCAAAACTCCCACGTCACCTTAGCATGCTCCGCTCGAAGCCCAGCGCCCGTCATCGCGAGCTTGTCGAGCTATGTTGCGCGCGAGCACGTGTCAGCGAAGAAGGAGAGTAAGGAAGAAGAAGACTCACGTCGTCCCACTGCGTCTTGAACAGCGTCCCGGCGGCATGAGGACCGGCCTCAGCCTCAGCGGTCGAGATGAGCCGAGCAAGGACGCGCTCGACGCGCTCGCGCTCGCGTCGGAAGGCTGCTGAACCACCACCCACAGATGAGGCCGATGTGGATGCCGACAGCTGTGGCGGCGGCTGAAGTTGAGGCGTAGGGGGTGCTTGAGAGGAAGCTGACGCCGGGAGAACGGTCGTTATGAGAGGTGAAGACAATGGCAACGACGGAGTTTCGTCTCCTGGAGTCGTCGTTGAGGGAAGACCAGAAGTGATTGGCACAGTGACAAGAGGCACAATGCCAGTGAGGGCTGCACGGGAAGGGTGGATAAACCCGGCTGCACGGACGAGCGCGGGTGGCGAGGGGGAGCGGCGACGATGAGAGTCATTGACGGCTAAAGGGGCGACGGGAGCGGCTGGCGTCGAGACTGGAGTTGCTTGGGATGCGACTGGCGCAGCTGATAACAAAGAAGCTCAGTGTTGGTCAATCTTCAAGGCGGGAGATCTTCTTCGCTCACCTCGTGGCAGGATAGGAAGTTGCGACTCCTCGGTTGATTGCCAATCCATCCACGAGTCGTCCTCGGCTACCTTCCTGTCCTGAACATGAGCGGTCGGCAGGTTCACGTCCATCGTAAGGGATGACCTCGGAGCTGAAGTCACCACAGTCGGGTTCGCTGGAGCCAGAGGAGCTACTGCAGCTGCAGCAGATGTCCCCTCCGCAGACGCACTCGTCGCCAGCTCCTCGGATGAGCTCCCACCACCATCACAAAGCTTCTTCCTCTCCCTCTCCGCCTTTCTCTCTTCCAGAGCCCTCACCCTCTCTGCCCACTCCTTTCCGCCCAGTGGCTCGTTCCTCCTTGCCTCAGCAGCCTCCGCCTCCGCTGTTGCCGCTGCCTCTTCTGCGGCTCGTTGTTCTGTCTCGGCAGTGCGATCCACGTCCATCATCCCGCCACCGCCGTTGGACAGCTGACGTCGTTCGTCCCCCCAAGAACGAGCTGGCCCTCCTCCCGCAGCCCATCCCGGTCCTCCTCCTCCACCTCCACGAGGCGCAGTAGGCGGCATCCTTCCTCGTCGCCCACCACCACTGCCAGACGAAGATGCAGCAGCGGAAACGAATGCTCCCGACTGTGGCGCGAGCGGGGCGCCTTTCCGCACAGTCGTCGACGATGCAGGCGGAGCAACACCAGCGGTAGTATATTCCCGGTCTCGGGGGCTTGGCGACCGGCGGCGGGAGGTGCTCGTGGACGTCGTCGACGAGCGGGAGGTTGAGCGGGGACGCCGGTCGGGCCGTAAGGAGCCAGGGGGACCGTACAAATTCTGAGGAGGGGGCGACCACTCTCGTCCCCGTCCGCGTTCACGCTCGCGGAGAGGCGGCGGGGGGGAGTGACGCCGCCCTCCGCCAATATGAGACGGTAGCGGGGAGCGTTCCCGCCGTCCGAAGGAAGAAGGCGGAGAGGAGAGGATGCCTCTCCGTGGGTACCGCTGGGGATCACGATCTTGAAAACGGTACTGAGACGAAGGGGAACGATCCCGGTCTCGGTCTCTATCGCGAGGGTCCATGATCGGCCTCGAAGGGAGGACAGCAGACAAAGGGGGAGGGGGCGGCGAAGGCGAGCGTGCGAACGAGGCGGAGAGACGACGAGGCTCCATCATGCGGGGTGGGGACTTGGGTGGTAAGCGAGCGTAGACAGGGAGACCGGTTGGAGGGAGAGGGGGTGTAGTAGATCGACCGAGCTTTTGGTCCGAGAGAGAGGCTGAAGGAGCGCGTCGGAACGAGGACGACGAGGCCGAGGCGGGCACGTCGGGTTCTTCGCCCTCTTCGAGCTCTTCGTGACTGTTAGGGGCCACGGGGCCACCGATACGGTCGAGGAGGCTTGGCTGGGACGACGCGACGAGCGGGGGGGGTGATGGTGGAGGTGCTGCCGTCGATATTGACGGCTGCCGGAGCTGAGGGAGGGACGCAGGAGGCGGTGAGTCTGGGTGTCGGCGAGAAAATGGAGGCATGGGAGGAGAAGGTGTGCGGTGGCGTCCAAAGTCTAAGACAGATGGGGTCGTGATAAATGAAAGAACAGAGAACGGTGAGTGAGTTAGACGCGTCGAGACGCGGGAGAAACAAGAAAGACGGACCTCGCTCGAGGCTCCTCCTCAACGGCGGGCCGTCGCGTCGGACGTCACGGTACTCGATGTAATTCCTCGAGTCGCGGTCATCACGGTAAGCGTTATCGTACGGCGAGGGTGCCCTCCACTCGCGAGAAGGGCCCGGTCCTCCAAAGCGCGACGGGCTTCTGGACCGCTCGCGACCACCCCTGTAGCCTCCTCCTACTGGCATCCCTCCGCGAGGCGGACTCGGACTTCGAGGCCTGCCTCCTCCTCCTCCTCCTCCAGCTCCGCGCCATCCACGATCCCGATCCCAATCGCGTTCTCTGTCGAAGTGGGGAGGGTCGGCAGGCGGACCCCAGCGACCACCGCGTATGCCGCCAGTCGGCGGCGGAGAGCGATCACCTCCTCCTCGGCCGCGTCGATCTGGGCCGGCGCGCAGTCTGTGGTGAGAGGGCGGCGGGGAGCGCGGCCGCGGAGGAAGGGGAGGCGGCGGCGGGGAGCGCGGCATGTTAATAGTGGGTAGGCGGTGGAAGAGCGCGAGTGAGAGAAGGTGGAGAGGGAGTCGCGCGACGGACCTTTGCGTCGTCCCCTTGGCAACGCCTCGCCCTCCATTGTTGAATGAAACCAAGGGCGATAGAGCCGAATCTGGGGAGCCGGGCCAGGGGGGTCGAGGCGGGGAGACGAATGAAGCAATCCCCCCAATCGAGCGACGAAGGAGGAAAGATGGGCTGGAGCCCCCGCCTGCGTTTGAGGAGACCCCCTCTTCGTCACTGCGAGCGGTCCCCTGCCGGCCGAGAAGAAGGCTGAGTCCTGCTTCTTTCTCGACGTTAACCTCCTACAAGCAACGCCCGCCTCCTCGTAGCTCGCTCCCTTCTTCCTCGCTTCAGCACCAACTCGCCTCGCCGCCGCTCGCTCGCATCCCGTTCTCTCCGCCGGCTGCGCCTCCTCCCTCTCTTCTCCGCCCTCTTCTCTCCTAGCACCATGGCCGCTGCCAACGATCAGGGTCAGCCCTCGCTCGCTCGCTCTCCCTCTTTTCCTGGGTCCCACCCGCCTGCCGAGACTGACATTCAACGCGGCCCTACTCAGTCCCCCTTGGCTTTGGCGAGCTCGACGTTGAGGCCGTTCAGAAGCGACTCCAGAAGGAGTTTGCCCTTCGCGCCAGTGCGTCACCTCGCTCTCTCGCCAATTCGCTCCCTGTTCCCACCCTCAGTTTAGCCTCGGGTTGCCATCAATCGGGGGTCGGCCGGCTAGCCTGAGATGACGACAGCCTTGCTGACTGGCTCCCTTCTTTGTAACAGAGCAAGAGGCGAACAAAGACGACGGGAACCCTTTCCCAACGGACGAGGAGCTCCAGCAGGACTTTGACCTGCTCATCGAAGCGCGCGCCCTGCAACTCATCGAGAAGAGCCGCTCACGGTCCGGTTCCATCGCCGCCAGTGCCGGCAGCAGGAGTGCCCGCGGCTCCTTTTCCAACTCAGCTTTGGGCTCAGGCTCGCCCTTCTTCGTGAGTCTGGCCTGGGGGTCTAATTCGCTCGTCGTCGTGCGTCAGGGTGCCTGTCGTCGGTCCGGCTGCTCATCCATCGGCGTGCCCCCTTCCCTTGCCTTCTCGATATACACACAGAAATCCAACACGCTCCCAGACTCCAAGCCGACGACTCCTCCCTTCAACACACAGCCTCTCCCGTCGCAGGACGCTCTCCCGCCTCGAGCACCGCTCCATCACCTCCCCTCCGGCCTCTCCATGACGGCCGCTGCTCCGCCGCCTTCGTCGTCCCAGGCTGGTGGCCAACCAGTCCGGCCGTCGCCGCTCCAGGCGTCTGTCGCCGCCGAGGATACCCAACACGAGGACCCTGAGCACGGAGAGAGTGCGTGGGATCGATACCAGAGGAGTCACTGATCCTGACACTAGCATTGACCGAACCCTCGCTCGCTTTCCTCAGGCGCCCTTTCTAGCGGTGCGAACACGCCCAGCTCGATGCTCTCCCGACAATCGAGCCGGAGGTCCTCCCGCGGGCGGCTCAGCAGGCGGCCGAGCATGCGCACGAACGAGAACTCGTATGAGGTCCGCTGATGGACAGTCGACGCATCGGAGAAGGAAGGAAGAAAGTGGCGAAAGGGTGTATGCGCGCGCGCGCGCCTGCCTGTCTAATCGTCCACCCTTCTCTCTTCTTGCTCCCGCTTGTTCCTGGGTCCCGTCCAGATGCGTCATCTTCGATCTAGAGATTTGGTCTTCCCTTTATCTCTCTCCGCGCTTTCCGCATCCATTCACATTCTGTCTCGTGTAGCTCGTTGCCCGCTGGATCCCATCATCTCCTACCATTCCTCTCCTCCTTTTGTTCGCCGCATTTGCTTAGAGCTCCGTCGAGATTCAAGACGATTGCCACCCCTCCCCTTTGATATCACAATTGGTTGTCAAGGAAAACACCTCGTCGACGTGGAGCATCGAGACGCGAAGAGAGAAGCGAGACGCGTCTCTTGATGCCGGCTTGCTTTCCCTCCGCACGCTCTTCCCCTCCCCTTTCCACCCCACCCTCAACCTTCACCGACCTTCTTCCCTTTCCCACACATCGCCTTCCTCCATCACGCCATTCAGCACATGTCAGACACCGCCTCACAGGAGCCTCAAGGCCTCCACGAAGCGGACGGCCAGCAGCAGGAGTACGAGGAGGAGGAGGAGGGGATCGGAGGACCCTTGCTCGTCACGAAGCTCTCGGTATGTAAGACGACGCGTCTCTCTCCCTCCACCCGTCATACTCTCGTCCATTGGGGCTGACTTTCCTGTGTGCTCTCTCGCACGGTATTAATGAATGGATATAGGAAGCGGGCCTTTCAATGGCCGACTGCAAGAAGCTTCAGGAGGCCGGGCTCTAGTGCGTCCGCACCCACCTCCACCGCAACGTCCCACTCGGTTCCTCTTCTCCGCTCTCTTTGATCTGACCTCATTTTACCCTTAGCACGGTCGAAAGCGTTGCTTTTACACCCAAGAAGGTCCTCACCACGATCAAGGGCATCTCTGAGGCTAAGGCCGACAAGATCCTCGCTGAGGGTGAGTCCCGGTTGCCCACGCCGGATACAGGGCCCGCCCTCGACCTCCACACGCGCATGCTAGGGCTGCCGGCTCTCCACCTGTCTAGCGAGGAAGAAGACTGATCGCCTGTCTCTTGATAGCGAATAAGCTCGTTCCAATGGGCTTCACGACGGCCACTGAATTTCATTCCCGTCGATCCGAGCTGGTGTGCATTACGACAGGCAGCAAGGTCCTCGACACGCTTCTAGGCGGTACGTTTTTACTTCCCCCCCCCCCCCCCCCAATTCCTCTCTCTCCCCTCTCTCCACTGCTGATAAATGACGCCCACATTAGGTGGAATTGAGACGGGCGCCATTACAGAGCTCATCGGTGAGTTCCGGACGGGCAAGTCGCAGCTCTGTCACACCCTTGCCGTGACGTGCCAGCTGCCGTTATCAATGGGGGGTGGGGAGGGCAAGTGTTTATACATTGATACGGAGGGTGAGTGTGGCTTTTTTTAAAAAAAATTATTGATTGCGGGATGGCTGACGATGGTAAATAATAATAATAATAATAATAAAAGGCACCTTCCGCCCGATCCGAGTGTTGTCGGTTGCGGAGCGGTTCGGTCTGAATGGCGAGGAGGTCCTCGACAACATTGCATACGCAAGGTCTATCTTGCCCACCCAAGCTCGAGCTTTTGGCAACACACTGACTGCCCAGAATAACTTCCAGGGCCTACAACTCGGACCATCAGCAGAAGCTCCTCCTCCAGGCGTCGGCGATGATGGCCGAGTCCCGGTTCGCGCTCATGATCGTCGACTCGTGCACCTCGCTATACCGAGTTGACTTCTCGGGTCGTGGGGAGTTGTCAGCGGTGCGTTTTTCACTCTGATCCTTGGAGCAATATGAGACAGAGTAACTCATCCTCCTTCTCACGCAACGCAGAGACAAGTCCATCTCGCCAAGTTCCTCCGCAACTTGATGCGACTCGCCGACGAGTTTGGCATCGCTGTCGTTGTGACTAACCAGGTTGTCGCGACGGTCGATGGTGGCGCTATGATGGGTCCGGACGTCCGTGATCCTTTCTCTCGTGCGCTTGTAGTTTGATGTGTGGCTGATCTGAGCTCGTTTACTCTATCTCTTCTTAGAAAAAACCTATCGGAGGCAACATCATGTATGTTTCTTCCCCTCACTTCCTTCCCTTCGTCCCCCTGCCCACACTGACCTCATCTCTTCTCGAAACCAGGGCCCACGCCTCGACAACCCGTCTCTTCCTCTCCAAGGGCAGAGGCTCGAATCGCAAGTGCAAAATCTTTGATTCCCCGTGTCTTCCGGAGAGCGACTGCATGTTTAGCATCAAGTGGGTCTTGCTCTCCCTCTTTGGAGTGAAGCAAGGCGTAGGCTAACTGACTGGATCGGTGGCCAGTGCGGATGGGATTGGAGACCCGGAGGAGATGGATCCTTGATCGAGGTTCATGAGCCTTCAGTCTCCGTCTTTAACATTATCGTTCGCTTTCCCCCTTCCTTTCCTTTTTTCCTTATGCTTTCCAATAAAACTCAGCATAGGTCTCTCTATCTGCCTGTCTCTCTCGCATTCTATTTTTTCTTTCTTTTCACCCGCCCCACCCCCCCCCCCCCCTTTTTTCTCGCATCACATCTCCTCACCCTCTCTCACTCAGTCAGCTACTTTCCCTTCTGCTCCTTGGTTTCCCCTTCGGTTCCGCTTTCCCTTCCTTCCGGTCTTCATTTCGTTGCCCCACCCCTTTCCCCAGCCCGAATCGACGAGCTCATGAACCTTGTACAATCTCATTCTGCCTGTGGTCCTTGTGTTCCCCTTGACAAAGTCCATCGTGAGCTCCTCTTCTGGGGCACGAGCAGGCTGCTCTCTCGCGTCGATCGTCTGCACCCGAGTTCAAGGAGAGTGCGCACTGCAGGCCGGAGCCACCAGACCGAAGGGAAGGCTCAGGGATGGAAAGGGGTCAGAAAAGGGGAGCGAAGTTAAAAAGCAAAAGAGAGAGATGGAGACAGGACCGAGTGAGATTCAGGTCGTCGTCGGCGGTCAAACTGCAAGCAGTGCGAGGACCGCAGAGGGGGCGCGCCAAACTCGTCGGCGGGCGATTCCCGGCCCCATCTGTTCCCGGAAAGAGCAAGAAAGCTGGAGCAAGTACGAAGCAGATGGGTTTGATTCCACACCTGATCAGCTCAAAGCCGGGACCGGGTTACAAGAGGTCTTTGCGCTGTCCTGGCTATATCCCCGCACGGGCATGTTTGGTAGCTCGCCTCGATCCCAGGTGATACAGTGCCGCAAACTGTCTCGGTTGAAATAACATCTCATCGCCGCCCGCCGGGCCTTTGGGGCATCTATTCGATCTTCGGCTCACCCGGAGTTTCTTTCTCCCCCAAGGAAGAGCACTGCCGGCACGGCAACATCGAATGTGCTCGAACGTGGGGTGCCATGCGGGTGAACAAAACGAATGCTGGTAAGAGGACATGCCTGGCGAATGACAATGAGACTGGCGCAAGATGACGTTCTCGGGCGATGAGGAGCTGGGAGGTAAGACAGTGAGACCGTTGATACAGCTTCGGCTCCCTCGAACTTGAGGTGGCGCTCTATTATATTCCTTCGCTCCCCATATTAATGCAATAATGCGACGAAACACGCAATGCGATAAAGATTGAATGCGACCTTTGAGCAGGCGAGGATCCAAGTCCTTTCCATTCCCCCTTTCCCCCTCTCCTTCCTCTGCCTCCCTCCCTTTGCTCCCTTCGTCCGCGTAGAATCGACCGGAAATGCCGGTCTCACCGCCCCTTCGGCTCTCAGGCCCCGTCCCGAGGCCGCCTGCCCCGCCTCATTGCTTGGACCCTTTCCTCTTGTAAATTCGGCCGGCCCTCTGCCATAAGACCACTTCTCCCATCTCACCTTCTTCCCTTTAACTACATCTCTCCCCCCAAAACTCCAAACAACTACTTCTCCTTCCCACCCGCCCCACTGTGTGTACTCCTCTCTTTGTTTGTCATCTCCCTCCCTCGCCTGCCGTTGACAGTCTTGCTGAACCCTCCCCTCCAGTCCCCCCCCATCTCATCAATCATGGTTCGCAACGACAACGAGCGCGACGGAGCCCGCTCCGAGGCTCTCCAGGGCCACATCGCCTACTGGCGCTCCAACTCTGAGGAGGGCCAGGCTTGGGTCTCTGCTGGCGACGTGAGCTGCTATCCCCCCCGTATCCTCGAGCTGTCGTTGCCGCTTATGCTGACGCCTTCCCTCTTTCCCTTCCCTCCCTCTCTCCTACCTCCAGCGCTTCGAGGCCGGCTTCAACAAGGGCTGGGCCGATGCTGGAGAGGGCAAGAACGATGAGTCCTCGGCTGCCGCTGAGCACCTCGCTGCCATCGGCGACCACCCTCGCGAGTGGGAGTTCGGACACGGTCAGTCCTCCTACCTCCTCCACCCGTCTTCTAACTTGGCTGATGGAAATCCACTGTCCTCTCCCCCTCCCTAGGCTACAAGTCCGGACAGGCTGCCCGCCAGTAGACGGACGGCTTAGGCTTCTCTGTTATTTGGACTAGACTAATGAATGAAAAGTGATCACGTGAAAGTGCCACGTCGCCGACGTCAGAGGGAGATGAGAGAACCCATCATCAACCCGCCGGAAAGACGGTCATCTCGTCCCATTTGAGTCACGAGAGGCCGGCTGTTCGAGTAGCTGAAGCCTCCTTAAGCGTTGACGCCATCCGGGTTTTTTGTTCGCTGCCAAGGGGTCTTCGTCTGGAGCTCGGCCTAGCCAGGGACCGTGCGCGCGATGGGAAGACGAGTGATCGAGTTGTTTGGCTGTTTAAGACATCATGATCACTTCGGAGCTCATAAAGGAACGAGAAAGAACGCTCATGTTATCTAAAAAGCGCTTTCTTGATTGAAACGCTACTTGAAGGAAGTTTACGGAGGTGGCTGCGCCGATGAGAACTCTCACTACAAGACATCGGTATCGTCTGCTTCCTCACACACCAGCTGCCTCTCCTGAGGTTGCCTCTTCACCCGCCATCAACAATGCTAAAGCTGATTTCCAACCTTACCAGAGGGAGGACTGATGTGGCTCCGCATCCAGCCTGAGCAGTCAGCCTCGGGGTCTCCAATCGACAAGGATCGCTCGCTATGACGAAGGCCCGACCTCCCTGTCTACCTCGATTCGAGGGTGCTATCTAGTCCTAGCTAGCTGGCTGGCACCTATCTATTCCTTTCTCTACTAGTCATCGACCAACAACACCATTCGGCAGCATGTCCGAAACCCAGCCTTTGCTCATGTCAAAGCCATCGACGTCCACCGCCTCCTCTCCGTCAACCCGTCGCGCTCTCCGTCTTCGAGACTCTCTCCGACAATCTCTCGCTGAGTTCCTCGGCACGGCCCTCATCGTCTTCATCGGTGATGGAGTCGTCGCTCAAACCGTCCTCTCCAAGGGCGCATTCGGCGGCTGGCTTCACATCAACCTCGCCTGGGCTGGGTATGTCGACTGGGGCGGTCTCAGCGCGAGCGAGCTGTCGGTATCCTGACACTTCCTCTGCACGTTCGCTCGCGATGCAGCGGAGTCATGCTTGCGAGCCTTGTCGCAGGTGAGCTTGCAGCGCGATAGCGAGCGACGCAACGCCATGACCTGACCCTCTTTATCGCAAGGCTCTGTCAGCGGAGCACACCTCAATCCAGCAGTAAGTCTTCATTGGGAATAGGAAGGCACAAGCACGTGCCTCGTATTCGATGCGACTGCTTTCTTACTGCCTCGCCCTCCTGTCTCATTCTGGCTCTCTCTCATGAGCTCACATCTCCTCCTCTCTCTCTTCTCAGGTCACGATCGCACTCGCTGCGTTCAAGCGCGAGGGTGCTCGCTTCCCCTTGCGCAAAGTCCCAGGCTACATCCGTGCGTTATTGTTCTCTCTTATCTGTCGGCCGCGCTCCTGTGTGTGTCCTCTCCTGACGCTGTGGCCGCGCCTTCCACTTCACTTCGTCCCGCACGGGCTCATATGATCCTCAGTCGCTCAGATGCTTGGAGGCTTTGCGGGTGCAGCGCTTGTGTTTGCTGAGTACTGGGTGAGCCCTATTCGCTGTCAACGTGAGCAGAATGAGAATGCTCACGAATTTGCATCACCTCAGCGCGAGATCGACCTTTACGAGGCCGGCGGACGCTCCGTTCCAGGAGGGAGGATCAACAAGGCTGGCCAGGGACCGACTGCTGGAATGTGAATTAGCGAATGCATGCCAACAGCTGTTCTTCATCCGACGAACTGACATCGGATTTCTTTCCATCAGCTTCTGCACCGTCCGTTCTCGTACTCACCTGTCCGATAGTTACCAAAGCTGACGGACGTGCTCCAGTACCCTCTTCATCCCTCGAGCTGGGCCACCTCGTTTTGTGAGTGTTCCTTTTTCCTGTGCCCTGTAAACTCATCTGACCATGACCTTCATTCTCAGTCTCCGAGTTCCTTGCGGCCGCACTCTTAATGCTTGTATGTATCTCACGTTCCCTTGGACTTTGATGTTTCCTAACTTTGGGTCCTATCATAGGGCATCTTTGCTATCACGTCGTCCCGGAACAGCGGCACGCGCGACTCGTCGGCCCACTTTTCCGTCTTTGTCCTCATCCTCTGCATCGGATGCAGTGTCGGTTGGCAGGTGAGAGCGAGAGATGGCAATTT
The DNA here is from genome assembly GCA_951802195.1 of Tausonia pullulans. NCBI lineage: Eukaryota > Fungi > Basidiomycota > Tremellomycetes > Cystofilobasidiales > Mrakiaceae > Tausonia > Tausonia pullulans. The sequence goes on from OX637626.1 coordinate 157,045, forward strand.
CCCCTCAATCTTGCTGACCCTTGGACGAAACGATCCTTCTCAGACGGGCTACGCCATAAATGGTCCGTGATTTGTTGTCTTAGCAATGACTCTTGCTGAGATGGGAGCGCCACTTGTAGCCGCTCGCGACCTCTCTCCTCGCATCTTCACCTACTTCGTGTATGGATCTGAGGTCTTTACCTCAGGCGGCCACTACTGGGTGCGTTTGCCTGTCTCCCGAGTCAAGCGAGCACTGTCCTGACGAGTCAATGGCGCCAACAGTGGATTCCTGTCATCGCCCCCATCGCGGGCACTCTTGCCGGGGCGGCCATCTTTGAGCTTCTCATCGGCGAGCCGGATGGCGTCATCGAGGGTCTCATGGGCGGCCTTCCTATCTCCTCGGAGAACCAGGATGAGCGGGCAGTCGCCATTTAAGAGGCTAGTGCCCCTGGCCCCTAATCACTGCGCATGTGCACATATCCACTCCATCCATCGATCTTCGCCTCTCGCCTCTCGCCTTCCCCCCCCCCCTCCCTTTCCCCTTCATAGATATTCACATCAGTAGACTGATGAATGTGATGCGGACCGTCCTTGCCGACAGCTTCGCTAACTCACCTTACACGGCGGCACATGGCTGAGACGTAGAAGTTGCTTCGTGCACACGAATCTCTCTTTGCTCGAGTAAGACTGAGACAGGTTGCTGCGCCATATCAAGGCCGCAAAAGATCCGTTTGAAGAGCGAGAAACCCACGAGATTGCAAGGCGAAGATGGTCTTGGCTAGAAGGTTTTCGCGGCGAAATGGCGTCGGTATCCCAACGCGTTCTCGTCCATCCCCACCACCACCGGGAAGGAGCTTCTCCGCCCGATCTCGACGCTGCATCGGATACTCCTACCACCTGTTGTCAGTGGATGGACCGCTGGCATTTTTGCTTGGCTACCCGGTAATGGCCAGCTCCAAGTAGGGCCAAGTAGTACTCGCTTCTAGGCACCATCTTGGTGAAAGATATTAGAGAGCAAATCCGGTAGAACATGACTGGACTACAATCTTCGATGCGCGCATTACAGCTCCAGAGATCTGTTTGGCGGACAGACAGGTCCCTCCTCCTCCACGCAAGTCGCAGTCGAAGTCGAAGTCGGGAGAGCTCGAAACGCAAGTCGACCTCGTCGTCGCCATTGCCCTCTCTTCGTCTCGCTGCAGACCACCACCTCCTTCTCCGACCATTCTAGAAGATGCAGGATTCTCCTGCCCTGGAACTGAAGCCTCCGACCCGACGACTCTCGCAGAACGACCCAGACGTCAACAGCGAGCCTGCCGAATGGACGGGTCGCGATTCGACCCCTCCGAAGGACGATCTCCCACCGTCATCGTCGACAACGACGACAGCCGTCCGGAAGCCGACACTTTATGAACAATGCGGGAGCCCGTTCAGCGGCATGATCAGGGATGTCAAGTCGGTGAGTGGGGGACGAGGAAAGGTCGACGACGATAGAGAGAGTGGGAGGGTTGATCGGCCCTCTCGTCGTCGTGCTCGCTCTCGATCCGGTTGTTCACCTCTCTAAGCGAGCTCCCTGGTATATGTCTGATTGGACAGACGCGTACAATTACCGCGTCCTGCCAGCGACGGCCTTTATGTTCTTCTCCAACGTCCTGGTGAGGTTCTCTGCTTCCGTTCATGCATCCTTCCCTCCTCCTTGCTGATCCCGTCGTCGCGTGCGTCTCCTCCACTCCTCAGCCCGGGATCGCCTTCTCGCTCGATCTTATCGAGACGACGGGCCAATACGGGGTCAATGAAGTCCTCCTCGCCAGTGAGTGCGGTTCGCTCACAAACTATCTACGAGGTCTGACGTATTATCTCCATCGTGCAGCTTTCATGGCGGCCTTCGTCTTCTCGATATTCGGCGCGCAACCTTTAGTCATTTCGGGGGTTACTGGACCCATTACCGTGCGTTGACTCTCACAACCTTCGTAGAGCTTCGTTGAATCCTTGATCCGCCATCAGGTCTTCAACAAGGTCATCTACGAGATCTTCAAGGGGCAAGAGGGGTTCCTATACCTCGAGTTCCTTGGGTGGGGCACTTGCGCCAGACGTCTCTGGGAGCCCTTACTGACTAAACTGGCCTTATTATCTGCTTCAGATGGGTCTACCTCTGGGCCGCCATTATGCACTGGGTGAGACTTGCGCCGCTTGGTTCCCGCGCGCCGACTCAACTCTGATGCCGAGAATCGGGAAAGTTCTTCGCCGTCTTCCAAGGCTGCAACTTCCTTAAATACGTCACCAGATTCTCCTGCGATACCTTTGGCTTTTATGTCGCCTGGGTCTACCTCCAGTACGGCATCCAGGTCCTCACCCGGCAGTTTGACCTACCTGAGGCTTCTATCTTCCTCTCAATCAGTAAGTAAGCCAGTCTTCATTCCACAAGCGAAAGGGCCCCCGTCTGACTCCTGCTTACACACAGTCCTCGCCATCCTCACCCTTGTCACTGGATGGGTCCTCCTCCTCTTTTCCCGCCTGTCGTACTTCCACCGTGCCGTTCGACGGTTCATCGCCGACTACGGTGAGTACTGTCATCTTCGCATGTGCGCTGGAGGATCATGTCTGATATCGCCATTCCCTCCAGGAATGCCCATCGCTGTCATCGGCGCGTCCGGTGTCGCCTACTGGGGCCGCTTCCACAAGGTTCGGACCTTCTTCCGCTGTCTACCTCTCGAGCTAGACAACATTCTCACTTTGGGTTGCTTCACAAGGCCATCGACCTCGAGGCGACTCGTCTCCCCATCCAGCACGCGTTCCAGCCGGCGAACGGCCGCTCGTGGCTTGTGCCCTTCTGGGAGCTTGAGAGCAAGTACGTCGGCATCGCCCTGCCCTTTGGCTTCATCCTCTTTGTCGTAAGTCCGTCCGAATATGACCTATGTGTCTGGATCCGCAGAGTTCTCACAGTCTGCTTCTTCTTTCAGCTCTTCGTCTGTGCGTCACCCAAGCTCGCAAGTGTATCGATTCATCGCCCTGACGTCCTTCCTCGCAGTCGACCATAATGTCAGCGCTCTCATCGCTCAGGGTTCTGAGTTCCCGCTCAAAAAGCCTCCTGGTAGGTGCCGGCCTCTTGTTTTTGGTGCCAAGCGGTGCTTATTGAAGGCCTTTCTGTTTAGGCTTCCACTGGGATTTTTTCCTCCTCGGAATCACGACCTTCATCGCCGGTCTCTTGGGCATTCCGGCGCCCAACGGACTCATTCCTCAGGGTAAGAGAAAGACCTGTCGTTCGCCTGTCACGGTTTTCTTCGTTCACTAACAGCTTGCAACGTAGCACCTATGCATACGGAGAGCCTGGTTGTCATGGGCTTCCCGCCGAAGAAGAACGATTCCGAGGAATCGGCTCCTCCCTCGCCGAATCCATACGCAACCCCCACCACGGGCGAGCCTCTGCTCAAGTTGGAGCGACCGGTGGCGGTCGTCGAGCAGCGAGTCTCCAACCTCGTCCAGGGCTCAATTTGTCTCGTCCTCATGACGGGGCCGTTCCTACGACTGCTTCACTGGGTCCCGAAGGGTGTCCTTGTGTGTAGCCCTCGTCAATATCTTCGCTGATCCATTGCTAACGAGCCTTTCTCCCAGGCCGGCCTCTTCTGGTTCATGGGCTCGAACGCGCTGTCCTCAAGCGGCGTAACACGCCTCTTCCTCTATCTCATCAAGGATCGCAATCTCGTCCCTCATGACGAGCCTCTCAAGCAGGTCCGGACGTCTCGCGTCTGGCTCTGGCTCGTGCTCGAGCTTGTCGGGTGAGCGAGCCGGACTCTCTGTCATAAATGATCGGCAATTAACGCTGACTGAGCATCACTCGCCCTCCAAGATTCGGCGCCACCATGGCCATCACCCAGACAATCGCCGCCATCGGCTTCCCGATCGTCATTTTCTGCCTCATCCCTCTCCGGACATTTATCATCCCGAGGATGTCGTTCACCTCGGAGGAGCTCACCCTCCTCGACGGTCCGACGGCCTCGCCTTTTACAATGAAATCCGTCGGCGGCACCGCGAAGGGCATCTAGGCTGTCGCTTCCTCCCCACTTCTCGGCATCCTCCATCGTAATTCCTTTCTCACTGCTCTTGCCATTGCTTGAAGCGTGTATCCCTGCTGCGCCCCGGACGATATATGTATTCATCCCTGTCTCGCAGAGATTAGCGCCTACGCGCAGAACAAGTTGGCGGTGAGTTTAGACCTGACGATCGTTGCCAACGTGTGCGCCATCATGGGCCCATGGCGGTATGGATCGGCTCAAACAGAGGCAGACAGGCACCCGTTGCCAAGATGAGGTCACACAGGAGGCGGGCGCCACGCGCTCCAGGCCGAGTTGGCCGCCTTGACGACCGGCCGGGTGCGCTGGCTGCGTGCGTCTGTCTGTCCCCGCGTTTCTCTCTCCGCGCGCCAACGACGTTCGCCAGCCAACCTACCCCTTGTCCTTGCCTTCCTCTCTTCCGTTCCCTTCCCCCGGGCTCCTTCCCCTCCCCTTCCTCTCCGACCAGTCTTCTTCCTCCTCCGGCGAGCCAGAAGCACAATGCTCCGCTGGGCTAAGCTCGGAAGTAAGGACACCCCTCCAGCAGCAGCCCCGGCGGGAACCTCCGCCGCGGGGGGAGGAACGTCGACCGACGTCGGCGCTGTTGACGGAGGCCACCATGCTTTCGACAACAGCGCGGACAATACGGACGTTGACAGGATGTACGGCATGGAGAACGTGAGTGTCGAGTGACGAAGACGGACGAGACGGAGGTGGACGGAAGGGCGGAGGTCGCGGTCGAAACGAAAGGGAAGCAAGCGAGAGCACGAGGGAGCGTCGCGGTCCGTCGATGTCAACCGCCGGCTGGACGACTGCCTGCTTGTTCTTGGGAGCCTGGAGCAGCGAGCGGGCTGGCCAGCACTCTGGGGAGCGCGCTGGGTATGTACTGATCTCACGACCGATACTCGCACATGCGGGCTGCCCTCATCTCGACCTTGCGCGAGATCGTCGGCGTGAGGCGGACCCCGGCGCCAACGTGGGGGAGGAAGAGCGATCCTCATGCTTCCCCCCCTGCGCGTTGTTGACGCCGCCATCAACGTCATCCGCTTGAGCAGGGGGATCTTCGCCCGCTCGCTCGCTTCTGCTGTGAAGCGACTGCCCTCCAAATTGCTTAATGTTCCCTCACTGGTGTGCTCTCGCGTCAGACGGTCGGTTGCTGACGGACCCTTCCCGACCCCTCTGGGCGCCCGCCGGACCTACTCTCTTTCTTTTCTCCGACGGACGGAATACTTCTCCAGTTCGGCAACACATGGTACGTCCTGTCATGCTCTGCCGCCGCCTCGTCATGGCCTGACCTGAGCCCCACACACAGCTACTGTAACTCGGTCCTCCAGGCGCTCTACTTCTGCAGGCCGTTCCGAGACTGCATCACGACCTATCCCTTGCTCGAGACGCCCTTCATCCCCGAGACCCTCCCCCGACCATCGACGTTCCTCGTTCCCCCTCCCGCCTCGGTTTCGCCTTCGGTCGAGAAGACGCTCTCGAGCGCCATGACGCCTTCGTCTGCATCGAACGCGCCACCGCCATCAGAGAAGAAGACCTCGCGCTGGAATGTCACCAAGAAGTCCTCGGCGGCAGCACCAGCTCCAGTAGTAGCCCTGGCATCACCAGCTTCAGATCACCCTGGCGGCCCCAACGGCGGCCTCGAGGGCGGCGTCCCGACGCAGGTGATCGCTCCTCAGTCGACGGGCCCGCCGCCAGCGAGCCTCTTCCTCGCCCTTCAAACCCTCTTCCGACATATCGCGGCGATCGGCCCGCCAATGTACCAGCTGCCCCCGCCAGACAAGGATGGCAAGCAGGGGCCTCCTGTGCAGATCCGGACAGTCGTCGCGCCTGCGGCGTTCGTCGGCAAGCTCAAGCTGGAGAACGAGATGTTCCGAGGCACGATGCAGCAGGCGAGTTCAGGCCGGCTGCTATTACGTCGCTTGGACACAGCTGACCTTGATGGCTCCTCAATAGGACGCGCACGAGTTTCTGAACTACCTTCTCAACAAAATCGGCGAGGACCTTGGCGGCGAAGAGCGTGTCCGGAGAGAGGCTGAGCGCAAGCGAATCCTCACCAGTAGCGTAGACGAGCGTAGGTCTCTTCGTCTCTTGCATGTAAAAACAAGAATGATAGCTGACTCCTCAGCGTACCATAAGTTTCCGCCTCGCTCACGTCTCTTAGCACACAGCCGTCCGGCTTGAAAGCCAATGATCCCGAGCCAACATTCGTGCACAAGCTCTTCCAGGGCACCCTTACCAACGAGACGCGATGCTTGACGTGCGAGACGGTGTGTGGCGCTCTTCTCCTTTCTGTTCTGATCGCTCGCTGACTGGACTACTGGTTTCGGCAGACATCCTCGCGTGACGAATCCTTTCTGGACTTGTCGATCGACATTGAGCAAAACACGTCGATCACGGCCTGCTTGCGGCAGTTCTCAGCTTCGGAAACGCTCTGCCAGCGAAACAAGTTCGTAGCACTTTGTCTCTCAGTCCTTCCTCTCTCGTCCTGACCGTCCGTCCTCCCTGCCAGATTCTACTGCGACACGTGTTGCGGTCTCCAAGAAGCCGAGAAGCGGATGAAGGTCAAGACGTTGCCCAACATTCTCGCGCTCCACCTCAAGCGGTTCAAGTACCAGGAGGACCTTGGCCGCTACGTCAAGCTCAACTACCGTGTCGTGTTCCCCTTCACCCTCCGACTATTCAACACGAGCGACGACACGGAAGACCCGGACCGGCTCTATGAGCTTTTTGCTATTGTTGTCCACGTTGGAAGGTGAGCGCGCTCTTCCCTTTCTTCTCCCCGCTTGCAGGACTGATCCTCCATGCCCTGGGTTCCTCAGTGGGCCTCATCACGGTCACTATATCGCCATCGTTCGAACAGGGTCCGGCTGGACCATGTTTGACGACGAGACGGTGACGCCGATCGACGAGAACGAGATCCACAAGTACTTTGGCGAGAACGCCGCTGGATCAGGCTACGTCCTCTTCTACCAGGCGCTCGACCTGGACCCGGCAGCCGTCGGTCTTCGGGAGCGCGAGGCGACGGCTGCTGCTGCGTCCACCGTCAACACCACCACTCATGACGGCCTCGGCGAGCGTGGGTTTGTTTTCCCCGCTGCGACGACCGGATCGCTCAAACGCGAGGTTTCCGGGGCCGCTTTGGTGGACCCGCTTCGGACACAGAGGGCTTCTTCCGAGGAGCCTGACTCGGCGAGGACTCCCGTACCGGCTTCATCCCCCGTTCGGCCTCTACTGTTGACGGAGCCGCTGGGAGGCGCGGTCCCTCCTCCTTCGGCCTCGTCACCTGCGGCTACCGCCGTCACTGAGACGCCTCAAATGAACTTTACAGAGGCGCTCTCGGCTTCGATCACGTCATCTGAGTCGTCTCTCGGTATGTCGATCTCCCCGGGAGGTTTCTCGACAAAAAGCAGCAGTTCTCGACCGACGCCCTCTCCGTCGTTGCCTCCATCTCCATCACCTGCCGAAGCTGTCCCGCCGCCCCCACCGCCCGCGGTATCCTCATCTCCCTCCCTCACACCTACCACCGTCACTACCTCCAGCACGCCCGTCAGCAGTATCCAGCTCTCGAGGTCCGACGACGGCAGCTCGTCGTCGCAGATCCGATCCTCGATGAGTCAGAATCTCGGGTCCCGGCCTCCTCCCCCATCCCAGCCAATATCATCCCTGGCAACAGCAACGACCGCCTCGTCCGTCCCCGTCTCGGCATCGTCGTCGTCCGCTCTCCTCCCTCCGCTCGGCCCGCTGTCGTCCTCCTCTATGATGTCACCGGCTCCACCGCCATCAGGGGCAAAGGAGAGGGAGTCCTCTAGCGGAGGCTGGTTCTCCCGCCGGTCCGGGAAGGACAAGGACAAGGACGCCTCCTCGTCCTCCAAAATTGAGCGTCGCACCTCGGGCCGCACGGCCTCGTGGTATGGCAGCCTTAGCGGCGCCGGCGCCGGCGGTAGCTCGAGCTCGCAAACGATCTCGCGGGATCCCACCCATCATCAGCAGCATCCGTCCCTCTTCGGGAACGTCGATGACAACCTGCATGTGATGCGTCCTCCCGTGAGGCCTCGACAGGCATCGGCTTCGTCCTCGGGGTCGGGCTATCCGGAGTCGATGGCGACGATGGACTCGCTCTTCAAGTCCACAGCGGCTGCAAACGGAGGAGGCTCAGGTCTCTTCCACCATTACGCCCCACACACACAGGTCACCACTGTCCCTGAAGATGGCCGTGGCAGCGGGCTTCATTCTCCTTCCTCCGTCTCGTCCTCGACCCCGACAGCTTCCTCTGGCGCAGCCTTCTCATCGTCCCTCCCAGCAACGTCGTGGCTCCAGGGCTCGGCTCCGTCGGCTCGCCAACCACCTCCAATGCTCCACGCTCTCACGACGTCCCTCCCTCCCACGGCGCCTTCCCCAGCCTCGGCTCCTCCGCCGAGCAAGAAGGATCTCAAGGAGCGCGAGAAGGAGGAGTCCCGGCGGAGAAAGGCCGAGAGGAAGACCTCATTTATCGGCTCCCCTGCTGGCCATGGCGGAGCAGCAGCAGCAGCAGGAGGAGGAGGAGGAGGGGACAAGCCGGCGCTCACGAGCGTCGCGGGATTGAAGCAGTTGGGGAACCTCAGTCGGAGCGCGAGTCTCATGAAGGTCAGCGGGTTCGGGTTTGGGAGGAAGGACAAGGCGGAAAAGAATGGCGGTGCAGGGGAGAATTGAGCGCAGTGGTGTCGCCTGGATCATCTGGCCAGGAAAATCCGATGGGTGGTTGGTTGGTTGGGTTGGTTGGGTTGGTTGTGTTTTTTGTGTCGTCGGCTCCATTCGTGAGGCAGGGATGAGCCCCCGTGGGTCGTAGTATCTTCATGCTTTGAATCTTAGACAAGCTACCAGCCAACTAGGTGAAAGGCGCGAATGACGTGTCCACCCCAGCCAGCTGAAGCCGTGCAGAGAGGGACCGGACTATGCTTTCATCATGGCAAAAGAACTTCTTGGAAGAGACTTTCGTTACGTCGACAGTGCACGCGCCAGACTTAGTTGCAACGTGCGTGCTTGCAGGGAAGGGGGGGGGGAAGAGGAAGGAGAGGAAGAGGGAGAGGGAGGAGTCCAGAGGAGCATCCGTGTGCCAAGTTGCCAGATCCGCCGACGCAAGCCAAGGGCCTGGTTCGCAGTTTCGCTTGCTCGCTCACTCGCGCGAGAGGCATGATGTGTGTGTCCAAGTAGAATCATGGTTCGAGCCCACCACTGAAGGTGAGCGGGCGGGAACGACCACAGTGAGCATTGTCCTATCCAAAGGTTTACTCGATGACCCGGAGTCCACCCTTGCCCTTCTTGACCTCCGGGGCCTCTCCGGCCTTCTCCTTCCTCTCGGCACGGAGGACCTGCGAGCGGCGAGAGCACGAGGGAAGACGTCAGCGGGGGGGGAGAAGCGGGCGGGAGGGAGAGGGAGTGCCCGCGGGCGGTTGGGTTAACGCACCTTCTGGGTTCCGAGCTGAGCGAACTTGAGGTTGCGGCGGAACTGAGAAACGGTGGAAGGTGGTCGTGGGCGAGAGCAAGGCGGAGGGCGTTTCAAGGCATGAGGAGGTGGGCAGGCGAGAAGGCGGTAGAGACGACGCGCAGGGAACATCCAGGGAAGACGAAGGGGGAAGGGAGAAACGACGAGACTCGATCAGCACGCGTCCTATCTCAAACACACAAACTCTCTCTCCAGCTCTCTCCCGCGCGCTGTGTACAAGCCGACGGTCCAGACGCCGAACAGGAGCTCCTGCCCGATGCCAGAACGCCAACCTGCCAGACGTCGTCGGGGGGCGGACGCACCTTGGGGTCAACACCGTTCATAGAAGGGTGACGGTTAAGCTTAGGCTTCTTGATACCGTTCTTGTGCGCCTTCTTGGTCTGGTTGTGCGCGGTGTGGTTCTTGGACTGAGGTGAGGAGAAGACGAGAGGGGAGGGGGGAACGGGTCAGACCCCGAGGTCCAGGAGGGGGAGAAAAAGGTCGCGAGGCGAGCGTGGCGGAGGGGCACGACGAGCGTTGTGTGACGGCGTTGGCGAGAGAGGGATGGTCGGAAGGATATTGTAGGGCTGAGACGAAGCGACCCCATTCCCTGTGCAGGAGAATGACGGGACGGGCAGCGTCCTCCCATGCTGGACGAGCAGCACATCCAGCAGGCCGTACCCCTCCTCCCAAGGTGAGAGCCACGGGTTAACCTGGACGTCGCCCACTCTCCCGCGCATGCAGCTTCAAGCTTCCCTCCATCCTCCTTCGGCGGTCGTCACGTCCTCGCCTTTGTCCACAGGGCCATCCCAACGAAGGCCCCTCAGCGTAGACGCCACCTTGGAGCCATACAGGCGCGGAGGGAGAAGGCAGCCGAGGGCACCAGCAGGCCGACGTTTCGCTCGTCGCCCTCTCGCTCGCTTTGCTGAAGGAAGAGCTCACCTTGGCCCTAGAGAAGGGGAGCAGCGGGAGCACAGGACAGGGTCAGCGGTCCGGCACGGCGGCGCATAGGGAGAAGAGAAGAGGAGGGGCGAACATCTTCGAGGTCGGTACGGGGTCGAGAGGTGAAGGACAAGAGTCGAAAAGGAGCGAGCGAGAAGGATTGCCCAGCCTCCTTGCGCCGCGCGAGAACTTGATGAGGGCGTCCGGCGCGCGGCCAGGCTGGGGCAGGCCCATGCAACCACACCCCTGGCTCGCTGTCTGCGTCGGGCACCCAGGCACAGCAGCGTCAGCTTCGGGGCGTGAGTCTGGCCGAGGGACAGTCCCAGACTCGCCAGGACTCAGGGGGAGGACATCTCGCCAGCATGCGCACACGCGCTCCTTGGGCGCAGTCGAACGACTGCCGAGGCCCTTCACCCTTCATGTGCCAGGAGGAGTCGCTGCCCAGCCTCCTGTGCATGCGGCATGTCCACTTCATCGCTCGTGCCACTCCTTCGTCTCCGTCGGTAGACGCACATGTGGCCTCTTTCCAGCTTCGGCCTTCAGCTCCCTTCGTTCCTTGCCTCTGCGCCGCGGGGGATACGGGCGCCGTGTTGGACTTGGCCCCCGTCCTCGTGGCAAACTGCCCGGCTGCGCGCGCTGTTTCCAAAATCCATCGACATCCAGTTAAGGAATCCGCCGTGCTTGCTTCAAAACGTACTTCTCCTTTCGTCACCCGCCGCGGGGTGGCCTCGGCAGGCCATTTGGGCGGTGTGCTTGAGTCGAGAGAGATGGCTGAGCAGCCCAAAAGCCACGTCCGGACAACGGGATCGAGGCAGCTGGCGAGTTGCAAGTTCCGAGTCCGACGCAACAATCCCACCGCAACATCCCCTGCAGCGCGCGCTGCCCACAAATAAAAATAAAAATAAAAAATAAAAGTGAGAGCGCCTGTCCTGTGGCCCCCTGCGAGGGGACATGCACTGGAATCCCATGAAGTTGTCGCCGGCCTGCCGCTGATGCAGAAGAACGAGGAGCGACTGCGAGAGCTGCGTGCGTCCCTGTGCGCGAGGCCGGCCCTCGCCCGCCTGGCCCTGTCTGTGCGACCCGCTCGCAGGGCCGATGGCCTGGGGCTGCCCTGATGCAAGCCAGCCCTGCTCGCCACGCCTCCAGCGCACGCGCGACGCTGGCACCCCTGCGACCGCCCTGGGTGCTTCGCCCGGGGGCGGCGCAGAGGCCAGGCACCCGACCGCCCGAGGCGGCGTCGGAAGGGGCAGGTGCGCCCCTGTCCGCGAGACCAGCAGAGGCCTTTTCCACGGGCGGCGAGCCGCGCGGCGTCGAGTGCTCCCAAGGCAAGAATCTTCACGGCTGCAGCCAGACGCTCACCTCCTTCCCCCAGTCGTCCTCATCAAGGCGAGTCTAGCGCTCCGCCGCCCTGCGTCTGCCCGCTCGCTCATACCCAACTACATCCATTCACATCAACAGATGCAGATCTTCGTCAAGACGTAAGGACGCCCCCCGCTCGTGAGCGGGAGGGGCGAAGGGCGGAGGAGAGAGCACGGCGAGGGACCCATGGAGGGCGGCGCGCACGCGCTCTGCAGCGACTTCTTCGCCGTCGCCCTTCCTCCTGGCTCTGCTCTTCGCCGCACCTTCGCCCCTCCCTGGTTGCCCTCGTGGGCGCAGAGACCTGACAGCAGGCCTTGTTCCCCGTTCCGTTCTGCAGCCTCACTGGGAAGACCATCACCCTTGAGGTCGAGGTGCGTCGCCTCTCAGGCCAGGAGGAAGGAGGGCCGTCGTCGTTCTCGCCGCGCTGAGGCAAGAGGGCTGACCTCTGCTTGCGCGCCCTTCTCTCCAGTCCTCGGACACCATCGACAACGTCAAGGCCAAGGTCCGTTCAGGCTGTCTGGTCTACGTGCTACCACGACACAGGTGGACACGAGGCTCACGCGCTTTACTCTCTTCTGCTTCTCCCTTGCGCGTGCTCGTCTCGTACCTCGAATCCGACCTTGCCCCCCCCCCCCCCCCCCTTCCGCCGCCCTCCTTTTTCTGGCGCTGCTCTCTGCTCTCGTCCTGTCCCGCCGTCCTCGCCGCCGCTTCCACCCTCCCTCCCCATGACTCGCTCGCGCACACCAACAGATCCAGGACAAGGAGGGCATCCCTCCTGACCAGCAGCGCCTCATCTTCGCTGGAAAGCAGCTCGAGGATGGCCGCACCCTTTCGGACTACAAGTGCGCCCGCCCTCCCTCCGCCTCTTTCCTCACGCGAGTTGCTTGCTGACGATTTCCTCCCTTTCTCCATTACAGCATCCAGAAGGGTTCGTCCTGTCTCGCTACACACCGGACCAGGAGGACGAATGACGGACGACCTTGGCTGACCTCGACTTTTGCCCGCGCCCCGTTCCTTAGAGTCGACCCTTCACCTCGTCCTCCGTCTCCGTGGAGGCATCATTGAGCCGACCCTCAAGCTCCTTGCGTCCAAGACCAACTGCGACAAGCAGATCTGCCGCAAGTGCTACGCGTGAGTCTTGCACGCACGCACTTGCATGGGGGACAGTCGTTCGCCTGCCTGCTCCTCGCGTGCTGCTGGGTGTCTGGAGGTTGTCTGGCGGTCCCAAGTCTGTCTTGGGACTCGCGCGGACTGGCCGGATGGACACCCTGGAGCTACGAAGGGGGGCGAGGAGAGAGAGAGAGAGAGAACTGCTGTCCAGCGTTCATTCGAAGGAATCGTGTCCCGGTGGGACATACACTGACTTTGTATCTTCCCCTCTCCAGTCGTCTCCCCCCCCGTGCTTCCAACTGCAGGAAGCGCAGCTGCGTTAGTCCCCCTTCTTCCTTTCTCTTTTTGCTCTCTGGCGAAACCTGGGTGGGAGTTGGTTGGAGTGGGCCTTCGACGTGCCTCAAAACGACCAACTCCTCCCTGTGTCCCTCTTCCGTCGTTCCGCATCTTTCTGACAACTCTTCTTCACGCTTTGTTTTACTGTCAATAGGGACACTCCTCCCAGCTCCGCCCCAAGAAGAAGCTGAAGTAGTGGTCTCGCTTCTCGGGGGTGGCATCGCTGGCTTGTCTCTCGTGGCTCGGCGGTCGTTTATGGGCGTGGAGGAGGGGGGGTCCTTTGGTGGTCTCTCTTTTCTTTGCGTTTGGGGCGGTCGTTGTGTTAGGGGTTTGGCTTGCTTGCCTTCGTTCGCAGGGTGTCCACGCCCTCGACTTTGGCTCGCCCTTGGATGTATGGTGCTGGATTCGTTTCTTTGGCTGTGGCACAGACAGAGAGACAGAGACAGAGAGTGAAGAGGGTGATGGCTGTGCCGTAACACTGAGAGGAGTGTCATTCCTCTTGCATTCATCTCAACTTGCACAGATGAAGTCATCTGTCGAGGATAGAGGGAATGCACATGAGAGCTCATCGGGTCGCGTGAACGGGCAGAATATGATCTTGGCAAGAGCAGCCTCCTTACGAAAGAGCCGGAAGCGAGACGTAGCAATCCGGCTGACTGCAAGCGAAAGGAGCAAATGGGAGAAATCCTAAACCCCCTCTCTTGCCCGTCGAGATCCTGATCCTCACCCTCGTCCTCTTCTCCTCGTTCGGCTTTGACCAGCAGCTGTCGGTGTCTGACTTCGGTATCGCCCCGCTCGCCGGCATGTCGACCCTCCTCGATGTCTCCCGCGCCATTGGAGAGCTCGCTCTCACCCTTCTTCTGGCAGTCGGCCACCATCCTTCTGTCGAGCGCCTGATTCATGCTGTCCTCACCCTCCACGGGAATCCTGGCCGACTAGATCGAGGGAGAGTGACACTGACAATGAATTCAGGAGCTCGTATTCCCCGAGAGCCAGCTCACCTCCTCCCACCGCTTGAGCCCCGCTCGTTCCAGTCCCAGATCGAAAAGCGATGACAGGTCACAAAAATCTCCTGAGCATTTGTATCAGTTTCATCATCCTCTTCGCCATCAACCTTTTCTATACACGTCTACTCCGCGTTCGCGGCACATTGGCGGTCAAGGAAGAGCTGCTCTAGCGCAGGGACTATCTATGGGTAGGTGGCTCAGATCCCTCCTGGTCCTAGGTCTCTAAAGGGTGTGCGAGTCCGTCTGAAGCGCCGAACGACTGGCATTCAGACGACATCAACGCCGCCTTGAATGACAGTAACCTCAACCGTCTTCTCGACCTTGTCAATCCCCCATCTCTTCACCCCTCCCATGGCTAGCGCCGCGGACACATCTCCAACATCATCCGGTTGTCCATGCTTCGATCCATCCGAGCAGATCGCAGTGCTTCCCCTGCACACGTCGCACCCAGCCGCCACTCATCTCTCTCTCTCTTTCCGAACGACCATACTACTGGAGCCCTAAACATCTTGTCGTTTCTGCAGGCCCAAGTCGAGATATGCGGCCTCGTCTGCCCAGCCGGACACAGGAGCCTAGTCGGCGTTCATGCGTAGCTGGGACAACCGTCGAACTGGGTCTGGGTGGGGGAGGATGGGCTCCGGGTGCCCATTGGCAAGCTGGAGCTGCCCACCAGGCGGTGGGCATCTCTCTCTGATGAGCAGCACCGCAGCCGTTACTGTGGTCTGTCGAGAAAGGCAGGGAAGCACGTCCGTCGAGCTGATGCTCGCCTGTCCCTTCCCCTTTCTCCCTCGCCTTCGCCCCCTGGCTGCATCGCTTGTTGTCTGGCCCCCCTTGCCGCCCCGCTGCCCCCTCCCGTCTCTCTGGCTGTGGCAAGGGGCTCTCTCCGTCGTGCAGTCGGCCACCTGGGAACCACGGTCCCCTGTCCCCCAACGACTGACTCGCCTGGCCTTCCTCGCTCGGGCGTACCCGCTATGCCTTCATGTCACGTGAGTGGCCCTCGCCGGGCCCTTCGCTCTTCTCCCTCTTCCGTTCCGGTCTCCCTTGTCCGAGAGGGAGCACGCAGGACCTCGGGAGGGGGGGAGGGGGGGGAGGGGAGATCGGAGAAGTCGCAGTGGAATGCGTTCGATCCAGAGGGATCGACCGAGCTGGGTTCTGGTCCGCATGCAACAAAAAAAAAACCCCCTAAACTTAAAATAAAAATAAAAATAAAACACTAGGACTAACGATGGGAGAGGCAGAAGAAGGAACGACGTCTTCTTGGCATTCGAGACAAGCAGGACAGGGAACTCCTCTTTGCGACGCGACGCCCGCTCCTGGTCTCCGCAGCGGCCAAACGATCCAGAAGAAACGAATCGACACAACAAAAAAAATCTTAGACCAACGTGGGACTTGAACCCACAATCTCCTGATTCGTAGTCAGACGCGATAACCAATTTTGCCAGTCGGCCATGGAAGGAAGGAATGGAAAACATTGTGCTTTTGTTCAATCCAACGGCGAAACCCTCAAGACGCCCCCCATTTCGACCGACTGGCCATCTTGACTCAGCGACAAGCCGATCGAACTCAGTCTCACCTTCCCAGGTGCAATAGAACATGGCTCCGGATCATACAAGATCGGCACACACCTGCTGAAGATCACAGGCTTCGTTGAGTACTTCCTCTACCATTTCCCCAAGGGGTGCCAAGATGCGGCCACAGAGATCAGGGACTCCTTCGTGGCCAGGCTGGAGAGGTCTCCGCAGGTGGAGATCTGTATCGAACGTAGAGAAACGGTAGACATTGTACTTCCAGTAGGCTTCATTCCAGAAGTCCGTATCCAAGCTGACTTCTTCGCGCCGTGCCCGGAGGTAACCCTGTCATCGCGCAGGGAGAGCTCTTTCGAGCGGTTTGATGGGAGATCACCATACGTTTGGGCAGAACCACAACTCGTCGTCTGGGGAAAGGAACACGGCTGGCTATCCAGCTTAGATTGACGGGCCGAGGTCCTCCAATGAACCCTCCAGACAGCACGGAGCTCTGTCTTATAAGTCCTTGGGTCGAGGCTCGTTGTATTGATGATACGCTTGTGAATGCGGATCGAGGCGGTAAGCTCCGGCTTGAGAAGCATATCGCCAGTCCACTGAGCTCGCGCTTTGATCAGCCGGAATCGGAGTGGCGTGAAGCCGAAGCCACCGAGGGCTTCCTGCCAACGAGAAGGCCCATCGACAGTGCGACTGCATGGAACGCCGAGGATTCCATGATTTGTATCTCAGTCGTGAGTTATACGTAGAGGACGAGGTAACCCTATGAGAGATGATGATTCGTAGCTAGATAGAAGGAAAGCGAAAATGAAAGTAGGGATGGAAGGAAAACAAAAGATGGGTTATGGACATAGGCCCATTAGAAAAGGTAAGATATTAAGATGACCAGATACACCAAGCATTGGCTATGTACCACCAGCCATACTTCATATTTCCTCGGTCAGGCCATCTTTACGCTATATAGATGAATGATGAAAAGAATCATATCATGAGATCTTCAAAATGGTGTGGTGAAGTGGCTATCATTGGTGCTTGCCATCCGCAGCATGCACTAGGCCCGGGTTCAATTCCCGGCACCATTAATCTTTTATCCAGTTTTCTGTATTATTCATTCCCCCAGCGAGCGCTTGATCCCATCGTTTTTGACACCAAGGACTCTCAATCAGAATGGCTGAATGCTGATCTAGCATAAGGGCTCGCTAGAGCGCTGGGCGAAGCCTCGATCTGCAACGTTCACACGCCTTCCTCGGAACTAACACAACATAGTCTGTTTAAATCTGACATCTCCTTAGGTCGCACGACTTGTCAGGCTGATGACTCTATAATATTTACTCGTCCTGCTTCCTCGTCCTGCAACCCCGAACTAATTTAGTTAACTTGATGTGATAGATCGACAACAACCAGCTAGAAGTGTCCGATACCTCCTCTTCAAAACAGAGCCTACAGCAAGCAAAATATATATATTGTACCATTCTCTTTTGGTGCTCCGATCCCGGATCTTCAAAAGTCGACCTTATGTAAGTCCCTCGGCTGTCGGGCAGACAATCCCTCCTCGTCGACTTAATGCTCGCGAGCAAGCAGAAGGCCGCGAAGGAAGAGAGGCCCCCCTCTGACGCCGAATCTGAAGCACAAATGGCAAGCCATACAGCGAGACAAAGGATTGAGTCAAATCAGGAATGTCGTACCGACCTTTCGCCGACCAGTGTCCGTTTCAAATTTCCCTATCTCTCCGTTGCCGCCCAGAGGCAGAGATCGTCACGGGGAGGGAGTCAACTTTCACAAAATTCAACTCTAAGATATTAAATAGACTCCAATCCATTATTCGACCTCGTCGTGATGATTCAAGCGAATCTCAGTAACACTCTCCGAAAGCAGAGCCAGGACCGTGGCCGAGGGTTTCGCCGCTTCGCGTGTCCCCGTTAGATTGCCATCCTCGTGTAAGAGGTTCAGACGGCTCAAAATAGGTAGAATGACGGATTAGATCTTGAAACGCATCGCTGGCCTCAAGGATCGTGTGGTACAATACGACGAAATCCAAGGCTGGATCAGAGGGGATGCGGCCGCGTCAGAAGAAAGACGTCAAGAATGCTGCCTTTCCCTTCAGGATCGTCAATCTCGAGGATATCTGTCATCAAAGGAGCTGGATGTTGGGAGCGGCGAATTGAAAATTTGGGATGACGATGTCGTGCGGGCAGAGTTGCTCATTTTAAATCGTTGCTGTCCACCACGGGACCGAGACTTTAACGAGACCAGCCGCCAGATTGTAAGAAAAAGCTTCAAAGGGTTCCAGAGAGCTCGGAGAGATGCCCTTTCGCATGGACGGAAAGAGATGCTCGAGAGGAAGAGTAGAGAGCGAACCTGTCAGTCAGGAAGATGCTCCGAGTTGGGGGGCGACTGACCTCTACATGACTGCATGTGGTAATCTGAAATGGCTTGATGGTTTAAACGTAGACAGAGGAGAGGTGACGAGCTAAAGAAATCATTCTCATTGTCGAGAGGAGGGATGGAATAGAAACTTCAGGAGAAGGACGACGATCGAGGAGGTAGCATACTCGCCGTCGTTTGCCGCCTCTCCCCACGCAAGGGTCCTCGCGTCGATGCAGCCGGCCATTTACTCACACACCTTCAGAAGATCGCTAGGGCAGACCCAGTGATATTGCTGAGACGACAAGGCGAGAGAAGAAGTTGCGATAAAAGGCCCCATTAGCGGCGTTTTGTGGGCGCCCGGAGCCCGAGAAAGCCACATCTACGGAAAGCAATGGCTTAGCCTGCGATGGATGGTAAATACCTTCAACTCAAGGGCTAGAGCTTTCTTCTTGTACGCCTTGAGGGAAGCTATCGATACAGGTCTGTCCGGTCCTTAGGCAAGCGCGACTGATCTGATGAGATCGAAGGGGATGGGGATATATCGGACGCTGATCGGACGCCTTCCGTCTCGCTGATTTCTTCTGATTTCCTGAGCTCAATTTAGGCGCAGCTTCTCTCAAAAACAGGATGATGTTTTCACATAGGTCGAGCAAGGACCGGTCCGCTGCCCTCGAGGCGGTGCGAATGAGGAGCTTCGGCCCTTCGGCGACGTTGGTGAAGCTCAGCGCCGCGCGGTGTCAGAGAAAGAAGCCCCCGAGCAACAGCTGGCCTGAACCGCGTGTATACCGGGGCCGAGGCGCTCTCTTGCGAAGGGGACAGGGAAGGGTAACCTCACAAGTGGGTACTTGCCTGTGCTTATCCAGCCTGGAAGATGTATGTAGATGCTTCGATTTCAATGAAAGCGTTTCTTGAGCAAGGCCGAAACGGCGTGCGCAGGCTTTCCTCTCTATCTCATCATTCCTCTTCTCTCTCTCGCGAGACAGTTTACACGGACGAGAGGTATTCATCCGACGCATGGCCATGGCAGAAAAGCGGCTCGTTCGGCTCCTGACAAGGCGTCCCTGAAGAGCGAGCCAGAGAGCGACGAGTGAGCATACGTCAGTCCGTCAGACTGGGTCACCACCCATTGCAGTCAGCCACCCCCGGGCCGGCTTCCCCGCCGGAGAAGCTAATTCATCTTACGTCGCCTGACCGAATTTGGTACGCCAAGAACATTTTCACCTAGCAGATGAGATGGAGGGCTCTCAGGCACTCAGAAACGCAGTGCCAGTCTCGGCTCCTGCGTGCCGTCGTTTGGCGAGCTCCGGAGACCCCGGCCCGTCGAAAAAGATCAAGATGGATGCTCAAGCATCTCCTTCTCGCCGTCTTATAGTGCATTTTCAGCGAGAAGAACTCACAACCACATCCCTCCTGGCCGCAGCAAGATGCACTTCCTTCCCCTCCTCTCCCTCGCTGCTCTCGCCTCGACCGCGGTCGCCTCTCCCATGGAGGCTCGCGGCGCTTACAAGCTTCCCTCGATCCGGAACAACAACCTTCGCAAGACCTGTGTTGTCCCTTCCCACAGAAGTGCTTCACGATATCGCCCGTTGAATATCTGTATTGGAACATTGGCTAATGGAAGATCCCTCTCTCACTGGTTCCGTCGCCATCTCCGTCTGTCTGTGCGCTCTCGCCCTTTAGACGCCAGCATCTCCGACGTCCCAGCCATCCACAAGGCGTTCGAGGAGTGCGGCAACTACGGTAAGATCGTATTTTCCAAGGGAGAGGTTTATGCCATCAACGAGCTTCTGTGAGTGTGCCCCCTTCCCTAAAAGTGACTTCGATATACAGCGCTGATCTTCTGGATTTCTCACGTTGGCTAGCGTCATGGAGGGCTGCAACCAGTGTGTCGTCGAGGTATATGATATCACAAATTGATACTTCTCCATATCAGATCAGTTGACAGGCTTTCTTGCTCTTCACAGTGGGATGGCGAGCTCCGCCAGTCTGCGGATATCCCCACCATCCGTGAGTCGCTTGCGAGTCGTTTTTCCCCTCAGTTTATGTATTGAAAGCTCCGTCCTCCAGTCGAGACCCAGGTCTTCTTCACCTACCAGAACAAATCGACGAACATTCTCCTCAAGAAGGCTCACGGAGCCTACATCCATTCGCCCGCCGGAACCGGCAAGCTCAACGGCCAGGGCCAGGTCTGGTGGGACGCCAACAAGAACGACTCGGACCTCGACCCGGGAACGCTCCGTCGTCCGTGAGTCGCGATTCTTGCGGTTCAGAGCAGGTGATCTGCGCTGACCCGTTCTTTCCAGAATGCTCTGGACCATCATCGAGTCTGACCATGTCCTCGTCGACGGTCTCACCATCACTGAGAGCCCGAACTGGGTGAGCCCCTGCGGATTACTGCACGCTTCAAATGAACTTGTACTGACAATACATCTCTCCGACAGAACCTCATGGTTTGGAACTCGAGTTACGTCACATACCAGAACATGGCCATCGACGCCCTGACCAAGACCTCGTCCAAGCCCAAGAACACTGGTCAGTCCGACCGCAGCATCCACCAACTTGAGTTGGACCATTTGCTGACTCGGCGCTCACATCATTGCAGACGGCTGGGACACCTACAACTGCGACCACGTCCTCATCCAGGATTCAGTCATCGATACTGGAGATGATTGTGTAGGTTCTTGCACTACCCCGCTCTAGCATCAGCTTCTTCTAACGCCTACTTACTTTCTTCACCAGGTCGCCTGGAAGGGCAACAATACCCACATGACCGCTCGCAACCTCGTCTGCCGCGGAACTCACGGTGTCTCCGTCGGCTCCCTCGCTCAGTACGCTGTAAGTGAAGGCATATATTCCGGTTTGGAATGGATAACGCAGATCCTGATTAGTGCGCTCTGCCTCTCAGGGTATTCACGACTACGTTAAGGGCGTCTACGTCAAGAACGTCACCTTCGAGGGTGGAGACAACGCCATCCGAATCAAGGTCTGGCCCTCGCTGCCCGAGCATGGATCCGCCTCCGTTGTTAGTCCTCTATATTCTCATCATAACTCCCAATAAAAAGTTCTGACATGTTTGTTTCACAGGAGGACGTTTTCTACTCTAACGTCACCGTTAACGACGTTACCTCGCCCATCTGTGAGTCTTGCACTCTTCAGACGGCTCCCGACGGATGTTGACAGGCATTTTCCACTTGAACAGTCATTGAGTCGTGCTACCAGTCCACCGCTGAGGAATGTGTCGCTGTGAGTACACCGCTGTGTTGCAGAGACCCGAGAGTCAGGAGAGAGGGAAGGGGAGGATGTTGCTCGCAGCTGCACCTCTCGCGCTGCGTCCGGATGATTACCTGACACGCTTTTACGATCTTCTATCGTAGTACCCCTCCAAATCGACCTTGAAGGTAAGAGCTATCCTTGAAATGACTAGCGCTACGCCAGGACGTCGAAACTGACTAAGCATGCCCCTTCTGCTCTCAGAACATCCACATGTCCGTTCGCTTTCGCTGAAAGGATGATGCTCGGCTGCCCCCGCTGATCTCCTGTTTTGGTCTTCTAAGCGACAACGTTCGTGGCACGTCAAATGGAAAGAAGAATGCGACTATTGGCGACCTTCGTTGCCCTCCGTCGGGCAACTGCACCATCTTCCTGTCGGACATTGACATCACGCCTGGAGGCAACTCTAACGGTACCACGGGCGTCTTCCTTGTACGTCTTAGGCTTAACCCTAGCCCCTGCTGTCGATCTCCTCCATTGAAATTACCGCGACCTCTCGGTCCTCCGTTGAGCCGCTTGCTGACCGCGCGGCCCGGTCCGTCCGTCCATCTTTTTCTTCCGCAGTGCGAGGGCCTTGCTGCGGATCCCGGAGTCCCTTGCCTTTCGAGCACCATCAACGATCCCGGAAATGTCCAAATTCCTTACTAAATTCTCCTTAGCTACGCAGTCCCTTCCGTTTTTGTTGGGCTTGGGCGCGGCGACATTCCGCACGGCACGATTTGTAAATGACTTGCTTTCCTGATTCTTGTGCTTGCTTGACGACTGCGAAAACCGAGCGTACTCTTGACAGGTTTGTCTAGAAGTTCGGCGTGCTTGTGTGAGCACCTGAAGACACGCTAATGTCGGTGAAGAGGCGGCCGAAATGAATTGCGGGACGTCGGCTTCGCTTGCGTTTTAACCTGTCTCTCGCTGCCCCTACTTCGGATGAGTCCTGTCGCGATCTTTCTTCTCTCTCTGCTCGAGAGCTGGCGAAGTCTTCCCACACCTCTGTCGAACGGCCCGCCTGCAATTCGCCGCAACTAGCTCACGAACCGTTCCTCGCCAAGACCAGAATGCTCCGCTCGAAAGAACTGCATTGGCTTGTCTCTGCTGGTGTTGCTGGGGAGTCCTCTTCTTTGTAGATGAAATGAGCACGCGGGGGGGTTATGTGCACTCGCGTCGACGAGGCTTAATCGAGTTCGACGCTCCGGTAAAAAAAAACAGACTCCATCGTGTAAGCAAACAACTCGGTGGTAGATCGACTGCCATCGAGAAAGGCTTCAACAGGCAGCAAATACATCGATTTGACTTCGGGCTGTAGCCACCCATCGAGCGAATCACTTAAAAAAAGAGTCCCTGGAGTGCAAAGCAAATGCAGGGGGACCCACATCGCATGGCTCTCGATGAGTGGCTGAGAACTGGTCCCCCATTGCACGCGAGAGCTCGCACCAAACTCCCACGCCGTGCCCACGCGCTCGTCCGCTCTCCCGTCCACCTCATCTATCTTGTTTCGTTAACCACCACCACCCACCACCACAGCTCGCTTACCTCTCAGCCCGCACGACCTACTCGTATTCTACTTCCCGCTCGACTGGACCAGTCTCGTCTTCGCTCGCACGCCCATTCGCCCATCTAGACGCGCCTTAGCCCCGCTGACGGCTAGCTGGCCTCGCCCGACGCCGAGGGTGCTCTCTCCGTTCCCAGCCTTCATACCCAAGGGCTCTCGCCCCCCCGCCTGCGGATAGATCCGGTCCTAGCGTCTGTTAACGAGGTATGTTCTGATCTCCCACTGCTAGTCTCCGGAAGCTC
Organism: Tausonia pullulans; assembly: GCA_951802195.1. Lineage (NCBI taxonomy): Eukaryota > Fungi > Basidiomycota > Tremellomycetes > Cystofilobasidiales > Mrakiaceae > Tausonia > Tausonia pullulans. The sequence goes on from OX637626.1 coordinate 180,236, forward strand.
GGGTGACGGTCGGTCAGTCGCGCGGGTGCGAGCGCGTGCAGAGGCTCTGAGTTAAGCGGAATCATCGTCCCGCCGCCGTCGTATCCTCGGTTTGTGGGACGAATAAGTCAGCCTGAGATCCTTCTGGGCTGGTCAGACAGCCTCCCTACGACTTGTCTGGACTGCACCCTTAAACAAACGATGGGTGACTCGCGACCCGTGCGCCGTCTCCGGTGGTCGTCAGCGACCTCGCCCCTTCTTTCGCGACTTTCTTTCCTCTCGCGCTAGTGCTGTTTGATGAACAACTCCCGAGATAAACCAGGGCTGTCGGACTCTGTCAAATTTGAGGACTAATGCACACCGCCTCGGCCGCACTTTGCACACAGAAATCCTGATCGGCCAGCCAGCACGCAGCCATCATGTCGGGCACGCTCCGACCGATCCTCAACCAGCAGCAGGGTTCGCCGACGTCCTCGACGTCGTCCAAAACCACAACGCCGACGTCGCCAAACTTCGGCGTCTCCGCATCCTCCAGCTCGAGGAGCCACCCGATGCCCCCCGTGCCCACCAGGACTGGGTCCTTCTCGAGCGTAGCGAGCGTCGGACCGTCGTTGTCCACGTCGATACCGGATGGGTCTGTACTGCGTTGGCAGGCGGCTGACGTCGCCGTCTTCTTGGCGTCGGTTAAGTGCGCGCACCTCGTCCCGGCGTTTGAGCGGAACGATATCACGGGCCAGGTCATCCTCGAACTTGATCAGTCGCACCTCAAGGAGCTTGGCGTCGATCGCGTCGGTGATCGCGTCCGGTTGCTCGCAGGCCTCAAGAGCCTAAAAAAGCAGCAGCATCTCCAGGCGTCCCAGGGCTGGCGGTCACTCTCGACGGGACCGTTGACTCCCAGAACGAGCCCACGAGGCAGTGTCAGCAGCATCTCTGGCCCGGGACCGACCGTCGTCGTCACTGGCGGAGAGGACGGGTTCAACCAGACGCCTCTGCAAAGTCAGCCTCAGCGCAAAACAAGCTTGCCCAACGGGTCGAGCCACGGCCTCTACTCGCAGCCGCTCTCATCCTCTCAAACATCAATCAGCTCCTTGTCTTCGTCGAGCCCGACTGCCTCAATTATTGGGATCCCGCCAACGGCCTCCGCTTTCGACCCTTTCCCTCGCATAGCCCTGGGTCTCTCTGGCCATCACCGTCCAGCTCCGCTCAGCATCCCTACTACCACCACCTCAGGACTCCCTCAGGTCTACCAGCCCTCCCCACACAGTTCTTTCACGCCCACCTCTGGTTCCAAATCGTCTACTTCGACGATTCGTGGGGAGCGTCCAACGAGGACTAACTCGCCGCATCCTCCTCCACAAGCGCCCCCCCCGAAGAACGCTCTCCCTCCTCCCCCCATTTTCACCCAAGGTTCGGCTGCAGGTCGCAAGGACGGAACGCCCCGATCGAACGAGTACGCGTCCGCCCAGGGTGGAGCGACTTCGGCTGCTCGACGCTCTCCGTCTGGCGCGGCTATTCTTGGACCTCCGCCTGCCCTTGGCCTGCCTCCAAATCCTCGGTCGCTAGGCCAGCAGGGTGGCATCTCTGGCGCGGCGCTCACGGGCGGTTCTTTCACCGAGCGAAGAGCGAACCTTGCCAAGGAACGTGAGGGACGCGGATCCACAGCCAGCCGGTCGGGGGCCTCCCAACCGTCGTCCGGACCCTCGCTGTCCAACTCTCCATATCGAAAGACGTCCGCGTCCGTCGGTACCGGGTCTCTCGGTCTCAACGGGCGACCGGCACCCTCCAACCCTGTCCTATCGCACCCGTTCGCCATCGCCACGCCCTCGACGCCTGTCTCTCCTGTCTACAACATCACCGTCCCGACATCGTCATTGACGTCCTCCAGCCCGTTTTCATCTGTCGGCGGCTCTAGTCGCGGCCCCATCGGCCAGACGCCCTCCTCGGGCGTTCCTGCATCGCTCGAAGACATCCGACGCAAGACGATCAAGTTCATCAACTACGAGGACGGTAACTCGCGTGTCGTCGACCTCACAGGGTGCGAAGGTGGCGTCGAGATCATGGAGAAGGTCCTCAAGAAGTTTGGCAAATGGAGCGGAGGCGCGAGCCGAGAGTTCGAGACAGAGAGCGACGATGACGGTGCAGACGGCTCCGTCTCGAAGCGTTGCCTCTGTGTTGATGGCTGGGGTGTCTTCCTCGAGGGTTATGGAAAATATGGAGGCGACGGCAGCAGTGAGTCCCTTTCCACTTGGCCTGTTTCAAGAGCTCATTGCTGGTCCATTCTCCTTTCTGCGTACAGGCATTCCGCTCTCGGAGGACGAACTCCTCTCCATCTGTCACGCTCCGCCGGATTCTCCGTCCCGGGAACGCGGCCTTACCATCAAGCGGACCCGTCGATTCCCTAACCGGAAAGCTATCGAAGCCTTTTTCGGCGCAGTGCCACCCGCACCGGGCTCGCCGACCTCTCCAACGACCTACACGACTGGACCTCGGGCGAGCGGGCCCTACAGCTCTAAACTCGAAGCCAGCGATTCGGATGTTGGCGCCCAGGGTCTCTCCTCGAGACCTGGCTCCGGAGGCAACGCCAATACCAAGCGTCTCAACCGCGCCAGCACTGTCTCTGTCATGAGCGGACTCGGCGTTCCTCTCAACGGTCGCACGAGCGGCGAGCAGGGCGGCCGCTCGAACGGCGGGGGCAACTTCTCCCCAGACATCCCGTCCAGCAGCGCTGGCGCTGTGACTCCCTCGGCACGTTCGCCCTCGGTCGGCGGCTTCCTCAACCGCGGCCGCAAAATGTACAACTTCTTCGGCCATCGTCCGCCCTCGGAGCTCATCTCAAACCATTTGATGGACTACTTCCCAGCTGTCCAGCGCAAGGTGCTCGAGAAGACGCAGCGTAACTCGATGCTCCGCCTCGGCTCGGGCGAGAGCTCCACGGCGATTTCGCTTGGCCCTCCCAAAACAAGCTGGGCGGACGAAGCAGCGCACCCATCGGCGAGGATGAGCACGTCGAGCCTCGCTGGCGTACACGGCAGCCCGCGGAAGAAGCGGACGAGTGGGGCCAAGTCCCATGGCTCGTCGGGGGCGAGTCTTAGAAGTTCTCATCGAGCTTCAGCCTCGCCGACTCGGGGTTCACCCGCCGCTCGAGAAGTTCAGAAGGGCGGTGGTGCGGCTGGAGGTACGAACTTCAAGAACAGCACAAATGTCACTTCGACCGTTGGTGGCGACATCCCTCGACTCTCCATTTCGACCGACGACGGCACCGTCTTCTCAAGCTCCGAATCGGACGCTGGATCTGTCGGTCCTCCCCGGCTGCCAGATTTCGCTCCTTCGACGGAGACGCTCTTTGCCTCCCTTGGCGCTTTTTCGCCCGAGCTCCTCTCGACTGAGTTGACCGAGGGTCCGCCGTCCTTTCCATGGGCGAGCGACGCTCGTGGGCGACGTGGGTCGAACGCCTCGGCCAGCCGGCTCAGCATGCTCTCTAAGCTTCGGAAAAACCGAGACCGGTCCGACACAGCCTCGATGCTCACCGTCGATGAAATTACCGCCCACGTCGAGAGTAAGCGCGCGAGCCGCGTTTCGTCTCGGCAGGCTGGCGGCCTCAACGAGGATGGCGAGGGCGAGGGCGATGAGGAGAGGCTCGATGGTGGACTTGAACTGGACGAAGAGGCGGATGCGCTCACGCCCGCGCCCTTTGGAGGGCAGGCCGGCTCAAGGGCTTCGACGCTCGGTGGGAGGTCGATACGCTCCGTCCGATCCGTCGTGCAGAGCGAGGACGGAGACGTTGAGAGCGAGTACGAGTCTGGAGAGGAGGACGAAGACGAGGAAGAAGGGTTTTATAGCGAAGACGAGGAGGATGACGATGAAGAGGGCGAGAGCGATGTCGAGAGCATCGAGGAGGACGAGCACGGCAAGGCGTTCATGTCGACCGGAGGTTGGTTCTAGCGCTGCTTTTGCTCCTTTTTCTTTGACTGACATTCCTTCGGTCCTCTCTCTTCAGGCAAGCGCTCCATCAAGTGGATCAAAGGCGCTCTCATCGGCTCTGGTTCCTTCGGTTCTGTCTTTCTCGGCATGGACGCCCAGAACGGACTCCTGATGGCAGTCAAGCAAGTCGACGTCCCGACGGGTCTCTCGTCGAACGAGGAGCGGAAAAAGGACATGCTCAGCGCGCTCGAGCGCGAAATCGAACTGTTGAAGGAGCTCCAGCACGAGAATATTGTGCAGTATCTCGGTCGGTCCCCTGCCCTCCCTTCAGCTCGTTGCGCGCCCGATGCTGACTCCCTCCGCCGCAGACTCTTCGATCGATGCGAACCACCTCAACATTTTCCTTGAGTACGTCCCCGGCGGATCCGTTGCGGCCCTCCTCGGTAACTACGGCGCCTTTGAGGAAGCTCTCGTCCGCACTTTCATCCGGCAGACACTTCAGGGTCTCTGCTACCTCCACGACAAGGACATTATTCATCGTGACATCAAGGGTGCCAATATTCTCGTCGACAACAAAGGCGGCATCAAGATTTCGGACTTCGGAATATCTAAAAAGGTCGAGAGTAGTGAGTGGGCCGGTTCATACCCATCGGTGACTGGACGAACACACGGCTGATGCCTTACCTTTCTCAACAGACCTCCTCTCGAACAATGACCAGCGCAAGTCCCTCCAGGGCACCGTGTTTTGTTCGTCTGCTAGTTGTCTTCTCTCTCTCGCGTCGTTTCCGCTGACATCTTCCTCGTGCTTGGGGCTCCAGGGATGGCACCCGAGGTCGTCAAGCAGACTGCCCACACGCTCAAGGCTGACATCTGGAGCGTCGGTTGCCTTGTCGTCGAAATGCTTACCGGTCAGCGCCCCTGGGGGCGGCTTGATCAGATGCAGGTGGGTCTGGAGCGGTCCGTCTTGACATTAGTGGGCTGCTGCTGACGTGTCTATTATTAATTATTACCCAGGTTATGTTCCGCATCGGTGCCTTGGGCAAGCCCCAGTACCCACCAGACATCACTGCCGAAGCGGAGAACTTCCTCGACAGGACCTTCGTCCTTAACCACCTTGAGCGGCCATCGGCGGCAGAGTTGCTTCAACACCCCTTCATTATCGACCCAATAACGCAGTAAACAACAACTTCCGGCTTTTCTACTCTCTTTCTTTTCTTGCCATTTTCTTGGTTTTTCCCTCTCGCTCCTCATCCCACCTATCCGTCGTCGTCATTTGTCGTCACGCCTTTTAACGCATAGTCCGGAACAAGTTCCCCCTAATCAAGATCATTGCACGATGTTTTGATGCCCATGCCTCGTTCTCCCCCTCAAGCCACTCGCCACTCTGGCGGGTGTCAAGACACAATCGATTCTCTGGCCGCGCGAGCGCGATCCGTCCGCTCCGCGCTTCTTCATTCTCTGACGACAGGCTGGCTCACCTCGGAGACAAGCGACAGGCCTGGATGCGCCGATCAAATCAAGCATCATCTCGAGCCGATGAGAAATATGACAACGAGCCGGCGCATCAACAAGCAATCAGCTGCCGCCGGCCTGGAGCCTGAAACCTGGAGCTTGCCTGCTTCCCGCCCTGGCGGCATCCGGGCGGGTGTTCGCAGCCGCGCGCTTTCTCTCAACCGCCTCGCCTGGCTTGCCCGAATCTCCTGGCCAGCCGCCATGAGCATTTCGCCTTTTCCTCTCCAACCATAACATAACATAAATCTTCACCGCTCAGCCAGCAGTGCACCATGCCATCGCTCGAGCAGACGCTCCTTCGCAAGCAGCAGCGGGTATTTGCCTCTCGAGGAGGCAAGGCCACCATCGCCGGCCTCGCCCTCACCGCCGGCGCCTTCTACACCCTCGGCGAGTCCGGCAAGACTGTCCGAGCTGACGACGGCCAGACAGCGCTTGTGGACCTCAAGATCCGCAGTGCACCTACCTCAGAGCTTCTTCGTACGCTCGCTGTCTACTCGGTCTGGTGAGTGATAAGAAACGGCGTGCTTGATGCTGCTGCCTCCGCCGGCGTCCACCACGCAGGAGACACAGGCAGACAGCCCCGCGTGCTCGTGCGACCTCTTCCTCCGCTGCCTCTAGGGGTCAAGGAGGACGATCCACCGATCCGCGTGTAACTTTGTATCTGTGTCTCTTCTGTGAGGAGAGGATGGCAAGGGAGTGTGGGTGGACCGACCTGCCTCCCACGCGGTGGACTCACGAGGGAGAGGGTGTCGCATGACGAGGGCCTCGGAGCTGACCGATGACTGGTTCCTGTTCTCGATCTCCCCTCCTCTTCCTTCCACAGTCAGGTGCCCTGGATTGTGGACAACAGCCCGACCATCCTTGCCACCATGGGCTCCATCCCGGTCTTTAGCTCCATCACCCAGTGAGGCTCGTGTCGGTCGATCGGACGCAGGGCTTGCCTAGCTGACCCCGCCACTCTCGCCCAGGTTCTTCGTTCGCCACACTTTTTTTGCACAGTTCGTCGGAGGAGAGACTCCGACCGACTGCCTGAGCACGATCCGATCTCTCCGCAAGAATGACATTGGCACCCTTCTCAACTACTCAGTCGAGGTCAATAAGCCGCTGGGAGCCATTTACGCGCCACCCTCTTACGTGCTGACTCTTCTTGCCCTATGTCAGGTCCCCCACGACGACTCGGAGAGCGACCATTCCATCGCCGCCGACGCTGGTATCGATCTCAACGCTGACATTGCCGAGCGCCGCAAGAAAGCGGACAAGCACGTCGAGGAGACCATCGAATCTATCGAGGTAGCTGGCGAGGAGAGCCGCACTATCAAGGCTCCTGGCCAAATCGGCAGCACCTGGGTTGCCATCAAGCTTGTGGGTCATTTCCTCTCGCGAGAAAGCTCGGAACGAAGGACTATGCTGATACGTTGTGCTGCTTTCTCAGACTGGTCTCATGACCGACCCTTCCGTCCTTCATCGCACGTCCAACACCATCCTCGCCCTCAGGGCCGCCCAGAAGTTGGCCTGTTCTGAGACCTATTACCCTGGAGTGAGTCGTTATAGACTGCGCATTGTGGCATCCCGATTCTGACAGAATTATTCCTTCGCAGACCCCCGCGGACAAAGAGCTTTCCCTCATGACCACCTTCCCTGCCCCCTCGTACCCTCTGCCCTCCATCCCTGATGGCGTCACAGCCGACGATCTCGACCAGCTCCGGACTCTCTACAGCGACATGCGCCGTATCCTTTCGTCCGCTCGGCAAAACGGTGTCCGAGTTCTCATCGATGCCGAGCACACATGGTACCAGGTGCGTTGAGCGCAACGAAATATCACTCGCCCTCGTTATTGACAGGCTGTGCTCCCCAAAGCCCGCTATCGACGCCTTCCAAACCATCCTTTCCGCCGAGTTCAACCGCCTTCCGGGCACGACCGTCAAGGAGACTCCCGCTGTTGTCGACGTCCCTGTCGTTCAGCCTCTTGTCTACGGAACGTACCAGGCCTACCTCCGTCGGAACCCAGAGCATCTCAAGCACTCGCTTGCCCATGCTCGCGCCCACGGCTACGCCCTCGGGGTCAAGCTCGTCCGTGGCGCCTACCATGAGCAGGAGTCTGCCCGATGGCGCACTATGGGCTGTGACGGACCGACGCCCGTCTGGGCGACCAAGCCTGAGACGGACGCCTGCTACGATGGCGCGCTCGAGCTTGCTCTCGACCTCGTCAAGGACGACATCGAGCGCAACGCGGCGATCTCGACGTTCGCGGTTCTATTTGGGACGCATAACAAGGACAGCGTCGCCCTCGTTGCTTCAGGTCTTCAGAAGCGGGGTCTCGCGATCCCTACCTCGGAGGGTTCACTTCTCGTCGGTAACGAGGCCCGCAAGCGCGTTGCTGTCGCCCAGCTCTATGGTGCGTCCTGGCCGAAAGCATTATCACGTGGGCTATCGCTGATGTCCCACTCCTCTGGTGATTCAGGCATGTGCGATGCGCTCACTAACGCCACCGCGCAGGCGTATGTCCCCGGCGGCTCGCCCATCGTCCTCAAGTATGTCCCCTGGGGACAGCTCGACGACGTCATGCCTTACCTAGGCCGTCGGGCTATCGAGAACAAGACTGTTCTCAAGGGAGAGGGAGGAGCGACCTCGGAGTGCGCCCGCGCTTGGAACGAGCTCAAGCGGCGGTGGTTCGGGTTCGCCTGAGCACCGCGCACACAGCCTCGACACAAGGATCGGGTCTCTGGTTTGACCCATGAAAAGAAGGAGGAGATAAGGAGCGAGTAGATAGAGCAGGCGGCGGTGGCGGCGGCTCATCGTTTCGCGCGCGCGCGCATGCTCCTGGCTTTGCACACGCCTTCGGCTCGACCCCTCACTGTACCACTACCACTACCACTACCACTACCACTTCTGTATACTCTTGCATTTGCTGACTAGACATCATCCCATCTGCCTGCTCTTTTCGTGCGCACGCCTCTGCGTGGCGCTGGATCTATGCTTCTGCGCTTGTTTTCGCGTGGCCGGGTCGCGCGCCTTTCTTCGCTCGCTGCTATCACTTGCCGCGCGCAGACAACGAAGCGCTCTGCCGCCCAAGCGAGAAGGCGCCTGCAGCTGGCGCACATGCCGCGACTCGGCTCGACAGCAGTGAAGGCGCGCGCGTGTTTCCCCTCTCGGCCTCCACGGGTCAGCCAGACAGACAGCCGACCGCCATCCTATCAACCGCCCAATCAGACCCCAAGACCCTACGGCCAGCTCCGAGGCCTCTTCCTTGACTCGCCTCTCTGCCTTGCCCCGGTTGCATCGCAGCAAGCGAATCCTCGGCCACCCACAGCAAGCTAGCGAAGCGTATCCTTCCCCACCTCTCTCCTTCGTCCACTATCTCCCACTCCTGCCCGCCCTCTCATCTCTTCACCCACACTCCGACAGCAATGACCTCCAACAAGGTCTCCTTTCCCAAACCCTCCCCTCCTCCCCCAACTAAGACGCCCGAGGAGATCCTCGTCGAGAAGACCGTCGCCGCCCGTCGCACATTCCGGACCCGGGTCGTTCCGTCGGTTCTCATTGCAGGGACGTGCTTCTGCGTCTGGGCAGGCATCGCCTATGAGTCGACGGCCAACATCGAGCCCAAAGGCTGGCGGCCGTCCGTGGATGAGAAGCTTCGGCAGACGCCCACGGCGGATCTTGTCCGGACGCTCGCTGTCTACTCTGCGTGGTGAGCCTGTCCGTTGTCCGCTCGCTCGCTCGCGGACGGACTAGCGAGGTCGGAGCTGACCGAATGGTTATCTCACCTCCGCCAGTCAGGTCCCCTGGGTCGTCGACCACAGCCCGAGGATCCTCAAGACGATGAGCTCCCTCCCTGTCCTCGGGCCAGTCGCCGAGTACGTGAGAGACAGACGGTCGACGCGTCCCGGCCCGACATCCGTCGGCTCTGTCTTTCCTTCCTTTCTTCTCTGACAGGTCTCATTTTACCTCGTCCATCCCGCTCGCTCTCAGGAACATCGTCCGGCACACATTCTTCTGCCAGTTTGTTGCTGGCGAGACCGCCGATGAGTACCGGCGCGTCATCCGAGCGCTTCGGAAGAACGAGATCGGCTGTCTGCTCGCGTATTCAGTCGAGGTCCGTCCGCGGAAGAGTCCGCACTTCTATCGTGGATGCGCTAACGTCTCTTTTGACCTTCCAGGTCGCACATGAAGAGTCCGAGGCGACAGCCGGCCTTCGATATCCGCCTGACTCCGCCGACCACGTCGATTCCGCCGAGGTGGCGGCCGCTCGGCGCCGGGCCGCGCGCGAGCACATCGATGCGACGATCCAGTCCATCGAGGTCGCCGGGGAGGAGAACCGGGCAATGCTTGCTGACAAGGGAAGGGCGGCGAAGGGCGAGACGGGCAGCACTTGGGTCGCTGTCAAGCTGGTGCGCCGTCATCATCGTTGTCCGACACACTGAGCGAACGCTCACACTTCCCTTCCAGACGGGACTCATGCCTGATCCCTCTGCGCTTCACCGGTTTTCGAACTCTATTATCGCCCTTCGGTTGGCGCAGAAGACGTCAACATCCGCCACTGTCTACCCTGGAGTACATCGTCGTGCCCTCATGATCTTCGTCCTACTCTACCTTACTGACTTGTCTAAAAATCAGACTCCCGCCGACAGCGCGATCGCTCTACTGTCTTCCTCTCCAGAATATGCACCCATGCTGCCCTCCGTCGAGCATGGCGTGACGCCGACGGATATGGGTGACCTTCGCGCTCTGTACGGTGACCTGCGGCAAGTCATTGGTACTGCTCGCACTCACGGCGTTCGAGTCGTCATCGACGCCGAGCATACGTGGTTTCAGGTGCGCCGATCCAGCGCGCGATCTTGCGGCTTGTCGCTGACTGTTCCGTTCACTCTCCCAGCCTGCTGTCGATGCCTTTCAGACGGTGCTCTCTGAAGAGTTCAACAAGCTCCCATCGTCATCTTCTGATCCGTCTTCCGGATCGAGGAAGGGCTGGCTCTCTCGCTTCATCTCCACCTCCTCGATTGAGTCCTCAGAGAGCGCGTACCCTCTGGTCCAGCCTCTTGTCTACGGGACGTACCAGGCCTACCTACGACGGTTCATAAAGCCTACTAGCTCGTCTCTTTTCATCATTTCCTCCTGACACTCGTCCCGCTTCGACAGCACATCCGACCACCTCGATCACTCCCTCCGCCGGGCCCGCACCAACGGCTACGCCCTCGGCGTCAAACTCGTCCGTGGCGCCTATCATGACCAAGAGACCGCCCGGTGGGCCGCTCTCAACCGATTCGGCCCGCCACCCGTCTGGGAGACCAAAGCCGAGACAGATGCCTGCTACGACGGCGTTGTTGACCGCTTGCTAGATCTTGTGCGGGAGGATGTGGAGAGCAAGACGGCGGTCCCGAGGATCGCAGCGCTATTCGGGACGCATAACAAGGCGAGCGTGGGAAAGCTGGTGGCGGGACTTGTGAAGAGGGGACTGGCCGACCCGGTGTCAGAGGAGGAGGAGAAGGACGAGAAGCTCAAGGGGCGGCTGAGGGTTGGCGAGGAGGTTCGCAAGAGGATCGCCGTTGGACAGCTCTACGGTATGTCTGGGCGCGCGAAAATACAGGCCAGAGTAGCATGAGTCCTGACACTCCATCTCACGATATTGTAGGCATGTCGGACGCGCTCACCAACGCCACAGCGCAGACTTTCGTCCCCGGTGGAGCACCCTTGGTGCTCAAATACGTCCCCTGGGGCAATCTCGAGGAGGTGATGTCCTACCTTGGCCGCCGGGCCATTGAGAACAAATCTGTCCTCAGCGCGGAGGGGGGCGCGAGCGCCGAGTGCGCGAGGGCCTGGCGCGAGCTCAAGTGGCGGTGGTTCGGGCTCGAGTCGATCCCCAAGTAGAGGGAGGGTGTGGGTATTGGGCGTTTGGAAATTCAGAGTATTTAACTGTGATGTACATATGCCGTCTTGCTGTTCAAGTAGGATCCATTCAATCGCCTGCTTCCTTGTGAGCCCGACCGCTTCAGCTTGCATCTCAGTATACGAATCATTCGTGTCACTGCATAGGATTCCTCGAAAATTATGTCGAGACTAGTTTCCAGTAGCCCCTGAGCAACCGGTGATGAGACCCCTGCACCCCTGCCTGCCTCCTCCCTCTCAGCCTCAGCGCGTGCATGAGCCTGACCTTCTCTAACCCTCAACATCCACCCCCCCCCCCCTCTCGAGACTGCCCTCTTGTCTCCCGTCCTCCAACCATCAAATCTCCTTCGCATTCCACCGCTACTCGCCGGTACCCATCGATCCCCTCTTGCGACCCATCATGCCCTCCTTCACGCCCAATGAATCGCTCCAGCTTGTCTTCTCCCCGCACCTGCTCCCGGGCCAGGTCCAGGCCGAGCTGCCCTCAACGTACCACGTTCGTTCTACACGAGGTCTCTATTGCTTCTTCTTCAACTGATTTCCGTACTCTCATTATATTTCGCTGGGTCCTTGGTTCTCGCGCCCTCAGCTGCGACCGCTTGCGACGACCGACGTCCGGAGGGGCCACGTCCAACTGCTTTCAGTCCTCACCGTCGCGCCCGTCTTGACTGAATCTCAGTACGGCGAAATCACCGCCGAGATGATGCACCGGTCAGGCAAGGGAGGCTACTACCCCATCGGTGAGTGGGTGTGAGAGGGGCTCGCGAACCCAGACGCCTCGCCTCGAGACAGGCAGGCGCCTCGCGTCGTCGTCAATGCCTTGCCGCGACAGGCGTTCACCCTCGCTGACGTATGTCCTCTCAACGAATGAACTATCCTAGTTATCGTCGACAAGGACACCGACACCATTATCGCAACGGGAACGCTCCTCGTCGAGCGCAAGTTCATCCGGAGTGCGTCTCACCGCCTCTTGCTGCCCGCCCTTACACCACCTGACCACGACTGACGATCACACGCGTCCTCCGTTGTGTCTCTCCCTCTGTCTCCACTCTATCTTCTCGCTCTCTGTCCGTCCTCATCAGATGGTGGCATGGTCGGCCACATTGAAGACATCGCCGTATCCCAGGCCGCTCAGGGCCGCAAGCTTGGGCTCCGAATCATTCAGGCGCTCGTCGGCATCAGCGAGAAGGTTGGGTGCTACAAAACGATCCTCGACTGCAGCCAGGACAACATCCGTGAGTTCTCTCCCTTCCCTGCTAAGACTATCTAAATTTTGGGCCGGGACATTGAAGCTGACGTGAAATTGCGTGCGCTGTCAGCCTTCTACGAGAAGTGCGGCTTTGTCCAGAAGGAATACGAGATGGTCCGTCCCTTTCCCCTTTGCAACAACGTTTGTCCTCTGTGTTGCTGATGATGCGACGATCGTCTGGTCTGGACAGGTCAAGTACGCCGAGGCTCCCGCCACCGCCAAGCTCTAAGTGCCCTAATGGCCCATTTCTCCCTCTCTCTGTCCTTCGTCTCTTTGTTTTGTATTCTCGCATCTTCTGCCACCTCATATGGACATCAACGCCTCTTCTGGCGCCTCTCTCCTATCCTCTTTCTCCTCGATCGTGCGGAGCTGCTCCGTCAGCCATCGAGCGCGCAGTCTTCTCACCCACATAGCATCGCTCTTTCTCTTTCCTCTGTCCTCGTCGCTATTCCATGTGATTTCCTCCGGCTTTCCACGTGATCTCTTGGCGCTGGGGGGAGAGACGCACCTTGCGAGCACGATGTGCGTCGCTGAGGAGGACGAGCGCGATCCCTCACTAAGCCCCTTGCTTCCTTTCCCCATGTCGCTCCCTCCTCTCTTGATCAGAAGACAGTTCGCCGGTGCTACAAGCAAGTTCCCCCCTCCACCTCAAAGTTTGTAGATCTCATCGAACGGCCGTGTGTCGGCCTTGCACGACATCCAGACGTCGTCGACGGCGTGCTCCGCCTCCTCCTTCGACTTGCACTCTGGGTTCCCCATGACGCTCAGGACGGCTCTTCGGCGGACGCATTGCTGGAAGAAGAGGGGCCGGCGGTGTCAGGACGAAATGGCGATGGGAGGGGGGGGGGGAAGGTAAGACAGGAGGAAGGAGAGGGACTGGACGAACCGACTGGGCGTCCTTCATCTTCCATCGGCCACGCATGGCCTCGTTCCACCAGGTGCAGTCCCCCGAGAGATTGGCTGCCCGGATCTGGAGAGGGCAACAAGGGGGGGTGAGCGTCAGTATGTGTGGCGAGACGACAATCGAGCAAGATCGCTTGCAGAAGTGAGAAGGGACGCACTTCCGTGCAGGCGTGGTGTCGGAGGTTGGAGAAGTCTACGTCAAACTTGCAGTAGTCGTACATGTGGATGAGCTCGTGTGTGAGAGTTTCCTTGAGGGAGTAGAGAGGAAGAAGTCAGCCCGGAAACTCCAATTCATGAGTGAACGCGCGTCCATGGAGCCAGGTAGGCGGCGAGAGCATGGCGTGGCAAGGCAGAAGAGTATGCAAGCCAAGCTTGCTCAAGGCCGAGCAAACGGTGCCCATCACAGCCTCGTTCGGCTGGAGGACGGTGAAAGGGAGACGCTACGCGACGAGCCGGAACGGAACGCCGCACGAAGGACGCGTCGTCTTCGCCGGCTCAAACCGAAGTCTCTCGCCGACCTCGCCCACCGCGACCCAGTTGAGCTATATGTGATTCCTCGTATACTCACAGACATCTGCGTTGAGTTCTTGAGCCAGTTCTGGCAAAGCAGGACGCCATGTTCTGGGCTGAACCCTCCGGACTTGGTCGCGTCGCATGGCGCGCAGTGAATGGAGGCTGCCGTCGTCGGGCAGCCACTCAGTCGGAGATGCTTGAGCATAAAATCGACAGCTGGATCTAGTGGGTTGGGAACGTCGGCAAGACCAGGTTTATACGGCGGCAAAGAGAACATGGGTCGAAGTTGGTTTCGGCTGTCAGCGAGCAAACCCTTGACTTTTGCGGCGAAGAGTCGTGGAAGGGCAAGCCCAGACGAACCCTCCTTCATGGTCCGGGTCTTGAGAGCCTCGCACTTGTTCCATTCCTGCTCCTCCTGGGCGAGCCGGACGGCCTCGGGGTCGGACGACGAGGGCGCAGAGCCGAAGAGAGGAAGGCCCGTGATTCGAGAGAGAGTTTCTCGCCAGTGCGGGAACTGCTCGGCATCCGAGGCCGAGAGGATGGGGGACGTCGTCTTGGGGGGGGAAAGGGGTGGAGACGAAGAAGACGAGGGGTCCATGGTGGAAAAGACGGGGCCGGGCTGGTGGTCGTTGGCTACAACGAGAGCGCAACTTCTGATAATGGAATTGGCTTATAGTAATCGAAATTAACCGGCTTCCCTCTCGGCTCCATTCGCTTGAGGCCGAGACCGCCGTCGAACTCCACACAACGCGGGGGCCGTTACCCGGGCACAGCACACACAGGTCAGCTCGCGCGTGCTTCGAACCGAATGACTGGAGGGCTTAGTGCCGTCAGCTCGTCGCCCCCGCCTGATCGCAACCACAGCCAGCTTCCCGCTCCCCTGGCTTTTCCTCCTTCTGTCCCACTCCCCATCCTCGCTGAGCTCTTCCGCTATTGTTCGGCAAAGACGTCATGTCCCAATCAGTCCGCGTGTACGTCGTCCCCCCCTCTCGCTTCCCGCTCAGGCGCCCAGGTTCGTCGCTCACCCAACAACATTGCTTCCCTCAGCCGACGCAGCTCCGTGTCGACGAACGTGTCTCACCCCGGCCCTCAGCGGCAGGCCTCTGGTTCTTTCTTCTCCAGTTCTCCTCAGACGGTCTCCCCCAGGGCGTCAAACGCCGCGGGCGAAGGTCACGACGACGAACTTGCCGACGGGGTCTCAGCCTCTCTTCAACAGCCCCGGGCTCGCCGACCCACCATCTCTACTGACTATGCTTCCCTCGCCGTCGGAGGAGAGAACACCTCGTCATTGCTCACGTCGCCCAACTCTCCCGCAATTATGAGTCCAGGCGGGCGCACCGTTAATAGAGGCCCGGCGCGCGCTCGCTCGCGGACGATCCAGTCAATCTTTGAGACCCCTACCTCGCCGTCCTCGTCCGGCCCCAGCGGTGGCCTTTTCTTTCAATCACCCATGATGGCCGATCCGGCACCTCTGTCAGAGTATGCTCCTCCTGACGCTGGTGGCGATGCCTCGCCTCAAATGGACTCGCGCCCCAGGTCAGCGTCGAATGCCTCCGCCACAGGCCGGACGCCGAGGGCTCATCGGCCCGCGGCCTCCGCCGCCGCTGCTGTCGTTCAGGAAGAACAGCAGGAGAAAGGGCGCCGGCGCTCCACCTCGGTGACCTCCTCTGCCGAGGTCGACATCGTCCTGCCAAGCGATCGCCCTGGGGGAACAAGGGGCTGGATGGAGACGCTACTCACACAAGAGGAGGATCGTGCCGAGAAGCGGTCCTCGAGGGCCGTCTCGCAGTCGGCCGGAGCTCCTGACGAGATCTTGGCCGAGGAGCACCCAGCCGAGCAAGGGGACACTCACCACGCAGATGTCGTTAACCACCTTGATGTCATCGGTGAGAGCCTGCTTCCTTGGTTCCTTTCCTAAAGAGATTTCGCAGCAGCTGATTTGCGTGCTGGCGCCGCCTGTCTTTCCTTCCCTTCCCATGTCGCTCGCCTTTACCCAGACCCCACCGTCTCTGTTGTCTCCCACCTCCAAAACGTCTCCTCGGCCATCATGCTCCCCGGTTGGCTCATGCCCAGACCGACCATCAATCTTCCCGAGGGCCGCCCGCTACCCTCCCCCGTCATGGAGGACGTCCCCGGCGAGGAGGGCACCGAGGCTGGCGCTGCTGCCAACATGCAGCGCAGGAAGTCCTCTTCTGCGGCGCTTGGAGAAGCTACGATGAGACCGCGTCGCAAATCGACTCTGCTTGGCTCTATTGCGCCCGGCTCGCCTGGCGTCCCCGCCGTTGACGACGATGGCCAGGATGACGACAACATCACCCCTAGCGGCCGCGCTCGTGGACTGACGGTCAGCTCCCGTCGACGGGCGTCCATCGGACGCGGAAAAGGCAGCACGTATGTCGAGATCCAACACGACGACCCCCTCGACCAGCACGTCGTCGAGTGCCTTACCAAACGTCAGAAGGCGCGTCGTATGCTCAAGGGATTGTGGCTCTTCATCAAGACACCGTTCGGAATGCTCGTGGCGTTCTATGGGTTCAACGTGGTCTTTTGGGGCGCAGCCATCGTCTTTTTCCTCGCGAAGATTATCAACTTACACGATAAGTGAGCCCATTTCCCCCTTAGGCCCCCTGGCAATCATGCTCTCGGCATCATAGACTCACAGCTCAACTTGTGTCTGGTGAACTAGGTACAAGCAGGATCTCTGGGTCGAGATCTCCTCCCAGGTCGTCAATGCCCTCTTCACCATCACCGGCATCGGCCTCGCCCCCCAGCGCTTCTACGACACCTATCGCATCTTCACCATCTGGCGACTCCGTCGGTTGACGACCAAGCTGAGGAAGGAGCGTGGCCTTCCGGAGCTCAGTCAGCCGGATGACCTGCCGGACCCGGAGCTCGACCCGGATTTCGTGCCCGTCCTCACGCCCAAGCAAACTGAAACTCTCAGATATCAACAGAAGAAGTTTTCCGAGTCCCAGGTGGGATACTCATCAGCTCAAAGACTCTATGTCGGCGGAGACTGACTGACCTTTCTCTCTCCGCTCGTTTCAGACCTGGTATCGTCCGCACGCCACTGAGACACACACGGCCTTCCCGATCCATCTCGCTCTCTGGAATACGCTGCTCATGGACGTGCGTTATTTTCTCCATCTTTTCCCTGCTGCTCTCCTCTCACCCTGACACACTGCCCGCTCTTCCCCTCTCAGCTCAACACCGTATTCCAAGCCATTCTCTGCGGCTGCATGTGGGGTCTCTCCGTTTACTCCAACTGTGGCGTCAAGTGCGGTCCTCCCCCCGGCCGAATCACACTCAAGATGGGCTCTCTCAAGACTCGCCCACCCTGGACGACGGGCTGCCTTATTCCACTGGGCTTCCTCTGTGCGATCGGTGCTGGCGTCATTGTCTGGAAGGGCGGACAGAAGACGAAAAAGGTTGAGAAGGTCGAGGAGAAGCTGAGAGGCGCGCTTGGAATCGTCGAGGAAGAGGACGAGGTGGCTAGCGATAAGGGGGTGAGCGAGAAGAGCGCCGGGAGGACGCGAAGGTCGAGCTCTGTTAGGGCCAGGCTTGCTGGCTTTGGGAGGCACCGTGACCACACTGGTCAGGCCTTGATGGAGGAGGTAGAGGATGGCAGCAGAGGGGATGACGATAAGGCAACGAGCGCAGAGAGAAGCCTTCTCACCGAGGAGAAAGTGCGCTCGATGCCGGGTGACGAGTCCGCCATCACGCTTGGTCATCCCTCGGCTTGATTGTCTTGTCTCCTCTGCTCTCCTTTCCGTTCTTTTCTTTAGTGTACATTCTCTTTCCTCTTCTCTTGGTACCACGTCGGTTTTCCCGTAATATCTGTCCAAAGTTAAGATCGATACGTCTCATTACTCTGCATAGGCCCCTCCAGTCGTCATCCTTCAAGTTAGACGTCCTCAAACTCCTCAATGTCCTCTGTAACCTCGCTGCTCTCAGCCTCCAAGTCCCCTTCCTCGCCCTCACCGTCTCCTGCCTCTCGCGGCGTAAACATCCGCACGCCCGGGTCCATGCCGTCCTCATCGACGACCTCGGCATCGGCTCCACCCTCGCCAGGCTCAACGGCATCTCCTATGCCCAGGACGCTCCGCAGGCTCGCGAGCGAGCGCGTCGTTGTCCCGGCTGATGAGTACGGCAACGAGGCGAGTGCCGGAAGTCGAGCGGGATACGTTGGAGGGATGGAGAGGTGTCGGAGGGAAGGGATGAGGAGCGTCGTGAGACCTCGCCGAGAGATCTGGCCTGGGAGGGGGGTAAATTTTGTATCAGTCGGAGTCCCTCGAGCTGAAATCCTCAGAACCTACCAGACGCAATGATCCCCAGGTGTGAGGCCGCCCAGCTTTCGACCTCAGAGACGACCGCCTCGTTGTCGCGCTGCTGCTTGAAGGCCTCGAAAAAGTCGGGTTTGTACATCTTCTGGCCACGGCTATGTGTACGACGTCAAAAGGAGGAATCAAGGCGTTCTGTTGGACTAAGAAACGCACCGTGGGACCGGCGAAGGCAAGCCGTCGAGGATGCCGCGGACCGTGAAATTGAAGGCGTAGGCGATCGAGGTCGGCGACGATTGCCACTACCGTTCAAAACAGCAAAACTGGAATGAGTGATAGGACAAGGGCCAGTCGAGTAGGACGAGAAAGACGGACCATGTCCTCGTCCGTCCGCAACGAGTCCGCCCCACTCAATGTCTCCATGATGGATGCGCACTCATCAATGTCATTGCAAAAGAGCGGGTAGTTTTGGTGTAGGTACAGGCTGTACAGAGAAGTGTCCACGGGAGCTTCCGTGAAAAGTGCCTGGGAGCAGTCGCACAGGTCAGTCAGCAGGATGATCGAGGGGATCACGCAAAACTCGACAAACCTCAACGTCGACCCTGGTCTGTCGCTTCTCACGATCCGCGAGTTTGTCCGACAGAGGTAGCAATGCGTCTGGCAGAGGGGGGATCGGCTCATCATCCTCGTCTCCGGGATCGTCAACGCCTGTGAAGAAACTGTCAACGTGGAGCCCTTTCCGATGCAAGATGGTGACGAACGCTTGTTGTAAAGTACCCGACCCAACGCATGCCATAGGGCCAGGCTCTGCTCGCGCCTGGTCACTGCGTCCAGGCTTAAACCAGAAAGGTTAGCAATCCCTCCTCATTCCTAATCAAGTTAGTAACTCAGCGCTCACAGGGCCTTCAACTCCTTGTTGCCGCTTGTCGGAGGCTTGCCTCCCCGGCTGCCCCTGCCCGTCGCTTTCTTCCCACTGCTCTTGACCGCAGGTGCCCTGGAGACTTCAAGCTTTGCCATAAATTGGAGGGCGTTTATCGCGCTTCGTATGTCGCCGTTGGAAGAGTGGACAATGAGCTCGAGTGCCTCGGACGGGGGCGTCGGACCCGAGGCGAGGGCAAGAGTACGCTTCAGCGACTTGAGAAGAAGCGTCGGAGCGATTGGATTGAAGCTGTTTGTAGGGGCAGTCTGTCAGGGATTCAGACGGCCTTGAAAAATATGAGAGATTAGGCTGGCTGGACGGACCTGACCACTCGCGTGAAGACCCCATCCCCAACCTCGCGTCCGAGCACGCCTCGGACGTTCCATTCCTCGCCACGCCGGTGGTCCATCCAGCTCTCCTGAGCGCGGCCACTAACACCCGCATCGGTGATGACAATGACAAGTGGGCATGACTCAGGCGTCCAGGCGGTGGCGAACTCGAGGAGGCTCGCCTGGAAGGCCTCGCGTGTTGTTAGGTGGGAGATGTTGGGGAGGTCGTCGATGAGAAGGAGCTTGCGGGCGGTGGAAGAATACGGCGTCTGAGAAGATGAGGAAGAGGAAGATGACTCGTTTGAGAGGGAGAGAGAGGGGTAGGCATGTCGAGAGAGGAAAGCAGTGAGGCGAGAGCTGAGGGACTCGGGGCCTGGCACCCAGCGGTTGGTCGACATAGTCAATTGAGCTGGCTGAACTCTCAAGAAAGATTGAAACTCACCAATAACTCCCCCGATCCCTGCCTCGGACGCGCCCTCGACCCACTCGACGATTTCCAGCCCAAGCTCCGCGGCGATCGCGCGCACTGTCGCAGTCTTGCCGACGCCCGCCGGACCAGAGAGGGCCAGGATGCGCTGCAGGACATCTCGATTAATCTGAAGTTCCTGGTTGTCTTACTTGCGTACGTACTCGATACTTTGCGATCTTCGATGTTGACGGGAGCGCAGCGCTGTTCGACCCGGGAGCATGTGCGAAGGCTTCGATTAGCCAGTCACGGACCTCGTTGACTTTCTTTTTGTGGACGGCGAGATCAGCCTAGCAGAGAAGAAAGTCAATGAGTCTCTACCCTCCTCCCTTTGTGCGGAAAGACGAGGCAAAACACACCGCGTTCATCGGCGCGTAGAGGTCGGTCCAAAGTCCCACATCTACTCTAGAAAAAGCGCCTGGCGGTTGCATGGCTGGAGATCGCACGAGTTAATCGTCAGTTTGATTACTTAGTATCATAATTGAACTAGCAGACCCAGTGAAGGCCTTCCCTTTGCCCTTAGCCTTGTCCCTCCTACCCGGAACGGCAACCTCCACGTCGTCCTCGTCAACCAAGTCGATGATGGGCGCCGCCTTGCGCTTTTTGTCACTGGTAGCGCTGCCTTTACTCTGAGGCTTCCTCGTCGACCGTGGGTTCTGTTCTCTACACACACTCTCGTCCTCTTCGGAGGAGGTGAAAGTGAGGTCAACTGTCTTGTCCCAACTGCCACTGTCGCCTCGCGTCTTTGACGACGCGTCTGTGGGGAGTGCCGGTCGTGACGGCGGCAGCCCTCTCGCTGCTGCCATCGATAACGAGGACGGTGCGAAGTCAAATCGCTGCACCCCCCCTCCCCGAGAATCAGCCATCCAAACACATAAGTAACATCACCGCGAAGGGGCAGGACTCACGGGCGTCCCGAGTCGGCGGAGCGGCTTGCTACCTGCGCCTCCCGACGTCGTCGTAGAGGAGGACGAGTGGGCGAAGCTCATGAGCGTCGTATGCTGCTGTTGGCTCGCCTTCGGTTTTGAACGAGCGGACGAAGAGGACGAAGCTCGGTCGGAGGGCGCCATTTGGGAGAGATGTGGGACAGTGAGGGAGTGGTTATACGAGGGAGAGGGCGAGGCGACTGGCTTTCGACTCTTCGCGCAAGACCGACGGCGGATGGCTGAGGCGCGTCGTTGATTGACCTCCCTGCTCTCTGCTGCCTTAACATTAGCTTGCTCCACGCCCTGAAGACCGCCGAAGCACTGTTCAATCTGTTGGAGATAGGCAGAGTCGATTCCCTGATACTCGCGCCTCTTCGGACTGATTCTCCCACCATGGCGGCCAGTCTGCTTCTCGATGCCTGTTTGAGAGATTCCTGTTTCAAACAGGGTCCCCTGCCCATTTTCTCAGTGGAATCATCCCGGTCCAGCTCGCAGCTTTCTCAGATTGCTGCTTTCTCACTCGTTAGGTACTGATCTCGCCTTCAAAGCCGGCTCCGCTTGTAGGAATATATATCACCAGAACTTCCGTCCTCCTCCCATCAGCCGCCTCGCCCGAAGAATGAGCGCAGAAGGGCGTACAGCCAGCTGCACCAGCCACTGCCATTCCGCTCAACAGGTACGAGCGACGCCACCTTGAACGAAAAATCGCCTGTTCTCCGAAAGCATGAAATTCTCAGCTTCATGAAGCATCCTGTGAGAAGATAAGACTCGGTGCTCACCGGCCTGCTCGTCGAAGTTGGATCGGCACATGAGCGAGATGCTCGTGATGTGATTCGAGTCGAAGGGCTTCTCCGGGGGCGAGGGAAGAGGCCGGCCGCGGAACGTCGGAACCAGAGAATGGAAGGGGATATTCACGGTTCTCAAGCTCTAAATAAGAAGAGAGGTAGGTTTCAGCCCGGCAAGATATCTGATGACGGCCAGGTACCGCACCTCCTCCGAAGCATTTGCGATCGTTGTCGTCGCACTCAGATCTCTCGTGTCGACGTGAGCTTCCCAGTTGATGCCCGACTCCATCCGACCATCCGGCCGCCGCTCCGCTTCCTCCGTCTTGAAGGTGATGGTCAAAGTCGTCGGAAGGCGAGGGGATATCGTTGTAGACGTGGACTGATGGCCGCCCTTCTCCGAGTCGGAGGTAGGCGGGAGGAGTAGCGTGAGGGCAAGGCCAGCATACTTGGGGGAAGGATACGAGAGAGGAGAGTCCTCTCCGAAGGTGTATGACTGAGAGGCGAAGCCGGCACCACCAAGAGTCGAGGTATCTGTTCCGAGCAAGGGGGAAGATCGAGGGAACGAACGAAAGGAAGAATGCATCGGTGTCATTGAGAGGTCAGCCCAATGCGCACTAATGCACCCTTTTCATCGAAGGACGATCATGATTGCGCATGTCCAACTGACCGAGGTTGCCAAAGAAGCGAACGCCCTGAGAGTGATGATGGTGAGAGAGAGCCTCGAGGTGAGAGACAGAAGAGCCACCCCGCACGCGGTCGTCGACTGCTCGCCAGCTGGAGAGGTCAAAGGGGAAAACCTTGGAGGAGACTTTTTCTTGATAAGTCGGAAGGAACATGAGAAGGAGGGACGAGGGGGGTTGATGGTTGGAAGTCAGACGTTGAAGGGCCAGATTCCAGCCGAGGTGACGTCTGAGGCCACGCTGGACAGTGCGCAGGTCTGGAAGAGTCTACGAATACCAAGAAGACGAACGCGTGTTGTAACTGCCAACGACGGCGACTATCGACGCACGCACTCGCCTCACGATCGAGCATGGGCAAGACTATACGCAAGAAGAAAGTTGCCGTGACGGCGGCGAGCAAGCGACCCAGCGCGCTGCCTGCGTCGAAGTCGGCAGCGGGGACGTCGGCGAACGCGACTCGCACTCTCAGTGCGTTCTTCCTCGTTTCCCAGTGGTGCTGCTAGGCATGTCTGCTCACAATTTAGTATGTCTCGCCCGCAGTTCGACGCTTCCATGTACTGCTCAAGCGGCAGGCGCAGCTAAAGGGAAAGCTCGCGGTGGTGGCAGTCGCGTCTCCCGATGACAATGCAAAGGGAAAAGGACGCAAGTCAGCCGGCCAGGAAGAGACCGAGCAGGAGCTGCGAGCAGTAGAGGAGGAGATGGAGTCTCTTGGTGGCTTGGAGTGGTATCAAGTACGTCTTCTAGCGGCGTCGACCTGTCCCTCTTTTGCGTGCGGTGTTTGACAGGTAACCACCTTTTTGCTTCGTTCAGCGAGGTATGATATGGGGTTGTAATGCCTGCGTTGGACCAAGGGATTTCTGACTTGCACACCATCTTTGCAGCATCGACGCTTGGACAATCTAAGGCACGCGGAGGAGACTCCTCGCCTGTCCTCGTCAGCTGGCTCAAGGAACTAGGTGTCCATTCGGGCAAGACGAAAGAGTCGCCGCTCAGGTGCTTGGTCGCATAACAGAGAAACCCAAATGCTTTGTCGCTGACTGTCTCTACTCCAGAGTGCTCGAGATTGGCGCCCTTGTCCCGGACAATTACGGCGCGCATTCGTGGATCGTCAACACGCCAATCGACTTGCACTCTCGCCACCCTCTCATTACCGAGCAGGACTTCATGCAACGGCCCGTTCCTGCGCTCTCGGATCCTGTATTCGATGTCGTATCGTGCTCCTTGGTGCTCAACTTTGTGCCCGAGCCCAAGGACCGAGGTGAGCACGGGTATCTAATAGCTCTTCATGCCAGGCAGTTTCTCTGACTGTCTGTTACCTACTTCAAATAGGGCGCATGCTCCTCCATACCCTTTCCTTTCTGCCTCCTCCGCTGGCGCGGTCCTTCCTGTTCCTCGTCCTTCCAACACCCTGCGTCCTGAACTCGCGCTTCCTCTCGATTGATCACCTCACGGGCCTCATGCTGTCTATCGGATACCGCAAGATCCGCGAGCGCTGGAAGGGCGACAAGGGTGTCACGTACTGGCTGTTTGAGCGGTGCATGCCAGAGAAGGGAGAGGTCGACTGGACGAAGAAGCGGATCTTGGAGGATGGTGGCGGAAAAAACAACTTTGCTGTACAACTGCCCTGATGTATTGACGCTGTTGAAACAGCTCGGAGGACATGATGCCAGCTTGAAGAGAACGATTGCGCTTGCGCGTGTGCGCACTCCTTCGTGCCAAGGCCCGTCAGACTTCCGCCGGATGGTGACATCGCGACCTCATCGCATTGACCCGAGGAGAAACGGGTGTCAGATTCTCATAACAGAAGGGAAGGAAACAGATTGTGGACCTGTGCTTCGGTCTGTAGCACGCTCTGATTTTTCCATAGTCAAGTCATGGATCTGACGACCTGACGTGGTGGCGGCGTGTGTGCCTGTCTCGATTCTCCGGTCGGAATACAGATTGGCCTCCGGTCATTCTCGCCCGGTTTCTCCTGTTGCGCCCAGCCGGGCGCGAGTACCAAGGCCCACGCGTGGGAATGGAAAGTGGAGGCAGATTCGATGAGTGAGACGGTCCTGCCGCGGGCCGACGAAGATCGATCCACTGTGCTTCGGGACCAAACTACTTCGTGGTTCCACTCTCTCCTTCCGACCGTGACCTCGCCTAGACTTAGATTCCTCTTCCATATACCCAGCCTACCCAGTCCGCCCCTCATGACCGCGCTCAAGGTCGCCGTCGTCGGCTCGGGGCTCGCCGGCCTCACGTCCGCGTTCCTCGTCCAGACCGAGGCCAAGCGTTTCGGAGTGGAAGTCGAAGTCCACTTGTTTGAGAGGGTCCGTTCCTCTTACACTCGCCTAAGCATGCACCAGTCGTCTGACGTCGCTCCCACACCACCTGTTCGCTCAGGCTGGCTCCCTCGGCTTCCACTCCTCGTCCCTCGTGATACCTTCAGTAGCGGCGTCCTCGGGGAGCCCCTCAGGACCTGTTGCTTCTTCCTCGCCAGCCAACGAGAAAGCTGTCTCGACCTCCTGGACCGTCGATGTTCCCATGCGGTCCTTCCAGGGAGGTGCGTGCTTATGCTGCTCAGGAGTGCTCGTGTCAGGGCCGCCATGGGCTAGGAAAAGGAGGATGAGCAGCGACATGGAGGAGCCATCCGCTGGAAGAAAGCGCCTTCGTTGAAGGATATGCGATTGGGCCTCGTCATACGAGCTTCTGCCCAAAGACTGACAACCATTTTGGACTGTAGGCTATTATCCTCGCCTCATTGAGCTCTACAGCAAGACGCTCTCCCTGGCTATCAAACCGGCGTACTTCACATACTCCTTCTCTCACCTCCTCCCTGCCGACTCGCCCCCTCGGCTGTCGACGCACTTCCTCTACTCCGGCGCAAACGGACTCTCCATCCCGACCCTCCCTAAGCTCCAGCCTCTGGTCGAGTCATTAGCGAGGCTTCTGCTCTATGCTGTCTGCTACCTCTATCTCCTCGTCCTCGTCTGCTGCCACCAGTGGCTCGGCTTCCCTGGCGGCACTGTCAACGCGTGGAAGCACAAAACTGGCAGAGGCCTTTGGGGCGGCGTGATAGGAGACCGATGGGAACAGTTTGTGGAGGAGATTCTTATTGGGCTCTTTGGCGCCGTCACGACGACGCAGGACCAATCGGTCGGAGACCTCGACGTTGGACTCATTAATGGTGAGAGTGTGCACAGCTTGGCGGTGATGGCGATAACGCTCGTGTGATCGTCGTGCCTGGCGGAGTGCCCACGCTGACGTCTTCTCTGTTGTATGACTTAGGCTACATCTACCACTCGCTCTTCACATCGCATTATACTGTCCCGACCAACTCGGCTTCCATCTCGAATGCCCTTGTCGCCCCTCTATCTCCTTCCAACGTCCACCTCTCGACGACCATCACCGCCTTTACCAGGGATCCAGTCACCAACACCACGAGCGTTTCCTTTCTCCGGGACGAGAAGCGAACCGACCCGGAACGTATGGACGGCTTCAACTCCATCATCGTCGCAACGCAGGCCAACCAGGCGTGTTATCTTCTAGAGAGTCTCACCGACACGTCGGAGAAACAGAGCAATAGCGGCCTTGGGCAGGTCCTGAAATGCCTCGCCGATTTCCGCTATGAAGTGCGAGCTTTTATTCGGTTTATATTCATTACCGTGATGCTTCACTGACCTTGCTACTTTCCTCAGCGCACCATCGTCATCAATCACCGCGACGGTTCCCTTCTTCCAAATCCCCGATCGGACGTCCGAGAACTCAACTTCGTCCGATGCCCTGCCCCACCTTTGACTTTCACGCCTCCATCAGACGGCAAGCGGCTCGACTACTTTCCCCCGTCCAAGGCCTCGACGTACACGCAGGCAACCCACATCATCCCCTCGCCTCACCCCTCGGAGCCGCCCGTGTATCAAACGACGAATCCCATCGTGCCGATCGACCCGGCGACGATTCTGTCGGTTGCCCATCTTGAGCGGTGCGTGTGTGTCGCATCAGATCGCCCAAGGAAGGATTTGCTGACCGACCGCCGCTGCTCGTCCTCAGAGCACTGCCCACTAAGGCGTCTGCGCGACACGTCCATCGGTTCCGGTGTCTAGACAAGGAGACACTTCAGGGCCACGAGGGCTTCTGGTTGGTTGGTACGTTGCCGCGCTGCTCTGTCCGCTCTCTCCCCATGCGCAGCTGACCATCGGTCTGATTGATGTAGGGGCGTACGCTTGGGAGGGGATCCCGTTGCTGGAGGGTTGTGTCGCGAGCGCCCAGGAGGTCGTCCTGGGCAAGGGGGGCATCTTCGATCGTCACAGTTCATGAGACGCATCATCCTGGCCGATCTCATTTTTTTTTACATGTCACACACTCCTTGGAACGATGCGACGCATCTTGCGCACGTTCGACACAGAGAGGCAACGAGAGACACGCCCGTTCGCAGCTGAGCCCCGCCCAGACCAAAACGCAAGCGCGCGTGGCCGGCCTCTGCCTTCCCTCGAAAGCGCGTCTGGCAGTGTGTTCTCCTCAACCTCCACCTTGACTCCATTCCTACTAGGTTTGCCCTTATCGGCCATCCCTCGCATCTTCTACACCCACCTCGGCCTATCCTCAACAACAACGCCAACTACACCCGCCCAGCGCAATAGGCTTCCTCTCTGATATCGACCCCGAAGCCCTCCCCACCGGAAGCTCTTCCGCGAACCTCCCCGCCACTCCCACCGAACCTCCCGCCAACGACCTCGGGCTAGAGTCGCTTCTCTCGCCCGACCGTTCGCCAGGGGCTCACCCACCCGCTACATGACGACGAGTGACTCTCGGCTGCATAATGCTTTCCTCCTCGGCGCAAAGAAGGAGTTCAGACGGGTCAGTCCAGATGCTTCTCGCCCCCTCTCTCCCCGCATCCTCCCATTCGCGCTCTCCGCTACCACCTGTCCTTCAGGCTTGACTCGATTCGCTGTTACCCATCGTCTGGGTCGACTTGCTGATTCCTCGTCTGCCCGCTTCTTAGCTTCTCGCTTTGCCAATTGGGTTGTCGAGTCACAACGGCGGCAGTAGCCACTTCGGTGGGCCCAGCAGCGGCCCTCGCTCGTGGTCCACCAACGGCAACGTGAGCAGCCTGTACCAGCCTCCAGAAAAGATCGACGTCAACGCCCGAGACGTTCTCGGCCGGACGGTTCTCCACCTCGTCGCCTACTCGCTCGAGCCCTCGGCGCTTGAGTTCCTCCGGCTCCTGCTCGATTCGAACCCGAAGAACGGGCTCCAGGTGAACGCGCAGGATGTCGAGAGCGGCTGGACGGCGCTCCATCGGGCGCTCTACGTCGGCAACCTCGCGGCGGCGAGGATCCTTCTTGAGGAAGAGAGGACTGACACTCACGTCAAGGATTGGGAGGGTCTCACCTGCTGGGACCTCTTCAATGGGACTGTCGAAGGGGTGAGTTCGACTGAGTCCGACGCTCCCGCCGACGCGTTTCAACGGGGAGCGGATGCACGTGGGACCTGCTTTTTCGTCGCTAATATCTTCTTCGACTGCTCAAAGACAAACCCACCAGAGGGCGCCACGATGGGCGATGCTCTCTTCACTTGGGGCGCTAATCGCAACTTCACTCTCGGCACCGACGGCGACCGTGCTCTACCGGAACGGATCACGCTCAAGCGAGCGGAGAAGAAGCCGTGCTCCACTGCGTCCGGCGAGGGGGGCGAGAGCGACCGGGGTGATCTCAGGCGCTTTGAAGGTGTTGGCGTCAGGGACGTGCAGATGTCCAAACTCCACACCGGTGCGTCGTGATCGTGCTGGCAGAGCGAGACGCGACCTGACATCCCCCCACCTTCGCCCCACCGCCTGTCACTGTCAGGGGTCATAACGACCGAGCGCTCGAGTAACGTCAACTTTTGCGGCTTCGGCTCTGGGGGCCGGCTCGGTATGTAAACGGGACTCTCCTGTTCTTGAACTAGATCAAACCAGCTAATTCCCTCCTCGTGCGTATCTTCGTCCCTAGGTCGGAATGTCCACGCCCAGATCGACCTCGCGCCCATACCCGACTTCCCTCAGCAGATTGTCTCCTTGGCGCTCGGCCAGGATCATACGCTGGCGCTCACGTCGTCCGGGTACATTCTTTCGTGGGGCTTGAATCGCTTCGCGACTCTCGGCTACCCGGTCGACGCCCCTCCGCTTGGCAGCAAGTTCCAGAAGGAACCCGAGGAAGCTGTTCAAGTCTCCCCCAAGCGGATCGTTGGCCCGCTGAAGAAAGAGGACGTTAAAGGTGTCGCGGCGAGTCGGTGTTCGAGCGCCTGTTGGACTCAGAGTGCCGTTTGGACGTGGGGCTACAACAATGGCCACCTCGGCTACGACGTTGGAGCGTCGTCTACCCAGATCCTGCCTCGCAAGGTTGCGGGAGTCTCTCAGCCGGTCCTCGGGCTGGCGCTCACGGACTACGCGCTTGCGTGCTTGCTCGACTCACATGAGGTCCTCGTCTTCTATCGAGGGGGCTCAACCAAGGTCAACTTCCCTTCACACCCGTTCTTTGCTGAGTCGGCCATCTATCGGCCGCCCCAGTTCCTCAACAAGAGGCCTAAGGTCACGAAGGTCACCAGCTCCGGCATCACGTTCGCATGCCTGACCTCGCTCGGCGACGTTTACACTTTTGTACTGCCAAGCCCGTCCGAGGTCGAGCGCGAGGCGGCGATGGCGGGCGCATCAAGGGACCGGTCAGGGCTTATCAAGCCTCAGCGGGCGTGGGCCTTGCGAAAGCGCTTTACGGCCGTCCGAGACGTCGCCCTCGGCTCGGACGGTGCCATCATCCTGTGCACGCAGTCTGGCCACGTCTTTGTTCGGACGCGGACCGCCAAGGCGGCGGGGAGCAACCCGACAGGCTGGTCGTCCTCTAAGACATCCAAGTTTCTGCGCATTCCGTATCTTCAGCGGATCATCAAGGTCTCCGCCAACGAGTCGGGGGCATTCGCGGCAATCCGGATCGACGCTACGCCTCAGGCGATCGAGGTTGTTGGCAACTCGGTTGGCGAGGACCTGGTCAGCCTGCAACCGCACGTCCGTCGGTGGATGGACGGCCGCAAGGGCACCTACCTCCTCGGTCCGGACGAGGCACGCCTGGGCGAGGACGCGGACGAGGACGGCGAGGTCGAGTCAACGGCCGTTCGACTCGATGTCAAGGTTGCCCATCAGCTCCTTCAGATCACAGACTTCTGGAAGATTGCGGAGGAGTCATCCTCGCTCGCTGGCGTCGCGGGTAGCAACTGCATCTTGCACGCAGCCGGGCGGGACACGCCGGCCCATCTCGCGGTCGTCGCTGCCCGGAGTCCGGTCCTCTGCCGGCTCGCCTCGGGCGACCAGCAGGGTTCCTCGGCGGGACCCATCGCGGTCGAGCGTTCGCCTGAGGGGCTGGTCCGCTTCATTCTGCCCCCGGTTGAGCATATCACGGTCCTTTTGCTCATGCATTATCTCTACACCGACGACATTCCTTCTGTCTGGGACTCGCGTATAGGCACGCGGCTTCAGGAGCTCTCAGCTTCAGGTCGCAGGCTCAACGTCATGGCTGTACGAAGCGAGCTGCGTGTTCTCGCCGACGCACTTGAGCTCTCCAGCCTCGCCGACGCGCTCCAATATCACACGAAGACTTGTGTTCCTCCCTCCCTCGCGAGCGACCTCTCTCGTGCTTTCCAGACCACGCAGACTCTCCTTCCCTCCTCCGCCTCTTCGCCCTCCTTATCCTCCTTCGCTCTCCGTCCGGACGTCATCCTCGAGCTCGCCGACAAGCAGATCGGCTGCCACGAGGCGATCCTCCGGTCCCGCTCCGACTTCTTCTCCGCTCTCTTCGAAGACGACGACTGGACTTGCACGCGGCGCGACTTCGCCGGCGTACTGGTCGTCAACATGCAGCACCGCAAGGCGTCGGAGATGCAACTCGTCTTCCGGTTTCTCTACGAGGGCAGCGGCACCGAGCTCTTCGATTACCACCACCAGGAGACGATCGACCAGTTCCTCGACTTCGTCTTTGATGTCCTTGCCGCCGCCCGAGAGCTCCTCCTCGACCGCCTCGTCCTCGTTTGCTCGACGGTCATTCTTCGGCACACGACGATCTACAACGTGTGCTCGCTCCTCGACTCGGCCGGGTTTTACAACGCCTACGCACTCCGCGATTCACTCCAGCACTACATCGCGCAGAATATGGAGACAATGTGAGTCGCTACTCTTGCCGAGAGACAGGAAGGCATCTGACTCTTGCCGCCCTCCTTCTCAGGCTTGAGAGCCACCTTCTCGATACGATGCCGTCCGATACGCTTGCTGAGTTGACCGAATATGTCATCGGCCGGCAAGGCCATCGTCTGCCCGTCTCTCGGTCCGGTATCCTCGTTTCGGCTGCGATGGACCGTCAACGGGACTGGCTCGCGCTCCAGGACATCCCCAAGCCGACGATCCGCCCCCACCGTCCGCCCATCACGCGGTCGCCCGTCCTAGTGGCAGCCGACTCGTCGGCTGCTGTCTCCCCACACTTTGACCGGCGATTGTCGACCCCTCGGCCGGCGCTCCTGTCACCTTTGGCGAGCCCGGCGATGCGGCCGCTGACTGGAGGCCCGGAGCTGGACGGCATGTTTGCAATGGACGAGGACGTTGAGCTCGCGGCGGCCGTCGCTGTGTCGCTTTCCATTGGAGAGTCGGCGACGCTGCCTGGTGTTGGAGCTGAGCCTGCGGCGTCGCCCTTGTCCCCGCCTGCGTCGTCCTCATCTTCCTCGAAACCGGTGTGGAAATCTCGGGCTGTCGAGGCCGAGAAGTGAGTCTCTTCCCTGATCTACATCAGCTCCTGAGCGAGGATCTGACCATCCTTGTTCCCGTCCAGGACCGATCTCCGAAGCATCATGGCCGAAAGCGCCAACCGTCGGGCACCTCAATCTCCAGCTCGGCCATCGACGGATCCGAGTCCATCGCTTTCCTTCAAGCTGTCCCAGAAGGACCGTAAGAAGATGAGCGCCACCGCCCTTTCGACCTCTCCTGGTTCGTCTTCCCCTTCCTCCCGACCGACCGAGGGCTCCTCATCCGGTCCTTCTACGCCATGGCGCCTTCCAGCCACAGCGGGCGCAGCCGCTCGCCCTTCGCCCTTCTCCCCTTCGACGCCTCCAACGACTACGAGCCCACCCCCCTCCTCTCTCCCCCGGTCGCAACCGACGTTCCCCCTGCTCGCTCGCTCTGGCTCCAGCACTGGTCTCCCAGCGCTGTCCCCCCGGCCTGGGGCCGCACCCGCAACGCCGTCCTCGATGCTGCCCTTGACGCGTCCATCGGCCTCGAATGCCTCAGGCGAGGTGATCCGCCCAAGTCGGATGTCTTCCTCCGGAGGTGGAGGAGGCATTGGCAGTAGCTTCAGCGGCTACAATGTCCCCTCGACCTCTCGTCGAACCTCCTCCGATGTCGCTTGGGCCACACCAACTTTCACCGCTCCACCCCCCACAACCGCCCTCCCTCCACCCCAGGCAACTTCCTCATTTGCGCACATCCAGCAGCAGCAAAGGGACGCTGTGGCTGCGGCTGTGGTCATACCGAAAACGTTGATGGAGATTCAGGCGGAAGAAGAGGCCAAGGCAGTTGCGCTGCAGGAAGAGTTGGATTTCCTGAAGTGGTGGGAGGAGGAGGAGAAGAGGATGGTGAACGCTAGTGGAGCGGGCCCGTCGGTGGCGGGGGGTGGTCCGGGAGGAGGACGAGGTGGGAAGAAAGGAGGTTCGAGGGGAGGAGGAGGAAGAAAAGCAGAGCGCGGGAAGAAGTCGAAGACGCTGCCCGCGGCAGCAGCAATAGCGAGCGATGCCCCAGCTGGGGCGGACGCCGCTGCTGTATCGACTACAATCCGAGGCCGGGGTGGATCTAGCCAGCGCGGGCAAGGCGGTGGTGGTCGAGGAGGAAGGCATAGTGGGGGTGGTGGACGCGCGCCGATGCCGCCGCGGGAACCTCTCGCTGCTGGTCAGAGTTAGCTAGGTTATAACATCGGGATCTAGTAGATTATGTCTTCCTTGGTGTCTCCTCGTCTTCTGAGGGGTTCTGAAGAAGAAAGACATGTGGAACACGATGCGCAGCGACCCCAAAGACAGAGTCGTCGACGATACCAAGCAGAACGCGCAAAATCGGGCTGCGATTGAAGGAAAGTAGCTTTGAGGTGTCATCCAAGACGGACTGTCAGAGCATACTTCCTCCCACAGCTGAGAGGGAGGGATCTCGTGCTCAGGACGTGTGCCCCTATTCCCCAACGCCGGCAAAGTCTCAGAAAAGGCGATCGAAACCCCTCAATAAAACAGGAAAACGTTCAAGGACTCTCGACGATGAGTTCATCAAAGGGGCTTAACCGGCTGGCTTTGCAGACGGGGAGGGGCCCCCTCTGACGGCGGTAGTTGCTTCTCATACGCACGCAGGGCCAGAGCCGAGTCGCAGACCGCTAGTTCAGGCGGGCGGGGGGGGAGAGCGCATCCAACTCGCCCTCTTTCAGCCAGCCTCCACTACCTCGACGAACAACGCCCTCAGCGCCGTCTCTTCTCCCTTCTCCCTCTGTCGCCCTCCTCTTCTAGAGACTCCGGTCCGGCTTGCCCTCTTCCTTGCTTCGCCAGGTTGGCCCAGCCCAGACGTGAGTCGTCCGATCTTGGCTTCCGGCGCGCGCAAGCCCGATGATTTGTCCTGCGCGCCTCCCTCGCTCCTTTGCTATGCCCTGGATTCCGCGGATGCCTCTGGGAGTCTCAGTCCGCGCACTCTTCGCCTGCCCAGTGTCCCTTACCAAGGACGGCCTTGTCCGACCATGGCTGGGAGCGGGTGAGGCAGGCGAGGAGTGTGTGCGGGCAAGGAACCCTTTGTTCCGCCTCTGGATGAGACGAGAGAGCCTCGCCCAACACGCACGCGCTCTCCCGCACTCGTCTTCAGCCAGACTCCTTGTTCTGACATTCCTTCCTTCTTTCTCTGCAGCATACGACGCAGACACTCGCCGCCCTCCCCGTCCGCGGGATATCGCCCATGACGACCTCCTCGATCTCGCCGCCCTCCTCATACTCCGGCGCCGGCGATGCTACTGCTCTAGCAGAGACGGCTGTCGCCGCCTCGTACGCCTCAAACGCCACGGCTGCCGTTCAAGTGAAGCGGGAGGGGAGCAGCGGCAGCGTACAGAGTCTTATGACGGCCCACATGCTGACTGTGAGGAAGCTCGCTGGCTCGCGGGGAGGGCCGGCGGGCAAGCCCAGGCCGGCGGAGATTGCTGCTCCCGGAGCCGTTGACGCCGTTCATGAGTCGTCGTCTCCTCGGTAAGTCCACCCGTCCGACCTCATCTTCCTCCTCCTGTATCGCTCTCCCTGGGCAAAACTCTGCACGCTCTCGCAATTTCTTTCGCAATTAATTGAACGAGAGAGAGAGGAGAGACAGAGCTAGAGCAGGCGTGGGTCATTGAGACACCAAACGAATGACGGACGCTGACAGATCGATCGGGCCATTTCCTCGCCCCCCCTTCGACTGTGTTCATCTCGTCCCCTCCTTCGCATGCCCAGATCTCGCCCGAGTTCCTTGACACCGACCTCGGGCGTCACTCGGCGGCCCTCATCAAATGAGTCCTCGGAGGCAGGCGACGCCGCCTCGTTGACGATGTCATCCTTGGTTCAACCTCAACCACCCGTCGCTCACTCCTCGGCCTCCCAGCCGCCACCTCTCCCCGGTGCCCACTTCTATTCTCCACCGACGCTCATCTGGGACGCTCGTATCGGTGGCTGGGTGACCCCTGTGGCCGGCTACATGCCGTACTCCTATGCAATGCCGCCGCTACCTCAGGCGGCGGCTTCCTCTAGCTCGGCCAGATCGTCCTCTTCCAACACGCCACATCTTCATGACCCCCCTCCCTATCCTCAGCCTCACTACTACCCACCTCCCCCTGGCCATCCTCAGCACGCCATCTATTCACCTCACGGCATGTCCGGTGCCTCGTCGGCGCATTCTTACCCTCCTCCTCCGCATCCGAATGGCAACGCCCCCCAGCCGCAGCATCAGCACCCTCACTACTACCCCTACTACTATCACCCGCAGCCCCCTCCCCCCCCGCCCCATTCTTCATCGTCCTCCTCCAGGTCGCCGACCGAGAGCCAGGTTCCGCCCTACCCCCACCCTGGTCCACTGCCCAACCAAACACCACCCTTCCAGACGTTCGTGCCGGTCGCTCATCCAGGCGTACAAGCTCAGCGGGCATCAAATTCACCGGCTCCCTCAGTCTCGTCCAGCTGTGGTGGCGGCGTCGCTAAGAAGGAGAAGCGCAAGTACACAAAAAAGGCGACTGAATACTGGGCCGAGACGGATCGTAAAGGGTCGGAACGTCGTCGAAGCAAAGCGGCGGTCGCCGCTTCGACGAACGTCTCGTCGTCCTCCGCCACCGTCCCCCTCGCTACGGGTCCTGCTGACTCCGCTTCCAAGCCGCGACCAGCGCCGGAGTCTTTGGCTGGAGGGGAACTCGACCGGCTTCGGGCGGAGTGGCTGGAGCGTGAACAGGTCAACGAAGCTCGCCGACCTGGATGGCTCAAGCGGAGTCGGAAGATAGATCGTCCAGGCAAGGGCGTCGAGGTAGCCGTCGACGAGTTGGAGGGTCACGGTCGCATGCTCGACCTCTGGCAGATGATGACGCCCCAGGCGACCGAAGCGGGGCACGTTCGATCCGCTAGAGCCTCGGGAACGCCCAACCGACTCCCGCCGACCTTTGTAGCCTCTCCCAGCGGGAATGGGGGCCAGCCTCGACCCATCGTCCCTCTCTCACCGTCACGGACGAGCCGCGTCCGACCCGCTCCAGCGACTCCCGTCCGGATCCCCCGGACGGTCTCGGCCCCGACTCTTCTTACCTCTTCGACGGGCAAAGCGACCGTTGCGTCGACGCAGATCCTCGCGTCCGAGCTAGCCTGGCTCGTCCCGCGGATGCCCCCTCCAAGCCCTGCCTACCCTCCCTCAACGGCCATTGGCAAGCCCACACAACGCAGCAGCAAGGCCGACGCAGTCGATCCGGAAGTGCGAAAGAAGCGGCTCGCAGCGTTCGAGAAGATGTCGTTGCCTTCTTCCATCGAAACGGATGTCTTTGGAAGTCCTGTCTCCGGCAAGGCTCGGTCGACACCGAGGGTAGCCTCATCCTCCTCGTCATCTCCCGCAACGAAACGCCTGGTCCCCACCGAGGTCATAGGCGTCGGACGGATCGCGATGGCGCTCAGGAATGCGCAGACACTCGTCGATCTTGGACCTGGGGCAGTCAAGGTCCGGCAGTCGAGACGGAGAAGGAGCAATGCTGCCCAGAAGGAGCAGCAGTTGAGCGTTCTGTCCTCGTCAAAACGACCTAACTGGCCGGTAAGTCCACATGTTTTCAACTGAGATGACGTCGACGTGGTTGCTGACGTCATTCTTGCAGGACCACGAGTATCCCTGGGCCGAGCCGGAGCATGAAAGGGAGCGCCTACGCTTGCACGAGCAAAAGGTCAACCTGGATCTCGTCGCCCGCTACCTCGAAGAGTCCAGCGACGAAGAGTCCGAAGATGACCACTTCCTTGAACATATCGAAGGAAGGAACCTGCAGTCGCTTCGCAGGCGAGTAGGTATCACTGCGCCACTGCCAGGCCTCGGCAAGTCGTCATGGGGCCTTGCTTCCAACACTCGTCGACCCAGGGTGCGCAACGCCGGATCGCTAGCCGTCCTCGCCGCCAAGCAGGGCGACGCGTCGGACGCCCGGCAAGCCCTCATCCTTCGCCAGCATGCCACAAGGACACTCTCGATGTCGGACCTCAGGGACGCCAGTAGCTTGGGCTTCAAGCTTGCGTCGGCAGACGACGTCGTCGAGGGTGAGCGGTCGAGCGAGGAGGAGAGCGCCCTTGTCTCGGGCAAGATCTTTATCGGCTGCCTCTGCAACGAGGCCGGCGAAGAGGAGAACGACCGGGCTATGGTCGCATGCGACTGCTGCATGACGTGGCACCACCTCGACTGCCTCGGTGTGGCGGAGGAAGATCTCCCGACCGACTGGGTCTGCTGGAAGTGCTCAGACGGCCAGCAGGGAGGCTACCTTGTTCCGGACGAAGGGGCGGTCCTTCGAACGCCTCACCTCCATCATGCCCAGCCGGACCTCGCGTCGGCGCTCTCAGACTCGGAGGACGACGAGCCTAGTGGTCCACCGACGCAGTTGGCGGCTGCGCTGGCGCCCTCCCCAATGTTTGGCTCGTATCAGGGCAGTTTCCTCAGCACGCCTCTCCACCAGTCCTTTGGTACGCCTCGCCTCGCCTCTGCCTCGGCCGATCTCGGCGGACCTATCGCCACCTTCCCCGCGAGCGTCACCTCTCTCGGCGCGTCAGCCTCGCTCGCTTCTCTCCCGATCCACTCGCCTTTTTTTTCACGCTCACGTTACTCGGCCGACGATGGCGAGCCGATCGGGTACGGTACGCCCGGTCCTCTCCTTTCTCGCTCCTGGGATACCTCAGCGATGATGGCCTCGGCCGGCTCGCTTTACTCCTCCCACCGACTTGCAACGCCCAATCAGCGATCCTCCTCCTCCATCCGGAGTGGCGGCGGCGGAGGAGGCAGCGGCGTCGACGACCTCCCTTACCCAGGAGCGTTTGACCTCAGCTCGACCCCCTCTCGGCATCTCACCCGCGAGATTCCCTTTGGGGAGACCCCCTCGGTTTCATCTTCCGGGATAATCGGCGGCAGTCTTCCATCCTCGGCGCTTCGGAGCGCAGGAGTTGGCGGCTCGCGTCAAACCCCTCGGGCGTACTATGGTGGCGCTCCCCTCCCTCCTCCACCGTCCTTCCAAACGCCTTTGCGAAGTCAAAACTTTTTCATGGACCTCCGCGGAGGCGGAAGCGAAGCTAGTGGCGGCGGTTCGGGCACCATCCTTCCGGCGCTCGAGCATCACGCGGGGAACTGTCCCTCGAGTGCAGATAGCCTGGGTCCGCTGAGCCCTTATCACCCGAATTCAAGATGGAGCAAGGCCGCGCTCGTGAGCCCGCTTGTCCACGAAGACGAAGGTGCCAAGGGGGGGAAGCAGGCAGTGGCGATGGCTGGCCAAGCATCGTCGAGGGGCGGCAGCGCCTCATCGGGCGGTGAGTCTAGCTCGCGAGGCGTAAGCTTCGATGGCAGGGCGAAGGCCGAGGAGAGGCATGGTCTCGGATTGGGTGATTTGGGAGGAGGTCGGTTGGATGCTCTCATCTCTTGAAATCCCCAAGCCGTCACTGACCTTTCTTATTCTTATTCTTACAGAGCTCACATCGCCAACGACACCTCGCGATTGATCGTCCCTCCTCAACCTGTTTCCCTTTGATCATTATTCTGTCGTAGCTCCTCGACTTGTGTTGAGTCTGTCTTGGTACCCTTCTGTTTGAATTCTCTGTCATCCTTCTTTTTTTCTTCAGGCCGTAACTATTCTAGAACCCCATCTCACTTCCTTCCTCTCACCTCTCACGAACAACCCTTTCCCTCATAATGTCGTCTTGCTTCTTCCTTACTGCTTCTTTACTGCCTTGATTTGAATCACTCAAGTCCATCTCTCCCTTGGCCTCTGCTTTTTAGCGTCTCAAAGCTGCATCGTCGTGGGAAAAAAAAGAAAGGAACGAAATGAAGCATTACAATCCTCCTCCCTCAAGGCGGCTGACGCTCACCAACCCTGCTGGCCACCCTGGTACCCTCCTCCACTTTGGTAACCGCCCTGCTGGTAGCCCTGGTTCGGTGGCGCCGGCGGGGATCCACCCCATCCTCCGTGAGGCGGGGGTGGTCCGCCATGCTGCCATCCTCCTGGAGGCCCTCCAGGAGGCCCTCCTCCCCCGCTCCACTGGCTCTGGTCGTGCTGATAGCCTCCAGAAGGACCTCCGTGGGGGGCGCCAAAGCCGCTATTGTGCGAGCCTTGGTAGCTCGCCCCCGGAT
This sequence comes from Tausonia pullulans, assembly GCA_951802195.1. Taxonomy (NCBI): domain Eukaryota; kingdom Fungi; phylum Basidiomycota; class Tremellomycetes; order Cystofilobasidiales; family Mrakiaceae; genus Tausonia; species Tausonia pullulans. The sequence continues at coordinate 218,458 of OX637626.1, forward strand.
AACCCCCAGACGAGTGGTGAGACGGCTGCTGAGGAGCGGGCGGCTGGTACGACGGCTGCTGCTGGTAGGTAGGCTGTTGGTATGGCTCTTGGTACGACGGCTGCTGGTAGGCAGGCTGCTGCGGCTGTTGGTGCGAGAACTGCAGGTGAGGCTGCTGCTGCGACTGGTCTGGCGCGGTCGGGTCAAAGTCGCGCCAGCGGCCGTCGCCTTGGCCTTGACCGAAGTTAGAGTCCCAGGGCTTCTGACCGGCGAGAAGGTCCTGGCCCACTGGAGAAAAAAAAGTGAAAAGCCATCAGCTGCCTGCGCTCAGCAAAGGCTGGACAGGGAGAGCGGCCCACTGTTGAGGTACTGAGCTCCGGGCTGGCGGAGGACAGAACCCTCGTAAGTGTCAGTTTTCGGTCAAGATCAACGTTTGAGGACAGCGTGTACGAACGACGTGGATGTTGTGCTGACCCAGGACACCTTGAAGTCCCATGGAAGGTACACCTCCCTGTGACTGCTGAGTCAGTCGAGCAGGAACAGTTGGGTTTGGGGCACGAAGAGAAGACGTACAGCGTGGTCGTGGCTGTGGGTAACGGTGCTCGTGTCTCCGATGCGGCGGTTGTCTCCGGAACGAACCGAGTCCTATATTAGCTATCTCAGTCAGCGGTGGAACTCTGGTCAGATTTATTCAGGACGCGAACCATCGTGAGACGATTGATGATCGTCTGCTTCTGTGAGCCCTGTTCATCGATCCACTGGCGCATGCACTGAGAGCCACATAACAGGAGAAACTTGAGTCAGCCCCCATTTCGGACCCAAATACAGATTTAGCTATCTCAGACTGACCTCCTGCATCTCACGCTGGACCTGGCTAGAGCCGTTGCTGAAGCTGGGGTGGTGGATCGCCTCGACGCACTTGAGACCAACAGCTGGGCAAAGGGAAGACGTCAGCTTCTTCCGAAGAGCAATCACTCGTCGGTCCAGGGCGCACCCTTAGGATCGATGGAGATGTCGTCCCAAGCGCGAACGATCTCCTCGATGGCGTGGCGGATGACAATCTGAAAGGAATCATATTAACACAACTGCTCTCTTGTAGAAGAATAACAAGGGACCAAACCTGGGCAACCTTGCCGGCAGGTTCGTTGAGGATCTGCGGAAACAACGAAGTCCAAATCAGCGAAGAGTCCAAGGAAGACCTTAAAACCTTCATCTTTGCAAAAACTCACGAGTCCGAAGTGATCTGAGGTTTGTGGTTATACTGTTAGCATCAAGCCTGCGAGAAAGAGGTCGAAGGGTGGAGACGGACCCTTGGAAAGGAAGGAGTGGGTAGGGTCCTGATGAACAGAAGAAAAGGGTCGTGAGGATGTGTTTCACGCGGCCAGAGGAGAAGAGAACTTGTGACTGACCGAAGCCATCGGGTCAGTAAAGACCTCGAACTGTTCCGGGTTGTTGATGACCTGCAGCAAACAAGGGCAGTGTAAGCAGTTTTCTCGACGGCGGACGGGCCAAATATCTCACTTGATCGCTGAGGTTGGTGAGGCCTCCGGTAGCGCTTTTGAGGATCGGGCCGAGGTAAGGCTCGATCGTCGTAAAGACAAAGACGTTGATAGAATTCGTGATCTTCTCGACTGGTGGAAAATAGGAGTGTCAGAGGTGTTTATCGACGACCAAGGACAGGAGAAAAACGCACCAAGAGCTCCGAGGCCAGGGATTTTGTCGATGGTGTTCTCGATCGACTTCATGACCTTGTCACGGAAGGCGAGAACCTTCCAGAGGTTCTCGTGCAATTGCTAATGACAAGAGGGGGGTGTGCTCAGTGGCAAAGAAGACATGATAAAGCATCCCGCGGTTGCTCACCTGCGGAGACATCTGGTCCGGGTCGCCGGCACGCGAGTTGGCGATGTCGTCCATGTCGCGGGCCATGTCGCCGCCGGGAGCTCCAGGCAGGTCGAAGAGCATGCTCCGGAGACCCGAGTTGGTGTTGGCCGGGTCGGAGCGGGCTTTCTTCACGGCTTTGTTGAGATCGGAGATACTCGCCTCACTGAGATGATCTCCGGCCTCGCCGAGCATAGAATGCACTGACGAGGGAGAGAGAAGATCAGCTCAGGAACCTTGTCTTGCGACTTAAAGGGCACCACCTACTAAAGTCCGCGCCACCGAAGGTGCCGGTGATGAGCGGCGCAACCATCTGTCCGTTTGGAGCGTGGACCTTGCAATTGTTGCCGACGTGAGGGAAGACGTTGTGATGGCCGAGGTTAATGAGCGTGAGCTCGCAGTAGTTGCTGTGGGCCGAGAAGTCTTCGAGCGTGTGGAGGAGTTGGCCGAGGAGACGGTAGGCTTCGTACTCGTCCTCGCTGCGGCCTGGAAGAGAAGAGCAGCAGGATTAGACCTGACGCAGAGCCGTGAAGCTTTTCTCTCAACCAGCTCACCCTGGGCGCGATGAAGCCTAGCGTGATGAATACAGCGCTCGATGGTCCGCTTGACCAAAGCGGTCGAGGTGTCCCATGTTCCGCTCCTACAAGAGAGGTCAGTCATTTGGATGTGCCATGGGAAGCTTCACCACTGACTCGTTGCCAATGTAATTCTTTGATTGAGAGGCAGAACACATCAGGCAAGTTCACGGTACAAAGAGAAGCGAGAAAGTGTCACACCTTCATGCCCGACCGAGGATCAATCTCGAGCTCTCGAGGATCAACAGGCGGGCGGAGCTGGGCTGTGGGGTTTGAGAGAGAACATGAGTATACAAGCTCTCTGCCTCACAATGAACGAGAACGCACGGTGGTACTGGAAAATCAATGCGTCCGTAGTCAGCAATCAAGGCCTTGGGCGAACATGGACGGATCACCGTTCTTTCACCTTCCGGGGGTCCTCGCTGCCTCCGTACCCCTTGGGGTCTAAGTAGAGTGCAAAATGTTAGCAACGAAAGCAGGAACCCGTTACTTGGAGGATGACGACCGACTGTCAATGTGCTCAGTGCCTAGAGGAAGCAGACAGTGTCAGAGAGCCATCTGAAAAAAAAAAAAAAAAAAGGCAAGGTCGAGAGCACTCACAGAGGTAGGTGCCGACACGCTCGGCTAGTTCAGGCCAGACAGAAATCAGCGGAAGCGGAAGCTCAAGGCGACGGGTAGCCCTCCTTGGACCACTCACGAGTAATCTCAAACTCGGCGGTCGCGTAGCCGAAACTGGAGGGCAGCAGTCCTCGTCAGCCTTGCGCTTTCAAGACTCTGTCGCAGCATATCGGCGACTCACGCCATGAATCCAAGGGCCATGAGCAGGTTGATGATGGTCTTCGGAATTGACGCCGACGCAGTCAGGACGATGTGGGTGGAGGAGTTCCTTCTAAGACCACCTACCTGGACATTCGTCTTCTGGAGAGTGCCGATCTGTGTTGTTGGGGAGAAGTCATGTAAGGGTGTTGTATCTTAGTATGGAAGGCTCGTCACGCACGTCGATTGCCTGGGAGTAGTCACGGAGCCCTGGAGGAACATCGCGCTCAGCATTGTAGCTAGGGTCGGCTGCCTCGAAAGCTAAGCCACTCACAGTTGCCGAAGCTAGAGGGCAGAACAAAGGGGATCAGTCTTTCTGCATCAGGTGACCTCATCTGAGCCGAGAGACTGACTAGACACGCTTGACGTCCAGCTGTGAATGAAAGAAAGAGACGATGTCAGCTTAGTCCGAGAGCGATGATGACGCGAGTGAATAGGTCAGTGTCTTCCTCTGCGTGCGTCCTTCAGGCCGCAGAGAGCCTTGCACTAGGCTCTCCACTAACAAAGGGCACATAGGCCTATCCCCTCGTGGCGTCCACGAAGGCGATGCCCTTGCCTCTTGTGTTTCAAGGATAGCCACGGAAGGCAGTGCGTGCGGACGGCCGAACGACGTCCTAGACCCGTCACGACCAGACGAACTCACAGGGCTGAACTTCTTTCCCTTACCCATACCTGTTAAAGGGAGGGAGCGACTAGTCAGCAACTGAGTTGGCCCATGTGGATGATTGTCTTCCCAACCGAAGAAGGAGCCGCCGGCCTGCTTGGCGAGCTCAGACAGGATGTCCTCGATGTCGCCATGGCGGAAGGCCTTGCCCTCGTAAAAGGCGAAAGAGGGAATCTGAAGGAGAGAAACCGTCCGTCACTTTCTAGGGTCAGGTGAGCGGAAACGATGGAGGACGAACGTTGCCGGCTCCAAAGGCGCGAGCCGGAGAAGCGAGCGCAAGAAGCGCGAGGACGCCAAGCAGGACGAAGAGGGTGGTGCGTGCCATGAGTTGACTAGCGGGCTAGTTTCTGATAGGGTGCTGTTGGGTGGGTGAAGAATGTGGGCTGGGTTGCGGGTGGATCGGGTCGGGCAATATCCGAGGCGATGCTGATGGTTGGTGAGAAGGCGGCTCGCATGTCTCTGGATGCACATTAGCGCCTCATTCGCGCGTCGTTCGCTCTTGCGGCCGAGGAGGTAGGTGCAAGCATCCGAAGTGAGGGCGTGCCCCTATTTCATAGTTTCTGGAGCTTTAAAGTAGAAAAGGTCTCGAGTGGGAAGGAGACAGGAAGTGACAGGAAGTCGTCACGTAACGCCACGCTCTCTCGTCCCGTCTCCCCCATCTCCTTTCTGCTCTCTTTCTCCTCGAAGACGACGTCGCCCCATCGTAAATGGAACAAGCACCCATATCGTAGATCGTCAAATGCTGCCAGATGTTGAAACTGTTGGTACTAAAAGGTGCCTCTTTCTGATCATTCTCGTTGTAGCGCGCAAGAACCGGCCTTATAATGCTGCAGGAGGAGTCCTATGGGAAGGATCGACAGATTAGCCTGTGACGGGACAAGAGGGTGTAGGACAGACAGGAGAGCTGGGATGGGGAGGAGGGAGAGGAGAGAAGGGAAATATCAGCACGCATATTATCACCGCCGTCCGCCACACTTGTCACGACTAATACACACAGGCCATCGACACCGCCACCACTTCTCTTCTAGCCAGAAATGTAGGCCCGGCCTGTCCCGCCAACCACAGACTATTACCTCAATCACTCTACGGCCCTTCTCCCCCGTGCCCACGCGCGAGATATCACATGAAGGAGCCTGATCTCATAACACTCGACGAGCAGCAGCCCGTACCCCATCAAGAAGATGACCTCGAGTGATCTTGATGGATTCCATGTTTTTTTTCAAATCATGGGCCAAGCGTAGCTATGACTCTATGAGAAACGGCGAGAAGGAGAACGAGGAGATAGAATCTCCCTAGGGAGGGAGGAGAGGGCAGAATACAGATAGGGAGAGAGAGGGGATGAGAAAGGATGAGAGTCCACGGTAGAAAGAGCTGAGGGAGGGGAAGGAGGTAGGAGACAGAAGAGTATAACATGGAGGAGTAAGGAAATGAGAGGGTGGAGAGGAAGGAGGAAGAGACCTGAAGACCAAATCACATGCCAATCATCCGAACGACGACCGCCATCCTTTCCTGACGTTCCTCAATTCTCAGCCATCGCCGCCGTCGCCACCACCGTCACTGCTATCGACGCAGCCATCACCCATCACTATCATCATCCTCTTCACCACCACCAGAATCATCATCCGGCCCAGCGTGTTGACCTCCCACCGCCGAGTGCTCATTAGCCGAAGCTTGCGCCAGATGATGGACGCGACAATCGTTCGGATCTTGCCGTCCGTAGCATAGCTAGACGGTTAGATTCTATTTTATTTCGTATTGAATTCATGAGTTATATGTAGATGACGAGGTAACCCTATGAGAGATAGCGAGTGGTAGCTAGATAGAGGGAAAGCGAACATGACCGAGCGCGAGAATGTCGGGCGAGGCGCCGTGGGAAGAGGGTTGGCCGAACCACTGGGGATGGTTGGCCGGACGGCGTGATGGGCGCCGTGAGAGGGGGGTTGGTCGAACCACCGGGATGGTGGTTAGGGGTTTTTTTTGTATTTAAGTCATGAGTTATACGTAGAGAACGAGGTAGGGGGGTTGACAAGTATTGTTTCCAGCATATATATTGTCACGTTTTTCCAACAAAAAACCCCAAAAGGGGATTTGGCGCAGTGGCTCAGCGCGTTCGCTTTGCATGCGAAAGGTCATGAGTTCGAATCTTATAATCTCCAATATTTTTGTTTTCGGAAGTCAAGAAAATGGCGTGATGGGATGTCGCGCCCTGGAACGTGATTTTCCTGCGACAAGCAGACCAGCAGTGCTCAAGACGCTGCACTTCTCAGTCTGGTACTACTCTAGGCCACACGCAGCTCAACTTTATTTGTCTCGTCGAAGGAGCGAACAGGGGCGGCGGAGGAGGCGGTGAACGGTCAAGCTCCGAAATTCGGCGACGAGTTTCGAGCCCACGCCTTTCTGATGGTCGACCTATCCCGACATTATGGAGCAAGAAACGCCCCCCTTCCTCCCTAGCAAATCCTTTGCCGTCTGTCTATCTTCCCTTCTGGTCGATACAACCCAGGAGGAGTGAGGACGAAAGATGGGAAGCCGAAGGATAAATTATGCGGATGTCCCGAAGTGGTCAGGCGCACTTGCGGACAGGATCCTGAGTCTTGAGGGGGGCTGGCAGGAGCCGCGTCTCTCCTCCAACAGCCATTCCCCTCCTAGAACGCGCCTTGACGCACCCATCCTCGTCTCCGCTTCCCCGTCTCCCTTTCTGCATGTCGATCGCCCTTGACGACCCAGAAGTAATACGTGTCGTTTCGGCCTTCTACACGGCCCAGCACGAAGGAGACTGGTGCGTCCTCCTCCCGCCCTCGACGCGTCGCGTGGCTTTCTTCGCCCGTCCGATCAGTGCTCATGCTATTGTGCCACCCTGGTCTTGTCCTTCAGGATCATTCTCACCTATACTCCCGAGCGGGACCGGATCATCCACCTCGCGAGTGGGCCTGGAGGTGTCGACGCGTTCGGCTCCGGTCTCGCCCAGGTCGGCGAGGATGTCGGCTTCGGCTGCCTGCAGGAGGGAGGACGCGTTCTCTTCCTAACTTTCCTCGGCGAAGGGGTCGGGTGAGTGGTCAAAGCCTCCAGGATGAAGAAAGATCGTTGCTGACTCGTCATCATGGGATGGACAGAGGGGTCAAGCGCGCTCGAGGTTTGTCGGTCCAAGTGGTCGTGTAGTGGTGCACTCAACATGTCCTAACCCCGAGATCACCCCGATAACAGCAATGGTGCATGGTCGTCTCATCGGCACGCAGGTAAGAGATCGAATGCGTATATATGGACCCCGCACGAACCACCTGTTTACCCATCCACATTTGTTCAGCTTCTACATCCCCACGATGCGACTTGGACGATCAACGACGTGATCGAGCTTGGCTTGGGCCCATCCACTGTCCGCCAACACCTCGGCCTCGAGCCAGGTGCGGAGATCTGGAGCTCGCCAGGCACAGGATTTGCCACATGCAACGATAATATCTCTCCTGCTGGCTCAAAACGGACGCCCTCACCGGACCACCGAAGGACCGGCGCGCCGATACCAGCCCCGCCGCCTCCTCCTCATCCCGAGAGCAGCGAACATCAACCCACTCGGCCACCTATGCCTACTCTCAGGACCCTGGGCCCGCCTTATCCCATCTCAAATTCGTCCCGCCCAACTTCGCCTCCCTCTGCGTCCGGCTCGCACTTCACTTCATCGCCTCTACATGAGTCGACCCAGAGCGCTTCCCCAGTTTCTCGAAACTCCCCAGACCTCATCTTGTCGTCCGAGAGCTCAGGCCAAGCCACAGAGCACGCTTTGTTCCAGGAAGATTCGCCCCTGCCCGCCTCGTCGAGCCAGTTCTCACAGCCCACCTCGCCGACGGCCGCAGACGATCATGTTTCCCGCTTCGCCTCCTCCTTCGGCAGCAAGTCCAAGCCCAATCCTCCTTCCTCCGCCTCCCGCGCTCCAGGGATCCCGCTTTTCTCAGCCTTCTCCGTTCTTTCGCGCAAGGGCAAGAAGCGTGCCACGATGGCCGATGCCCTGGTCGCAGACATCAGCAACGACGGCGCTCCCCCACCTGTCCCTCCCAAAGACCGGGTCGTCTCTGCCCCAGTCTCCGCAGCGACTTCGACGAGGCTTCAAATTAGCTTCCCGCTCGGGAATCGGACGCCCTCGCCGAGCCCTCATAGGGGGAACGGCCTCTCGTATGCACCACGTACGGAAGACGACGCTCACAGCAGCAGGTCTTACGGCGAAGACGAGAACGACGATCTCGTAGCTCGCACAGGACCAGGTTTCCGCTCTGCCCATCCATCGAATGCGGCTGGTGGCAGCAGCGGCTTCTTTCATCGTCGGCATTTCTCTGGCGGAAGCGCTAAGGGTGGCCACTCGGCTCGACGGGCATCGCTCTCGAGTGTCATCAGCGGCGGCGGCGGCAGCGGAGGGTATCACCGACGAGGCCCCAGCGAGATCTCTCACAGTGACGCGTACGACGCCTACGATACGCTCTATGGAGCTGTCGCGCCTGCATTGACCCCGTCGACGGCGCGGATGGGCTCCCTCGATCTTTCTCTGCCGCCTAGGCTTCCCTCTGCGCTCCAGCAGCTGAACAGCCCTGGCGGGACTCGGAGCGTCTCGACGCCCGTGCACGCTGCTTACTCCACTGGACGAAGCGTGTTCGCCGGGGGGACAATAGACCCTTCGTCGTCCTTATCGTCAGCGTCGGCTCTCTCTCCCACTTCGGCGACGTCTCCTTCCTCTGCCCCTCCCCCCTCCGCATTGTCTCCCACTACGTCTTCACCTTCGGCCTTTTCAACAATATCCCGTCTACGAGCCGGCTCCGACAGCGACTGTCTATCTCCCGCGTCAACCTGGCTCTCCCAGCAGACCAACCTCCGCCGCGAATCCGACCGCGAAGCCCTGCGCGAGCGACTTGAGCGGGACGGGCCCGAGCGGCGGCGACTCAAGGAGGAGGAAAAGCTCCGGCTGGAGAAGGAGCATGAGGAGCGGGTCTCGGAGAGATTGGAGAGGGCCCGAGAGAGGACGGCGCGATTAATGGAAGAGGAGAGGATAAGAAGGGAGGAAGAGAAGAGGAGGACGGAGAAGGAGAGGCTGGAGAGAAGTGAGGAGGAGGAGAAGGAGATGATTAGGATAAGGGCTGAGTTGGGAAGGGCGAGAGAGGAAGGGGGCAGGTTGGCCGATGGAGTGAGTTTGGGAGGGAGGAGTCGCGCAGTTGAAATATCCGCTGATCTTGCCTGCACACAGTGGCTCACTGTCCAGGCTCCTGGATCGGTCCTCTTCCGCCGGCGATACTTCCACATCTCGCCTCTCAAGCTCGAACTCTTCAAGAATGCCGAGGTGGGTGCATTTCCATCTTTCCGACTGAGGAATCCTTCTGACTATCGGTCGACTCAGGATACGGCCGAGCCGCTTATGACAATCCACCTGCCCTCCTCGGGCGGCAAGCTGGCGATCACGGACGCGTACGAGGAGATCCAGGTGCTGCACTCATTCCGGATGGGCGCAAAGGACGGCCAAGGATGGCTCTTCTACCTCGACTCGGAGTCGGACAAGGCGATTGTGGTTGAGGCTGTGGGTCCCGATCCGTCATGCGTCCTGTGAGATATGCGAACGCTGACGAACCTGCGCTCCCTACAGCTCAAGGTAGCGGCGAGCGTCTAGGTGGCGCGAGGGACTGGGAAGGGAAGGATGACGGCGGCGGCATTTTCTTATTCAACTGCATCTGTTGCTTTGGGGCGTTGGTGCGCGCGGCCGTCGGCGACTGAGGCCCGGCAATGGACTCGCATGAGGTCCAGTTGAAAGGGAAAGCGGGGAGCGACAGAAGCGGGGTTGCATGCGCGCACTCGCACGGCCCTCGCCTGCTGAAAAGCAAAAGGGGAAGAAGGACTTCAAGCCGCGGCGTCTCTTTCTCCTTCCTCGCAACCACCTCGACTCTCCCGTCGCCTCCCCCGCCCTTCCCCCTCCCTCACCCTTCTCTCCCTCGGTCTCGTCCCCCTCCGACCCCGACACTCTCTCTTATGTCCGTCAATGACCTAACCCACCAGATGAGCGCCGCCAAGCTTGGTGCGTCCCGCAGACATGGCCGCATTCCGAGTTGTGTGGAGCCTGCCCGTGCGGGCTCCACCGAGCGAGAGAGGGCGTGACGCTGACTGGCCGCGCTTCTTCTTTCCTCTCGTTGGCTCTTCTTCAGAGGGACTGGATCCGTCCAAGCCCGCGTTTAAGCCGGCGTACATCCCTCCCCACATGAGGGGAGCCGCCTCTAAGCCCTCCGCTGTCCCTCCTCCTCAGATCTCTCACCCGTGAGTGCAATCCTCTGTTTCGCTCCACTCGCGGGAGGGCGAATTTACCCACTGCCCCACCACTTCCTCCCCCTTGTCGCCACATGACTTGGGTGGTGGGTGGTGGAAGTGGGCGCCGCCCTCCTCGCTGTCCTCTCACTATCTGTCACCGTCACCCTGCTAACGCTTAGTCACCCACCTCCTTGCCAGCGCCTCCACGAGCCCCGGCTGGTCCGGCGCCGCCCCCGCCTCGAACGGCTTCGCCCGCTCGGCTTCGGCGCCCCCCTCCCGTGAGGGTGGATGGGCTATTTCGTCGCCTAGCTACGGCGGTGGCCGCAACGACGGCTACGGCATGTGGAAGGACGGCAAACACGTCCCTGGCCCCCGCAACGCGCGCATGGAGAAGGAGCTCTATGGAGAGGTTGATGACAAGGCCACTCAGGTGAGCCTTTCCCGCACTCCCGCCACATTCGGGGTTCTCGCTCAGATCTGACTCCACTCCTCTCTCTCCTCCTTTCTACAGCACACCGGTATCAACTTTGACAAGTACGAATCGATCCCTGTCGAGGCCACCGGTCGCGACGTCCCCGAGCCGGTCACCGAGTTCACGAACCCGCCTCTCGACCCTCTCCTGCTCGAGAACATCTCGTACGCTCGTTACACCACTCCTACCCCCGTCCAGAAGTACTCGGTCCCCATTGTCGCCAACAAGCGTGACCTCATGGCGTGCGCCCAGACGGGATCCGGCAAGACCGGTGGATTCCTCTTCCCCATCCTCTCGGCCTCGTTCGCTTCGGGGCCCCGCCCGCCCCCTGCTCAGACCAACGAAGGCTCGTTCTCATCGTACCGGTCCCGCAAGGCGTACCCGACGGCTCTCATTCTCGCCCCGACCCGTGAGCTCGTCTCGCAGATCCACGACGAGGCTAAGAAGTTTGCGTACCGGTCTTGGGTCCGCCCGGCCGTCGTCTACGGTGGCGCCGACATTGGCACCCAGCTCCGGCAGATTGAGCGCGGCTGCGACCTGCTCTCGGCCACGCCTGGTCGTCTTGTCGACCTCATCGACCGGGGTCGCATTTCGCTTGCCAACATTCAGTACCTTGTCCTTGACGAGGCTGACCGCATGCTCGACATGGGTTTCGAACGTGAGTGGACGCTGGACCTCAAAAACCTGAGTAAGGCTTGAACTGACCTGGTTCTTGCCATCATTCAGCCCAGATCAGGCAGATCGTCCAGGGAGGCGACATGCCCGGCGTCAACGAACGTCAGACGCTCATGTTCTCTGCGACATTCCCTCGGGAGATCCAGTTCCTCGCCAAGGACTTCCTTAAGGAGTACATTTTCCTTATGGTCGGTCGCGTCGGCTCGACCTCGGAGAACATCACCCAGCGGGTCGAGTACGTCGAGGACCCGGACAAGCGTTCAGTCTTGCTCGACATCATCTCGGCCGAGGCCGAGACGAACGCCTCGAAGGAGGGTGGTCTCACGCTCATCTTCACTGAGACGAAGCGCATGGCCGACATGCTCTGTGACTTCCTCCACCACAACCGCCTCGCCGCTACCTCGATCCACGGTGACCGCACCCAGCGCGAGCGCGAGATGGCGCTTACGACGTTCCGGTCGGGTAAGACCCCCATCCTCGTCGCCACCGCCGTCGCCGCCCGTGGACTCGACATCCCGAACGTCACCCATGTCATCTCGTACGACCTCCCTAAGGACATTGATGACTACGTTCACCGTATTGGTCGTACCGGTCGCGCCGGCAACACCGGTATCGCCACGGCGTTCTTCAACCGCGGCAACAAGAACATCACGCGCGACCTCCTTGAGCTCCTTCGCGAGGCTAACCAGGAGATCCCTCCCTGGCTCACCGAGATCGCCAACGAGTCGTCCTTCGGCTCGTTCGGTGGCCGCGGTGGACGCGGTGGAGGACGTGGCCGTGGTGCCTCCCGTGACGCCCGTGCCGGCGGTGGCTTCTCGCGGATGAGCGCTAACGGTGGCGGCTTCAGCGCTGGAGGAAGCTTCCCTGCTGCTACTCCTTCCTACGGCGGAGGCCTTGGCGCTCCTCGCCCGGCAGCCGCTGGAGGAGGAGGAGGAGGATGGTGGTAGATCCGCCCTTGTCTTTCCACTCACACTCCTCGTGCCCTTCCTTCTGCCCTCTTTCAGTCTATCTCCTCATTCTTGTCTTCCCCTTAACATGGGTCTTCTTTCCCCACGAGCGCATGCTTGACCCTCCTCACGCTCCCCTCTCCCCAAAAGTACCCCTCTACCTACCCTCCCTACTGCACTCACCGTCGTCGTCTACCTCGCCCTCTTCGCTAGCATTTTTCTGTCTCTTATCTCTCTGTTTTCCTCTTCTACAGCTTCGTAAACCCCCTTGCATCCGCGTTCGAACTCGGCAACCAAGATTATTCTTTCCCAACCTTCGATTTCGAACACCTTCCCCCCCTGCATCTTTAGACTTTCTTCAAACGAAGCACTCTTGTCTCTCTCTCTCTCTCTCTCTCTCTCTCTACTTACTATTTGCTCTAACATAGAAAAATCGCTCGCGACATCTCCTTCCCCCTCCTTCCTCCTACCCCCTCCCCCTTTCTGACGACCTTTAGTGTATTCCAAACGCAAGCATGACCTTTGACGACCCACAAAATAAAGCTCTTGCTCCAGCGAACCCTTTTCTGATCACTGCGAGAGCATCCTTCCTGCGTGTGATTGAATCTTCGCCCGTGCAGGCCAGAAGCCACTCCGGCTCGCCCCCTAAACGCACAGTCACAGAACTTTCCACACATGAATACCCATGTTACTACCATCCTCTGTTCCCCTTCTCTCTCCCCTCCCTCACCTGTTCAGTGAGCAGCACACTCCCTCTCGCACCATTCCCACACCTTCTTCGCGAGCTCGACATCCGCGCCATCGGCGGTCGTCTGACCCTCCCGCGACCAGGGGATGAGGTACTGGTTCGTTGAAGTCCCATTAGCCCGGTAAGCAGAAGGAGAGAGAGAGAGAGTGAGAGAGAGAGATAGAGATAGAGAGATGGAGAGAGAGGAGGAGATGGGAAAGGAAAGGGACACACTTTGCCACCGAGGTGAGCGCCCTCGGGCGACGTAGCGGCCCAGAGCTGAGTAACCGCACCTTGAGCGGGCGGGTAGAGGGCGATCCCCTTTGCCATGCAAGCGTCGAGTCAGCTTGAGTCTGTTCACAAATGAGGGAGGACAGGAAGAAGCGGCACGCAACGGTGATCATGTTCGCCACCGACGTCTGATGCCTGTACAGCTCCGTTTTGATGTTGCCCGGGTTGAGCGCGACCGAGACGAGCCCCTGGTCGGCGTACCGCCTGTGGAGCTCGTTGGAGAGGAGGATGTTGCCGAGCTTGGACTGGCCATAGAGACTGTGACGTCGATCCACACAGTGTCAGTGTGTTCTGGGAGAAAGCGGAGGGGAGGGGAAATACGAACGTTTCCTTAGAGAGAACTTCATCGAACGACCCGGATGCGTTCTTCTTGAGGGATCCCCACTTGATGCCGCCTTTGGGCGCGAAAAGGTAGTGAGCGATCTGTTAAGGGGAATAGCGAAGTCAGTAGAGAGCATTTTAATGGGATGGATGGCTGAAGGTCAACAAACGCTCGACGTGTTCATAACGCGGGGGTAGCCTAGCGCGTGAAAGTCAGTCAGCCTCCGTCGTTCGGATCCATTGACAAGCCGGCTGGCGAGTACGACGACGCACCCTCAGCCTTGTAGGGCGACTTGAAGAGAAGAGGGAGGAGGACGTTGGTGAGGTGATAGTGCCCGAGGACGTTGGTTCCGACTGAGGAGTGTGGAGGGTGCCCAATGACGTCGTTGACCATCTCAGAAGCCTGTTCCCCTTGATTTCATGGATGCACTTCATGCGTGCCGAGACCAGTACTTACACTGAAGATCGTAGCCAAGATCGGTCGTAGATCCAGGAGGAGGCATCATGACACCGCCTGGAGATTGCAAAGAGAAGTAAGAGAGCAGACAAGGGGGAAGACAGAGGATCGAGGGAATCAATGCGCGTGCATGTCAGTCTCTCAACGTCGTCGATTCTTAGATAGGGAAGAGAAGGTCTCCTTGTGCGAACCATTGTTGAAGAGCATGTCGAGGTGGTCGGTCTTGCTGTGAATGAGCAGAGAGTTCAAGGAGACGGGTTGATATGCTCCAGCTTGCTCTCTGTCCTCGTCTTCTCCTGCTATCTACTCACCTCGAGAGCACCTCAGCGGTCTTGCGAAGTCCATCGAGGTCCGCTAGATCGCACATGATAAACTCGACGGTACCCTTGGAATTATCAGCGATGCCAGCCTTGAGCTCGTCAACGGTCTTGCGAGCCTTCTCCTCGGATCGACCAAGGATGAAGACGGTGGCGTTCGCACGGAGGAGGGCACGGCACGTATCGGTTCCGATACCGGCATAACCACCAGTGACAGCGGCGACCTGGGTAGGGGAGAGACCGTCAGTGGACAGCGCAAAGAGGTGAAGGGAAGGCCAGGAAGGGTGCGCGCGCCTTGCCAGTGAGGTCGGGCATGTCCTTTTCAGGCATCCAGTGCGAGGCCGCGGGGAGGCACTGACGGAGGGCGCTTAAGGCGAGGCTCATGATGGGTCTGTGGGTGAAGTGATGAGGGGGATGAGGTGGTTGAAGGCGAGAGGAAGACGCGTCCAAGGCGCACGCCCTCTAGCCTCCACCGGCCGGGCGACTCCGACGACTCGCTCTCAACAAGTGGTCAAACTGCGTCTCCCTCCCTCCTCCTTCTCATCGTCCAAAAGGATAGTCGAATTGACGCCAAAGAAGCGATCCTCGAGCAGGCCGAAAGGTGTACGATCTCGCTGTTCGCCGTTCTCCACCTTAGTTATGACTGAAGGCCCCGCGCAGATTGTGAGCGCTGCGCGCCTGGTTACATCAGCCCACTCCATCTTCTGGAAATAGTTCTCGCCTAAAGCAGAGCAATACTGGTCCAGCACTGATACTTGGCGAGTAGTGCTCCACCTAATAGAGATGCTGCGTGGGAGTTCTCCTGCCTTAGTTGTTGCTGGGAGCCCGCATGGCCCTCGTCTGAGCCAACCCACTTCGAATTTCTCGCTCCTCCTCCTTCTTCCTCCCTCCCTCTCTCCCTCTCGACTGCCGCCTTCCTCCCGTCCAGTCTCGTTCGCCCCCCAATTTCCATCGGACCCACCCGTACCCGCACTCTCCTCCCTCCCGCCTCTCCTTCAGCCGATCCTTCGTTACCTGCCCGCTCGCTCCCACCCACTCAGCCATGTCCTCTATCTCCGCTGTTGCCGGGCCTTCGAAGCCCTCCCCGCTCGACTCCTTCAAGGGCCCGAACCAGACCGAGGAATTCGAGGACGACGACGAGCTCATGGTCGACTTTGACCAGCCGGAGTCGTCTTCCTCGACTTCGCACATTATGCCGCCGTCGTCGACCCAGCTCGACCCGTCGCTGCCGGCTTTCACCGCGCTCTCGGCCTCGCAGCAGGCGCTTGACATGAAGGACGAGTTCCGGCGTGTGCCCATCCCGCCTCACCGTATGACGCCCCTCAAGAAGGAGTGGATCAACATCTACACCCCACTCGTCGAAATGACCGGCCTCCAGGTCCGGATGAACGTGAAGAGGAAGTGCATCGAAATCAAGGTCCGTGAAACACGACGTCACGCTTGTTTTTACCTCACACCTGGCTGAATGTTTCTCTCTTTCCTATCCTCGCAGACCTCGAAGCACACCCAGGACGTTGGACAGATTCAGAAGGGAGCCGACTTTGTCAAGGTCAGTCCTTGTCCGTGGTGGCTGGCGTCACGCGCTCCTCGAGTCGACTAGTCTGCTTACTGACCGTTCGCTCTTCTTCTCATTCTCAGGCCTTTGCTCTTGGATTTGACGTCAACGTGAGGCCCTGTCCATTGAAAATGCTCAATGTCCTTCCACTCTGACGGATTCGCTGCCCCTCTCCGTTCAGGATGCTATCGCTCTCCTCCGGATGGACGACCTTTACGTCGACACTTTCGAGATCAAGGATGTCAAGACCCTCCACGGAGACCATCTTTCGCGTGCCATCGGTGCGTCACGCAGTGTCCTTTTGTCTGGTACTCTGGCTGACTTGTGTATCGTGCGCGCGCTTTTGCCAGGTCGTATCGCTGGACACAACGGAAAGACCCGCTTCACCATTGAGAACGCGACCCGGACGCGAATCGTCCTCGCCGAGACCAAGATTCATATCCTCGGTAGCGTCCAGAACATCAAGGTTCGTCCTTTCACTTTGCGCACTTGAGTCCAAGACTGACTCCGTCACCGCCATCAGATTGCCCGGGATGCCATTGTCTCCCTCATTCTTGGTTCCCCGCCCGGCAAGGTTTGGTCCAACCTCCGGACCGTCGGTGCCCGGCTCAAGGAGCGATTCTGAGGAGCGTGGCTCCTTTTCTTCGTCGTTTCGTTGTTCTTCTCACCTTCCAATTGCATCTTCACGTCCTCTCCTCTCTCTCGCTCCTTTTCCTCTTTTGTCCCTTTGTGCTGTACACCGGTGGATACCTCATGCGATACGTCTAGACGATAATTTCCTGATCTCTTTGCCACTCCCACGCACGCAACCTCGTCTTGCCTGTTGCCGGAGAGTTCTTATCTGACGACGACTGCTCGAGAGCCGGTCGCATCGACATCTCAGACTCCCAGATGCCACATTTCATCAATTTCCATGCTTGGACGCAGCCTCGTCCGCTTTTTAGGTCCATTCGCTTGGCACCTATGAGAGCGCCCTCTCGGGCTGCTCGGGGTTTCGCCACTGAGCCCTGCAAGCTCCGTGTGCTTGCACCATTGCGTTCCAGAACATGGCAGTGGCGAACGTGGTGTGTGTGTGGGGGGGGGGGGGAGGGCGGTCAACGAGGGTGACGTCGGGATCGGCCCGACTTCTGTGCGTTGAAACCTGATAAACAAAAGGCGCGAAAGACATATGCAGACAGACACACAATGAATGAACATGAGATGAGCGATCGGCGAAAGCGAGATGGATGATGTCTCCGCCAATCTGAAACCTGCATGAGCGGATCTGCCGACGTCGACGAGTCTTAGCCTCTGACGACCAGGCGGGGCGGGCGGGCTTCTAGGCGACAAGGGGGCGGCGGACGCTGGGCGCACAGGGCGAGGAGGCGCAGGGCTAGCGAAGTCCATGCTTAGAAAGCACCCAGCTTCTCTTCCCGACCACCACCCCCCTTGCCACTTTCGCTTGTCGTTCCACGTTTTCCCCCCGCACTGCCAGCAGAGCACACTCGAACCGCCCCTTCCCCTCCGCTCCCATGTCCGCTCAATATGTGCGTGCCTGCCTCTGCCCAGGCTCGTTCTCCACCCTTCCAGCCGCACCCCCGGTCTCACCATCCACATTCTCCGTCGCCTTCTTCCCCCTCCTTGCTGCCGCCCATTCTACAGCAGGACCGGAACTACTCCGGCGCGAACGACGGGCAGATGGACGACTTCCTCTCTCTCATCGAACACCAAATGGCCTCGACCTCGTCCGCGACGGCCAACCTCGACATGAACACGCTCGACCAGCAGCAGCAGCAGCCCCGCACCGCCTCCCAGTCGACCAACGTGCCCGAAACGCCTGCCGCCTGGCGCGACGCTAGTGGCGCTGATCAGCAGCACGACGATGATGAGAGCGAGAGCGAAGATGAGAACGCCGGCGACCACAAGCGCAAGAAGGGCAGGGGTGGCCAGCAGCCGGCGGCGGGCAAGGCCAAGGCGGACAAGAGCTCGAAGGCGGACACCGAGGGTCAGCTCTCTTGTCCGCTCTTCCCTCTGGTGGGAGCTTATCCCTCTCTCCTATCCTCCGAGCAGAAGCAGACCCGAAGAGGGCGCGCCGCAAGTCGACCGGCGAGAGCGCGACGGCAACCACGGGCAAGGTGCGTTGGATCTCCCTTCCCGCGCCGGGGCGTCGTTCCCGCCGCACACGCGGCCCTCTTGGTCTCATTTGTTGGCCTTCCACCCCGGCCGGAAGACGCCCGCTCTCGCTTCAAACGTGCTGAGATTTGGTTGTCCCTCCTTTTTCTCCCACCACCAGGACGAGGGCAAGGTCTCCAAGCGCAAGGAGCAGAACCGCGCAGCCCAGCGAGCGTGTGAGTTCTGGCGCTCGAGAGCGAGGCTAGCGTGGAGCTAGAGGAGCATTCAGCCTTAAACCGCCGAGTCGTGGGGTTTGCGCTTTTCGCGAGCTGACTGATTGATCACTTCTCTGCTTTCGATATTTGGCCTTCTCAGTCCGCGAGAGGAAGGAGAGGCATGTCAAAGATGTGAGCCCACCTCGCTTCCCCGCTCGCTTCTCGGTGCCGAGAATCGTGACTCATCGCAGTTTCCCCGCTTTCCCTTTTCCTTTTCGCCGCGATCGCTTCCAGCTCGAGGACAAGGTTGCCGCGCTCATCGCTGCGACCGAGGGCCAGAAGAGCGAGAATGAGAACCTGAGGGAGCTTCTCGTCAGGCTCCAGCAGGAAAACGTCCAGGTTCGTCCCGTCGCATTGCATACAACCAGCCCCTTGCCCCGCGCGCTGACTGACACTCATGCCTGGCCCATTTCACAGCTCAAGCAGTCCGCCTTCACCTTTACTTTCCCGCACGGCCAGCCCGCGCCGACAAACGCCACGAAGCCGCCGTCGCCACCAGGGTCGGTCCAGGAGAAGGATCAGGACTCGCCCCAGTCGCTCATCTCCATCTCGTCCGAGTCGCCGCAAGCGATGACCGGCCGCCACAACTCGCGTTCCGCGAGCGACTCGCCCTTTGACCTCTACTCCTCGAGCGAGTCCAGCACACCCCCGGCGGGCCCGACCTTCTCGTCTTCCACATTCAACGCCTTCGCTGCGACGCAGCCGCAGGAGCAGCTCTTCGCGATGCCCGCCGCCTCGCGCGGCTCGAGCTCGGACTCGTACGCCTCGCGGCAGGGCTCGGCTTCGCAGCAGTCTCAGCAGGCTGGTACCTCTGCCAAGCCGGCGTCCACCAACACCATCCAGCAGCCACAGAAGCAAACGGAGAAGCAGCCGCAGTCGTCGACGACTGACTTTGTCGTCTCGCCGGGCAACTTCGCCTTCTCGCCCTCGGCCTTCTCTCCCTCGGCCTTCTCGCCCTCAGCCTACTTCCCGCCTGCCGCCGAGTCGCCGGCGTCGCCGTCCTTCCAGCTCCTCGCTTCGAACCCGCTCTTTACGTCGTATCGGGACCCGACGCTCGACGAGCAGATGAGCTTCTTCTCGACCCAGATCCACGGCACGCCTTCGGCTGGCGTCCTCCCGAGCTCTTCATCCGCGACCGGCGGCGACGGCCTGCCGGATCCCTTCGGCGGCCAGTTTGACGACTTCTTCCAGTACGGCATGATCCCGCCCTCCTTCCTGCCCCCCGTTCTCGATTCGACTGGTCCGGCTTTCAACACCGTCTCCCCTGGCGTCCGCATGCAGGACGCCGTCGCGTCGACGACCAGTCCGAGCATGAACGGCTCAACTCGGTCCGCCAGCATCGGCGGCGAGCCCTCCCCCGCGGGCTCATTCCCGCGTTTCGATTCGAGCTCGTCCACCGGCTCTGAGTCGCCCGCGCCAATTCCGCCGTCCTGCTCTGAGGGCTCCAAGAACGGTGTTGACTGCACGCAAGCGCAACTTCGTGAGACGATCCGGACTCAGGTTCCCTCAACCTTCGGCCAGCCATTACCCGACCTCAACACCGAACTGGCGTCATCATCGTCGGCCTCGCCGGAGACGACCCTCAGCGGACCCGCGAGCACGATCGCCTCCCTCTCTGGTCTGCCTGATTGGGACAAGACCTTCAGCGAAGACGACCTCTTTGGCAACACGATTCATGTCTCGGCCGTGAGTCGCCTTCAGCTTCTTATCTTCCCGCCAGCCCTACTGAGTTCTCTGACCCGACGTCGTCTTTTTCTTCCTCACAGGACCCCAAGGCAAAGAACACGCCGCTCCACGAGGTCTGGCAGCGCGTGCGCGAGTCGCCGGGCTTCCGATACGAGGACTTTGACCTTGAGAGCCTCTGCACCGAGTTCAAGGGCAAGGCTAAGTGCAATGGTTCTGAGCCCGTTCTTGAGTGCGTAAAGAAGCCGCCTTTTCTCTGACTTTGGTGTGAAGTAAATGGCTGACGTCTTGGCTCTCTCGTGCCACAGCGAGCACCAGGTCAAACAACTCCTTGAGGAGATACCTTACCGGAAGAAGCTCGTCGGCGCCGCGGTTGACAGCTCGGGCGTGGGGATTCTCACGTTCGTCCAACTCTTGCTGCTTCTTGCCTTGCATCTTCTCTCGAGCTGATTCAATCTTGCCCTTCTTTCCCGTGCCACAGCGAGCAAGACGTTGGCAAGTTTCTCGAAGAACAATGCTGCGAGAACCTCGAGTCTAGCAAGCCGGACTTTGGAGCGATGGGCAGCATGTTTGGCTTTTAAGTCAGGCATTTTTGCATCGTTGTCGCCTCTCCCATCTGGTTTACCGTCTTGTCTGTGCTTTGGACTCTCTTTGCTCCTCCCTGCCTTGCTGCCTCTTCGCCTCGCCTGGTACTCTTATACTACCTCTCCCATACACCGCGCGTCGTCTCACTCTGTACTCGAGCCCAGCCCTCTTTCTCCTTACGTCTCTCTCTCTCTCCCAGTTGCTTTCTTGTACCACTATTCTTTCGTTCTCTGTTCCACCCCTCTTTTTCCTTTCCTCGGCTCTGGCTCACTGAAAGGGGTCCATCTAGAGGCCTTCTTGAGTCTTCTCGCCCTCCATTTATGCCCGTCGGCCTTATCGTCCGGTCTCTTTCTTTCGATACATGCCGCTTCCTCGGGGAAGTTTCGCTTAGCCAAAGGGTTAGTACGAGGTGCTACGAGCGATCTTGAGTTCATGCGATTCGTGACCAATCGGTCTGTAGACAGAGGCGCCTTGTCCAAGCCTCGACGAGCCAGAGAGTTTGGCGGTGCTCGTCGATGCTCGCTTTCCCTCCACTGTCGTTCCTCCAACAACCACCACTGTCACCGCTTTTCATCTTTAGCGACCCTCAGCTTACAGCCCCTGTACGTTTCAAATTGGCTTGATGGTCCCCTTACCTCAGTCTGCTCAAGACTCATCTGGCTTCTCCGGCTCGGGCGTTCGCTTCTCCCTATCGGCGTCCTCCGTGGTCGCGTCGGTTTCGACTTGTCTCTTGCCAGGTGCCCGTTTCGAGGTAGAATCGAGAAATATAGCTCCTTCTAGCCTTCCAGTAGCCCATTCGACCTCTCGTATCGTGGCCGGTGGCTTATAGAACGTGATTCACCGACTGTCATCTCTCACGACGCGTCTTTCTCGCCCATTATGGAGTCCAAGGACGAGTGAGTTCGATCCTACTTCGGTCGCCAGCGTGAGAATTCAATCCTGAACATCATCAAAGTTCGCTCTTGCCTCGGATCCTCGGCATCTTTTACGCTGTCATGGATCCATCTCAGGATGGCGGAACCAAGGTCCTCTGTACGTTGCGTCGCCCCCGCCAGCCCACTCGTTGGTCATCCGCAGGGCGTAAGTCTAGATCTAACGCAACTTCGCCTCGGACAGACCAAGTGCCTGCAAACCTCATTTCCACTAAGAGTCTGCATCAGTTGTCAACATCGAGCAACTGGTACGCGAATGAGGGAGGCGGCGGAGGCAGCTCCGCCACGCGCTCGCACTCGCTCGTTCGCTCGCCCATGGCCTCATCCACTACAACTAGTTCAACCACTGCCACGGCTCTCCCAAGCCGAGCTGTCTCCCCCGGTCCTTACGCTAGCTCCCCCTTCCCCTCAAATCCACCTCCGACGGCCTCCAATCTGGCTTCTACCTCCTCTGGATTTTCCGCCCCGAAGCTCGCCTTCCAGCCGATCGCCCCGCTCGTGATCCCGCACGAGACGTTCTGCGAGAAACTCATCACCATCACGAGTGGTCCGTACAAAATCCAAGGGTACCCTGTGGTTCACTCGGACCGGGATCGCAAGGAGAAGAAGTATCATAGGAATACGTTCCGTTGGAATGTTTGCTGGGTGTTTGATCGGTGGAAGGTAGGCCCTCCGGCGGCTCTCATGCACTATCTCGTGTGAGAGACGAAGAGAGAACTGAAGACGACGAGGGAGATCTTCAGTATGAAGGAGGCGAGTTCGACAGCGTCGTACGAAAAGTTGGGCGCGTGTTGGCGCAGTGCGAGGTACGTGGCGACCTGGTTTGGAACTGTCTGCTCACAAACGACTGATCTCGTCCCTTTTCAGGAGGAGTTTTCCTTCCTCTCGGCCGGTGAGACGCGGAATAAGATCCACCAAATTCTCGAGCAGCTTTACGAGGATCTTAACTCTTGTGAGGGCGAAAAGCGAACGAGGCGAGTAACGAGATCGCTCATCCTCATCTTGCTCCAGATGCCGAGACGAGTATTCCAATTGATGATTCCAACTCAATCGAGATAAAAATATTCCCGGTGCTAAAAGAGTACGTGATTGATGGTCGCTGTTCCCTTACCTTACAGTCCAGGTTGTTGATTCTGTCGCTCTCAAGCCCGTTCATCGTCAAGAGCTGCGATGTCCCATTGCCGCTCATCGACCTCGCTAAGATGAAGGAGCCCAACTGGGACACGTCTATGAGAAGGGTAGGTCGAGCGTTGGATTGGTCCTCTGCCGAGTCCTGGCTGACGCACTTGCTTTCAGATCGTCCGACACATTGACGGGGTTCGTCATATCCGCAAGCTCGCCGAGATGTCAGACGTCGGCGTCCAAAACGCCGTGCAGTGTATTCGGCATCTCCTGTGGGTTGCAGCTCGAACAACGGAGCGTATCCGCACTGACGACAGTCATCGCTTAGCTATTACGACTCATGCATGCTCGTCGATCTCTTCCAATACTCCAACATGTACACTGTCATGCCGGCGATCATGCAAGCTGCAGAGTACGACCACGTCGTCCTCGAGTGCGCCAATTATTGCATGCGGCCCTGTTAGTCGCCCTCTTGGCCGCCGCTCTTTAGCCCTAGAATTGACCCTCTCCCCACCCCTTCCCATCTAGCGGACGGCGTTACTCCCACCCTGCCTCTCTCGTGGCCCAAGCTCCTCAAGCTCTACTCAGCCATGCGCCCCGGCCGAACTGTCTCCGAATGGATGGTCGCCAACGATGTCGCAGGCCTGCGAATCGACGTACGTCGGTTCGTTCAGTTCGGCGTCATCAAGCGCTTCCTTCGTCGCGTCCAACGTTGGCCGCTCTTCCGACCCGTCAATGATCTCGGCCACCTCGTCCACCATGGCGGGTCGCACCGCAAGCAAGGGTCCATCTCGTCGAACCCGGAGGTTGAGGCTGGCTTCTCGGGATTCTCGACGGCCTCGACGGGAGGATCGCTGCGATCTCAGAGGTCGCCGAAGTCCGGGGGGGAGGGCTTGCTCATCTCGCATGGAGGCGCTGGGGCAATGCCGTCTCAGTACCAGCAGAACCACCAGCAGCAGGATCCACAGCGCCGACCATACCGCCATAACACGACGGGCCACCAGTTCAATCATACTTCAGAGGTGACAGGCGCTCCCTTGTACCCAATGCCAACGGCCCTGCAGCTCACCCAGCAGCCGACGTCGGCGCGCCGCTTGGCGACCGTCGCGCCGTCGTCGCCGTCCGTCTCGTCATCGTTGCACGTCCCGCCGTCCCTCTCGCTCGCGGACGAGATGGGCGGCTATCATAGGGGCCATCACTACAACCATGCGGGCGCTGTGACCGGCAACGGGGGAGGGTCCGGCGATCAAGGCCAAACCCCTCGTTCGACCCAGCGCCAACAGCGCCGTCGTCGAACGAACCGACCTAGTGCCGCTGGGACCCGCGAAGGCGGCGGCATCGGAGGAGGGTCCACCAGGGGCGGTGGCGGTATGGCCGCCACTGCTGCGCTCGAAGGAGACCCGGATGACCCTACAGACTGGGGCGAGCTCGGCTTCCCCTCTCGGATGCGAATGGAGTGGCTCAACGGTAACTTCCACGAGGACTTTATTTCCGTCGAGCTCGGACTTGGGTGGGGCGGCGAGCGGGGGCTGGGCGAGGCGTTAGAGGCATTCGCCAGGGCGCATCATGGGGTCGTGGAGATCGTGCTGCGGTAATTTGAGGTGGGGGAGTCTAAGATACATCGATCATTCACCCTGTCCTCCTCATTCATCTCCTACTGCTGTGAGGCGGCATGCTGAGCCATGATGGCCGTCATTTGCTTGTGCTGGGCCGGATAGTTCTATGGAGAGGGAAAGGAAGGGGAAAGGAGGAGGGGGAGAAAGAGGGAAGAAAAGAAGATATCAGCACAAGAACGAGAAAAGCGCAGAATCGTCACTGCTACTGCTCGCCCACCTTCATGAAGAGGATTTGGGCCTTGCTCGCCTCCTCGAATGTGATCGCCTGCACCAGCTCCTCCTCGCTCCTCGCGATCTCCTTGGCGCGCCTGAACATCTCGACCGCCTGCTCCACCTTGCTCTGCTGGAGCGAGATCTGCGCAAGCGTGATGATGGCCACATCGCAGTCCGGGTCAATCTTGAGCGCCTCCCGGATGAGCCTCTCGCACGCCCCGAAGTCCTCCTTCCATCGAAGGAGGCAGTTGGCCTTGTTGACCATCGGCAGGACGTTGCGTCGACGACCCTCCTTAGCCGACTCAATCTCGATCGCCTTGTCGAACTTTTCGACGGCGTCTTGGAAGCGACCCTCGGCGAGGAGGAGCTCGCCGTAGTAGTTGTACGGCTCGGACCGCTCGGGGAACTGCTTGAGAGCGCCGCGGAAGGTCGACATGGAGAGCGAGGTGTTCTGCATCCGGTACTGGGTGACGGCCTTTTGGATGTGGGAGAAAATGAACTCGGTGTCTGGGGGTGAGGAGGGGGCCAGGGAGAGTCAGAGGTGGAGTGAAGAGAGGTAAAAGAGGGCAGCAAGGGCTCACCGAGCTCGACCGACTTGGAGTAGTCGGCGAGGGCCTTCTCGAGATCGTCGGCGATAAAGTAGACCTGACCACGGTGGTAATAAATGTCCGGGTCGTTGGGGTTTTGGGCTATGGCGGCCTCGAAGTCGCCGAAGGTGTCGCTGATGTTGCCTGTGAAGAGAATGAGAGCGAAGATCAGCCGTCGGTCGGTCAAGAGAAGAGATAAGGAAGGGCACCCACCAAGCTCCATGTGAACGCTGGCAAGTTTAATCCGACTCTGAACGAGCTCCGGGCAAAGCGCGATCGACTCCTCGAGGTCCTCCTTGGCTCCGTCGCGATCGTTGATGAGGAACTTGAACGTGCCGCGGAGGTTGAGAGCCTCGGCCTTACCCTGAGGCCAAGTGATGCCCTGCTCGAGCGCCTCTTGGGCGAGCGTGAAGGCGTGCTTGTGGTCGCCGGCTTCGAGGGCTTCGAACGAGAGGAGAAGCGTCTTGTCGGCTTGGGTAGCGGCCTCGGGGAGCGTCGGGGCGGGATCTGTTGGAGCAAGTCAGTCGAAGGAAGAGAAACAGAAAGAGACAGATAGAGGACTAACGAGGACGGAAGGCGTCGAGGTAGGCGTTGATGAAAGTGGCAGACGGGAGTTGAGGGGGACGAGTCTGACGGAAGCGTTGACGAGTGGTCAACGTCAACATAAACCACCAAGCACTTATCACCGACATGTCTCTGACTCACAGCCATGAGCTCCTTCGCTTCCCGAGTAGCCATCTTCTTGAGGACGCGCTCGAGGATTTCGCCCGTTACGACGTCCTTTCCAGTCGCGCTCCGCTTTGGCGGCTCGAACGCTTCGAGGAGAGTGACGGCCGTATAGTCTGGTTTGCAAAAAATGAATCGTCAGCTACCTCCTTCGACGACCGGGCGAGAAAGAGACTCACCACGGACGGCTTCCTCGTCCCGGTCGAGCGACTCGAGGGCGGACGCGCGGCGCTTGAGCGCCTTGAGGTATGCCGGGTCGAGCTTCAGCGCAGAACCGCAGTCCTCGATGACTTTGTCGTGCTGGGGTGGAGTGAGCGAGTTGTATGCTGGTAGACAGAAGGAGAGGAGGAGTTAGGGTGGAAAGTTGGGCGACATCGGAGGACGCGCGACGCACAGGCAGCGCGGTTCGAGTAGAAGACGGCCGACTCCTCGGGCGTGACAGCGATGGCGCGAGTGTAGAACGAGATGGCTTGGGTGTAGTCCTTCTTGGAAAAGAGAAGGTTGCCGCGCGACTTCAGGAGGTTGGCAAGGTCGGTCCGCTCCTGCAGAGAGAATCGGGGTCCGTGGCGATCAGTCAAGGGTCCCTTGATACCCAAGTAGGATTCGGCGGAGCGAGCGAACGAACAGAGGTGCCCATGGCGGCGATCTCGGAGGCGGACGGGTTGGGGAGGTCTAGCAAGACATGACAGGGACGAAGGAGAAGGAGGTGAGCAAAAGCGGAACGACAGAGAGAATGCGAGGATGACGTCTTGGCCCTCACCGTCCTTCTTCGCCTCGCCCGCTGGCGCCGACGAGACAGGCTCCGAGGCAGCACCCTCAGGGGCAGTAGCCGCCTCCTTCAGGTCCTTCCTCTCCTCCAGAGGGATCTCCTCAACGAGCGGTCCTCCCTCGTCGTTGACGCCGAGCGGCCGCTTCTCTCCTCCACCAGCGCCAGCGCCGCCCTTCTTGTTCGACTTCTTCTTCTTCTTCTTGCCGCCCTTCTCAGAGCTCGACCCCCCGGCTGACTTCTCAATGTCGGCGAGCTTCTCGCGGGTCGAGAGATAGTAGTAGGCACCGGCACCAGCGACGACGAGCGCGCCACCGGCGATGAGGAGCGTCTTCCGGTTCTGCTGGATCGTCGTAAGGAGCGAGGACGACGAGGACGTCGACGCGTTGGCGGCGGCGGCAGAGGCGGCCTGGGAGGAGGCGGCCACGGCGGTAGGTGTGGAGTGGCCGAGCGTAGGCTGGGACATGCCGGGAGAGGGAGAAGGGCGAGGGGGAGGGCGGGTGGTGGTCGGTCGGTTGGCCGAGGGATGGAAGAGCAAGGAGAGAGGGAGAAGCAGCCGCCGTCGTTCGCCCGTCTCCGCGTGCGAAGGTAACCAAGCGACGCCGCATCGACCACGAGCCTCGAGTCAGGCTTTGAGATGTAAAGAAGTTGGTGCCTTTATGCAGTTCTGACCAAGTGGATACATCGGGAGGGGCGCAAAGATGATCGTGGCAAACCTGGTGGCACAAGATGGTCTGCGCCTGATTTGTCCGCAGCTAGCGTGGGGACGAGATCCTCGATCTTTCTCGCATTGAATGCCCCTTCATAGCTGCTGGATGAAAAGGGCGTTAGATGTACTAGAGAGAAGTCGGTGGACGTGGCGAATGAGTGGGGTCTGCTTTGACATGTATGATGGCCGACCGGGGTCCTGCTCCTCCCTGGTGCCTTTCACTCTCCCTCCCCTCCCTCCTCTCTCCCTCGACTTGCCTCCTGCATCTGAGACCATCGCTCACTCCGCGGGCGCCGTCGACCTAGCGCTCTTGTCGCTGTCACCCAACTACACTCTAAACCCCCCTTCCCTCTCTCTCTGCAGCCGGTCCTTGTCGCCCTTCTAGCCCGCATATCGCCGACCACCCAATCACCCCGACGAGATCTCCACCCTTGCACCAGCCATGTCTCGCTCTTCTCGCCTGTTGCCCACACTCTCTTCGGCCTCCTTTCTCCTCTTCCTCTCCTTTCTCCTCCTGGGGGTCGCATCCACAGCATTGGCCCAGACGACGGGAGACGCGTTCTGTGACGAGGTGCGTGAGACGCACCTGGGTCCTCCCCATTGTCCCCGACTCATTCACCCCTACCCCTTCCTCCCTGCAGCTTGTGTGCATCAAGGCTGTCAAGACGGCCAGTCGGACCACCTGTATGTGTTTCCTTTCCCGTTCCTGGAAGAGCAGCAAGAGCCTCTCCCTCTCGCGCGTCCCGGGCCCAGTCAAGACCTCCACCTGACTTCTCTGCTGCTATTCTCTCCCTCCCCTCTCCATCCGCCTCCTCGCGTGCCTTCTCCACCTTCCCCGCTTGTGTGCCCCACCGCCCGTGACACCTGTATGCGCAGACACACTCTCCCGGAGCACGGATGAGGCCTCCTTGGCGCGTTATCCTGACTTCGGCTGGATCGCAATGTGAGTCGCCGTCGTCCTCGCCACCTGCCGGGAGTAAGCGTAAGCTCCCTCTGACTAGCGCGTGTTGATTCGACTCTTTTTCTCCAGCGGGTTCGGCACGTCGATGGCCAACTCCCCCATGGTCATCATGGTGCGTCTCTCGCATCTCTTACGCCCATATACAACGCTGAAGATGTATCCGTCTTCAATAGTGGCCCAACGCCGACCAGTCCATCACGATTTCCCAGCGGATCGCAAGATCGCACGTCCTACCAACGGTGGACTTCGCGCCGCTATTCCAAGCGGTCCAGATGTATCAGTCCTCGAGGATTAACGGGTCACACACGACGCTCGACTTTGCGATTGAGGGCAATGCGCCTCCAGCGGTCGTCAACATCATCTATGCCTATGTGAGTTGGGTTGTATGCGCTGACGCGTGGGAGAATCGGACCCATATCTGGCGTCGTGCCTGACCACATCTGTCACTCTGGTCGATTGGTTGGTCTCCTTCCCTCCTTCACACATGCAGGGCTCAGAAAACCCAAACAGTAGGGATCTCGACGCGACGATTCGTCAGCACGATTACTCCAATTCGGGCAAGCTGGACCTCACCAAGAAGCTCTCGACGACGTCCGAGACAGTCTCACTTTCCTCGAGCTCCGCCTCGGCCGTCGCGACGGCCATTCAGGCTACGGGCAGGCCCATTCGTGCGTCGTTTGATCTCTTCTGCTTGCGTTGTGTGATTCTCCCCTTTGACGCCGACTCCGCAACAGCCATCGCAAGTAGGACCCTTGCCCCTCTGTCGTCCGAACCGGCCGTGCCCACGCGCCAAGTCGGCGGCTCCAACGGCGGCTCGCTCGCCAGCGGGGCCTACACGAGCACACAAAAGCTTATCATCGCGCACGCCGTCCTCGGTGGGCTTGGAGCCATGATTTTCCTCCCAGCAGGAGTGGTGCGTCGTTGTCATCCTTTGAGAGGACCTGGGGGTCACCGCTGACGCCGACTGAATTCAGCTCATCGCCCGTTTGATGCGCGCACTTTGGCCAAAATGGATTCGGGGTCACTGTTCGTCGATCGCTCTCTTCAGTTTGCTGCTAGACGAAAACTGACTCTTTCACGCGGGAACCAGGGATGATCCACGCCTTCCTCACGTTTCCCGCTATCCTTGTCGCCTTTATCCTCGGAATCGCCGTGAGTTGCCGTCCTTGCATTGCCTCTTAAACATCCCTCTGACTCCAAACACTCCTCAAGGCCACCATGAACTCTAACTCTGGCGAGCACTTCTACTCTACCCACCGCCAACTCGGTCTTGTTGTCGTCATTCTTCTGCTCCTCCAGCTCGCCTTCGGCACGCTCATTCACCTCTTTCCAGCCAACGTCGTTGGTCCCTCCAAACCCATCCTCCTCCTCCGAGGCAAGAGCCTTCAAAATTGGCTTCACCCTCTCATTGGAGTGGTTGTCCTCCTCCTCGGCTGGATCACTGTCTGGACAGGATTTGGAGAATTCAAGACGTGGTCTGGCCTTGGGCCAGTCACACCGGGAACCAAGCCGACGTATATTGTCCTTCTCGTGCTTACGGCGCTCGCGTACCTCGGTGGACTGGCGTTCCTCCCGCAGCAATTTCGCCACGAACACGCCCGACATCTCTCACACAACGGAGTCGGGTCCCAGGTCTCCGTTCGCGGTGGATTGAGCGGTGTCGGAGGAGGAATGACGGGGAACTCGCACCTCCAGCTGAAGGAGTTTTCGAGCAGCGGGGTCGACGGTCGTGGAGGGTTCAATGGGGATGAGACGGCGCAGTTTGGTGGGCAGAGTGGGTTCGGCCAGGAGTTGAAGATGGAGAGGACGTCGTCGAGTAAAGAGGAGCGGGAAAGGGAGTACTGGAGTGCTGCTGCTCCTGGGAGGGCGCTTTAGGAAGTGTCGAATTGTGCTTATAGCTGTTGTGTCTCTTGTCTCTTTCCGTCTCTCGTTGTTCCTCCTCTCCTTGATAAGGCTTTCATACCTGTTTTACCCTCCATCTCTTTAACTTCGCAACAACGTCCTCTCTCTTCTGTTCCAGGACTTGCATCTGCTCCTTCTTCCTTCTGATTCTACTTCCATCATCTCTCTCTTACCCTAGTCTTCTCTCTTCCCTCATCTCTTTCTGAATCTTATCCCTTGTCATGCAGCTCTCCCTTAGCCTTCTGGTCGCACGCATAGCAAAGCCATTTGGGATTTCCGCCCTTTCCCCCGCCACGCACACATCATCCTCCCACCCTTCAAGCAGCCATCGAGTCCACAAGCGCCTTCAACTCCTCCTCACCCAAGATTTCGAAACCCTTCTCCTTCGTGACCTGCGCGAGCTGAACGTTGTGCTCATTGAGCTTCTCCTCCATCACCTGCTTGAGAATCTTGAGTGTGAGCCGGTGGGCTTCGTCCAGGGTCATCTCCTATCTCGCATGAAGAGGGAGGAGGGAAAGGTGGGGGGAGAGGGGGGAGGGAAGAAGTCAGTGGGAGGTTGGAAGGGGAAGGGAGGGGAATGGGAATGACTGACCTTCTGGTACTGGTCCTGGAGCTCAGCCTGGGCAGCTTCAGAGCCCGAGCCGACGGCCTTGGCGTCGTGCTTCATGAAAGTCCCTGATGGGTCGGTGTGGAAGCTGACATCGGGCGGCGTTGAGGTGGGAGAGAAGAAGAAGTCAGCGAGGAGGAGACGACGTGTGTGCGTGTACGTGAGGGTGGACGCGCAACGTACAGTTGAGGTCCGCGCTCATCGACACCCGCCAGGAGAAGAGCGACTCCGAATGGCCGGGACTAGGAAAATCAAGAAACGAAGAGCCCAGTGAGCAGACGCCCATGAAACCGAGAAAGAGAGAGGTAAACAAGCGCTTTCGCCCTCACCATGAGCGCTTCATCATCCTCAACCGACTCTCCGAACCTCAACGCGAGGTCCGAGATGGCCTGCGCGCAGCTCTCCACGCCTACAGGCTCGTCATATGTGAACGCATGGTTCTGAGACGTCACCCGAGCATGGTCGATGATCGTCCGAGCGTCGGCGGTGAGCCCGGACATGGCGCAACCGATGTGCGAATCGATCTCCATGATCTTCTCGATCGAGGAGGACTCGAGGAGCTTGGACGAGACGCGCTTCTCGACGCCGAGAACGACACCGTAGGGGGTTCGGATGCCGACGGTCGTAGAGCCGAGCTGATGGTTGGTAAGGGGAGGACGGGCAAGCGAGCAAAGGAGTGGAGGGGCAGTGGCGCGTTAAGTCGGCGTGCTCGAAGACAAGGAAACGAGCGAGATATTTAGGACCGGACCTTAATCGCCTCCATGGCATACTCGACTGAGCGAGGAACAGTGAGGAGGGGGAGGGGGGAGGAGGGAAGGAGAGGAAGCGACGACAGGTGAGCTGGAGGGGACGCGTGCGTGTGCCGTCATCGCGTCGTGGATGGGCGGCGCACCCTGGAACAGCCGGCCTGGGGAACAATATCGCGTCAACCACCAGCAACGGACTAGATCATCAAGGCGAGAGACATCGCTTACCTTCAGGCGAGAATGTGTTGACACCACGGTCTAGAGAAGGCAGAGGAGTAAGGAGACGTCAGTATCGACGAACGACAGCAGCTCAGATCGGTTACTGCCGCCGATTCGATTGATGCTTAGACTCGGGTCTAGTGGGACAGAACGTACCGTATTCGGAACGAGTGGCAAACATGATAGAAAGTAGGGAGGATAGGAAGTAGAGAGGAGGGGAGGGGAAGGGGGGTTACTGGAGGTTGAGACGAGAGCGCTTGCGCGACTCCCACCCCTCCAAGGGCGCCGGCTCGCGCACGGACTTGGTCCCCTACCTGACGACCATCAGTGCATGGCTGATCTCTTTCATATCAAATTATGGGTGCGGCTGGCCAGATCGACTGGAGATGATGGCTGAGGCGAAATAACCATCGGTGCGTATGCCCATCTCCTGCATACGTCAAGCTCGTGAGTTGGACGTCCAGTCGCCACGCATGGAACCGCGGTCATCATGCATCTGATCTAGCTGCCTTCTTGTGCAGAGCTTTCCCTCGCAAACAGGCACATTCCCTGCACATCCCCTAACACAAGTCACGAACTGGTCGGTGCCTACACGTCAATCGTCGCCTTTGACCTGCCTGAGACCTGTCCTATGTCTACCCATTTTTGGTTGCAACGCCCCTCATTCGTCAGAAATCAAGAGCTCCAAGCTGCGAGAGACACTCCGACGACGCAATGATTATCTCGAGATCTTGACGAGCCATGGCGAGTCTTCCGGGGAGCAAGCAAGATGGCAAAAACGGCGATGCGCGGTCTAGACAACGCATCTTATTGAAGGCGTTATCTGCGGAAATCACGCCCGGAAGGGCAATAAGATCAACCTAGAGCGCTAATAAAGACGTTATAAGCTGGCATGAATCCACTCAAGCCAGTCTTCCAGACGGGCTTAGAATGATCCATGTCGAGATGGCCGTTCCTCGGTTAGTGTTTGGTGCCGACATACAAGCAGGGGGATTGAGATGCCCGTTCCAAAACTGAAGACAAGGAGGTAGAAGATGATGACGGAACGCAGAGTGAGGTAGCAGTGGAACGGCGCAGCCAGGGAACGCCACGCTGATCTAGTCAAACGCCTCCACAGGCTTTCTCTCTGATCAACATGATGTTGGGACACTCAGGGCAAGCCCCCTTGATTCTTGTGACTGTCGGGCACCCTTGGCCTTTGACAAATGAGCTCGTTGGTGGAGGAGGGTGGGCGAGGCTCAAGTAAGGTGTTTGGCCGATTTCGCGAGATGAGAAGGAAGGATGAGGGCCGGACAGCTAACTGGTCAGAGAGGAAGAGGAGTCTGGTGATTATACATGATGATGCAAGGTTCGGTGGGGGCCTTAGAATGGAGGTGGGTTTCATACGAATGAGGTGGACTTTTGAAGTCAGGAGCTTGAACGGAGGGTGGGCGCTGGCGACCCATGGAGTCCGGTGTGGGGCTGGGCTCGTCGCTGGGGGCGACCGACATCGCCATGGAGCCGCTAATCTTCCATGTCCTATCATGGCTCGTATCAATATCTTGGGGGAGGATGCATAGATTCATACGATTCTTGACCCATGCCCTCGTCTAGACTCTGAAAAGACAAGGCATGTCCTCCAGAGATCCTTCGCCGCGACACTTCTCACCACGTCGGCTTGAAGCACGTCGGTTTGTGGTACTTCCAGTGCGCCCGCTGATGGACTGTTGGCAAGGAAAGGTGAGTATATACATGCCACAAGGATCGGGAAGAGATCCAGACGAACCCGAACCGCAGTAAGCGACGGTCTTGCACTGGTGAATGAGCAAGCCGATATCAGTCCCACGAGCACCGCACGAAGAATGCAAGAAGCTTACCCTCGAGCAGACTTGCAGCGCGTTGTGCTCTGCACACGACTCCTTCGTCGCCGCCCCATACCGCGTCGCCTCGCAGGCATGCAACGGCATGAAGTCCTCGTCATCGACTGGGGTGATTGCCAGGGCCGAATCGGAAGTCATTGGGTCGAGGTACGTCTTGAGGAAGACAGCACTCTTGACAGCTGGCGGGACGTCATCTTCGTCGTGGGAGGGCTCGTTCTTGAGAAGTGTGGCGCAGGATTCGAGAAGGCCTTCGGTAACGGGAACTGAGAAAGGGATGGCGCTTCGAGGCGGCTTGATGGCGCGGATGACGCAGACCAGAGCAGAAAGCATCTCGACCAAGAAAGCTGATCGGGTGTTCTTCTGTTGACGAAAAAGGGGCTGCGGTTCAGATGTTGAAACCTCTTAGGCGAAGGAGCCAGTCGTACAGAAGATCCCAGGCGACCGTCCACTCCCAGGGCACCTTTGTCGAGCGCAAAAGACACGATGTCTGAGGCACAATCCAGGGCGGCCTCAAACAGCCGCACAGCGTCAGCTCGGTCCTGATGAGCGTAGCGTTCGAGGGAGGCGCTGCCGTCGCCAATGGTGAGGAGCATGAAGGAGAGGAACTTGATGATGTCGATGTCATTTTCCGGGGACTTGATGGTGCTAACCAGCTTCGGAAGCCCCTTAGCTCTCAGGTCGGCCTGTCGAATAATTGGCCGTCAGAGTTGGTTGAGGCAGAGTCAACGGAAGGACAGACAAGTATGACGAAAGCTGGTCCCATTGAGCTCGCCCCTGGCTTCTTGCATGCGTTCCAGAGCTATAGCATGCGAGCCTACATGTCAGAGATGGTGCAAGTCCAAACGGCAGATGATGGAGACTTTCAAGCATGGTCGCGTCCGTCAGACGATCCACACTCTGGGCGTCGACCAACCGGAGCAGCTCGTCGGCGTCGAGTGTCTTGGGGGTGGATGTATCGGACATGTATAGAGTAGGGAGATGGGCTGAGGCCGAGGTGTCAAGAGACAGACAGGTGAGGGTTAGAGGTAGAGAGGCTGTCAAACCGGCGGTCAAGGCCGGACGTCATGGAGACAGCTCGAGTCGACCCATGCGCATCGTCAAGCTCGAGTGTCTGACCTCATGACGGCTGCTTGGAGGTGATAAAACTGTAGCAAGACAGCGGGGAGGTCTCAATATAGCGCGACTGCTGCGAGCAAAAGAGAGGGATGGGGCTGGAGGTTTCTTGGTCTCCAGCGCCGTTGGCACACCTTTGGGCGAACATTCGAATACTTTGCTGATCTTTGAGTGAGATGCGGTA
The DNA here is from genome assembly GCA_951802195.1 of Tausonia pullulans. NCBI lineage: Eukaryota > Fungi > Basidiomycota > Tremellomycetes > Cystofilobasidiales > Mrakiaceae > Tausonia > Tausonia pullulans. The sequence continues at coordinate 253,298 of OX637626.1, forward strand.
AAACGGGAGAACTGAGAAAGATTGGTGTTTGATCCCGTGTTTGCTTCGGCCAAGATCTTCCCGAGCCCAGCGATCAGGGGTAGTCCGCGGGCGGCAGCGGACTTTCTTGCGTGTGTAGCCGTCCTTTCCTTCTCTTTCATCCGCTTAGGAACTCCCCCCTTTAACCTCGCAAGAACTGCAGGCTGAATACAGACTGGAGGGCGACATTAACTAGTGGGACGTGGCAACACGCACTATTATGCCTGTTGTCTTGTCTAGTTGCCGATCGGTTAGGCTCTTCTCGATGGCCCATCATAATTCTGCTCACATCGCGACTCAAGAAAGCAGAAGAGGGAAAAAATGGTGTATCATCCTCATCTTCCGCCATCATCAGTCTCGGCATAAGAACGAGCCATGATCTCCGGAGTCCGAGCCCGCCAAAGCTGATGTGTTTCACGATGTCGCTCGGACGCGTGTCCTCGAGGAGGCGTGTGCAAGCGATGGCATCTCATCCACAACGTCACGTGTCCCTTTAATACAGCGAATCGGTCTAAGTGGAAGCTCGATTCACGAGAATAGAGGCGCCGAAGAGGTATGTGAACGAGCGGGCCGGAGTTGCCCGCCAGTCGACCTCCTCTCGGAGAGAAGATGCTCCGCGACTGGTCCACAAGTGAAGCCAACAACACTTCAGAACGCTTTCTTCCTCTCCTTTCCAAAAACCACCAACGCACCATGCTACAGCTTGCCATACCGCTCCTGGCCACTGCTACGGCCGGCCTCGCTGCCGTCACCTGGAACGAGACGACTGCAGGTGAATTTTGCTGCGCAAGGAGCCTTACTCCTGTTCTGGATTTGCTGACATGCTGTTCTTCTGAATCCGGACCAGCCGTCACTCTTAAATCTGATCGCATCACCCTGCTCATCGACAAGGCCAAGGGATACACCACCAAGATCGCCTTTGACGGGATCGACCTCCTAGGAACGGTGCGCACCGGCCTAAGTGCTGAAGATTGGTTCCTCCTTGCTGAAGCTTCAATTCTTATCGTGTTCTAGGGAAATTACTACTTTGATTGCTTCTGCATTCCCGGGGTGGCGACTTCGAACGTGACGGCAGCCAACCCCAACCCCCAGCAGTCGCGAAACTGTGAGTTCGACGGCTGAGAGGTCTTCATTCTTTCAGTTTTCATTGACTCCGCCGCTCATGCCCGTCTAAAAGACCGAGCCGGCTCCTCGGGCAAGGCCGATTTTGAATTGTACCACGGTGCTCAGAATGAATGGGTGGGACTGTCCATGACCGAGACGGTAAGTTTCGCGCTGCGCCCCCGCTCGACTTTGGGTGAAGACTCCCGAGGGTCCGGTGTGCCTGAGACCAAACCGCTCCCTTTCCAGTACGCCTCGTCGGGTCAGATTTTCCAGCAATTCTGGTTCATCCGTGAGGGCGAGCAGGGTATCCACACCTTTTCGCGCCATGCGTTCCCCGATACCGACCCGAGCAATCCGGAGATCGTCAACCTAGGAAATCTCCAGGAGGTCGGTTCTGACCCGGTCTCAATCCTTCCATGAGATGATCATCATTGAAATTGTCTGTTGTATGCAGTTCCGTCAAGTCATCACCCCGAAGAGCCCGATCTGGACGCACCTCATGACGAACGAAGTCAGCAGAGCCTTGAGCCATCAGCTAGATTCGTCATCACCCCCTCACCAGTCAGGGACTGATCTTGCTGCGCCTTCTGACACAGCTTCAATATGCACACCTTCCGACTGCTGCTGCCATTGCCCAGCAAAAGGTAAAATTCTGGCTCTCCCTAATATAGTCGATGGACGGTTCGTTCCTGAATCCCCATCCGTCACCCACGCAGGTGGTGCAGGACGCCACGTGGGTGTACAACGTTACAGGGGAGCAAAATCCTTACTTTGAAGAGGCTGGGCCTTATTTCACGAAGTATCAGTTTGCGGACGCTTATGGTCAGTGGCGCGTTGCGCATCTCTCTCTCACTTACGCCCTGCGACTCAAATCTCCGACCTTTTCTCAATCTCAGGCGACCATAAGGCCCATGGACTTTGGGCTGACGGCTCGGCCGCTGCTCTCAATGGCACCTCTGTCGGTCTTTGGACGGTTTTTAACAACCTCGAGGGCTACACGGGTGGACCCCTCCGCTCCGACCTCGTCGTTGATACGAACATTTATAACTGTGAGTTAGTCGGTGGAGATAGAGGATAGATTGGATCGGCTCTTGACATCTCTCACAAGATTACGCCTCGAATCACCACGGAAGTGCGACAATGAATATTACCACCGGCTTCGACCGTACCTTCGGCCCTTCCGTGAGTCCAAGCCTCACTGGCCGGGTGATTGATTTCTTATGAGCGATCTCCCTCCGCAGATTATCTATATGAATAAGGGAGGAGACATTCACGGAATGTACAAGGAGGCAGCTGCCCTCGCGTGAGTCGGTCCCTCCTTGGCTGGCACCGTTGGCCCTTAATCTGATGCCGCACCCGCCTTCACAGCGACCCCCTTTACGCAGCCGACTTTTACGATGAAATCGCCCACCTCATTCCCGGTTTCGCATCTGCTGCCGAGCGTGCTACTGCCAGCTTCAAGATCTCAATGCCTGAGGGAGCCACGAACGGCCGGGCTGTCCTTTCGCAGCCGGGCGTTGACTTCCAGGTTGGTTACATCTCTTCACGCTCCTTCGAGTTCGAAATGATCAGATTGACTGGAGCGCTGTAATCGTTCTACAGGACGCCATCGATCCCAAGGTCCTCCAGTACTGGGGCAACGTGTCGAGCGATGGAACAGCTACGATCCCTCGCGTCAAGGCTGGCGAGTACCGCCTGACCGTTTACGCCGACGGTGGGTTGACGCGCGCCATTACTCTGTGTACGCACGAAGCTTGAACTGATCGAGACCGCTCCACAGGTATCTTCGGAGAACACGTCGAGGATGGAATTCAGATCAAGGCCGGCGGCAAGAAAGACAAGTCGATTAAGGTCAAGTGGAAGGCTGAATCTCACGGAGCCGAGCTCTGGCGCATCGGAAGTGGGTCAACGGAGCAGTCTCCCCCCCTCCGATTGGTGCGCTGATTAAGGCCTGACATATACTCTCGAACTAAGGCCCTGACAAGTCTGCCGGCGAGTTCCGCCACGGCTACGCCAAAGACCCTACCCTCACCAACCACCAGGAGGAGTAGTGCGTGTCTGGCTCCATCGACCCATCTGCGTCAGGGGTCTGCGGACTGATAGGCTCTTTCCTTCTTTCCTCTTATAAGCCGCTCCTACTGGGGCCGGTGGGACTTTCCGACCGACTTCCCGAACGGCGTGAACTACACCATCGGCATCTCGGACCCGGCCAAGGACTGGGTGGGTGCTCTCAGAGCGCGCCGTTGGTATCTCATCTTCTGGCTGATTGTGACGTTACTGCCTTAAGAACTACGTCCACTTCTCGCGCTACGGTGGATCCTACAATCGCCCTGACTTTGTCCTTGACAACGTGAACGAGTGGACGGTTAACTGGGCGCCGAAGAAGAAGCTCCGCAAGGATGGCAAGGAGGCGTGAGTTGGCCCCTCATCTTTTCTTCTCCTCAGCACCACGTATCAATCTGACTTGCTCTATTTGAAATTCAAAGTACTCTCACTGTCCAACTTGTAAGTTCAGATAACTTATATCTCCGCAGTCGCGGAGGACCGTCCTCAACGTCGATGCGCCTGCGACCTGCTGGGCGTTCTCCCAAGCCCCTTTGCCCCTCGCCCTCCACCATCCTTTTTTGCAGTGCCATCATAGCTGACCATATCGCTACACTCTCCGTAAAGGCTGGTGTCCATACCCCCAGTGGGAATCTTGATCTTAGGGAGCCGACTGCGGACTATGGCTCCGATCTCCCCTTCACGGTCAAGGTCAACGACAACCCCCCTCTCAACTGGACGATTCCGTACGACTCGAGCTCGTCCTGCGTCGAGCGCAGCGGAATCGCCTGCTACAACATCCGGAACCTGTGGGTCGAATGCTCTTCTAGAGCATCTGATGACCTCGCTGACCTCTAAGACTATAGTTTCACGTTCCCGGGCTCGTGGCTCAACGATGGGGACAACAAGTTCGTCTTTGCCCTGCCGTTCAACTACTCCGGAGGAGGTGAGACCCTTGATTTGGCCACGCGGACTCTGAAGAACGTGCCATTGACTTTCTCTCCCCTCAAAAAGATGTCAATTTCCGCCAGTACTCGTGAGCGCACCTGCTGGGCGTACGTGCTCGCCGATTCTTGCTGACCACCACCTTCCGCTCCGCTCTTCGAACCGTCCGCGGCTCGCTATCCCAGGACGAACGTCCTGGTACGCCATCTGCCTCTCCTGAATTTCTGGGACTGGCGCTAACCATGGCCCCTCCCGTCGCTTGTACAGTACGACGCCATCCGCCTCGAGCTCTCCAAGTGATGGGCCGGCGCCTGGACGTCAATCTCAGCTCCCACTCGGAGCCTCATTTACATCAAGTCGTGTGTATAGTTGCCTTCGTCAGGGTGCATTTTATGTCGTTTTCTGTGATGAGATAGTGTCGCAGGGAAGACAGAGGGAAACCATCGGAGATGGGCCTTCTTGCGAACTCTCATGCTTCGCCTCATCGATGAGCGAATTTCATTGTTACAGAAGAGGCCAGACAATGTCTCTGTGGATGGGGTGTCGTAGCCTAAATACGCAACGACATGTCAAAAGAAAGAAAATTAATCGACGGACACTGCTCCTTCAATTGACCAAACTCGCCCACCCGACCGTCTCTCTTCCATCGACGAGCGTTCCCCCAGCCACCGCCGCGACGCCGTCCTCGTCTGCATCATCGTCCGACTCAGCATCGAGGAACGGGCCCGGGTCGCGGACCTGGGAGCTCCTCCGCTGGCTCATCCCCGGTCGCGTCGGTGTCCCGAGCTTCGCCTGGGGAGAGGCAGCCGCCGCCGCCGCCAAAGGTCCGGGAACCGACGCAGACGCAGCAGCCGTGACAGCGCTTGGCGAACCCTTGAGCACGCCGCTCGGGAAGGCGTCCCCTCGCGTTCGGCGAGTGGCAGTGACGAGCGCGGGGACCATGAGCTCGGGGACGTCGGTGAAAGATGTCTTGCGCTCGAGCACCACGGGAGAAGCGTCTCGACGCGGGGAGGAAGGGGAGGTGTGGATCTGGATGGGGAGGGAGGCACCGAATGGGTTGTTGCCTTGGTCTACGAGAGGAAGCGATGGATCAGCGAGACGCATTACATCGAACATGGAAAACGAAAGACGACGACGAACTGGGGTCTTCGGTCATGAGGAAGCTGGTCTGGCTGTTTGGTGTCCGGCCGTAAATGTCCCACGTCCGCGTGTTCTTGTCCTTGGACGACCACGCCGAGCGGTGCGAGGGTAGATGGGCGGCGGCACTGAGAGGAAGAGAGGGAGCTTAGTCTAACCTGATTGAGCACAGTCTCAAAAGGCCTAGAAGACACGCACAGCTGGCGGTTGAAATACTCGACTCGATCCAACTCAAACTCTTTGAGCGGCTCTCGTTTCGGTCGTACCGGAAGGTTAGCCGATAGCGGCTGGACGGGGTGGACGGACTGGCCGTTGAGCGTGTAGCTAGGACCAGGAATCTCCGCCGCAGCTCCGTCAGGCGTCTGCCCGATCTCGACCGGGTCCGCTGGCGGTGTCGATCCATTGAGGACCGAGTCCTCCTCGAACTCGAAGACTGATGAGTAAATGAACACTGTCAGCTCACAAACACAAAGTCATCAGTGAAATTGGGAGAAACGTACCCGACTCGGCATCCGTGATGCTCTCCTCTTCCGAGGACTCCTCCGACCCAAGAACGTCCGGCTCTTCGACAAACATGACCTTGCTCCGCCGCCTTGACGACTTCTTCGAGGTCGCACCATCCCTCTCCCCTCCCGTAGCAGCAGCCGCTACGCCCTTCTCCGATGACTTGGCCTCTGCCAACGCGCTCTTGAGCGGCCCATCCTCCTCCTTAACCGTCTTTGCCTTCTCTCTTCCAGGCTCAGCCTTCCACTTCTTGTCGTCCTTCTCCTCCCCCTCGTCCTCCTCTACAACTCCCTCTGTGATCCTCGTCACCTTCGCGGCTGGCCTCTTCTTCTCCAACTCCTTCGCCCTAGTATAACTGGCGAGACCAGCCGTGTCGTGGCTCTTATGAGTACCGTAGATCAACCGAGGATGTTCGGGCCAGGGGGCAGCGACAAGGGAGGTGGCGACGTCGAGGTCTTCCCTTTGCGGGACGCGTCCGCCGACAGAGAAAGAGACGCCGTTGCTCGAGCTGTCGTCGGATTGGGCCACTGCTGACAGGGGAGGCCGGGTGGGAGAGGTGGAAGAGACACTCTTTGGGGAATCGGGTGAGCGTCGAGGCGGCTGCGGCATGTGGGACCCTCGAGCGAGCGAAGCAGAGAGGAGAGAAGAGCCCATCGTCGCCATCATTGGAGGCGGTGGAGGGGACGAGCTAGGCGAGGTTCCTCGAGGAGCATCAGAGCTCGACGATGCATGCAGTGAGGCAAAGAGTCTGGAGCCGGACGTCGGCGACGTCTCGTTTAAGCCCTCGGGGAAGCTGTCGATCCGAACCGGCGTAGACCGACCCTCGACGATGTGAGTCTCCGCCGCCTTCGCCTTCCTCGCGTCCTCTCCTTCTCCGGCCCCCTCGCTAGTGCTCGCATACTCCGCCTCCCCTCCCTGGGAGAGGAAAGCCCTCCAAACAGTGCCGACCTCCTTCCTCGCGGCATCCTCAAGCTCATTGAGCTCTCGCCGCTTCGTCTCCAGGAAGGCATCGACCTCCTTGACGAGTCTCTCCCTTGCTGCCCGAAGCTCGCCCTCAGTCCTGCTCGCGAGCGGAAAGAAGGCCTCGTGTGCTGGACTGAAGGGAGGCGGTGCGAAAAAGGGTTCGGGCAAGGCGGGGAGGATGGTTGACGCGGATGAAGAGGAGGCAGAGGGTTTGGGTGAGGGAGGGGAGGTAAGGTCTGGGAAAGGGACGGTGGCAGAGGCGATGGCTTCTTCGAGAGAGGTCTGGGAGAGGCGGAAAAGTGGGGAAGGGTCATGAGGGTCGGCCTGTGGCGAGTGGCGATTGTCAAGAGCAATGAGGAGAGCGGCGCGAGCGGGGCGAGGCGAGAGCGGGCGGCATCAGCGAGAACGATAGGTCGCGCGAGCGCGAGAAAGAGTAAACGCGATAGGACGCCCTGACTTACGGAGGGTGTATCCAATGCAGTGTCGTCGACGAGGAGCTCGAGCTTGTGGTCCTCGAGCTCGCGGAAGACGCTCGTCTTGCAGATGAGGCAGCGGACGAGACCGCTCGACGATGTCTTGACGAGCGAGGGAAGCGTCTGAAGTGGGGGGAGGGGGAAGGCAGGGAGGGAGGAGAACACGGGTTGCGGGAGGAGTTATTTCATCAGAACTTATTCCCAGTGGAAGAAGAGGGAGGGGGGAAAGCGCGGTGTTCGTTGAGCGAGCGAGAAGGCCCACCATCTTGACTCGCCACCCCGAGATGACGCGGGTGGACGACGGCTCGGCCGTCAAGCGACCCTCGGAGGTGGATGCAGACGGAGGAGTTGAGGGAGCTGGGCCGCCGCCAGCCTCAGGCGGGTAGAGTCGTATGTTAGTACAGCGGCAGCGTGGGGGCATGGTGAGGGAGGAGAGCCAGATGAATGCGGCTCAGACGGGGACAGAGGTGTGTGTCTACGGTGGTGGTCGGCGAGCAGAGAGGACGGCAAGCGGGCTCGTGGCGTCTCGGAGGCCACGCGCCGCGGCGGCCCCACTCGGCGGAGGGCTGGATTGAGAGTAGAGGCCTTCACTTCCGAATGTGTGATCCTGGACTGAGCTCATGCCGGCGGTACCGCAAACGTTTGATGAGACCGCAGCCGGCAATGCTCAGTGGCAAATGAGGCAAGGCAATAGTGAGCGGAGATGAGAATGGGAGGAGAGTGAGATTGCTAGAGAAGCTGGTGCCCCAGCGATGCTGGGGCGATCCATCCATGCGCGGTTGACGATGAAACGAATGCAGCGAGCAGGTGCGGCCGGCTTATTTCAAGTGAAAACGCAATCACGAGCTGTCGCTCCAGGTGCTTCGGCTCTCCAACTCTGTTCAAAGTAGGAGAGATCCCGACCCCTCGTCATGCAGGCGTTTGCTTCGTCAGCCGGCAGCACAAATCGCAATTTCAGTTACCTCACTATCGCCCCAAGCTACCCAAGAGCTGCGGGCCCTCATCTGCCAGCCGAGAATTTTTCTGCTTGAAAAGCCATCTCATCCTGCCTCTCTTGTGCTGGTGCCCGCCTTGCCTTAGCCCAACACTACCACCTCATCGGGAGTCCTCTTTCTGACTCGTTCCTCTCATCAAGGTGAGCGCGAGATCGGCCGTCCCCGGTTCGGTGAAGGGCTTCTACCCCGTCCTCCACCTCGCCTATCATCCCTGTCCCTCCTAGGCGGGGTATCGTCCCTCTCATTCCTCGCGTCCCGCCTCGGAGGGGTCGCGCTGAGGTCTCTCCTCCGGGCAGGCGACCTCGAGCGCGAGCGCGACCGGTCTCGGCCTCCTCCACGTCGGGGAGGCGTCGGAGGCGAAGGCGAGCGCCTCCTTCCACGGGGCGAGGGCGAGCGCCGCCTTCGGGAGGAAGGCGACCTCGTCCGAGAGCGAGAGCGAGGCCGAGGTGGGAGGGGCGCGTCCCTGTCGAAGCGCGATGGCCTACGACGACCGTCATCGTCTTCCCGTCGGTCTCCTCCTCTTCCCCCACGAGCGCCATACCCGTTGTCACGAGTACTGCCTTGGAACCTACCTCCTCCTGGTCCTCCTCGGCCGCCGTCGTAACCACTCCGCGGCCCTCCTCCTCCGTAGCCGCCTCCTCCTCCTCCTCCTCCTCCTCCTCCATATCCTTCTCCTCCACCATATCCTCCCCTCCCTCCCCCACCCCTCTGAGGAGGTGGGCCCCCTCCACCCCGATAAGCCCCGCCTACAGCACTCCTTTCCGCTTCCTCCTTCTTCCTCAGCTCCTCCTTCTTCTCCTCGATGAACTGCGGTGGGATCCCGCCCAACGCCGTCTGGGCCGAGATGAGGAGCTCCCAAAGGGTAAGCGTGAACTCGGGCGTCTTGGCTTCGAGGAAGCCCGTCAGGGAGATCTGGATCTTGCGGGGGTCGGGGAACTGGCGGGGCGGCGTATGAGGATGTTTAGACGTGTCGAGGGTCAGGATCTGGCAGCGAAACGCACCGTGTTCGTCGGGTCCTCAAGGAGTCCCATCTGGGTAGGCAGACGCCGTGTTGACCAAGTCAGCCCATAAGCCCACACCGAGAGACCGCGGGTTGAACGCGAGGAAACAGCATGCGGGGATGTATTGCGTGCGCGAACGCGCTTGACGCGATGGAACTGGGACTCACCGCGTACTCGACGACGACTTCATCCTCAAAGCCGACGAGGCGGGTGATCTCCTTCACCATCCAGGGACGCATGACGTCTGATGAGACCCCAAGACGGGTCAGGACAGGAGAAGCATGAGAAGCAAGCGAGCGAGCGAGCGAGCGGGCGAGAGCGTGACGGACTGAGGTTGACTTTGCGCATGTCGACCTTGGTGGAAAACACGGCCGGGAACTTGGTCGTCCGGAGGAGCTTCGACTCTTTGTCAGAGAATCGCCTGGGGAAAGAACGGTTGAGCCTGCAGGAACGACCACGGAGGGACGGGAGGACAACAGACCTGTCTTGGTCAATGGCCGTGCCCTTCATACCAGAGTCGCCTGGACGCCGACACGCATGGCCATGGTCAGCATACATCCCGCGAGTCTGAAGAAGACGAAGGGTGCCCACCCATGATTGGCAAGCAAGACGAGGGGGTGGCAGGTGGTGGTAGTCAGGAGGGTCGCTGGAGCCCATCCATCCTCGAGGACGACGGGATTCCCGCCGCGAGCTTTGTCGAGTCCGTCCAACGACCAGCGACCCGCACACCTCTACGACTTCGCCCGCTCACGACTCCTTTTCCTTCGACCCTTCCCCTCATCCGCACCTTCTCGTCCGCCCTGCCCGCCCTCCGGACTCGCCATGGGTCAATCGTGTTGTGGATGCGGTCCGTAGAGCTCCACCACTCCTCGCCCACCCGCTCGGCGCGTCGCACGCCTCTCGCTCTCGCCCGTCTCAATCGCTCGCGGACCCCGTGTGCTGAAGACCCCCCCTCCTTGCCTGCCGCAGGCTCGTCTCGGAGAAACAACGCCTCGGAGCCCTTGCTCCTTGAGAGCGAGCGGGAGGCCGTCGCCGACCTGCTCCAGTACCTCGAGAGTGAGTGTTGCGAGCCGCCCGTTCCTCGCTAAGCCCCCCCCCCCCCGTTTGCCCCCCTTTCGCTCCCCTCTCTCGCCCTCCTCTCTTGCCGTCTTCTCTCTCTCCTCGCCCACCTCTGCTCCGACCTGGCATGCGGCTCTCATATGCATGCATGCTGACTCGGCATGCGTCTCATCTGCTCCCGTCCCCACGCGCTTCTCCCCCTCCCAGACCGCACAACGACCAACTTCTTTACCGGCTCACCGCTCGCTGCGCTCACCACGCTCTCCTTCAGCGACAACGTCGACCTCCAGCGGTCCGCGGCCCTTGCGTTCGCCGAGATCACGGAGAAGGAGGTCCGAGAGGTCGGCCGCGACACTCTCGACCCGGTTCTCTATCTCCTTGGCTCGCACGACAACGAGGTCCAGCGGGCGTCGAGTGCCGCGCTCGGCAATCTCGCTGTTAACCGTGCGTCACCCTCTTCCTCTCCTTTGCTTCTGCCTGGCCACCCTTTCTATACCCTTGTGTTCTCTCGGTGTCTTCCTGGGGCACGTGCGAGCTCGAGAAAGAAGGTCTTTCAACTGACTCGCGTTCTCGCTACTCCGCCTCTCGCCCCCCTGCCTTCCCCATGGCTCTTCCCCCCCCTTCTTCCCTCTCCTCGCTGCAACCCCGGATTCCTCCCGTGTGCCGGCTTCTCAGCCGAGAACAAGACGCTCATCGTGCGACTCGGAGGCCTCGACCCTCTCATCCGGCAGATGCTCTCGCCCAACGTCGAGGTCCAGTGCAACGCCGTCGGTTGCGTCACGAATCTCGCCACGCACGGTCAGTTGTTGCTCCTTCAGGCTCGCGCATTCGGGGAGACCCCTGCGCCCATCTCTATCTCGGAGACGGCCGGCGCGCTGACTTCGCCACGCTGTCACTGCCCTCCCCACGTCCCCTACCCCTCTTCCCGTTATCACCAGATGAGAACAAGAACAAGATCGCAAAGTCTGGAGCGCTCGTCCCGCTCACGCGACTGGCAAGGTCCAAGGACATGCGCGTTCAGAGGAACGCGACAGGCGCTCTCCTCAACATGACGCATTCTGGTGAGACCGAGACCTCCTTCCTTTCTCTCGACAGCTCTGGGATCGCTGACTCCTCTTCGTGCGTGTGCTAGATGAGAACCGGCAGCAGCTCGTCGGGGCGGGTGCGATCCCCGTCCTCGTCGGCCTCCTCAACTCGGAGGACACCGACGTCCAGTACTACTGCACGACGGCCCTTAGCAACATCGCCGTCGACGCCAACAACCGGAAGAAGCTGGCCCAGTCGGAACCCAAGCTCGTCCAGAGCCTCGTCGTCCTTATGGACAGCCCGAGTCTCAAGGTCCAGTGCCAGGCGGCGCTTGCCCTTCGGAATCTTGCGAGCGACGGTGCGTCTGGACTCTCTTACCGACCCGCTGCCCCTAGTCTCTGACGCTCTTCCCTCCCTTCCCCCCCTTTCCCTGCCCACAGAAAAGTACCAGCTCGAGATCGTCCGCTCGGATGGCCTCTCCCCGCTCCTCCGCCTCCTTCACTCCTCCTATCTCCCGCTCATCCTCTCTGCGGCGGCCTGCGTCCGCAACGTCTCCATCCACCCGTACAACGAGTCGCCGATTATCGAGTCGGGTTTCCTCCAGCCGCTGATTGACCTCCTCTCATTCGACGAGAATGAGGAGGTCCAGTGCCACGCCATTTCGACCCTCCGCAACCTCGCGGCCTCGTCGGAGAAGAACAAAGGCGCCATTGTCGAGGCTGGAGCGGTCGAGCGAATCAAGGACCTGGTGCTGAGCGTCCCGCTCAACGTCCAGAGCGAGATGACGGCGTGCGTCGCTGTCCTTGCGCTTAGCGGTGAGTGACTTTGGCATGTACCACACGTCTTCTCGGCGACTGACAGCTACCCCCTTTCCTGCCTGCAGACGACCTCAAGCCCACGCTCCTCGAGCTTGGTATCTGCGAGGTCCTTATCCCGCTCACTAACTCAGCCTCTGTCGAAGTCCAAGGCAACTCGGCCGCGGCGATCGGCAACCTCTCCTCTAAGGCCGCCGACGACTATCAAGCCTTCAACTCGGTCTGGTCCAAGCCCGAGGGGGGACTCCACCTCTACCTCGTCCGATTCCTCGGTTCCCCGGACCCGACGTTCCAGCACATCGCCGTCTGGACGCTGGTCCAGCTGCTTGAATCGGACGACCAGGGCCTCTACAACGCCATCAAATCGTCGGCTCTCTTGCTCCCGCTCATCCGGGCGCTCGCCGAGCAGCGCGGGTCTGGGTCGGAGCGCGGGGGTGCTGGAGGAGCTGGGAGCGACGAGGAGGGAGGAGGAGGCCATGGACCGAGGAGCGACGATGAGGGTGGAGAGAACGGAGCGGACGAGATTGGAGCGCTCAGCCAGAGGATCCTCGATCTCTGCGACGACATGGGCGGTCCGGAGGGAGGACCTACCCCCGCGCACGGAGGGCAATCGTCAGGAGGGGCTGCGGCGGGTGGACAGGCGGACAGCTTTGGATTGGGGCTGCAGGGCGTTGAGGGTGGGCGGGAGAGCAACTGAGATGCTACACCTTGCCTCGCTCTCTTCCTCTCTCTCTCGTCCCCTATTGTCTATACTGTGCCTCGTCCTTTGCTTTGTCCCGTCTAATTGGGTTTGCGACTACTCCACTCAGCCGACCCCCTTATTCCCCCTCCCCCTCCCCCCACTCACCTGAACCGTTTCTCTCTCTTTTTCTCCTTTGTCTTTTCTTGCCTCGTCTGGCCGTGCCGCCCCCTCAATAACTCTCTTACTTCACTTCACTACCTCCTTTTTTCTTCACTCACTCCTGCAACGATGAAACTGAATGTCAAACACTCAAGGGAGCGAGAGAGCGGCAGTTGGACATGGCGGACCGGCTCGACGAGGTCAGCGACAGCGATGATAAAAGACCGTGGACAATGCTACGTGAGGAAGGGAGTTGCGAGATTCGAGTCGGGGGAGGGAGTGATGGAGGAGGAAAAGGGAATGAACGGACTGGCTGGAGGGACGTTAGGCGCGATCCGCGAAGGATGGAAGCAAAATCGGAACCCAAAGACCACTCGTAACAGGCTGCTCCAATGACGTTGTGATGTTCCGTGTTGGCGTGGTGTCGCGACCTCTAGCCAGTTCGTCCAGGTGCTACCCTTTCTTGAGGACTCCTCCCTCCCTTTCATGGCATCGTCCAACCAGATCTCCCTTCTTCTCTTCCAAACAGCTCGGACGACGCTGTTCTATTGAAGATCTCCTTGGAAAGCTGCACTGTTACGCCAAGCGCCTGTCCTGTGGAAGCGTTTTCAAACCAGGTCGGACCGGATCAACTTATCTGGTGCGCGATGCTCAGAAGCGACTGTCGATTCTCTTCGCCGATACCGGATGATGTACCGTTCGATCCAACCTCGTCGTAGACTGATGACCATCCAACGCACAACCAACGAGAAGGCGACCCTGGTTCAATTGTCTCACACCGAGCCCGGAGCCTTTGATGGAGACCGTGGGTGTCAACACCGAGGACTTCCAGGCGGTCGTGCTTGGCCAGGAGCTGTCTGTCTGCGGAACTGGAAATTGTGCACCTTCAGAGTTCCATGGAGATCGAACTAGGATATTATTATTTTTTGCAGACGGACTTCGAATGGGAGCTTATGCAAGCGGGTGTCCTAAGGTGGCATCCAAGTAAAGATGGATTTCAAGAGACGGACGCTGCGGATTGGGCCTGCCGTCCAGCCAACGGTTCAAGGGAGAAACGGGCTCTCCCCTTGCATAGATCACACCTCCCTCTTTTGACTCTAGAACGTCTGCTGCATGAACGTTCAGCTTCCGCATTTCGTCGCCCTTAGCAAAAGGAGGGCTCTCTAACAGCGACGTCATCTCATTTCGGCGAGAGCCGGCGAAGAAGGCAAGAGAACAAGCGGGCAACTCGTTCCGCTCTTTCTACGTCCACTCAACCATCACCCGACCCGCCCTCCCTGTCCATATGCCTCCCATCCGCTACATTTCTGCCAAACTTGCCCAGGAGGTGAGCTTGCAGCTTGAGCTTTTTGCCCCCTGCCTTGAGACCGACCTACTGACATGCTGCTTTACGCACGCGTTTCGTCATGTTCGTCCGCCCGTCCAGATCGATGCGCATCTCATGGGCCCCAAGGGCGCTTTCAGCCTTGACCAGCTGGTGAGCTTCTCACCTCCCTTCCTGTACAAGAGGAAACTTGATTCAACCTTCACTTTCCCTGCCTTCCCCCTGCCTCCCCCCTTCCCCCCCCCCTAACCCTTTCTCTGCCTCTCGCAGATGGAGCTCGCCGGCCTCGCTTGCGCGACCGCCCTCGGCAAGACCTGGCCCGTCTCGAGCAAGACGCGTCGCGTTCTCGCTTGCTGTGGACCTGGGAACCAGGGTGGGGACGGCCTCGTGGCGGCTAGGCATCTGCGTGCGTTCCTTTCTGGGCTGGTCCATCTGGGAGAGAGGAGATCTCGTTCGTTGACGGATGTGGCGTGCGCTTTCCGACAGACCATTTTGGATACGAGCCAACGATCTACCTCCCCAAGGTCCGGTCGACCCCCGTCTCTCGTTCGGGTGCCGAGCAAGTGCTCACATGCCTTCCATCCAGCCCGGCAAGAACCCATTCTACCAATCGCTCCAGACCCAGGCTCGCAACCTCGGCATCCCTATCATCTCGACTGTCGCCGAGCTCCAGGACGCACTTACCCGGAGCGACATCGTTCTCGATGCCATCTTCGGTACGCGCCCACGCACACGCCCCCTCTCCAGCTTGCCCGCTCGCCCGCGGGTGGGTGTCGTACGTACGCAAGGGGCTGACGAGCGGGGGCGATCGGGCTCGATCAGGCTTCTCCTTTCAGCCACCCCTCCGCGAACCCTTCACCGAGGTCCTCC
Organism: Tausonia pullulans; assembly: GCA_951802195.1. Taxonomy (NCBI): domain Eukaryota; kingdom Fungi; phylum Basidiomycota; class Tremellomycetes; order Cystofilobasidiales; family Mrakiaceae; genus Tausonia; species Tausonia pullulans. Next base: position 268,416 of record OX637626.1, read on the forward strand.
CCTTGCTCGCCGAGACCCAGATCCCCATCTTCAGCGTGGACATCCCCTCTGTTCGTCGTCCCTTTTCTTCTTCGACACTCCTTTTTTTTTTTTAATCTTCAAAGAAGAAGAGAAAGAGAGAGAGAGAAAAAAAAAAAGGAAAGCCCGCCAAGTTCGCTCCTCCCCCTGACGACCTCCCACGCAAACCCAAACCTCACAGGGCTGGGACGTCTCCGACGGGCCCCAGGCGGACTGCCCGACCCTCCGCCCGCACTCGCTCATCTCCCTCACGGCGCCCAAGGCCGGCGTGCGGTTCTTCGGGGGGAAGGGGATGCCCGAGGGCGGGAAGCATTGGTTGGGCGGGAGATTCGTCCCTCCGTGAGTAGCGTCCTCCCGGGCTGTCTGTCCCCCACAGAGAGAGAGAGAGAGAGAGAGATGAAGCGAGTCGGGGGGGGGGGGGGCTGACGATGCTCTGGGCGGGCGGGCGGACAGATCGCTCGACAAGGAGCACCAGCTCAACCTGCCGGCGTACCCGGGCGTCGAACAGGTTGTGGAGATCGAGGCGCTTGGAGAGTCGTGGTCGTCGAGGCAGGGGCAGGCGTAAAGGGGCAGGTGAAGGAATGGCCGGGCCGCCGCCGCCGCCAACAGCAGCAGCCGCAGCAGCCGCAGCAGGGCGGGGGGCTTGGGTCGATCCCGCTTGGATGCATGTTGTACGTTTCGATGCCGAGTCGTCCGTTTCTTCTTCTCTTGTCGTCTTCTTCTTCTCTTCCAACTTTCAAGGGGATGGAGGACGCCGCTGTTTCTCCGGGAGGCTTCTCCCTCGAGGGCCGACGGCCTGCCGGTCAGGTTGGAAAAGGAAGGAAAAATGTGTGCCTATACTTCTGGGGCGATGATGGCACTGGCACGCAGGAGGAGAAGATGGGATGGGGTGAAAACAACTCGAGAGGGAGGGAGGGAGGGAGGAGGGAGACCAGGTTATATGATGGTGCGAGGGAGCAGAGCAAAGAGAGGCAGGGGTTTCAGAAGAAAAGAAAAGGAGGCCGGGAAGCCCATGGGACGATGATGCCAGTCGAGAGAGCGAAGAAGGGGAAAGGAATGTGTGGGCAGATGCGAAAAGAGGGGAAACGATACAGTACTCCGAATACGCGAGACGGGCAAAGTCCAAGGAAAGGAACTACTAGGAAATTGAACGAGGTGGGTGGAATGGGGCGGGAAGTTCTGGTCCGATTATGCTAATATGGGTGGAAGGAAGCAAGTGCGGCATTATGGGAAGAGCGATGGGTGTAAGCGATGACGCGACTGGATGCTAGAGGTGCGAAGACAGGAAGAGTGAAGGACGGAGGAAACGAAGGCGGCGACAGGCAGAAGGAGGATCAAAGTTCAATCCCTCTTCTTACCGAACCACCCTTTCTTCCCCACTGATCCTTGCTCCGATGAGCCTCCGGCACCACTACCACCAGCGTTGAACTGGCTCATTTGGTACTCCGTTGCCGGCAACGAGCCCTCATGGAGGTCCGTTCGGCTCCCGAAAGGCGAATTGCCACCCTTGGGCGAAGCGCCCCCTTTGAACCCGAACTTGGGCGAGCTGAAGCCCGAACCGGAGCCGCCGGGCAAGTTACGATGGCGGGCGGAGGAGGAAGAGGCAGAGAAAAGCTCAAGGTTTGTCGAGGACCGGTTGATGGCATCCGCGGCAAGGTCAGGTCCGTAGGCCTGGGCGATTTCGCTGTGGCGGGAAGTGTGAGCGGGGGGATGGGGGGAAGTGGGGGGAAGGAAGGTGAAGCGGGGTTGGGGGGGGCAGGTTGGGGAGGAGACTCATTAGCAGTAGGACAACGCGACATCGAATGGGCGAGCAAGACGTACCCGGCGTAACCGTCCATGAGGTAGGCGAGCGAACCAAGGTCCAGCCGGTACTGTTTCGGCGTCAAGCCCTTTCCGAACCGGTACGTGACGTGGTTCGAGCACAGCAGGGCGGTGATCATGACGAAAAGTTGGGCGGGGACGAGGGAGAAGGCGCAGATGTACCACGTCTTGAGGACTTTCTTCTGGAAGCGCCAGTACCGGCCCTTGCAGCCTGGGAGGTTGGACCGGGAGTAGCACGTCGAGGAGACGGTGGCCTCAATGTAGGGCGAGTAGTAGCCGCAGCAGTGGAGCTGGATAAGGAGGGGCAAAGGTGAGTGAGGACCAGAGAGGGAGGGAGGGAGAGAAACAGCGCCCGTCCAGAACAGCGGGACCCACTTGATCCTGGATCCGAAGCCGGCCCTGCTCGCCGAGGTCGCGCGACCACTGCTTGTTGACCTTGCCCTCAAGATTGAAGGCATACTGCTTGTACGTCATGTAACCCGGCGTGACGACAAAGGCGAAGCAGATCCAAAGGAGGAACGAGTACACGGCGAGGAACGTCCGGTTGTTAAGAACGATGCCGGCGTAGCCGATGATGGCGCAGAGGACGCAGAGCGAGGCGGCAATCGTGGAGACTGGCCATGGCGGAGAGGGAGGTCAGCGGAGAGTTATTGTTCGTGACCCTTTGGCCCTCTTTCGCGAGGTGGCCCGAATACGCACTGACGAGGACGTCATGGTCTCCGGTGCGGATGACGTCGGCGCCTGGCCAGATGTTGAACCAAACAAGGAGGAGGCAGATGAGGCCGGCGAGTCCATACAACATCAACTGACGAGGGAGCGTGCCGACATGTCAGCCCAGGAGGTTCGAGTTTGGGAGAGGGGGGCATGAGCCGAGCGGGCGACACAGCTGGCGGCGGCGACGACGACCGATCCTCGGCTCGCGCTCGATCCATCGAAGGAGCGGGCTTACGAGCGTGTTGGCAAAGAAGAGGATCCACTTGAATCGATTCCAGAGCAGCTTGGGCTTCTTCGCCTTGCTCGTCTGTGGCTCGTCGCCGTCATCGGGCATCCGCGACTCGTGCTGGGGGGGAAAGGGAGGGGAAGAGCGTCAGCCTTCACAAACCGACACATGCGATGGCGTCAGCCGCGGGGAAAGGGAGAGGGGAGAGGATGTCTCCCTGGCTGCCCCCCCTGAGAGACCAGTGATGTCCCCCCCCCCGGGCTGCGGCGCGTGTCCCCCGTCGATGGGACTCACAGCTCCAAAGGCGGCTCGCCCGCCCCCCTCCTTGGTCTTGCGGTGGGCCCACTGGCCCTGCTTGTGCGGCACCGAGAACTTTGTCGGCAGGTAGTGGAGGGACCGTGGCCGACTCGTCGGCGACCTCGAGCCTGAGCCGCCTCCGGGCGCGAAGGGGACCGTGGGGGGAATGAGACTAGAGTCCGGAGACGAGAAGCCGTCGACGGCAGTGGAGGTGGTATGCACAGAGGAGGGACGGAGGGAGGTCATCGCGCGAGTGTGTGAGCTGGGCGTTGCCGGAGGCAGGCGCGAACAAAGAGGATCGAGACGGGCGAGAGAAGGACAGGGGGCGCGAGAGAAGGGAGCGAGGCGAGCGGCGGTAGGTCGTCGCTGCCGTGGAGGGCGTGGACGAAGCGGAAGGAGACCGGCGCAGATGGGAGGCAGGAGGGAAGCGGCGGAGAGGGGAAGGCTGGCTGGCGAAAATGAGAGAGCCAGGGAGCCAGAGAGAGCGGGAGAGAACGAGAGTTGGAGAGGGGCAGAGACCGTTGGAGAGACGACGAGGCGCGAGAGGGTCGAGGACCCGCGGCGCCGTCGGCGCTCAACCAAGCCCCGGCCGCCTCCGCTTGACAGGCCAGTCGGGGCTAGCAGGCGGCAGGCTCATACGCCTGCTGGGTCGCGGATGCTCGTCCGCTCCCCGTCCGGCCAGGGGAGGCGAGGCCGCCAGGCACCGCACAGACGCACGCAGCCCCCGGCCCGCCACGCACGCTCGCAGCCAAACACGCGGAGCGCACACGCACCTCGATGAACTCCCGTAGCGGCTGCTCGTCCCCTTGCTGTAGTCTGTCCCGATCCTGCCGCCGCCTCCGCCACCGCCTAGCATCGTCTGCGTCGTCTCGCTGCTCTGCCGCGGGTGGAGGCCATGCTGGGACAGGGATGGGCTGAGGTTGCTGTAGTGGGTGTGGTCGTCCGTCGAAGAAGAGCCTGAGACCGACGAGTGCGAGTAGCTGGCCATGCTGGGAGAGGTGGCTGTCGTCCGCTAGAGATGGGGGGGATGGAGAGGCGCGGCTGCACTTGAGAGGGAGAGGACGATGAGGGAGAAGGCGAGAGGGTTGGGGATAGAGGGCGAGAAGAGAGCTGTCGGCCGGTCGTCGTTCGCAGGAATGAAGTAAGGCAGGCGCGTCTGAGGGTCGAGGTCAGGGTCGAAGGCCAAGTCGAGACCGGGGCCAGGTGGGGCAAGGGGGGGAAGCAAGGGAAGCAAGTAAGGGGTCGCCCGCACGCGAGGGCGGTCCAGACGCGTGGATGGGCCTTCGCCCAGTACAGACACCGAGGATGGAGCGTCAACGAGACGGCCAGAATAGAGTGGAGAGTCGAGAGGGCCGCAGAGGACGGGCAGCAAGCAAAGGAGGGCTCGGACAGGGAGGATCTGCCAGAACGAGAAGAGGACGATGCGGAGAAGGAGGATCAAGCCACCCAAGCCAGGTACGGTACGGTCTCCATCATGGGATGCCCGAACATTGTCTGCTCTCTCGATGCCGTCATTTCCTTGCACGCCCCGTGTTGCAGTTTTCCTAGCTTCGTCACTTGGCCACATATGCTCTGTCTGCCCTTATCTGCGGTATCAACAGATGCATACACATGAAGCTCGCTCGCATGCGCTCGTGCGTTCTCGGCCGACCGCACGCCTCCTGGAAGGAAGAGTAAACGGCTTCCGACTCACGATCTTACTTTTCGTCCTGACGGCTCTGACTGTCTGTCTGTACTTATTGGGGCCGCCTGACCCTTGTATACCCCTTTCCCGAGCCAGGTTCAGCTCTAGGCCCCCCCCCCACTCCAATAGGAGAAGCGGGGAAGGAGGTGCCGCCTGTCAGGGCACGCACGAGGAGCAAGCGCTAACGCCTAGGCAGTCCGTGGAGGAGGAGGAGCTGAGGCATACATGCAGGGGCCTATCAGACTTGTCTCCCAGGAGGCTGAGTAGGGAGGGGAGGGGGCGAGTTCTGACAGCGATCTCTCAGATGGCCCCCCCTCCTCTGGCCTGTGCTACGCATTCCGCAGTGCATGGTAAACCTCACATGAAGTAATTCATCAGACTGCCTCTGCATGCATATTCTCACACCTCCTCCTTCTTCTCCTTCTCCTCCCTCTCCTCCTCCTCCTCCTCCTCTCCATCATCCTCCCCCTCCTCCTCCAGCGCCCCCTGACAAGCTCTCACCAAATCTCCGACATCCTCATCCTCCTTGAACCGCACCAACAGCGGCTCGAGAACCGTCCGCGCTCCTGCCTCCAGGAACGCCTTTTGGGCAGGGACACCACCGGACGCAAGGAGGCTGAGCATGAGAAGCGAGGCGCGGTGGACGAGTCCTTCGTCGAGCTCGGCCGGGGAGGCGGCATCGGTGTCCTCGTGAGGGCTAAGGAGGTCAAGGACGAGGGAGGCGGTCTTGGTGGGGCCTGGTTTTATGGAACGTCGTCAGGGCTCGGAGAAAAGAGAGGAGAAAGGGGGCAGAACCAACGCTCACCTCCAGACCGATGAGCCAGCAACAGCCGACACGCCGTCCTCGACCCTTCCGCCAGAGTCGCCAAGCACGCCGAGCTCGCCAACTGCGTCTGGAGATCATCCACCGTCGCGAGCGCCAGCAAGAGATGGAGCCTTCCCGCAGCGGCAACCTCGTTGCTCGTGCTGTTCCCCTTCTCATCCTCCGAAGGCTCCCCCGAGAAGGCCTCAAAGACAACGTCCGACGCAAGCAGATTGCAGATGAGCTCGACGGCCGCTCGTCGCACGAGCAAGTGGTCCTCCAGAAGAAGTTGCTCCGTCTTCCTGAGCGTTGCGCCCGCGTAAGACTTGGCGAGTCGATCAGCGAGTTCGGGCCCGAGGGAAGCGAGGTTGGTGAGGGACATGAGGGCCTCGAACTGCTGCAGGAGGGAGCTGTTCTCGTGCAGGAGGAGGAGTGAGAGCGGGCGGAGGGCATCGAGGGAGGCCGAGGGCGATGGGCCGAAGAGCGTTGTGGGGTTGGTGGTGATGGTGAGCTTGGCGAGCGCTTGGAAGGCTGCGAGCGAGGCCTCAGGGACGGCAGGGAGCGAGTCGACGGTCGAAGACTTGGAGTCGGCGGCAGGGCTTGCTATGGCAGTGTTCACGAGAGTCAGCAAAGCGCGAACTCCACCCTGCTGAACGATGACACCGCGGTCCTCCTGCCTCTCGACGAGGAAGAGCAGCGTTCGACCGACGAGGTCCCGGACCGTCTGACTTTCTGTTCGGGCGAGCGAGACGAGTACGCCCACAACGCCCGCCTTGAGCAAGCGGAGCACGCGCGCATGAACATGGACGGGGTCGTCGAGCGGGTCCTCCTGCGCCGCTCCATGCTTCATCCCAGCTGAACTCTGCGTCTTCGCCGAGGTTGTCATCCGGCGGAGCTGGTCCAGCTGGGCTTGCTCGGCCGTCAGCGACGGGAGGTAGGCGACGAGATTACAGATGATGGAGACCACGCCGTACGCGAGCGAGGGAGACAGGACGAGGGAGGGCGCCGACGCCGGGCCGGAGGGCAGAGGGTCTGTGAAGGAACGAGCTGTCGGAGGAGGAGGAACAAGGCCAAAGAGCTTCTTGAGGAAGACGGGGGAGCCGGCGAGGAGCTCCTTAATGGGGCCTCGGAGCGAAGTGAATGCCAGGCCCTCGATAGCACTGATGGTCGCTGGAGCCGGAGGGTTGCGGTCCGTCGCGGTCTTGGGCAGCTCGAGCGAGATGATTAGATCGCGGAGCATCGAGGCCAGTATGATGTCCCGCTTGCTCTTGACTGATTCGCTCTCTCCCTCATCTGCTTTCGCGCCACCCTCCGGGCCTCCCTCGGCGCGAGCCATGAGTTCCTCTGGTGAGTCCGGCTCAGCCACAGGGGCGCGCGAGAGCTTGGCCAGGGCGACAGCAGCAGTTGCCCTCAGAGCAGGCGATGGTTTCTTTTTGCCCTTGCCCTCGGCCGTCTGGCCCTCGAGCCAAGGCAACCAGGTCTTCGACGAGTCCGACGACGCCGCGAGCGCCGCCCGACCTTGCTTGGTGTTGGCCGCCTGCGAGAGGACGTCCGCGAGGGCGAGTGGGACGCGGGGCGAAGAGAACTTGAGATCCGTGATGTCCCAGAGGCCGTCTAAGAAGCCCGATCGGGCGAGGACGGCGACACCCGCGCGCGGGGCGGCCTGGAGGAGCGCCGAGAGGAACGTGAGTGTCCGCTCCAGGTCAGCCTCCTTCGTCTGGAGAAGGGACTCGTCCAACACGGGGGTAAAGACTTCGCCGAGAGCCTTGTCGAGTTTGGCGTTGTCACATCCTTGGGCGAGTTGAGCGAGAATGAGAAAGCCAAGTGAGCGTACGCGCGCTGGGAGCTCAGCCGTGAAGGACGCGACGAGGAGGAGGATGTCGGCCGGCAAGAGTGAGAGATGAGGCGCCGAGGCAGGGGAAGCGGCCGAGACGCGCTTGAGAAGATCCTGGAGGGCCTCTGCAGTAGGAGGCTCGCGGGGGATAGCAGGCGCAGAGGAGACAGCAGTATTGGTCGGCGGCACCTGCGACGTCTTCGTTGGCTGCCTGAGAGGGAAGTGTTAGCGAGCGTAGGGCTAGGAAACAGATGTGCTCACTCGTCCGAGATTTCCGTGATGGTCGGCATGATGTGTCGAGATGATGGTGTGTAGAGGTGCGTTTACGAAGTGGAAGGAGATAGAGTGCAATGAGAGAGTCGACAGGGACTGATTCAGCATGTCCATGCGCGAGCCGTGGCCAAGGCAGACGCGACGCGTCTATGACCCGCTTCTTCGCCCCTACCAAAACCCTCACTCTCAGCGCTCGCCATGTTCATCTCTCTCATCGGTCTCCCGCTTACGGGCAAGGATGAGATAGCTCAGTGGCTTGTTAAGCACCGCGGGTTCACCCGAGTTCACATTCGTCGCGTTCGTGCCCTTCCAAGCATCTCGCTCGCTCTGGTCCGACCGGCTCACTCGCCATCTCTCCATTTGTAGCAGCAACAGGGCGACTCATCATCAGTGAGCAATTCCGACTAGGACGCCCACAATGGTCGGGGACTGACTCAGCAGCTTGAATGCAAGGCCCTCTCGTCTGCCTCTTCCCCCAAGCCGAACGAGTTCTCTTCCGCTGCGTCGCTGCTCTCGCACGCCACGACCTCGTGGCAGTCTCATATGGTCACCACCGATCTGCATACGGCTGAGGACCTCGAAGGTTTCCTTAAGCGACCTTTCTTCCTCCTCATTGGAACTGAGGCGAGCGGCGTAATCCGCTGGGACAGGTGAGAAAGAGCTGCACCGACCACCGCGCGTGTCCCGGGACGCGACTGACTTGACGCGGCCACTCTTTCGAAAGGTCGATCAAGCGAGCAGGGTCGCCCGACGCCGAGTCTTTCCCGGCATTGCGAGCGTTCCTCCAGGAGCAAGACGACCTTCTCTATACGCCCGAAGTCTCACCCAAACCGCCATTTTCGGCGCCTTCATCTTCCGCCGCCTCCTCGACCTCTACGCCGCTCTCCACGTCCCTTTCGACCCTTTCGCTCTCTCCTCAGGCCGAACCCCAGCTTCCGACACCCTTGCACAGTCTCCTCGGTCTTGCAGCGCTTCGAATTGTGAACAACTTTCCATCGCTTGACCGACTTCACCAGCACCTCGCCGAACTGAACCTCGAAGACACCGAGCGAGTACGGCCCTCATGGGACAATTACTTTATGGTGAGTTTCACAGCCTTCTCCTTCAAAGTTATCCCATCTGACCTTTTCATCTATCTATCAGACGCTTGCCTCCCTCGCTTCTCTCCGCTCAAACTGCATGAAACGCCGCGTCGGGGCGATCCTCGTCCGCGAGAAACGCATTGTCTCCACAGGATACAATGGCACTCCTCGCGGGATGCGCAACTGCAACGAGGGCGGCTGCACGAGGTGCAACCGGGGCGAGGAACGTGGCGGTGGTCGTGAGTCGTCGGCGGCGAAGACGAGCAATGCCAGATCTGATAGTCCCTCTCTGGCAGTACATCTGTGTGTCTGCCTCCACGCAGAAGAGAACGCCCTCCTCGAGGCTGGACGGGAGCGTGTCGGGACGAATGCCACGCTTTACTGCAACACGTGAGTCCTCATGCCTCTCTCCCTGCGCGCATGCACTCGCTGACTGATGACCCCTTGCACAGCTGCCCGTGTCTCTCTTGCGCGGTCAAGATCGTCCAGTCCGGCGTCAAGGAGGTCGTTTACAACCTCGCATACGCCATGGACGACGCCTCGGCTCGCGTTCTCAGCGAGGGCGGCGTCGCCCTTCGGAGACTTCGACCGGCAGGTGTTGGGAGCGTCGTCGAGCATGCCGTCGAGGCGGGCGCGCCACTGGCATACGGCGGATAGCTCTGACGTTAAATAGTCTCTCGCGTGAGAGAAACTGGTGAATTCCTTCGAGAAGATCGTGTCATTTCTAATCCGAGTCGTAATTGAGCTTGATGCCGTTGTCCTCGTCCTCGTCCTCGTCCTCTCTTGGCTCGTCGCGCGAGTACTTTGAGAAGTCGACTTCGACCGCGCCGTCCTCCCCGAGAGCGGCGTCCGAGTTGGCGAGCGTTTTGTCCTGCTGGAAAAGCTGGCGTCCTGCGAACGGCGAGAGGAACGGTCTCAGCTCGATCGAAGGGGAGGCATCGGCGTCCCAACTTACCCGTCAACTTGTTCTTTGCCTTCCTCGCCTCCTCCCTCTCCCTAGGCGGCAGCAGTCTCAGACGCTCCTCCTCCTCCTTCTCCTTCTTCGCCTTGCGATCTTCCATGAACGTCTTGCGCCATGCGGCGAAGCTCTCGGGCGTGACCTTGGTCCCCCTCAGGAAGGCCGCCGCCTTCTCCTCCTCCGCGGCATGCCGGGCGTTCTCGGCTGCTCGGGCATCATCGAGTCGCTTTTGGACGAGTGTAGAAAGGGCCTCTCGGAGGTGGGTCTTTGAGGTGTGTGTGTATTTGGGGGGGGGGGGGAGTGAAGGCCATCAGTCCGCAGACAGGCAACAACGCCTTGGAGTGGGAGTACACGACAGTCGACTACGCACGACAAGAGTGAAGACCATCGCCATGCCGAGAGACTCCTCCCCGACAGTCTTGAGTTCCGCAAGCAGCTGCTCCCGCTCGTCGTCCCGGAGCTCACCCGTCTCGGCCTCAAGCTCGAGCTCGGGGAGAACGTCAGGGTATTCGGGCGGGTACTGGACGGCGAAGCAGAGGGTGACTGTGCGTGTTCCGGAAGCCAGGAGTCGTGTCCGAGAAAGTTTAGGCGGGCCGAGCGAGCGAGAGTGGAGCGAAGTGGGAATGAGCAACGCGTGCAGGAGACAGAGGCGGCAATGCACGCGTGGGGACGAGGATAACAGGGAAGTCAGCCGTTGTGCCAGAGGAGCAGGCTAGCCTCCCACGTACGTGGCTCGGTGGAGATGGGGACCTCGGGCTCGACCGTGAGCTCGAGATGCGTGGGCGAGATCTCTATGGAGCAAGGTGCAAGCGAATGAGAAGCGAGCTGTCAACGTCCGTCACGTCGCGCGCATAAGAGCATTAGCCAGAGCCAAATGAGCCAGCTCACTCCTCAGCTCATCCGGGTAGATCGACTCAAGGACCTAGAGGAGCATTTCACTCGTCAGCGCGCGTCTGCCTCAAAGAACATGGCCACAGGAAAGCAGGACCCACCTCGAGCTCCTCAGCGAGGGTTTCGTCGTAATCTCGAAGAATTCCCAGCTCAGCTTCCGGCACTCAATTCGTATGCCTGTTCGTTGCTCACTGGACATGGTCTATAGGATGAGTGAGTAGGTCGGTGATGGTTAAGCGGCAGAGGAGGCTCGAGACTGGGCCTCGGTCGTAAGTCGAAGCTGTCGTCAAGTGACGCGGGCTCGCTCCACTTTCTGTCGAGGAGGAGTAGCACCTGTCTTACCACAACCACCGACTCTCCCACACCACATGCATCTCGCCAGCGCTGGCGTGCACCGCGGCCCGGCTGCTCTCGCTGCAGTCCCGAACCGTCGGGCCTTTCACGCTTGCGTCCTTCGTGCATCCACTTCGCCCACCTCGCTTTTCGCCGACCCATCGTCATCGTCGTCGTCGAAGGATCTTGAGACCACGGCCAAGGCGGCTTTCTCCGGCCAGTCTGCCAAAGATGCTTACCTCGCGAGCGTTGATGCTGCTCTCTCGCTGTGCGTGGATGCTATCCTCGCTTATTATCTGGCCGCGTGGCAAGCTGAAGTTTAGCTTGACCTGTCAACGCCCTATGCACCCAGAGAGAGCCAGGAAGCGACCTCTCAGTCCCTAGAGGAGGCCGCCATCGCCAAGCGAGTCAGGTCGCTACCTCCTCCTGTCCGTCAGATTACGCTCGAGGCCGAGTTGGCCCTCCGGGCAACGAGGAGGACGAAGGGCAGGGGCGTTAAAGGAGCACCTCGGACAACACTCTCCACTATCAACCCGGTCGATCTGGCAACGGCGCTGGCGTACCATTCCACCTCGGTCTCTCAGCTCCGCATATTCAATACGCTCCGTAGTCGAATACTGCACCCGGATTTTACGTGGGCGCTCGCCGAACCGGAGTACCTGTCGGCTGCACAGGCGTCAACAATCCTCGACCATCTAGGTAACATTGCGCTCCAAGACCCGATTCATGCCGTCTGGGACGAGCTGCTTGTTCCTCAACACCCGTACCTCGCTCTTTTGTCATTCCGTCGGCGTCTTGCGACTTTCATCGATTACCATTCGACTTTCGACAAACGGCAGCGCGCCGCCCGACAACACAATCCCCTTTCGCTCGATAAGGCCATCCAGATCCTTGACCGGCCCCGCCTCCTCAACCACAAGGATCCGATCATTGCCCTCCAAGCCATTCGTCTTCTCCAGCTCGTTGAGCGGAGTCCAGCAAGAGAGGTCTGCCTCCAGACAGCCGTCGCTGACAGCAGAGCGGCCTCTCCGGCCTGGCCCAAGACGTGTGCTGCCTACTTGGCGGGTCAGCGGCCGTTCGACGCCGCCTTTTTTTCGGCCTTGAAAGCTGCTCACCTCGGAGAAGACACGCTCCTGTGGTCAAACGCCATCCTCTGGGCGCCGTGGCAGCAGAGGGCGCTCTCTCGTCTTGCACCGGAGTCAGCGCGGACATGGCGGGAGATCGCCTGCGCACTCGAAGTCCCTTCGAAGAGGGTCGAAGGCTTTGTCGGTGGGTTCTCTTGACGCACGTCACAATTACCTGAGAACTGCTGATGTAAGCCCTTCTTTCAACAGCCAGTGCACTGTTGACGGAGCCTCTCGCCTCGGAGCGACCTAATACGTACCTCGACATCGCGGTTTCCAGCGTCGTCTCCCTCGCCTCCCCTCTCACTCAGTCCCAACCTCCCTTCTTTCTTCGCGGTCTCCTCCACCGACTCGTCCTCTCCCTCACGGACCTGCCCGTTGGTAGCAAGGGCCTCGCCACCCTCAAGCGGGAGCGCCACCTGCCCGCCCTCGAGCGCATCGTCTCCCAATTTCTGAAACTCCTCCCAAACGATCCTGTCCTTTTCGTGCTCGCCGCTCGGCTGGTCCATCACGGCGGAAAGACGAACCCAGCCTCCATACTAACTTTCGACGTCCTGGACAGCCCGGTCCAGGAGAAGAGTGACCTCTTGCTCGCCATGCTTAAAAAGCAGCTCGAGCAGCCTCAGTTCACTTGGGACACGAAGGCACTCGTGGCGATCGGGGAGGCGGAGAGGGGGATCGTTAGGGAGAGCTTAGAGAGACTTCCGAGGGGGGTTAGAGAAGCCTACGAGAGGGTATTGTCGAAGAAGCTGCGTCCCGAGGCTATCGCTTCGCCAGGGTCTTCATCTTGATGGCTGGGTGGAAAGCGGGACGCGAATTTGAACGGCGAAGGATTCTCGCTACAGACTCACCCTGTCAGTTTATCTGACCTCTTGCCTCTTTTCGTAAATAAGCTCGCTTCTGACTTTCTCTTAATTCCACGGCCAGAATTTCCAAGCAATGGAAACATATAAGAACCCTGCCAGGACGATCCCCTTGCGGAGTCGGTGGCTGTCGCCACGCCGGGACTGTTCCATGTTGGGTGCCACGCCGGGAGATCATCTGGGTCTGGATGGAACACGATGAAGTTATCGATGACATGCCCTTCGCCTTTTACTTGAAAGTCGATATGAGCAGTTTCCTGGCAGCCAGGAGGATACGTAACACCCTCATCCCTCGGCTTCGGAGACGCGCGGCAGCCAAGTCCCGAACTTCCGCGTCAGGCCGCCTCGTCTCCGTCCCAACCTCGACTCACTCGCCTTGCCGTGCACCTTTCTTACTGTACCACCATGCACCCTCCTCTTCACAAACCCACAAACGAGTCCGGTGCGTGTATGGCACGATTCGCCTTGGTTCTGCGTTTCCCAATTCCAGGGCGGCGTTCAGCCTGGCGGCGCGTCGTCCTTCCCTCTTCCTCAATCTGACTTCTGACCCACCATTCTCACCTTCCCGTTCCTACAGCCTGCGGCGAGGTTATCGCCCAACTTGAGGCATGCCACAAGACCCTCGGCTTTTGGTTCGGCAGCTGTAACGACGCCAAGACGGCCGTCGTGCTCTGTCTCCGGGCGGAGGTCAGTCCCTATCGTTTCATTCTGTTTCTTCCTGTCGTGGATGAAGATCGGCGGGGGGACGCGAGGGGGAGGTGCTTGAACTCGCTCTTTTGACGAGGGCTGTCATGGTCACTAGTACAATAATCCCTCTCTAATGTCTTGGTCTGCTGGCTCGAAGCATAGACCGGATGTGGAGAGCCTGTCAGCAGCAGGCCCTCTCGATTCCAAATTGCGGTCCAACCGCGTGGATCCCTGCCCGCTCTTCTGCGCGTTTTCCGTTGTGGGAGTCTGTCATCTCCAAGTGCAAGACTTTCCGCTTCTAGATCATTGACATGTGCTCTCTGTCGTTGACCTTTACAGAGGATCGCCCGGACGACGGAGCACCGCGAAGCGGCGCGCGAGCGGCGCAAGGAGACCGAGGCGAAGATGAAGAAGCTCCTTGAGTGAAACCCACCTCTCCCTCTTGAATCGCGCCAAAACAGGCGTGAGGAGACGATGAGGCGATCCGGGCGAGTCCACGGCCGTCTTTGTAGAGTGCAGACCCAAAAGGAGGTTGTAGGTTGTAGACGCACGCAGCTCGCTACTTCACGAGCAGGAGTTACACAGAGAAAGCCATCCAACCACCACCACCACTACCACCACTCAATCTCACATTCTTTATCATAAATTCATACCACTCCGCGATTGATACCCGATGCAAACCAGTATCCTTTGACACCGTCCCTACGCCCTTCCTGGACAGCTCAATCCTAGGGCATAACGAGCACCCCTATCTCGTCCCCGCGAGACTTCTCTCAATACCTACCTCCGTCGAGTCAGAGAACGCCTCGAGCTCTTCCCGGGGCATCATCTCCGGTAGCTGCTGGCCTTTGGCGAGAGCTCGAGCACTCAGCCCGCAGATGCGCCTGCGCATCGTCGTCGCTGTGTCAGTTTCTTCAAGAGCTATGCAAAAAAGAAAGCGAGCGTACAAGAACCAATTGTCCGGCAAGTCCTCGCCATCAGCGTCCGTGGCGAGGAACGTGATCTCCCGCGGAAGGTTGGCTCTCGTGGTCTCTGAGGGCATCAACGCCGTAGCCTCATCATACTCGTCGAACATGGCGCCGTATACCATGCGCTCTTCTAGATTGGAAAGCAATTGGTGGACGAGGTGGAGCTGATGCCAGAGGAACTTGCCGGAAAGTCGCGGGATCTGGTTGAGTGGACCAGAGTGGAGGTTCTTCCACTGAAGGTTTGTACATAGGAGAAAGTCAGCGATGCTCCATCAAGAACACGCACATATACTCACGGAGAACCCGGGAAAGACGACCGGCACGCTGGGCGAGGGGGTGTAAGCGTCTCGCTTTAAACAGCGAGACGAACCAAAGGACTTACTACTCCCTCTGCCTGCCGTCACCCCGTGCCTCATCCTCCGCTCGGATGATCTCGAGGTCCATCGTTGTCTTGGAATCATGGAATTCGATGGCTCCATTGATGTCGGAAAAACGACCGACAGCCCAGGGGCTTCCGTAGGGTAGATGGTCAGCCTTGAGTCCTCCATGCTATTGTTGCACATGAGATCCCGACCTGATTGCGTCGACCTCTTGCCAGACGTCGTCGAATCTTGGGTCCGGATCCATATCCTCGATACCTTGATTCCAGTAAGCTGAAGTGATTGAACCCAAGTCAAGACACAATCTACACCTTGTCGGCCGTTCAGATTTTTCTACACACTCGGCGTTCCTGCCAAGAGCCACACCCCCTCGGCAACCGACTCCCTCAACCACTTGATCACGCGAATGAGCATCTCCGGGTTGGTTCCTCGTTCGGCAAAACCCATTCCCCAAATACCAATGACGGGTCTTTGGCCCTCATGGAGGTACGACGATGAGTCGAGAATCCGCTCGTCCTTGATGAGGTGCTCCCAATCAGCCTTGAGGGCACGCTCGATGTCTTCGCTTGGAGTCCCGCTGAGATCCCACATCTGTCGGTGAACCCTAGAGTAAGTGATGCAATCCAATTGACTTTCTCGTATGATCTCAGCTTGAGGGAGAAAGACGCACAATCGCCCAAACCCTCCCCTCAGCCTCGGCGGCTTCCCTCACGCGCCGGCCAACTTCGTCCCTTTGGCGACGCATGGATGTGTCGCCATCACGAACCTCAGAGAGAAACCTTTGAAGAAAGGCACCAGAGATGGAGTGCTCGCGCATCCACCGGAAGTGGCGACGGGTGGTGAGTGGATGTCGGGAGGAGAAGAGCTGGGCGGGAGCTCCGGAGGGGAGCGTAAGTCCGGGAACGCTGGAGGTGCACGTTGACCGGGGATGGAGAGGTGGGAGGAATAGGATGCCGATGTAGAAGGTTAGCCAGTCTGAACGTGTGAGTTCCCGCTTGGCGCCTCAGGGACGAACTCATAGAGCTCCCCGGCCGTCAACTCCCTCGTCGCAGGCCACATATCAAAAGTCGGCCATCCACCAGCGTCGATCGGCTTATCGAACCAGTGGAGCCAGCTAGAGCACAAGCGAGCACGAGTGAGCAATGCCTCAGAATGCAGAGGCCCGATGTCTCGAGCGTACAACAACTCACCCGTGGTGTTCTAGTATGGCAGACTTCCAGCTATCAGTCGACAAAATAATGATTGAAGAAAGAGCAAAATCTCACCAGGGCTTAGAGGAGGACCATCGCCATGACAAGCAAACCATCCTATTGACGAGTTTCAGCCTGTAATGAGGTCGTTCCCCCGCTTCTATCCGGGGCTCACCCTGGTAGCCAACCATGAACTTGCCCTTGGTGGTACGTGAATCTACCACTCTGATACTGGAAGCACGATCAGACATGCTCATCTAGCAGGTCGCTGCAACAGCTTGCTTCAAACGGACCGATCCTTAACGCGCGTCGCTGGATTGAAGATGATGGAGATGAGCGGTACGAGAACAAGGGCCGCAACGAGACGGAAGGAGAATAAGGGTAGGGGTTTGGGTGCGCTCGCTGGGATGCTCATGGCATGGCAGTGGTGATTGTTGGAAGGCAGATGAGATGAGAGTGAGACGTCCAAGGGGCGCCCTGACGGCGCGTCCGTCCTATCCCGCGTCAAAGGTTGACACGCGACTGACTCAGATTGACTGGTTACTCCCACCACTACCACATTCGCGACCTTGATTCTTTCTCTCCCAAGTTAACTGATATCGATTGATTGGGTCAACTTGAGGCAAGGCCGTCTTGAGCTCAGTTAGGACGGTGTAGCGCATTGACCGCCGCTTCTTCCTCTTTGTCCGCCTTCCCTCACCTGAATTCCGGCCTCGCCATTGTGCCGACGACCAACCTCCACCCGCTTCTTCGCCGCCATGAGTACTTGCATCGGAAAGGAATGCCGCGAGAAGAATGCCAAGCTCGAGTGCCCCAAGTGCATCGAGTGAGTCCGACGTGACGACCTAGGAGAAGGAAGTGACGGGCCACCGTATCGAACCCACGCTGAGTCGGGTGCTATCTCCTGCAGGCTCGGTATCAGGGGGAGCTTCTTCCACGACCAGCCATGCTTTAACAAGAACTGTACGTCTCTCTTGCTTGGCTGGAGAGGGCGAGGGCGCGTTGGAAGCCGACTGACATGACGCGCACGCCCTCAACTGCCGCCGTTGTCCACTTGGTTCTCTCTTGTTCTTCTTCCTGCTAATCTCCCAGGGGTAAGAGACACAAGTCCTGGATAGTCCGGAGATCTATCGCCACGCGATGCTGACCGACCAAACACGCCAGGCTAAGCACAAGACCCTTCACAAGCTTGCGACGACCACCTCTGCCGAGGCGTCCTCGCCGGCTGTATCGCGCGAGCCCGAGGTCATTGAGCTCAAAGAGGGCCAGTTCATCCCGAACCCGAACTTCAACTACACGGGGTCGATTAGGCCTGTGTACCCGCTCTCGGCCAAGCGCGAGATGCCGGCCCATATCCCGCGGCCAGACTATGCGGACCATCGTGAGTCGCCGTGTTGTGTGCCTTCAACGTCGGTTAGGAAGACTAGACTTTGCGAGGACTTTTGGTCTGAAGCCTGCGGGTGTATTTTTTTTTTGGGTCGGAAGGCTGATGCATTTGGCCTCCTACCCCAGCCGCAGGCGAGTCGCGAATCGAGGAGCAGGAGAGTATGCGGGAGCAGCAGCGGATGGGCCGCCCCTCGCGGCTCTACATGGCAAAGCAACACACCCCCGAGGAGATTGCCGGTATGCGCGAGGTCTGCAAGGTACGCGGAGTGAAGGTGTGGTCGTTGCCAGTATGAAGGGCACGCTGACAGGTCTGGGACTTCTCCAGCTTGGCAGGAAGGTCCTCAACATCGCCGCTGCTGCCATCAAGCCGGGAATTACCACCGACGAGATTGATGCTATCGTCCACGCCGAGTGCCTCAAACGCGATGCATACCGTGAGTATTTACGAACGGATTTTGTCGCGTCCTCAGCTGAAGTTCACCCTCTTCACAGCGAGTCCGCTGAATTACCGCAACTTCCCCAAGAGTGTCTGCACGAGTGTTAACGAGGTCATCTGCCACGTGAGTCTGATCCTCGTCCTCCATCAACGAGAGCAGATTCTGAAGTCGATTCTTTCTCCATAGGGCATTCCCGACGGCCGGCCGCTGCGTTTGTCGATTTGACGCATTACTATCCCGACATCTGCTAGCGCTGACGGGCAATTTTCTTCTCACAGAGGACGGCGACATTGTCAATCTTGACGTCACGCTCTGTAAATGAAGCTCAGAGACGGAATCCCGCAAAGAGCTGTGCTAACTCCGTCTGCCCTCAACAGACTACAAGGGCTTTCACGGCGACCTTAATGCGACCTACCCGGTCGGCAACTGCGATGCCGCGTCACTTGACCTCATCGCGACGACGAAGGAGTCCCTCCGTCAGGCCATTGCGGCCTGCAAGCCGGGAGTTGCCTTTGCGTGAGCCACTTTGCTCGATGTGCGAGGTCAGTCCTACACTGAGCTGACCGTGGGTGTTGTTTCAAAGCGAGATCGGCAATATTATTGAGAGCGTGACCAAGCCCAAGGGCTACAGCATCGTCACCCGGTATACCGGCCACGGTATCAACCAGCTCGTACGTGTGTGTTGCTGCTTACTAGAGCTGTGACCACTTTAGCTGACTTGTTTTGCGCTCAGTTCCACTGTGGACCTAACAGTACGTCTTGAGTCCCTGACTTTCTGACTGTTGACGCTACTCTAACACGCATGAACTCTGACGCTCGCAGTTCTCCACTACGGCCGCTCCAAAATGCCTGGCTTCATGCGCGAGGGGAACATCTTCACGATCGGTTGGTGGTCTTTCCTCCTTCTGTCCCTCATGTTCGTCTCACTGACACTTTGGCGTGATCAGAACCCATGATCAACGCCGGGGTGGCGAGCCTCGACCACTGGGACGACGATTGGACGGCCGTCACTCGGGACGGGAAGCGGTCTGCTCAGTTTGAGGAAACCATCCTGTGCGTACCGCGTCCTGCGTCTCTGCGACTCTGCGTCCTTCTGAAGCTAACCTCTACCGAATGAACCAGCATCACCGCCACGGGGGCAGAGATTCTCACCGACCCGAAAATGCCCAAAAAGAAGAAGTAGAGATGGGATGCATGATCTTGATGGACTCGGTGGCGTTCTTTTGCAATGACGAGGCATTGATACAGACATATTAGTCGACAGTAAACTTTAGTCGACAGTAAACTTATAGCAGTAGGGTGCAGCACTATCAAATATTAAGGGATAAGAGAACAGTTCTTCAGACGGCCTGCGTTCCAGCCGGGTGGGACGCTCCCTGGCCCTGCGCCGGGTAGGACGCTCCCTGGCTCTGCGCCGGGACACTTCCATGAGTAGCATTAGCGGGGGGAGGGACCCCAGTATCGCCAGAAGGGCTGAGGGCGTCCTTCGCCTGAGCAATCCGTGAATGACGCTGGACCTGATGAGTAAGATGAACAGGGAGGAGCGGCACGACTACGTCAGCTCGTGCTATGATTGAATGCGGGAGTTCCAGCGAGCCTCTTTGCCCTCACCTCGCCGGCATGGTGCCGTGCCTCGACCGAGTCCAGCGCCTGCTTCCTCGCTTGAATATCCTGCTCCGCCCGGAGGTGAGCATCGTGCTTGAGTGCGACATCCTTATCGATCTTAGAGAGGTCGGCAAGCGCCTTATCGTGTGAGGCTTGAGCCTCAGCCTGTGGCCAAAATGATTAATGTGAAGCATCATCAGCAATGAAGGACCTGGAGAGGCTTGCAGGACGACCGCGCCTGTCGCCTCGCATTGATTGCATCGATCCTTATGCCCGAACGTACCAGCTTCACCGCCGTTTTGTGCTCATATTTGATTGCCTTTTCCTTCTGCTTTATCGCTTTGTCCTCTGCCTTCTGGCCCTTGTGCTCATATTTTTCGGCATGTGAGAGAGCTTTTTCCGCATGTTTGAGGTCGCTCGTCTCGCGCTTCGCCTGAAGAGGAGGGATCAGCTTGGGCTGGTGGAGGGTATCGAAACATCACTTACTTCGTGGGCGGCGGTCTTTTCGATCTTGCGGAGGTCGGACATGAAGGGTGTATGTGTTGGAGTGGGTTGTACAGGGGCCTAATGTGGTTAGAGGTGGAGTGAGATCAACAAAGACCGGCCTCCACAAGCGAAAGGGAACGCAAGCCTGGGTCCTCGGCTTCTGACGGAGGGAGCGGTTTCGACGTCATCGCCTAGCACTAGTCGCTCGATGAAAGAGACAGGGCCCGCCAATGTGCGTCAACTTCCGACCCCTGACAGACTATTCGGAATGATGACCCTCACGACAGAGTAATTTGCGTGAGCGGGGCTCTGCGATGATGACACATCGATTTCCAGTTGCTGAGCAACTGAGCCAGTTCTCTATCATATCGTCAAGCGCGCATGCGCGGCGCACTTGCTGCCCTGCCGCCTTTCAATTAACTTCCTGCGACACGCTTTACCTGGCAGCAGGCTGAGAGGAGAGCCATGTTGTCGCGGTATTGCTGTTTGATATCCGAAGAAAAGAAATGCAAGCTCGCGGACTCGACTTCCTTGCGTTGCTTGCCTCTCTAGCCGCGGTTGAGGTCATCGGCCGGTCCCGTCATGACTCTCCCTCGTAGATGTTCTTTCTCCTATTGCCGCTCCAGCAGCGTGTGGTCCCTTTCGACTCCAAACCACCATCATGTCCATCATCGCAACCTCTCAGCAGTCTCGGTTTGTATCTGGCCCTCTCAGAAGCGTCCGTCGCATATTAACGCATACTTCGTGGCACCTGATACGCGAACTCTCTCTAGGTTCCATGCTGAGACGCTCGCCACGGCCTCGAAGGAGATTGACCTCAAAACGGTTAATATCTCCATCGGCAAGCTCGATGTCATTGTCGACTCTCATCTCCGGCTCAAGGCTGGAGTTCGCTACGCTTGTCTTGGTCGGTGAGTCGCGGGCGAGTTACAGGTCTAGCTCTATCTCCCCATTCGCCATGTGGTCATCGACGAAGTACCAAGCTGATAGTTTCTTGTTTTATTTTCTACTGAAAAGGAATGGCACGGGAAAGTCGACGCTCCTCTCTGCCCTGCGAGATGGTCTCATCCCCGGCCTGCCGCCAACCGTCCGGATCCTCCTCGTCTCACAGACCGAAGAGGATTCTAGCCCGGACCTCAAGAACAACGCAGTCGACTCGTCGGCGACGATGTCAGTCCTCGAGAAGGTTATTGCTAGCGACCGCCCTCGGGCAAGGGCAATGCGGGAGTTTGAGAGTGTGTTTTGCTCTTCTCCTGGCTTTACATACTGCGAGACTGATCACAACCCGCTCTCATTTACCCGCAGCTCTGACCAAGGCAGTTGAGACCAACTCTAAAGACCTCTCCAAGATTGTCGCCGAGATCGAGTTGGAACGCATCCGGGATGAGATGGACGAGAGGAAGCGGATCGCAAGTCGGCGATCGGGAGCACGGTCAGTTCGCGTCACAACTTATATTGTCTAATCACGTTGACTGAATACGGACGTCTGGTATAGAGGAAAGGAGGCTCGAATAGAGGAGGAAAAAGCAGAGGCCAAATTTCAGGAGGCGGAGCAGGCGTGAGTGGCCTGGTTGCTTCCATTTTGCCGACCTCACACCTGTCGCTGACTGTACGTCGTACTTGCGATACTCAGACTTGCCTCTCTGTCCCTAAACAGTGTCTTAGATATCACGGATGCTCTCAATAAGGCAGTAGATTTCCTTGGCGACCTTCAAGTCACTCTAGATCTCGTCAGTCCAAGTTTCTTCAACCCACGACGCGCAGAGCAGCTGATTCTGAGCCGTCAATTCAGTTGGACTACAAAACGACAGTCGCTCGTGCCTCGAGCATCCTGATTGGTCTCGGCTTTACTCAGGAGATGATCAACGGTACGTTTCAGCCTACATAGATTCACGAAGTAAACCTGACACAATACACCAGCCCCGTACACGAGTCTGTCCGGAGGATGGCGCTCACGGCAAGTTGTTGCAATTCCTGAACTCCACTGCTCATTGGCTGATATTATCTCTTCCAACCGTCGCAGATGTGCTCTCGGGGCTGGACTTCTCGTCGGTAGTGAGGTTTTGCTTCTCGATGAGGTGCGTCCAGCAGACTTTAAATCAGCCATGGCCACTTGCCGACAGCCCCGTCTCCCAGCCGAACAACTTCCTCGACCTGGAAGCCACCATCTGGCTCGAACAGTACATCACTGAAGCGGAAGCCGTTTCAGACCGAACGGTCGTCATCGTATCGCACGACCAAGATTTCTTGAATCGAGTTGTTGACGAGACCATTTACCTCCGGGAGAAAACGCTCCGCTACTTCGAGGGGTCCGTCGTATCTGCGTTATTACTTTATTCTTCGGAAGCTGACTCTCTGAGAACGCCGCCAGGACACCAGCTCAGCTTGAGATCCACGAGCGGAAGGAGAGGAAGCGACTCACCACGGCACAGTCGGCGATGGATAAGAAGAAGGCGCATGTGAGTCTTTGCCATGTCTACTGCGAAAGCGGAGTCCACCACGGCTGAGTCCTGATCGTCCATCCTAGATCGAGACCTCTATAAAAAACGGCAGAGCTACTGCCAAGAAGACGGGCGACGAGAACCGGTGCGTCTCTCACGTATGTAATGTTCGGGGCCCTGGTCGCTGAAAATCCCTGCGCTTCAGCCTTCGGATGGTCAAAAGCCGACAGAAGAAGCTCGACGAGCGATGGGGAATGGAGAAAAGCGCCTCTGGGCATCGATTTAAGCTTAACAATGACATGGTCGGATACCATCTGTGAGTCCGTAAATTTTGATGAGTTGAAGCTCTCTCTGTCTTCTAAGCCGCTCCTCCCAATGCTAGCTCGAACCGCGCGGAGATTAAAATCGAAGAGGGCGAGCCGCCAGTCAAAATTGTTATTCCAGAGGCCCCGAAGCTCCGAACACTCGGAAATCTTCTCTCTTTCGAGAAGGTTGCCTTCCGGTACCCCTCAGGCCGTACCAAGAAGCTGACCCCAGGGGCCAAGAACCTCCTCGAGGACGTCACGTTCTCCATCGATCAGGGAGGGCGCATCGCTTTCGTCGGCTCGGTGAGTCGGACTCCTGAATCTCTCGCAGCAGTGCCTGAGATTTCTCTGACCTTCATCGGTGCATGTAGAACGGGCAAGGGAAGTCAACGATTGTCAAACTTATCACGGGCGAGCTCACCCCGGTCTCGGGTACCATTCTCCGCCACCCGAGCCTCACAATCGGCCACTACGGCCAGCACAGCGTCGAGGATCTCTCCAAGGCCGTTCGCGGGACAAAGATGACAGCAATGGAGCACTTTATTTCGTACTTTTTGAAGAAGGGGATCAAAGTCGAGCAGAGCGAGGCGCACCGGTGCCTGGGGTCTTTGGGGCTCGGTAAGGCTGCGACGACAACGCCTGTGGACGTGAGTCATTATCATTCGCTGTCATCTCATCTCATCTCGTCGCACATCCTGATATCTCACATTTCGCGTATTCCGTCTCAGCGCCTCTCCGGTGGACAGCGCGTTCGACTGGCGTTCGCGCTCGTCATCTTCAACCCGCCTGCACTCCTGCTCCTCGATGAGGTTACCACACATCTCGACCTCGCGACGATCAAGGGTCTCGCCGTGGCCCTCCGGAATTTCGACGGCGGTATCGTGCTCGTCACTCATGACCGATGGTTTGCCAAGGTGAGGGCGCGAGGACAACTCGACGTGAGGCTCGAGAAAGGTGACTGCTGACTGGCTCGTGCGCACACATCAGGTCGTCATCGAGCTCGTTTCCCTTGCCGCCCAGTCGGATGACCCAGATGACGATGAGTCAGACGACTCGGAGGACGAGGAGGAGCTTGGAAAGAAGAAGGGCACAGTTTTCCGCGTCGGGGGTGGCAAGGTGAGTCTCGTCCTCTCGCTGGGCGGAGATATGAAGATTAATCGACGTTTTCTCCCTCTTCAGGTCAAAGTCATGGAGAGGGGAATGGACGAGTACACCGAGAGAGTTGAGAAGCTCATCGCGAAGCGCAAACGTCTCGCTGCTGCTGCCGCCACCGCTCAGTGACATCTTACAGAGATCGATGATCATGCGGTTTCTAGTAGTGGCATTGAACGTGTTTACTCATCGTCCAATCCTCCCATTCGCAAGTCCTCACTCATCCCACCATTGCCACCCTTCGCGGCCCAGAACGCCCGCTTAGCGTCCCTCCGCTGCCGCTTCTCCCTCCTCTTCGCAAGTCGCTCAACCTCGTCCTCGCTGTCCTCGATCTCCTCCCGCCCCTCGATCACGATCGAACTGTCCTCGCTCTCACCGCTACCGTCGCCAGCGTCCGTGTCCGCATCGACGAGCTCTTTGATCTCGCCCTCCTCCTCGGAGTCAGACGAGACATAGGCAGCGCGCTCCTCCAATAGCTGGGAGGGCGCGGGGGAGAACGAAGGTTGCCGCGAGCGCTTGATGCGCCTCGAGGTCGTTGCGTAGCGAGACTCGGAGGGCGAGGGTGACCGGCGGGAGGCCGCGGTCGCCTTTGTCGACCGCGCGGGAGTAGCGTTGCCTGCGGAAGACGGCCGGGCATCGGCTACGGAGACGACACCAGTCGATGTGGTCGACTGCTCGCGCGAGATAGCCTTCGTCCGAGCAGTCGCAGCAGGCGGCTGCCGAGGGTGGAAGGGCTCATCGACAAAGTCAACGTCAGAATCCGAGTGGAACGCCTTATGGCCCCGAGATTGAACGGCATGTCGGTCATCCGAGTCGTCCGAGTCGTCGGAATCGATGACATGAATCGCCTGGACGGTTCTTCGATCGCCGGACCGTCGATTCCGGCTTGAGGGTGGCTCGGATGAGTCGTTGAACCGCTTATGCCGGGAGGACGATGAGCCGCCTGCGATGGGGGATGTGGGCGTTGTTGTCGTCTGGGCAAAGGCCGGGAGCTTGTTCGTCGGGATTTCGAGTGGGATACCCAACAACCTCTGGAGGGTCCCATCCCTGAAAAGCTTGCCCAGCAACGCCCGATGCGACGTCACCTCCGGTGAGATGCCCATGATGCCGACAAGAATGCTGATAGCGCCGTCGTCGCCTCGACCCATGACCGTGTGCCGCAGCTGCTCGCCTCGGCCGGATCGACGGTTGACGAGCTCCTGGGCGCGGATGTAGAGGCGGGAGGTGAGGACCTCGTAGGCGCCTGCGAGGGTCGAGCGGACACGGATGATGCCGTATGATGATTTAGAGATGTCATTTGCTGATGAGGAAAGAATTGGTCGATGAGCAGCGATAGAGAGACAATGCGCTCGTCTCGTGAGTACTCACAGGGATCCTGAGGGTCCTCAACCGAAAGGAGATACTTCTGCCGCTCGTTCTGCCAGCCTCGGTTCGCTTTAGAAAAGTAAGTCCCGCCGTCGCGAAGGGAAATGCCCGTCTCATCATAGCCGAAGTGCTTGCCGTAGAGCTCGAAGAACTCGATGAGAAGGACACCGAGGTTCTGCATCGGGTCGATCTCGGCTCGTCGAATCTTTGGGTGGACCTGTAGGAAGCTGACAACGAGACAGATGACGCTGTAACTGCCAAGGCCGCCGGAGAAGACTTCATTCATGCCGCGCTGGCTAAGGAAGGACTTGATGACGAGGACGAGTGGCTTGAGCGCGGGGAGGGCAGCGATGTACGAATTAACGATCTTGCCGGCCGAGATACCGTTAAGTTGATTGAGAGAGATATCGATGGGGAGGCGGCCTGGAGCAGGTGCTTTAGTATCTGCCTGATCGTGTTGGGAAGGGACAGAGAAAGGGAGGCTCCCACCGTAAGACGAGACGAATTTGACGATCGGAACCTTCGCCTTCGCGATGACCTGGATGCTCTCGGCCAGATTGGCTCTACGAAGAACTGAGGCCAGCGTGTGGAGGACGGTGACCTTGTTCTGACGGTCCATCGACTCGCTCTGGATGACGAGGTCAATATCGCTGTCCAGTCGGCGAGCAGCGGCGCATCAGTGTCGTCGAACAACAGCTTTCCTCGAGAGGCTTGACCCACCCAGTCGGCAAATAGAGACCCGTCTCAAAGGAGCCGAATGTAAGAACCTGAGCATCCGACCACTGGGCCGTAACCGCTCTCCGGATGAGGGCCACGATGTGCTGCCTCGTCGCGTGTTCGGTGAGCGAGGGTGAAATATACTCGACGAACGCAAGAATCTCGCGATTAAGCCTGGAGGTTTGGACACGATTCAGATATTGTGTTCCTTATAAGGGCTGAGTTGCCGGACGTACATCTCAGCTGGGTTTCTGCAGGAGCTGCAGGACAGAGCAGACGGAAGAGATATTGGAGGTGGGTGGAAGAAGACGCGTCAGTTGGGTCCAGACAACGACGAACGCGAAGGAGGAGCGGCGACGACCAAGGTGAGGCCGCTGCCCAACAGGACAAGCCTAGATAGCTCTTAAAAAGCCTAGGGTCCTTCCCTTTCTTCGCCTTTAGGTAGGCAGAGGACTAGACTCACTACCAGTCGATGCCTTCGGTCCAAGGCGTCCCCCGACTCGCCGCCCGCCTCTCCTCCTTCCGGTTTCTGTATGCCTCCGGGTCGTCCTCGTCCCTTTCCTTGCGTTTCCCATGCGACTTGGACGATGGGCTGGCCTCGCGCTCCTTGTTTCTGCTCCCCGACGTGGAGGCCGCTGCTACCGCCGGCGAGACAGCTGGCAACGCGACAGGCGCGGACGGCGGGGGGGACGGCGAGAAGGTGAAAGGGATGAAGGACTCCGTGAGCGGAAGGACGGAAGGTTTCGATGCCATATTGGCGAGGGGAGAGAGAGAGTAGGTCGAGACGAGCTCGATGGGGGACGGGATAAGCAGTGAAGGCGGGCGGGTGGGTTGGTTGGTTAAGTCGGCGGCGTTGGGCGAGTGAGCCTTAGAAAATGGACAGAGCGACTCGCGAAGTGCACGTTTCCTGGATCCCTCCACTTGATTCACGTTGCGATGGCAGTCATTAGAGGACGTCCAATCACCCCCTTAACAAGAGGCGTCATGATAAGCGAGCTTGAAAAATCTTCTGGTCATGGCTCCATATACTATAAGCAAAAGGCATGGCGCGCGCTTCCTTCGAAGGCAACCCTCAACAGCTACTCGCCACATCTGGCCCAGCTTAGCCGCATACGCTCCCACTACATCCCCATGCATTCAAGAGCATTTAGTACTCTCTCTAGCTTCAACAGGATCCGCCAAATAATGGCTCCCAGCCGCGCCGTGACCCTCGAGCTTGCCAACCGGCGATCGCCCGAGCAGGCCTTTACGATTTGGGGAGGTGAAGAAGCAAGATCATTTGCCTGGCTTTCTTCTGGCCTCAACAAATACCAAGTGTGAAGCGCGATCAGTGAGATCGATCTCAAAAGTTCGGCGGCGACGACTCACAATGTGCGCGCATTCATGCGGAACCATCGCCTTCATTCGTTCGCCGACCGTCAAACCAGCTCCCTCTCCTTAGCCATAGAAGCCCAACCCCTTAAGGTCCTGATCGGGCCCTCCGAGGTCAACTGTAGGCAGCGTGCCGCCTCGGGTGAGGATGTCGATCGGGCGCGTCGGCGTCTCCTGCGTCTCATGGCCCTGTGATGACGGGGTTTCCCACTTGCGAGGAAAATGCAGTCGGGGCGTGGGCATCTCATGGAACTGAGTGAGTCGCTCCGAGAGGTCTGCGAGCTGGAAATGGGTGGCGCGCATGCATCAGCGAGCCAGATCGAGCAACGCCATCGAACGCAAGGATCTCAGACAATTCGACTGACCTTTCCCATTATCTCCTCAACTGCCTCAAGCCGGCCAACAAATTTGTTGGCCTCATCGTCAAAGTCTGCCATCCCCCCTGCACCACTTTCGCCCTGAGGGCCTTGGCCTGACTTGAGCGAGGCCTCTTCAAGCCCAGCGTGGAGCGCCCCGACATCAGCTTGGAGCTGGCGGATGCTTTCGAGTCGGTCGAAGAACTCGCGGGTACTGTGCGTCCTGCTGACCCCGCCGCCGGTCGCAGTGAGGGGCGCCGAGGGCTCAGGCGAGTCCGCGAGGCGCGCCCGGTGGAGGATGGTCGAGTGCGTTGTAGAGGGGAGGACGATGGGGGTGGGAGACTGCTGCTGGGTCAACGATGACAACGGCGAGAGGGGGTGAGAGGGGGGAGTCTCTGCCGATGTTGGCGAGTGAGCCGTAGGCACCGGGGAGAACTCAGTCGGGCTCGAGTGGAGCGGCAGAAGTGGGATGGATTCGGAGTGGAGGAACTGAGGTGTTTGTGGCGAGTATGCGGTCGACATGGTTGGTGGTTGTTGAGGGGGACAAGGCGTCCAGCACGCGTCAAGAGGGACGAGGAACGCGTAGGCCGCTCGCTCCTCCCCGACCAACTACCATCACCGTCCTCAGAACCACACACTCACATCTTCCAGGCCACTCGGTCTTCCCATAGAATCGAGTCCTCTCCGATTCCTCAGCTTCACAGACGCCTTATTCCTCGCACGCGCTCTAGACATGTCCCGCCCTTCCCACTCTTCAACGACATCAACCACCCTCCCCCTCCCACCAACACTCATGACCCTCTCTCAACCAGCGAACCATCAAGTTGCCAGCCAGGCCCACCAATTTCTCCTCTCTCAGATTGTCCCGACTCTCCGAGCATCCGCCAAGGTTGCTCGCGAGCGACGGGACGCGCGCGAGCTCGAGATGGTCCGCGAGGGTCTGCTGCCGGCGAACGCGCTGAAGAAACCATCTGCTGCTGGGGGGGCTTCGGGTGTGGCTGGTGAGCAGGACGATGAGGACTTCAGGACGAGGCTGGAAGCGCTCGGAGAAAGGGTCGGAGGTGACCTGGCGGAGCGGTAAGTCGATAACGACGAGGACGCGTTCATCACCGTCGGCTGACAACGACTCGCAAATGCTAGATTGACGTTTGGACGACCACGGTTCGGCGAGTCACTAGACGTCGTCAAATTCATCTGCAAGGACGTGCGTAGGAAGCGGAGAAGCACTCTCTGCCAACTCTGGGGACTGAGGCATCCTGCTCTTCATTTCTCATCCCCCCCCCCCCCCCAGGTCTGGACAGCAGCATTCGGCAAGCAAGTGGACAATCTCCGGACTAACCATCGCGTTAGACTTTCCTCTGATCCCTCTAAATATCCCTCTAGCCATCCTGCTTGCCGGCTGACGTTCTCTCACTCCCATCTTTCTTAAGGGCGTCTTTGTTCTCCAAGACGCACTCTTCCCGCCGATATCGCATATCTCCACCCACCTGGGTCAAGCAGCCGACCTCAAGGCCTCCCAGATTGTAAGTCCATTGGTTCTATATATCTGTCATGGGCTGAAGCTGACCTCAGCTGCCTTCTCCGCAACCCACGCAGCATCTCGCTTTTGTTAGTTGTCGTCCCATTTCGATCGTGTCCATTCACACAACTCTTAGCTCATCTCCTCATATCACACAGCCTCAAGGCCTGGTTCGCGGCGCCCTCGCTCGGCTCGGCCTCCCAGGGACTGTCACCGCTGAGTCTAGCGGGCTCCCTCAAGGTGCGAGCGCCTTACTTGGTCGTCTCGTCGTCGTCGTCGTCGTCGTCGTCGTCGTCGTCGTCGTCGTCGTCGTCGTCGTCGTCGTCGTCATCTTGCTTTTCAATCCTTGCGCTGACTTTTGCGATGGGTTCACCTCCAGTCACCTTCACGCTCAAGACGACGAAGCTCGCCCCTGGGCCGTGAGGGGAAGAATGGGGGAGGAGAGAAAGCGATGGGGGGGAAAGGGGTCGACGCGCGCTTTGTCTTGTCGCTCGGCGGGGACCGAGCTACCCCGGTACCGAGCCATCCATCTGCGCTAGAAGCGGGGTCCAGTGACGAGCCGGGTCTCTGGGACATTTTGGAGGGGAATAGGATCGAGACAGGATCGAGCAGGGAACGGCAACCCTCCTGGGAATTCTCCGACCGACAAGCCTTGTCTTGGCCGATCTCGAGGGTTTGGGCCTCGCCTGACCAAGGCGGGATCATGGGCATAGGTCGATTTACATTTCGAGCGCACTGCACAACGAAAAGACTAGATAGACATCCATCGTGAGGAGCCAAACAAGAGAACGAAACAGTCGAGCCAAGGTTAGCGAGCCAGACAGAACAAAGACAGTAAGGAGTAGGAAGGCAAGCAAATCGAGGGGAAGTCTTCTTCTTCAGCAATAGGACAAAGGGCGGATAATGGCAGGGAGAAAAGTGAGGGAGCCAACTGGAAGTAGAGCCGGGGAAGCAGTCGTCGAGAGAAGGACGTTACTAATCGGTCTTCTCGTCGGCCTTCTCTCCCTCCGCCGCCGAACCCGTCTCCTCCTCGACCTTCTGCTTCTCCTGCTCCTCTATGGCCTGCTCCATCTCCACGTCTTCACCCTCGCCCTTCTTCTTCGCAGCAGGAGCAGGAGCAGAAGCACGAGCGGTAGTCGCCGACTCATCTTCGACCTCGCCGTCTTCCTTTTCCTCAGCAACCGCCACAGCGGAACGCGCCGGAGAGGCCCGCGCCGGTGAATCAACCGCCATGTCCTTGCCCTCGTCCCGCCCACTCTCCTCTTCAGCCTTCTTTCCGTCCCCCTCTGTGGTGACCGTCGACGTCACAGCCGGTAGCGCCGGCGCGGGCGTCTCCTCGAGCTCCTCCTTCGCCACAACGGTCTTCCCAGGCTCTTTCGCCTCCTTGTGCTCCGACTCAACTGCCGGAGGCGAAGGTAAAGAAGCAGCCGCCGCGGCGACTACCTTCGACTCGGGCTCGGGGGCGCCCTCGGGCTCTTTGTGCTCGTCAGCGACGGCAGCCTTTTTGTCCTCCGGCTGAGAAGGCGAAGGTCCATCGTCAAGCCGAGGCTTCTTGGCGGCAGAGGACTCGTCCTGGATGCCCTCCATCGGCAGAGAGCCCGGCGATTGCTGGCTGCTGCCGGCCTCGGCGGGCCGTTTGAGCGGGTTCGCAGGCGCCGAGGTCTCCTCGGTGGTGTTGGCCAAGGAAGGAAGGGGTGGGGTGGCGGTCCGGCTCTTGGGCGGCTGTTGCTCGGCAGGAGCCGCCGCGGGGGTGCTCGCTGCCGGCGGGCTAGGCAGTGCGGGAGCAGCAGCAACGGGCATCGGCGCAAGTGAGGGCGCTAGTGGCGCAGGGACAGGAGGGACCGAAGCAGGTCGCGACGCGCGCTGTTGTTGCTGGACTGCTGGGGAGGGAAAGAGCGGCGGGGCCGTCGAGGCCGAGGGAGCGGAGCCATTGCTGCACGAAGAGGCAGCGGAGCCGGTCGGAGGAGCAGGCGCGGACGACAAAGTCTGCTGCTGGGTCTGCTGAGAAGCGACGTTGGTCCTGTCGAACGAAAACCCTCCAGCGAGGCCCATCAGGAGATCAGCGGCTCCTCCAGCGTCGGACGAGACCTCGTCGTCGTCGTCGTAGTTTTCATCCATAAACCTCGAAACGCCCGACGTCTGAGCGGACGTCGGAGCAGCGCCAGAAGACCGTGTTGAGCCCGCGTCCGACGGGGCGGGCGAGCCGGCCGGGTGCCAGCGGGACGAGGACGAGTGCGTCGGGGTGCCGACGGCCGAGCCATTGGTCGTTCTCGAGGATGACATGGGCTTGTTCGAGTTGTGATGCTGAGCGTGTGAAAGCTTGGGCAACGCCGTTGAGCCGGCCTTGTTGGTGGTGGAGGAGGAAGATCGGTCTTTCTCCGAGCCGGCACCGCCCCGATCAGACCGGGCGCTCGAGGTCGAGTGCGTCTTTCCCCGCCTCGACTTAGAGGGCTTGACGTCTTCCTTGCCGGAACCAGCTCCTCCACCCACAGAGTTACCGCCGCCATTGGTCGCCTGAGGTCCCCCGACGCTCGTGCCGAGGCTCGCTCTTTTCTTCTTCGCCGACCCGCCACCACCAGCGTACTCCTGTCCAGGCGCGACAGACCGGTCGTCCATCGTGTCGTACCGCCGGGTAGATGATGCCGATGACTGCGACCCAGACGCATGCAACGGGGGAGGCGGCGCTGACGACTGCTGCTGCTGTTGCTGGCTGTAATACGGGTGCTGGCTTGGCGCACCAGAGACTGACCCACGCTTGTCCCCTCCAAGGATCGGCTTCTCCTCCAACCCACGTCGAGAGTCAACGCTGCCAGGGGGAGGCGGGTACCCTCCATTCGGCTGCGGCTTTGATCTCTCCCACTCCATGTCGCCGCCACCGCGGTGGCCCGGAGGCGGAGGAGGAAGCGGCCCACCGACGGCACCGTATGGGTGGTGTTGAGGAGTTCCTCCGGCTGAAGTGTTCTGGATGTAAGGAGGGTAGGGATTGCTGTACGCAGGTTGTTGCTGCTGCTGCTGGCTGATGGGGTGCTGCTCTCGAGTGCGAGGCGACGGGTGACCCGGCAGACCATCAAACGGACGACCGTTGGAGGACCGTCGCTGCTGAGAAGCGTGCGACGGAGGTGGAGGAGGGGGACCGCCAGCGGACGGCTGCTGCTGAACACCGTAGGACGACGCTCCTGGAGGAGGCGGAGGCCCTCCCCGATCGAACTCCATCGGTGCGAGTCCAGGCCGTGCGGCGGATGTCGGAGGCGGAGGAGCCTGCTGTTGCTGCTGGAAGGCAGCAGGCGGCGGGGGAGGCGGGGGAACCTGGCCGTTCATGTGCATATCATGGGCGGCCTGCGCCTGCTGCTGCTGGAAGCCCGGGGACGGCGCCCTCGCAGGTCCCGGGCCATTCAGCTGGCTCGACGGGCCCGATGTCGCGTACGCCGTTGGATGAACATCCGTCGGTACCGGCGGCACCGGCGGGGGTCCTCCGTTTTGCTGCAAGTTCTTCAGCAGCGTCAGCCTCGTTTTGATCGCCTGATTGTGCGGGTCCAAGTCGAGTGCTCGCCCATACGCGTCGATGGCATCGGCGATCTGGTTGTTGCACGACTCATAAAGCGAGCCGAGGTCATACCAGACCTCCGAGATGTATGGGTTGAGTCGGATCGCTCGCGAGTAGGCGTCAAGGGCGTCTCGGAACTGGTTGATCTGGTAGTAGAGGACGCCGATCGAGCACCAGAACGTCGGGTTTCGACCGTCCCGGTAGACGGCTTGCTGATACGACTCGTACGCCTTGTTGTACCGCTGACCCGCCATGAACGCCCGGCCCAGGAGGTACCAGCTCTGGGCGTCGGTACCGTCTGGAGAGGGCGTATCAGCTTCTCTGTGTTCTTCAAAGTCATTATTATCACTCACCTGACTCAAGACTCTTGGTCAGATGCTGGATCGCCAGCTCCTGATTGGCGAAGGGCGCCTCCCGCTGATGGTAGAGCCATCCGAGCTGCTGGAGGACTTTGGAATGGTCCGGGTTCTCCTGAAGGACGCGTTCGTACGCCTCCTTGGCGAGGACGTACTGGAAGGGAAGCAGTCAGCAAGATGGCCCTTCCCGCTCATGGTGTTGGCTCAAGACGTACCTCTTTCTGCTGCTCATGGACATGACCGATCTGGAACCAAATGTCGATCTCCGTGAGCGGTCGCGGGGGCGATTTAAGAATAAACTTGAAGCACTGTGGGTGGGCGGGGGTCAGGATGGAATGAGACGAGCGACGGAACTTGAGTGGCCAAACGCACGTCAAGCGACGAGGGGTACTTGTGCTGCTGCTTGTAGATGATGCCGAGTCGGAAGTAAATCTCGTTCGCCTTCTCGAAGTCTGGAGAAAGCAGATGATGAGCTGAGCAGCACTGGCGAGAAAGCTGATGGGAGAAGCGACGTACTGGGCTCCATTCTCAGGACGCTGCTGAAGGCTTCCTCGGCGTGCTCGAGACTGCCATATCGGTCGTACAGAATACCGATCCCATACCAGAGCTTGGGCTCCTTGGGATTCGGGAGGTGATAGAGCGCCTGCTGGTAGGCCGTGTAGGCCTTCTGGAGGTCGTCCATCATAAGGTAGCAGTGGCCGAGGGCTCCCCAGACCTCGCCGTTGTCCTGCGAGATGTTGAGCACCCGCTGAAAGAAACTGATCGCCTGGATGAATGAGAGAGAGTCAGAACCGTCTGGCAAGGGTGCAAGGAAGGGAGGATGCGCACCTTTTCAAAGTCCTCCTTCGCCCGAGCAATGCCGGCAATCTGGGTGAAGGCGCTGATTGAGAGCGGGTTGTGCCGAAGGGCGTTCTCGTACGCGGCAAGGGCGCGATCAAAGTCCTGAAACTGTTCAGCGACGGCGCCTGACAGAGACAAGTTTGGGCTGGGTCAGTCAGTGTTTTTAATCTTATCTCCGATGAGAGAACGGCGGGCCGGAGGTTTGAATGGAGGCTAGCTCTCTTGCAAGTCGCAATATTCGTGCGGAGCTAGCCCATCAGCCAGCCACTGGAGACCTCCCGCTCAGCAAGCCCTCCCTCTTGGGGCAGCCGGAAGTTGATGACGAATTGGAGCTAGCCCCAAAACAACCAAACGAAACCAAGATGACAGAGGACGAAGTCCGAAACGGAGGCATTTGACAGCACAAAAGATCCGGGGAGAGCGGGGAGCATTGGAAAGCGGGAAGAGAGGGATGGAAGGGGAAGGGAGGAAGGAGGCGAGCCGAGTGCGAGGAAGGGGAAGGGCCGACGACAGCGTTTCATGCCCTCTTCTCGCTCGCGAAAGGGAGAAGTCGCATGAGGACGAGAAGCGTCGGGGAGCAGCGGAAGCAAGCCCCCTCTCCATTATGATTGGGCAAGGATGGCGTGGGCTGGGAAGAAGAGCGAGCCAAATCGTTGGATCCCTCCGTCTCCCCCTTGCTGGCGGAGCAGCCGAGGCCCAACGGACATCCGGCCGGTGTCCGTTGACTCATCCATCCTGCTTGAGGCCACAGCCATCCAGCTAGCCCAAAGAGCACAGGCTTAGGGTCGGCGATCGCTTGCCAGATGAGGCGAGGACGGCCATGGAAAGGGAAGACAAGACATTGAGGAGAGCCAATGAGACCACGGCCGGTGGCCAAGCAAGTGCTCCCGGCGCCGGCGGCGTTGGAAGGAGTGTCAGAACCGGCGCCGCCGCGGATCGGTCGCCCCACGACACACGGCAGCCAGTGCCTCACAGGAGCGGAGAACAAGCGAGCGAGCGAGCCAGAGCGGACAAGCACGAGCGAGCTGCTCGTCCGCTCATCCACCGTTCCTTCCTTTTCGCTGCCTCCTCGGCGGATGCCAGAGGGCATCGTCCCATCCAGCAGCCTGACAGGCAGGCCATCCAACCATGCGCCGGCTCACAGAGACATGAGAGAGACCGGGAGCGACAAATCTAAGGAGACAGCACTCACCCATAAGAAGCCACGTCTGCTCGTTCGAGTGCGCCAGCGCCTGAAGTATATTCGTCGCTCCGCCTTGGGATGGGCCAGCAGCCACTGAGGACGACGATGCTGTCGCCGGAGGGAGCGGTGGCGGAGGCGGGCCCCCTCCGTTGGCGAGGTGGACGGGCGGGAGGTGAAGCGACTGCTGCTGGCCCCCACCATGCTGGCCAGGCGGAGGAGGAGGCGGCGGTAGCGAGCCGTGGTGCGGCTGCTGTTGCTGATGGAGCTGATGAGGGAGGGCATGCGGATGCGGGTGCTGCTGCTGCTGCTGCTGGGCGGCGTGCGGGTGCGGCTGGTGAAGCCGGCTGGCCGACGACATCACAGGCGGGCTGGAGATGAGAGAAGGAGGGCGAGCGCGCTATCGACAATCGTCGAGAAGGGAAGAAGAGAGAGATGGGTGGACCCGGGCCCTGAGTGTTGTGAAACGTGGGTGTTGAGGTGGCCGGGCAATGGGGGGTGAAGGCCGGCCGGGTAAAGAAGAAGGGACGAGGTGGAGAGGAGAGGGATGGAAAGGGAGAAGAGAGAAGGGAGAAAAGGGGCGAGAGCCGCGAGAGCGAGAGGGAGAGCACACGGCCAAGTGGGGTCGCTCTGCCCTGCTTTCGGCCTGGCGGCTTCTCAAGGGAGAGCATATATAATTCCAATTCCCACGTGGGAGCCCAGCTCGTTCCAAGAAGGGAGGGAGAAGCCGCACCCTTTTCTTTCCTTCATCTCGCGGTCTTTCATTTGGACGTCAGCTTTCGAATACATTAAGACCCGGCATCAGGTGGAAAATGTGCCGGTGCAGGGCAGCAAGAAGAGATTGTCACGGAGTGGAGTGAGTGCGCAGCCACCATCAAGGATGATGCCACATCTAGGCCTCGCTTCTAATACCCTTTCCCTTCTTGACGCGTTTCCTTTTTGGTGGCTTTGCTTGTCCCTGTGGCGATCGCGTTTGCCTGCTGAGCTTCGGCCAGAAGTTGACATCACCCCCTCCTCCGTCCCCGCGTGGGTCCTTTTCTCCCCAAGCCCCGTTCGGACCGGATGAATAAGGTGGGCGGATGAACAGATTGGACAGGGATCCGAGCGCCGAAGCTCAAATGCCGACATCCTTCAGCTCTCCTCTGTCATCGTTCACTCTTCGTACACACAAGAAAGAGAGAAAGGTATGCGATGATACGATCAAGAGAAGAAGAGTCAAATTAAAGATGGGCTAATGTTGAGGTCAGGATTCGTCGCGCGCGCCCGATCCCTGTTCCAGGAGCGCTTGTTCGCTTGTTTGTCGACCGGTTTCGAAACAGTCGGACGAATACATGACAGGAATTTAGAGTGACCACGAGAGGACCCAAGACATCGTGCAGTATATCTACGAATATGCACGCAATGTGGCTGCCGAGCGCCTCTTCTTCTTAAGACCTGATCGCCACTGGCGTCCGCCCCGCGGCGCTTCTTTCGCTCACGTTTCTCGAGCACGAGTGCATGCGATTTCGAAACAGCGTCACTAGCGCAGGGCAGCATCGTTCTTTCCACAAAGCGTAATGGCACACCTGCGAGAGCCGAGATAGGCCACGGTTGACCGTCTTGGGCCAGTCAGCTGGTTCTGAGGTGCGCGCCCCCTCCCATAGGCTTCGAGGAGCGCTGGACCCGGCGGCTCTGAACCCATTGTCTCCCTAGCCTCGTTCGGTCAAAGGTCATAAATGTCGTCGCGTCGTGATCTGTGTGGTTCCGCTGGTCGTCTAGGGTTCAATAGTACCTGTGATCCAGTCAAAGAGGTGAGCGAGTAACTTGTGAGTGAGCAAAAGGAAAGAGGAAGACACACTCAATCTCAAGCTGTGTAGACACCCACCAGTCAGCGGACGTGACAAGATCGAGGACGTGCAAGCGCGACTCACGAAGAGGAAAGCTTTTTTTCTCGGACTGAGCACATTCAAACCCGCGGGATTCCAGACTTCTCGGTTCTTCTGCTCGAGGAGTGCCTCGAGCTTGTCGATCTCCTATCCTCCGCATTGCCTTGTCAGCGTCCATCGGGAAGTGCCGGTGAGAGACGGCGACGCACCGACTCAAAGTGGCTCTTTCGAATGAGCAGTGCGAGGTGAAAGGTCGCAACCATAAGTATGTTGTCGAGTACTGCGTGGCCGAACGAGTTGGCCGAGACGAGCTGGGCGTTGATGTCGTTCATGAGGTCCTGGAACTGTGAGGCGGTAACCTGGGAACAAGGGTAATCAGTCATCTGAACAAAGCAGGCGTGTGCAAGGTGGCTGCGCACCCGACCCTCCAGCTCTAGAGGAAAGGACGTGTAGAATCTGGAAGGAAGGAGAGTATCAGTCGGATAAGGACGACAAGACGACGTGCAGCTGTTGAGGGAGGAAGGAGCGCGACTTACTGAGCGACGTCTCCACTCGTATAGTTCCGCTCAACCCGGACGACCTCTCTCGGCGGATCCCGGCCAATGACGTTCCTCTGCTCGGTCCCAAATGCGGCGAAGCGAGAGGGAGGGCCGTCGGACGGGTAGGAGCTCGTCGGGTAGACCTTGGACCTGCGACAAGGAGGGAGGAGAGTGACGCGCATGGATCCGTCCAGTCAGCAACGGCGCGTCTGTCCTAAAGCACCATCTAGGCCGAGGGGAGCAGGGCTGCACGTGGTAGGGCCGCCCGAGTCATCAAGGTCTTCGAATGAAGACAGCTGGTGCGAGGAAGGAAACGCTGAGGAGGGCAATGGCGGTGGGGCAGCACTTGGGTCGTTCGAAGCAAGACGCCAGTGGGGACCGCCGACGGACCAAGAGTCGACGGTGTCGCTCGTCGATGGCCGACTCGTCGACCACAGGGCGGGCATACGGCTCATTCCTCTCGTCACTAGTCGTTGTAAGAGGTCAAGAGAGCACACTTCCTCCTTTTTCCCTGCTTTCTCCCCCTTTTGTTCGCACGGCCCTTCATCATGTCTCGCTCACTCTCTCTCCGACTCTTGACATGAGCGGAGGGGCGCTCGAGCCGCCACCGCCCTGTTTCAGCAGCAACAGGCGAGAGCGACGTGCCATGACGAGATGTACAGGAGAGATAGACACAGAATGGGAGGGAGATGGACATCGAAGAGAAAGACTCACCCGACACCCCAGGAGAAGTCGTCCGCGCGAGAGTCGGTCCGGCCACCCTCGAGACCACCAGTTCGAGGGGAACCGTCAAGAAAGGCATGCTGCCGGGAGGAAAAAGTCGCGTTGTCGGCGAAGGGAGACGTCTGCGATTCGGCGAAGGCGTGCGCGGACTGCATGGGGGAGAGAAGTGTGTCGTCGTGGTACTGGTTGGGAGAAGGACAAAGAGGAACAGGGTAGCTCGCTCCTCTCGCTCTGCCTGACTGACGAGCAGGCCGATCGCTTCTCGTTCGCTTGCATGTGGCAGCTTGCTTACATACTCAAAGAGGATAAGCACTTTCTCTCCCTCCTCAACCTTACTATGGTGCTCATCAAAGCCTAAGACAGCGCATCATCTCTCGCCCACTCTCATGGCGAGCTCTGAGAGGTTTGCGCGGTCCGTGTTCCCCTTTGTGCCGTGGTCATCATACATGCTCCCGTCCTTTATGCGAATCCACATCCTCCAAACCCACTTGCCGTCCCTCGCATTCTTCCTCTTGCGAGTTGCGAGCCTTCCAAGGTCGCCAATTCCCGATCCACTCTTTTGCCCGCACATACCAATGCGGCGGGTCTGGCCACTCCATCGCCCATGACACCTCGTCGCGTCCAAAATTCACAAGAACGTCGTTGGCAAGCGGCGGAGGCGGCTTGTGGAGCGTGTCGTACGCCATTTGGTTGGCGAGCGGACGAGCGCGCTCGAGCTCCACGGCGAGGGTGGTGGCGCTGAGAAGAGAGAGGAAAGCGATGAGTTGAGGGATCTGAGCCCTGGCGAAAGCGTGACTCCTTACCCGCGCCGCACACTCGAAGGTGCGATCCCTCCGAATTTTCGTCCGATGTTGTTCGTCTCGGCGATAAGGCCTTCAAAGAAGGACCACTCCTGTCCATCAAGCTCAAAGTCTTTCAGACGAAGATTACCTATCTCCTCGACGCTGAGCTTCGTGGAGAGTTTGTTATGTAGGAGGAGGCGGCGGTGCAAAGCGGCAGCAAGAGTTGCCCTGAGGTGTTCAAGTGAAGCCGTGTGTTCTGAAATCAATGCAGTAAAAGGTCAGCCGTAAAGGCGGTGAGGCGGTGAATTGGTTGCTCAAGCTAACCCTGCTGGAACATGATCCACGGTGGGAGCTGCAGTCGACGAGCACGAACAGGTCATCCCTCCATTCTTCCTTCCGAGGTCGTCGATTTGGGCGCCCAACTCACCGCGTCGTTGCGTTGAATCAGCCTATTCATGAAGAAGTCCGACGTGCTAATAAACGGATTCGCCTGATCCGCATGCCGTTCGAAAGGTTTCCCAGCCCCAGAGAGGTTCTTGAACTGGCCCTCCGCCCTCGCTCGATCGATCCTCAATTCGACGAGCGACCCCCACCCAGCACCGAGACTATCGTCCCCAGCGCCCATGCGGACCTCGAGCTTGCCTCCCAAGCCGTCGGATTCACCGTCTTTGCCGATGCCGGCCTGATGTTGATCAGTCAAGGGAGGAGCCCATTTGCCCCCGCCGAGGTCGTAATCGAGTGCAGCGCCGCGTGCTCGACCAGCGCGGATTGGGCCTGTCTGGAGTTTGCGAGCGTGCCGGAGGACGGCACGGCCGGAGGCGTCCTTTGGAAGAGAGGCGATAAGGGCTGCTGAGGTGCTTGTCGTTGCTTTAGACGAGTCGTGGTGAAGTACGCCACGCTTGACGAGCGGGGAAACGTTCGATGAGGGCGTGACATAGTCGGCGTGCCAGGGTCTGTGTTCCGGATCGCCGCCTGAATTCACATCACATTGTGAACGAGCGACGAGAAGACACATAAAAATTAGGAATCACGACGTACCGACGAGATGGCCCGGCCAAACCTTGGGTCGTTTTACGACCCCTCCTGAGCCCCGCCCAGTGCCGTTCCCGTTCCCACTCGAGTCTGATTCCATGCGAGCCAGAGCATCGGCTTGGAAGACCTCGACCTCACGAATTTTGATGCTCTCAGCCTTGAGCTTCTCATCGGCTGACCTGATCGTGCCCGAACGTTGGGGCTGATATTTGTCCTCCTAATAAACTCCCATGAGCGTCCGACTGCGAATGAGATGGGCGACTCCAGAGAAGCAACGCACCAGCATCCGACCTTTTGGTACAGAAGGATATCATCAGTTGAGATTCGAGCGAATTTGCGTGGATCGACGCACGAATCGTAGCCTCTATCGGCTCGTCGCCCGTCCATGGAGCATCCTCCATCTGAGTCAGGGTGGCCCGGGTTGGCCGAGGAGACGGGGGGGCTTGCCCCTCCTCCTCCTCGGCGAGATGGAAGAGGTACTCGGATGCGCTGATCGACGAAGTGGGGGCGAAGGTGACTGATGAATCCCCTGACTGAACGGGGGCATGTGAGGATTGTATTGAACGGTCGACGCCGGCTTCGTCCGTGCTGCTGGAGACAGCGAGAAGGGGATCGACCGAGAGAGCAGACGAGATGAGCCTTTCGGGAACGATCTCTTCCTCTGGGAAGACCTCTGTAGCTTCCGAGGAGTTCAGGGGTGCTGAAGACGTGGATCTGGTAGCAGATATGGATGCAGGCGGCTTGGACGACGGCAGGGAGGGGGAGGAGGGGGAGGAAGGGGAGAAGGAGGACGAGAAACAGCGAGCCACCAGAATAGGAAGCCGGGTGACGGGTTGAATGTGTCTCACCCGGAGGACAGCACAAGACATGTCGAGTGGAGGAAGGGCTGAAGAGGAACAGAGGTGATCGTTGAAGGGGGTTGGAGAGAAGAAGCTGAAGCTGCCTCGGGAGACTGCTCCGCGGCACTCGCCCCTCAGCGCGGAGAAGGCCGACTTCGACGACCCCCCACACTCGACACATTATTCACTCTCTGAGCCTTCTTAACGGCATTTGCAGGGCCTAGTGACCAACCACATCCTAAGACATAGGGGACATCATTCATAGTCACTGCCAGTCCGGCGCTTCCAGTTCCACATGCCAAACTTCCCCTCCAGGAGCTCCTCGGCCACAAAAAAGACCTTTTGAGTCTCGCCCTCCTCAAACTCCCCATCCCAGCGGCCGAGGATGTTGCCATCCTTGTCCTCAGTCTGGGCTACAATGTCCGGGTAGGGCTCCGTTGGCGGAAGGGCAAGCGGTCGCAGCTCCCACGTCGTCAGAGGCCGCATCGATTCGTGGAGGAAAATTGGGGTTGTGATAGTTGTCTTGCGCTGAAGAGAGGCAACAAAGGAAGAAGAAGAAAGATGCCACGAGTTAACTCCCGGCCCAGCCAGGAGAAGAGGCTCGGAAGAAAGGAGGAGCCACTCACGGGACGAAGACGCCAGTCGTACGTGAGCAGCCGGATGGCCGGGGAAGGGTGCGAGGGCGTAGCGGGCTCGAGGAGCTCAATTGTGTCGACATACGGCGATGAGCACCAGGAGATCATGGCGGTCGATGCGAGGGTTGTCTGAAAACGAATGAAGGACAGTGTCAGGCAAGGCCGACGACAATCGGAGTGGCGGTGGGTCTCTTTCAGCTCACAGAGATGGCCGCCGTTGCAAGAAGGCACCGCCCGGCGAGGCCAATGGGGGCATCGAGAAGGAAGATAAAGGGGGTGAGAGAGCAGGAAATACCGAGGGAAGAGAGGGAGAAAGCCCTGATGATTGCGCGCGCATGCACAGATCAGCCTTCAACTCCGCATCACGGGACCCCGCCCCAGCTACCCAAGGCTTACTTAAGGCGGTAGAATCCGTTGGCGACAGGTCCCTTGTAGACTTGATGCGGGTATGTGATGCCCTCGGGCTCCGTAAAGTCGATGGGTGGCTGGGCGTCCGCCTTTGACACGGCGACGGCCTCCTCCGGCGTGTGCTCTTCGACCTCGTAAGCCTCCTCAGCCTCAACGATCGGCCTCCGCTCGGGGTTCTTCTCCTCCTGCCGGGCCGAGGTCTTGACAATGAACCGGGCAGATGCGGACACAGAGAACGGCCTTGAGAGGAAGAGCGGCGGACGCGACGCCGAAGAGGGAAGAGGTCTAAACGGCGACCCGAGGGCGCAGGTTGAACGCATAACCAGACGAGGGAGAAGAGCGTTCGTCATCCTGGCGAGCTGAGTCGAGCGTGGTGGGAAGAAGGCGAGTCGTCGTCGTGGTTCACTGGCCGTGGTCTTTTTCAAGACGACGGAAGTCGCGTCGAACGACAACAAATAGCGCTTGGGCCGGTCTCTCTTCCCTTGCTCGTCTGCCACATTCCGAGCAGATGGTCTTCCCTGAGCACTGCCTAGAAGTTGTCTTCGGATGCTGGAAGAGAGTAATATAAAGGAGGAGAGGGGTCAATAAAGAGGACAGACGCGTCCTCGATCTGCGCGCCCCCTCGCGTCTTATGGATGAGGACGCGAGCGGATAGGGGACGGCGTTAACTGTCCAACATTCACC
The DNA here is from genome assembly GCA_951802195.1 of Tausonia pullulans. Classification (NCBI taxonomy): domain Eukaryota; kingdom Fungi; phylum Basidiomycota; class Tremellomycetes; order Cystofilobasidiales; family Mrakiaceae; genus Tausonia; species Tausonia pullulans. Next base: position 311,128 of record OX637626.1, read on the forward strand.
CACGCCTCTACATCTACCATTGGCAAGACCCACACGGCGACTGAACGATCCGTAATTCCATTATTTTCATTGATGCCACATGCAGCGAGCGATCTATCCGCCCAAGATCGATCGCGCTCAGCCGATGAGTCGAGGTGCGGTGTCCGGTCATCTCCGCTCTCGACCAACGAACGCGTTGCTGACGATAGACGTCTTGCACAGGCTCAATGAGTGTTAAACCTTCCCCTCTCAAGCGTGAATCTGGCACAAAGGCTGGCCATTCCAAGTGAGTACAATAGCACTGACCCTCGTTGCTCTCCCTCAAACAGGCCCAATCCTCGATGACGAGGAGGTCCCCCTCTCTGACTCCGACCTAGAGCCCTCCCAGGGTCTAGTTCATCGCAATGCCGCTTCGGAAATAGACTCAAAGTCTAGAGGCAATGACACTAAGTCAAAACGGAAGAAGGTGGACGTAAAGTGTGGCGGCGGCGCATCGAGGGTTTCCTCCTTCAAGTCATTATCGAAGCCGCGTCAAAGCGAGTGTGGAACAGTCGAGCAGCGACGCCAGATGACGGTCGGACAGATGGAAGAAGAGGACAGATACGGAGGCGACGGCTTGGTATTGGGATTTGAGTCGGAAATCGCAGCGAGTACACGGAGTGAGTCACTTACCTCATTCTTTGCCTATCAAGATAGCTCTTTGAAGATGAGTCGGACAACTCACGCACAAACATCTCCGACTCCAGAGCCATGCAAACCGGGCAGGGATAACCCCATGGTCAACCCGCTGTGGATCCTCGCAGACTACACCTCTGAGAAGGTCGTTACCAACTCATCGCACGAGAGCTCACCGGAAACCAATGGGCTGCCCAAGAGGGCGGCAATGGCTCCATTGGATCTGACGCGGCTGAAGGGGAAGGAACAGGCCCAATTGGATGAGGCGATGGAGGAGGACTCATTGACTGGTGAGATGTCGCTGCAAGTCTGATGCGCAAGAGGAGCTTACTAGCCGTCGCAACGTCCACAGAGCCTGAGGACGCCGGTGGCAAGGACGACGAGGAAAATGACGAGGGCGAGTTTATTTAAGGTTAGTTTCACTCGCCTTGGAGCTTGTCCGGCTGATGATCTGCCCGTAGACGACTGGATGATGGGCGACAGGGCGTGGAAGGCGTCGCAGGCTCTGAAGGCGAAGGATCTTGCAGGCACCGTGAGTGTCGATTGAGGAACCAGTTGTAGCCCACCGGTGGGGTGCTGATTCAAGATTCCCTAAATCCAGCGAGGATTTAGCTCGGAGTCCGTGACTGAGACGTTGCCGGATCACTCACTCGCGCTGCCATCGTCGTCGATGATGATCCCAGCTGCAGCTTCCAGATTGACTTCCGTGACCGCGAGATCGCCTGCCTTGGCCATCGATTATCGGCCCAATTTTCCGTTTTCAGAAGAGCAAGGTAGCATCGGCGACTTCGTCCTTCAGAAGCAAAACACGAAGGCGGGTCTCCCCCGGGTCGCTGTGCCCAAGACGATCAATCGTTTCCTTCGGGAGTACCAGCGGGAGGGTGTCAGTGAGTCAAGCTGACCTGTGTCAAGGAGAGCGTGTTGAGTTAACCACGATAGAGCAGAGTTTCTTTGGGATAGGTACCGCCTGAAAAAGGGAGGGATTCTCGGAGTGCGTAATGCCCCTACGCCCGTCGCCGTGACATCATTATCAGGCTGAAAATCTCCCACCCCTGTTCAGGACGACATGGGGTGCGTTGTGCCTCCGTAAGAGGCCGCTTGCGCTTCCACTAAAGTTAGCTGCGCCATACACCAACCAGTCTCGGAAAAACTGTCCAGATTATCTCCTTCCTCTCGGCAATTATGGGCAAGACGGGCACTAAGGCCGACGAGCATGCGCGGATGCGTTGGGTCAAACAACTCAAGGCCAATGGTCGGATGAAGGAGGGTCTGCACAAGGACAACCCCAGGCCAAGCTTTAAAGGGGTCAGTCCTCACGTCTGGCGCTAGCGTCTGGTTATCAGAGCTGACTCAGTTCTCTTTAGCCGACATGCCTCATTATTGCGCCCAGCTCCGTCAGCTACAAGTGTGTAGTCCTATCCTCAGCAAACATCCATCAGTGCTTCTCTGATCCTCTGATCGACCCTTCTCACAGCTGGCAGCGCGAACTCAACACCTGGTCAGGAGGACTTCTCTCGTCCGAGGCTTTGCATGTGTCTTGACCCTGACACTACTTCCAGGGGCTATTTCTCCTGGGCCGCCCTAATATCTGGCGAAAACACGCACAACATCCTCCGCGAGTACAAACTTGGCAGCTACGACGTCGTCGTCACTACATACGACATGGCCAAGAACCTTCGAACCGAGCTCTACGACCTCGATTTCTCCTGCAGTGAGCGAGCATCTCCTGCCACTCCCCCGGCCGCCAATGCCCCTGCTGAGTCATTGGTCGTGCGACACAAGTCATCGCCGACGAGGTCCACAAGCTGAAGAACCCAAAGGCGGATATAACTAAAGCGCTCAAGGCATACCGTGCGTCTTGCTCCGGCATGAACGGCTCCGGAGGCAACGAGAAGGGGGAGACTCATCCCGCCCGTCATTGCTTGTTTCACAAAGAATGTCACACCCGCTTTGGCCTGACCGGGTACGTCGCTTTCTTTTTTTTCATTTTCGGTTGCAAATTGCTAGTTGACTTGCCGTCCCACTGGTTTTTAGCACGGCCATTCAGGTATGTTTGGTGGAAGATCCACGAATACAGTCCAGTCGACTTGACTGACATCGAACATCTCTGTCGCAGAATCGCGACGAGGAGTTCTGGTGCATCTTGTGAGTTCTCTCTCGCCTCCATATCGACAAGGCTGATACATCTCTCGGTGTGGATGAGCAGAGACTGTGAGTTACTTAGAGCCCGACAAATCGGTTCTTCGACCGTACTGAATTTGCTGGAGGGCGCCTCACGACCAAGGGGCTCGTCCGGGAGAAGGTCAGGCAGCTTCTTGCTGTCAAAAGTCATTGAGAGTGACAATGCTGACATAAGATGCTCCCGCAGTCGGCACTCAACAGCAATGGTGAGAGCTTGGTTTGGGGTAGCTCGAATTTGTCTGGTCTCATCCTGACCACTTTATCCAGGCGAGACTTCATCCACAAGCCGCTCATTCGAGTGCATCGCGATTCTGAGCTTAACCTCCAGCTCTGACTGGTGCTGATCGTTATGCCTTCTCCTCCCAGGCCCAGTCGCACGACGCCGAGTCAAGCGAGCTCGTCCTCGGAAGAGATCGAGCGCAGCGCCTCGTGCAGAATATCCTCCCACATTTTTTCCTGCGCCGGTGCGGTGATATGCCTTAATTTTGTTCATGAAGTCTTTCACTGATGGCCCGAATACAGGACGAAGCACCTCATTGCCCATCAGATGCCGCTGAAGAAGGACTTGGTCGTAATCTGCGAGCTGGTGAGTGTCTACCGCTAAGTCAAATTGAAGCGGAGTCGATGCTGACCTCTGTTCCCTCTATGCATGCTTTCCTCAGACCCCGAGGGTAGAAGAAGTCCCATTCCCCTGAGGAAGGATGTTTCGGACGCCTGACTCGTGCTTTTGGTCATCTCTGCTCAGCAATTCGCTGCCCTTGAGAGATTCCGCGAGACGGAGGAGGTCCAGCTGATGATCCGCAAAGACGAGCTGTGCGACTGCGGGAGGCAGCACCCCTTCGACGGCTTACTCAAGACGTGTGTCCTCTGATCACTTCAGCCTTATACCCGCTCCATTGCTGAACACTGGAGCCTGCAGGAGGGGAGAGTGCTGCTATAAATCCACAGCTAATGGCGAGCTGTACGCCAAGACTCTGTTCAAATGGTCCGCCTATTCAAGATATTGTTGCTCGGGCTTTGACTAACCAACATGCTCTAAAATTGTCAGGATTTCTGCCTTCAAAAAGGTCTGCATGTACCTGCTCCTCGGAAAAAAAAAGTACTTTGCGTTCGTCTCCTCATTGTTTCCTCCTACTTGCAGGTCGCCAATCATCCGGCACTCATTCTGCCATCTCCAGATGACACTACGGAGCAAGTGCGCTCTTCCGAAACTCTTTTCATGACGCTGAGTGACTCGGAGTGCTGACTTCCCCTCTCGTACTCTCGCAGGCTCACATCGCGGCAGAACTCGGCAATCTTGCATTCCCAGGTCAAGAAATGTCTCGATACTCGAATGAGGGGATGGATCCGAAAATTTGCGGCAAGTGGCTGTCGCTGGTGAGAAAGGCCTCGATACGGAGTACTTTTCAGGTGTGCGTCTGAAGGCATTGATGTCCCCTTATGCAACAACAGAAAGAGCTGCTCGTCAAGTGGGCGGCAGAGGGCACAGATAAAGTCCTCATCTTCTCTGGTTCTGTCAAGCTTCTCAAGATCATCAAGGTATGAGATCTAACTTTTAAGCTGCTTTGTGCTCGGCATCTGACATATGTCGTTGGGTCGGAACAGTTCTTCATCGAAAGTGAGCAGAATGCCATTCGCCAGGATCCTTTCTATCGACTGAGATGAGGCTGATCATCGCGCATCTCCTACTCCCAGCCCTGAGCTACAAGTACCGGGTTAGTCCCTCGACTCGAAGTCCCTCCGTCTAAATCTGATCTGTTCAATACGTCTCCTCAGTTCATGCATGGAGACGTGCGACCCGACGTCCGGATGGACATGGTTGACCAGTTCCAGAACGATCCGAGTATGTGTTCCTGCCATGTCTTCAGGAAAGTGACACTGACGATCTTCCTTAACTATAGGCATATTTATCTTCCGTGCGGATATAAACCCAAAATTTTGTTACATTTCGTTCTGACTCGATCTACCTGAGCAGTAATCTCGACTCTCACGGGCGGCGTGTAAGTTGGCCGTGGGGACAGGCTTTGGCGCACCCCGGGCACGAAGAACTGAGCTCTATGATTATCCTCTCCAGGGGACTAAACCTCACAGCGGCCAATAAAGTGAGCTTCGCGTCACTTCATCTTAGCTCAACACGAATGATCTGACCTCGCTTGCTCACACGAGGTCGTCATCTTTGACCCTTCGTAGGTTTTCTGGCCATTCTTCGCGTCCTCACGCTTTGGAGGCTGACTATGGACCCCTTTTTTGAGCTAGGTGGAACCCTACCGCCGATCTGCAGGCCATGGACCGCGCCTTCGTGAGCAACAGTTGGCTTTCGTCGCATGCGAGCGTGTTGAATATCAACTTGTTTCATCCCACCTCGCTACAAACCTACAGCGTATAGGTCAAAAGGTGGGTCGGATCATCAGGTTTTCTTGCGGAGCTGACTCATCAGTGATCCACCAGCGCGATGTCGAGGTCTACCGTTTAGTTGCCGCTGGCTGCATGGAGGAAATCATCTATACCCGACAGATTGTCAGTCCTTTTTTCCTAACTGATCTCTTCCGCCCAATCAACTTTGACTGACCCCCACTTCCTTTTTCCCAGTACAAAAGGCAGCACGCCGAAATCGGCTACACTGCGTCCATGCAAAAGGTCGCTAGCAATCTTTCCTCCTTCTCATCCAGGTTAACCTGACGCATGGAGGAGCCCAGCTGACACCTATCTCTGTACTGAATAATGCAGAGAAACTTTCGGGGTGTCATGGGAGACCGCGCCAACGAGGGCGAGCTATTCGGCGTTAAGAACGTGTGTCTCGCAGTCCCTGACCTCACCTGTGCAACACAGGCACTGATATTCATCCTCTTCCCATGCTCAAGCTCTTCTCCCTGAGCCGGCATGGAAGCATTATCATGCAGGAAATCACCGAGCGTACGTTCGAAGCCGAGCTTCGAACTCAAGGTAGCAGCTCGCGCAAGCTGGAGAACGAGCTTGGGGAGAGCATTCGGGTATAGTGTGATCTGCAACCTGCGTCTGTAGCGGAACTTGCTCTGAAGACTCATGTGTGTACAGCTTGCAAGAGGCGAAGAGGGATTCCAGGGTGATATCGAAGGCGTCATCAACCTCCTCGGCCAGACTGGTATCGACAGTAGCGAAGCCATGAGGAATGGGAGGAAAGGCAAGGTCAAGGCCATGACGGTTCCCAATCCTGAGATCGCTGTGCTCCTTTCGCGTGCTGGCAAGTCCCTGTTCTGTCTCGTTGCTTTTCCGCTCACCCATGCTAACCGGGACAGTAATATCCCTTGCAGGCGCCAAGTTCTTCCAAGCCGATGACGGTTTGCATTACTTCCGTTGAGATTGAAAAGCAGATCGCTGACATCCTGTCTTCCCTACCGCCGAACAGCCTTCCTCGGCGACACAGAGGCCGAGCAGATGATCTACGAAGCGGCCAAACAGCTGGTCGCGCTTGAGAGGTCCCAAGCGCACACTGTCAAGGGTGAGTGAGGCAATTCCTGCGTCTAACAGTTTACAGCTGACTTTGAGCCGTCCCTAAGCGTATGACGCGGCGGCGCAGGTTGCTAAATCCGCCAAGGCCAAGTCGATCAAGAAGCCTGTCAACGACGCATTTGTGCCTCCGAGTCAGTCGCTATGTCGCTTTGCGTTCTGACTTTATCTCTGACGAACACTTCCGCGTCTTTCATCTCTCCAGAGCGCGCGAGAAAGGACCCGCAATAGCACCTCGGCCAATGCACAATCCGTACAATCCTTTTTCACGAACGATTTCTAACCATCTATTTACCCTGAATTGGGCCTTTGAAGCCTTCGACTACAAGCCAATCTAGTCCCTCTTCTTGCTGTCTTTGACCTCCGCCGCCGAGTCGTCAACCCAGAAGCTCCGGATTGTCTCAATTTCCCTCCGGACATTCGAAACAAATCCCTTCTTCGCGTCTCCGCCCCCGAGGACGTGGAGCACCTGAAGGAGGAGCGAAAGACCGACGACGACAGCCCACGCGAACATACCGAAGGGCCAAAGGAGGAGCCGGCGGATGCTCTCGGCAATGTCGAGAGTAAGGAAGGTAATGGCGGAGGCGGTGAAAGAGGGGGAAGAGCGATGGGCCGAGCGGATAGGGAAGGGGGCAGTTGCGCCAAGGTGATTGGAGACGGTCTGAAGGGAGGAGGTGAAACCGTCCTCGTGGAATCTGGGGCGGGGTAGAGGGCAGCCGCCAGTCAGATGAAATGGACGAGAGGGGGATGGAACGTTTGAGTGCTTACCCGTATTGGCTCCAGGCGCCGACGAATGTGAGACCACGCTGGTCCTGAATTTTAGGGAGATTCTTCTGGCAGAGAACGCTGCGCGCCGTGAAGACTGGATGCTCGTACTGTGTTGATAGTGGTATCCTTATCAGTACGCGACTCACCTAGAGCAAAGGAGAGTTGCTCGCTCACCTTCCACCGGCCGACGATCGTCTCGGGTTTGGGCTCAAAAGGCGGGTTGAGCGTACAAAGGACAGGCCCCCACTTGGACTCGGGGATGTGTTGGAGGAGGTTCATGCAATAAGTGCTAGTCACGCAAAAGGTACATGTCAGAATGGAGGATCCTCGAGGCTAGAGCGAGGAAACTTACAGAGAGACCTCATTAATGTTGGCCTTGAGCTTGCCGGTAGCTGACTTGGTGGAGGATGTGAGGTAATTCCAGGCTGAATTCAGGGCGGAAGGAGAGGAGATCAGCAAGACTGAGTATGATAAGACAATGAGTGCGCAAAACTGACCGGACCACGCCTGCCTCCGGATAGGCATAAGCTGCAAAGGGAAACCGAAATTAGAGCCGTTCGAAAGAAAGGTCTCATGGCTGATACTCACTGCCGGATCTCCGTGGAGGACGACCTCGTTCTTAGAGAACTCGAAGCCGCCGAGGATCTCCCTTTCCTGTTCCGTCGCGCCCTCACCGAGAAGCTTCAGGGTGGTGTCGGCGTGGCAGGCCATGACGACATGGTCGTAGATTCTCTCCTCCCCAGACTTGGTGGTGATCACTACCATGTTCTTCTTAGTCCCTGAAACGAGCGAGGATGTGACAGAAACGATCGGCGTAGAAATGTGGACGCGCTCCTTTGGAAGCGACAAGAGGACGGGTCGGATGTAGGAGGAGCTTCCGCCCTGTGGGAGAGATCAAGGGATTAGCTTGCCGAACGCGCGATGACGAGGGGGCTGAAGGTCGATCTCACCTTGACGACGAGCCATTTGGGTTTGCCTGAGATCTGGAGAAGGTGGTGATTGTGCATAAAGCGGATGAGGGTTTTGGCGGGGAAGTCTGAGGATGTCTCTGTCAGACAAGGAACGATCTCAGTGCGCCTTCGAGTTGAGATCCTCACCAAGACCACACTTGTCGGGCGGAGTCGACCATATGGCGGCCGTCATAGGCTGAAGGGGAAGATACTGTCAGACTTCCAGACGCAGGCCAGTTCACGGCAGCAGACATTACGGACCAGAAGATAGTCGTCCCTGAAGGCGTTGCTGAGGCCCTCGCGGATAATGAAATCGCCGATGCTGAGCTCAGCCTCCTGTTCGGGAGTGTCATCGCGGGCCTTGTCATTGGCCTCGTAGCTGGCGAGCTCCTTCATGCAAAGTGCGTTGAAGCGGATAATGTCCCAGACCATGCGGTACACGTTTGGGTTGAAACTGCAGGCCACGAGCGACTAATAGAGTCAGCGAGAAGCTCAAGAGGGAATCAGAAGCGGCTTGAGGAACAGCTCACAGGTTGCGGCCTTGACAGAACACGGCCGGGAGACCCTTACCAGCCCACTCGAACGCGCCTCGGTCGCGCGAGACGGAGAACGTCATCTCGGTCTCGCTCGTCTCAACCCCGATGTGGGCGAGGAAGGCAAGGAAATTTGGATAAGTTGGAGGGTTGCAGACGATCTGTGGAGAAGTCTCTGTCAGAGCGGAATCTGGGCGGATCCTGAACGAGGGAGGAAACACACGAAGCCGCTTCAGGAAGCAGGGACGCGTTCACATCGGCATCAGCGGCGCACATATAGCTACCTCCCTCGAGTTAACTAGAGTCAACGCTGACCCTAGGCTCTATTCGACTCACGTATCAACGGGGGTACCATCTCCATCCTCCTCGATTCCAGGCCCTGCATGGTAAGTGGATGTTCAGCCAGCGTCATGTGAAAGGGTTGAAGCCCTCGATCATGCTCAATCTCCCCCTGGTTGCCCTGTCTCCTGCATCTCTCCACCCCCTACCCCCACCTACTCACGCTTGAATTGGACGGTGTGCGTGTGGCCGCCGATGTAGTCGGCTGACTCGTAAAGGTCGACTTCGTGCTCCGAGTGGTCGTTCAAGAGCTGCAATAAGGGGAGGGGCGTGCCGTCTTAGGAGCAGCAAGCGGGTCGAGTGACCTCATGCGTTGTCGCGTTGACGCACCCAGGTAGCAGACAGGCCGGCGACGCCCTAAAGGTAGCTGGTCAATTGGCGTTATATGCGTTGATCGATTGTCAATCAACATACGGATCCAACGACGGCGACTCTCATGGCAATTGAAGTGGGAAGGGTAGTGGGAGTCTGGAGGCAGAGGAGGGATGACCGGCGCTTCGCCCTCTCTCTCCAACCGGCGAAACACATCGAATCGCCGCAGGATGACCGATTGATCGGCGCTGCAGAGGGCCTGAATCGGGTAAGGCATAAGGCTGCGGATCGGAGATGAAGTAAAATCTACCCCCGACTCATCGGTTGCTGATATTGAATAGCAACTATGCATGGGAGGATAGAGAAGTATAGTTCGAATTGTCACCAAACGGACGGAATCGAGGCTAGGGCAAAGGGAAAAACGAGACCAGACCGAGGTAAAGCGATTTGGTGACGTGAGTGCAGTTGTAAGGATGAAGAAGGATGGACGAAAAGCGGTGCTTCTCCGATCAGCTCCTCCCCCTGCATTTTCAAAGGTTGTCAAAGGTTCTGAGAAATAGTGACCAGGATCATACGATTTCTTAAGGGAGTTGTGAGCGAGCTGTGCTGCCGGCAGGCGTCTTCTTGCTTCGAAGCGCATCCTTGCCATGGCGGTCATCATACAGAGGCTGTTTGGAGAACTGATACAGACAACAGACTATTTGGTATTGCCCAGGAAAGATCAGGAACAGACTGCCTGATAGTTATTCGTTTAATGCAGAAAACAAGCCATCGCATTTTGCGGAGCGCGACGACCGGGCGAACGCGCACACTGAAAGAGAAAGAAGTTACACAGGCATGCATCTAGGAGACCAAATAAGGGGAGAAAAGGCAAGGAGGAACACGGCATATGTGTGGGAACAGAGTCACCAAAACTAATCCGAGTCAAGGTCGACGTACAAGGGCTTGGCCTTAGACTTCGTTACCGCAGCACGCTTGCTCGTCGCGCGAGGGACGATAGGAGCGTCATCATCGCCTCCCATGAGACTGGTGGAGTTGGATTGGGGCGCGTCAGCCGTCGGCAGTCCGGTGCTGAGTACACGATCAAGATGGCAGAAACTCACGAGTCGTCGAAGTCAGCCTCCGACTCGGAGTCGTCGACCTTCTTCTTCTTGGGCAGGGCCGAGGCCTTGAAGACAGGTGCGGCCTTTGTGGGTTTGGCTATGGAAGACGAGAAGAGCATGAGATATCAGGACCCCTGCATCGACAGAGGGCGTCACGCCGGCGAAACACTTACCACGGGGAGCGTCCATCGAGTCATCCGTCTCAGATTCGATTTTCTTGGCCGCCCTCTTGGCCACTGGCTTTGACGTAGGAGCAATTCTCGCCTTCACCTTAAGCGGAGCTGGTAGGAGATAGTATAAGATGGGGGTGTGGGTTAGCGAGGCCAGATGTCGCAGAGTAAGGAGCAACCCACCCGCATCTATCATGTCCTCGGTATCGTCGTCTGAAAGGACAGCAGCTCTGACCGGCGCCTGCTTTGCCGGAAGGACTACAGCGAGCGAATCTCGGTCAAGATGATTCGGGGAGTGGCAGCAGCAGAGACAAGCGATCCTCACCTTCGTCGTCGTCGCTTTCGATGTAAGTCGGCTTCTTCGGGGCGGCCTTGGCCCTAGCAGCCACCTTCGGTTTCACGTCTTTGAATTCTGAGCTCCACAGGAGGTGGATCAGGTCAGCCACAGAGGGGGAACAAGAGTCTTCACTGCGATCAAGTCGATACGCACCGTCACCTGAGTCGGCGGCCATGCTCGCACTCGGCTTCGCGGCAGCGGCGACCTTGGCGACCTTCGCCGGCTTCTCCGGCGAAATTTCAAAGTCATCATCGGATATCGTGTCCTCCCTGGGTAAAGATTCAGTCAGGCGATAACCTCAGAGCAATGCACCCCGAGAAACTCACTTCTTAATGGTCTTGGGAGCGCTGACTTTGCGCTTCGTGGGCGTCGGCTTGCGGTCCGTTGACTCGCGGTCGCCCTCGCCGATGACGCCCAGAATCTTCGCGCTTGAGGAAGCTGCTTCCTTCTTCGGCATCGGGCGCTTCTTCTTGCTTGGCGCGTACTCCTCCTCGCTGTTGTCGTCGTCCGAGTCGGCAGTCTTGCCCTTCTTAGCCTTGGCGAGCGCCTTGGATGCCAGCGTCTTGCCCTTGATCTTCTTAGCCTGACCTCCACTACCCTGAGCGATGGCATCGGCCTCCAAAACGAGCTGAAGAAAGAGAAAAAGGCGTCAGCAAAAGGGCCCTCGAGTTTGAACATAGGATCTACGTGCCTGCCACTCAGCCGCAAGGTTGTCGAGGTCAGTGGTCCAAAGGTCGTTTGGGGTGAGCTTGAGGAGTTCATTGAGCTCGCTTTCCTTCTCACTCTGCTCGTGGAGAAGCTTTTGAACCTGTGAAGGGGAATCACAAACCGTCAGATATCATTCCACCGAGACCAAAAATGGAGACTCGTGGCCGCATTGACAGACCTTCTCCTCCGTGAGACTCCAGATGGCCATGCCGAGAAGGTAATCGTAGTCGCTCGCGAGACCTTCCTCTTGTTCTTCGAGGGTAGCCTCCTCCTCATCGGCGGCCCGCGCGAGTTTGCTCTTGGGGAAGGGCCGGAACTTGAGCAAGCGGAGCTCGTCAACGATGACGGCCTTTTTCCGGTTGGAAACGATGAGCTCCTTGGTGATAATCATATGGACGAAGCGCGCCTGGTTCGAGAGCTTCTCGTACTGATCTGTGAGCTGTTTCGTGAGGTCTTGCTGCTCGGGAGACAAGTGGGGAGGGAGGCAGTGAGGGAAGAAATGGTCAGGAATGGTCAGGAATGGAGGTGGCGGGACGAGTACCAAGATGACGAAGCCACGCATACCTTGCGCTTCATGTAGTACTCGAGGCGGATCGGGTAGAACTCGCGAACGATCTCTTCGGCCGAACTGTACTTCTTGATCTTGCCCGCCGGGTCGAAGCAGACCATGTTGCTCGTCGAGAGCGTCGAGTGGATCTTAAAACGTTTCTCGAGGCCCTCGGCCTCAGCCAACTTCATCTGTTCCGGACTCATCTCGACGACGAAGCGGACCGTCTGGTTCTCGTGGTGCTCGTCGTAGGCCTGAGGACGAGTATGAGAAGAGTAAAAGCGAGCCGTCAAGGGGTGCTCGCTGGGGGGAATCAGGAAGACGACGCACCTTGATGAGATGTGGGGTCTTGTCCTTTTCGGTGGGAGGGGTAATCCAGCTCTCGAGCATGGCTTTGTAGTCAATGGTCCACTTGCGAATCGGCAGCTCGCTGATCTCGACACTGATGTCACTGATCTTCTCAATTTTGCCCGAGACGATATACTTGTCATCGGCGATTTTGGTGATGGTGCCCTGAGAGAATAGAAGAGAGTGTCAGTCTCGTGTGCTGCCCATGATAGTCGTACTGGAGGCTCACTCCATAGCCCCTCCACCAGGGCATCATCGGCAGCAGGTCCTCCCCTCGCATCATGCGTCGGAGATTTTCAATGATGTCGAGAGGGTTGTAGTTGGGGATCTGGGTGCTCCAGCCTGCAACAACAAGAGGTGGCAATCAACTGGCTGCTCCTCATCGAGAGGCGAGAAATAAACTCGCCAGTTCCGATTCCATCCGCTCCGTTCACGAGGACCATGGGGATGACGGGCACATACCATGATGGCTCGATTTTGTCGTTGTCCTCGGTGAGGTAGTCGAGGAGTGGGTCGTCGTGCGGGTGAAAAATGGCACGGTTGATGCGGGGGATGTCGGTGAAGATGTAACGAGCCGCGGCATGGTCCTTGCCTCCCTGCGAAGCCGTACGAGGAAGGGACGGATCAGCTAAAGGGAAAAGAGAACTCGAAAGCTCTCAAGCACGAGCGCGTACCTCAGCACGGGTGCCGTACTGTCCTGCAGGCGTGAGGAGGTTGATGTTGTTTGAACCAACAAAATCCTGGGCGAGTCCGACGATTGTGCCAGTGAGCGAGACCTCTCCATGATGGTAGGCAGTCTTCTCAGAGACGAATCCGGCAAGTTGGGCGACCTGAGTAGGGGAGCGGCCAGGCGCGTCAGAGAGAGGACAACAGAAGGGGAGGATGGTTGAAAGACGAACTTTGATCTCCGATTTAAGCTTCTTGAGATAACATCCGAAAAGCACTTTCCTCTGTCCCGGCTTGAGGCCATCGACGACCGAGGGAATCGAGCGGACATTGTCGGCCATCGAGAAGAGGATCAGTTCTTTGTTGATGAAGTCCGCGTAGGGTATGGTCTTGATTGATTGGTCGAGGAACGTTCCAGGCTGGTAGGAAAGCGCGGGGTAGGAGCGAATCAGCACAACCTCGCCGAAAGAGCTCGGCCCAAGCGGGTGAAGCTCGATCGATCGGCCGGCCCACCTTAAACTCGCGGAGCCACTCCTTGCGGTCGTCAGCCTTTTTCTTGTTAAAGGCAAGGTCGATGAGCGCCTGGTCGCCAGGCCGTGTAACGTCGAACATGAGCATGTGCTTGCCCATGTCGGCAAAGTACTTCTTCGCCTGGGCGGGAGTGCTCGTCCCCAGACCCTGTTAAGTGAGGAACTATGTCAGCGCGAGGAAACGGCGGCATTGGTGAACGAATGAGAAAGAAAGGAGAAGAGACCTTGAAGTACTTGACATGCCAACCCTTAGCGTCATTGTTCTCCTCGCGCCAGGCTTCGTACTCTGGGAGTGTGTAGAAGGCCTTCTCGATCTTACCCTTTGTGCACTGCAAGAGGACGGGGGGAGAGGCAAAGGAGTCAGCACTTGGGGCGGGGATTCGAGGCGGCACTGGTCGCACCTTGACAATTGGGGTGATAAACTCTACTAGGAAGCCCGGGAGCTTGAGCAGCGACGGAAAGAAGAAGTCAAGGAAGTTGATGATGAGACCCTTGATGTGCGAGCCGTCCTGATCCTGAGGGTGCGACGAGTAACAAGGGGGCGACATCAGATGGTGGGACTGGAGACACTAATGTCGAGAGGCGAAGAGGGCAATGAACCTGATCCGTCATGATCATGATGGTACCGTAACGGAGTGAGCTCGTGTCTTCATAGACCTTTCCGTGCTTGAAGCCCATGATGGTCCGGATGTTTTGAATCTCGACGTTCTTCAAGAGCTGCTCTCCGCTCGCCTCGCGGACATTGAGGAGCTTGCCACGGAGCGGGAAGACACCGAACTTATCGCGGCCAACGACGGTAAGCCCTGCGACGGCAAGCGCCTTGGCCGAGTCTCCCTCTGTAAGGATGAGAGTGCAGTCCTTGCCCTTCTTGGTGCCGGCGTCGTTGGCGTCCTCGAGTTTGAGAATACCGGAGATACTGCACGACCCGAAGGCGAGGGTAGCGATCGTCAGAAGATATGGCACTATTCGACAGCGGGAGATAGAGACTGCGCAAACCGTGTCTTCTTGCCACCGTCAGCTTTCTTCATGAGGTCGTCCTGCTTGAATTTAGCCAGCGAGAGCGCCTGATCGACAATGCCGGAGTTTATCACTGCGAAGCGAGGCAATAATTGGCGAATCAGTAAATAATTCAAGGTCGCCGGCAGTGAGACCTCCTGAGCCGGCGGGACCGCACCCTTCTTCATAAAAGCGTCGCTGAGGGTGACCTTGGAGCCGAACTTGGACTTGACAGTGTTAAGTTTTTCCTTGGTTTGCGAGTTGAACGCCGGGTTCTCAATGAGAGCGCTGACAAAGATCCACATGTTGGCTTTGATGGAAGCGGCCTTGATGGGAGCGGCCTTGTTCTTTTTATTCAGAACATCGGCCCTGAAGAGCAACAACACGAAACGAGAGCGGGGTCAGATCGCCCAGGTGTGAGTTTAAGGTAAGAGAAGCGCTCTCACAGCTTGTCAATGATGAGCGCAGCGACAGCCTCGACGTGAGTTCCTCCTTGAATGGTTGCTATCGAGTTGACGAACGAGACCTGGGCGAACTCGCCCTCCGGAGCGAGTGCGAACGCCACCTCCCACCGGGCGCTGACGGTCTCGAAGATGACCGGTGCCTTGGTGGCGGGTTCTCCGTCGCCGTTGAGCGCCTTCTCCTCCGCAGCGCTAGCAAGGTACATTTCCACGTACTGCACAGGAGACGGGAGCTTTCCTGAGTTGAAGAGGGAAGCGGAAGGAAAGATAGAGGGAAGGAGCGCGAACGAACCTTCTTAAAGCCGTCAATCTTGAGGCGCTGGCCATCGAGCCATACCTTTACGCCACGGACGGTTCCAGCCATGTCGTAGACGCGTTTCATCAGGAGCGACGCCGTGTCATCGTCTATCTTGGACATGCTGAAACGAGCTAGGTCGGGCTTGTAAGTTATTTTAGTGTACTCTTCGTTCTTCGGGTTGCTGGTGATCTAGAAGGGAGAGCAATCAGCTTCGGTAGAGACAAGGACGAGAATGACGCGATAGCACAACGAACTTTGGGCTTGGTCTTCTCGCTCATGTTCTTCGAAAAGGTCTGCTTGTACTTTTGCCCGGTGTTGCGATCTGCGGTCTCGATGGCTACATGTTGAGTTGGTGGAAGTTAGCTTTCTCTACTTGGAATCAGAAGCGAAAGAGTAAGGGATGATTACGGACTAAACTCGGTTGAGTAAATGTTGGTCAGCTTGGCACCGAATCCGTTCCTTCCTCCGGTTAGTTTCTTCTCGTCGTCATCGTAGTTGGAAGAGGTGAGACTGAGAGATGAGGGCACCTGTCAGCACTGTTGACTTCAGGGCAAGGTGTTGGACGGGTTGAACAGCGCACGCACAGGTTGCCAAAGATAAGTTCGGGGATCCAAATCTTCTCTTTCTCGTGCATCTCGATCGGGATTCCCTTTCCGTTGTTGTACACCGAGATTTCGTTCTTCTCGCGGTCGATGACGACCTTGAAAGTGTCCATCGACGGATCGTTGACCTGAGAAGGACTGAGATTAGCCTCCGATCAGGAGAAGAGATTGCTTCAGAGCGAGGCCGCTAGAACCGACTTTGTTGTCTGCAGCATTAACGAGGATCTCGTCGAAGATCTTGAAGAAACCTGGAACGTAGGTGATTTTCCTTTGTAGATGCGCAGGCGAAGATTAAGGGACGAGGAGCGCGAGAGGAGAGACCGCGCAACACACCAGACTCACTTGTGGATCATCCTCTTCGTATCGGAGTCAAAGACCCAAAGCTCCTGTGTGTCCGTCTGAACGCTGCCTATGTACGAGTCCGGCCGCTTCAGAATGTGGTCGATTTGCGAGAGCTGTGGCAGGCAGGAAGATGCGTCTGTTAGTAGACTTGTTTACCCCCCCCCCCCCTAATTATTTCTTGCAAGACCGCGAGTCACATCGTCATACACACCTTCTGGTACATCTGGCTGGCTGTCTTGCCCTTGCCCGCCTGCCCTCCGAGCTCCTCAAGGTCCTTGCCGAGCCCCTTTGCGCCCGGCGTCGGAGCAGCCTCGCTCTTGCCGTCAAAATTATCGACGTCAGACCCGCTGTCCATTTGTGCATCTGAATCATCGTCGTTGCCGCCCTGAGTTCCGTTTGGGGATGGTTTGGCCTTGAGCGGAGCCTTCGTCGCGGCCGCCTTCTTCGAGGGGCCGGCACTGGGTGACTTGGTGACTTTGGACGTTGTGGCGGTCTTGGACTTTGCGGCGGCCTTTGGCTTTGCGACCGTCTTGGGCTTGGCGGCAGCCTGTAGAAGGGATGTGAAACGGTTGACGTTAATATAGGCACGGGTTTGAAAGCAGAGTTAAGCGTAGGCAAGCTGGGACAACAGACGAGACGCGCGCGTTGGGCAGGGAAGGAATCCATCCTCCTTCTTCCCACTCCTTTTGGACGGATGAGACACGCATGAGAACGCCGTGGGTTCTAAATCATATCAAAGGATCTTCCCTACTAGGAGAGCCATCCCAAGACGCCCGCCGGAGCGTTCCTCGCGACGCAATCAACTAACCGCGGCGCTCAAGGGGTTCCAGCTCGCGTCTGTTCACAACAACAATGCCCGTTCGCGACTCTTCCTGCGCACCTTCTTCTTGGGCGGGGAATCCCCCCCGTACCCATCAGACTCGCTGTCGTCGTGGACGCTGTAATTCTCTTCTTCCGAGTAACTCATCGTGGGCCAAGGCCGTGCGAGTGTGAGCCAGGGGCGGGGGAGGCGAAACGAGGTGGGTGGTGGGGGTGAATGCCTTGGAGGCGTGAATGCTAGGAGGTGTGCGACGAGAAAGAGATGAAAAGGGAGGGGTCGGTAGGTTGGATGACTTGTGGGTGGGTGGTTGTTAGTTTGTCGAAGGGGAGACGAAAGAAAGCACAGAGGGACAGGCGCGACGCGTCGAAAGGGAGGGGAACCGTGAGCCATTGCCGGCTCGCCCCGTCGCGAAGGCAGGCAAGATCAGAGGGACTCTGAGCGATGAACCCTCTCCTCTCGCTTGCTTGATACCGAGGAAGAAGACACGAGATTTAGTGTGTAATTCTATATACCTCGAGACCTGTCTGTTCACGAGGAGCCAACGGCGCTCAGCACGCGCATCTCACTTTCGCTCAATGGGCGCGGGTCATCAATCAGGCTCGGCGGGAGGGTCGCAGGATCGTAAGGATAAGAAAATTGGGAAGAAGCAGAATCATCACGGTCGTCGTAAGAGAAAGGCGGCTCCTTCAATTCCTGGTCCGCTTGCGCTGATGCGATGCCTGCTGGCCAGTGCCACCCATTGACCTGAGAGGAAAGGGGTTGGCAAGGATCAGACTTTAGGGGAGATAGATCTAATAAAGAGGCAGGAGGTAAGACTCACTTCTTGCCCTTGCCGCTCTTGGGCCCGAAGCCGCCCATCCCGGATCCCGGCTGTCCGCCCATGTCCCATTCACCCGAACCAACGATCTGGCCAGAGGGCAATGTGCTCTCGCTCTGAGCCTTATCAGCAGCCTTGGAAAGGGCCTTGTCCTTCTCGATCTGGTACTTGAGCAGCTGCGACTGATAGTCCTGCGTCTGAAGGCCAACCGAGGTAATCTCCGACGAGAGATCCGAGACGAGATCGGTCTGTGTCTTGGACCTGGCAGAAAGTGAAGGAACAAAGGCGCTAGTCAATTGCAGGCAAAAGAATCACAAGAGAGGGGTTTATCGAGCGCACCAAACAGAAAGGGCAGAGACGATGGCTGACAGATCGGACGAGGAAACATCGCGACCGAGGCACTCATCGACCATGAAGAGCTCCCGGCGCTGGTCCATCTTGCCGCGGACAAGAGAGTGGTACATGCCATCAATGAGCATATCCTCGAGCTCCCTGACGGACGAGAGGGAGAGCGAGCTGAGAAGGAGGGAGTAAGGCAGGTTCTAGAAAGGCACCAACGCGGGGGTCAGTCCAGGTCTGACCAGGCCGGCGCGTCGGTCGTCGCGTGGACGCTCGCGCGTCATCGCGATCTAGAGAGACACCGCTGACTAACGCACACGGTTGGACTTAGATAGAGACACGATGGTAAGATGTTTGAGCTTGGTCACTTGTGCCGGGGAGAGAGGAGGATACGTCTCTGGCTGAGCTGAGTTGATGCAAGCAAGCCGAACGGGAACTCAGCTCTGGTTCGCTAGCTTGCCTGTTCCATTGAGACAGGTCGCTCACCTTCGTACTCGGACCAGGTGCCGTAGGCGAAGAGCTGGAGGAGTTCGAAATATGGCTGATGCTGCGGGTTCTTGGAGAGCTAGAGAACCGAGAGAGAGCCAATTAGACAACGGGGGCGGACAGTGGGAGGCGAAGGAACGCATTCGGAAGAAGCGATCTTGCACCTCTTGCACGCACGGGAGCTGCAATAGCTCCGAAAAAACGTAAATTCCGGGCTGCAGGAACCCGGCCAGGTCAGTACTTGGGTCCAGAGAGAGATGATGAGACTGCGAGCCTGCTCGGCACTCACAGCGGCCGTCGCTTGCTCAATGGCCTTGACTGTGCCAGCTCCCCTGCTACCCTTGGCGACAAGGACAAAGGGCTCGAGTTTCGTCTATAGATGGGAAAAAGAGTTAGCGTTACCATATGAGCGAGGCCCTCGTCTACTCTGAGCTCACTTTTGACGAGGAGTCCATGACGGCGTGGAGCGAAGAGGATCGGGGGTCGTGGTTGGAAAACGAGCGACCCCGCCTGTGGGACGGCTCAAGCCGACGCTCACCTCGAAAGGACGCCTTCCAGTCGCTCCTTGTCTCTCCTTATAACTGTGCAGCGTGCTCTTGATTTCGCATCTTACTCGCTACTGAGTATGAAAAGCCAGAGAGAATTTTTCACAAAACTCGTTTGCGCTTCAAATATTCATGCGTGGTCCAACTTTCATTCACTGTGTCCAGATTTTCTACATGAAATTGGGGTAGATCTGCAAGGTAGCATCACGCGAAGGTTGTTCCAGCTTAGCACAACTAGGAGCTATGACACGGGTCAAGCTGTCAGACTGAGCGTGAGTCCAAATTAAATCTGGCCAAGGTCGACGTACGATTGAAATCTTCATTTTTGAGTCGTCCCCACCGCCGTTCTCTAGACATCAGACTTCAAACTCCTAAGTTGAGTAGAAATTGAGGTTTGGCTTGACTTTGGATAGCTGCGAGAACACGCGCGCACATACACACAAATGACGGCAAGGACTACGCAAGCTCGATGACAAACCTCAGGTGGGAACTTTTCAGCAGCCAACTGACATTTAACACTGGATTTTGAATCAAACGAGAAAGCAGGGGATCTCAAGGAGCGCCGGAAAGAACGCCTCAAAGTCCACTGCGAAGGTATGCGTCATGTAGATGCCCTCGGCATTCTGCGAGCCATAAAGCATGATTAGTTTCGAAGTACAATCACTTTCGCGATTGCTCAGTGCTCTTTGACCCACGTCCTCAGGACAATGTGACTGTACTGCAGTGAGCCCACTCCATAGTTGAGAGCTGAAAGCTCTCACGTACTCGAGGCCGAAGACGCGGACCAGCTCTGGACATCGATCGGGCTTTTCCTTCAGGGTATCTTCGTCTGGGTCCGAGTCCTTGAAGCCAAATCTCGCCTCCGAGAGATTCAAGACGCCAATAGTGCTGCGCTGAGATGCTTTGATGATCTTGTCTGCGATAATCTGAGTAAAATCCGCACCCGATCGAGATGGAGGGCGCGAGGCCTGATCGATGGGGACCGGCGCTCGTTCCGTCTATGAGCTTCATGGGCTGCGCGCAATTCTAAAACGTCTCCTGGTTATAGCCACGTGTAATGTGGTTCGCCTAAAGATCACACTTGTGGAATGCGATCTCACGTGGCTGGATGATCAGCGCGGACAGGCAGTCACTGGAGCCTAGATGAGCCATTGGGCGCTCCTCACGTCTTTTCATTAACCTGTCGCTGGCCTGAGAATGACCATCAAATGAGCGGGATCGTTGATAAGTCGCGTTTTCGCCTGAGAGCCAAATTCGGCATTCTCGACTCGGGCGTTGATGAAGAGCAAAAAAACGACTTGATCACCGCGTGGTCATAAATCCATCTCCGCGCCTTCTCATCCTTGATCGACTCGAGATCGCGAGGAGGGACAAGGCTAAACCCGGTGCAATTTTCATCTCAGCGGGGAACAACAGGAACTCACAACTTGTTGACGTGGGGGCGGAAGACCTCTCCAACGTGCGCTCCACCTTCAGGCGTCGCAACAGTTGGCGAAGACGTGCACATGCCCTCGCCGTCCGGAGAGAGCGAAAAGGCGATATTGTACCGAGGCTCGAGGCACCCATAGACGACGCAGCCCGCCGGCTGGATGTGAATGGGTTCGTCGGTCTCCTTCTGAGCTTGTTAATACGAGTAATGAGACGGCCGCGAGCTGGACTTTGCCATGATCATTTCACGCTCGGGAAGGAGGTGTAGAACAACGTACCGATCCAATGATGGAGGTCAGCGTCAAGAGACAAGGAGAGAAAGCAAGATCAAACCACAGGTATTCCTTGGTCATTGACCCGATGGTCACTCAAAATACAACACGAAAAATCAAGACTGATCCAATGAAGTTCGTGACGTCGAGCCTCTCACCTTTGTACCAGAACTTGACTCATGGAGGGAGCCTGCGAGGTCATATCGTACACACTCCAAGAGTAAAGATGCCGCATCGTCGTATATCTTTGACATGCAGAAACGAACCATATCGGGACAAAAGGTGCTCCTGGTATAGCTTCCGACGTTGAGGGTCTTGACAATCTGTATTGATCTTGGTCGTCAGTTGGCTGGGCTATCGTCGTACACGCGGGCTCTCGCACATCGTCGGATCCGTGTTTCCGCTCAATGTTGGCCGAAAATGACTGGGTGTATACCAGGGCCGAGGCCTCGTTGCCAATTCTACGGCTTCCCATAAGGAGCTGTTAGTCAGGAAGCCAGGCCTGAAAGAGAGGTAGCTCAAACGACACATCGATGAACGAAAACGCACTGAAGAGCCAAGAAGATGCTGGGGAGCTTAGCTTCCAGCCGAATGATCTCGACCCAAGCTTCGTCGCGGCATCATCGTAGTGGGAAGAAGCGAGCCTGGTAGGAGCAGTTAGCGTCAGAAAAATGACCGGAGAAAGATAAGCTCAATCTGCACCCACAAAGAGCCAAGGACCATTTAAAGGACTGGCGCACTCGACCCGGAGCGATGTACTGCATCGACAGGGATCCCTCACCCCTTGTTGAAAATCGAGATCTTACCTACCCGCCCGTCCATGGAGACGCAGCTGATGTCCATCGTTCGCGGGTCGCGAACCTCCAAAGCGAAGTTGGGGGGAAGGGTACCACGCGGTCGCCCATGGCGGCCTGTCGGCCAGACAGGGGAGGTAGACGCAACGTGGAGGTCGATGAGGAAGCGCCGCTCCTTCGCGCCTCGTCGTCCGCCAGTCCCTTCATCCTGTTGGCTGCAGTGCTGCACAGAATGTCGTACATGCTCATCAGGAAGCCTTGCGAGCACATGAGGGGACTGTTGGTGCGAAGAGGAAGGCCCAGACACATCGACTTCCTCGCTCTCGCTTCTGCATGACACGGCCTGGCCCAGCTACGATGGCTCAAAGGCGTCAGTAAGCTTTGACGTTTTTCTCGTCCATGTCTAGCGCTGCGTCCTCCATTGGCCTCGTACTCAGAGCCCAGACCAAAGGGAGTCGTTGACAGTACGTTTATTCTGTGATATCGCTCTCTTCGTTCCCGCCTCTCGCGGGCCAGGGAGCCTCGACGATGGCGGTCAACAATTGAAAGTCAGGAACCGAGAGGGAGAAGCAAGGGAGCTCGTTGCACAGACCACGCTGTCTCCCAACGGGCTTCACTTCTTGACAGACGTCAGCGTGCCGACCCTCCTTCTAACATTCACCCCTGCCTCCCTCCTCCACTTCCCAGTACACGCTGTGGACTCCTTCGCCCACCATGATCTCCTCTGTCCTTCGCATTCCTGCTCGCCAAACGACGACAGCCGCATTTGTCTCGGGGTTTCCCCGACGCTGGAACTCAAGCTCGCCGGCTGACGCCGTTGCATCTGCCCGGGAGACAATCGCGGCCAAGGCTAAGGCGTTCGAAGACAAGTATGCCCACAAGCTGAAGAAGAAGGTCGAGGAGTGAGTTCGGTCAGAGGCAGCCCCTCGGCATCCGCCTTCCTTTGTCGAGGCGAGTCTGATTGGAGTCGCGTCGGTCCCTCGATGCTTCTTTCACCTGTTCCGCCAGGTCCGGCGCTGAGAGTCTCGAGGCGCTCAAGCAGCAGGCTCTGGCTGTCAAGAAGGAGGCGCTTGAAATGAAGCCTCCTGCAGACTTCTTAGGGACTGGCTTCTCTTCGACCGCGTCGCCCTTGCCGGCGCGTCCTTCTCAGCCTGCCTCGTCTTTGGCTGCCGCTGCCCAGAAGATCACGTCGCCTTCATCGAACTCGCCCATCACTGTCAGTCTACGGCCATGGGCCATCATCGATCCGTCTTGAGCTACAAGGCTGACTACTTTTCTCATCGCTCTCATCAAGCCTCTCGCCTCGATCCTGAACGTCCCCGCCCTTCTCTCGTCGCCTCACCCCTTCTCCGTTGTTTCGACGCTTTGGCAGACACTTCACACCACCAAATCAATCACCAACCCGAACCGCTACATCTCAGCCGCGATCCCCGCCGAGACATACCGGGCCATGGTGAAGGTGGCGCGGACGAACCCGCAGTTCGTGCTTCCCTTGCCCCGGCCAGGCGGCGGGACCGAGTTCTTCATCATTCAGTGGAACTTCTATGACAACGACGAGTCGACTCTCATCTTCACGAGCCTCGAAGAGTACAAGCAGAAGGGCTCGTGGGCTAAGCCGTTCCTCATTCTCACTCACTGGACGGACCTCGTCGAGCCGAGCGAGGCGGCGCTCATGCGAGGCGAGATTTCGAGCTCAACTCCGCCTAAGGCCGGCCCGGGGATGGAGCTCCCGGAGAGCTACCTCCTCAGCGTGGCGGATGCTCAACTGCTCGTCCTCGGCATGCAGCGGTTCTATCACCTTCAGAGCGGGGATGATGCCGACCGGGCGGAGAGGCAGGCCGTCCTCGAGGGCTTCACCAAGGGCACGTGGCAGGATAACGAGTGGGAACGACTGAGGAAGTTGGCCGTCGGAACGCTGGCGGGAATTATGTGATGATGGGATGTGCCTGATGTCCCACGCGAGTCCTAAAAGCGCAAGTTTCGTCGTCAGTCACAAATCCGTGCCCTCTTCAAGGGGCTACAACCTGCGCAATAAAGAATCGATGAGCTTGGTGGTAACGAGATCCTGGAGAGTCCCTTGGACGTGTAGCAATCGCCGGAGACCGTGCCGACGATGAGCAAGCGCGAGGCGGGTGCGGCGATGTCGGCATGGGACCGACCCACGCCGACACGTCTCTCGCGACCTTCTCGTCGACCTCTACCACCACTGACCAATCCAGCCTTCAACCGCCTGCCTCCCGCCATGTGGCCCTTCAGTTCATCCGCCTCCTCTTCCTATCCAGGGGCACCTGCCCCTAGCTCGACGCTCTCGGCCTCCTCCACCGCTTTCGCACCCGACGTCCCTTCCACTTCCTTCGCGTCGCCCCCGCCGCCTCCCTCGACGTTCAGGGACGAGAACACCCCACTTCGAACAGAGGACCCAGACACTAGGCGGGCGTCGGCATTCTCGTCTGTGGACGGAGGACCCCCTGTCATCCAGGGTATCACGTCCAAGTGGACGGAATACGTGAGTAGCGAGCGAGCGCCTGCTCCCCCTGCTGTTGGACAAATGAGACGCGCGCGATCGTTTTCCTGTCTCTTCCGCGTCGTCTCTGGCCTGACTGAAACTGATCGAATGATGACCTCAAGGACACCAACTCGGCTGGAATTGTTGCGGCCGGAGTCGCAGCCGGTTCGTCGAACCGCTCGACGTGCCTTTCCCGTCCGCGCCTTCTCTGACGACCTCCTCCTTCGACTTGCTCTTTTCAGCCGTCGTCGGGCCCGACGTCCTCCGTCTCAAACAAACCAAGACCAGGGGGATGTATGTCCTCGGCGTCTACGTTTTTGCGTCCTATCTGCTCGTCCAAAACCTGCTGGAGAAGTTCAAATCCGAAATTCCTGAGGGGGCACGATACATCGGCGGGCGCGTTGTCTCTAAAGAGGAATTGGAGGCTATGGCAGCTGGGAACGGAGCTGAAGGAGCAGGAGGGGTAACGTTTGCAGCTGGGAATGCTTACCAGAGGGGGTTGGATACGGAGAGGGCGAGGGAGAGGGAGAGGAACGAGAGGGAGGGAGGATTCGGCGGACAGGAGTCGCTCAAGGACAAGTATGCGACGACGTCCGGGGAGCATTGATGTATGTGTGTATGTATCACAGGGGGAATTGCATGGAGATTTTGATTTGACAGAGAAGTTGACGGGAGATATAGGGTAATCGACTCGCTTCGCCGGTGTCCCACAGTCGGGTGCGCATCTCTCCTCTCGCAACTCCCGAACTGTTCAGGACTGGAACAGTTCCTTTTCCTGTCTTGCACGTGCAACGGCCGCTTGAGCGTGCAAAGAAGCATGCATGGTATCACATCCCGCCTCCGTCCGTCTAGTACGCGCTGTACCCCCGAAGGCGGTAGAGCAGGACCCGGCCTCTCTGGTTGCCCATGGCTAGAACATCGCTCCTCGGGCTCCATCCGAGCGCGGTAACAACACCGAGGGGCGTTCCCGCAGTCGGCCAGTTCTGATAAGCCGTCCGAGAGGGCGTGTGGTAGATCCTCAGTGTGTCCTTGCGCTCCGAGGAGGCAGCGGCGAGCAGCTGACCGTCAGGGTTAAACGCAAGCGACGTAAGTGGGACGGTGATGTTATCGAAGGACTTGAGGAGCGTCGGAGCGGTGGTCGAGGGTCCTGAGGCAGAAGAGAAGGTCGAAGAGGTAAGGTCAAGCCCACCGGTGGCGGACGAGTAGAGGTTGACAATGCCCGTCGAGGAACCGACGGCCGTGAGACCGGCACTCTCATTTCGGTCCATAAGCCTCGCCCCGAAGCCCGCGCCATCCTCGTCCTTCCACTTGGAGATGCACCGCCGTTGGCCGATGTCCCAAACGCTGACCTCGCCACTTCGGCCACCGAGCATCCAGAGCTCCCGGCCGTCTTTGGCAAATCGGACACTTTCAACGCGTCCGCCGCCGCCGGAGGCCTTGAGCGTCCCAAGGAGACCCTGAGGTCCACCGGAACCGAACGAGAGGAGGTGAACGCCCGAGGACGAGGCCGCGGCAAGGATGTTGCCCTGTGGGGAGAAGGCCACGGACGAGAGCGAGCTCGGCTGGGCGGAAGTCAAGGGCAAGAGCGGGACCCGCGTCGAAGTCGAGGTTTGAAGGGAGACTAGGTGAAGATACGGCCGCGGGCCGGAAAGAAGAAGCGTCGAGGGTGAGGTTGGGTGGAACTGAAGGGAGGAGATAGGGAGGGATGGGAGATGAATGGCCGAGAGAAGAGGGTTCGAGGGTCCATCGATGTTGTAGATTCGGACGCGACGATCGTTGCCGGCGACGGCAAGAATGCTTCTGTTAGCGCCGGGAGCCCAGCCAAGAGCGCGAACAGCGCCCTCCTCGCCACCCTTGACGTCGCGTATCCGCTCGATGTCGAGTTGGCCGGCGGGGAGCTGGGTCGAGCCGAGCTTGCCGCGGGACGAGGCGATGAAGGGGGAGGAGGAGGAAAGGAGAGAGGAAAGAGGAGAAGACCCCGAGGCGGGGGAGTCTGAAGAAAGCGAGGCCCACTTGGGGCGAGGGTTGAAGGACTCGAACCTAAAGAGTTGAGAAGACAAGATCGCGCGTGTCAGGGGGAAGAGGCCCATTGTCGAATCGTGCAGAGAACGTATCAGACGCACTGGGTCCGAAGCCGAGTCTCGAACTCCTTGCCGGTGACGGTATCCTCGTCGATAGCATGCCGGAGCTTACGGAGCCGGTTGTCGCTTGCGAGCGAGACAGCGACGTTGGCATCGTCGGGGTCATGCCATGCCTGTCGGCGCGCCAATCCACCTGCCGTTGAGACCGCGGACTGGTTGCGCCGCCCCAACGACGACGACGAAGACGACGAGGACGCGTCCGAGTGGTCCGAGTCCAACTCTGAGTCTTCTCCATCGTCCACCTCGACCTCGGAGGCATCCTCGTCGTCGTTGCTACCGTCATGGGATCCCGAAAAGATTTGGCGGCCTGCGCCCCGACCTTCCTCCTCGTCGGACTCAACCTGCTCGAGGTCCTCGTCGTCGTCCGAAAAGCCAGCATCGAGGGGGTTGGACGTGGAGGGAGGGGCGTCCATCATGAAGAGCTGGGAGGCACATTGGGGAAGCGGGAGACGGAAGAAGATGTCTGTCAGCGAGGAGGAACACGGACGAGAACGAAGGATGGTTGAGGCGCGCGGCGACGACAGGCTAACTCACGTCTGCGTCGGCGACGTGCCCCATGCCGCTATCAAACAGATGTGAATCATATTGGACCGTGGGTGTCTCGGCAATGTGCTTGGTCTGTTTAGACACCCGCTTGCGGCCAAAGAGAAGGGCTTCGAGCTCGCGCTCCTCGTCGTCTTTCGCGCTCTCGTCGAGAGCTGCAGCGACCTCGACGTCGCCGCCTGCGCCGAGGGCGATGGGGGCGTCGTAGGGCTTGTCGGCGCGGGCCATCTTCTTGGCGGCGCGACGGCGGGCGGGCATGTTGAGTGTGGGATGTAGGGTCAAGGGGGTGTTGAAGGTTGGGAGTGCAACTGAGGGAGGATGTTCGTCGAGGCGGAGCCCTGTCTCTTGGAATTCCACGCGCGCTTGCCCCCTTCACGACCACCAGCCGGCCTGTCGTTTAACTTATACTGTGGAGTCCATTCTTCGAGATTTGGACAGAGCCTCCATCTCTAGAGACCTTGCTTGATCAAGGGCAAGCGTCGACTTGGCTACGCGATGCCCCAAACTACACCCCTCTGGGATCCGGCCACTTGTCATTCTTGGATCCAAGCTTCAAGATCACTCTAACCCTGGGCTCCGAGCCGTCCCTGATCAGAATCGACGGTGTCATAGGAAAAGCAAACGCTATTCGGTGCATCAGGAGGCATAAGCGGAGAAGCGTCACCGCGGGCGCTTGGAGCTTGGTGCGAGACGGCGGGCAGCGGCCACACGCGCGCTCTTGAGGGAGACGAGCAGGTTGCTCCCGACAGCCATCTCACTCCCGCCGCCCGCCCATGAGCTCCCCCACCGGGTCCCAGGCTGGCTCAGCCTACACTGAACGTGTGTCTCCCTACTTGTCTTCTCCATATCTGCCCGTGGTTGCACTGACGCGCGCGACCATCCTCGACCTTCTTCTATGCATTCCGCCCTCTACATCCTCCTCCCACACGGCCCCTCCTTGCACGCTCTCGTACACATACAGCCCGGCCCGTCTCGGACACAGAGGCACTCGCGAACTTCCGGCAGCTAGAGGCTCTCCGGTCTGGCGATCTCGCCAAGCTCCAGCCCTTCCTCAACGCCCTCACCCGGACTCACAGCGTCGACGACGGCGCCGCCCTCCTCGGCCGGGCCGTCAAGTGCGCCAGCTGTACGTTTCGAAGCCGAAGGACGAGAATCCCTCGGCTGTGCTTCGTCTGACTCGATGCTCTCGGGACCGACTGCCATCAGATGAGACGGTCGAGGTCATTCTCGCGAACCGAGCTGTCGACCCAAATGCCCCCTACCCAGTCTTGAGCGGGACGACACCCCTCCACCTCGCCGCCGAACTCGGACGAGCCGATGTCGGTGAGTCTTCAGCCATACCGGATGGATGCCTGTTTGCATGCTGCTAGAGCTTTTCTTGGCAAGCGCGAGAGTGCGATCAAACTGTCTCCTGGTCTAGCCTGCTGACGGGCGGGCGGGGCCGTCGTCATCCTCAAACAGTCCGACTCCTCCTTGACCAGCCAACGATCAATGACACCCTCGTCGACGGCCAGGGCCTCACCTGCATCGAGACTGCGATCTCTCAGGATGTTCTCGACATTATCCTTCGTGCGTACCTTGCTGTGGCCGTCGCGACCTTCCTCTTCCTCTCTCGTGCACAGACCGCGATGCCGACGTCCTTCCCCCCACTCCTTCCCCCCTTGGACGTAATGACACAGAGTCCCGCACTCGGTACCAGGGCCACTACCTCGCCACACTCTCCGAGTACACCACCTCTCCCGATGTCAAGCCCGGATCGCCCCCGAGCGTCCCGTACGCTGAGCTCCTCAGGATCCTTAGCTCGCCGAGGAGCGCCGTCCTCGACGTCAACGCGCTCGACCCGACATCCGGAAGCTCGCTCCTCCACGAGGCCGTTCGGCGCAGAGACCTCAAGCTCCTTCAGCTTCTCTGCCTTGAGCGTGGGGCCGACGTGTTCGTCCGTGACAAGAGGGGCAAGCGCGTCTTTGACGGCGAGCGCGTCGGCTACGGCCACAGCGGGCACAGCGACGACGTCACGAACCTCCTCAAGCAGGGTGGGTAGCGCCGCCCGCTTCTCGGCCATACGCAAACACTCGTACTGACGCTCCGCATCTCCCCGATTTTCTAGCTGCCAACAACCAGAAATCGGTCGTTCAGGGCCGCAACGAGAAGCCGCATCCCCAGCGCGGGTATCTGGTGCGTCTGAGATCTCTTTGGTCCGGTTATTCTTGGCCGAGGAAGACGAAACGGCGATGCTGATCCCACGTTCCTCGCTCCCTGCAGATGAAGTACACGAACGTCGCCCACGGCTACAAGCCCCGGTGGTTCGTCCTCAAGGATGGTGACCTCTCGTGTGCGTTGACAACTTTCGCCTCTCTACATTTTCCTCCGTCGCTACTGACATCAGCACTACCGCTCATAAAGACTTCCGAAACCAGGAGGAGGAAGGTCGAGCCTGTCGCGGTTCCGTTGCGCTTAAGTATGCGATGCTCAAGCCAACGTCCTCGACGCGGTTCGACATTCAGTCTGTCGGCCACGACTCGCGGTTTCCTAAATGGAACCTCCAGGCGTCACACCCCCAGGAGATGGCCAATTGGTCGCAAGCCATCCGACAGCACATCGAGTATTACAAGGACGGAGGTGTCCTTGCCCAGTCGACCGCGGCCGCTGCTGCTGCCGGGGGAGACAAGGCGACGCTCTCTGTATCGACCCGTAGACCGTCGTCGACGCTCACTCGGTCCAACAGTCTCAGCTCAAACGCCCTCTTCGCCGCTGCGTCCGCCGCGGGCGCCTCTTTAACGCCCATCGCTCAGGAGGCTTCCCCCTTGGCGGTTCCCTCGGGCTCGAGTGCAGCGGCAGCAGCGGCTCTTCGCTCAGTCCGTAAGTCACCGTCGACAATATCCCTCGATGACGCCGGCACCATCGACGGCGACGCGGACGAGGACGAGGACGATGTTCGAAAAGTATCACATCTCCACCTGGCGGGTCTCCCGCACGAGGACAAGTACGAGGTTCACGCTCAAACCGTTAAGGCTCAACTTGAGGTGGCCGACCAGCTTCTCGATGCGCTCGTCGCGACTGGAGGAGGACCGATTGTTCCTTCTCACTTGCCGGCAGCATCCTCCACGAGCAGCAGCCAACGGGAGCCCTCGGTCTCGTCTCAGCAGAGCTCGTCGCTCAAACGGTCCCCCTCGACGTCCTCCTCCTCGCGCCAGCAGTCAGTGAAGGACTCGCTACGCCAGTCGCTTAAGGCGCTCTCGGACCTTCTGACTGAGTACCAGGGCATGTCGGCGGACCGCGAGCAATGGCTCATCGAGCGGTACCAGCACGAGGTCACTACCCGCTTGCTCTGGGAGCAGTCCATGCAGGAAACGGCCCGTCAGCACGCAGACATGGAACGAGTCCTCCACGAGGCAGCGGAGAAAAACTCTGCGCAGAGGAAGGAGCTGAGGGCCGTCAGGATGAGCACTATCCATGCGGCGAGCCCGCTTACGACGCCGACGCGCGAGTCGGTTGCGGCTGGGGCGCTGATGGCTGGGGCGATGCTCGCTGCACCCACCTCTATTGGGGCGGTCATCGGCAGCCCAACGGTGACGGCCTCGAGCGGCAAGGATCTGCCTGCCATGCCTGTCACCCCTGTCGTCCCAGTCGGTGGGACGCCAACAGTCGCGATGTCGGCCTCGCCCGTCGATCCTTCGGACCCGGAGGTCACCATCGAACTTCCGAAAGTGGTTCGGTCTGGCTTCATCCAGACGCCAATTCCGTCCGTCTCGACGCCGCAGGAGGACGAAGAGGAGGAAGAGGACGAGTTTTTCGACGCTGTTGAGTCCGGAACCCTCCCTCTTCAGATCGCCGAGTCCATCCTGCACCCAGTAGTCACCGACCTCGAGGCCGTCTTCGAGGAGGCCGAGAAGCAGCCTACCACCATCCGCGGGGTCGAGCTCAACCGGGCCGACTACGAGCCTTATGGCCACCTCCGATCCCGGCTTCCGATCAACTCGGACGCACGACCGGCAGTCTCACTTTGGGCCATCCTCAAGAGCTCGATCGGCAAGGACCTGACCAAGATCAGCTTCCCAGTCTTCTTCAACGAGCCGACGTCAATGCTCGAGCGAATGGCGGAGGACATGGAGTTTTCCGAGTGTCTCGATGCCGCAGCTGCGGACAGGGACTCACTCAAGCGGCTGGCGTACGTCGCAGCGTTTGCGATGAGCAACTACAGTTCGACCGAGGGTCGGATTGCCAAGCCGTTCAATCCGATGCTTGGAGAGACATACGAGTATTGCCGGCTAGACAAGAAGTTCCGCTATGTTTCGGAGCAGGTCTCACATCACCCGCCCATTTCGGCGTGCTGGGCCGAGTCGCCCAAGTGGCGTTACTACGGCGAGGTGAGAGAGAGAGAGGGAACTTGCCTCTTTTTTTCTCGCGTATGCTGACTCGCATTCTCTCAGGTCGACGCCAAGAATAAGTTCCTCGGTCGCTCCTTCGAGATCCGGCCGACAGGACTTGCTCACGTTCAGCTCCGGATCCCAAAGTCCTGGGTTTCCCCGGAGGCTGGTTACGCCGTCGACACAACAGGGACTTCTCCGGAAGGCGAGGAACTCGTCCTTGAGCACTACAGCTGGAAGAAGGTCACGACGGCCGTCTCGGGTTTCATTACCGCTTCGCCGATCATCGACCACTATGGCGACATGGAGGTGAAGAACCACCGGACGGGTGAGACATGCGTGTTGTCATTCAAGGCGAGGGGGTGGAGGGCCAAGGACGCGTGCGAGATCAAGGGTGTGGTGAAAGATGCGGAGGACCGTATTGCCTGGGACATCGCTGGACGTGAGCCCTCCTTTCTTTTCCCCTTTCCATCCTCTTCTTCCCTGCTCCTCTCTTCTTGCGCTGACCCATGAGACTTGCAGGCTGGAATTCGCAGCTTGTCGCCCGCAAGGTTGGCGCCGGCCACGGCTTGCTTGAGCCTGATGGTGAGATGCCCTCGCGTGGTGAAACCGAATACATTCTGGTACGTCTGCTCTCCCTCGTTTGCCAATATAGTGCTGACCTCGCCTATTTCCATAGCTCTGGAAGAACACCGCCAAGCCGCCCGCGCCATTCAATTTGACGCCGTTCGCCATCACCCTGAATGACATCCCCCAGGGTCTCGACCGCCTTCTCCCGCCAACCGACTGTCGGATCCGTCCCGATCAGCGCAACTTTGAGGCCGCCAACGTGCGTTTCACCGTGTCTTTTGTTCGATCCTATGTCACTGACGTTGCCGTCCCTTCAGTATGACCGCGCCAACGAGCTCAAGCAAGCCCAAGAAGCAAAGCAGCGCGAGACGCGCCGCAAGCGCGAGCTCGGCCAGCTCCCGCCTCATGCCCCTCGCTGGTTTGCCCGGGCGCTCGACAAGGACACGGGCGAGCAATACTGGGAGCCGTCGAGAGCCGCTCCCTCGGAGAAAGATGCGGACGGCGTCGGGGGCCACGTCGAGTATTGGGAAGAGAGGTCGAGGGTCGCGAGGGAGGGTGGGAAGTGGAGTGGAGTTGAGGAGATTTTCGTCAAGGAGGATGAGATCTAGCCTCGGCGAGCGCGCTCTGTGTCTTGTTTTCTTTGCTGCCGTTTGTGTTTTGTTCCCTTCCGGCCGTGTATACTTTATGCCTTCGCCCGTCAGCGGAAGATCTCGACAAGCAGCTGAGGTCGGTCCGTATCCCGGTTGGCCGAGGACCCCACACGCGACTGGCGCTCGAGGCTCTCGGCGCGCCTCTTCCCGCCCGCACCTTGAGCTGCTGTCCTCTTCCAACGACCAACCCGTCTCCGTCTTCTTTTCCGGCTCCTTTCTCGTTTCGCCTCTTTCTCCTCTTGTCGCCGCTCTCATAGGTCAGCCCCTTCGTGGCATGCCCTCCTCGGCTCTCGCTTACCCCCCCTCATTCCGCGACAGATGGCCTCGTCGTCCTCGTACCGGGTCGCCCTTGATGCCTTCTGGAGGACCGCCAGTCTCGTTAGCCCTGCCCTCTCATTCGCTCTCGACCTCCCTTTCTTCCCGCTCATACTTTCCCTATTCTTTTGTCTCCAGGCCTCTTCCTCCTCCTCCGCTTCCTCTAGACAGGGCGTCCCCAGGTTCGCGACTGCCGCCGCCTCCTGCTCGTCGACATCATCCTGCGCCCGACCGGCCCGGAGGACGATGAGCTCGCGCCCGCCGTTGTCCTCCTCGCTTCCTTCGCCTCCCCCTGCTTCTTCTTCCTCGTCCTCGTCCTCTCCCTCTTCCCCTACGGCCTCAGGCAAGGCCCCAACATCGGACTCACCGGCCTCTTCCGAGTCCTCGTCTTCCTCCTCTCCCGACCTCCAACGCGCCCAAACGTCGTCCTCCTTCGCGTCCGGCCCTCGGACGATGTTCCTTGAACCAGAGGAGGAGCAGCACGAGCCGTTCGTCCCTTCGGGACTCTACAGGCCCTCGCCAGACTCGTTTCACGGCAATTCTCAGCAGTGGAGATCTCCAGCGACAACGAGGCCGGCGCCCTTCTCCGAGCAACAGGAGGATGACACCGCGACGCCCCAGCTCGAGCTCGCCGATCACCACCACCACCACCAGTCCCAAGGGCCCTCGACCATCTATGCCCCGACCGAAGAACCCCAATACTCCCCGCATGTCGAGCTCCCGCCAGATTCGCTCGTCCGCCCCGGTGTCCCGACCCCGGCCTCCCTCCACCTCCCCCCAACCCTCCGCCCGGACGGTCAACCGCCCCTCCAATTCCAGCCCGTCCATCAGTACGACCTCCTTCCTGCCCGGCAGCAATGGCTCCGGAACCGCATGCGTGACACCCCGATCTACTACCCGGCCTCGCCGGTCCAGATCCCGTCGTTTCCTTACCCGATCACGCTGCCAAAGCCCGAGGGCGCGCCGCCAGGCATAGCGTACCGGGAGCTGCCGCCGGAGAAGATGGCCGAGCTCTTCAAGGCAAGGGTGAACGATCGGCCGGATAGGAGCAAGCCGACGGAGAACCACCCGGTGCAGAAGCTGTGGGACGCTTGGGACGCGGAGCCGGAAGATCCGAAGGGGTGGGTGGTGGCGCGCACATGACTCTCGCTCGCATGCGGATGAACTGACGAAGCTTCTCCTTCTAGATGGGTGACGATCCGTGAAAAGATGGGTCTTCCCCCTACCTCACGTCAACGACCGGCCATGTGGTGCGTCTTGAGTGATTTCAGCAGTCCTCGCCTCCACTTCTCTCTAATCATTCCCACCCTTCACCAGGCTCTTCCAGTGGGAGCAGCATAGCGAGGAGGAGCTCTGGAAGATCGTCAAGCCTCTCTGGATTTTCTGGATGATCTGGCCTTTCGCGAGCGCGGGCGCATTTGCCTTTTACATGATCGTCTACGACGGTCGATGGGAGGACGAGGACGGCAACCTCTTCATCCATTAGGGGAGCGGTGAGGGGAGATCTCGATGACATGTGTTGAAGACATAGTTCGCGCACTCTCGGACCGTCCACGACATTCAATTTTGACTAATAATGAACCCACTCTACTTGCGCGAGAACCATCCGCTGAGCCAGCCCTTGGGCCTCGGCTCGTCATCCTCCTCCTCGTCGCTGCTGTCCTCGTAGTGCTCGGCTTCGCCATCGTTGCGCTCGTCCTCGTCCTCCTCCTCGTCCTCCTCCTCCGCGTCCTGCGCGACCGCAGCAGGAGCAACAACACCTGCGGGAACAGTAGCAGCCGGCTTCTCCACTGCCTTGGCCTTGCTGCTGGCAACCACCGCCGGCGCTGCCTTCGTCCCCTTCGTCGCTTGCGGCTTGAGCGCCGTCTTCCCCACGTAAAGCAGCGCAACATCCTTCAGCTCCCCTCCTCCTTCTTTCTCCCCAACGCCACCGACCTCCCGGAAGAGCCTCGTCTTCGCCTCCATTTCAAGCTCCGCGATCTCCCGCTCGAGCGGCGCGAGGTCGCCCTCGACCGTCAAAGGCACGCGGTCCGACGGCGGGTAGGCGAGCGGGAGGGAGTGCGTCTGTCGAAGGAGAAGCGATGCGCGGGACAGGAGCAGCAGGGACTTTGTCGTTCCCGAAACTGGCTTCGTCGGCTCGTCCTGCTCGTCCGCGTTCGATGCTGGAGGAGGGGTCGGGGAAGAGGAGAGGTAGAGATGGAGCTGAGCGAGTCGGTGGATCCTCTTCGCGCGGAAGAACCCAAGCTTCGCCTCGACGGCCTCGGCGATCTCTCCGTCCGCCTCAACGGCGGAGAGCTCGCGAATGCCCTCGAAGCCCTTGATGACGGCGTCGTAGAGCTTGAGGACCGCGGGAAGGGTCTTGCCGAGGTCCGAAGGAAGCGAGGAGGTACGGCGCTGGCTCGAGCTGCCGGTTGCCTTGGCGAAGGCGGAGAAGGGCCGGAGGAGGGCCGAGATGAGGAGGAGATCACGCGAGATGCGATGCATGAGCAGCGTGTGGAGGAGGTAGTCCTGCAGAAGGGAGAGGGAGTCCGATGTGCCGGCAGGGGCGGCGCTCATGGAGGCGGACGAGCCGGACTGGGACACCCGCAAAACGAGTGTGTCAGTACCTCGAAATGAGAGAGAATGAGAGAAGAAATGGCTGCGACCGACCTGGCTCTGGGCGCGAATCTCGCGGACCTTCTCATACGCATTGCCTAGCGCGACGAGCGCCTTGTCGAACGCCTTGATCTTGCCGCCCTTTTTCGGGGGTGCGGCAGCGGCACTGGTCGTCGTTGCACCCTGCTCGTAGACGGCGAGCTTGCCCAAGGCGACCTCGACTTCCTTCATGACGCCGACAACATCGGCGTTCCTGAATTCAACCTCACGACCGAGCCAGACAACCTGGCTCGCCTTGGGCTTGCTCGACGCGCTCTCGCCAGCCCAAGCCTCCAGACTCCCATAGACGTCCTGGGCCTCAAGGTCCGTGAGGAGCTCTGGAAGGTCGTCCGCAAACTCGACGACGATGCCCTCGACGTCGTGGGCCTCGCGCCGGCCGAGCTTGTACGCGCAGAACCGGACGCGTGGGTCGACCTCGTCGTCGATCCACGAGAGCGCCGTCGCTTCGTCCCGAGGGTTCGGCTCGCCCTTCGCAAGCAGCTGAAGCATCGCTCGAGCGACAACATAACCGGGGAGAGCCTCGTCGTACTGTTCCTTGGCGAACGCTCGGGCCGAAGTGAGCAACAGAACGTTCACCTTCGCCTGGGCGAGCGACCGGACGGAGGCGGGGGCCTCCACAGGAAGTGACCCGAGGAGAGCGACGAGGTGTTCGGCATGCTTGATGGCCTTCTGGGCACGCGTGTGCGATTGGTGGAGCGTCGATTTGAGACGCATCGCCGGGGGAGCCGAAAGGTAGGCTTGCTGGAGGGCCAGGGAGCTCGTGTGGGCGCGTTCGGCCTCAAGAAGGACCATCTCGAGCACACTAGACGTGACATGAGCGGGCGCGTGTCAGTCGATGAAACGAAATATATCCAGCAGATGAACAAGAGAGATCGAGACTCACCGAGCGTCGCTGATCTTCCCGCCCTCAAGGGCAGGGGTAGCCTTGAACTGCTTGCTCTTCTTCGCAACGGGCTTGAGGTTAAGGGAAGCCCTCAGCTTAGAGAGACGCGAACTGAGGTGCTTGCTGTGGGAAGGCGATGGAGAGAAAGGAGTCAGAGATCTTGCCCCCGAGGAGAAGCCCCCAAGGGGACGATTGCGACGTACTGGTAGCGAGCGTAGTCTCCCGAGCGAAGACCAAAGGTCGACCGCTCCTGGTGGAGGATCTTGAAGACTAGGGCAAGGCGAGCTTTAAGCACTCTGATCTCTTGTGAATATGGAGAAGTGCGTAGAGCTCACTGTTGATGTCGCCTGGAGCAGCTGAAGTCATGTCGTGAGAAGGTGTTGGTGGTCAAGGGTCCGCCAGCACGTGTCGTCGGGGCCGCTCGTCAGAGGGAAGGGGAAGAGGCCGATCCCAGGTCCGAGCGCTCGAGCTAACAGGGAAGGCTGTCTGATGACCGACCACCTCTCGTTGTGTCTGAAATATCATCGCTTCGCATCATGTCCGGAAGAATTATTCGAACTCACCCTGTAGAAAAGGAGGTTCCTCCCGCACCATCGGGCGCTCGTCGTCCCGGCAAGAAGAGGAGGCAGCCTGCGACCAGCTCCACGTCGACTCGCCGCTCCGGGCGATCTGCGATCCAGGATAGTGCTCGCTGTGCCTTCTGTCTTCTTAAAACTCCATTCTAGCCTGAGGCTCCAATGCTTCAACGCACAGCAGGCGGGGTATCTTCAGACAGATCGCCTCCAGCCATCCCAAAGCTGTCCTAGAGCCATCTCCTGCAAGCTCGCCGTCGCCAACGCTCCCAGGCCAATGGAGGACGCAGCGCAAGACATGGGCGAGGAAAACGTCGAAGCTCACTGACGCCTTCGAGCCGTCGTAGCTGGGCCAGACCGTGTCATGCAAAAGCAAGAGCGAAGAAGTCGATGTGTCTGAGCCTTCCTATTCGCACCAGCAGTCCCCTCAGGTGCTCGCAAAGGCTTTTCCTGAGGAGCATGAACTCCGTTCTTCAAACCCGCAATCAGGATCTTCCTCAATGCTGGCTTCGCCGATTGGGCCCGAGGGGTGGACTCATTGAGGGCGATAGCGCGCATTATGTCAAGGCCGGATAGGCCGATTGGTAAGTTTGATCGTTGATCGTTCAATGCCCTTGTTCAGTCTAGGCGCAACTCACCATGTTTTGCTTCACCCACAGAAGGGACTTGGGGGCAGGTGCAACATTTTTGCTACTCGGACCAGTTCCCCCGGAAGCTCGTAGAGGGCGAGTCTATCACCAGCGCTGCATGCAATCCCTAGCTTGCTCTGATCTTCAAATGAGTATAGATAGAACGGCAAGAAAAGGGTGAGGTGGCGCTCGCTACCCGAGGGGCCAAGAGACAATGCTACCCTCCGTGAGACCGGTTCTCTGCGGGCAGCCTGCACCGAGAGATTCTCTCGATGATCCCTTGTCAATTGGAGTAGGAGACCAGGCTAATATCTTGAGTAATTCGCGCTCTCACATCTCCTCAGTCACAGCACTTGATCTTCGGGGCAGTGCGGACCCGCGCGAGCTTGGGCCGAGCGAGCGAGCACGCGACAAGGCGGACATGCACTTCCAGCGAAGCGAGTCTGACAGTGAGTGACTCTAACCACCACCCTCCCTAATTTGCCTCATGGATTGGCCCGAAACCTCGCGCCAGGATCCTACCAAGGCCAAGTGGGCCCTTCGTGCGTCCACCCCTAACACTTTCGAACGAGGTACGATAACTCACGTTCTGCTCCTCCCCCTTCCATGCGCAGGGACCGACTCAGAGGCCTATCTCGACGCCCTCGGTAGGTGTATCTCTCTCTACCTCTCCATCCGGGCTTCGGCTCTGACCTCACAGGACGACGACCTCCTTCGCAGAGGCCAAGCTTGCTCGCACGCGCGAACCCAACCTCCTTCCCCCTCCGCCGCTTCGCCTTCCTCCGACGACCAGCTTCGGCCTCGACCGGTCGCTCGAGTCCGGATCGATGTCATCCGTCTCGGACGTCGACGGTTTTGGAGATAGTGAGGAGGAGGATGGAGGAGATGACGACGACGATGTAAGCCTTGCGACGGCTGGTATGTACGACGGAGGAGAAGGAACCGAGCGCCTAGACGACGACGAAGGAGCTGTTGCGAGGAGAGAGGAAGTCGAGGCTGGGACGTCTCTGCTCTGGGACCACTTCCAGCAGCAGCAACAGCATCTGGTCCATCAGCAGCAACAGATGCTCAACGACCAGCAAAACTCCGTCGCATCCTCGTCGTCGTCGCCCTCGCCGCTGCTCTCGCCGGTCCCGAAGCGCTCGACCTCAAGGACAGTCCGAAGGGTGGCCTCTTCGTCATCGACATCCTCCACGCTTTCCATCCCTCCGTCCCAATCTCTCTCGTCATCTCCTTCGTCTTCCTCATACCCTCGGTCGCGCTCGACCTCCCCCTTCAACTACCGACATCATTCCGGGTCCGGACCCTTCGACTTCCCCTCGACAATCCCTGAGTCGCCTCTCCCTTCCTCTCCCTCCCTCCCACCCGTCCCGATCCCTCGATCAGTCCGCTGGAACCCTCGCACGCGGCTCCGTCCAATCTTTCCAGCAGGAGGGACCTCCCATTCGTCGTATGGCTCGTTCGCCTCGGACAGGTCCGGGTCGCTGGTGTCAACGAGCCCGGTGGTCGGGACACCTCATTGGCGATACCTTCATTCACAACCGAGCCAGAAGAGTAAAAAATCGGGGGTGAAGAGTCATCGGACGGAGAACTGGGAACGGCATTACGGTGGGGCGGGTACGCCGGGGTGGGTCCCTGGGATGAAGTACGACCCTCAGGCGGCGGGGATGGGAGGCACGTTGTCTTCATCATCGATAGGAGAAAACACCAGACTTCTGGGAGCATCTCCACCGACGCCCAAAACTGAGGAGGACGCGGCCTTTGGTCCCGGCTGGGCTCGGCTATCGAGTTGGGATTGGTGGGTGTGGATGCTTGACTTGTGTGACGATGACTGGAGCTGGGTGAGTTGTTTTTGCGATGGAGATTGGGACGACGACGATTGGGGCGATGGAGGGAGATCAAGCAGAGCTGGCGAGGGGAGTGGCTTCTTCTGATGAGACGACGAGCGACTAGATAGACCCTTGCTTAAGAGTAGAATGACTTGTGATATGCTTTTCTTCATTCATTCATCTACTCGCCACCTCACTCTTCATCCCAGCAGCAGCCCACTTCTCCAGTTCCTTTACCTCGACCTTCTCTTCACTGACCCCCACCTCGCCCTTCGCGTACGCCTCCTTCCAAACCTTCTCCTCCCAAACGACGAGCTCCGGAATCTCCAACCACGTCTTGCCCTTGAGCACATTCCCAACCGTCTCCTCCAGTTTCACCGGCTCGTAGTAGATCTCCCTCTCTCCCTTCACTCTTCTAAGGAACGACCTTGGGTGCCTCACCGCTACTAGAAGCGCAACGCTTCCCCTCGCCTCAGTCTTCTCCCTCCCCTTCGCCAACGCCGCCTCCCTCTCCTCCTTCGCTCTCTGCAGCTCCACCTCATCCATCACAGCCCCACCGAATTCCTCCGCCGCCTCCTCGTAGGAAAGCCTCGACAGCGGCGGACCACGACGATCCCCCAACGCCATGCGGGACCTGGGTATCACTTCACCACGGACGTCCCGCTGGTCGGCGCGAGAGAAGAGGGGAGGCATTGACGCAGCGACGTGAGCAGGGAGGTGGAGTTCGGCGTGGTGTTTCCGAACGATGCGGGCGATGGGGTAGTGTAGGAAGTGGGGGAAGGTCTGGATTTCGGGGGAAGGGATGGAGGGGGTGTGGAATGTGATCGAGAGATGGAGCTCGGTGGCATCTTTGTGGGTCGGGTGCCTAATAGATTGAAGGAGAGAGTCAGCCGTGTTGTGAGAAAGACGGAGGCAAAGGGAAGGGACCTACTTGTTGTCGAAGCATGACAGGTTGGTCCGTCGACGGAGGTCCTTTTCGGGGGCGAATGCCATGTGGAGGTCAAAGGTTTCAAGTTGAGGACGGAGAGCCTCAGGCGAGCGACGCTCAGGACCATGACGGGATGACTGGACGAAGAGGGTTCCCTGTTCGTGCATAGCAAACTGTCAGCGTAGGCAGGCAATCTGAGGATCGAGTGACAGAGGAGAACTCAACGAAGTCCTTGATGGGGGCTCCATCTAGAAGCAGCATCCGATTCATGTCCGCCTGGGACCCGATGGCCATCCACCAGCCTCCAAGACGGGGAACATACATGGTCCCATAGATCTTGACGTCCCCGATCTCCTGGAGGGCTGTCACGATGGGTTTCAGGTCTGAAAAAGTGGCATTTTCTTCGCCTTCAGGCGTGTGGGGTTTGGACACCTTCAGCTCGACCTAGAAGGACATAGGTCAGCTCAGGTCAAAATTCGGATCTCCGAACGCTCGCAACGAGCACTCACCCAGACCTTGAGAGGTGGCGTCTCAGGAAGCTCCATCCCCTCGCAGAGAGTGTACTGGCTTTTGAAAATACTCAATGGAACCGGCTGGTCCTGACTCGCCCGAAGCATGAGCTTCTCTACGGGCTTAGGCGCCTTTGGTGACCTCTGTCCACCATTACCACCAGCGCCGTAGGCTACCGTCGGAGCGAATGCTTTGGGCTCAATGAGCGGACGTTGAGAACCTCTGTTTCCTCCTTTCTTTCCTCCCTTGGCTCCTCGTTGTTCGGAAGAGGCGTATCCCAGGGGTGGGCGTAAATGGGACAGCGACGAGCCATCGTCCGGAAGCAGGAATGGGTCGAAGCTGGGGAATGCAGGGGGAGGAGCCTCACTATTCCTGCTCATATGAGGAGGAAGGGTTCTGTCATTCTGATAAGAGTATGAGTCTGTCAATCGGTAGAGATCGGTGGAAACAGACGTGAACTGAGAACGAACACACCCTCAAATTGGAGTGATCGTCGCCACCGTTATTATGCTGCTTCCTCATCGCCCTGCCTTTCTTCGAGCTACCGTTTTGTGCGTCCTCATATGCCGATTCTCTGAAAGACGGCGGCGGCGTTGCGACAGACGACGCCTTTGCACGGTCGCTGTTGGTGTTTGATGCGCCGTCATTGTTTCCGCGCGAGAGAAAGCCGACGAGGTGAGAGGGCACCTTGTGAGCAGAGGACTGCACGAACGAGGGCATGGCTCTCAACTTTAGCGTCATGGAGGTGGCTTTAACTCGATGACAGACAGACCTTGGCCTCGTCCGAGTGAGAATCGGAGGGATCGGCGGCGGCATGGACGAACGCGGTCCTGGAGACGGCGCGCGCGCCGAGGAACTGAGGGCCGCGCGCGGATGGCGTGGTCGCCGGCGCCAGTGCGGTAAAGACGCGACGAGCTGAGGGCTTCATGGCAAGGCAGAGATGAACTTTGTCGTCACTTGTTTCTCTCTGGGAGCAAAGCAAGAAAGTAAAGCGAATGGGAGCGGTGGTCGAAGGTCATTGTTGCCGGCTCGCTTGGGCACATCAGTCGTTCTCTCCCTCTCCTCTCGCCCTTCGACTTCGCCGCCTAACCACCACCCGGGCGACCAGCACATCCATCCAAACCCCTCCCTCTTTTCACCCCGTTCACCTACTCAGCCCCACCTCCTACTCATGCCCGAGGCCAAGCGACCAAGGCTCGACGACGGACCTGAGGTCGAGGGTGCCCAGGCCGTTGACCTAGCTTCCGCCCCCGGCAAGGACAAGGAGCGCGCTGCCGTCGAGGGCTCCAGTATCGCTAACATATCCATGGGCGTCAATGACGGTCGGTAGTGCTCTCTTCCTCCCTGGATGGCTAGCCTTCTGGCTTGCTGGCGGGCTGGTCGCTTCGAGCCAGGCGCCCTCCCTTCCTTCAACCTCTCCTCAGCGCGTGCTGACTCGCTTCGCTCGCTCCTTCGTCGCGTCATTCCCCTCTCATCCCTGCCCCGTTCGTCGCGGACAGGCACCACTGGACGTGCATCCAGCAGCTCTCCTTCGCTTACTCAGCTGCAGTCGTCGTCCGACGCGCTCGGCGCCGGGGATGCAACCATGAAGGACGCGTCCGCTGCGGGAGGCGAGGAGGAGGACGACGCCGCCGCCGAACAGAACGAGGACGATGATGAGAACGCGGCCGAGGCGGACGAGGAGGAGGACCTTCCGGCTCTTCGAGCGAGGGCGGCCGCCTATCTTGCCGCTCAGACGCACCCGATCATAATCCCCTCGTACTCGTCGTGGTTCAACCTCGCGACGATCGCCCCGCTCGAGCGAAGGTCGCTCCCCGAGTTCTTCTCCAACAAGAATCGTTCCAAGACACCCCAGGTCTACAAGGACTACCGAGACTTTATGATCAACACGTACAGGCTCAACCCGTCCGAGTACCTCACCGTGACGGCGTGCCGGCGGAATCTTGCAGGCGACGTCTGCGCCATCATGCGCGTCCACGCCTTCCTTGAGCAGTGGGGCCTCATCAACTATCAGGTGCGCGAGCGACACGGGTGTGTTTGCGACCTGCTTCTCATAGACCTGAACTGATTTAAGGCCTTTTTGTTTTGGTACACCCTTCCAGATCGACCCGGAGACCAAGCCCGCTGCCCTTGGCCCTCCTTTTACAGGCCACTTCCGCGTCACCCTGGACACCCCCAAAGGCCTCCAGCCTCTTCACCCTGGGATCAAGTCGGGACCTTCCTCGTCTAAAAACAATGACACCGCCAAGTCCAATGCCTTGCCGCTCCCGGCCAACCTCGACCTCCGCAAGCAGGTCTACCAGACTACCGCCAAGGGTACCTCGCGCCCTATCTCCGAGGCCGAGGCGACCTCGCTCGCCACCAAGAATCTCGCCCTCGGTCTCACGAACCCGTCTTCCGGCCGTCGATACGAGTGCGCTGTCA
Organism: Tausonia pullulans; assembly: GCA_951802195.1. Lineage (NCBI taxonomy): Eukaryota > Fungi > Basidiomycota > Tremellomycetes > Cystofilobasidiales > Mrakiaceae > Tausonia > Tausonia pullulans. Next base: position 354,482 of record OX637626.1, read on the forward strand.
CGGGCGTCGACTGCACGCGCGTCCGGTACCAGAGCCTCAAGGACCCGGAGTTCTGCATCTCCCCGGCTTGCTACCTCTCCGGTCGGTTCCCATCAACCATGTTCTCGGGCGACTTTGTCCGCATCGACGACGCGGCATTCAAGCATAGCTCGGCCGCCTCGGACGCCGACGGTTGGTCGAACCAGGAGACTCTCCTTCTCCTCGAGGCTATCGAGATGTACGACGACGACTGGGTCGCCGTCGCCGATCACGTCCAGACTAAGACCAAGGATCAGTGCATTCTTCACTTCCTTCAGCTTCCGATCGAGGACCCCTACCTCGCTGCCGGTGCGTCGGACGCCGAGCTTGGTCCGCTCAAGCACTCGATCGTTCTCGGAGGGAGCGATGCCCTCCCGTTCGCAAAGGCCGACAACCCGGTCATGAGCGTTGTTGCCTTCCTCGCGAGCACGGTCGGACCGGGCGTCGCGGCTGCTGCGGCTGGAAGGGCTCTCGGAGAGCTCACGGGCGACCTTCGCAAGTCGGCCCACGGCAAGTCGCTTGAGAAGCTGGCTGGCGCGGAGACTGCGAGTGGAGAGGAAAAACCGGAGGCGGCTGAAGGCGAGACGACTACCGCCACTGCCACCGTCGAGGGCGACGTCCTGATGGACGACTCGACGACGGTTCCCGCCGAGGAGACCGTCAAGAGCGAGGAGAACGCCTCGGCTACCGTTCCCGCCCCGGAAGGCACCACCTCCACCCCCGCCACCGTCGCGACGTCCGCCCCTACCCAGCCGGCGCTCGAGACAGCCGCTTCCCTTGCCCTCGGTTCCGCCGCGGCCAAAGCTTCCCTCCTCGCATCGTCCGAGGAGCGTCAGATCCAGTCGCTCGTCTCGCGGCTCGTCTCAGCCCAGCTCAAGAAGCTCGAGCTCAAGATGACGCACTTTGAGCAGCTCGAGGAGCTCGTCGAGGGCGAGCGTCGGGCTGTCGAGCTTGCGAGGCAGCAGGTCCAGAGGGAGAGGCTGAGGGTTAATGAGCAGATGGAGAAGGTCCAGGAGTTGCTGGAGCAGGCGGAGAAGCAGCTTAAGCAGGGGCAATCGGTGCAGAACTTGGTGGGCATGGCGGATCTTGAGAGGGTCAGGCAGATCGGTGGCGGCGACGGTTCGGTGGCGGCGCAGGTCGTTGAGGCTGAGCCGGCGGCGCCGGTGCCTAGTGCCAACGGGGACGGTGGTGCGTGTGAGTCAATGCGCTTCTCTGACCGAGGAGCTGGGTTTCGCTGATCTCGCATGCCTCTGCTCTCACCCCCTCAGCCTTCGTCAACCTCTAAAGACTCCATCCGTGATTTTGGGTTTTGCACTCGTTCTTTGTCTTTAGTCCTCCCCCTTCTCTCTTTTATTCACATGTGGTTTGTCCAATGAGGAGCGGGATGAAAACCGGAGAAGCATGCATGCATCGACGAGTCTACGCCGGGACGTGCGAGAAAGAGAAAAACAAAACGGAAGAGATACCAGACAAAACAAGGGAAAATCGAAAACAGAGGGGGAGGGAGAGGACAGGCGGGAAAGAAAGTCAATCCGAGTCGCTCGCAGAGTCCTCCTCGTCGTCGTCCCTGTCCCTCTCCGACTCGCTCGGGACTACACTGCTCTGGGCCGCCGAACTGAGGGCTGTGGTGCCTCCACTGACAAGCTTGAGCGAGAACTTGATGGGCTCAGGCGCGGCCGAGACCGACGACGACGCGGGAGCCACCGACGAGCCTGGAGCTGGCGTCGACTTGGCGTTGGACGCGCCGCCGCTGTTGTTGTTGAAGCCTTTGAGGGCCCACTGGCGGGCGAGCTCGGCTTCAATGGCTTCGGCATCCTCGTAGACCCACGAGTTGGGCTGGTTGAATATTTTGGCATTAGCGACCATGAGCTCGATGTCGGCTTTGAACTCGTTCGGCGACGGGTACCGCGACTGAGTGATCTTGCGCTTGATCTGGGAGAGGAACACGGGCTTGCGAATGAGAGTGTAGTACGACGGGTACTGGTTCCGGTCAACAGGGTGCTCGAATGCCGCCGTCCGAGGCTGGTTGTACTCCTCGTTTTGAAGCTGGCCGAGGGTGTTGTAAATGTCGAGGAGGACTTCCTTGAGCTTAGGTCCGCCACCCCCACCGGTCTTACGACGTTTCTGGGTCAAGAAAAAGGATGAGTCAGCTTTGGACCAGGTGAACACCAATCGACCCTGCAAAACCGATTCACCGAACTCGAAGCGACAGGTTCCTCGTCGTCATCCTCTTCGCCACCCTGGATTGAGGGCGTCGCACTCGCCGAAATGCCTGCACCAAGCCCGCGTTTGCGCTTGGTGTTTGTGCTGACAGAGCTGTCGTCGTCATCGTCGTCGTCGACGAGGAGTGAGCGCTTGCCCCTCACGCCGCCGCGCTTGCCACCCGAGGCCTTGCCGCGACGTTTCGGTTTAGGATCGTCCGAGTCCTCGTCGTCCGAGACAACCGCTGAAGCCTGGCGCGAAGCCTTTTCCGTGGCGCGGCGACGTCGACGGTCCATGGCAGACTGGAGATCATCCTCTTCATCCTCGAGGGCCTAGAGAAAAAAAATTGAATTGTTCAGCGTCGCCCCCAGACGCACAATGGGGAGAAGAATGCTCACGTTGAGGAACTGCTCCTCGGTGAGTCCATCGTCGTACTGGACCCTCTCCTTGACACGCTGGCCGCGGCCCTCCTCCTCCTGCAGCAACTCCACGGGCTCAATAATCACGTCGCGGCGGTAGACCTCCGGAACCTCGTCATCCGTCATGAGCCTCTCGGGCTTGGGTCCCGGAAGCCCAGACTGAGCCCACTGATCGATGGCCGTTTGCTCGCGCTCGCGGTCCATTCTCTGGAAGATGGGCAGCTCCGTGTCACCTCGGGCGAGGATCTCGTTAATCTCATCGTCGCCCATCTCGCCCGTGTCGTCCTCGTCGCTCTCCTCGACTTCAGCCTCGAGGAGCGAGCGCTATGGGCAAGATAGTTCTGTCAGCAAGACAGCCAAACAAGAAGGAGGACTGTCACGCACGAGAAGCGCCTCCTGCTCAGCCGCTGATGACTTGTTGTCGAACTTTCCAGCCTGGATGACCTTGCCGTCAATCGCGAGCTTGCCCTGCGCGGTCGCGAGAATGTCCTCCTCGATCGACTTGGAGGTGACGAGTCGGAGGATCTTAACGACCTTCTTCTGGCCAATGCGATGGGCACGGTCCTGTGCTTGAAGATCGGCATGAGGATTCCAGTCCGAGTCGTAGCTGCAAGGAGAAGGTGAGAGTCAGGGACGAGACGTCAGGGAGAAGACAAGAGAGAACAAAGATGCACATGATGACGGTGTCGGCCGTCTGAAGATTAAGACCGAGACCTCCGGCACGCGTCGAGAGGATAAAGATCTTGTAGGGCGAGTTCGGGGCGTTGAACTTGGTGATGAGATCCGTCCGGTCGTCGGCCTTGGTGGAACCGTCGAGACGGAGAAGGTTCTCGCCGTATCCGCGGTAGATGAGATAGTCCTCGAAGATATGCATAATGTTGACCATCTGGAAGAAGATAAGGACCTGCAAGACGGGAGGGAGGGACCGGGTCAGAAAAGGAGGAGGACAGTTAAGACACTTGGACCACGCACTCGATGGTCTGTCGCGAAGAGTTTGGGCAGGATCCGATCGAGGAGCTCAAACTTTCCAGAGCACCGCCAGAGCCGGTCATCCGAGATGCGCATCGGGTTTACAGTCTCCTCGACCGCCTCGAGGACGAAGGGATGGTTGCAAATCTTCCGGAGCTGCATGACCGTGTTGCTGAGACCCTTGACGATGCTCGTCTTTCTGTAAATGATACCGAGAGCGTCAGAGCCAAATTACAGGACAGAAAGGGAAGGGAGGGACGTGCCCGCTCTTATCAAGACCCTCGGATGCGAGGAAGCCGTGCTTGCGGTATGTCGTGTAAATCCGCTGCTGGAGAGCGCTCATCTTGCACTTGATGACCTTTTCAACCTTGTCCGGAAGCTCGCTCTCGACGTCCTTTTTGAGTCGACGGAGAAGGAAGGGCCGGAGGACCTTGTGTAGACGACGGATGATGAGAAGCTGCTCCTCCTCGTTGATGTCCATCTTGTCGGCACCGCCCGTGTTCGCAAAGGGAGTGTTAAACCACTCGTCGAACGACTTGACGGAGTTGAAGATCTTGGGGAGAACGAAGTTAAGGAGCGCCCAGAGCTCGGGGAGGTTGTTCTGGAGGAAGGAGAAAGCATCGGTCAGCTCAGGCTCGGACGAGAGAAAGGAAAGTAATTACACACCTGGAGCGGCGTTCCCGTTAGGATGAGCCGGTACCTCGAGGTGTAGTACAGCGAGAGCGTCTGGGAGAGCTTGCTTTGCGCATTCTTCATGCGGTGACCCTCATCGATGATCATGTGTATCCACTTGATCTTGCCGAGGAGCTGCTTTTCGCGGATGATATATTCGAACGTCGTGATGAGTACCTGGAAGTTGCCAGCCTTAACACGCGCCGCGGCATCCCGACGGGATTGAGGGGTGCCCTTGTAGATGACCGTCGAGACCGAGGGTGCCCACTTCTCGAATTCAAGCGTCCAGTTCGTGATGGTCGAAAGCGGGACGATGACGAGGTAGGGGCCCGGTTGCTTCTTCTTCTCGATAAGGAACGTGATGAGAGAGAGCGTCTGAATGGTCTTGCCGAGACCCTGGAGGTGGAAAAGCACACAGGAGGGTCAGCAGAAATCAAAATGATACGTCTTTTTAGGACCCACCATCTCGTCGGCGAGGATACCGTTGAGCCGGTTATTGTAGAGCGAGACCATCCATTGAAGTCCCTTGAGCTGGTACTCCTTGAGCTTGCCGCCGACAAGAATCGTCGGTTGCGTCGTGACCTTCTCCGAAATCTTGTGGGCGACCGAGTAGTAGTCCACCTTGTTCGGGTCCTCTCCGGGCTCCGGAGCCATCTTCTCTGCGCCAAAGAGCGACTCGTCGACAGCACCGTCCTCTGTCTCGAACGGCAGGACATGGGCATCACGGTGGATGTCGTCGTTCTGCTGGGCAACAACGGCCTGGGCGAGCGAGTCGAGGTACGAATCCGTCTGGCGGATAAGGTGCGTGATGCGAGTGTCCTTCGCCGTATCGATGAGCTTAAGGTAAGCCTCCTCGTCGTCGTTCTTGAGGGCCTTGAGACGCTCCTTCGACAGTCGCTCAATACGCTTTTGCTCCTCCTTCTCTGTCGAGACATGGTAGCTAAGGACGAGCTTGCCGAGCCTCTTGGATTTATCCTGTGCGGCCGATCCGGCGCGGACAAGCTCCCTCCCGTGGGCGCAGATACCCTGAACGTAGTCGAGTTGCTTCTGCTTCACCTTCTTGTCGCGCTCCATCCTCTGCTTGCGCTCGATCGACTCTGTGAGCCTTGCGTCGCGGAGCGTCTGCTTCTTGTTCCGCCGGAACGTCGTCCGGTCCGTCCCACTGACGAGCGCCGAGGCCGAGTTGAGCGACCTCACAACGTCCTCCCTCAGCTGGGCCTGCTTGTCCCTCAGCTGAAGAGCCTTGAGCTCAATGAGCGCCCGAATCTTGGCGTCCGAGGGCACAGATTGGATGAGCCCATTGACGTTCTCAGGTCCGCGGGCCTCGTCGTCCCCGAGAGTCGAGGGGAGGCGTTCGAGCTCCTCGATGCGCCACTGGATTCGGGTCTCGACGTAACGGTTGCGTTCTTCGAGGAGGAGGTAAGGATCGAGGCCGCTCGGCATGAGCGAAGGCACGAGCAGCTTCTGCTGCTTGGACGCGAGATAGGCCGTCGTCGGTGGTGGGCGGCGGAGGAGCGTGAGCGGGTGCGTGTACGCGTTGTAGGGATAGATGGCCGAGGACTCGTCCATCTCCATCACGTAGGGGAGCTCCGAGGAAGTGGCAGACGCCTGCTTGGCGGCTGCCGGTGTGGTGGCAATTGCAGGAGCAGGGGTTGTCGACGAGGAAGGCGTCGTCGTCGTGGGTTGCGGCTCGCCCCTGGCGAGCTTCTCGCGAGCATCAGCAGCGGCTGTGACGTCGGCCGATGACTCAATGAGCTTATTCTCGAGTGCCGTCGAAAGCTGACCGTCCGAGCCCTTTCCATCCTCATTCTCGAGATCCTTCTCCCAGCCAAAGTGGGTGACGGCCTGCTGAAGATGGGACGGGAGCGGGAGGCCGCGGTGGATAAGTCGGTACGCGTGGATCTGGGCTCGCAGCTGGGCAATGTGCTCCGGGCTCAGCGAGGAGAGCGAGTGCGACTGGCCGTTCGCTTTGGCGTTGGAAGCGGCGTTGTTGAGTCCGGCTGATGGATGGTGACACAGAGAAGGGGGAAGGGCGGCGGAGAAGGAGGAAGAGCAGATGAGGCGTCAGATCGACCAACAAAGGTAATGACCTTTCTCTCGAGGGCCTGCCATTCAGAAAGCGAGAGACGAAGAAGCTCACCCCCGTTCGCGTTGGACGCGGCGGTTGCAGCGGCGGCCTGACGCGCCTGCTGCTGGCTCCGGGCAAGTTGGCTGAAGGAGAAGCAACAGCGAGGGGGGAACAACGAGGAAGGACAGAACGAGAAGTGTCAGTAACATCTCCGGGCTCTCCAAGGATAAAGACGGGCAAGAAGACGAATGGAAGAAGCGCTCACTTCCACTCATGAGCCTTTTGGAAGAGGCCGATGAGACCCTGGAGCTGCTTCATGTCGTGCGACGTCTCGGGGGTGAGGCCGCTCGCGGAGAGCGAGCGGTAGCGCTGGAAAGAGGATGAGGGGGAAGACGCGACGCGTGCAAGTAGTCTAGTCAGCTGGGTGGTCCCTCTTGCCCCTCGTTCCCTCAACACGGCTGGCTGCTGCTCAAACTCACCTCGACGACCATAGACATCTTCTCCTTGGTGAAGGTGCTGAGCATTTCAGGTGTCAGGCCCGGCGGAAGCGGCGGGAGACCGCTCGGCAGCTGGACGCTTCCCGGCGGGGCGACGCCGTGCTGCTGCTGCTGCTGGAACTGCTGCTGCTGAGGCGTTGGCTGCTGCTGTCCCTGGCCGTTGCGGGTAAGGTTAGCGGTGTTGAAGGCCGCGTCGGACTGTTGATGAGGCTGGCCGAACGCGGCGTTGGTGGATGGGCCGCCATTGGCGAGCGGCGGCTGCCCAAAGGTCGGCGTAGAGCCGTCCATGCTGACCGGCGAGGCGACGGGCGGGGCGAGGAGGTATGGGACGGAAAGGGTGAAAGAGGACTAGAGGGGGGCTGTTCCTCAGTGGATGGCCGAAGGAGAATGAGTGGATGAGGTGGGTGCGTCCGGTGTCGACGAATGGACGCGACGACGCGAATGAGGAGAGGGACGGGAAAGAGAGGGGGAAGGAGGGGGCCGAATGAGACGGTCGTGGAGGGCGGGCGAAAGAGAGAGACTGTGAGCGCGAGGGAGCGGCACGCCTGCCGTTTCGGGCGACAAGCTTCGTCTTTCTCCCGGGTTCCGTCGTCATCGCAACCATGCAGGGGTCATTGACGACACCTGCTCTCGCGATAGGAGGGCAGTGAGATGGAGAGGTGTTCGTGTAGCGTTTCCTCAATTCGATGGCTTCGACAAATCTGCGCCTGCCTGGAATGCATGCGCGCGCGCGTAGTCACTTCGCTCAAAGCTGATCCATCTATCTATAGCACAGGAAGCCACGCCTTCTACTTGGGAGGAAGGACCGCCGAAAGCCTGTCGAGAGCGAGAAAGGCGGTCAGAGCTGTCGCTTTACTTGTCACAATATCATCGAGTAGGCGGGAACGCACCAGGCTCCGATGTGTTTGATCTCCTCCGGGGAGGTAGAGTGACCCATCCCAGGGTAGCTCTTGAAATCGACACCCTTTCCGCCAACCGAAGTCGCCTCGGGAAACCCGAGCTCGCCCTTAAGGAGCTTGACAGATGCCTCTCCGACTGAGGTAACCAAGGACGAGAGTGGTATCAGCATTGTCTGTCAGGCTCAAGAGGCGCGTAAAGGCCGCACATTGATAGTTGACCACGGGGTCGGCTGATGAGGAAAAAGTCGTTCAAGGAGTTCAGCGAGTTTAGTTTTAACGAGGGCAAAAGAGTACGTCGACAGACCTTTGCCATGTCCCCAGAAGATAGGGAGCTCCTTGGCGTTCGGTTGGAGGCGGGAGTGGATCGTCGCCCGCATAGGGAGCCATCCCGAGAGAGCTGAGTTTGGAAGCAATATAGGTGTGAGCGAGATCCAACTTGAACGAATGAGGGTCGCGTGGACCTACCGATGATGCCGCCTTGAGAGGGACGAGAGAAGACATATCTTCAGCTCAAGACCAAGAATTCATCAAAGAGCCTTGCAAACGCACCAACGGCGCTAGCAATCTCCTTGCCCTTGCCATCGTGGTCAAGAAGGCCCGAAAGCAGACTGAGGGCGCAACCCTGGGAGAAGCCACCGATCTGTCGAGGAGTGACGACATCATCAAAACTGGTTCACGGTGAGCGTCGTGACGTCCGGACGTACGACAGTGCGATGCTTGTCGATGTCAAGGGAGTTTTGGAGGATGAGCGACTGGATCTGCTTCATCGAGGACTCCATGCCAGAGACTGAGGAGAGAGAGCATGCGTCGACAGGTTAACGAGATTGCAGAGTGCTGTCTTCCGGTGACAACACCCACCGTCTTCGGACGCCGGGTCCGTGAGCTTCTCAAGTTGAGTGAGATCGAACCTGGAAGGCGTAGTCAGTCATCCGAGGAGATTCAGAGTGGCGGCAAGTCTTACCAGGATGGCATTTCCTGGCCGTAAGCGAGTGCAACACGCCTGAGATGCAAGTCGCGTAAGAGCGCGAAGGTCAGCGACATGTGGACACTCAGTCTCTTTCACGAAGGCGCACAACTGACTGAATTGGGCTGTTGGGCAGGATCCATTTGACATGAGGCAGCTGAGGAGCAAGCATCTTGGCAACCGGGAGCCATCCCTGGGATGAGAGTAGCGAGGAGGCAGGTGAGAAACGATTGCGCGCCGCCAGCCTGTAACAAGCAAGCTTTCCTACGCACGGCACCGGAATCGCCGAGTCCATGACAGAAGATCACGGTTGCCGACCATTTGGCCGTGGGAGCGACGGTCAGGAAGGTAAGAGGAGGCATGGAGGTGGACGTTATAGGTGAAGTTGGGATGACGGTCCGTGCCGCCCCGCGTCCCCTTGCTACGTTCGACCTGTCTTCATTCTCCCGTAACCTCCAACACCTTGATGCCCTAACGACTCGAACGATGGCCCCTTCCTCTTGCATGCTTGCATATGACCTGCGCAGCCTCCTCCGGTCCGCCTTCCTTACAACTGTCGGCCCATCCTCAATCCCGACAGGCTCCTCTTCTCTCCGCGCGTCGTTCTCGTCCTATTCGCTTCGGTCTCCTACTTTTCTGGCCGGCTCTTCCTTTCCGACTTCCCTCCGGTTTTCTTCACAGCAAAGGACGACGCTGCCTTCGCGGAGGTCCTTTCATGTCTCGCCTGCCCGGAGCGCATTTGTCCTCGACAGCTCGCACCACGACCAGGTCGTCCAGATTCTGAAGGCTAAGATCGAGGATCGAGCCGAGCTTGTGAAGCAGGTGCGTCCCTCGCCTAAAAGGTAGAGCTTGTCCGCTCGAGGCTCATCTGACTAGGTGTTTGTTGTCAGGCGGAGGAGGCCCTCGGTGTCAATGCTCGAGAGTCCTCAAAGCTCGGTCGAAAGCTCAAGAACCTTGACCCGTTGAAGGAAGCATACGACGAGTATCTGGCTTTAACAGAAGTGGGTGTCGTGAGATCTTCCTTTCTTTTCTCTCCTCAAACGAGGGACTCCGCATGCTCTTCGTGCAGATGGGCGCGAAGTCGTTTCAGTGTGGCGCTGCCACCACTCCCGATCACGACTGACGCCAGCTCCCCTTTTTTTTTTCCCTCCTCCAGTCCATTACAGAATCTGAAACTCTCCTCAATGACTCGGACCCAACGATGCGAGAAATGGCTGAGGAGGAAATTGCCTCCGCTCACCAAGCGCTCGATACCCTCCTCTCTCGTACCGTCCCCCCCCTCCTCCTCCCCCCACTCCCCTCCTCTTCCCTCAGCTGCATCCTTGAAGTCAAAGCCGGGGCAGGAGGAGACGAAGCCGCGTTGTTCACGGAGGAGATCCGGAGCATGTACCTCAAGTTTGCGCAAGCTCAAGGTTGGAAGGCCAAAGTCCTGAGCGAGACAGAGCAGGGAATCAAGGGGATTCGGGAGAGCCATATTGAGATCAAGGGCGATGGGGCGTACGGGAAGCTGAGGTGGGAGGGGGGTGTTCATAGAGTCCAGAGGATCCCGGTCACAGAGAGCAAGGGTCGGATGCAGACGAGCACAATGGCGGTCATTGTAAGTAGCGCCTCTCTCTCGGCATCCTGTGATACCTAGCGGCTGACGTCGACTCTCCGTAGGTACTTCCCATCGACGAGAACCCGCAGGTGGATGACCTCGCCTACGTCGACGAGAAGGAGGTCAAAGTCGAAGTAATGCGTGCCTCGGGCGCTGGAGGACAGCACGTCAACAAAACAGAGTCGGCCGTCCGGCTCACCCACATCCCGACCAAAATCTCTGTCAGCATGCAGGACAACCGATCGCAACACCAGGTAAGTTTGCGCGGCTCTTCACTTACTCTTCCAACGGCACCTCACTGACGGGCCGCCCCTGTATCAGAACCGTGCCGATGCGTGGGTCATCCTCCGAGGACGGCTCTACGCCGCTCGACTTGCCGAAAAGCAGGCCCAGGACCGCATCACGCGCAAATCGCAAATCCCAGGGATGGACCGGGGAGATCGCGTCCGGACGTGGAACTACCCTGGCGTGAGTTTCTTCTGCCCCTACTCTCCTGCTGCTCAGCACTGAAATTGACTTTCTGCACCCAGGACTACATCCGAGATCACCGAGCTGAATACACCGCCACGGGTGTTGGTCGGGTCCTGGCGGGTCCAGGACTCGAGGAGATTGTGCAGATCCTCGCGGACTATCATCTCACGCTGCGGTTGAGAGGTCTGCTTGAGGGCGTGGAGATTGACGCGGAAGACTAGATCAAATCATAATGGTTTATATGTGACCTCCGTTTCACAGCCGTCTGTGAAGCAAAAGTTTCGGACAAGATGTACATATCGTCATATCTGGGTCGAATGACGTCCCTCATCCCAGTGAAGCCAAGGGGCAAGAGGTGACGCGGATGGTTTCGCGCGAGGAGCGTCGTCGTCTCCACTCGCGCATGACCTCTCGTCTCGTAACCTTCCCGCTTTCTCCATCCTCCTTCCATCAATCACCACCCCCCCACCCCCTTACTCCCCTTCAAACTTTCCACTCTACCAACCAGCCATGGCCGTGAGTGCTGGCCCTCAAGACCAAGGGCAAGAGGTCGTCGAGCCTGGCGAGCTGACTTGTTTGGTCTCTGGCCTCGTTGGTTATCCCCACTTGCCTGCTAGTCTTACCTCGTCAGTGCTCGCCCAGGCCGTCGCCATTGGTCTGATGCTCCCAACTGATAGTCATATCACCTGATCTTTCCAGGCCCAAGCCAAGGATGTCAGCCGCTCATTCTCTTCCCCACGAGGCACGCTCAGTCACAAGCGCTGACGTCTCCCCGTAACTCCGCTTTCCTCTCTCGACCTCTTCTCTCATACCCCCTTCACACTTCCCGCTCCTTCTCTAGGCCGTCGTCAACCTCGTCCACAGCCATCTTGACCCGGACGCCGACGTCCAACTGCCACCTGGCGCAACTATTAAGCAATCCGAGAAGCCCGTCGATGACGTGGGCCTCGTAGCGTTCACGGCCAAGGAGGTCAAGCACGAGGTGAGTTCGAGCTAAGCTAGAGCTTGCGAGATGATGGATCCATCTTCTGACATGCATTTGGAAAACGTGCCAGATCCTTGTCAAGCTCAACCAGCTTCGTCTGGATGACGCGAAGCACGGACTCGGGGAGGTCAAGGCGCTCTTTGACGAAGTCGGAGAGGACAGGTACGTCGGATACGATGACGCACCAGTGCTTCGGTTGCGGTTGCGATGCAATAAATGAGCAGGGGTGAAAGAGATAGCCGGAGTAGGGGATGGTTGAAGTCTGGAGGAGAAGGATGCATGACGGACCATGACGGTCGAAGGCGGAGAGGAAGAGTGTATCCTTCGCATCCGAGCGGCGAGTGCTGACGAGTTTTGCTGACCATCTCCCCTCGTGGCTGGAACCAAACCTCTTGTTTCCCAAATAGCATTCAATACTGTGTGTCCGGAGACAGTTTCTCCGTTGTTCGGCTTTTTTTGAGAAGGGCGAACTGACAATGTTGCCCTTCCATCCCCGTGTGTCCCCGCAATGGGTAATCACCTGCGGTCGCCTTGACCTTTCGGCTCTTGCTCCTGCGACCCTTCTTCAGACAAGCCCATCTCGTACCTCGTCATCGCTGTTCCTCACGGAGATGACTATATCGGCAAGATCCAACTTGACGACGAGGGGCACTGCATCCACGGTTGGTTGAGAGAACGTTAAGGCGGGCCTTAAGGGGCATCGCTAACTTCTCCCTCTCTTGTCCGCTATTTCCTCGCCGCCCCCACCCTCGTTGCACCCGCTCCCAGTCCGCGTCTTCTCTCCCCCAGGTGGCAAAGGCCGTGAGTCGTCAGCTGTATGAGTCGTTATCCAGCAGACACATCCATGCGTCTGCACCGCGCTTCATGTGTTCTGACGGCCTGCGCCGGCAACCTGATATCCCACCCCAGCCTTCAAGTTTCACTCGATCGATACCCGCCCGACCGAGGACGGCGGCGCGGTGTTCAAGCCCTCTGACAAGGTTGGTAGTTGTAAATTTGGACGCGGTCAACGTCATCACTCGTTCAGCGAGCATGTGTGACTCTGTCCACGACCTGACTGAGCCTCGGGGACTCTGTTTACGAGCTGACCGAGCCTCGGCTTTGGGTGACTACACCTCTCTCCCCTCCACGCAGCTCAAGTACTTTGAGTACTAAAGAATAAGACGATGAGCAGGGTGGCAAACGGCACCAAAGAAGATAAGACTGAACTTGAGATCGATGATGATTTGCTGCAATCCATACGTATCCAATTCTGCCCGGGCACTGTGTGTACCCGACAGAGCGACGAGATAGTACCCGGGACCGAAGGCCAGCATGTGTTCTAAGTGGACGGCGATAGTTTGCCCGAAGGTGTCAGCCCGTGAACCCGAGCGAATGCGGGGGGTGGGCGGGCAGACGGCGAGGGATCGTTGGTGCAGGGTGGTTGCGGAGAAGGGGCCGCCTCGGGGTTCTTGGCGGATCTGACAGGCAGGTCTCCTGTCTCCGAGCGAGTCTTTCTCTAGCCCCCACGTCTCTGCTCAGACTTTTGTGCTCTCCTCTCCAACAGCCGCCTGCCTGACCCTTTTCCTCCCCCCGTCCCTGACGAATACGCACAGGTTGTGCCAGAGGGTGGGTTGCGCAAGCCAGGTCACCTAGACTCCCTCGCCTGCGTCTGCCGGCGGCCGTCTTGAGAGGGGATCGGCCCACCTCGTTTGTCTCCCGCAGCGCACTTCATGCCCTATGGGAGACGGCCGCCGGCCGGACCCCTTCGTGGCGCTCTGTCCCTTGTCTTTCGCTTGATTGAGCCCTAGCCAGACCGCAAGCGTGCGAGCGACACCTGTCCCTTCCGTGCATGGTCCTGACGCCTCCTCTCTCTGCCATCCAGACAGACACCCACAATCAGCAGCCAAACGAAGCCAGGGAAGGAAGCTGCCTACACACCCATCACCTGTCATCACCATTCCTCCACCGTCAGCAGCCCATATCGCATCATGTTGTCGGCCCAGGTCGACAACGCCAACCGTATACGAGCCGTCGTCGACCCCATAGAGGCAGGGAGCGACGGCGGCGGACTACATCCAAACAGCGACACCAGCCACCGCCGGCCTCGCCTCGACTCGACACCACACCCGCCTGGCTTCCTCCCAGACGAGGAACCCTCATCATCCCAGTCGTCTTCACCGCCGTCCGCCAGCGATGACCTCGTCCTTCGCGGACGCGTGGCCCCTTTGGAGCTCATCGTGCTTCTCGCGCTGGGGGGAGCTGTCCTCGTACGTCGGGGCTCCCTTAGTTCCGGCCTGCCCATTCCGATGCAACGCAACGCTAGCGGCCACAGGCTGATCCGTCCGCTCTTCTCCCGGCCCACGTTCGCTTCCTTCCTTCTTTGCCGTCGTACCACAATCCTCTATCGACCCGCTTGCCCACCGCAGTCCGTGATGGCGACCCTCGCCCCAGGCTGCGTCGCCCGCCACCTCGTTGATAGGGACAGACGGCCCGCGCCTCCCCGTCGACACCGTTCCAGGTCGCTCTCTCCTTCGACCTCGGCGAGGACGACCTTCCCTCCTCTGAATGGGTCGCCAGTATGGCCCTCGGGCTCGCATCGCTCGGCATCACTCTCGTCGACGTCGACGTGGGCATCCTCAATCGCAACCTTCTCCGAGCCCCCTGCTTCTGCGATTGGAGGTGGCGGTATCTTGCGGGCTAGCCGATCTCGCCCGAATCGGGGCAACAAGCACGTTTCGTTCAGCCTCCAAAACTCTGCGGCCTTAGTCTACGAAGACTACTCGGACCCTCTCGTCAGCGATCCGGAGGAGGAGAAAGAGGGGAACCTCACGATAGAAGACATCCTCGAGGGCGGAACCGGCATCGCTGTGGCGCCGCTCCCCCTTCGCCCCTCGCTGCCAGCCGCGGCGCGTCAACGGTTCGTCGTGCAGCCTCATTTAACAGCCTCGGAGGAGGTCAAAGGGGACGTGGGGCGTTCTAGGAGGGGGATTTCCGGCTCCCCGAAGCACAAGGTACGTCATCTTTCCCCTGAAGGCCGAGGACGTCACTTCCACCGCAGGCAAGCTCCGCTTCATCTGACTGAACATCTCTCCCCTTTTCCCTCCCGTTCTTTCCCACGCTGACAGCCCAAATTTGAGGATTCCGCATTGATCTCTTCCTCGGCGAAGTGCATTTACTCTAGTCGCTGCTCATCAGAGGCGTTTTCGAGGCCAGCAAAGCTGGACACCACTACCACCTCCTCTCCTCCCCTCGACTACTTCTCCAGCACCTTCTCCTCGTCCTCCTCGTCCTCCCTGTCGGACTCTACTCCCCAACCCGTGCCACATCGCCCGTCGCGGCTGCTGTGGCGGCGTAAGTCAGCCGGTCCTTGACCGCTGAACCGACATCACACCCGTCATCACCTCCCTTGCGTCCCTTTCATCTCATCTTCGTAGACATCCACCGCACAATTAGAGCAATCCCTGTTTCCTCCTTTGCATTTTTTAAGTCTATTTCTGTTGTCTTTTTCTTTGCATCACGCCGGACACTACAACAGGCTAGTCGGCTGTCCCACCCCCACCTCGTCCTCTCCCACTGTAACGTCTTCCCACCACTGCCAATTGCACGACATATACCTCAGCTTCACATCATCCAGATAGCATCGTCATGGATATACATGAGGAGGAGAGGGGCAGCATCTTGAGACGGAGCCAACGGGAGGCCGTCGGCACGGGCTTGACGGGGGAGCGTCCGCGTCCGCGCATTTGCACGTCAGACCAGGAAGTCTGCTACTTCCTCGTTGACCTGCTCTTGCGTACATCTTGTACGGAAATCGGTTCCTACATCAAGGGCTGACGTTAAAAATGGGGCCGAATGCGTGCTTTTATGATCACAATCCATCAGCCGCTACCGCTTCGGCCGAAGGTGATCCGTGCTCATCCTTGGCCCGTCTACTCCTCTGTCGCCATCGACATTCGTCTTTGGCGTCGTCTTTCCGAATTGACCGTGTCGACGCCTTTCGCCTCAGCTTGACTCGACCCCTTCTTTCTTTGTCGCCTTCCAACCTTAGTTCCGACAACCCGCAAACCATCATCCACACCACCCCAACCCCCTCCCCCTCCCTTCTCTTCCTTCGTCTTCTACTCTGATTATGTCCAACATCACCAAGCAGAGAAGGAACTCGGTCGTTGCCTCGGAGCCTCAGCACAGGTAGGTCAGCGCGCGCCTTCGTTCGTTCGCTCGCTTCCTCGACGTTGTCGCCGCCTACCCCCTCTGGCATCGAGGCCTATCTAGACCTGGGCTGTCTCGACAGCTCGCCTCGCAAGTGCATAGTTGAGAGGGGAGGAACGGGCCTGGTCAAGCGAGCTAGCTGTCTGCTTCCTCTGGGATCACCTGCTGACGTCGTTGCTGTCTCTTTGCTCTCCGTCTTCCGTTTTCCGTCTTCCCTCTCTCCCTCACTTGGCCTCTGCGTATCTGCTTCCCATCCCACCAGCATTCCGATCCCCCTGAACACCCAGGCTACGCTCTCCTCTCCCGTCTCGTCCCCTCCCAACAAGTCGTTCTTCTCGACGTCGCCTATCGCCTCCTTCGCCGCCAGCGGCATGCTCCAAAACAAGCCCTCGCCCTCCGCCCTTCCCTCGCTCGGCACTGCTCGCCAGCCGCGGACGCTCAAGCCGCTCGGTTCTCAGGAGGTCAAGGTCCTCCTTCTCGAGAACATCTCGGCGGGCGCCGTCCAGGCTTTCCAGGCTCAGGGCTACCAAGTAGAGCACTACACCAAGGCGTGGACGGAGGAGGAGCTCCTCGCCAAGATCGGCGAATACCACGCCATCGGTATCCGCTCCAAGACCAAGATGACTGAGAAAGTCATCAAGGCCGCCACCAAGGTGGGTTCTCAAGTGTCTTGTTCTTACGGGCTCTGGGAGGCTGGTGTCCGCAAGCCTTCTTTGCCTAGACCATCTTCGCAAAGCCCGAGCACTTGCCCCCCCTTCCCCCCACCTAGCTTCTCTCCTTTATTGACACTTGGGCATCATTCCACACTAGCTCCTCGCCATCGGATGCTTCTGCATCGGAACCAACCAAGTCGATCTTTCCGCCGCCGCTCACGCCGGTATCGCCGTGTTCAACTCGCCGTTCTCCAACTCTCGCTCCGTCGCCGAGCTCGTCCTCGCCGAAGTCGTCTGCCTCTCCCGGCAGCTCACCGACCGCGCTCGTGAGATGCGTGAGGGCGTCTGGAACAAGGTCTCCAAGGGCTGCTGGGAGGTCCGCGGCAAGACTCTCGGCATTGTCGGTTACGGCCACATCGGAACCCAGCTTTCCGTCCTCGCTGAGGGTAAGTCGGGCGTGCAGTAAGACAGGGTGTTCGCATAACTAGGCCTGACAACATCCCTGTCCAGCCTTCGGAATGCAGGTTATTTATTACGACGTCGTTCCCATTATGCCTCTTGGATCCGCCCACCAGGTCGACACCCTCCCCGAGCTCCTCTCCCAGGCGGACTTCATCTCACTTCACGTCCCGGAGCTCCCGGAGACGAAGAACATGATCGGCGCGGCCGAGATCGCTCAGATGAAGGACGGTTCGTACCTCATCAACAACGCCCGCGGTACCGTGGTCGACCTCGACGCCCTCGCCTCGGCGCTCGAGTCCGGCAAGCTTGCGGGAGCGGCCGTCGACGTCTTCCCCAAGGAGCCCGGAGCCAACGGTCCTTCGTTCAACGACAACCTTAACCCGACGTTCTCCTCTCGGATCCAGAACGCCCCGAACACGATCCTCACTCCGCACATTGGTGGCTCGACTGAGGAGGCTCAGCGGATGATCGGCCAGGAGGTCTCGACGGCGCTCACGAGGTACATCAACTACGGTTCTTCAGTCGGCGCCGTCAACTTCCCGGAGGTCGACCTGCGGGCGATTGCTATGGAGGATGAGCGACACGTCCGTATCTGCCACGTCCACAAGAACGAGCCTGGTGTTCTCCGCGCGATCAACGAGATCTTCGCCGTAAGTCTCTTGCCCCCGTGCTTTGGAGCTTTGGCCTGTTCCTGAGGATCATCCTGTCATCCCCCTCTGCAGGACCACAACATTGAGAAGCAGTTCTCCGACTCCCGCAACGACCTCGGTATCGCCTACCTTCTCGCCGATATCTCGGGTGTCTCCGAGTCGCAGACGACGGCCATCTACGAGGCTGTCGCCCACACGAAGCAGAACATTCTTACCCGGTTGCTCTGTGCGTAACTCGCTCTCGACCGCTCTTGACCGTTCTCCTGAAAGGACAACCAGCTGACACAGACCTCCCATTCCAGATTAAGTGTGGCGAAGCGAGATAACACGTGCGCGCGCGTGCGGAGATGGAGGGATGATGATAGACGGAGGAGGACGACGACTTCCGTCTTTTTGCTTGCAGCCAGCTATATGTTCTCTATTCTTCCTTTTTTTTTTTCCTCTTTCAATATTTCACAGACCTGCATCGGACCATCTCAGAGAGAGAGAGGGGCCAAGAGAGAGGTGACATGAGTGTAATGAGCCATCGGTCGCTGAGGAACAGACGCGGGTGTGTGCGGCGGCTGAGAGAGGTTGACGAGAGCAAGCGGCTCTCCTGCTTGACTCTCGACCACGTCCTTGTCCCGCTCGTCGGGCATAACCAACATCCTCATTTACACCCTCTTCCCCCCAGCAATCCACCACCGGTTTCCACCCCTTCCCTCCCGATGCACGTCCGCTCCTCGACGCCTAACGCTCAAAATGGCGGCGGCCATGGCGGACGCAAGGCGGGCCTCAACGGCAACCACCTCCTCAACTTCTCCCTCCCAACGAGGCAGGAGCGACCGGCTGCTCCAAGGAGGAGCCGCAAGGCTGGCGGCGGAGAGGGTGCCCGATGGCAGATCTTCAACAAGGAGAAGGTAAGGAGAGGCGGGGCTTCGTCGTGATCCTCCTCGCTCGCTTGCCGGGCGGGCACCTCCACCGGTCGGCGAGCGAACAACCCCGGTCAACGGTCGGCAGTCGAACGAACACATAACTGACTGACCATCACTGTGACGGTCTCGCTCAGTTTGTGAATGCCTCGTTCCGGTTCATGATGAAGCCTACGGGCGACTATACCGCTCATTTCACGGACAGTGATATGTACGTTGATCGGTCTCTTTGCTCACATCGCAACCTCGCCTGTCTCGCTCGCCCCCACGTCCACTTGCCCCGCACACTAACTGTACCCCCCCATCTCAGCTTTTTCCACTGGCCTGACATCCTCCAAATCTTAATCCCGCCGCCCGTTCCGACACTGCTCGGCGCGCCCAAAGTCAGCGCCGCCGCCACGAGCGCCGCGCTCACAGGTCTCTCGCTTCCTAGCTGTCCGATCTGCCTTGGGGTGCGTGGTCGCTACCATGTGTCGTTCCGTCTCATCGATCCAACTGTCTCAGGAGACTCTCAGAACTGTCGCTGATTCTACGCGCTTCGGAACCATCGACAGGACCCCGTCGCACCGCGCATGACCAAGTGCGGGCATGTCTATTGCTTCAGCTGCGTCCTCCACTACCTCGCGCTTTCGGACGAGAAGTTTGCCAAGTGCCCTATTTGGTGAGGGTCCCATCAATGATCTCTTGGTTAACTTCTGGGTAGAACGCTTATCGCACACACTTTTAATATTCTTAGTACCGACGCCGTCTGGCCCAAAGACCTCAAGTGTGTCGCCTGGGCTCCCACCGCGAAGGAGCCGACGACAACGACGACCGTCACTGGACCCACATTTGACGCAGCCGTGCCAGGATTGGACTCTAGTGTCGCTCTTTCGAGTGCGGAGGCGACCGGTCCCTCCACCTCCTCATCCAACCTCACCACCCATCTCCTCCGCCTTGTCCAACGGCCTCAGCACACCTCGCTTGCCCTCCCCCGCTCCTCCACCTGGCCCTCCCCCGCTATTCCACCCCTCGAAACACCCTACGCTTTCCTCCCGGATGTCTCCACGTTCGCGCGGTTTATGCTCGCGACGCCCGAGGAACTCGTCCGTACGCTTGAGCGAGACCTCCGTGAGCTCGAGACTGAGCGGCGCGTTCAGGCTCGAGCTGGAGAAGATGCTGTGGGGTTGAGTTTCTTGGATGCTGCAAAGGGGAAGGTAATGGAGCAGATTGCAAGGGCGAAGAGTGAGCTGGCGACCGAGACTGTGAGGAGGAAGATGGAGGAGGTGGTGGCGCTTGCTGAGGGGGCGGAAAGGAGGGGCGCAGTGGAGAAGGAGAGGGTAGAGAAGGAGATTGCGAGACGGCACCAAGAGAAAGAGGCTCGGCTGTCGGCAGCAGCAGTTGCTGCTGCTGCTCCTACAGGAGCGTCATCGCCCAAGCTGTTGGCCGCTACGCCTTCTTGGGATGGTTTCACCGAACCGACAACCGCTGCCACTGGATTCGAGCCTATTCCTCCGCCAACAACAACGTTGCCCCCGCCACCATCATCGGGCGGGGGAGCTCTTCCATCGTCTTCTGACTCGGCCGCAGCGCCTTCCCTTCTTCCGCCCTCATCATCGACGGTATCCGACCCCTCGGTTTCTTTCCCTTCCTTCTCCTCCTCACGACCGCCCAAATCCAAGCCCAAGCCTCGACTGCCCCCTCCGGCGCCTGAGCCGTCGTTCTTCTTCTACCAGAGTTACACTGGTCTGCCGATCTACCTTCACCCGTTAGACATTCGTATCCTTCTTCACGAGCACCGGTGCTATTCTGCCTTCCCGGGGACGCTCGAAGTGGCCGTCGAGGCGGCTGAAGAAGGAACTAGTGCGTATTTTCCCTTCAGTGCTGTCTCTTTCTCATCCGGTTGGCGGAGATAGCTCAACCGCCTTCCCGCCTTCCCGCCTTCCCGCCTTCCGTTCCAGTGAACGACGATCTTCGCCGCCGCTGCAAGTACCTCGCCCATCTCCCCACGGGCGCCGGCCTCGTCTTCCTCGAAATCAACCTCCCCAAGCTTGTCTCCCCTCAAACGCTTGCAGCCTTCGAAGGCCCGCTCAAACAGCGGCGCGCTCGTCGACGAGAGCGCGGGAAGCGCGAGGAGCGCGAGCGGAAGCGCGCGGAGGAGGCCGATCGTGAGAGGGAGGGCAGCGAGCGGCGGGCGGTCGGGATGCTCTCGGAAACGAGGAGGAGCAGCACAAGGGAGGACGTCACGGCTGCTGCTGGGGCGGACGACTTTGAGGCTGCGTTGGAGAGGAGTCTGAGGGAGAGCCAACCGGGCTTCGATCACGATCTTGCGGGGTCGACCCACCCTCCTTCAGGGTCAATCCTCTCGTCCTCGCCGCCTACAGGAGACTTCGCCGCAGGATGGGGGACAGGAGGCGGCGGCCGGTCCTTCGCCTCGACCGTCGGCAGCGGTGGAGGTGCTTCCCCGGGCGTTGCGACTTGGGGCATGGCCCCTCGCGACGGTCGACGCAGTGCGGCCGACCAAATCCTCGATGAGGCTGAGCTCACCGCGCTCTGGCGGCAGTTCGACACCGTCGAGGGCGATCGAAACCGACGGGAGCGCGAGGGGGAGAGCGAGGTCAACAGTGGAGGAGCCGTCTCTGCGCCGGCAGCGACGGGTGGTGGGGCAGGGCAGAAGAAGAAGAAGAAGGGACAGAAGGTGTTCCTTACGGGTGGCGGGGGACGCGGGGCGCGGTGATCCTGAGCTGACTTGTGAGAGATATCACATGGAGATGCAGATCCATCGAATAGACGGACGAAAGATGAGCGAGCTTCTAGCAGTAGAAGAAGTGAGACAAGAGGTCGAAAGAAAAGAAAGCAAACATAGAGGGGGTGGAGGGAGGGAGATGAAGAAGAGATGGCCTGTACAACAGCGAAGGGAGGGGAAAATGTGCAAGGCGAATGCGACAGAGACGAAAAAGCAATCGAGCAAGAGGGACAATCAGACGACGACGATGCCGTCCATGGCCGACTCGACACCGCCGTTGACAGGGCAGATAACGTCGAAGACGGCGGTTCCGTTGATGCTCGGCTTGCCCACGACGATGTTGGACGACGGGGACCGGAGGTCGTCAAAGTCGCCGTGGAGAGTCGCCTCGGAGAGGAACGCCGCCGTGGTCTCGAACGAAGCCTTGAGGAGGGGCGACGACTTGGACGAGATACCCGTCCGGTTGAACGGCTTGTAGCCTCCCTCGTGTGTCATGTAATCCGCGAGGAGCGAAAGGTGACGATAGTCAATGACGATACCATAGACGCCGAAGACCGCCGAGACCTCATTGATGATGCTTGCCCGGGCGGCCTCGACTCCGTACGTCCGAAGGATGGCGGCGATGTCGTTCGACTTGATGAAGTTGAGGTCGACGGCCTCATCGGCATACTCCCACATTGCGTGGAAGTTGGAACCCTCGGTGAGGAGGGTGCGCTGAGGAGAGGAAGACACACAAGATCAGCGGAACTGAGTCGGCTGGCCAGAGAAGAAACCCGAGCTCACCTTGCCGTGCTCCCAGCTCTCATCGTCTCCCAGACCGTTCCTCAGCCGGATCGCACGCTGGATGTGCGGGATCTGGTGGATGACGGCCTTCTTGCAGCACCGCTCCATGACGTCGACAATGAGGAGCTTCTGCGAGTCTCCAGGGAACTGAAAAAGAGAGAGACGTCAGAAGCGTCCAAAGGGGAACAGAGAGAACGAGGAACACCTACAGCAATATCAAACTCGCAGGATCGGCCTTCCTTGACATCAAAGTTGAAGCGAGAGACGTAGCGAGCGGCGGAGATGAAGGCCGTCTCAATCTGCTCGTTGCGCGCAACAGTGGCGGCCTCGAGGGCAGCCTTAGCGGCAGCCTCGTCGGCGTCCTCGTCATCGGGGAAGTCGCCCTCGATGTCGTCCGGGTCGCGCTCGCTGCCGTCCGAGTCATCGTCATCGTAGGTGGCAGCCTCCTTGCCCTGCGCCTTGCGCTTAGCGTCATCGGCATCGCCGTCTCCAGCGTCCGATTCAACCTCAGCACCGGCGAGGTCACCCTCCTGCTCGAGCTCCTCGTTGAGGTGTTCGTTGACGGTGCCTCGCGGGACGCGTACGGCCTTGCCCTTACCAACTCCCTCAAGGTCGTTCTTGAGCATCTTGCCGACCTCCTTGAGCTCGCGGAGAACCTCGTTTCGGATGTGAAGTCCGAGCGAGTGCGGGAGAGCATCGAGGATCTGCTGAGGGGTGAGATTGTGTTCCTCGAGGTACTCCTCGGCAGGGAAGAAGTCGAGGAGAACGGTGTAGGTGCGGGACCGGGACTGGCCGTTGGCGACCGTCTTGCTCGAGAGTCGCTCCGTGACGGTGACCTTCTCGACGAGCTCGGAAAGCGTGACCCGTTTGGCGTCCTTGATAAACAGAGCGAGATCCTCCTCGGCGACGTGGTCCTTGATCGGGAGCTTCATCGATGGCGTCTTGGGGTTGGCAGACGCCGTCATGACGAGCTCACGAAGACGGGGGATACCGAGCGTGACGTTGGCGGCTCCGTGACCAGCAAGATGGAACGTGTTGAGCGTCATCTGGGTCGAAGGCTCTCCGACACTGGTGAGAAGGAAAGATCAGCAAAGAAGAAAAAGAAGAGGCAGGAGGCGGAGTGAGGTTTGGCTCACCCCTGGGCGGCAAGAAGACCGACGGCCTCTCCCGGGTCGATGAGTGCCCGCATGTAACGAAGTTGCATCATCGTCTGGAACTTGTCCTTCTCCATGCCCCAAGGGGACTCGGTCGGGTCGGCAAGCGCGTTCTTTTTGCGCTTCTTGATGAGAAGACCGTCCTTGTTGGAGTCGCGGTACTCCTGGAGCGAGGCGGCGTACTTCTCGCCCATAGATCCGAGGTACTGGGCCGGAGAGAGCGTCGCTAGCGCCGGGTCGTACTTGTTGGGCTTCTTAGCGGCCTTCTTCATGTGCGCCGGACCCGTCGTGTCGTCGATGCGACCGGCAAGCTCGAGAGGGTTGTACCGGAGAAGGAGCGACTGGTGGTTGGCGATGTTGAAGGCAAACTGCTTCGGGTTGAGGTGGGCCTGCTTGGTGACGTCAAGACCATCCTCTCCGTAGTGGAACTGAATGACGGACTGATCGCTGTCGCGGACAGTCTGGTCGTAATGGACGCGGATGCCCTCGAGATGTTTAATGAGACAGCGCTGGAGGTAACCGGAACGCGACGTCTTGACAGCCGTGTCGATGAGACCCTCACGACCAGACATGCAATGGAAATAGTACTCCTGAGGCCGGATGCCCGTCAGGAAGCGCTGGGCGACATAGCCACCGGCGCGGGCGGCTGTCTCGAAAGGCCGGAACGACGGCAGCGTCTTGCCGGAGACCATGGTCGGGACACGGCGGCCCTCAAGCGACTGCTGGCCGAGGACGGACGAGATCATGGTGGCGTTAGTAGAGGATCCCTTGGCTCCCGAGATGGTCATAAGCTGCATATTGTTGTCCGGGAATGCTTTGACGAGGTGGTTTGGGATGCACTCGCTGTTGACCTTGGACGTCGTGCCTCCGAACCGGGCCTGCATGACGTTGTCGAGCGAGGCCATAAGGCGGTCGTCACGGAGAATCTCCTCAAGCCGGATCTGGAGGTTAAGCTTGACCTCGGAGTTTTCCGGGTCAGCATCCTCGCCAAGACCGACGAAGTTGATGGCGACCCGCTTGCCGTCGGCATCGACGTCCTTGAGCATGTCGCGCCGTTTCTTTTCACCCTCAGGGGTGAGAACAAGATCGTCCATTCGGCACGTAAAGGCCCGGTGCTGAAGGAACTTGGTGAAGAGACGGGACAGGACCGAGAGGAGCTTACCGGCCGTCTCGGGGCCGTAAATCTCGAAGGCCGAGTGGACGAGACCGTAAGACGAGGCTCCGAACTGGGTCTTGTCGAGAATACCAGAGAGAAGCTCGCCATCGACGAAGAGGACTTCGTTCTCTTTGGAGCTGGGGCCCCAAAGCTCGTTCTTGACCTTGTTCTTCGATGTGAGGTTGAGACCCTTGGCGCCGACGGGCTTAATGTTGAGGAGGACGGTCGAGATCTGGAAAGGAAAGATAGTCAAATCAACTCAAGTCTCGCGTCTTGCGTTGAAGCGCCGACTCACGATCTGCTTTCCCGTCCACAGCGGCTGAGGCTTCCAGATTGTCGGCGGAAGCGTTTGGATACGCTCAGTCGCGCAGTAGTAGTCCTCGGTCCGGAGAGCACCATAGAGGAGCTGGTGGTAGTCCTCGCGGGAGAAGAACGTCTGTTTGGCGCACATCCAGACACCGGCGACGACGTGGTCCTGAATGAGACCACGAAGGGGCGCTCCGGACGTCGGGACGAGGTACTGGCTGTCGGTGTTAGCGATGTTATAGGCCTCGGCGCGGGCGGGCTGCGACTCTGTGAGGAGAATGAAGTTAGCGCTGGTACACCAGAGACCGAAGAGGGGAAAGACGCACGGGCGAAATGCATGTTCATCTCGTCTCCGTCGAAGTCGGCGTTGTACGAGTTACTACAGTGGGGAGAAGGAGAGTCAGCATGAGAGCGAACGCGACGCTCACTGCTGAAGCAGGACTGACCAGTTTGCGTAGTGCATGCGGATAGTCTTCTCGCCAACGAGAACCTTGGCCCTGTGGCCCATCATACTGGGCTTGTGGAGCGTCGGCTGACGGTTGAGAAGGAGAATGTCTCCATCGCGGAGGTGACGGAAGACTTTCTTATTGATGGCCGGCGTCCGGGTCGCCATGCCGCCCTGGGCGACGGCGCCGAGTCCCTCCTGTGGCGTGTCGAGCATGTTAGCGATGGCGGTCCGCTGTTCCGTAGAGAGCTTGTCCTGTAATGGAATGACGCGTCAGATTCAATCGAAGCTGCACCGAAGGGAGAGGAAGCACTAACAAGCGAGATCTGAGAACCATCAGCGTTGACGACGATGGAGGCTCCGGGGTAAAGTTTGGGACCGTTAATAACGGCCTGCCTCATCTGGGCCAAGTTGTGCTTGGTGACGGGCTCAGGGAAGGTGAGCTTCCGGGCGAAGACTGGTGGAACTCCGATCTCGTTCGTCTCAAGGTTGATATCGGGCGAAATGACGGATCGCGCAGCATAGTTGACACGCTTGCCCTAGAAAGTGAGAGACCGAAGTGGGGTCAGGGGAGGATTCCGCTCGGCTTGAGCAGCGATCGACTGACCATCATGTGCTTGCGGAAAAGACCGTCCTTCTTCTCGAGCGTCTGCTTAACTCCCGCAGGCGGAAGCTTGCCACCGCGAATGATCGTCGGGTTCTTGTTGCTGTCCATGAACGAGTTGACGTCAATCTGGAGCTGGTTGAGGCCCTCAAGCAGAGCGCCATAGATCCGGGTCCGCTCGGCGAGCTCCATCACGACGCCGGCATCCTCCTCGGGTCCGGGCTTTTTGCGCGCGCTCATGAGCTGCGAGTTGAGGTCGACGACGCGGTACGACGTCTGAAGGATCTTGGAGAGTAGCTCATTCTGAGAATTCTCAAAGACAATGTCGCCCATGCGCGCCGCGGGACGGAACCGCGTCGGCGGAACGGGAACGAGGCTCATGAAGAAGATGTCGGCCGAGGCGATGGGAGCGGTGATGAAGGCCTTAGAGGAGGGTCCAGCCTTGATTGACGTCGTCTTGGCGAAGGGCCCGTGGCCACCGTAGAGAAGGGAGGTCGCGAGGGGCTCATTTCGGAAGAGCCGGCGAAGATGGTTGCGAGCCTCCTCCGCAGGCATGACGCGCTCACGGTGCTTCTTGGCAAGCTGAACGTCAGCCTCGTCCTCCTCCTCGTCCTGAACATCCCCTCCGGCGCCCATGGCGACGTCGCCATCAGCGTCGAGGTCGTCGCCCTCTCCCTCCGAGTCGTCGCTCCCCGAGCTGCCGTGGTAACCCTCGTCAATCTCCTCAGCGCGGGCCTTGGAGTGCCGGTCGTCCCGGAGGACATTAGGCCGGACGCGGCCGAGAGCAGCGAGCTGGGCTGCGTGCTTCTTGTTGAGCTCTGCCTCAACAATCTTGGTGTGACCCTCCTTCCGGTAAGAGTGGGCGAACCTAAAAAGGGCAGGACCTGGAGTCAGAACCAAACCCCACGCTCTCTTGAGCGACCACGGCGGCGACTCACGCCTTGCACCGGTTGCACTTCTTGTAGCCCTTCTTGCCAAACTCGGAGATGACCTTGCGGCGCTCGTCGTAGACGAGGCCATCCTTGTAGCTGTCGCGCGAGACGGCAAGCCCGCCGGCCTGGGTAATGGCATCCTTGACGTAGTCCTCTATCCGCTCGATATAATCGGCCTCGGATTCCTCCGGTCGGTCCTCGGCATCGTCATCTCCATCGCCGAGGCTAGCGGCCCGCTTGGCGCCCGGGATCGGGGTATGGTGAGGAGCGAACTTGACGAGCTCGAGGGAAGCCGTCAGGAGGCCGTGGTCGAGGAGGGTAAGCCGTCCAACGAACTTGGCCATCTGGAAAGGTTTGATGTGAGTTAGACTCAGAAAGAGGATAGCAAGCTTGTTTTGAGACACAGCGAACCTCGGCGGCGGGGACACGGAAGTGGTGGCAGAACATGCAGGTCTGACGGATGAGCGCGTAGCACTGAGTGAAGAACAGGGGCTGATAGACTGGCGAGGGGAGGGCGATGTGGCCGAAGTGGCCGGGACAGGTGAAGGACGAAAGCCGGCACGTTGTGCAGCTGTCGAGTTGAGCAGGGAGAGAAAGAGAAAGGTCAGCTTCGAGAAGTGGACGGGCTGAGACTTGCTACACAGCGGCGGCGCGCGACGGCTGTTTGTCCTCCCCATTGTGGGAGCCATGCTCCAGTCGAGCTCCAAGTAAAGATAACTGCTGGAGAGCGTGGCAAGGCTAGAGAAGGAGACCTTCCCTTTTGGCCTCCTTGGACTAGGAGGGGGCCAGCCCAGAGGTGGAGGCAGACCAGACACCCTTCGCGTCGTCCTTGGTCGACTCGCGCCTGTCCCGTCTCTTCTCTGCTCCTGGTCCTCGACAGATGCCTTGGAACTCACACATCTCCCGCGTCCATAGGCCCAAGTGCCGGGTCATAAAGACCTCCGACAGTGGGTCGATTGAGGTTGTCGAGGAGGACCGGGTTGACGATCTGCTTGACCGAGATCCTCTCGATGTCCGACGTCGTAAGGAAGGAGAACGAGAGACTCGTCGGTGTTGACGGGAGGGAGGTGCTGATGTCCATCGCGCTCGCTGCTCGTCGGGCGGACGATGGGGTGGGTCCGGCCGGAGGGAGGAGGGGAGGGGGGAGAGGTGGGAGGGAGGGTCGGGGCGAGAGAGGTCAAGGGGAGCAAGAAAGGGAGAAGGTGAAGAAGGACGGAGGCTCAAAAATGGGCCACAACGCACGCACCGTTCGATTCGGACGCGCGTCCCCTTGCCATCACCACCCCCGCCGTTTTCTCACGCGACGAGCTTCAACGAGAACAAGTGTGTGACAGAGTTCTCTCTCGCCCGAGGTTGATGAAGCGAGAGCAGGTTGGCGCGCGATGGATGATTATCTCTTTGTCTCCCAACAACCATCGGCGTCGACGCGCACCAGATGTCAGGTTGGATCAAACCATTATACGATACAGTGGGTACACAAAGAACCATGGGCAAAATGGGTAGGTAGCGACAAACGATGGACGCAGAAATACAAGGGAGAGAACAAGAAGAAAAGAGAGGACGCGCCACAGAGAGCGCCACGATCACATCCCACAACCCCACGCCAGCCTCTTTAGACCAAATATGACTAGCAAGGCTCTCATCAGTAAAGACTTCAATCCTCTCAGCGTTCCGGTAGCACGCTCAAGTTCCCAGCAGGGCCAGACCCGCTACCCCCACTGCTGCTGTTTCCTCCTCCGCTGCCTCCTCCCCCGTACCCTGGCAGTCTCGCAAGCGCGCTAGCTGAGTTGCCAAACTTGGACGACGACGATGAATGTAAGCTGACCCAAGTCGCCGGGTTCGGGTCGGTGATCATTCCAGCCGCGAGTAGCTGCTCCTCGAGCGACATACGACCCGGAGGTACCGCTTGCTTTTGCTGCTGCTGCTTCGATGGCCCACTGCCGCTCAGAGCTGTCATCTGCGGGAGTAGATGCGACGACCCTCGGCGGGAGGACGACGTCGAGGACGCCGACTTCGTCGAGCTTGATCGCGTGAGCGTCGAGTTGGCAGGCGTGAGAGCGTGGACGCCTCCTCCTGGAGAAGTTAGTTGACGGTAATTAGGGTGGCCAACTGGGTGTGCGGTGGCGCTGAAGTTAAGCGAGCGATTAAAAGGGTGTTGGGTGTCGGACGAGGAGGATCGTCGTTTCTTGTCGGGCTGAGACGACGGGTCGTCCGCGAAGACATTGGCGTCGTACTCGGCCGCGGCCATAGTGGCGGCGACCGAGGAGTTGGCTAGACGACGGCTCCCGGAGGAGAGGGAGGCCGTTCGGAGAAGCGGCTTCTGTTGGACACCTCCACCGCCAGGCACCTGGGGCGAGAGGTCGTTGGTGGCGAGACTGGAGGATGAAAAGCGGCCGAAATCGAACCGAGGGAGGGATGGACCCCCAGAGAGGTCGGAGGTTGAGTCGCTCGCTGAAGTCAAAATGCCCTGCTGCTGCTCCATGACGAGGCGGAGAAGGTCGGCGCTGAGGTCTCCGCTCGGCGTGTTAGCACCGCTGGCCCAGGGAGAGTTGCCCTGAGATTTGGGCATGGGGATTAAAGCCGGTTGCGTTGAGCTCAAGGGGCCACCAATGGGTTGGTAGTCATTGTGCGAACCGCGACGACGCTTCTGATGCTGATCCGAGGGGTAGGAGGCTATCAAGGATGGGTAGGGGGATCAGATGCGTCTCATGATGATTTCGACGACTATCAGACACCCACGAGAGTCGCTGTCATCCTGGACGCTCAGCGTGGGCCTCGCTGGAGATGTCGCAGGCGAGGAGAAAACGGACGACGTTGACGGTCTTCGCGCCCGCATCGCCTGGGCCGCGCGATACATGTCAGCTTGAACGCTTAGGTATCGCGGTAAGACTCAGGCTCACGTCATCGTTCGAGAAAGAGAATAAGGGCCGGTCCGGCGGACCCCCAGTCACGAGTGCCGAGTCGGACGAACTTGCCGCCCGGGCAGCGGTCCCAACACCTGTAAGGTCCATCGGCTCCTGGAGCCGCGAAAGCCGCCGAACACGGTCATGCTGCGGTGGAGGCGTGAAGGGCGAAGAGTGGGAAAAAGCCTCAGGAGAAGAGATGGACGAGGCCGTCCCGTTCGAGGTTGTCGTAAAGGCCGATCCGTTCGGGTCGCTCACGAGGCTTGGCCGGACGGTGCTCGACGACTGGAACGAAGCTGGCTCGGTGTCGACCATGGCGGTCGGGTGGTTCGACCCACCGGACGAGGTCCTCGATATGGCGGCGATCCCTCCTCCCTGCTGTTGCTGTTGGCTGAAAAACTGAGGGAGGTTCGACGCCGTTGAGCCGTCGCTGATGCCGCTGGTGCTTGCCAGGCCAAGATCAAGGTGGTTGGGGTCGAAATCCATGCCCTGAGTCCACGAAGCCAGGTCAAGGTTGCCAAAGTCGAGTGAGGGCGTCATAGTCCCACTGCTCGTGCCAGTACCGTCATTGACCGTCTCGATGCCGCGGAGCAGCTCCTCAAGCGACGGTTCGTTGAGGTCAGTGCCACCGTGTTGTGGTTGATGATGGTGAAAGGTACTTGTGTTGGTCTGAGATTGATATTTGGAGAAGGAGGAATGAGGTGGATCCTTGCAGGATTGCGGAGGCGGATAACTAGGAATCTGCGGACGAGACTGAGAAGACGTCGTCGTCGTGGGCGTCATGTGGAGATTCCTCGGCCGAGGTCGAGGCATGCCCGACGACGACGATGAAGCCGTCGTCGAAGTCATATCGACGTCCTCGGATCTCAATTGAGGTTTGTGATGATCTCTCGAAGGGCTATGCGTCCGACTGTTTGTCCTTGACCGGATTGAGGAAGACGACGACCGGACCGAGGGGTCGAGTTCAAACGTGTGAAGCATCGACTCCATCGCGCGGTCGCCCTTGGACGAGCGACGCGTCTTAGACTTGGCGGCAGCGCGGCTGGCGAGCCGCTCGTCGAGATCCTGTTTACACGTGAAAGAAAAGAATCAGGAGCTGTTAGAGATTCAATGCACAGATAGAGGCAATTCGCGTCAGACGAGACAGGCGACCGCCCGCCTCGTATTCAGTTCCCTTCTCCGGGCGCGCAGCAGCAGACTCACGTTGGACCGGTACTCTGGAATGGTGAGCTCTTCGAGAGGCTTGCCCCTCTCCTACAGACGAAATGCGCGGATGAAGAACGTCAGCGAACAGGGAACCCATTCCGAGGCGGCGTATTCTTACCTTATCAAAGCCCTCAGCTACGCCCTTGGAGAGCTTCTTGAACTCTCTTCGGTGCTTGAGGGAGGACTCATCGACAGTGAGAGAATGTAGGTACCAGAGCCGCCACTAATCAGGGGTCACCTTCGTCAGCAGCCGGAGAGTCGAAGGACAAGACGACAGGCACACAACGAAGACAGGCCCGCTTGCTTCCACACTCACCGAGAGGTTCTCGAGTCGTCTACCGTAGAGGGAAAGCACATGGCAAGGAAGCACAGAGTCAGCACCCCTTTGTCAAAGGACCGAGCTGTGAGACAGGGTTTGAGAGATGGTAGGGACCGGCAAAGGAGACGCGTCTTCCTTCGCCCGCGCGAAGCGAGGGAAGGGCCGTCCTCACATGCTCCAGAAAGACAATGCTGGACGGCCAGCGTGGACCAGCAGAGGAGTGAGCCACACATGACGAGAGGATAGGTCTGTGCCGAGTTGGCGGCGAGGGACCCGGGCATGGGACAACGACGACGACGACGGACCCGAGAAGGAACAGGGGGGACGCGCGCCGGCATGCAAACAGGGCGGCACGTTCAATCCCGAGCGAGGAGAAGGCCGAGCCGGACGAGGGGGAGGGGAGGGAAGGACAACTCACTGGCCCTGCTCGAGATGGGCAGCGACCTTGGTGCAGACCTTCCAGACACGAGTGAGCGAGTCCTGATAACCAGCGCACGCGAGATTTGTTACGTCAATATCGGGACGAGAGAAGAGACCGGGCACGCAACACAACGCCGTCCGTCGGTCGGTCGCGCGGGTCGGCGTTGGTGAATGGCGCTCGGCCTGTTGGCTAAACGCACCTCGTCGCTCAGCTGGGAGAAGGGCGCGCCAAAGGTCTTGTTACCCTTGAACTTGAGGACGAAGGGGGCCGCCTTAGTCGTCGCCATGAGTCAGGGAAGAGGGTGGATGTGGGAGGAGGGGGAGAGACGTCGCGGCGGAGTCGCGGTCGTGGAAGGAGGATGGACGAGGCGGGCGACTCCAAGGCAGCGGCTTCGTCCTCGTTTGCTAGATTGTGTGTGGTCTCTCGGGATGGGATGGGCTGGCTGGCTGTCCGGGAGGGATGAAAAAGGGAACAAAGAAGAGGGATTGGACGTTGCTGGCTGAGGACGAGGAGCTTGGCTTGGCTGTAGAGGTAGTGGTCGAGGTGGGGCAGGAGCAAGCCCTCGCGTCCGCGCGCCCTCTCACCCTGGCAGGCTCTCCACAGTCAGTTTCCCATTTGCCCCGCAAACATTCCCTAGCCTTTGATCAGCCTCCGGCCGGCCAGCCAGCTAGCGTTGTCCCTGAAATCCATCTCCTGTTCCCTCTTTCTCCTCTCCACGAGGGACGAAGTGGGTTTCGGGGTGCAGAGGGAGGCAATCACCTCGCAACTCAGAAGAGAGACAGCCACAATTCCAGTTTCGGTTCTTCTTGCACATGCCAACGATAGTATGTACCACTGCATTGACAGGCATCACAACTCAAACCAGAGCGGCAACCTGAGAGAGAGAGAGCAAGAGAGAGACAAGAAAACACACACAAATAGCAGGAGAATGAAAATTAGAACCAACTGGCCCAGCCATCTTATGTCGACAACGCATCGTCACCTGCGCCTTCTGCTGCTGCACTTGAGCCGGCATTACGAAGCGCGCGCGCAACACCCGAGACTTCAACCTCCACCACGCCGAGCTCAAAATCCAGCTCTGGATCGTCTCCGGCATCTGGCGGAAGGGCTTCTGGGTGGATGGGCGGGGCAATGAGGAAGGCGAGGCGGACAACGGTCGGAGGTGTGGAAAGGTCGCTCGAACGACTCGAGTGCTTGAGATCGTCCTCGTCTTCGTCGCCTCCGAAGGTAAAGGAGAGGGTCGGTGGATCAAGGAGGAGAGTGGCGGAGAAGGGAATCTGCATCAGAAGAAAACCGGACCTTATCAGTTACAAGGACTCACACCGCACAGAAAGGGGGGAGCACAGATTGGGACAGTAACAGACGACCTTCTCCGTCTGTTCCGGTCCAGTCGTGTCCCTGCCTGCCTGAGACAGCGACAGACAGAGTACGGGTCCAAAGGTGGCGAGGGAACTCACCATATTGCCGCCCAGACCATTACCGCCACCAGCAGCAGCGAAACCAGCCGATCCTAAACCTGACTCCTGCTGCTGCTGCTGCTCACATGCGCACACCTCCCACATCGCCGGCCTCGGCCCAAGCTTTCTCTCGCCCTTCTCGCCTGCCCCGGTTGCGCCAAGCTCCCATGGTGGCTGGGTGAGCCAAATGATTGACCGTTCTTCCTGGATGCGGCCGTGGGCGGCAAGCCACTGTCGACGGGGAGACGGCAGAATAGGAGGGCTATCAGTCCATGCCTGCTCTCGTGCTATATGGGTGAACCATGAAAGCACGACAGTGGTGGGATTCACCTGAAAGCCTCGAGGAACCCTCGATGGCTCCATCTGACCAAAGAGCACGCTCAGCGCGACGAGGATGGCGAGGATGAGGACGCCGCATGCGAGGGCGACGATGAAGATGATGTTGGATCCCGACGTCTACACGTCGAGAGGAGGGTACTGTCAGAGAGGCTTTCCGAGGCTGGCTACGAAGGCACCCAAGGGGAGGGGGTCGTCTGGCTTGGCGAGATAGCCTCTTCAGCGAAGGCTCAATTGGACGCACCCCAGACATGGTGACAAGGGAGAGAGGAGGAAGCTAGATGAAAGGGTCGCTTGTCGAAGGCTTGGGGCCTCGATGTGAAGAGGGCCCTAGGGAGAAAGATGGACGTTTAAGATTGCTTGTCTGACCATTGGCGCCTCGAAGCACACATGCCAGCAGCCTAAAACGTGGGGCGGCGTTGTCGGGCAACAAGGAATTGCCACCGAGACCCTCGGCTGTCGCGAGGAGGCAGCGGGCCGGCGCTTCGATTTTCAGCTACTGCCTCCGGATTTACTGAGGGAGATTTCCCTATCAAGATATATTGCGATGAGGCGGGAGTAACATGCGATTAACGTGGCAGAAGGAACAATTGAGAAGGACGAGTCTAGCAAAATCTCAGCGATTGAAATGGAGGACGGCACACGATGGCTGCGCACTTTCAGTCCTTTGTTCTTTGCTCTTGTTTCTTGACCCACAGTCGCTCGAGGATCAAGTCGAGAACGAGGGCTTCGCTGTGGTCTCCTGCAGAGGGAATCGACCTGCCCCTCGCCCTCGCAACTCTGCTTTCCTCATCTACTTCATCAAAAGATGAGGAAACTCTTCTATGTCAGGACTGCGACCGGAAGAGCCAGAAGCGAGGCGTGCCCATCTGGAGGTTCATCTTGAGCTGGTTGGACAGTCCCTCTGACGCAGCAGCCGATTGGGCCCAAGACGCCGCCTCGGCCTCGCACGAGTCAGACTCAAACATGGGCTCAGATGATGACCGCCCCGAGCGCCTTGGTGGTGAGGTTTTCACCCCTGTCGTGCGGGAGATGGAGAGGGACGCGCTCGGCGTCCACTAACCTCATCCAGTGGCTAGCCCCGCTGGAGTCCATCATCATATTGAATGAAGTCCTCCACTCTTACGGCTTCTCCTCCTTCCTCCTCTTCGTCAGGAATGGCCCGATACTAAAGCCCACAAACTAGCGCTCTTTATCAATGAAAGCACGGCCTCTGCTTATTGAAGCTCTTCTGATGGATCAGGAACCTCGATCTTATATACTTCGCTTCAACCGCCCGGCGCCTGGTCGAGACCTTCGGCGCAGCTGGACCTTGAGGTTGCATATACATATTATTTGCGTGCAAGTGCCCCTTCTTCTCGCTCGACGCTCGAGGTCTGCTCAAACGGCCGCTATCAAACTCCTCCTGCCCCGTCTGGTGATTAAACATCTCTCATTATACGTCTGTATGCTCAGCATGCGAGCCCGTCCCTGTGCTCTGTCATCTTCATTTCCTCATCTTGTCCACCCTCTATCCTTTTCTGTCCCATCTCCGCCTTCCACAAAGTTCCATTTACCGCCTAGCAGGAAAAGAATGTCAGCATGAGAAAGGATTACGTGGGAGAGAGTAGAGAGGACTATCTTCGTCGACGAGCCACTTCGGCAGGAGATGTAGTCGGCGGAAGCCCTGACGGGCTCGCCGCGATAGTGAGAAAGGGGTAGCGGTTGGGACGGAAGTTGGGTGAGGAGGAGGACATGGCGTTAGTCGTGGTTGGAGGGGCATCGGTGAGAGGAAACGAGAGGCGCGTCGTCGAAGGATGGCAGTCTGGCAGTTGACGGTGAGGATTGAGCCGAAGCCAAGATCCTTGCATTTGGCTGTCCAAACGGTCACTTGTTCGGGCAATTTGAATGCCACTCCGAGGAGGGATAGAGGTCAGTAGTGATGTGAGAGTAGGAGGAGAGAAGATTGCGAGCATGATCTCGCATGAACACACACATGCTGGACTGTTAGATGTTCGCCGCGACGATCGAAGATTGTTGCGCACCATTATTCTTCCTTTTATCAGCTATGGTCGTGGAAGCAAGGGCATACACCATGGCTGCATGGGAGCAGTGCATCGAGGAAGAGAGTCGGGCGGAGGAGGAATGTTCATCGGCTGCTCATTCGAATTCGAGTTATTAACGAGCTGGAGTTCTTGGTATACACTGTCACGGGCGCTCTCCCGGTCTCAGCTTGCGCTTCAACTGGGAGCTTGGACTTGAGATGGCCTGGGAAACGAGTAGAGCGCTGAGATCGCAGCCCATATCTTCTGCATGCCGGGGCGATGGGGCGCGACAAGTGCCCATGCTCCATGGAATGGCAACTATAGCAGTGCGTCGACGGTGAGTGAGAGAAGGACATTATGGTGGAGGCCAGCAGAACAGGCTTGTAGATGCCCTCGTACATTCGTCTGACTTGTGTACATCTGGAAGAGGCCGTCAGCCTTGGGCATTTCCCTGCATCCAGAGAGATCCCTCATGGCTCGGACTCGACCCGTGTAAACGCCGAGTACTCTGGGATCATATTGGCGCTGAACACAACGACACCAACACCAGAGGCAGCCACCTGCTTCTAGAATTCATTCTCTCTCTCGGGCCCTTCTTCAAAGTCTCCCAGAAAGCCCTCCTGCAGAAACGTATATTGGGAGCTGTAGCGGGAATGGATTTGCGGCTTTATACCACGAAGTCGAGAGGCAGGATCTTAAGCTGAGTGACGATGACTTCCTCGTCCTTTCCACTCGTGACCTGGTGATGCAGCAGGTCCATTGGTTCGCAAGGATGGTGCGAGAGGGGGTGACGGGGGCGCCAGAGGTGTTCTGACGGGTGCCCTGGGCGTTCAGTGGCATAGGAGGGCGTAGTTGTTGGGTTTTGAGCGGCGGGGCCTCGTTCGGTTTGCGCTCCTTGTGAGGGGAGGAGAGTGGGTCGGGGGAAGGGGGGGGGGAGGTCTTTCGGGACCTTGAGATCTCCTGGGGAGAGGGTAGGGGACATTTCGTGTGTCACATGGCGGGAAGAGCTAAATAATGAGATGCTTTATATACTGGTGCAACGAGATAGACTGCAGTTTTCGATAGTGTCACAACTCCACATTAGCATTGAAACTTTGATGGATATGTCGTGTAATGATTTTCATTCAAGGCCATCAGTATTTGTGGACAGGTGTTTGATTCACTTCACATTCTAATTTCTCTCGTGCAGTAAGAGCATGGATGCGTCGTGGGCTTGTGCTGCCACTCGGAATCGCTCGACTGCTCTATATCTCGTGTGTCTTTCATCTCTTGACTCAATAACGAGCCTCATTTGCCTGAACATCTTCCTAGTCAGTTGCCCCAACTGCTCCTGTCTACCGAACATCCTTTGTAACAGGCCCTTTGCATACACGCAGCGTTTAGTAGTGAGGTTTCTTGGCCATCTATATCTGTGCGACTATCTGCATCTCGAGCTCGGGCATAGCTTGGACATTGCTGCAAGGAGTGTCTCCCTTGTCTCTGTGGACCGCTTGGTATTCGACATTGGACGGGCGGACTCGGCGCAAGGGCATGTCAAGACTTCTTTATCTAGGCAAAGCTAACATTCGTCTGCCTCTGCTTTAAAGCCTGCTCTTGCCCTCTTCCCCAGCGCTGACCTCTTCTCGAGTCTTCAGCAGGTCCTCTCCGTCAACGAGGACGCACCACCCTCCCTCGCCTCGATACTTGCTCTCCTTTCCGGGCTTCGCCGAACGTGCGAGCGAGAGGACCCGTCCGTAGTCAGCAAAGTCGTGCTCTTTCGTGTCATACATCCCACACTAGTCACGACTCACCCCAACCCACTTGGACTTCCAGAACTCATCCTTCAGCTCCTCCATGACGGCGTCATCGTACGTCCCCGGCTGGAGGAACACGCCCCAGATGCCCGCAGCGCGCGCTTCTTTCAGGAGCGAGAGCGTTACTCTCGGTGGCGTGACAATGGACAGAGCCGTCTCCTTCGGGTTCGGGAGTGCTGAGGGGTTCGGGAGAGTCGGGTAAGACGCCGGAGGGGACGAGGTAGGGGAGAAGTGCGGCGTTGTGATGGAAGGTGAAGATGGCGTAAGGGGAGTAACGGGGAGATTGTGGGCGAGATACCAGACGAAAACTGGCAAGACAGAGCCAAAGGTCAACAAAGAGATGTTCACTTATGAGATGAGGGACAATTCGGACGCACTTCGGTGACCGAACTTCGACGGGTCGTTCGAAGCGCCTGCGACAGCAAAATAGGGTGCTTGGAAGAAGCGTCGAGCGGCAGCAGTCTCCATAGTCGAAAAAACGGGTGTATGCGGGCGACAAGAGACAGGGAGCGCGGGGGGTGGCACGAGGTGGTGGTTGGAGGGAACATGGGCTTCGGCCCTACCCAGCTGACTACTGGTCAGAGAATGGACGCGTCGCCACGGGCCATTCCCCCGGAGCGCGTGAAAGGCACGCAACACCTCTTGAAACACCGAAGGGATAGGATACAACGGCTGCAAGCATCCATTGAATTAGACAGGCAAGAACAGATGCAGCCTATATAAAAAAAGAAGAAATTAAAACCTCGATCTCCAACCCACAGCAACGACGACAGATTTCGATAGACCATCACTCCCAGCCCCGGTCAGTCCGCTTCGCCCTCGCCCTCGCCCTCGCCACAATCTTGGCAGTGCTCCCCCTGCCCGCCCCATGACCAGCCTCGCGCTCGAGGACAAAAAGCGCGTCCCGCATGGTGACCGCTCCATCCTCGGGCGCAGGCGTCGCATCAGCCTTCCCCATTGCATTCCCGCCGCCCGCCAACACGCCAAACGCCCCTGTCGCCGCCGGCGTCGACGGCGCGCTCCCTCCACCCTGGGCCGGCGATCCCGGACGCGAGGCGAGGGCTTCAGGAAGGGCGGCTGGGTGGGTGACGGGAGCAAGGATGGGCGCCGATGTTGTGCTGGAGATGAACGGCTTGCTCCACGTCGAAGCGATGGGCGTGCTCGACCCACTAGGCCCTGGACTCGGCGCGCCACCCCCACCCCCAGGGCTTGCTGCAGCCGCGGCAACAGCCTCCTCGGCGGCGAGGTCGACCTTCTTCTTCTTCCGCGGCGCTGGGGATCCCGTCGAGGCCAGCCCACCAGGCATCATCCACGATTTTTTGGCGACTCCAGCGTAGTGTAGCGCGACTGAATTAGAGACCTTCTTCTGCTGTGTCTCAGTCATGTTGCGTGCCATGCTTAAGAAGGCGGGAGAAAGAGTCAGCATTACAAGAGTGACATTTACCGCCAGTGCATGGACTGACAGCATGGGTGTTCCCGGTAGCCCCGTCGGCTTCTTCTTCTTCTTCTTCTTCTTCCCATTCTCGTCCAGCTCATCCCCATCCTCCTCCTCCTCCCCATCAGCCCCTGCCACCCCACTACCTCCAAGCATGGCCACCTGCTCCGCCATGAGCTCCCTCTGCTCCCTCTCCCTCGCCTCCTCCGCCTCCCTGGCCATCCTCTCCCTCCTCCGGCGTGACTCCTCCTCCTTCTCGACCCGTTCGAGGGTCGTCTGCCACTTGGCCGGGTCCGACGTCAACTCGGCGCTCCACATGGGCAGAGACGACTCGGTCATGCTCGTTGGGTCGAGGAAGGCAGGTGGGTAGAGCGGAGGTGGGTGATTGAGCGTTGCGGTCGTGCGGTGCGACTTAGCGGCGAGCATAGCCGTCACGAGGTCGCGGACCCGGGCTTCAGCAGCAAGGGAGAGGTAGGCAAGGGAATCGTCCTCGATCGAGAGGGAGTATTCCTTGGTCGCTGTGGAAAAGAAGCGACGTGACAGCGCGGCACGCAACCCAAGAAGACCAGCGCGTTTAGTCCTCTGGCAGCTCCTCGATGGTAGGACCGTTTCTTCTCACCAATCTCCGTCATTCGGTCCTTGAGCCAGAGAGGATCGAGAAAGGGCAAGTTGGCGGGCTTCGCGTCGCGTTGCGGAGCCTGTGGTCGAGCGGCGATGGACCGCTGGCTGGCCTCCTCCTCAGCCTGGAAGCGAGAGTGCCAAGATGGTCAGAGAGCCAGCAAGGGAGAGAGCGAGTAAGCCAAGGCTTCGACGCGCCTTGAGGTCGACGAGACTATCGGTCAGGTCTAGGATGTCGCGCTCCCTCTTCACTGGGGCAGGCGTCGCGCTGCAGATAAAGCAAGCGAGAGATCTCTTACTCAATCAGTTCGGTCTCGATAGATGAAGGCAGACCTCTCGTCCGCGACAGACACGCGACACCTGTACTCACGCGCTGCTCGAGGCTGGTGGTGGTGCGGCGGAAGGGCCGCCTTGAGCATCGCCGTTTGGCGCGCCGTTCGCAGCTGAGAGCAGAGCATCCCCGTCCACGTATCAGCATCGTGGCAGGAAGACTACTAGGGTACTATAAGAGAGACACATACGTCCGGATGATGCTGCCGGCGTTGAAGGCGGGGGCGGCGGTCTCTGCGGTGGTCGCCCGACAGCGGCCCCATTCGGCTGAGGCATCACCGGCCGAGCGGGCGATGGGAGCGCTCCGTTGGATCCCGCAGTAGCAGCAGTTGTAGTTGCGACTGGGGTGGCCGTTGGCATCGCTGCTGCTGATGCTGGGGGCGGCGGTCGACCGACGAGCGGTGGAGGGGGACGGGTGGGTGTCGCGAACCCTGAGGACAGGCCCGACGTCGGGTGGGCAAGGCCCGGCTCGAGCTTGGGCTTCTTGAGAGGCGGTAGGGGTTGCACGCTCATGGCATCCGTCTCAAGCAAGACTGGAGCAGACGGAGGTGAGTGTCTGGGAAGCGTGACGGAAGGGGAGGATGTGGGATCGTGAGACGCGAAGTGGCGGTGGATGTTGAGCGCGTGGTTTCACGCTGCAAGCGTCCTAGAAGGGTGCGGATGGCCGTCGTCATGACGAGTGCAAACGTGTAATCCCGGTCAACACAGAAGCGTATGCATAATTATTGCAAGCCCAAAAGGTCTCCCCGTCCATGAATTCAGGTAGATATGGGTTTCATTTACTTCCGCAAGAAAATTCTCATTGTGCGGGCACATGTGACGTCAGATGGCAACAGTTCCTGATGTGCATCAAGGGCGTTCTACTCCTTATTTAAAACTCCACCCAAGTACTAAGATTGCCCTATGTACTTACCACACTCCATCGACTGCTCCCCAGAGCTCAGATGCCGGCCCGTTGTCAAGAGATCTGCCCGCGGGTGCTCGGGCGCCTGGTGGCCGTTCTCCTCCCAACGCCCTCGACCGCCGCCTGACCACCCTCACCTCCTCTCCTACCCCTCCACCCTCCG
The DNA here is from genome assembly GCA_951802195.1 of Tausonia pullulans. Taxonomy (NCBI): domain Eukaryota; kingdom Fungi; phylum Basidiomycota; class Tremellomycetes; order Cystofilobasidiales; family Mrakiaceae; genus Tausonia; species Tausonia pullulans. The sequence goes on from OX637626.1 coordinate 395,124, forward strand.
CCCCATCCTCGCCCGTCCTCGCCGTCATGGTCGCCCCTTCATACGACTTCCTTATCAAGCTTCTCCTCATTGGTGACTCGGGTCCGTCCACGCAAGAACCGCAGGCTCTCTATTGTCGCGGCTGATATGTCGTCGTCGTTCTCCGTCCCCTTCCCAACCCCGTCCGTCTCGTCCCGTCCCACCCACTGCTCGCTCTCCTCCGACAGGCGTTGGCAAGTCGTGTCTCCTCCTGAGGTTCTGCGATGACGCTTGGACGCCCTCGTTCATCACCACCATCGGCATCGATTTCAAGGTCAGTCCCCCCTACCCCCCCCTCCCCTTTCTCTCGCGCGCTCCCTATCCCCGCACACTGTCGTCGTCGAGAGACTCATCATTTTGCGTTTCTTCAACCCTTGTCTTCTGGGACAGATCCGAACAATCGAGCTCGACGGAAAACGCATCAAGCTTCAGATCGTGCGTACACGCGCCTCAGGCCAGTCATTTGGAGCACGGAGGGGGCTTGGGGGCGGTGCGGTCGGTCGTCGTCGTCACAAGCAGTCCCAGGGGCTTCTCGGGGCCACTGAGCGCCAGAAAGACGTCTACAACTCGATATGGACTTGCCGCCTGACCTCCTGGGAGTCGGAGGCCCATTTCGCTGCCTGGCGCCTGGTCAGAGTGGCTGTCCGCTCTCCCCCGGGGAAGTGCGAAGGTGGGGGGGGGGGGGGGGGGGGGCAGGGGCAGCGCCGAGGTCGCTTGCACCGTCCGTCTGCATACGTCTCAAGCCGGATTCGGAGTTATCTCATCATTGAGTAGCTGTCGCAATCGTCCCAGATTGTGAACAGGCGTGTCCGTACCTCTGAGGATCGTGGAACGGCATGGGACGACGACGCGAGGCGAGAGACCACCGACCGGGCCTCGGCCACGCTCGCGCGTACGCGTGCGACGCTCGTGCCGCGGTAGCTCGTTCTCCTTTCCGCTTGTGTTTCCCCGCACAACTTTCTCAGGCGTGTCTCGTTTCGTGCGGCTTGTTTTACGTTTGTGACTGACGGATGCCCCTCACCCTCGACGCCTCTTTCTCTCTCAGTGGGACACGGCTGGTGAGCTGACTCTTACTGCTTGATCTACTATCCATGCCTCGACTGACTTGAGTCTCCCTCAATCTCGCTTCGACAGGCCAGGAGCGGTTCCGGACGATCACGACGGCATACTACCGTGGCGCAATGGGAATCCTTCTCGTCTACGATGTGACGGATGAGAAGTCGTTCAACAGTGCGTTCGGCTCTCTCCGTGTCGTTTGACTCTTATTTGATACCCGCCGCCTCTCGCCTCTAGACATCCGCACCTGGCACTCTAACATTGAGCAACACGCCTCGGAAGGCGTCAATAAGATCCTCATCGGCAACAAGTGCGACTGGGACGAGAAGCGCGCCGTTAGCGTTCAGCAGGGCCGGGAGCTCGCTGACGAGTTTGGACTCCGATTCCTCGAGACGTCGGCTAAGGCCAACGAGGGCGTCGAAGAGGCATTTTTCACGCTGGCGAGGTTTGTGTCATTTTCTCGTCCACCAACGACAAACTCATTTCTAACTGATGACTGCATCTGAACATCCCTTTCTCCCTCACCTCAGGGATATCAAACTCCGTCTCATCGACACCCAGGAGCAGACCGCCCCGGCAGCCAACGCTGGCGCACTCGGCGGAAGCGCCAGCGGCAACGTCTCTGTTGGCGCCGGCGCGGGGAACAAGACTGCCGGAGGTTGCTGCTAAACCAGCAGCAGGCTCGCTCGCTTGGTCTCCCGTCTCCTCGTTCGCTCCCTTATTGCTGCGGTCTCGAAAGGACTGCCGAAGTCCAGCGCGTCGTCGCCGGCTTCCCCCGACATCCATTCGACCGACATCTCCCTCATCATCCGAATCTTTTTCGCAACTCTTTCCCCCCTCTCTTCCTTTCATATAGTGGCAACCCCTTTCCCAGCTACCGCCAGCTTTGTTACGTCTCTTTCTCCTCAGCTTCCGAGTGTGTCCTCCTCTCAGCTTCCACCCCCACTCTCGCGCGCTCTTCCAGCGATCGATTCGACCACCTTTCCTCGTATCATCTCTCTCTGCTTGGCTTTTTTTTTCTTTTTCCGTGCTCTAGGCATGCTATCTCAAAGTATAATGCAAAGGAAAGGGAAAGAGAAAGGGAATCGAGAGAGCTCGGTCTACTTCATGCCGACGGCATACATGGCTCATCAGGCAAAGTCTGCGATGCGAGGCGAACTCTCGTTCCATTTCGCCCCGTCTCTGGGCTATCATCTATGCCCGCATGTCGCCGCGATATATCTCCCACGTTCAAGGTCCGAGCGACAGGCGAAAGCGAGCGAGAGGCTGCAAGATGGCAAGAGCTCGTGCAAAGCCGGACGGATGTTGCTCGCTCAATTTTCCGCCATGACAAAATCGTCGCGCTTTCAAACCGCTAGCCGCGATCTCTCTTGCTCAAACCTAAGTAAGGAAAGACACATCCGTATTGTGTAGAAGGATGGTTCACTATCAATCAAGTCAGAAAAAAAAACACGGACAGAAAGGGGGGAGGGAAGAGGGGAGAGATCATAAGATCAGAGAGAAAGGGAACGGAAGAGTCGCCCAGTGGACGGTCGGGGGAGGGAAAGGGGGGTCGTGGTTGTCGACGAGGAAGCTTTAACAATTAGAAGAGGCTAGAGGCACGAGAGTGCATCTAGTTGGGAATGCACTGCGAGTACCACTCGTTGTTGACCTTGCAGGTAGATCCAGAGGCGCAAACCTGAGAAAATGAGAGACGAGATAGAAGGTGAGTTCAGGGAAGCAAGCAGATGAAAGAGATTGGACCCAGAGGATGATCTACCTTGGGCCCGGTCCAGTTGTTTCCACCACACTGTCCGTAGATCGGGGCAACCTGAAATGAATGACAAGGGTCAGGAAGAGACGTGGCAGAAGCTGATGGCTGCAGGTTAGAGATCACTGACGCTGCCGGTAGAGGAGGCGGAAGTGACGGGGGCAGCAGAAGTAACTGAAGCAGAAGTAGCGGAAGCCGGCTTGCTGGTGGACGCGGGAGCGGTGCTAACGGGCTTCACAGTCGAGGAAGTCGCGGGAACGGGAGCGGAGGAGGAGCTTCCAGGGGCGGGACCGGTGGTGGACGTGTAGGTAGAGCCAATTTCACCGAACTATACACAGAGGCAAGAAGGAGGAAGGGGTGAAAAGAAGATGAGCAAGCAGCTTGGCATGGCAAATTGAAGCAGCAGCCGAAGTCACACCAGTGGTAGAGCAAGGCAGCAGCACGAGTGCACGCGTTATACCCTTTAGGTGAGCGAGAGGGTACAAAGGGGAGGCTCACTTTGATGTTTCCGTAGGTAACTGACGCTGAAGGGTACTGCTGCTCGACCTGGGAAGGAATACCGCCGGTGGTCGGGCAGGTACCGCGGGCGATTCCGGGCTGAGCGGGGTTGCCGCCGACGGGGTACTGAGAGTCGAGCCAGAGCATGTTGGCGGCGTGGTCGTCCCAGAGTGACATGACGAGGACGTGGCCGCGCTGGAAGCTGGCATCCATGGTCGAGAAGCCACCATGAGCGGTGAAGGCGTCCTCAGTCTCCGCGAAGGCGGACTTGGACTCCGTGCAGAACTTGGGGCTGATCGAGTCGGTGGTAGTGATTCCCGGGACGCTGGTCTTGGAGTTGGAGATGACCTTGCCGTTCTGAACATAAAGGCGGCGGATCTCCGAAAGGGCGCCAGTGTCGGTGCCGTCAGCAGTGATGAACTGGGTGACGACGGTGATCCTCTGGGTCGTATCAACGGTCTTGCCCGGTCCGTAGAAGCTCTGGTTGCCGAGACGGAACGAGTTGTAATCGCAACCGGGCTGGTCGCAGATCTTGTCGCAGTCGACACCGACAGTGCAGGCCTGGAGGCCGGTGGCGGAGCATGAGTGAGGGGTGAAAGCGGTCGAGATCGAGTTGGCCTCCCAGATGTCCATCTCGTTGCAGCATGATCCAGTGTTTCCGGTGCCGGAGTTGGGGTCGGTGGACGAAGGCGTCCAGTTGATGATGTTGGCCTGAATCACAGGAGGGCGCGTGTCAGCGAAAGTGAAAGGCATTACAGAGCGTGTCGGATCAACGCACCTTGCCGTTGATGAACTTGATGTCTTTGGCGCACTGGGCATCACAGTATCCGGTTCCATACTTGGCTCCAGCAGTGTTGCGGCCGCCAGACTTGGAGACACCTCCATCGGCGTCCATCTCGACGAAGTAGAGCGCTCCATTGAGTCCACAGGGGAGCTTGGAGACTGGTCAAGCCAAGTTTTAGTCGATAGGACCGGGGGCTGCCTCGCTCTGACTCCCCTGAGAGCGCTTACCATCAACGTCGAAAGTAAACTCCCTGTTCTTGAGCTTGAACATCTGGTACTTGGAGTCCGACGAGTCGAGCAGATAGAGACGGGAGCCGACGTTCTTCTGGTACGCATAGGTTACGAAGCCGAGGGTGAGGTCGGTGCCGGTCGAGGTCACTCCATATGTGCCTTTGTAGTCGGCACCGTCGACGGCGCAGTTCGTGGCGCACCTGGAAAGTTGGAAATCGTGTTCAGGACCCTATGTATAATATGACATGGGAGAGAGAATGTGGAAGAGAGGTGAAAGCAGCGCGTCGAGCAGTGCAGAAACGCGAGATGGGCGGGCATGTCGTACATCTCGACAATTTAAGATTGAGTAGAACGTACGCTTCAGGGCTGGGGCAAAGAGCCGTGTTCCATGTATTTCCCGTATAGCAGTTGGTGGAGCCGCCCACATTGTGGGTCCACCTATAGAATAGGCAGAGAGCAAAGTCAGTCCTCCAGAACTGCGCAAAGGCAAGACGAGAACTCCGGACGAACCTCCAGTTGGCGTCTACGGTAACGGTACCCTTTTGTGAAGAGCAACCGCCTGCCTTGGTGCATGAGCCCCAGCTGAGGTTTGGGTGGGTCTCTCCCTGGTTGGTGCCGACTTGCTGGGCGCGGGCGACCGAGGCGAGGGCAAGAGAAGCGAGAGCGAAGGAGGAAAACATCTTGGAGATGGCACGGGGGAGTTGTGGTTGAGTGAATTGTTTGAATGATGATGCCAGAGCCCGCAAAGACTTATATATGATACCTTTTTTTTCGGAAAAAACCCGGCGCCCTAAAACGAAGACATAAAGATCTCATGATCTAGCAGCGATGGAAGTGAACCTGCAAGCCCCGAAACAAAAGGAATCTGCTTGAGGGGGAGGTTTGAGAAACTCCGACCAGCGGGACTAGTGCGAGCGTGCAGTTAGCGGCAACCTTCAACCGAGGATCAGACTCTCACTGGACTGTTCCTGATTGCTCGCCACAGTCACGTAAAGCGAGCGAGCCTCCTCAGGATAGGGCTGAAGATCAGAAAGGAAGCTGCATAGACGAAGGCCGAAGAAGTGGGTGGCATAGATGAGATGGCATGGCAGGAGAGCTGGATCAGAGCCAAGTGGTCAACGTCTGTCTGGCTTGTGCGTCGCACGTCGGCCGATGTAGACTTCAGACGACGGGGCTTGCCCGAACGAAGGGAAAAGGATTGCGTATCCAGGGAGGAGGACTAGCGGGAGGGGCGGGGTGGGGAGAGGGGGGGGGGGGGAAGGGGGAGGTGTCGGGGAAAGGGGGTGGCAGCTCGATAAGCCCAGGTCAGCCTCCGAGCCCAGGGCAGATCGACTATCCCTGGCTTTAACCTATGCTTGAGCCTTCGGCGATACTCAGAACCTTGCGAGGTCGGTCAGCTGGGCCTCGGCCAAGCCCGGTGTTCTTTCCTCATCTCCATCCTGTGAGTCACTCGTGATGAGACCAAGCATTAAGGCCCCACAGTTTTGCCGAGGTTCGCTGTTCTCTGCGCTCGAGATCTGTGCGGCAAAGTATGTAATTTGGCCGCGTCGTGGTGATCTTAGGAGGCCCCTCTGCCTTCACACAAACGCACACAGTTCAGCATGTCTATTCAAAGTTCATTCTCGAGAGTTTTCAGACATCTGTACGGCATGCTTCGGCAGCTTTAAGCTAGCAAAGATGGCCAGTCCAATAGGCCAGTCGCTTCGTTTGATGACGAAGCGGATGTCGTCTCACAGAGTGCACGCGCGTGGTGCGCCGAAGATCGAGTCCAAGTCAGCCTGCCATGTCAGCCTTACCTCGAACACCATGCCCGCCTCTTCTATCGTCCTCGGAGGCTTCGACACTGATATCAGTTCCGTTTATCCCAAAGAAGTTTTCCATTTGGAAACCCAGAGGCATACTGGCACTGGGCGAGGTATGCCGTTAACAAGCGATCTGAGATGGGAGATTCGGGCGATGCCGCTTCAATCTTCATCCATTCCGCAGAGTGAAAAAAGCTCCCAACAAATGACAAAAAGAACCAAACCTTCTTATTCTGAGCTTGTCCGTGATACTACTAGACAAAAGGAGGCTGGACGGCTGAGTTAGTCCGAAAAGTGGAGCAGCTTGTTCATTATCTTGGCCCCGGTGAGAATTAAGGAGGAATCTTCTTGAGCTCTCAAGATTATACGTGCATAAATCATAAATCTATGAACCTTGTTCCAAGCTGCACATCCGGGAGGTGTTCTCGATTTACCAAGGCGAGACGCCCTTAACAAGCATGCTTCTCGCCGCGCCGGACTGACTGGACAAGCTTGTCGAAACGGCCGCTCGTGCGAGAGAACGCACAACTGTTCCATCCCCGAAAGGGTAAAGGTGTCATCGTACATGTACCTGTAGGAAGCCCGGAGGGGCTGTTAGTGCGCCATGACCTTCGCAAGGAAGTTCGAGAAATTCCTTGCGATCTCCTTGCTACAGAGAGAGGCCCCGAGGCCTTCTATCGTACCCGGCGTCTGGCCACGGACACGCAGCGACTAGGAAGTCGCTTACTTGTAAACACGGTAGCAGTAATATATTGAATCGTCTGTGCATTAGGACATCTGGGAGGAGCGAGGTAAACGACAGAGTAGCACTAACTAGCCATCTGGACTGAGGGGATCGTCAAGCGTGGCCCCAATCATATTACCCCAGTAAGACCAAAATAAATTCTGATATGTGCCAGTTCAAGGCAATATGTAAGCGGAGAACCATCCAACGGAAGATGGGCGGCTGCGTTACATGCTCCTCGGACGAGCTTGGGTCCAGACCTCTCTCGAACCAATGGAGCGCGCTTCTCCAGATGCGAGGCGCAACATGTCTAAGCCGCACCGGTGGAGGTGGGACGGGTGCAAGTATTACTGATGGATCCAGCTAGACGTGGACCATGGCAGGTGTAAAGGAGGAAACTGGCCTGGAACAAGGGCATAGCTGGAGCTGGCAGCGACGTGCGCCATCGGCTAGAACTCAGAGAGTTGTAGTGCAATTGCGGTTCAGGGGCAAGTGGAAGAATTATCAGCGCTACCAAAAAGACAGGGTCAGAGAGGCTGACGGCAAAGAATGGGTTGGAATAAGCCTGACGTGGAAGCTGACCACGTCGCTCGTCGCCTGGGGACTCCAAGCAGGGACACTCGTTGCAGGGCTTGGCGGAAATATAAGATGGAGTTCTGTAGGAGCATTCCTCTGGGCCAAAGAAGGGGGAATATCGATGCGCTGGGAATTGATAATCGATGAGCCCCATCAGTTCGTAGTGAATCGCTCGGACAGATAGAGAAAATCCCGAATACACACGCTCTGACTGGGATCCAGCAGACTGTGCCGTTGGGGCGCCCCTCCATCGTCAGGCGCCTCGATTCCACAGCCCTGGTCGTGCCCGGAGCTTGCGCCATGACATCGACGGGTGCATCGTGTGCGGGGTGCGGAGCATTGAGGGAAATTGGCTAGAAAAGCTTGGTCAATTGGGACGTACATGAAGCCTGAGGAACTGGCAAGCGCGTTGAGTGTGACATGAAATTTGACTAGTGCGTTCGAGGACTGTGGTTTCCTCCACCCGAGCTCTGTGGGAAAGGCGCGCAGGAGAAGCCCAAGTCCAAGGGCTGTTCAAGCTTCGCGGTTCATAACGTGACTGGGCGCCGCGGGAGCTTGGTATTTTTCCATAGTACATTGTGAGATAGAACAACGAAAGAGGATGGAACTTAGAGGATTCTGAGCTTGTCGAAGTATGAGGAAATTGAAGACGCTTACCCTGTTGAAGGAGGGACATAACGACCGCGAATGCTGTTACCGAAACCGAACGGCCCCCCCTCTCCTTCCCGAATGAGCTTATGACGACTGCCTAGCCCCCGGCCAACAAGGTGTTGATGTTGCGCCCTCATCTCCCCCACGTCAAGCCTTGAATCTCTTGGTCTGCGTCGTTCGGTACACCTTCACTTCTTTGAGCTTCTCCACAAGCCTGTCTGGCTTGAACTCGAGCTCTTGGGACTGCGTCGTTTGCATTCAGCCGCTGTCACATATATCTTGAGAAGTCCATCTCCTTCCTCATTTTGAACTTTTCAGACGAAAATTCATACGCGTCCGACGTTCACTTCGAGCCTCGATGAGGTCTTTGAGTTCATACACAAGCCATTGCTTGTCGAATGCAGAGATCTGAGCTGCAATGGTCGGTCGCCCGTCGCTTGGGAGGCGAGCTCTGATCGGTAATGCTTCACCGTCTTCCGATGGGTCTCAGCCTTAGTGTGGTACTCGTTCGAACTGAATGCGCAAAGAATCGCAGCTGGTAGTCCTGTTTCCGAGAATTGTTGAGACGGACGGCCATCCCGTCAAAGCAAGCAAGCGGATCCGGAGCCCCCGAGACGTCAGACTCCGGACGTATGGGCGCCTTCATTGGCGCCCGTTGGAAGGTGTCGCTGCGATGGTCGTTGTGCCCGTCCACAACGAGGACGTTGATGGGCCGTGAGGACCCGACCAGGCTACGGCACCTTCTGTATTTCACTGGAGTTCGGAGGAGGGCAGGGAAGTCGCGTAGGGCCATTCGAAGGGGGTCAACAGTGCTGGGGACGCGTCACATGGCTGAAGCATACAGAAAGCGGCACTCCTTGCCCGTCGACCACGGGGGGGGGAGGGGGGGGGGGGGGGGGCACATAGGTGTTGCTGGAGAAAGAAACCGGCGTAGTGGCCCCATTGAAGGCTCCGTGCGTCAACGTTGGATTTCTGAAGACGACGAAGACAAGGCCCGAAAGTCAGGCAAGTCAGACATGGGCGGGCGCATGGCCGTGTCGCTCACATGGCGACACCACTCACAAGAGGACTTGCACCAAGCGTACCGAGGCGGCCTGAATTGACACACTCTCTGGGTAAAATAACATCCCAGTTCATCCGAAACAAGATGACTCCAATTCCGAGCTATTGCCGAGACATGGACGGATGCTGGTGGCTAGGAGGACTAAGTTCAAAAGCTATGCGTGCTGCGCGGCCGGGCGAGGCCCCAAGACTGGATGACCGAATGCTACTGCTGATACTGACCGAACGCAAATCTAGTCCGGCTTCGTTAGCTGTTATCCAGCGGCAGGGGCGAGGCGATGGAGGATCCGGAGGTCGAGTGGTGTTCATGATCACGGAGACTTACAGCAAGCAGAGGGGTCCGAGTGCTCATTGGGGCTGAAGAGCTGTCTGTCAACCGATTCCCGAGTCAATGTAGAGAGACGTTCGACGATTATAAAGAGGGAAGGAAGGAAGAGAGATGGTGGCTGGTGGTGTCTGAGAGAAACGACAGGGAATAAGCAAGCAGGGCGGATCCAGGACTCAGAAAAAAGCAAACCATGCTCCAATGCGACTATGCATGAGCCAGTTGTGCGCAGCTCGCTCAGCCATAGGGAGTTGTATTTTTCTTGACATTCGGCTATTAAGCAATCTACAGCAGATGATGGTCTTCCAAGCAGGGACCAGTGCAGATGGCATGATTTCGAGAGTAAAATAACATCAAAATTCCAGTTCATCAAATCGGATCATATCATGGCCCGAGGGAAACACATTCAAGGGAGGGTCGTGTCAATTCATCAAAGGGAGGAAGAAAGAGAGAAGATACAAAATCAAAGGTGTCTGCGAAAAAGTGATCTCAAGGTAAAAAGGGTAACCCTCTAGGGTTGGCGCGTCTGATTGTACTCGGCGGACTCGACGGGATGCTGTCTTCGGAGATGCTCTCTCTGGAAAAGAAATGAACGGCCAGAAAGAGCTGGGTCAAACAAGGGGTATACCTGATTCGATCGTCAGAGGATGGACCTACCAGAAGCTTCTTCTCGTCACTGCAGTTGACGGGGATCGGAAGGGCGAACTGCTCCTTCGGTTTCCGGTCACGGGCGTGCTTCTTCATATTAGCGGCCCTGTCAATAGAGAAGAATCCGAGTCCGATCAGCCAACGACCTTAATCAAAGACGGGTTCCGACGCACCAGCAAATATTGCAGATCTTGCCCGTTTTTTCATTCCGGAAGACCTCGGCTACAACGCTGTCCCAGTACTCGGTTCTGCGCGTCAAACGAGCCAGGTCAGCGAGCCGTGCATACGTATCACAGCGGACGAAAACAAAGCAAGAGAGAGACGGCTCACTTCCGCTGTGGGGGCCACGTCGCGACGATGCCCTTGATCACAGCAGGCACGGATTGAGTTGCTATTCCCGAGTCGCGGCGCTCAACTCGCGAAGTCGACTGGGCAACTTCTCGAGGCGGCTGGGCCAACTCGGCGGCCTCTGACATGCTGAAGACATCGTCTGGTCGAGACCGCTTCTTCGGCGGTCCGGTGGGCTGCTTCATCTCAATTTCCTCCGCGCCTTCTGCCGGCCTCTTGGGTACGCCGTCATCTGTCCGGAGACGCTCGGGTGTCGACTCCGGTGAGAAGGGGGTCGGCTTCATGTAATCTTGAGAGGCCGACTGCGATGTTGGTCCTGTGCTGCTGCTCTGTTTTGTTCATCGCGCGTTAGCCGTGCCCTTCATGCCTGTGCTTGAGGGTACGGGGGACCTGCGAGCATGAACACGCACGAGACGACTCCTCAGTTCCCGAACCTCGTTTTCGAGCTCCTTGACAACCTGCTCGTGCTGAATTTGCGACTTCTAGACAGAGAAGGAAGGAAGGGAAGGGATGTTTAGCCTATAGAGCTCTTTCTTTGAGACTGGAGCCTGCTGGAGCCGGGGCCTACCTTGAGCACTTCCTTAAATTTACGGAGTTCCGACTTGAGCTCCTGCCTCTCCAGCTGCATCTTCTCCGCCTTGGCGCTGAACGTCTTCTCCTTTGCTGCCCACGTCTCGAGCATCTCGTTCTGCTTCGCGCACGTCTCTTCCAACGTAGCGATCTGAATTCGCGCCTGGTCCAGCTCCCCGCGGTTCGCCCCCTCGGCATTGAGGAGCCTGGCAATCCTCTGCTCAGCGGTGACCAGCTCATCCCGCAGCCTGCCAGCGTCCGTCGTCACTGCGATGAGACGGCCGAGATCCTCATTCTTGGCATGGAAGTCGGTCGAGAGCGTCTTGACTTCGGCCGTGAGAGCCTCATTCTGGATGACGAGCCCGGCACGCGCATCTTCCAAAGATTTGAGCTGGGCGAGCTGGGCGGAGATCTTGCCCGAGGAATCCTTCTTCAACTCTGCGAGCTCGGCCATGAGAGCCTCCCTCTGAACGACAAGCTCTTGAGATGCGTTCTTCTGCTCGTTGGATGGAGTCTTGAGCGCTGCAAGTTCGAGGCGAAGGACGTTTAGTTCCGCAGTTGCTTGGTCAACAAGAGCGAGGGCGTCCTTTTTAGCTGTCGAGAGCTTTTCTTGCCTCGCCATGAGACCATTAACGTTTACGACGGACTCCTCGAGAGCCTTCTTGTGTTTCAAAACCCTCGCCCTCTGAGTCTGGAGTTTAGCCTCGAGCATGCTCTGACGCTCCTCCAACTCGCGCTTTTGGGCCACAAAGTTCGCCATGAGGGTCTTGCGGGCCTGGATATCCTCCTCGAGCCGGGCCTCAGTACGCTTGAGGGCCTCAATCTGCCGATCCTTCATATGCCTCATTTCGGCGTGAGCAGCCATTGTCTCCTCGCGAGCCTGGAGCATGTTCGCCTTGGCCGCGAGCGTGCCTTGAGTCGCGATGAGCTCGCGACGTGTCTCAGCGTGAGCCTCCTCGATGAGAGCTTTCTCCCGCCGGAGTTCAACAGTCGCGACTGCGACGGCAGCCACGATAGACGCGGAATTGTCCCCGTGCTGCTCGTTTTGAGTCTGAGCGGTCTTGAGGTCGCTGACCAGACAGTCGACCTCCTTCCTCGCTGCCTCAAGCTCAGCCGCTTGCGTACGCTTGACCGCCTGGAGCTCCTCGTGGCGGATCTTGTGCTGGCGGATGATGTCCTGGAGGGCGATAGTCAAGCCCACCGTGTTGGCCTTGACCTTGCGAATGTCATCATCCGCAGCCTGGAGGCGGACGTGCGAGCCATCGAGAGCCTCGAGCGTTTTGCGCTGCTGCTCTCGGATGATGGAAAGCTCGTTGTCCCGATTGTTGAGGGTGCGGAGAAGCAGAGTCTCTCTCTGGCGGGACTGCTCGACCTGAGACCGAAGGTCGGGGATTTGGGCGGCGGCGTCGACAGCGGCGTGGTACTGAGCTTGCAGGACTGTATGACGACGGCAAGTAAAAAAGCAGTACGTTTGTACGCGTTGTCAGCAGGTGAGGCAAAAGAGCGAGAGATGTACATATATTCGTTGCCACTCGACGCGTGTTCGCAAGCGCGCGTCGGAAGCCAGCCAACCCACCTCGCATATGCGCCACGAGATCCTGGTGGGATCCATCACCTTGGTACAATATCCTGTGAAGTCAAGGGGTCAGTCAGGTAAATATTCCGAGAGCACTGATGGATTATGGGGGACGTTGTCTCACGTTGGGCCGCTCTCCACGTTGTTTGGTGTTGAAGCGTGCGCCTGTTCGTTCTCCCGCGCGGCGCCGACCTGGAAGAGCCTCCGGCAAGAGTCAGAGACATCCAATCGAGGAGACCATAGGGCAGCAGAGGTCGAGACCTACCGAAGAAGTGAGGGCTTGGGGGTCGCTTGAATGAGCGGCGGAGGGTGGTGGAGGGTGGGCCTGTCGGAGGGGGGCGGGGTTGCTGTTGCCTTGAGGAGACGCCGTCTGTCGCTTCGGCTTAGACTGGTCCAACATCGAGGTGAGGGGCAAATGCTGGGAGGTCTCGGCCGGGTGGCTAGCGCCTGGAGAAGTGCCTAGTCGTGGTGATTGAGGGAGAGCTGTTGAGCCTGGCTGGGCGTTGCCCCCCGTGGTGATGTTGGCAGAACTAGGTTGCTGCTTTCCGACGCTGGCGGGTCGCGTAAGACCGGGGCCAGACGAGACGTGTTGGATGAATGATGAGCCGGGAGCGGTGGGGGGACTGAAGAGTCTCTGCTGGGACATGGATGAATGGAGGGCGAGACAGCAAGGAAGGGAAGGTCTAGATGGCCCGCCGCAACCGGAGAGTGTCTGCGGCGCGCGCGCGTTGTTCAGGCGGTCGCGAGCCGGCGGCGAGCGGGAGGGAGAAGGTCACGAAGAATAACAACGCAGACACCGAGGCAGATGGGGGCGGCGCAAGATAGGAGAGTGTCTGGAGTTGAGAGAAGGGCCTCTGGAAAGGGATGGTCGGAGGTTAGGGCTGGCGAGTTGTACAAGTTGATCCCCCCCCGGGGCAAGGGAGAGGCGACGTCCTCGTCTGGAATGGCGTAAGGGCGCACAGCGAAACGCCTTCATATCTGACTACTGCGAATAGTGATTTGCTCCGTAAATCTTCAGTTGCTTGATCGAAACATGCGACAAAAGTATGAAGACTGCAAGTTGATACTGGGCCAGGTTGCGTGCGACAGGCTACGGCGACCTCCGATCAGCTGGGGTCGAAAGAGCGAGATTGACAGACAGCAGCTTGAGAAGAGCTCTAACCGGCCACCACTCTTCTCCGCTGCCATGGGCTCTTTAACGCCCCAGAGCCGCCCCGAGGACAGGTTCCACTCCATCTCTCAGTACTCTGGCCTCGCATGTTTCCAGTGTAACGCTCGCGCTCAGGACGGCAGAAGTCTCTCGGTTTGTTCTCGCTGTCAGAGGTCCGTTCGTCCCTCCCTGCGCCAGTAACATCTTTGCTCGGTCGCACTGATAAAGACTACTGCTACATCATTCAGAGTGCGATACTGTAGTGCCGGATGTCAGAAGAAGGACTTTCCTGTGCACAAGACACTGTGTATCGCTTGGGCGGCTCAACGCAAGGCCGTCCCTCCGGACTCGTACCCAAGCGTGTCGCTGCCCGTGCCAACGAGGGCAGAGATCAAGCGACTGTTACAAGCGTGAGTTAACATGCATGTATCAAAATTTGCGCGCCTGCATGCTGAGAAGCAAGGGAGAGAGGCAGGATGAACGACGGCATGCTGGGCCCTCTACTAGACCTCTTAGACAGGGGCGCGGCACAACTCGTCGCCAACTATCTCATCTTCAACGAGGTGCGTCGGAGACAGAACTCATGATGAGCCAAACTCTTACGGGAGACTCTGCGATGCCAGCCTCGCTGCGGACGGTGTCTTCGTCTCGAGCACAAGGGCCACCTCCTCGTCCACTGCTTGACGTGCCGGGTCCACGGCTGGTGCCCGAACGAGGGGTGCCGAGGCGTCGAGGAGGAGCACCAGAAAAGTGGTCTCTGCACTAAAATTTTGGACATCGTAGAAGACGAGGATTTTCTCTTGTGCGTCTCCAAAAGCCTTGCGACGGCGGCATGAGCAGAGGGCCGCAAACACGTCTCATCCTCTCTCTCTTCTTTCTTGCTTCACACATCAGCGAGTACAGTCGGGCTCCCGACAACGAGGGCCCCGTAGTGCCTTGGTGTCCTGACCGAGTTTTGAGCTCGCCTACCCCGCTCCCAGCCGACTGGAATTCCTACCTGGAATCGGTCTCTGCCCCAGCCTTCGAGATTACATTCCTCCGGACGATGGCGAAGCATCAACTCTCCCTTCCTCTCACCATTCTATCTGCTCTACAGCGTTTCGGTCTTCTGTCACAGTTTCTGGATCTTAACAATCCTCGCAGTCTCACTGTCCACGTTCTCGGCGCCACGCCCAACTATGACCTAATGACGGGCTGGCTGGCGTACGAGGAGATCCTGCATTTTTGTCCTGGCGTCTCGGAACTTCGGCTTGTCTTGGTCGGTCCGAATATTTCAAGCTCAGAGTCCAAGCAGGAAGACTCAGTCGAAGTTTGCGAGACGTGCAAAACGCGAAAGCGGTCGAAGGTGTATGAGTGTCATAGGTCAGTGGCATTTCTCTTTTTCCCTTCGCTCTTGTTCAATCGATACATGGCTAATAGTAAACCCTTCTGCTCCACAGTGGCCTCTACCACGAGTATTGCCGCCGCCAGTCAGCGTCCCCATCGCTTCCCGACATCGCCGTCGCCTTCAACTCGGGCCTCGTCGACGCCCCACTTGACTGGACGCCAACTCTTCGGTACCTCATCAACGCTCGCATCCCCTCGGTGTTCACGAGCTACAATGCCGGCGAGGCCAAGGAGGATCTTGCGATCCTAAAACGCGTGGGTGGGAGCAGGATGGAGATCGTCTGGAGCGAGGACGAGAACGCATTTGCCTCGGGTCGGCGGGCCTATGATCTCTTTGCGGAGGGAGGTACCATCCGGGACAACGAATACACGATGGGCTTCAGAGGGCTGTGATGCAGGAGGGGGCCAGGGCGAGACTCGCGCGCCCGGTGACGCCTGTGCCACGAGAGGGCTGAGTCCGGCTGCAAGGACCCGGACTGGTATTATGCTTTCATTGTCCTCATGCCTATATAGACAGCGACAGGATCGACAGCCGGATATTCAGACGCGCGCACCCTTGTTTCCACGTCTCTGTTCGACCGGACATGGCTGGCGCGCCAAGGACGGCGTGAACCAAGTGACCCCAGAATCGGGTTGGCCAGCTGTGTTTACCTGTAGAGCAGAATTGGGGCCTCTTTCTCGGGGGTTTGGTAAACGACTCTCCTGGACCTCGCCTTACGATCCCTCCGACCCCCTATCTTCTTGACGTTATGAGTACCCAGACAGGGGAAAGTGTTCGCCGATCCCATTTACACGGCGTCACAGCTGGGAGCAGGGTCAGAGGGGAGAAGGGGGGGCGCGCTGCACGCACGCGTGCTGCCGCCTTCGCGCGTCCTTCCCTGGGCTTCGTCTGCCTTGCCTCGGCGACGGAAGAACCCTTCTCCCCCAAACGACGACCTTCAACGAACCCCCATCTTCTTCTTACGGCCTTCTTCCGCCCATCTGGCACCCCTGTTCCCGGCACCACAGCTCTTCAGCCACACCCACACTCCTTCCTACCAAGTCAACGACTTCTCAACTTATTACTCTTCGGCACTCGCCCGACCTCCTGCTATCCTCCTTATCCTGCCTCCCAGACATCTGGCTTTCAACGAGTTCCAAGCTCCAAACAATCTCGGCAAGTAATCCTCAGTCACTATGGCTATCTCTATCCACACTCCTTTCAAGCATCACCAGCGGCTCGTGAAGAAGAGCAGTGCGTCCTTCTTTTCGCTTGTTTTTCTCAGCCCATACTCTCTCAGCCTCTGCTCTGCCTTCGCCTGAGATAGCCAGGACGATGACTCTTGGACTCAGGAGGCATTGCCAGAGGGAGGATGGGCGCGTGGACCAGCTTGGCTGACTGATGTTGAGGGGCGCTTCGTTGTTTCTCTCAGCCGTCTGCACCACGGCGAAGCAACTCTACACGTCGCCTACCGCGGGCTCCACCTTTGATGCTTCGTCTGGACCGATGACCTTCACCTGGAACACGGACTGCACCGTCGCCGACAAGGTCGACCTCACCCTCTACTCGCCTGAGAGCCTCCAGCCAATTATCAAGGTTCGTCCGAAGTCTTCCCCCCACCCCGCAACGGGTGGGACGGACGCGGTTCTCTTGCCTGCCTCTGCATCCGTGGCGGCTGACGACGCGTCCCGCCATCTCCCTGATGTACCTAGATCTTCTCCGGCATCGTCTTCTCCGACGGCTCGTACACAACGGATCTCCAGCCTAAGTGGTGGAACTCGACGGCCTCAATCAACCTGTGCGTACGCCCATACGATGCGATTCTGATCCCCGGATACCCATCATTTCGCATGCGGTGCATCCATGCTGATCGACCATCCCTCCCTTCACCTCCCATCTCTCATAGGTATATGACCCTCTCTGACTCCACAGTCCCGATGTTTCTCTCCAACGCGCTCCAGTCGTCGACCTTTGCCGTTACTTACCCTGTGTCGGCCTCGAATGCCGCCTCGGACAGCGGCGCAATGAGCTTTGCTGCTGCCACTTCCACCGAGACGCCCGATCCCATCGTTGTTGTAGTCGGGGCCAGCAAGGCTTCGGATGGGCTCTCGACCGGCAAGCTCGTCGCTGCGGTTCTCGTCCCGATCCTTGTCCTTCTCACCGGCCTCGGCTTCTACGTTCGCTATGTCCGCTCCAAGCAGGCCAAGAAGAGGAACCGGTGCGTGTGACTTTGTCGCGAGTGCTTTGACCGTCTGCTAAAGCGTTACTCATGTCCTTCTCAGCTGGAGCCAGGCCATTGACAACCGCATGTCCGCCATCTCCGGCTCATGGGTCGCCGGCGATGTTGGCCGACCTTCGACTCAGACGAACCGGGATTCTGTTGCTCGAAACTCGGCCTTCTTCGGTGGCCGCACCTCTATGTCGTCTCACGCCCCCGGCAGCGAGACCAACGTCGCCGGCATGGGCGCCGGACGCGGCTTCACTGGCGACGCTCAGCCCGAGATGTCCGAGCAGCGTCCTTCGTTCCTCCGCCACCCCTCAGCTGGAGACCTCTCCGCTACGCGCAAGTCGGTCTTCAGCGAGCACCGCGGCTCGCGCATCTCGTTTGCTGAGCAGGAGGCTGGCCAGCGCCAGTCTCGCATCTCATTTGGCGACGAGGCCATCGCCGCCGGCAACCGCAAGTCCTTCGCCTCGCTTGGTAAGCACGCCAACGGATCGTCGCGCTCGCTTCAGATCAACACCAAGGCGAGCCCGAGGAAGAGCTTCCTCAGCGAGCAAGACGCGTCGGAGATGATCATCAGCCCCAGCCAGGCCCAGGGTCCCTTCGCTCTTGGTGACGTCGATTCTCTCGACCAAGAGTTCCTATCCGAGCACCAGCCCCAGAGCCAGCAGCGCTCTCGCATCTCGCATCACTCCACTTTCTCCGCCTCATCCGCCCTCTCTCGCGAGGTCGCCCCTGCCGTGCCGGCCCGTACTGTTTCGCCCGACTCGCCCCTCTCCCCGACGTCCTTCATGCCTGCCCCTACTCCTGGCGCCACGCCTGACGACGCTCTGCGCGCATACGCCGCCCAGCGCGCCGGTCACGCCGGAGGCACCACCCCTGTCTATGAGCTCGATCAGAGCCAAGGCGGCCTCGGAGCGGGCGCGACGCCTGTGTCATTCTCGCAGCAGGACACCAACAGGCTTAGCGTCGCTGGCGCGGCGATTCCTCGCCCGGGAAGCGTCGTTGGCGAGCGGAATCCGTTCCGGCAGTCGATGTGAGACTTAGACGCCCTCTCGTTCCGTTTCTTTCCCACTGACTTCTTATGTTTTCTACCTTTCAGGGTCAGCAACAACTCGGTCTACTCGACCGACGCCCAGGACCACCCCCACTCGCAGTAGGCGCGCCTCCTTTCGCGCCTCACAGCAATGTCCTTTTCGTCTCTCTTAACTCCTGCTTATTTTCTTACTTCGAACATAAGTTCTTTCTGCCTTACCTAAGTGCTAGCTTCGGCCTGTCTGTCTGTATCTCCCTCGATCGTCTCTGATCGAACCTCACGCTCCTTGGCTCCCTGCCCTTTTCTTTCTTTTCTCCTGCCCATTCCTTTTTCTCTGCCCTCGGTCTTCTTTCCAATCACTCCGGCCAGCCCGGCTTCCTCACGTCTCCCTTCTTCCAATTCCGTCTCCAAGCCTCTTCTTTCGCCTTCTTTCTCTCTATCCGGGTCCTCTCAGGTCGATGGCCATGCCTTTTTTTTCCGTTCTCGTCCCTGGGAGCAAGTGAGAAGAGTGACAAAAGAACGAGTGTTTTCATGGCAGCCAGGCGGAGCTGAGTCAGTGATCTCAGCCGCATCTATCCCGAAGAATGGATCTGCGCTTCTTCCCTCTGGCATCCGCGAGGTGAACTACTAGAGTTGTACATAGTCATGGTTCATGGGCGGAGTGCGCCGGCTGCTGTCACCTCCCTCAAATGCTTTGTCCCCTCCTCCTCGACCCAGCCGCGGTCAAGATCTCCCCAGATCCCATCTCGTCCAGTACTGTCGACCGACGAATGCAAGCGACGCCTACCAGGGAGCATCGAACCGCCCGTCTCCGTATCTGCATCGTCAAGCAAGCGAGCGACATGTCGTAGTCAGTGGCCATCTCTCGCAGTAGGGATAACTTGAAGATGTGTGTGAGAGAAAGACACCACTCACGGGTCCTCCTCCACGCCCGCAAAACCGCCCTTGTCTCTCCCACCGCCAGCCATGGTCCGCTTCTCGCGTGACTTGCGGCCCTTGAGGTCCTTGTAGTGCTGTCGAGCCTCGGCCTTAGAGATGGGGCCAGGTGAGGCAGTCGTCCATCGGTTCGGGGTGGAGGTCCCAGATGCACTGAAGCAGGTGGAAGAAAGAGCTTAGCTCGAGACAAAGGAGATGGGCAGCAGACGTGGGATGGAGGAGACGAACTAGGGCGAATCGACTGGGTCGTAAGGAACGTAGTCGGCATCTGCTGGCGTGTGAATGAGGACTCGGTACGATGTCCGCTGTGCAATCCCTCCCATCGCAGGTCAGTTCCGTCATTACGTTCGCCTTTCACAGAGTTCAAAGAGAGGAAACAAGCCTTACCCAATCCTCCCGAGACTCTTTGCGACTCCATTTGCCGACGGGGAGCTTCTTTAAGACATGGGCATCCTGAGGCTTCTCCGTGCTGGAGAGTATCTCGTTTTCGACTTGGGCGAGCTTGAATTGGCCGAAATGAAGATACCAGACTAGAAGTTAAAGCTTTCGTCAGACGATGGATACAAGGGTGGAGGGGAGAGCGAGGGAAGAGAGGGGTGGTGCGAACTATAATTGATTGTCTGGGACTGGTTCCACCGACGCGAGACGCGCGCGCAACGGGCGAGTGACTTGAAGTCGAGCAAGCCAAAGATCTGGATGCCTGAGAGGAGAGAAGAAGGGATATGTGGTCAGCAACAGGCCATCTCTCATTTAACTTTTGAAAGGAACTCCAAACGAGGCGGGCCCGACTGAAAGGATGTCGCCTAGCCTCTTCCCCCGTCTTCCTCGAGTAACTCGCTCTCTCGCCACTCACCAATCTCGCTCGGGAACGCCTTGAGCGGGTCTGTCGTCTTGCCGTCGGTGAGCTCCCGCCTCGTCTTGGCCCTAGGGCTCTTGCCGACATCGCTCGCAGGCGACATGGCCCGTCGAGGCGTCTGGACGTCGATGATGTCACCGTCGTCGCCAGCGTCCGAGCCGGCGTCGGATGCGGACGATGGGTGGGGCTGGTGGTCGAGATGGACGCCTTGAAGTTTTTTCTGGAGGAGCGCTGTCTGGAGGAGCGTCTGTGGCTGAGGATGCGAGATTGGGGCGGACATTGCAGGCGGGCTAAAGGGGCGAGCAAAGACGGGAAGTGGGTGAAGGTTGGCAGTGAATCAAGTCAGCTGAGGGCTGGCTCCCCACAGGGCAGGTGGGAAGGTCGAGTTTTCACAAGGGTCGGTCCCGGCTCAGGCCGCTCGCCCAGCTCAGAATTCGAAGCGTTGCAAGCGACGGGCTCCATCCATCCTTTCTCCTTCATCCGCCACCCATTCCTTCTCACCTACCTCCTAGCCATGGCCCGCACTGGAAAGTCCAAGTCCGGAGGACGCCAGCGCGCTGAACCCAAAGCCGCCAAAGAGGCCGCTCAGGCAGGCTCTGCCGCCTCCTCGTCGACAGGTTCCTCCGACGTCTCGGTCGATGACCTTCTTCGTCAGTTTTCAATACCAATACATCGCCTGAGTCCGGGGGCACCCCAAGTGAATAGAAATCTGACCGGCGCTCCGACGATGATAATCCCAGAAAAGGCGCACGTCCTCCTTGCCCAGCAGGACTACGAGCTCGCCGCGCGCTTCCTCACCCGGATCCTCACCGCCGACCCAGCGCAGATTGAGGCCCGCGAGCTTATCGGTCTCTGCCTGCTGGAGCTCGGCCAGGTCGGCGAGGCCAGGGAGGTGTGTGGCTTGCACTCATTTACTGTTGACTCCCAAGACCACGCGCGCTGACCGTAATGAGAGACGCGCCTTGCTTCCTCACCTGTCACTTCTTGGTATCTCTAGCACTTCAACCTCCTCGTCTCGTCCCCCGCATCGGCCAACCTATCCGGCCCATATCTCTACCTCGCCCAGCTCTCCTACACGCCCCAAGAGTCCCTTACACACTACGAGTCGGCCGTCCGAATTCTCGAGGCTCAGCTTGCCGAGTTCCTTACCGTCAAGAACCCCGCAAACCCGTCGGAGGAGGAGCAGACGGTCGAGCGGGAGCTCAGGAAGCAGATAGCACATGCTCTCGTTGGTATGACGGAGGTTTACCTCACGGACCTTTGGTGAGTTATGAGACGCGACCCTTAGGAGCGCGCGTTCGCTGACCTTCCGTCCCCGCCTTACTCCAGCTTCGAGCCTGGGGCTGAGGACAAGTGCGACCTTCTACTCACCAAGGCGCTCAACGTCTCCCCGACAGACGCTGAGTCGTGGGTCTGCCTCGCCTCGGTCCGTATGTCGCAGCAGCGGGAGGAGGACGCCAAGCAATGCGTCGAGAAGGGTTGGGAGACGTGGCGTGGCAAGGAGCTCGGTGGGTGTTCCCTTCCTCTCCTTTTTCTCTCTCTCTCTCGCTCTTCGTTTCACAGCTCTGACGCGGTCTCCGTTCACGTCCCCTCAGGCGACCTCGCTCGGCCACCGATACCAACGCAGCTCTCGCTCGCCCGCATCCTCCTCGAGCTCGATCTCCACTCATATGCGCTCGAGGTTCTTCGCGGAGTCCGAGAGGAGGATGACGAGGACGTCGAGGCGGCTTACCTCGAGGGATGGGCGTGGTTCCTCCGTGGGGAGAAGATGGAGCAGGAGGGTGCTGCTAGTGGGAACAAGGGCAAGGCTCCCGTGAAGGCAGGGGATGCGGAGGAGGCTGATGAGCCGACGACGAAGCAGGAGTGCTGGGAGGAGGCGAGGGAGAGCTTGACGATGTGTGAGATTGTGAGTGGACCTTCGCGCTCCCCAGTCGGGATTTGGAGCTGGAACCAGGGTGGAACCGGCTGACACAACCTATCTTTCTCTTTCTACAGATGCACAAGGCCCAGCAGCACCCGGCCGAGGAGGTCCTCTCGCATACCCGCGAGCTCCTCGCTCAGCTCGACCAGGCCGGCATTCGGCCGGCCCAGGGCGTCGTCGACGAGGAGGAGCTCGATGAGGCAGGTGAAGGAGGCGGCGAGTGGGAGGCGGACGACGACGATGATGAGATGGAGGAGTGAGGAGAAGAGGATCCGCGCAATTAGATCTGTATCTCATCTCTGTGCTGCCATCTCCGACGGGTAACAAGAAGCGAGAAAGCCTTATCATCATCATCATCCCATCAGATATCATCGTTTAAGGCTAGCCACATTCTCAAGTGGCAATTCTCCCCGGACCCCTGCTGCTGATCACCTTGACAAACCGACTTCGCTTCGGCCTCTTCCTGCTCGCAGGTCTTGCGCGGCCTGAAGATCGCCCAGGGGTCCGGAGGGTCAAAGAGATAAAACAAACGACGAGTAGCATCGCCGACGACGATGATCAGCTTCACCGGCGCGGCTGCGGCCGTGGATCGAGAGAAGGGCGTAACGATTGGCCGAAGGGAGAGTGCGGAGTGAGAGTGTGGTGGAACGAGGATGCTAACGCGAGTCCGGGAAGTGGCGGCGCTCGCAAGGCTGAGTAGGGCACGGTGTGAATGGGAAGAAGGGCTGCGGTTGTCGTTGAGGTGGAGGAGGGGCGGCGGAAGGTCGAGGAGGACTGATGATGGCTGGCGGCTTGTACAAAGGTTGGGGTGGAGAATCTCTCGACTGAAATCTTGACCTTTGTGAGATCTGGCAGACTGACGGTGACATTACTTCGAAAGTATTGCCCCCTCCGGTCGACGACCAATGGATATGGAGAAGTGGCCCGGGGGGGGTGTCGCGTTAGACTCGGGTCGCCCGGCTTGATCTGTCCCCTTCGCCACACGACAGCAAGACTAATGTTGCTCGGTTAATCAGCTAGGTCCGAGACGCTGTGATCGATTAAGTGGCGATCGACTAAGCTGACGACAACGGCGGGGCTTCAGCAAGGCTGCTCGTCCCCCGCCCGCCCTCACAGGCAATGGCGCCCTTGTCCTGTTTACCGGTGTCTCGTCACCGTTGCTCTGATGACGTAACTTAGCCCACATCGTTCTACAACTTGTACGAAGCCCTTGGGCCCCCGCAGTCGGCCTAGTTGCTTATCAAGCCATCGTCCGAGATGTAGATGCAGCTTGAGGGACGGGGGTAAGTGGGTGGCGACGCAAGGTTCTTTGCCAACACCTTTGTCCTCCGCCTGCCTGTTTTGAGCGAGGAAGCGCATGGAGCAGAGAGGGTCGCGTCCGCTTGTTCCCCTTCATTTTTCAGACCCACTCGTATCAAGCCGTTTTCGAAGAGAAAGTCAATTCCGGTCTCATAAAAATCTCTCATTGTATCAGAATAGTAAATGAAAAAGTCTTGGTTCTTAGCCCTGGATAGTGAAATTTGCGTGTGCCACAAGACGATGATCGGTGACGGCAGTATCAGTGAACCTCCTTCATTTTCTCTGTTTTCGCGGCTGGCCCGACATCTTCAGGAGGATCGATCCATCGTTCATGACTCGAGACGATAGCCAGACAAATCAAGCATATTATGCGATGGGTGTCGATGAAGGGCTGGAAGCTCTCGTGTCCTCGAAGAACTCTCTCCCTTCTACACTCCCTCTCTTGATCTCGCTCGGGCCGTCCTGCGAAGCGAGCCTGCCTGCCGCTTAGAGCCGTCGTCGGGTCTGAGCCCCCTTCTCGCCTCCATCCCCACCATCCCGGCCGTCTCAGTGTCCCCCTCCAACGTGTTGGGTCTCCCCTGAGGCTTCCGATCCGGCCACAATGTGTGTATTCGTTGCCCGTATAAAATGCGCGTCTGCTGACATCGAGTCGTCTCGCTCGCTCGTGCGTCGTTCGGGTATGTTCGTCCTCGGCCATCCTTTGGGGATCCGTCCAGCTTCCTGCCTCCTCTTGCTCAGACAAGCAACCGCACGCAGGCCCCATTTTCAATCCAGATGGTAGACCTCAGCCTTTTGTCCGACATGGACAAGGTGCGTCTTTCGTCGTTGCCGCCGTCTGGCCGCTCGCGCCCTCCTCACCAACCCGGCCGGGCCCTCTCTCCTCTTCCTTTGCGCCCCTGTCGCTGACACCTGAAGACGCCCGTCGGGGCGATTGTTACACCTTTCTCACTCCCTTTCCCCGCTCCCGTCCTAGGCGATCACCGAGATGGAGATCGCACTGTCCATCCTCAAGCCCGAGCTGCGCGATAAAGACGAGATGCTCGCTGAGCTCCTCAAGCA
Source organism: Tausonia pullulans (assembly GCA_951802195.1). NCBI lineage: Eukaryota > Fungi > Basidiomycota > Tremellomycetes > Cystofilobasidiales > Mrakiaceae > Tausonia > Tausonia pullulans. The sequence goes on from OX637626.1 coordinate 419,586, forward strand.
TGGCCGAGGCGGCCTCAAGCAGAGACAACACAAGCTCGACAAACTTGAGCGCGAGATGTCCTCACTTGGATCGGGCAACAGGAAGGGCAAGGGCAAGGAGGACAAGCCACGGACAGGTGAGCTTCGCGTCGAGTGTGAGCCGGTCATCTATCTGGGTTGGGGCATCGTCGCGCGTGGTCCATACTAGCCCACCGATGCTGGCAAAATCATGCTAATCATGCTTTCGCTGGCTTTAGCGCGCTCGCTGTCATCTCCCTCGTCCCTTGCCGACTTCCAGAGCGCCCAGGAAGCCGCCATCGTAGCTGCGACTCAGGCGAAGCAGGTCGGCAGGTACCTCGCGCCTCCGTCGGACGCGTCGACGCCTTTCTCTGGCCCGCCTGGCTCAGCACCGGCTGGCGCCGAGCAGTACTCGTTCCCCGCGTCCGGACACAGCACAGCGGCTACCTCCAAGAGCAAGACCTCGTCTCATAAGGGACTCCGTGGGATGTTCAGGAAGCGTGAGTCTCGGGGCGAACAGGTTCCGCTAACTGAGTAATCAAACCCTGATCCCAATCTGTGATATGTCTGTTTATCTGAAACGCCGCCAGCGTCATCCCAAAACTCGAGCACAAACAGCCTCGGCATCCCTCTGGGCGTCTCTGAGAGCGGGCATCATGGCCGCTCCAAGAGGTCGCACTCGAACGCGTCGACCAAGACCATCAAGCCGATTGCACCCGTCGTCATCCCGCCACCCCTTCCCAGCACGAATTCGCACGGTTTTATCTCGCCCTTGCCGTCCGCCTACCAACCTCCAGTCTCCTCTCCTCTCCGGGCGCCTCCAACCAACTCTCATAACTCCAATCCGGGGGCACCCGTCATCGCGGCGCTCTCCTCGGCGCTTCTCAACCTCCGGCTCATGCACACGACGCTCACCCTTCAAGCCAACGAGCAGAGCCGCACCCCTGCCGCCTCGAAGTCGACAGTCACCAACGATAACGGTGGCGGCGCCACTATCCGGGACCGACGGCCGAGCCCGACGCACCCTTACGAGCAGGATGTCGACACTTCAACATCCTCCGCCCACAGGCCTCCCTACGGCCGGTCCCTCGGCCATGAGCGCAAGATGTCCTCCAGCAGTCTTATTTCGAGCGTTCTATCCGTCTGGTCAGTCTTGTAGTTCTGCATACACCGAGCATACACCGTCCTCGCGCTGACCAGTTCCTCTCGCACATCTTCAGGTACGACGCCGAGCTCATTCCCGAGGGCGTCGAGTTTGAGGGCCCGGCCCACATCGACTACCAGTCTGACTCGGACGACGACGACTCATTCCTCTCGGAGGACAATGACACGCCTCCCCAGTCTCTCTCCTCTCAGTCGACCCCGACCGAAGACCCGTCCTCCTTCCTTCCCACTCATCCGCCGCCCATTCCCCCTGCTTCTGAACAAGAACAAGAGGCTTCCCTCGCTACCAACGCCTCATCCCCCAGCCCGAGCAGCGATCCTGTCGCGCTCGCTGCCGCGCCTGTGCGCCCCGCCGCGGCGACTTCGAGCTCGATGGCGGGCTCGACGCCCGTCCCGGATGTCAAGTGGCGGACGAATCTTCCTGCGCCGACTCCTGATGTCGAGGCGAGTCTGTGGGGTGTCCTCAAGAAATCGATGGGAAAGGACCTTAGTACCCTCTCAATGCCGGTCACCTTTAACGAGCCGCTCAGCCTGCTTCAGAGGTGAATCGATCCGGGGTCTTTCAAATAATAATTTTACTTCCTTTGAGCCCGATAACATGTACTGACTAGAGCACCTTACAGAATGGCCGAGGAGGTCGAGTACCCGGAGCTTCTCACTCTGTTAGTCCCACATGCCTCTGTCCCTTCCCTATTGACATTCACACCTTATTTGGATGCTTTTCACCAGGGCGGCCAACTGTCTCGACCCGGTTGAGCGGCTCTGCCACATTGCGGCTTTCGCAGTCGCCGGCTACTCTGGCTCCAAGATGCGGACGACGAGGAAGCCTTTCAACCCCATGCTCGTGGGTCTCCTGCTCGTTTTTTGGTGCGTTGGGAAGCTGAATGATCGCCTTCCTTTTCTATAGGGAGAGACCTTTGAGGCTGTTCGCCCTGGGCTGCGCTTCATCGCCGAGAAGACGTCCCACCATCCCCCACTCATGGTTAGTCGTCTCACCCACTAGCGGCCTCTTCTGTTAGCGCTTCTGAAGCACTACTGATTTCCCTCATGCCAGGCCGCTCATGCCGACGGTGAGGGTTGGACGATGTGGGGAACTTCCGGCGCCAAGCAGCGAATCGCCAGTAAGCATTACCTACTCTCGTGCCACACTCTATAATTTCCCTACTGACCTGTCCCTCAATCCATCCAGTGACGTCCATGGAGATCCAGCCGCTCGGTTCGACGTTTGTCTTGCTCAACAAGACCGGAGAGAAGTTCACCTGGACCAAACCATCGTCGTACATGTGCGTTGTCGTCGCCCGATTATTCTCACCTCCCCCAGAGCCCGTTTATTGACCGTATGCCCGCCCTACGTCCCAAAGTCGCAATCTTGTCGCTGGCAAAAAGTACATCGAGACAATTGGCCGAATGGAGGTGATGAACATAACGACGGGCGATGTCTGCGTCCTGCACTTCAAGGAGGCGAGCTGGAGCGGAGCGGGGCTCAACGCCGTCTCGTAAGCATTGATGGTTATACCCTTGCCCTGTCGGGCAGTAACTAATGCTTGGCTCCTTCCTGTTTGTAGGGGACACGTCATCGACCGCTCTGGCCACAAGGTCGCCTGGATTGACGGCAAGTGGGATTCGAAGCTCACCGTCCGGTGCGTCTCCTCTGCTTCAGCCCCGCTTGAGCTCGTCTGACACGAAGTTGCGGCATTTATCAGCTACGGAAGCCCCAAGGACCCGCCTCACGTCCTCTGGGCGGCGCGACCCTGGCCTCCGAATGCTGAGCAGAACTATGGGGTGAGGACTTACTCTCTCTCGCGGTCTTGAAGCACGCGCTGACATTCCCCGTTGTGGCAGTGGACCTACTTTACGATCTCACTTAATCAGCTTGATCCCTCCTTCTCTGTATTTATCCCTCCCCTCGAGGTCTGTCGTGTGGACAGCACTGACTCCTCTCCCTCGCCAGTCGCTCCTCCCACCAACCGACTCACGGTTCAATCCCGCTCAGCGGGCCCTCGAAGAGGGCGACTTTGATCGCGCCGAGGCATGCAAGGCGAAACAAGAGGCGGCTCAGCGGGCGCGCAAGGCCGCCCGCGACGAGGCTGGCGAGACGTGGAACCCGAGGTGGTTCGTCGAAGAGGCCGAGGGCATGTGGAGGTACAAGGGGGGCTACTGGTTAGTCCTGGCTCTCGATCCTTTCTTTCTCTCTTGCTGCTCTCCTTGCTGCTGGCGAGACGACGACGCGTCACGTTCGATCGCCTGCCCTCCACCTCGCGTTGGGGTGCGCGCGCGTGTCACATCCCCCTTTCCCCCCCCTCCGCTCTTCCCTGGGCGGCCCCGACGGATGTACCCCACACCGGCCGGAGTTCATCGTCGACGACGACGTCCGTTGACATCTCCCTCCGAGGAGAAATGACGCGCTAGCGGAGAGAACTGGAGCGGAAAAAAAGGGAGGCCCTCTGCTGACTGTCAATGCCCTCCACTCTTGGATCGATCTGACCACAGGGAGACGCGCGAGACGGGCGAGTGGGAGAAACTCGAGCTTTGGTGATAATCTCTCACAGTTTGTCTTTTTTCTTCCTCGCACGACATCCTCTCCCATTACCTTTGTTATCGCTTCCGATTCAGCCGGCCCGTGTGCCCGAGACGGACCGCTGGCGGCAGAGGAGTGGGGCAAGAGAGGGAGAGGAGCGGGGGGGGAGTGGGACAGAGCGAGCTCGGTTCGAACCGCGTTCCGCTGTGGCGGCTTCCTTTCTGTCTTCGGCCGCTCCTCCGAGCGAACGAGAGGAGGAGAGATCCGACTCCGTTCTTTCATCCCTCATGTCTGTGCCGCCTGTCTGTCTCGCCTGTCTCTTTATGCGCCTCCCGTTTCCTCCTCCCCTTTGTTTTGGTCGGTCTCCTAGCGTCGCGGACTCTTCTTCCCTTCTCCCTGCCTACCCTACTTGTGATGCAATGATGCTCTACCCTAGCTCAGACGATGATGCGAGGGAGGGCCCCAGTGCGAGCTGACGAAGGCGCAAGGAGCTGACGACCAGAGAGAACTCTGACGGAGCGAGCGGAGAGCGGGGGCGGAGGGCCTGTGCCTCGACCCCGGCCGCGCCGGTTGCGCGGGCCCTCCTCCCCTCCGCTGGCTGGCTGGCGTGGCGTCCGCCCCCGCCGTCTCTCCGCGGCGGCGGCAGTGGCTCGCTCAGCTCGCCTGCTCGCTGCACCTCAGCGCTCGGCCGTCGTCCTTCTCTCCCAACCACCACCCTTATTCCCCCAACCATCTTCCGCCTCCTCCCCACCCTCCGTCGTAGCATCTCTCTCAAAATGTCCAACGAGCTGTGCGTCCTTCCCACGCCCCGTCTCCCCTCCCAGCATCACCTCCCCATCCTCCCCTCTCCTCTTTTTTCCAGCGGAGCCGAGGGCTGACTTTTCGCTCGCATCATCTCTCGTCGTCATTCTCCTCCCTCCCCCTTCACTCGCCGCTTGCTTCATCAATGCCACACAGCGGAGACATCGGACTCATCGGTCTTGCCGTCATGGTGCGTCCTCTCTTACTCTTGCTCACCCTTCGCGGCCCTCCTGCGTCCTGCCCCATCTCAAGCGGGCCGGAGGGTCCGACGGCCGCTCTTGTCTTCATTCCCTCCGCGTTGCAACGACTGACGTGTTGATGTTTTCGGCAAACAGGGCCAGAACCTCATCCTCAACATGGTGCGTCTTGTAGAGAGAAAGAGCGAGGAAGAAGCGCTCCATCGCTTCACCACCTCCCCCCCAAACGGGCTGCTTGCGGCACTGGCTTGGGGCGGGCGCTTCCCCTCCGCTCTTTGCGATGAGGCCACGCGCTGACGGAATCGGCGCTCTGCCTTCCCCCATCTTCCCCCCGCCCCCCTCCACTTTGCTCTCTCTTCTCCCCTCGCCCCATTTCCTCTCCTCCCCACTTCTACTGTATACCTCCATTCCATCTCTTTTCTGCTCGCATTGGGCTCATCCGCAAACTCAGAACGACAAGTGAGTGCCCTGTCCTCTTTTTCATCACGAGACCCGCGCCCTCTCCGTTGTTGAACGGTGAGCTTACGTCGACCTCGTCGCTTTTTCTCTCCAGGGGTTTCAAGGTCGTTGCCTACAACCGTACCGTCTCCAAGGTCGACCACTTCATTGAGAACGAGGCCAAGGGTTCGTAGCTCTCATCTGCTCATTGCTACTAACAGAGTCACAGCGACGTTTGTCCGTCATCTCGCTCTCCCGGCTGACTCCCTCGCTCCTTCCAGGAACCAACGTCGTTGGCGCCCACTCCATCGAGGACCTTGTCTCCAAGCTCAAGACCCCCCGCAAGATCGTCCTCCTTGTCCAGGCGTGAGTGCTGCACTTTCGAACGTCTGTCCCTTCCCACATGCATGCAAGTGGCTGACCGCCTTGTCATCTCTCCCCCGTCCAGCGGAAAGGCCGTCGATTCCTTCATTGACCAGCTCACCCCTCACCTCGACAAGGGCGACATCATCATCGACGGTGGAAACTCGCACTACCCGGACTCGATCCGCCGCACCAAGGAGCTCGAGGACAAGGGCTTCCTCTTTGTCGGCTCCGGTGTTTCTGGTGGTGAGGAGGGTGCCCGTCACGGACCCTCTCTCATGCCCGGAGGATCCCACGCTGCCTGGCCCCACATCAAGGAGATCTTCCGTTCGTGGCATTGACCTTGACTCCCAAGAGCAGAGTGACCCGGAGCTAACATGGACTTCCCTTTTACCCTTTCCGCCCCTCCAGAGAAGACCGCCGCGCAGGTCAACGGCGAGCCCTGCTGCGACTGGGTCGGTGGAACCGGTGCTGGTCACTACGTCAAGATGGTCCACAACGGAATCGAGTACGGAGACATGCAGCTCATCGCCGAGGCCTACGACATTCTTAAGCGTGGACTCGACCTCAAGGAGGTCGAGATCGCCGAGATCTTCGACAAGTGGAACAAGGGCGTCCTTGACTCCTTCCTTATCCAGAGTCAGTCCTTCACGTCGCACTCTCTTTTTCTCTTGCTGATGTATCCGTGTCCTCCCCTCCTCTCGCAGTCACCTCCGAGATCCTCAAGTACAACGACGATGATGGTGAGCCCATGGTCACCAAGATCCTCGACCAGGCCGGCCAGAAGGGAACCGGCAAGTGGACCGCCATCAACGCCCTCGACATGGGCATGCCCGTCACCCTCATCGGCGAGGCCGTCTTCGCTCGCTGCCTCTCGGCCATCAAGGAGGAGCGTGTCCGCGCCTCCAAGGTCCTCGCTGGCCCCACCAAGCAGGCCTTCACTGGCGACAAGCAGCAGTTCATGTGGGTTCACAGTTCTCTCTTAGGTCAACGAGGGTCCCTCGGCTGACAAGTCCACTCTACCCGTTTCCTCTTCAGCGACGACCTTGAGCAGGCCCTCTACGCCTCTAAGATCATCTCTTACGCTCAGGGTTACATGCTCATGCGCGAGGCCGCTAAGGAGTACAACTGGGAGCTTAACAACGCCGGTATCGCCGCTATGTGGCGCGGAGGCTGTATCATCAAGTCGGTCTTCCTTGGTGACATCACCAAGGCCTTCCAGAAGGACGCCGCCCTGGAGAACCTCCTCTTCGACGACTTGTGGGTATAAGTGTAGTTGGAAGTGAGCCTTAGATTAGACCAGTCAGCTGACATCAGCCCGCCTTTTCTTTCAAAGCTTCAAGCAGGCCATTGAGAAGGCTCAGCCCGGATGGCGCCGCGTCGTCGCCCAGGCGACCATTTGGGGTATCCCTATCCCGGCCCACTCGACGGCCCTCTCCTTCTTCGACGGCTACCGCTCCGAGACGGTCCCCGCCAACCTCCTCCAGGGTCAGCGCGACTACTTCGGCGCCCACACGTTCCGCGTCCTCCCCGGAAAGGAGAACGCCCGGCTTGAGGCCGGCAAGGACATCCACATCAACTGGACCGGTCGCGGTGGAAACATCTCGGCCTCGACCTACAACGCTTAAGTAGTAGTACGGTTGATCCGTGGGAGGATGGGGGGTGTCGTTTTAGTTCGTCGTTCTCGTGTTACAGTTCTCCCTTTTTCTCTCTTTCTCTCTGTGATGATGCTCTCTGCTCCATGTTGTCTTGCTTCTAAATGAAAAAGACCAAAAAGAGGGAGTGACTGTGTACCGTGTATCCATGAGCGCGCGCGTCTGTGGCCTTGATACCGCGCTCCAGTGTCTATTTCAAGCGAGCAAAGGCCTGTTTGGATCCTTTCTTAGCTTACTTACCACAGGGGACTTCACCAGCGAGGGACCGACCTGGTGAACGAAATAAAATACCTCAGTTGTGAGGCACCCCTTGCACAGGGCGAGAGATGCTGGCGCGCATCCTGTCGTTGTACTCCGACATGAGCCAGCCCCTGATTTCGTTTCCTTCTCCTTCTCGCCCCTCAGTTGTCTTCTCCTGGCCACGTTTTCCTCCCTCCCCCCGCCTCCCCCTTCCAGACGCCCACTTCCCTCTGGACGCAGGCAAGACATAGGAGGAATTCGACCGGCCGCTGCTGAAACCAACAAGCGGGCCCTCTTCTTCTTCATCGCTCTTGAATACCAGCCTCAACGACCGACCCCCAGCGAGCTCAGGCGCGCGTGTCTTTTCGCGTCAACACGTCCCTCCTCTCATCCTCATCGCGGCCCCAGCCGACGACGGCACCCCCTCTCCCTCTCACTCTCACACACACACACACACTCTCTATCCTCCTCTCTCTCTCTACATCTCTTTCTCTCTTTTTGGACCTCGAACGACGTCAGCGATACAGGGCGCGATGCAGCAGCCTCAGTACCCGTACAATCCGCACCAGCAGGCTCAGCCTCAGCCTTACTACCAGCAGCAGCCGCGCGCGGTCGCGCCCGAACGTGTCCTTCGGCTTGGAGGAGGAGGAGAAGAAGGTGGGGAGAGCAGTGGGAGTCAACTGCCTTACGCTTATGGAGGAGCAGCAGGCAGTGGACGGTTCCAGAACGGCGGGATGGGTAGCATGATCGGTCCGGGCGGCGGAGGAGGAGGGGGAGGAAGGGGTCTGGACGTCGACGTGAGCGAACTCGAGGCAAGCCCGTTGGCGAGTCTTGGGAGGGCGGCTGGGAGAGCCAGGAAGGGAAGCGTTTCCGTTGGTACTGGGGTGAGTCCACGAACGAGGATGCGAGCCTGTTCATCTGTTGGGTTGGGAGGGCAGTGGATCCGTCAGTCTGTCACCGGAACCCGATCCCTCAGGAGCTGTCGGACAGACGGGCCCCCGGGCGACGAACGCGCGATGGAGGGACAGATGTACACCACTTTGTGAGAGGAACAAACCAGCTGACGACCTCCTGCCGGTCTTCCCCCTTCCTCAAAGCAGGACACCTCGGCCTCAACATCCACCTCCTCCCAGCCCTCGCACCTCCGACCGTTCGCATCCCTCCCCTCGGCAGTGGCGGCGACAGCAGCAGGCTCAGGCACCGCCTCCTCGTCTTCGTACGCGGCTTCATCGCCGCTCGTCTTCAACTCGTTTCGAGCGTCAGTCGCCGAGACAGATTACACATCGTCCATCTACTCCACCGGGAGCGCCGATGACGACTGGTACTTCGGGGGACGGAGATCGCGCAATGATGACGAGGAGGACGACAAAAACGACGATGGCGGGAGCGACGATGATGACAAGACGGAGCGCGGAGACTCGGATGATGAGCCAGAGACGGTCCTCGGTCACGGAGCTGGGCCAGGAGGAGGAGGTGAGCACGGCGGCCAAGATCAACTTCGCCCCCAGTACGGAGGCCTCCCGGACTTCACGACCTCGTCGAGGCCCTCACGGATGATGGATGAGTCGATTATCATCTCCCCGGTCGAGGAGAACCCAGGGTCCTTGCCCTTTGACTCTCCTTCCCCCACGACGGATTGGGACCGGTCGTCCTCTCCTCGGACCGCACACGCCGATGCTCCTACACACTTCCAGCAGCTTTCCAGCGGGGCCAAGAACGACTCTTCAGCCTCTCCCCCCTCGAGCCACTCTTCGTCGAACAATCAGGACTCGACCGGCGCTCTCAATGGTGACCCCAGTGAAGCTCCATTGCCTTCCCTTCATCACAGCGGCGTCCCGCTCCGGCGGAGCACGAGCGTCGCGCTGCGTGGCCAACCCCTCCGAGTCAACGTCGATGTCGCGTCTGTCCACATCGAGGACACAGGCGATAATTTTGAGGAGGCCCATCCGGGTTGGGTGGACGAGCAGTATCGTAGGGGCGGCAGCGGTGGGGGAAGTCCCGTCCCATCGAGCCCGTGGGCGCAGACGCCGAGGCAGGGCGCCTCGCCTGTGCTCATGCCGACCAGGGCGACCACTAGTTCGAGGCCGATTAAGCTCTCCTCCGCGACGAGGGCGGGGAGCCTTGAGACAATGACAGCGACAATGGGAACTTCGGTCGCTGGCTCGTCGAGAGCCGTTCCTCAACGGTCGCAGAGCGACACCCTGACAACTCCTTCGGCAGTGACGGCATCAGCATCGCTAGCGGGGTCCAACCCACGCAATGCCAGCCCAGTCTTGCCCCGGCCGGCTATGGACGAGGTGCCCTGGCTCCAGCACCACCAATCGTCCTCGTCATCGCCCGTCCTTGGGCGGGATGAGAGCATGAGCGCCTTTCCTTACCAGCCGACACCTCCGCCACCATCTATCTCAATCCAAAATCTTCCCCCACCCTCCGCCAAGCTGCAGTACTCGGCCATGCCCCGAACGTATTCTGCTTCCCCGTCCCCCGGCCAAATCTTTGTCGCGCCGTCGTCTTCGGCAAACCCGATCCCCGCCTCATCCCTTTCCTCGGCCTCAAATCATCAACCGCGGCCCAGACCGGCGTTCAAGGACGGTTCGGGGGCAAGAGCGTCCTCCTCAAGCCTCTCAACGTTCTCGGCAGCTTCGCTCCCAACGAGGCGCGCTCCGCCGCCACCTCTGCACAAGGTCCCGTACGGAGGGCCGCCCTCGGACCCTACCATCGTGAGGATACCTCCGGCTCTCACGAGAGGAGGAAGCTTCAGAGAAGAGCAGGGAAAGCTGTCTTCGGAGAGGCGGAATCGAGCTGAGCGCGAGGCAACGAGGGTCGCCGCTGCCACCATCACATCACCAGTAGTTCCGTCTGGATCGATGGCGCCCAGTCCCCTCACATACTCAGGGTCATCTTTCTCTCTTGCCTCGTCTGCCTCATCCTCCTCCAACGGCAACTCCCCATCGCCGTCCATCCAGCCGCCCTCGACGTCAGAACTCCCTCGACCGACGCCCACCTTCTCCCGCGGAGAGCTCCATCCGGGACTCTACTCGTTCTACTCGCTCGCCCCAGCTTCGGACTCCGACTCGCTCGGGGACCTCGGCGGGGTGTATAAGTCCGTCGAGGTCTCCTCGACCCGCTCGCCAAGCCCTCTGACGGGAAACTCTGCGTTGGACAACGGCGTCGAGATTCTTTCGGAGAACTCTACGATGTCGAGCAAGCCCACGAAGGGACCTGAGGCGTACCTGCAGCTGGGAATTCGGCAGAGAGGCATGGCAACGACCAAGGACGACCTCGCTCGGGCGGCTATGTACTTTCAGAAGGCAGCGGTGAGGACATCTTTTGCTCTCCGACGAACATTGACATGCTGATAATCTCTTTCCCCACCCTTGATCTGCCTTGTCAGATGGTCGATGGGGGTTGTCCCGGCGGAATGCTCTTGTTCGCCCGTTAACCTTTCCTTCTCGAAGCATGAGTATTGCGCTGACCGACTTGCGCTCTCTAGCTGGGGCCTCACTCTTCGGAGTGGATGGGGTGTCGCAAAAGACGAGCGTTCCGGCTTCAAGTGGCTAAGCAAGGCATGCGAGAGCCAGGCTGCCGAACCGGAAGCCCAGATGAATCGCCCCTCTGACAAGGCCGGCGGTGAGGCAGCCGTGATCAGCGTGAGTACGAGCTGGCTTCTTCTTTGAGATCAGGGGCTGACGATAGGGCCCCTGTCCCCTGTCAGTTCGAGCTCGTTGTCGCCATCTTTGAGGTCGCTCAGTGCTTCCTGCATGGATGGGGTTGCAAGAAGGTGAGTCGCTTGTCTCTTTCTTGCCCAAAAACACTGCAGAGGTGCTATGGCTGATTATATTTTTTACACCTATAGAACGTCGAGAAAGCCATCAGCTACCTTCTGGTCGCTTCCAAACTTGGCGACGTTGACGCCCAGCTTCAGCTCGCGTCTTGTTGTATGCATGCTGGCGTTCATTCCACCTTCTCTCGCCGCGCACTGACAGCATCGCTCCCATCGGCAGATCTCCACGGCCTCGGCACAAAGAACGGCAAGTCCAACAAGAAGGAGGCTGCGTTCTGGTACCGCGCCGCCGTAGCTCAGGGCAGTTCGGAGGCTGGCCTTTCCTGGTGCGCCGAGTCCCTTGTCCCTCTAGGTGAAGGCAATCCCTGGGTTGATGAAGTCGGCTGACCATACACTCCCTCAGGATCTACAAAAGGAAGTACGATCCTTCTGGGAGCGGCTGATCATGTGGAAGGCGATCATGCATCTCTTATCTCGGACAATGACGTTTTTGCACAAGTCACTTCTCGTTTCGCTCTTGGTTACCACAACGCATCTTGTTCTCCTTGCTTTTCAGTCTAGTATACACACACAAGCACACGCACACACACGCGCGCATGCACAGGCTTTTCTTTGATCATGTGATACAACAAAAGCAAACAGAGCAGCACAACCGCCGGAATAAGCAAGCAGACTACCTAATTGCTCGAGCTCTCGAGGTCTTTCTCCTCCTTTCGCCGGTCCGCCTTACCCGTGAAGGCGTCAAACTCCTCGTATCCAAAGAGACGGTCCATATCCTCCTGGTGATCCGCATTGGGATCAGCTCTACTGTGCGTAGATGAAAAGGGAGAAGGGATACGCACAAGTGAGAGACCCTTGAGCTCGGGGATGCAGAAGAAGGCGAAGAGGACACTGGCAACACAAAAGCCACCGAATACTGGCAGAAGGAAGGGTACGATTTTAGAGTGAAGATTGCAAGCGAGAAGCTTGCGGCGACGTACGGATGAACATCCCCCATCCAAGCGAGTTCACCATGTAAGGGGTCGTGCGCGCAACTGCAAGAGCTTCAAATTCAGAGACGAAGAACTGGGAACGCCGAGGAGTCACGCACTGATGAACTGGAAGAACCACTGGCACATAGCCGTATAGGCGGCGCAGAAACCGCGGATCTTGAGCGGGTAAATCTCGGAGCAGATAATCCACGCGAGTCCTGAGGGGTCACGGTAGTCAGCGACTTCTCTTCAAATATATAACAGTCTGCAAGAGCGAGCACACCATTCCAAGAGGCAGCAAATGACATTCCGAAGATGAATATTGCCGCGACTCCCGCCTTACCGCCGGCGACGGTCGAGGCTGATCCAGCTACAGCCGCCGAAGGGTGGCCGATCTTAATGTATACTCCCTGCAATATAGAGGCACCTATATTGTTAGCATGCAGTCGAAAAATCAGATGCTACATCGCTGCTACTGACCACATAGATCATACAGATGGCGCATGTAATTCCTCCGATCAGAAGAGGCTTGCGTCGTCCAACGAGGTCGACGAAGAAGCCTAGGAAGACGACACTGGCAAATGCTTTGAGAGCACCAAAGATCCCAGTGTAGAGTGAAACGTTGGAGACTCCGATCGAGGCGAAGATGGTGGGCGAGTAGTACTGAGGAGGCAAACAGGGCGTGCCGGTCAGTGAAAAGTCGATTTTGGGCCGGATTCACTGCCACGCCAGCTGTTTTGTGCTGTTTATAGTGTACTTACATTGATGGCATTCGTGCCGACCATATTCGGTTATTCGGCAAAGCAGAACAAGTTAATACAGAAGCGTTTCAAAGGCAACATAGCAGCAGTTGCCACCGACTTGTCGGCGACCTGGAACACCCGCCAGAGGAGCAAGACGCGCTCAAGTAGCAGCAACACTCACTTGAAACATCATCATGCAGAAACCGATAGCCATCCGGTTGCGGATTCCCTTCGCGGAGACATAGCGCCAGATGCCGCGCCAGTAAGCGAAGAACCAGGCCATCGCGCCCTCCTGCTCCTCGCGCGAGTGCAACATCTGGACGTCTCTAATTTGGCCCTCGATGGCGCCGACCTCGGCAAGGATGTAAGGGTGGTCGGCAGGAAGTTGCCGCAGGTAGCACAGATTCTCCACGGCGCGCTCTCGCTGGCCCTGCTTGAGGAGGAAGCGCGGGGTCTCGCGGACGAAGAAGAGGCCGATGAGAAGGATGCCGGAAGGGATGAGCTGAGTGGGTGAGTGTGAGTGAATAATTCGTCGTGAGCATGTGCTGGGAGCATGGGGGCGCAGACAACATCGGTCATCGTTTCACCTGGACAGCCATGGGAATCCGCCAAGCCTTAGACTTGGTGACATCCTGGTGGGAATTTATGCCAAAGACAATCCAGAAGCCTAGTACAAAAGCCAACGTCAGTGACTGCTGGTGCAGCAAGAGACCAAGGCGACGGGAACTCACCGACGAGCGCGCCGACCTGATACATGATCTCGTAGAATCCAACGAGAGTACCGCGAATCGCCGGTGGCGAGATTTCAGCGAGAAACACAGGGGAAGCTGCAGTAATCGTTCCAACGCCGAGGCCAACGAGGACCCTGCCAGCGTAGATCATGGAGATCTGATCGACAACGGCAGTCTGGAGGATCGATCCCACGACAAAGACAACTGTCGCAATGATGAGGGCGATTTTCCGACCCCAGCGCTCCATCAGGGGAAAGCCGAACGCTGGACGGCGTGGGAGCATGTGAGAGGCTGGTTTGACAAAGGCCTGCTTTGACAACAGCGCAGCATGGCAAACTCACCCGCTCCAAAGAACGCGCCCGCCTGGAAACTCGAGACTATGTTGGCACTCGCATTGGCCTTCGCCGCCCTGGACAGCCCTGCGAGTCCGAAGTCGCGCTGGAAGCTTGGGAGGGTGAGGGTGGTGCCGATGTAGGACGAATCGTACCCGAAAAGACAGGCTGCGAGAGGGACGGGTGACCGGGCCGAAGAGAGGGAGCTCGTTAGCCTGGATGGGAGACGCACGCCCCTCGTTGCTACAGTTTCCGCGGGTCTGCCTCTCTGCCCCCGGTCGGCGCGCCCGAAGAGGACGGACAACTACGAGCACGTTAAGGAGTCCCTCTTAGTCCCCTAGCTGGACGCACCTCCCCAAGCAATAACAAGGGCCGTCAGATAGATTCTCGCCGAGTAGACCTCTGGCGGGGCATCGTCGGTCTTCTTGGCAAAGAACATGGCCTCCTCGCTGGAGCGAGCGCGAGGAGACAGCAGCAGACAGGACAGGCCGTCAGTTGAGGTCCGAGAGTACCCTCACTTTCTGGCGTGGCGATTCGCCAGACAGGACGAACAGTTTCTGAGGATCTTGGCTCTAGGGTTCGTCGCGCACCAAATGGGCAGGAACAGTCGAGATGGCGAGCAAAGGAGTTGCCTCTAGGCGACAGCTGCAGGAAATGAGAGGTAAACGGGTGTTGGGCGTCTCGTTGCGGACGCGTTTCCCAGGATGACACTTTTTGACCGAGCCGACGGCACGAGTCACCGCCAGCCTCTGCATCGGGGGGTCCAACCGAAGGCAGTCATTGAGAATGGTATACTGTTGGACTGTTGAGTTAGTCTGCGCCATCAGCAAATTCAAAAGCCTGAGCTATTACTGCTTCCCCTGACGCCGATCCTTTGTGTTATTTGGGATGAGGCGCAGGTTCCGCATACATGCAACCAGTTCAGTAGTCCAGCCCCGGTGTGATACCCGCTCTTCTTCGAGAAGCAGAGGGTGAGATACACGCGAAGCTCTTTTCACTTTGCATATAAGGAATGAGAAGTTAAAGAACCGATCTTTGGAGAAACACCTTCCGCAGCAGTAGCACTTATAATTGAGATGTCGAGCCCCGGGCCGTGTTGGATAATCACCTCCATTCTCCAATCTCGGCTAGGATATTCTGAAAGCCAGACAGTCAGCCATCTGTTTCAGAACCGACCGGAGAAGACATGCAGGCAAGAGGGATAGACAGGCAACTGCCAGTAACTGGCCGATCTGCCCGTCCATTCGGCACGGACGTAAGCGACCGCCCGCCCTCCTCGCGTTGAACCCCCAGCCTCGTGATTCTCGAGAAGCAGGCAACACCTCGACCACCACCAACATAGCCCTCCTTCGTCTCCTCGTCCTCATGATGCCCACGCCTCTTCACCCATCTCACCCGATCCCCGTGTCGGCTCGACCGCTTCCTCCCTCGTCTGCCGCCCTCCCTACGTCTTCGACCGCTCCTCCCCTGGTCGTCACGTCGTCCTCGGCCGCGCCTCCACCGCCTCCTCCTCCCCCGGCTGCCTTGCCCCAGAGCTACACGACCCAGCTGTCGGACCTTCTCCTGAGCGCCGTCGTCCCTGGAATTCCGAAGGGCGCCAAAAAGCCCTTCCGGGCGGACGAGGCCGGCCGGAAGCGGCCGCTGACGAGTAAGAAGGAGGAGCTCAATCTGACGTCAACGACAAACAACTTTCGGTGAATGGCCATTTCTATCAAGTGGTACAGTCTAGACCGCAAGAGCTGACCTCAACTCTCGTTCGGCCGCGCAGAAAGTTCGTCCTGAAGGTGAGTCGTCTGCCAGCCAGATTTCTATAACCTAGCAGTTCCTCTTTTTGACCGTCTGGGGCTCTCCATCTGACCCATGACTTGTGATTAACGTTGATTTAGGTCGGCTGGCTCTTCGTTTTGCAAGATCGGGCGGAGGAGGTTATCTTTTGGCACAAACCGGAGCAGAGCGTGCTCTTCTTGCTCTGCTGGACTCTCATCTGTGTGTTGTCTCTTTCTGCCAAAACTGTCTTACTTCAATGAAATCCCCGTCATAAGGACTGCCTATGGCCTTGGACTTGTGTAGGGCATTTTGACTTGTCCATGCGTCACTGGTCGAGATGCGACGCGCAAGCATGACCGTTCTCTCATGAGCGCCAACAAGCTGACGCATCGTCCTCGTCCTCCAGCCTTCTACCCTCATCTCATCTTTCTCGCTCCTCCTATCCTTCTCCTCTCTTTTCTGGTCTCGCCATATCAGCAGATCCCATCGATGACGAATCACGGCCGACGACGCTCCAGCACCTACCTAGATGACGCGGCACCCGGTGTGGCATCGCCGACGTCGAGCCATCGGGAGCTTTCTCCGACTCCGAACAGCGGATCCCAGCACGGACAGAGTGGTACATTCAGCCTAGCGGAAAGGCTCGGCAATGCGACCTCTGGCGAGAAACGAACGGAGAGGCGCGGGAGTGGGTCCCACATTGGACGGCTACACGGAGATCTCAACGCTGCGCAGGTGATTTTCTTACATTCGTGACGCCCACTTTGGCCAAAGTCAGAACAGGACTGATTCGACCTGTTTCTACGCTTACAGAGCCTTCAGCAGTCAAGGGCCGTCGAGGAACGTAAGATTGAGGCCGGGCTTTCGGCGATTTACTACCAGAACATCCAGGGTATTCAAAACCTCATGGGGATGTTGTAAGTCTCCACTCGCTCTCCCTTTGATGTTGAGATCAGGATTTAACTTCATCGGCGTCCGCAGCTCTGATCTGCACGACACGGTCGCCCCGACGTTAAGCTCTCTCCTCGCCCCTTCCCATCCCTTGCACGAGACGTTCGTGGCCCTATCCCTGCTGCTGTTTGTTGGACTCGCCTTTGCGGGGCCATACATCCCGCTCTGGACCGTGCTCTTGCCTGCTGGGTGGATTCCCTTGCTCATCGGTCTTATGTAAGTAGTCTGTCGCACGCAACAAGCCTGTAGTGTTGCTGACAGGCCCTTTGTAGCCCTCCTGCCGTCACGATTCCCATCCCCCCCCCGGCCCTCGCCCAACCACTCTCGACGCTCCACCGGCATGTCCTTGACGACCGGATCCCTTGTGGCCTCCGAGATCTTGAGCGCTGCGAGGTCTCGGTCTGGGAGAATCAGCGATGGAAGAAGGACGCCAAGGAGCCTGCCGGTGGGACGTGGGAGAACCGCAAGTGGAGCGAGCGCGAGATTGGGAGCCTCATCGGTGGGGAGGAGATCGAGAGCCTGCAGAGCCTATCGCTCCCAGACGCGTGGATCTGGATCCCGGGTGAGGAGTGGTTTGTCGACCGGGTTGGGGGCTGGATCGAGAGCGGCGTGGACCACGGTGAGCTTAAGTTATGTTGAGGGGTTCAGTCCAATCATAAAGTGACTGATCTTCTTCTCATCTTACCACCAGAGGGCTGGAGCTACACGAGCCCGCATCACCAGATGCCGTCTCCGCACCCAGCGTCGACAAGCGACGGATTGGAGGACATCGAGGGCGGCACCCTGAGACGGAGGCGTTGGTGGCGGCGAGGGGTTCGAGTGGACTGACGGGCGGAAGAGAGAGACGATGGCTTGATGCATGCGCGATTTGCTCCGGCTTGCTGACTGCACGCGCGCGCGCGCTCCATGATTGCGTGCGCCAGGGGTGCATGCGACCTCAGAAATTTCCGTCTTACCCTCGTCTCACTTGATCAAGAGGAGACCATCATATTGAGAGACCGGCAGCAGATCGCCGTCGGGAGCTCGGAGCCAGCGCTAGGCGGGGCAGCGGCGAAGGATGAGGCCCAGCCCGAACGCGTCGGCCCTGCTAAGTGTCCCGCGACGACGACCTCCCTTGGAGCCTCTACGGCCGAATAACCACCGCCCCCTCCCTCACACCATGCCATCCGAACTCAAACGCCAGCGCTCGCAGTCACCCGTAGGGCCCCTGTCCTCTAGCGAACTGGCCCTGTGCCAGTCGGTCTTGGATGCCATCTACACCGAAAAGGACAACAGGTCGGCGTCGCCCTTCCATCCTCCCCCCTTCCCTCCTCGCCCCCGCGACTGACGACCGTAATCGCGACGCGACTACAGCAGGCGCAAGATCTGCGACGACTTTAGGGTCCTCCCGAGCAGGGAAGATTTTCCGGACTACTACGACGTCGTCCACGAGCCTATGGCGCTGGATGACATCCAGGTCAGTCCCCTTCGCTAGCCCTTCATCATGTTCTCGTTTCCTCCGCCATCCCCTTCGCGTCTGGCCCTCAACCCGACGCGCCTGGCCATTTGGCTGATGATGCACTCCTCCCCAATTCAACGTCACCCCAGGAACGACTAGAGGGCGCCGAGTTCAACTCGGTAGACGCCATGGTCCAGGACTTGCACGTGGGTCCACCTTTGTCTCGTTCCTGCCTGCATCCGGGGAGAGGAGAGGGAGAGCGAACGACGTGACTGACTACCCTCCTCGTCCTCCCTACCTTCGACAGCTGTGTTTCCACAACGCCATGTCATGTGGGTGGAGGCCACGTCCGGCTGGCTGTTCGACCGTCCGCTTACCTTCTTGACGGCCCATTCAGATAACGAGGATGGTAGCGGTATCTTCGAAGACGCCCAGCGGCTCGATGTTGGTCTTTCCTCTCTTCCCTCCCCGTCCCTGTCTTCGCTCACGAATGACGAGCGTCGTGCCCTGGCTCCCCGCGCTGAACGCACTCTCCATCCACCTGTCTATCTCCTCCACCTCCATCCAGGCCCTCGTCTCACGTCTCTATCCCACCTCCTCAGATCACTCCTTCTCGCGGTCGGACAACTCGTTCGCTTCTCCCTCCCAAGACCTCTCGAGCGCCCCCTCGCCCTCGGCCAACGGCGGCGAGCAGGTTCTGTACCCTCCGAAGAAGAAGCGTGGCCGACCGAGCAAGGCAGACCTCGCTGCTCGAGCCGCCTGGGAGGCTGCCAACCCGGGGGTGGCTCTCACAACTCCCAAGCCGACCAGGCCCAAGCCTCCTCCTCCGCCAGTTTCGACGGCGCCTTCCTCCGCTGCTCAGACACCCCCGCCGCCTGTCCCGAGCCCCATGTACGCTCCCCCGCCACAGCCCAGCTTTATGCGGCTCGATAGCAGCCAGTCGACGCCGCACACGAGCATGGTGCCGCTTCCGATGCCGTCAAGCCCGCAGCCCGGCGGAATGGGTCCCGGTCTCAGCTCACTCTCTGCTGGCGTTGGTGCTGGCGGTGGCGGAGGAGCAGGAGGCTACCAAATGTCGGAGGTCTCGAGCGACAACGACGAGGAGGTGATTGAAAGCCGTAACATGATCTCGGCTCTTGAGGACTCGCTCGAGCGGATGCCGCCTCTGGACGACCAGGGCTGGGTCTCGTCGGAGATGTCTGTGTCGTCGATGGCCTCGATTGTGGAGAATATCAAGACGTTCAAAAACTCGCAGTGAGTCGCGAAAGATCTTCTAGATCTGACTACTAGATGGAGGAAGGAATTGACAACTGGCTCCCTCTTGCAGCGGCTACCGGCTTGCTGAGGTTCTCGAGCGTCTCCCAGAGATCACGGACAACAATCTGCTGAGCTTCAACGTGAGACCTCTCCTTTCTCTCGGGCATGCTCTCCCTACTAGCAAAATAATGCTAAAATGCGCACCTCCAGTGGCCCCACTCGCTCGCTCTTATCGAGCACCAGGTCGTGAACTCGAGCTATCAGTACCCCGCCGACTTTGACCGCGACATGACTCGTCTCTTCGAGAAGGCTCGTCGTTACTATCAGGACGGCACCGCCGACTACGGAAACGTCCTCGTCCTCCAGGTGCGTGTCCCTTCGAGCAATAACAATCCAAATGTGCCTCACTTGCTGATGACGTGTACTGCTGTTTCATCAGCGTCTATATCAAGGCCTCACCAACTACCCTTTCCGGCTGACGACGACCGCGGCCACCCACTTTGCCTCGACCATTGCAGGCCCGGCGCGTGCCAAGATGGTCAAAGTAACGGATGAGGAGTCAAGAGCGGATCCTCTGGCATTCACCGTTGGCCGCATCAACACGAAAGACAAGGACCTGATGGAGACAACGTGGTATAAGGGCATCTCGTACACCGTTGGTCAGTGCTCACCCCTCATATTGTATCTCTTTTGTCACCCGGTCGCTGAACTTCATTTTGCCAGGCGAGTACGTACACCTGATGAACCCGGACGAGCCTTGGCGACCGACAGTCGGCCAGGTCTACAAGATCTACCGTAACGAAAAGTCAGTCCTTCCTTTCCCCATACTTTCATCAATCACTAAGAAGTTCGCTGAGAACCTCACTTCTCCGACACAGGGGCGATCGGGCGGGCCAACTGAATCTCTCTGTCTGCTGGTACTTCCGGCCTGAGCAGGTGCATACTGTCCCACTTTCGGCGTGCTCTCTAATATGGGCTGACATATATCCAGATCATTCACCCTGCGAACCGGATGTTCTATGAGAACGAAGTCTTCAAGACTGGTGAGCGTGGGCTCTCTATACGACTCAGGCTCGTGGTGCTGAACGGGTTGCCCCATCCCAGGTCATTTTGTTGAGCATCACTTCGAGGATGTTATCGAGAAGATCGGCTGCCAGTTCTTCACCAAGGCCGTCCGTGGACGACCCCGCCCGCCCTTCTGGTACCCCGGCTGGCCTCTTTACGTCGTCGACTCACGCTGGAATGAGAAGGACCAGGTCCTTGTCCGGATCAAAAACTGGGCTTCGTGTATACCCGAGGAACTTCGTAAGACCGACTTCATGCCAATCGTGCCCTTCCCGAGTCAGATCCGGCTCCGGCGTCAGATTTCGCCTTTCCTTCGGGGGATCGAGGGCCCAGGAGGAATTGGCGAGTTTGGCACCCTCGGCGGCGGAGGAGGCGTCGGAGGAGGGGGCGGAGGCGGCGAAGACGATGACGATGGCGGTGCGGACACCCCGGCGGGCTCTGGCTCGGGCGGAACGGCCGTCACGGAGCTCGGAGTCATCACCATGTCGCCCTCGGGGATCCCGACTCACAAGGACGGCAAGAAGCTCCGCAAGCGCGAGGTCGAGCGTCTCCAGCGCAAGCTCGCCAAGGAGGCCGTCAAGGCGGCGTCCCCGCAGCCGTCGGGCACGCCTCTTACCCGGCCCAACCAGCCGCGTCTAGGAGCTCTCAGTGGATCGCCGTCCATCCCGGGTTCGCCCTCACCGCACTACGGTGGCGTGGGTACCCCGGCAGCACCGAGGATGATGGGCAGCGCACAGGGATACGTTCCCTCACCAGGCGGTGCGGTCCCGAGGCCTGGGTACCCCCCGCCACTGGGCGGGATGTCATTGGGTCCGTCGAACCTCTCGCGACCACCGCTCGGGCCGTCTCAGTCGATGCCGTACGCGGTGGGAGGCATGCAGCCAGGGCTCGTACAGCAGCCAGTTCCAGGGCACCAGCCGCCGATGATGCAGCAGCAACAGCAGCAGCCGTTGCATCAGTTCTCTCAACAGCAGCAGCAGCTCCTTCAGCAGCGGCGGACCGTCGATCGGAGTGTCATGGGCAACAGCGGCGGCGCGGCGTGGGCGAACCAGGTCGCTCAGCACGACACCATTGGCGAGGAGACGGGTATGTCCTGCGCGCTGCTTTCTTTATCTCATCCGACAGTCTAACTTTTTTCTGTGTCATCAACTCAAGTGCGCCGCTTCGATCGCGACTCTGCGAACAAGATCCTCTGGTTTTCCACTCCGCCCGTTGTCTACCCGACGACGACGCGACCACGGCCCTCGGTCAAGTACCTAACCTTCCGCGCCAAGCAGGTCACCACAGGGGCGCTCGAGACGGACGAGGGAGAGGAGCGGCCGCTTGACCCGGAGCTCGAAGGAGCCCTCGAAAGTTTGGTCGACGGTCGGCTGGGAGCGATGACGGCATTTGGGAAGGAGTTTGACGACCGGAGTGGCTCTGCCCTATTTGAGGATGTTCAGAGGCTGTGTGAGTCCATTCCGTCCCCCTTGCTTGCTCGGTTGGCGTCCTTGCTGATTTTCTCGCTCGCGGGCCTCTATCTCACAGTGGCGGAGAGTGCCTTTGATGGCTAGTGAGTATGGAAGTCGAGCCTGCGTTCTTTTCTGTTCTTTTCCTATGTAATTCCACTGGTTCTTCATGTCTCCGCCTTCGAATGATTCAGCAAACCCCATTTAAGATCCTAGGCCAGTCCCCCTTCAAGCCGCCTTCGCGGCCGCCTCCTCACCACCGACAAGCCGAAGGATAGCGACACCCTCGACGTGGGCCGTCTGCGGGAAGAGATCGAAGCCACGGAGGCTCTCAACGATGTATCGCCGGCCGCCTTCAACCTCACGAGAGAGGAGGTAGCCGATGTCACGCGCCTGGGTGGAAAACGGGGATTGAGTCAGGTTGAGCTGGAGCCGAGGAAGGAGAATGAGGGAGAGATGGAGAGAGCCAGGGCAAGAGAGAGAGAGGGAGAGAGAGACAAAGAGACAAAACGAGAGCGAGACCGACCTGTGTGTGGACGTTGCACGAGACGTAGGCGAGCGTGGCCGGGTGAAAGCGGATGAGCTGCTCGAGGAAGGGCTCGTCGCAACCCTTGCGCGGGGGCTGGCATGGAGAAGAGAGCAGAACGAGCATCAGCTCAAGCCCAGGTGCAACATGAGGGAGAAGGCCACGCACGTCAATAACGACCGCCGTCGAAGCGGCGGGGAAGGCCTCGACGTCGCGGAAGATCTCCTCGCTTTTGCCAGCGACGAACTTGCACTTGTCCTCCACACCGTTGAGGGCGGCGTTCTTGCGCGCATAGTCGATCGACTTCGGGTCGATTTCGACACCCGTGATGGTCTCGAAGTGAGCGCTGAGGGCTAAGGGTTGCGTACATGTTAGCTCCTCGATCGAGCAGATCCGAATGAGAGGGAGAGAGACGAACTGATGGCAAACAGGCCCGAGCCGCAGTACGTGTCGACGAGATGCGTCGGCGGCGTAGGTGAGTTGAGGACCGCCTCGCGGACGTAATCAGTGAGCGGGATAAGGATGGAATTGTTGTTCTGGAAGAACGATCCCGCGGGGAAGGTGAAGTGGAAAGGGCCGACGCGCTCATGAACAGTGGCCTTGTGGGAGGTGATGCAGACATGAGGCGCCAAGGGGTTATCCTTGCCGGTGGGATTGGTGGGATCCGGGCCGAAGGACAAGGGGTCGGACGAGTCACGGAGAAGGAGGGTGGCGTCGCGGGCAAAGAGGGCGACGTTCCTGGAGACAGAGTGGAGGCGAAGGGTTGGTCAGGAACGAGGTGCGGTTCACTCGAAAGGCAGAAGGCCCACTCACTCTGCGGTGATGAGCCGCTCCTTTTTGTAGTGCTCGTTGATTACTGGCGTGGCGAGCGGGCACTCTTCAATGTCGAGGACCCGACCTTCCGTCCGAGAGTCAAAGCCAATGTTGAGCTCCCAGTCCTTGCCAGATCCATCCTGCCTCGGGAAGAAGCGTCCTCCCTCGCCTCTGCCTCCTCCAGGGCCCTTAGGTGCACCGTCGACAGTTACGGCTACTGTTTCGCCCTGCTCGTCGCGTTCCTCGGCACCACCGACAGCCTCTAGACCACCAGCCTCGTTGGCGTTGGCCATCTCGTCCTCCTCAAGCACAACGGCAGTTTTAGCCGCAGGCATGACGGCGCGCTTGTGCTTCCCCGGGATGGGAATACCGGCGGCCTTGAGGATTGGGAGTCGGACCGCCTGGGGTAGCGACTTGAAGTGAGGGGTGCTGATAGTAGAGGGCGACTAATCAGCCAAATCTTCAATCGTGCCACAAAGACAGGGCCGGAGTGCTGCGTACATCTTAGTGCGGTAGCCCGACTGCTTGGGAGAGGCGATTGTCGGAAGGATGTCGGGGACTTGAAGCAACAAAGCATGATTAGATGGTCAATTCAAAGAGGGCCTTGAAAGCTACTCACTCAGAGACGGGTCGAGGTCTGAAAAAATCAACGCAGGATTCGATCAGGACTCTGCTCTGTGCCACGGATCTCGGCGCGCAGCAAGCGGGACGTGCTGGAGAAGTTGGCGAACGCCTTGCGGACAGTTTCACGCTTCCACTTGAGTTGAGTTTCATACGAGATGTTTTGGAACTGGCAGCCTCCGCTGAAGGACGGTGTAGACATGGTTATGATCAGTCGGTGACCTCCAGGCGAGACAAGACTCATTGCGAAACTCACCAAGTGCCAAAATATTTGCACCCAACCCCCTCGCCCTCCTTGAGCCTCAGCTCCGAGTTGGGCTCGATAACTTCAAGCAAGGCAGAGTGCGAGTGAAGTCTGGACGACCGCGTAATGCGCACGCGGATCTTCTCGCCTGGGAGCGCGAACGGCGTCAGGACGACCCATGTCCTCGCCTCATCGCCCTCGCCCTCGGTGTAAACGGAGAGCGCATCTCCACCAGAGCCAACCTCGCGGACGATGACCTCGAGTTCGGTGTCGCGCCCCAGGCCGGCAGGTGGGTCCCAGTCGAGCGACGCCGTGGTGGCACGCGCTACAGCGTCCACACCCAGGAGGAGCTCAACGTCCTTCATGAGAACCTCATCCGGGGCGAGGCGACGGGGTGCCTTCTTGCCCTTGCCCTTGGGTTTAGAAGCCGCCTGTTTCTTAGGAGCAGCGGCAGCTGGGACAGCACCGGTAGTAACAGAAGCAACGGATGAGGAGGCGGTGGCCTCCGGAAGAGCAGCGGCGGGTGATGGCTCGTCGAGACGAGCCTTCTTATCGGCCGGAGTGGGGGCCGAAGGCGAAGAAGGCGGAGAGTGGACGCGATGAGCGGTCGACATGCCGATTGTCAGGAGGGGGAAGGAGTGCAAGTGGAAGTTTCGGAGGGGGGCGGAAGAGGTGTTTGAAGCGACCGCAGGCAAAAGTCGAGCTCGGCGTTGAGTCAAGTGTGTAAAAAAGGGCACAAGCTTTCGTCCGAAGGCCATATACGTCTCGCCGAGGTGCTGATGGTTGAAAGAGGAGAGCAAAGAGACGAGAGAAGGAGAAAGACGGAGAGGGCGAGTTGCGCACCGACCTCGTGTCGCGGTCTCCTGTCAACCAACTCCAAAGCGCTCATTGGCCCTCAACCATCACCCTTCATGACCACCACCCTCGACGGAGGAGTAGATGCCGACAACTCACTCGATCACTTTGAGGACGGCCTCTCTGCTCTCTTCAGTCAGCCAATTATCGCCCACTCGCTCCCTCCATCCTCCCTCTACCTTCCCTTCGAACACGCCCTGCTCCCCGGCCCATCGATCCAGCTTCGTCTCCCAACCCCACCGGCGAATCTGACAGCCCTCCAGGCGCACTTCCTCTGGCCTTCAGGTCTACATCTCAGCCATAGGCTCCTCACGCGCGAGGCGCGCCTTGCGCCCAGCGGCGCCGTTCTGGAGCTGGGAGCAGGGGCTGGGCTCGTAGGAATTGTGGCGGGCCGTCTACTCGAAGCGAAGGGAGCCGGTGGAATCATCGTTGGGTCGGACTTTGGGGCAGACGGCATCGTCGACGTGATTCGAGACAATTACGCGCGCGCGCTTCCCAACGCAATGGAGCGCACAACGGCGTCGTCGGCCATCGAGCCAGGAGGGGGCATGCTAGGCTGGGCCGTTACGGGCCATGCTTGGGGCTCCCCGACCGATAGCATTTACGAAGTTCTCCCACCGTGGCAAAGGGGGCGACGATTCATGACGGTCCTTGGATCCGATCTGCTGTTCAACCGAGCAGGTCACCGGCCGCTACTCGTTCGTGTGACTCATGTCGGCTTCGTTGTACGTTTGCTTGGATGACTGACATTGACGTCACATCACTGGAAATTAGACCTCGCTTCTCCGCCTCCTCGCTCCGACTGAAGAGGGGGGCATTGTTCATCTTGCCTCGGGCCTGCACGGCGGTCGGCACGCCGTGGCTGCCTTTGTCACGCTCGCCCGTTCTACAGGGTGCATCGTCGAGGAGCATGGGGTGGTTCTGTGGGATGCGTCAGCGGACTGTTGGAGATCTGTCGAGGGCGAGGAGGCTGAAGGCGAAGGGAGGGTGTGGCGGGGTACAATGCGCGCACCACAGAGCGCTTTGTTAGGTGGTGAGTCTGTGACCTCGCTAGATTCGGCAGCCCCTCTCGACGCTGAGTTTGACTTCTTCACAAATGCCAGCCGACGAGTCGATACCAAATGAAGAGTAACCACTGTGTTGTTAACCCGTTGCTGAGCGTCAACATCAAGCGGAGATGACGAGGCTCTCCTCGACCCTTGCCCGCACTTTCCTTGCACCAGTCCATCTTGCCGGGTCACCCTGTCGTCCTGCTCCCGCAGCCTGTGTACGGAGCCCATGGCTTGTTGCACCCGCAGTTGCGTGACCCGGCTTTCCGATCGCGCACCAACTACCTGGGTGTCGACTTCCGCCGGCACGGTGAGACCAAGGGCTGATCACCGGCGTCGAAGGGTTTGGCATGAAGAGGTAAGCGGAGGTCATGCTCATAACCGTGGTGCGTTTGAATGATGCATAAGATTAGGCGGCCGTCGTTCGGAGGACTGTTCATGCGTAGGTGTGCATGTGTTTGCTGTCATTTAGAACTACATTCATGCGTGTCTCTATTTGTCTCCAAGCAGTGCAAAACCTCCCTGACGCGCACGCCATTGACATTGATCTAGGCGCCCAGTTCGGACTGTAGCTTGCTATACTGGTATCCGAGTGCGTCAAAAACTTGTTCCTGTTTGGGCCGTCTGCAATGACCGAGGTGAGTCCCTCGCGCACGATCCCCCGGAAACCGGCTTTTCACCTAACTCTGACGCTGTTCAATGTGTCTTTTCCTTAGGTCGGAAGAGACGACCAGGGACGGACGAAGATATCTTAGTTGTGCACGGAGGATTGCTCATGAGTCCATGTTCCGGCGCCTTATGTTGCATTGTGCTACCTGAGCTGGCTCAATTCGCGCTCTTGTTCAGCGCGAGCTACGATTTGGAGATCTTGACCGGTGAGAGTGATGAATGCTCATTCAGTCTAAGCAATCCTCAACTTGAACATCGTCGACCCACTGCATAAGCCGCCAACGCTATTCAGACCATGATCTTGACATTACTCCGCCTCCAATATTCTCTAAATGTATTTCGGCTTGATGTCCTCTCGGAATTTCTTTTCCACTGACAGCCACGAATGGCTTACCATCCCCTACGCCATTGAAAGTTGGTCTTCGCCTGAAAAGGTAGACCACCCAAACGAGCGCCATCTCCCATTTCCTCACTGATTGTGCTTTCGTCCGTTTCTTTCAGCATGGCGTCCTTCGCATCGTCACCGTCGCTGCCTTTACCGAGCGCCATGAACCCTCCTGAAACTAACTCCGGCCCGTCACGATATACCACCTGAGCATGTCGCTTTGCTACCCTGCTGAAGAGGTCCAGAAACTGCACTGAGCCCTTATTGGTGCGGGCGTCGAGTGCTCGTTCGAGGTCTTCCGTGGCGTGCAGACCCTTTTGAGTATGACGCTGCTGGAACTGTGAGAGTCATCGACTTGACCGTGTGGTGGCTGAATGCGGCTGATATCACCCACCAATGCGAAGCGAAGCTTCTTCCGCAGGGCGTCGCCAAGATGATGGACCCTACGCACACGATCCGCGAGCATGTTTTCTCACCCATCCAGAAGCTGTACTACCCACATGGCGAGTCGTAGGCGGAGACCTCGGAAGACGAGGACGACAATGAGGACGAGGCAGACCCCCCAGAGAAGTTTGACGAGACGAGTAAGTTGCAGGCGGATTAGACGCTTGGACTGCTGATGCCACAATTCATGGTTGGGATAACGCTTTCGCTTATATCTGGAATCTAGATACCAAAAAGAGCCATGTAAGAGAAAAATTATGAAGTAACCGACCGATAACAATAAACCGAAATGGACACGATCCTCTCCCTTCCCTCCTCCCTCCTTCAAACGCTTAGCTCACTCAGCTGTCCACCATCCGTCTTCTGTCTCAGGCGGTCGGACAGTTCCCGGCCGGGTCATATGGGACGCGAACGACATGGCGCTCGTGCACCTTGGGATCGACGCCTCAGCGCCGTGGACTGGCGCCCAGGGCGACGAGCCAGCGCCATTCGCCATCGGCTTGGGCGCATGCATCGATCCGGCTGCTCCAGAGCCCATCATGCCCCGCGAGGGCGTCGACGAAAGAGGATAGTACCCTTCTTGCTGATGCTGCTGTGACTGGGGGGGAGGCTGCGGTCGTGAGACCGTCGCAGGCGGGGAGAGGACCTGAGACTGAAGGTGGGCGACGATCGGGTGGAACGAGGAGCCGTTGGTGTTGTCCTGGCCGCCACGGTGAGTCTTCTGAGAGTCCGATCGCCATGGCAGGTAAGGAGCTTGCGGCGGAGCGTCGGGCTGCTGGTAGTACGGGAGCGACGTAGGCCCAGACGCCCGGGTCGGCGTCCGGTTCTGCTTGAAGCGTTCGACCTCAGCATGGAGCGTGGAGAGGGCCTGCTCGGTCTCAATGAGTCGAGAGCGGAGCCCGCGGGCGGCATCCTAAGTAATAAGGGTCAAGATCTTCAGTGCTTATCAGAGTAGGTTTCGGAAGACAGAGCCGGCTACAAACCTCAGAAGCCTCGGCACTGCGGTCGCGCTGTTCAAGCTCACGCCTGAGTTCGCAGGATCCCTCCTCAGCGGCGTCGGCCTTTGCCTTAGCCTCCTCGAGCTGGGCCTTGAGACCGTCGAAGTCCTTTGCACGACGAGCAGCGTCCTTGACGAGGTCCGCCTGCGCTTGTTTGGTGCTCAGAGCGAGGGCTCGCTGGCTCGAGAGCTTGTCCTCCGAGGCTTGGAGCTGCAGCTCCAGGAAAACACCGTCAGCACATGGTACAGGATATAACTAGGACAAGAGGCTTGGGACGCACCTTTTTCTCCGTGGCAGCAGCATCGGCCTTAACCGTCCGGAGCTCATCGCGCAACTGACGAAGCTCATTAGAGTCCTTGGTCGTCTGGGCATCGAGAAGCTTCGAGAGGGTCTCGAGTTTCTCCGCCGTCTTGGTTTGGAAGAGATTCCAAGTTTTCTGATTGGCGCTGGATGAGCGGCGGGTGTGGTCGAGCTCACTCTCGAGGACCTGTGGAGCAGCAGAAGATCAATATTGAAAGGCCAGCTGCCAGTTACCGACGCATAGACTCACTGAGGCTTTGAGCTTGAGCTTTTGAAGCTCCTGTACGTGCCAAGAGACATCCGGATCAGACAGGAGCGCCGCAAATATAGATCCAGACAGACCAACCTTGGTTTTCTCCTCGGCCTCCCTCTTGAACAGCGTCTCTCGCTTGAAGCTCGCATCTCTCTCCTCCTGAGCCCGCTTCAGATTCTCCTTGAGCCCGGCAATTTCATGCTCAGACCGAACTTTCTCGAGCCCACGTTCCGCCTTGATCTCAAGAACAGTGAGCTGCACCTTGCGCAGCGGCTCGACCTCCTTCTCAAGCTTCTCCCGTGAAGCCTCGGCCTGGGTAAGCCGCTCGGTGAGGAGTGCCTGCGAGGCGCGGCTCTCCTGGAGGCTCGTCTCCGCGTCCATGAGGGACTGCGAGAGGTCCTTGGTCGTCTTTTGAGCGGCGAGGGCCGCACGGTGGATATCGAGGGATTCATTTGACTGGGCTAGGAGGTGCGAGAGGGAGGCGGAGAGGGTAGAGAAGTCCGGAGGGGAGGAGGGCGGAAGAGAGGCGACTACCTTGCGAACGAGGTCATCCGTGTCCAGCGGCGGCGTCTTATGTTCGGCGAGCAGCGTCTGGATAGTCTGGGAGACGGAGTTAACAAAGGAACGATGGAGTCCCTCGTAATCCGGGGTTGCCGGCGCAGGAAAGGCAGCGAGAGCAGCCGTGACGACATCGGTGATCGAGGCAGCATTGAGAGCAGAATCCTGAAGAGCCGAGATCTCAGGGAGGAGCTGCTGAACAACGAAGTTGGCCGAGACATCCTTGTCCTTCGTGAGGGCACGCTCTTGGTTGACTGCAAAGCTCTGGACGAGCTCCGTCGTCCGCGAGTGAAGCTTCTCCAAGCGAGGAGACAGGCTATCGACGACCTCTCTCACGATCGCCCCGACATCAACGGGCGACACATGAGTCGGTGAAGGCATGTGCTGTTGCCGGCTTGCGAGGTCGCTGAGCTTCCTCGACTGGCCCTCAACGCGAGCGAGGACCTCGCCAAAGAGGCGGTTTACTTCGAGGCTTTGCGCGCGAAACGCCTCTATTGTCTCTGCGTGGATCGCATCGACACGTGCAGGTGCGACCGCATCAGCCCAGGCGGGATGCTGCTGTTGCTGCGTGAGGAAGTCGACGCTTCGGAGGGCCTCGCCAAGAACGCCCTCCGTTCGCTCGCAAACGACACGGTAGCCGTCCTCAATGCACGTTCGGATGAGGTCAAAGTCAGGCTCGTCCCGGAGTCCGAGATTCCGCTCGCCGAGGATGGAGCTGACAATCCGCTGGACGAGCGAGTCCTCGACATCTGGGTGGAGCGAGGCAAGGTGGATGAAACCGCGCTTGACAAGGTCGTCGACACTGTGGTTCGAGTTATGCTGACCAGCACGAGTGAGGTGTATGAGCTTAGGCGAGGGCTCAGCCCGCTCGCCCTCCTCGGCGGTGGCCTCTCGGCGAGCGAAGTTCGTGGAAGTCATCGGCGTGATAGACACTGAGTCCTCGTTCTCGTCCTCGTCCTCAGCCTGGTCATCTTCGATGATGAGCCCATGTGAGACCATCTTGGAGATGGAGATAGATCGGACGCGAGAGTCGTCGAACGAGGGCTGATCTCCGTGGTGGAGTAAGCTATGGCCGATGTCGCGCGAGCCGAGCCGAGAGCGGACCGACAGACGGGTCGCCTCGTGTGCGGGCAAAGGCGCCGGCAGAGCGACCTCGTTCACGGCTAAAGGAGGCGGTGCGGCGAACATGGGAATTGGCGACCTCTTGTATCGCTGCGCGCTCGAGGCGTATGAAGCCTCGACAGCTGTCGTGGAGGGCCGCAGACCGCCCGAGTAGTCATCCGCGGCGTCGTCCTTCGCAGCGAAGTTGGCGACGCCACCGAACCCAGTAGGTCGCATTGCGATCGAGGACGCACCCATCCGCGGGCTCCTCGGAAAGTTAAAGTGCTCCGGGCCTGGGAATGGCGGGTCGACGTTGACAGCTGCGAGGAGCGGAAGCTTGAATGACCGGAACTTATGTGTCGGCGACTCGGGGTCGGGCGGGTGGAGTCCTGGGCCTCTGCCGCTCGGGACCTTGAGAGATCCCTGGAGCGTGGGCGCGGTGGGAAGGGGGCGGGCAGGCGAGGGAGGGGGGCGAGGACCCCGGACCGAGGCCGGTTGGAAGGCCGGGGCATCGATGGAGAGGGTCCTCGGCGCATGGAGAGGAGCAGCCGTGGCGATGGGCATCTTGGACAAGGGGAGGAAGGGCGCGACGGCAGGGTTGAAGGCAGCGCGATTGAATGTCCCCTGGTTTTCCGAAGTGGCAGGAGGCGCCGAGAGACGAGCCGAGAAGGGCACCGGAGGCGAGGTCTGGCTGTCGGCAGTGAAGAAGGAGGGGGCCTTGGAGAAGGTGGAGTCGGCCGTGTTGAAGTTCGACTTGCTGACGAGCTGTGGCAGAGGAACTCCGTTGGGACCGGCTCTGGCGATGGGCTCGGACGAGAAGGGAACTGGCGCTGACGACTGGTCGCCGGGAAGCACAAAGCCGGGGGCGAGTGAATTGAGATTAGGGTTGGCAATTCTGGTGGGAGAGGATGTGCCAGAAGCATCATGTTCGGTGTGGGATGGCCCCCGGTAGTGGAGGGCGTGTCGATCGTCTGGCAAGGAGGAACTCTCCTCAGAGGGGTTCGAGATGATGTCCCCTTGAGCACGTCGTCGGCGCAGGACCGCCCGTCGATTAGTGTCTTCGTCCGAAGGGTTCGAGAAAGACGCGTCGCTCTGAGGTAGCGGGTATGGCGTCGTCAGCATGAGGTTAAGCGTGCATATAAGAGCCGTAACTCACAATAAAGGACCTTTCCTCGGACCATTCGTCGTCTCCGTGAAGTCCAACCTGTAACCTCCTCGGCGAGTTCCTCGACACAAGGCTACGGTAGCTCTTGGTGGGGGAGGCGACCCATTTATCACTCGGAAGAGCTTCTTGGCTCCTTCCTCTCTCCATAGCCCTATCATCAACAACCTTTAAAGTGGCAGCTGGTATCTGTTTTTCCTCTACCTCCTTCTCCCCTGCCTTGCGTGCATTCCAACCCGACACACTCCCGCGGAAAAGCATCGACTCAGCCTGCTGTTTCGGCTGCACCTGCTCGCCGGCCTTGTCTTCGTCGAGGGGCCAAACCATTGCCCGCTCGCCCTTCTCATCGTCCGCCTCCTTACCATAGGCGTCCATCTCAAACATTCCCTCCTCTCCACCCTCAGTGTCGTCATCTTCCTCCTCTTCTTCGGCCTCAGCCTCACCCTCAGCGTCCTCCGTGATGCTCGCGACAGTCGACGGAGCACGGAGGAGGATGGGCCTCCGCGCCTGAGCAAGCACGAAAAGCGGCGTCTCATCCGTGGGGGTCGACGAGGCGATAGCGATGGGAGCCGAAGGAGCTGACTGGGACATCGCTGGGACGACTATGGGTACCGCCAGAGGAGGTAGCGGGGCTTCAGTGGCAACACTCTTGGGCTTGAAGACTGGGGCGGACGGAGTGAGCCGGCTGGTGATAGTGATTGGGGTGCTTGTCAGTGGGGCAGTGATAGTGACGGGCTTGAGAGTCGGTATGATGGCTGGGATAGCGGACATAGCCAAATTGGAGTCGTAGGTGGGCGAGGGCTCGGTGACAGAGGAAGTAGCAGTAGCGATAGGAAAGTAAGGGTTGTGGCTCGCCGCAAGATGAGGTGACTGGACGGATCCGATGTCCGGGGTCGGGAGAGGGAACGCTGCGGACCCATCCTGCAGGAAGGAGGGAGAAAGAGAGGCGGCGGAGAAGTTGGAGGGCGAGCGGGAGTAAGGTCGTCCGGAGCTCAGGAGAGCAGAAGGCTGTTCGAGCAAGAGCGGCGATGGAGAATTAGAGAGCGGAAGTGGGGCTGTTGGCTGAGTAGAGAACAGGCATCACGTACAGCTGCACTCCCTCCCGGACTCCTGTCCACGACAGCCAGCTTGCTCTCGAGGTTTTCCTGAATGACGATTGACCAAAATCTGGAGGACAGGAGCGTGCCATTGTCAGCGGAGCGTTCTCAAGTCGGAGACAACCGCCATCGAATCTAACCCACCTCTTGCCAGGGAGATAGACCTCCAGCGTCATCAGTTCGCTCTGCTGGTCCTCGAGCTCCCCAGGGCTGATCTCCCTTCCGAACGTCTCGGGTTCCTCGGCAATAGCTTCCGACACAACCTCCAGGTCCTCAGCAGAAGCGACTCGCGCGACCCAGAGGGGCCTCTCAGCTTCGTCCTCGGCGGCGAGATTGGTTCGGGGGAGCTTGACGACGACAGGCTTCTTGCGCTTGAGAGGTGTCACGTTCGGTGGCAGCTCGGTCGATGGCGTAGCTTCGGCCGAGGAAGCGATGCTAGCCCCTTTGGTAGGAGGTTCAGCGGACGAGGTCGTAGCCGTGGACGATGAGGTAGCAGCCGCCTTGGGTCCTCCCAGGACGGCCTTGGGCGGAGGGCCGAGCGATTCTCGCCGCACATGACCCGTCCCGGCGCCTCGCGGCCTGAGTCTCGCTCCGCCAGGCATCCCAGGTGGAAGTGGAGGAAAGAAGGCTCCTCCTGAAGCAGTCGTATTAGGTGCGTTCATCGCCCACGACGCAGGTGAGAGCGGAGGACCTCCACCGCCGAGCGAGGCGAACCGCTGATGACCGCTGAAGGGGCCGGCGGAGCGAGGGCCGGAGGCGACACTGATACTGCCACTTCCCGTGCTCGCCATGAGAGCCCTCTGGAGGGCGAGGTTAGCTGGTGGAAAGGCCGCGAACTGGGCCTGCTGGCGCTGGCTACCGTGGCCAGTTGCGGTGTTAGGCGTGAACGGGCCGTTGAGGTTCGTCCGCGACTGGGAGTGCGAGGTGTGGTTCGAGTCGGGGATGTGAAGCGAGAGCATCCGAGCTTTGTGGCCGAGCATGGTCCCAGCTGGCGTCGACGATGGTCTCGACGGCGGCGGAGGTATTGGGCAGAGTGAGAGGGGAAAAGGAGGAGGGTTGATGGGTGATGGATGACTGTTGATGAAGTGGTTTCCCTTGTCGAGCCTTGCCCTTGCCCTTGCCCCTCCTCCCGACGGGGAGCGGGGCGGGCGGGCAAGCGGAGTGGAAGGCCCGGAACGACAAGACAGGGGTTTGGACGAGGGGAAGGGACGCGGTCTGATCGCTGTTTGAGTACGAGAGCGAGGGCGCGAGCGCTGAGAAGAGAAGGGCGTGAAAGTGGGCGATGCAGGGAGGTCCATCCGCAAGCAGTCGGCCATCGCCGACAGACAGCTAGCCTTCCTTCTCTTTCTTTCTTTAGACAGGCTACCAGGTGAAAGGGTGTGTGTGTGTTGTTATGAGTCTACAAGGAGCCGTCCCCGTCATCACAGGGAACAGCAGTCTAGCTACGTCACAGATCTGTCCCGCTTCCTTCCTTCCATCTACCGTACGCCCCTACTCATGCGGAGTGTGCATCCCAACCAGTTGGGCCGACATGAGCTTGGCGAATCTCGATGTCGGCTCATTGATGAGATCGTCGAACTGGCCATCCTCGACGATCTCGCCTCGGTCGACCACGACGACCCGGTCGGCCTGAGCGATCGATGAGAGCCGGTGAGCGACGAGGATGACGGTAATCTCCTTCGTTTCAAGGATCTTTTCGATGGCGGCATTGACCTGTGAGGAGTGGCAGGTTTGGTCAGCTAGAAGTACAAGTGAAGAGAACTTGGACGAAACGGGCCGCACGTGAGCTTCGGATTGGGTGTCGAGCGCGCTTGTCTATGGATCAGGGCAAGTCAGTTTCGCCTGGTCAAGCCTCTGCTTCAGCTCCAAGGGACATACCGCCTCATCCAGCAACAGAATCCTCGGCTTCCTCACGAGCGCTCTCGCAATCGAGATCCTTTGCTTTTGTCCACCACTCAGGCTCGTCTTGGTGACGGGCGTGTCAAAGTCGCGGTCGAGGTCCCAAATAAAGCCGCAGCCAGCTTGCTCGGCCGCGGCCTCGACTTCGGCGCGGGTCGCCTCGCCGCCGGGCTTGCCATAGGCAATATTTTCATGGATCTGTGAAGAGAACAATCAGCATGGTGATCGCTGGAGTGAGATAGACAGGGACATACGGTTCCGGTGAAGACGATCGACTCCTGGGAGACGAGTCCAATAGCGTTGCGCCATGAGTCCATGGAAAAGTCACGGATATCTTCAGCAAGAAGAGTCTGTCAGCTTTAGGGAGGTTGAAATGGGTGACCTGCACGGGTTCACGCACCCTGGCCGTCGAACGAGATGGAGCCCGCGTTGGCCTCATAATACCGAAGGATGAGGTTCTGAATAGACGACTTGCCCGACCCCGAGCCTCCGCAGAGAGCCACAGACTCTCCCTTCTGGATCTTGAGGCTGATCTTTTTGAGAATCATAGAGTCCGGCCGGGAAGGGTACGAGAAGGCAATGTCCTTAAGCACAATGGAACCAGTCCGCTCAGACGCAAGCGTTAGACCCGTCGAGGGCGGGATCTGAGGCTGGCGGTCAATGAGCTCGAAGACACGAGCGCCGGCGCCCAGACCCTTGTTGATGCCTGACCAGAAGCCGACGAGGCCGACAAAAGCACTCTGGGGAAAATGTTCAGCTTGACTGGGTTAGATGAGAGCCGGAGCTTGCTCTCACCTGGAGTCCATACTGATACATGAGAAGCGCTGTGAGGTTGCCGAGCGTGAGGCTACCGGTCTGGACGAGGTAACCTCCGAAGATGACAAGGACAAGCTCGGCTCTGTTATTACGAGATGATCAGCAATTAATCATCTTGACATGCCTCTCGTAGGGCTCATTCACCCGTGAGCCGGGATCATGCGCTGGTAGATGTCGGTCATGAGGCCCTCCATCCAGATCTCGCGCTTGGCAATCTCAAAAATCGAGTCCACCTTCTTAGAAAAAGACTTGCTCTCCAGTGCCTGGGCGTTGTACGCCGCGATGATGCGGACGATAGCAAGCTTCTCCTCGGCAACCTGTCATTATCCAGTCCTTTCTTAGTTGAGCAGCTGGAGGAGAGTGGAATGGGAACAACGACAAACCGACCTTGGTCATCTCTCCAACGTTCTCCTGGGCGACCCGACCAGCCTTGCGGACCCACTGTCCGTACTTGTAGCTGAAGTAGACCGTTGAGGGGACGACAATGAGGGAGACGAGCGTGACGGGGACCGAGATATAGAGCATGAAGAAGAGCGAGATCGCCCCCGCGAAGAAGTCGCGCGAGCCGGACTGGAGGCTGTCGGTGAGGTTCTCGCCGAGGACGGTGCAATCGTTCCTGGAAGGCGAGGTGGAGGCATTCAGTTCTTCGACTCTCAGGGATACAACAGGATGAGGGGAGAAAGGGCTCACGAGAGGCGAGAGACGATGCTGCCGGCCTTGGAGTCCGTGAACTCGATCTCCTGGTTGAGGACCGAAATATACGCCTGCTTCCTGTTAGAGTACGCGATGGCTCGTCAGGATAGAACGAGATCTCAGAAGTATGAAGAGAAGAAAAACCTCAGTCGAGCGACGATCCGCTGCCCACCTGGAGGAGAAAGAAGTCAGTAACGGGGCGCGCGTCCTAACTCGAACATCGGGACGCACTCATTTCAAGCAGGACGGAACGGGCCAGGGCCGCCAAGGACCCAACAGTGATGCATCCGAAGAGCGAGAAGAGTGTCCACTCGAGTGACAGACCAAGGAAGGTGACCTGTCGACGGAGACGTCAGCTCGATTACCCGACCGTGATGGAGTGCGCCCTTCATGGCTTTCAACACGGACCTCGGGGGTCACAGCCGCTCCGTAGTAGTCCATCATCTGGCCAATGGCGTATGGAAGGAGGTTTCCGGTGATGCTTCCGATCGACAAACACTGCGACAAGCAGGGACTTGGTCAGCCCGTCGCTCGTGGGTCTCGGACAAGAAGCCCGGTGCCAAGAAGGGGCCGTCGGCCGGACACGTACAAACAGCCCAAGAAGTAGCGGCTTTTTCTCCGGGATCGCAAGGGTCAGCAGCCTCTTATAGCTGCCCTTCGACTCCTGAACCTCCTCCTCCTCCGTTCGCTTGGCGGTGTCGAACCTGTTGAGGTCGAAGAAGGACCGGACAGACGCAACGACGCTGAGTTGTTTGCTCGCCGACCGGCGCGGCCAGTCGGCGAGGAGCGGCGTCGGGTGGTCGATCGGCGTCCCTGGG
The DNA here is from genome assembly GCA_951802195.1 of Tausonia pullulans. Classification (NCBI taxonomy): domain Eukaryota; kingdom Fungi; phylum Basidiomycota; class Tremellomycetes; order Cystofilobasidiales; family Mrakiaceae; genus Tausonia; species Tausonia pullulans. The sequence goes on from OX637626.1 coordinate 456,747, forward strand.
GGCTCAAGCGGAGGGGGAGGGGTGGTGGGAAGTGTGGAGCTTGTGGTAGTGAGTGCCCGTGTTGATGGGGCTGATGCCGGAGAGGTGACGTCGAGCCGAGAAGAGCCAGCTGTCGGACGCGGCTCGGGCGAAGGCGAAGGCGCGAACCGGGGAGAGGGAGATGAGAAGAAGCGGGCGTTGACCCGATTGGGTCGAGGAGGAAGAGAGAAGCAGGTCGAAGGGAAGGTGAGGTGTGTCGAGCGGAACAAGACTGGGGAAGGGAAGCGAGACGACGAGGAAGCCGACGGCAGCTCGAGAACGGCCTTGAGAAGCGAGCGCGGGAGGGACGTCATGGTTGGCGGACTAAGGAGGGCTCAAAGCCCGATGAACTCCTTTGAAAACGAGCTGGGAGAGGCGAAGAGCGAACCAAGAAGCAAAAGAAAAGGAGGCCGGTGACTGGAGGTTCGATGGACGTTGGTGCCACCTCTCTTTTCCAGCAGTACGCGCGCCTGTCAAGCGGACGGACACCTTGACGACTGCCGCCCAAATCTCCACTTGCCATTCAAGGGCTCTCCTAATTCACGTGGGATCCATCCATAACTCTCTCGCTAACTGCCGTTTATAGACATATGCTGTCATCTCTGCTCATGGTCAACTCATTGTCGCCTATACTCGGAGGAGGGCTAGTGCGCGGCAACTCAACGAGCCACTCTCAACCTGGACGCGAGCTCTCGTCAACCATCAACACCGCTCCCAACTCTACAGTCGCCTGCTGCCGTCACTGGAGCTTTACCTGAGCCTAATATCGCGCATTAAATTGCTCCTAGCTCCTGTCATCTGACTCTCGACGGCACGGCGCGCGAGTTGCCTTTCCCCTTTCCCACCCGCCACCGCTCACCCCCGGCCCCACGCCCACCATCGCCCTCACGCCCACTATGTCCTCCATGCAAGCCTACCTCGCAGCCAAGTACATGTCCGGCGCCAAAGCCGACGCCATCCTTGCCCGGTCCAGTGATGGCGGGGAGAAGAAGAAGAAGAAGCGCAAGCGCAAGGATGACGCGTTGACGACGACGACGACGTTTGGTGCGATTCGGGTGGAGGAAGATGGCGCCGATGGGTGGGGTCAGCCGATGGGTGATGAGAAGGATGAGGATGAGGGGCCTGGTGAGTCTTGGCTGGATAGGAAGACGAGGACGACGTCTTGCAGCGGTGGTGGCGTCGCGTCGAGTCAGGGAAACGACGAGTCACTAACGAGACTCTGTTTTTACCCTTCCCTCACATCAACAGTGGTCGAGACATCTCGGGAGACATTTATCCCAGCCTCCAAGTCCAACTGGTCTCGCGTCACAACAGGCAACACCCCCCCTCCTCCAACAGAAGAAGAGGAGCCCGAAGCGGCCGACGAGCGACCCCAAATTGTCGCTACCACCGAAGACGCTGCTCCTCCACCCCCGAAACGCCGCGGTGGGCTTCGGACAGCCGCGGAACTCGAGGCAGAGGAGCTTGCAGCCGCTGCGGAGGAAGCGGCGAACCGAGTCGCCGAGGACGACGAAGAGGCGCAGAGGCAAGCTCAAGAGACGATCTACCGTGATGCTTCGGGAAAGAAGGTCGACCTGAAGCGGGAAAGAGCGGAGGAGAGGAGGAGGAAGAAGGAGGCCGATGAAAGGGAGGCGAAGAAGCTTGAATGGGGGAAAGGGTTGGTTCAGAGGGCGGATAAGGAGGCGGCGAAGAGGAGGGAGGAGGAAGAAAGAGGGAGAGACATCGCAAGGTGGGTCTTTCGCTATTCTGCGTGGCATTGGAGACGCGAGCTGACTTCCAAAACGCACTTGCAAAGATACGCCCACGACGAGACCCTTAACCGCGATCTCCGAGAAGTCTCGCGATGGAACGATCCGGCGGCCAACTTCCTCGTATGTCAACTGCTCCTCTCTCTTTCTACATAGTCCTCCCTCTGATTTCTCTCCCTCTCCCCTCCGGCCTCATTTTATAGACGACACGCCAATCCGCCGGCCCCGCCATGCCAACCTACGTTGGTTCCTGGGCTCCCAATCGGTTCAACATCCCGCCTGGCCACCGATGGGACGGCGTCGATCGGTCGACCGGGTTCGAGGCAAAGTTCTTCCAAGCGCAGAATTCGAAGAAGCGGCTGCAGACGGAAGCGTACAGCTGGAGCGTTGATGACATGTGAGAGGGGGCGGTGGGAGGAGACAATGATGACTAGCTTATGACGAGCGAGTACCCGACGGCTAATGGAGAGGGCAAGGACACATTACGACAAACGCAACGAACCTCAGGAGAGTAAGATATAGGAAAAATCTATGAAGAAGCAAACGCGAGGAGGAAGGAATTGGGTCTGGATGAGAAAAGGGGAAACATAATGAGGCGGTCCATAGATGAGCGCCGCTCTCAGAACATAGTCTCGAGGACATCGCCCTCGCCCTTGAGTCGGCCAGCGACTTGGGATGCTGTGGAAAGAGGAAGTCAAACTGTCAGTGGCCGAAAGCAAGAGAGAATAGAAGGGGTACTGACACGGGGCCGAGTTCTTCCCAAACGTAAACCCAACAAACACCCCCCGCCCAAATCCCTCCTCTTTCTCCTTGACCGCGTCAACATTCCGCTGCTTTTCAAACACCTCGCCGTACTTTGCAAGGTCCTCCTGGTTTGTGAAGTCGTCGTAGTAGCCCACGTCAATCTCGCTCTCGAGTGCGGGGACAAAGGGCGCCTGTGTCTCGCGAAGGGTCGCGAAGGGGAGAGAGGAGAAGAACGGCTGAGCTTGAAGCTCTACGAGGTCTGAGATTCGGTGGGTGTCCTTGGCAATCAGCCTGGGAACCGGGGGTTATAGGTCAGTGTCAGGACAACAAAAAGAAGGGGAAAGCCAGGCGAGCGAACCGCGTGATGGCGTCCCAAGCCTCATCGCCCATGTTGAAGATGAGGTCCTTGGGGTTTGTGTAGACGGGTCGAGTTAGAACTTTGGGCCAGTTCTTGAGGTTAGCCCATGTCTCATCCGGAGTCGCGCCGGAGAAAGGAGGATAACCGGCGCTTTTGAGGGGGAGATGAGGGTTAATATCAGCTGGGCCCCAACTTGACGACGGGCGTCGTTGGTCTTTCACGCACAGGAACTCGAAGAGGATGCAGCCTAGAGACCAATAGTCAACAGAGTAAGAGTACTGCTTGCCGCGAAGGACCTCGGGAGGCATGCTGCGTGTCCGCCCATGTGTCAGCGACTTAAGAAGTCGAAAAGTGAGACAAAGGAGAGAAGGGAGAGACGACGTACTAGTCGGGCGATCCGACAACCGAGTCGGCTGTCCGAGGCTCCATTGCGCGCATGCTTCGGTACATCGTCCGCCGTTCAAGCGTCCCACGGATGATGAGCTTGTCATCCTTCGCCCGCTCAAGCTGGGTTTGGTGTTGCATCAGTGGGCCGAAATTCTGCTAGCTGAGATAGCGAACTCACCTTGTGCCTCATCGATTCAATCTTCGCTGGGTTCAATGCGCCTGTTGCAAGTCCAAAGTCCGTGAGCTTGACGTGGCCCGTTCCGTCGACGAGGAAGTTCTCGGGCTTGAGGTCGCGATCTTGTTCATTGCAAAGACAGATGTCAGAGCCATTACTCCTCTTGCTCTCTCCATCTCTGCTGACCACTCACGGATGTAGCCGAGCTTGTGGAGGGCGTCGATGCACATGAACATTTCTGAAATGTAAAAACGCGCATGCTCCTCCTTGAGGACGCCGGAATTGTTGAGGAGCGTGCGGAAGTCACCGCCGGGGACGTACTCCTGAGAAACCAAGAGTCGAGTTAGCGGTGACCGAAAAGCAACGAGCACTATAGAGAGGCTTACCATGGCGAGGTAGATGTGCTCCGGGTCCTGGAAGGCATAAAGGAGCGAGACTAGCCAGGGCGTCTTAGTGGCCGTGAGGATATCGCGCTCGACGAGAACATGTTTGATCTGAAGAACAAGATGGGCAAACTGAGCCAGCAGCATGTTGCAGAGGGCAAGAAAGCAGGAGACCACACACCTCGTCCATCTTGGCGAGTGTCCGCTTCTTCATCTTCTTGAGCGCGCAGACTTCTCCTGTGTCGACCTTGCGGGCGAGGTAGACCGATCCGTAGCCCCCCTGACCGACCTGAAGAATGCGTAAACCCGAACTCGTTAGGGGGAGGGGTTTAACGCGTCCAAAGCGGACCAAACGAACCTGGGCGATAATCCGGAACTGGTCGACGCGAAGCTTGGTGCGCCGCTTGCGGAGGATGACGCGCTCCCTCCCGAGGTACGACCGGAGCTCCTTCTTGTAGTCTGGCGATTCGACGCCGAGGTTCCGCTTCGAAGTCGAGGCGATGAAATTGGCGTGACGGGCGGACCGGGTGTGGATGTACCCGAGGAGATCGACTGGAAGTTCACACATACCCAGGCCCTTCGATCAGTCTAAGGTACTCGGCAACGACAATATGGGAAGTGCGACCTCACAGTAGTAATCCAGGAAGTCTGTGGTTGAACGAGAGGCCGAGAGGCGGAGGTGAGCGGAGAATGGGAGAGAGGAGGATGCGACCATTGCTCAGTCAGTTCTTGTCCATCGCTCTACTCTCAAACATATCGCCTAACAGCTGGCAACAAGGCAAGAGTACATCACTCACAGAGCTGAGCGACCGTCGCCTTCCGCTTGACCTCAGCGCTCTCGACGAGCTCCCTCTCCCAAGGCTTGAGGCCGCCCTCCGGTCCAGCGCGGGATGTCATCATCCGGACGTCGTCGCTGTAGCCCTTGGCGGGCGTCTGCAGACGAACATCGCGGGAGTAGGTAGCCGGGGGACCGCCCTTGTACGTCTGCATATGGACATCGTCTGTCTCGAGCGAGGGAGAGCCCCGCGCGGGCGTTGGCGGCGGGGGGAGACCGGAAGAACGCGAGGAGGCACTCGACGCGGCGTAGGGGAGTTGGGTGGGGTCTGATACCCAGGCGAGAGCGGTCAGCCAGAGAACAAGGAGGAGGATGGGTGACATAGTGAGCAAGAGCAAATTGCTTGTTCGCCGTCTTTAGTCAAAACGCGCGAGACGACGAATGAGAAGGAGCCTCGGCCTTCATTCATCTACGCGTCACGAGCCCGACTCAGTAGGAGGGACCAACCTGCGTGCTTCTTCGTGGGAGAGCCAGGCGGGGTCGCGACAAACTCGCGGCCGCTAGAGGCAGCAGCCGATGATCCCGAGAGAGTATCCTTGAAGTCGTTGGCGAGCGACTGGGTCGATCTGGGGAGGGTCAGAGAGCCCGATCAGCCGGCGAGGTTGCGTGTTGCCAGCTAGCCAGTGGAAAGGACAAAGAGGGAAAAACAAACTTGAAGGCCCTTGACAGCATGGGCGGAGGAAAAGAAGGTGTGTGGAGGAGAGAGGACTAAGTCGACGAGAGCGAGGTGGAGGTTGGGAGAGAGAAACACAGCTGGATGGGGGGCGACGAGGCTGGGCGTGCGAGTCGGCGCGGAGAAAGGGGGCGAGGAAATCAAGTCAACATCAGCCGCGACTCGACGCGTCGAGGCTCTCAACCGCCACCGCCCTCGACCCATTCTCACCCCTTCGTCTCCTTCTGCCGCTCTGTCCCTCTTTCCCTCTCTACTGTTCCGCCCCTCTCTGTTTCTCGCTCATGTCCCACCTCGCCGCCTCCACTGCCCACCACCCGCCGCACACCTTCCCCTCAATCATTGAAGCCAACCGGCTCGACCTCGCTTTCACACCCTTCCAAGAATCTTGCACGACCTTCCTAGCCTCGCTCGATGCTTTCGTCCTCCGGGGAAAGGAGGAGATCCTCCTCCGCAAGGACAAGCGCGAGCAAGAGCGCGTCCGCGAGGAGGCCGAGCGGAGACGGCTCGAGGAGGAGATTATTGGCGCTGGGAGCAAGGAGTCGAGGCTGCTTGAAGGTGAGAAGGGGATGGCACAGGTCGCACGAAAGTGTTGAACATGCTGACTGAGGAGGGTGCTGGGTGACCTAATCACTTCTCACTTGCGCGCGCACGCACACTAGTCCTCGAGAAGGAGAAGCTCGAGCTCGACGAGCTTCAGTCGGCCATTTCGGAACTTAAGACGAATCTGAGCTCACTCGAGAGCCAGGAAAAGGTCCTCAGCGGGGATGTCATTGAGTGGACAGCCAAAGCCAACAGTTTAAAGGCCGGTTCGTCCGGGCGACGCTTGGCTGTCCTCCCCTCTTTCCGTCAAGCTGACCTATGTTGTGCCCTCTTGTCTATACCGCGTTCAGAAAAGGCCGAGAGGCAGAAGGCGACAGCCGCGCTGCAGAAGTCCATCACGGAAGAGCTCAGCGAATTGGAGAGGGAACTGTGCTGGAAAGTCGAGGGCGTCAAGAGTGCGTCCATTGTGTTTGTACATGATGCCTTACGTGTACTGTCTGCTCACCAGGGATGGTTCACGTCCGTTTCATCATTCAGGCGACACTCTCAAGTTCACGTTCACCCACCTCTCACCGTCTACACCCGAGAAGCCCTATTCCCTTCTTATCGACGTCGCTCAAGCTGCCTACGCTGGTCAGTCCGAAGATGTGAAAGCGCCAAGGGTCATTTATATGCTGACACACCGCCCATTCTACAGTGCCCTCGATGGACCCCCCGCTTCCTTTGCTGCCGACTCTCCTCGCCCGGCTCAACAGCGACAGGGACTTTTACAGCTTCATCCGGCGAGGTGAGCCAAGGATCCACCTGCCTCTCTGGGTGTACACTTGCACTGACACCCTCACGTCGTAATCGCAAGTCCGGGCGGCGTTCAAGGAGATTGCAATGGGCGAGTGAAGCATGACTGCCACCTCAGCATGACCTTTCCAGTCCCTCTTTTTGTTCTAAGAGCGTTATTATTCGCACCTCTCTTCCCGGGGAGCGGCCATACTGCCAGTCGGTCGTCTCCCACCGGCATCCTTCTTCCTTCGCTTTTGTCCTCTCTTTCCTTCATGATATTCCGACGTATATGCTATTCTCTCGTGACGATCTCTCTGTTACTTTCTCCCTCCCTCCTTGCCCTTGATGGGGCTTGACCGGTGATGACGCATCGAACTCGGAGAGGTCCGAGAGAGACAGGCAGACACTCAACTTGGGAGTAAGGCTCTCATCGGCTCTCCCTCGACCACCTCAACACATTGAAAGTCAAACATGGCTTTCCCACAACGCTTTAACGCGTCTTCCTCCTCGTCTCCTTTCTCAGACTCACGCCCTGCAACTCCAGACGAGGCGATCCGATCAACCGACTCGGACGCGTCGCTCTCTCGCCTGTCGGTTTCCCCCCCGCTCCTCTCCTCTCATTCGTGCCACTTGCTCCTTCTCTGATTTGACTCGCTATCATCAGCTCGGCCGTTCAACTTGGCTACCTTTCTGATCCTTTCGCAGAGTCCCTCATCCGCGGCCGGCCCCCGCTCGCGTCGTACCGCCGCCCGCCACTCATCAACATCGGCACCCACGCGCGGACGTTGGGAATGGACGCGCTCGTCAGACGGTTCCTCAAAGGCCCGGGGAAGACCGGCGGGCAGATAGTTGGACTGGGTGCTGGGAGCGATACGAGATTCTGGAGGCTCATGGTGAGTCGCCGGAAGGAGGGAGGACGACGGGCGACGACAGTGACGCTAAGACGGCGGGACGACGCGACGAAACACTGACGGCAACAACCCGCGACGTGTCTTCGTGTAGGCCGATGATTCTCTCCGAGGCTCCATCAGACGTTACGTCGAGTTCGACTTTCCCGAGATTACTGCTCAAAAGGCGATGCAGATCAAGAAATCGCGCGCGCTTTTTGAGACTCTCGGACCAGCCGAGGGCGTTAAGATCGGTCTGTCATCGCTGCTACATATTGTTACTGGCAAAGACATCTGATTCTCATCCCTCGATAGGGAAATCTGGGACACTCCTCCACTCGCCCATCTACTCGCTCATCCCGCACGATCTGCGCGACCCGTTCCCGGAGGACCTGATCGACCCGACGCTTCCGACTCTCTGGATTGCGGAATGCCTTCTCATCTATCTCGAGCCTACCATCAGCGAGCGTGTCGTCAACTGGTTCTCGAGCCACTGCCGGGACTGGGTTGGGGGAATCTGCTACGAGATGTATGACTTGGAGTGAGTCGCTCGATCCGCCACTGCTTGTCTCTCCACCTGAATCTTACAACACCCCGCAGAGATAATTTTGGCAAAGTTCTCGTCTCGAACCTCAAGGTACATACCTCTCTTTCCCCCCCCCCCCCCCCCCCCCCCGGTCTTCACGCAGCCTCTTTCAAACTGACATCAAGATCAATACACTCAGTCTCGCCAGATTGCCCTTCCTTCAGCCCACCTGTACCCGACCCTTTCATCCCAAGCGACTCGCTTCAGCACCCATGGCTATACCTCCAACTCGGGAGCACTCGACATCAACCAGATCCGGGCACTTGTCCTTCAAGCCGAAGAGCGGGCGAGGTGAGGGCTAAAATCGGTGCGTTTCTTGGGCTATGACAGGAGCTGATGGTGTGCGCTCGCTCGCAGGACGTCGAAGCTCGAGATGCTGGACGAAGTTGAGGAGATGGAGCTGCTCTTTGGACACTATGGGATCAGCTGGGGGTGTAGGGACCCTGGGATTGAGGATGGGGAGACGTCGCCGTGGGGTTTGCCATGATGAAAGAGTTCGACTCGACGACGAGGGACATCAACAAGAAAGGCAAGGAGAGCGGATCGGTAATCCGACTAGGACACCTCATAAGTTTGCTTTGGGTCCAAGTGCGTTGTGAGATCAAGCTAGTAGGTGTCTGATGGGATGAGATATGGGCGCGTGTGGCACCGTGAATCTCAAGGTCACACTCCTCCTTTCTTGCGTGAACCGGGCAGGAAAGCCCTTGTCGGAACAACCGCATAGAGCTCCCGAGGTTTTAATTTGTTGTTGCCATCATCTGCGCGGAAGGAGAGTTCAGCAGCATCCTCGGCGTCTTGCATTGCTTTCGCGGCGCCGACGAACCGACGGCGCTAGTGAGAAGGAAGGCTCGGGGTTACGGCGCGCGCGTTTCAGCTTCCGACTGAGCGAGCAAGAAAGTGGCGGCAACATCGAGCGCGGCGTCCGCCGAGTCCTGGGAGTGACGAACTTCATTCGATCTCCTGCTCCTCTGGGCCAATTCGACGCCGGCTTCCCCCAATCCCTCGCCATCCCCCCCCCCCCCCCCCCCTCCTCGACGACCCGCCTCCCGGTCATCCGCTCTCAAGGCCGCACTAAAGATAAATTCGTCTAAAGGCCGACCGAAGGTAGAGTTTCCATTGCCGAGCCTCTAGAACAAAGTGGATCCGACCCGGATCCCAGACCTAATGCAGACAAACAGCGCGCGCGCGTCGTGCAGTGCGGCTTCACTCCTTTGCACAGCACTCTCCTTCCAACAGTTGCAACTGCTCTCCGGGCTCTAGGGTAAGGCATAGGCACCGCGTCTGACTTCATGGGGCAGATCAAAACGCCGAGCTTATTCCTCCCTTTGAAGAAAAACCAGCCGCCATCACAACTCCGCCACGATCTAAGCTCAGTCACCAACCACCTTCCTTCTCTCTCCCCCAATGCTCCCTCTCTCCTCGGCCCTTCTGCTGGCAGCAGCGGCAGTCGTCGCCCGTTCGTCGCCCTTCCTTGAGCATCGTCAAGAGATCGCCAACGGGACGACGTCCGACCTTGCTTCTAACATCAAAGCAACGGCAAGTGCGACAACGGCGGCCGCGCCTGCGACCGCATCGTCTCTCCAGATTATTTCTCCGACTTCCCTGCCGGACAGCCCGCCCAACACTGCCTACGTCAACTCTAGTATGCCTGTCCCGACGTCAGCCATCGCAAACGGGACCATTGGACTTCCCTCCTCTGCTACGACCCCCTCGCAGTTGCCCAACACGGCCTACACTTCGTCCATGACGAACGTCACGGCGGCTCCGGCCGGCGTTAGCGCCACCGCAAGCACGGCGACCGCGTCAGCTGCTTCTGCTGCTGAAACGAGCCCACAGGCGTTCTCCCCACCCAATTATCCTACACCCGAGGTCCGGGGCGAGGGCGCCTGGGCTGAGGCCGTGCGGAAGGCCAAAGAGACGCTCTCGACCGAGGGCTGGGATCTCGCTGCGAAGGTGAGAGCGTGGCAGCCGGCCTTGCGATGTCCTTTAATTCTGTCTTTATTGACTGCCACATACCTCATCAGGTCAACCTCACCACCGGTGTGGGATGGACTAATGGACCCTGCGTCGGCAACATCGCTGCCCAGCCGGCCGTCTCGTTCCCGGGGCTCTGCCTCCAGGACTCGCCTGTTGGCATCCGATTCGCTGATTACGTTTCAGTCTTGTAAGCTTGCTCTTCTGACTTCTCACTATGTGAAAAATTTAAATTCAACTTTTGTTTGTGATTGTTCAGTCCTGCTGGAATTAATGCTGCGTAAGTGTATATCCGGCTTTTTCCCCTGCCCGCGCGCCACCTGCTAACCATCGTCTCCTCCAGCTCCACCTTCGACCGCGCCCTCATTCGTAAGCGAGGCCTTGCCATGGGTCGCGAGTTTAGGGCCAAGGGCGTCAACGTTGCGCTCGGCCCAATGATGAACATGGGTCGCGACCCTCAGGGTGGCCGTAACTGGGAGGGGTGCGTCACGCTCTTTCGTATTCCCAGCGGTGACGCAACCTATCGAGGATAAGAGCTAACTAGCAAGATTTCTTTGACCCTCAGCTTCGGCGCTGATCCTTACCTCACTGGTGAGGCGGCGTACGAGACGATCAAGGGCATGCAGACCCCTGGTCAGGGTGTCCAAGCCTGCGCCAAGCACTAGTACGCTCTTTATCACTCTCTTCTTTCCCCGTACATCAAGGCTCCTGACAGTCTTCTTTTCCTGATATCCCCAGCATTGCCAACGAAATTGAACGCAACAGGACCGAGTCCTCAAGCAACGTAATTAACTAGGGCGGGATGTCACCTGTCCTTTCCTCTTTGCTGATTCAACGAACCTCCTCCTTCTCGGTCATCAAATTAAGATAAATGACCGGGCCATGCAAGAGATATATGTCCATCCTTTCCTGAAGAGCGTACAGGCAGAGGTCGCCAGCGTCATGTTAGTGTTCGCTCTATTTACGCAACTGCAGGAGCCACGACTGACAGAACGATGCTTCACTCCAGGTGCTCATACAACCTCATTAATAATTCATGGGCCTGCCAAAGTATGTCTCTCCCAACCGCCCTTGATGCATAGTCTCCGCCTGGCCGAATGGCGAGGAGGCTGAGTGCTTCGAAGGCGTGGCGAGGCAGTGCGAGGCGAAAGAAATTCCCGCGCGCAGCCCCTTGTCGCTTTCTCATCAGCCGAGCTAATCCTTCTGTAACTTTTTTTAAAAAAGATTCCAAGATGCAGAATGATGTGCTTAAACACCAGCTGGGGTTCCAAGGCTACATCCTTTCTGACTGGCAGGCGACTGAGAGCGTGCGTGATCTACCTGTCACCACAACTTTTTCCCTTGTCCAGTGGCCCAGCTGACAATAACTTCCTGCATATCAATCCGATTCACAGGGAGTTGGATCGTTAGTACTCAGAACATCACCCCGGATGAATCATGTTTCGCTCTCCTGTATGCTTGTGGTGAGCTGACGGCAGTTTGACCTTCCTCTATCGACTCCTCCTGCAGCGTCCTCGCAGGTCTCGACATGACTATGCCAGGAGATGTCACTTTCTCGTCCGGAACGACCTATTTTGGCGCGAACCTCACCGAGGCGGTCAACAACGGATCGGTTCCGATGTCTCGAGTCGACGTGAGCGTTCTCACCCCGAAGCTTGCTTTCACGATCTCCAACTGACTCTCCAACATTCAGGATATGGCCACCAGAATTCTCGCCGGCTATTACCTGCTGGAGCAGGACGAAGACTTCCCCGAAGTGAACTTCAAGTAAGCGATCCTTCATGGTGTCGCCTTCGCAGCGCATTTCTGATCTCGACATCTGCCCCTGCAGCTCTTGGAACATTAACGACCCGGTCACAAACAAGTTCGTCGACGTCCAGGAGGATCATTACAAGTTAATTAGAGAGATTGGCGCCGCTTCGACCGTCCTCCTCAAAAACACCAAGGGTCGCAAGTCCGGCTTTGGTCTCCCCCTCACCGGTAACGAACGCTCTCTCGGTATCATCGGGAACGGTGCTGGACCGTCTAGCAAAGGTCCAAACGGCTACTCTGACCGCGGAGGTAACGACGGAATCCTTGGTGAGTGACGATGTTGGGGCGTCTCGGGCATTAGTCGGACTGGTCGACTCCGCGCCCTCCCCTTGCCCTTTATCGCCCTCCAATTCTCTCTACAACGACTAATATACTCTTTGAACAGCGCTGGGCTGGGGCAGCGGTACCTCTGAGTTCCCTTACCTTATATCACCTCTCGAGGCCATCCAGGCTAAGGCGCGCGAGAATAGAACTTCTCTTGCTTGGAATTTAAACAACTTCGATTACGCTGGCATTAACAAGACGGCCGCCTACAAGGACGCTGCTCTCGTCTTTATCAACTCGGACTCCGGCGAGGGCTACATCACCGTTGACAGTCAGTTAGCTTTTGTGTCGAGATTGAGCTTGACTGACGCTGCACAACACCAGAGAATGAGGGAGACCGCAACAACATAACCGCCTGGGGAGGAGGCGACGATATGGTCCGCGCTGTTGCTGCCAACAACGAGGTATGTGTCCCTTCGAATGTGCGAAGAAAAGTGGTCTATCTCGCCTAACTCACGCACCGCACCATCTCACCAAAAGAACACCATCGTCATCATCCACTCCGTGGGCCCGATCATTGTCGAGCCGTGGATCGATGTAATTTTCCCCTTCTTGTCCTAATGTCTCTCTTTGGGTTTTTGCTGACAGGTGGCGCATTCATTTGTAGCACCCCAACGTCACCGCCGTCGTCTATGCTGGCCTACCGGGCCAGGAGGCCGGCAATTCTCTCGTCGACATTCTTTACGGAGCGTGAGTTGTTTCATCTTTGAACAAAGCCCTGCTCAGCAGCCTGTTGATACCGCCCATTCACAGTTACAACCCATCTGCCCGCCTACCCTTCACAATGGGCCGCCAGCTTAGCGACTACCCAGCTCAGGTAGGATCACCCATGAACTGAGGCAAATCTAGATGAGCAATTTTAACTGAACACCTCGCAGATCAACTTTGTCAACTCCTCTGAGCCTCCTCACCCACAGATCGATTACATCGAGGAGCTCAACATCGACTATCGCCACTTCCTGTCGAAAAAGATTTCCCCCCGTTTCCCCTTTGGCTTCGGCCTCTCGTACACAACATTCAAGTACGACGACCTCAACATCTGGAAAGTTGACGAGAGCAAGCGTGACGTTGTCGAGCAGCGTGCGCTTGAATTTCGTGGGAACCCTGACTCCGAGTTTATGGGCGAGGTCGGATCCAGTCTCGCCCCCTGGCTTCATGGCGAGTACTCGCTCTCTGTCATTCTGTGGTTCGCCTATTGACCATGCTGAAGCGCCTACCTTTCCGTCTCCCCTCAGCCGATGCCTACATGATCGAGTTCACCATCACCAATACGGGCGATGTCAACGGCTGCGATGTGAGCTAGCTGGCACCTTCAGGCTCCCCTTGCCGCGACTTGCCATCTGATTGTCCTCTGTTCGTCCTTCAGGTCCCGCAACTCTACCTTCGTTTCCCCAAGGGTGCTGGCGAGCCTGTGCGTCTTTCATCCTTCTTCCCTTATCTCCTCTCTGACGATCTCCTCATTTCCACCAGCCTCGCGTCCTCCGCGGCTTCGAGCGCCTCAACCTCGACCCGGGAGTTACCAAGAAGGTTCAGATGCCTCTCTCCAAGTACTCAATGTCCATCTGGGATGTCGTCGCCCAGAAGTGGGTTGTCCCCGAAGGCGTCTTCGGCGTGGTCATAGCTCAAGATTCCTTTGATACCCAGCTCGAGGGGACGATCCCTCGGGACTGAAACCCCTCCACCTCATACCACTGGCGAACGTGCCTCTCCGATTCATTTCGTTTCGCCTTCTCGTAATAATGTATTATGATCAAGGAACCCTTGTGATTGGACCTTGAACCCGCTAGTAGAGAGCATGGAGATGATGGTCGTCGGAGGGCAGACACGTGAAAACCCCTCCCCCCCTCCCCCCCCTTCAACACCAAGATGTCTGTTTGTGCGCCCTCGTCGGGACATCAGCACATTGTTCCGTCAATTCATCATCAAAATGGATCTCAGGGAGGATTACACTTGGCAGTTGGAGGGTGGCGAGGTTCGGTTGACACTGAACTAGGAACCGACGCTAGCTCTGACTCTGAGCCATCGCTTGGACAGTTTCTGGAAATGCGGACAGGCGTGATGATTGATGGCCTTCATCGTGGATGGCTCATGAGGCCTGGCTTGCTTTCTCATGCGTTGTCACTGCTCGCGTTCTCTTACTCTCGCTAGCCTCTCGTTTTATCCTCGAGCATCTTGTTTATCCATCTTACCCGGTCACTCCTTGATTTCTGACAGTCTTATCATCATTCAGGCTGCTTCGCTCTCAATTACAGAGCATGGACGGATGGCCATCCACATCCATGAAAATCAAAGCACAACCAAATCACAATTCCGAACCGAGACAGATCGGTCCCTCCTTTGGCTTACTGCAAGCCACGAATGACGCTCCTTGAGCGTACTGCACCGAGGTGTCTTCAGCTTAGTACTTGATCTTGGCCTGGTACTCGGTGACAGTGAGAGTAGCGGATCCCTCGAACGGCTCGGTACCGGCCTGGACGTCGGTGAGAAGGAGCGAGGAGGAGACACCCTGCTTCTCAATGAGGGGAGCTACGATGGGGTCCAGTGAGTTCCTATTTCTGATAGGCTCGTAGTAGATCAGTCTCTACTCACTGATGAAGAGCTTGAGGTCGGTCTTGAAGGAGGTGAGCTCCTTGGACGGGACGTAGGAGAAGACCTGCGCAATGGCCGAAGGAGCAGGGTGAGATGACGGCGGAAGACTCAGGCCGAGAGAAAGTACTCACAGTCCAGTCTCCGACGATGCCCTTATAAAGGGTGAAAGAGTAGCCCGCGATGGTGGTGGTTCCAATGGGTCCACCGGCCGGTCCAGCTCCACCCCTGGAAGTCGGATTTGTTTTAAGGTCAGCTCGAAGAAGCGTTGAAGGCGGTAAAGAAGATCTTGGGACGAACCTGCTCGAGAGCCAAATCATGATCTCGTAGATGTGCTTGCCGTTGTTGTCGGAGAGCCAGAGGTCGTACGAGACGTCGGCGACGAGGGGGTTCGAGGCCGTAGTGTACGTCCAGTACATGCTGTGGATGGAAAGAGGGAGATCAGCCGGTGAGATCTTAAGACCGAGGCATAGTCCACTCACTTCGAGGGAATGGTCTTGACCTGAGAGATCGGCTTGCCGAGCCCCTGGAGCAGAGCGACGTTGGGGTCTGAAGACGGACAAAGGATCCGAATGAGGAGGAGTGAGCGATGATTCAAAGCACTTTGCGCGAAACAGAAACGTACAAGACTTGACCTTGGCGAATCCTCCGGTGTAGGCGTACGTCGTTTTCCACGCGATTTTGGTCTGTTTCGATGAATGATTGATCAGCGTCCGCTTGAGATTGAGACCTGCAAACGATGGCGCATCACGAACGGAAGAGGGGCTCGAGAGCTGCTGAGTACACTGTGAGAACGAAGTGGCGTCGCCCTGTCCCCACATATTGTTGTACTGGAGGAGGGAAGAAGAGGTCAGTACAGGTCAGGAAATAGCCCTGAAATGAAGGAACGACGCCAGGGGCAGGAGGAAAGAACCGCCGGAGTGTTTCGGCGAATGCCGGCTGGACTTCCTTCCCTCCTTTTCCTTCTGCGATGCGAGTTCTCTTCGATACTTACGAGACGGTAGAGGCCCGAGTTGTAGTCAATGTTGTCCCACTGGCCGCACATGTTGACTCCGGCACGCTTGTCGAGACCGGCGTCCTCAGAAAGGCGCGAGGGTCCGGCAAAGGTGCCGGCGACGAGGGAGGAGGCGACAAGGAGGGGGGCAGCAAACTTCATGACGTAGGAGTGAGAGGAGAAAGAAAGAGGGAGATGATAGACGTTGGGAGAGAGGAGAGAGACAAACGTTTCTTCACCTAAAGAAAGGGAAGCGCAGTAACGAAAGAGGAGGAGGCCGCCCTCTCGATCTAAAGGGGCTTGGGCAATTTGCAAACCCGCCGAAACTAGAGCGAAAGGGGTCGATCTAAGTCAGAGGGACAGAGATGTGATGGTCGGTCCGGCCGGGGGAACTCATCAAGAGAGAAGGATGCCTCGTGGCTTCGGAGTTTCTGCGCACTGCTTCGGAGAGTCAGTCTGAGTCTCTCTCTGTCAACCAGCTGCTAATAAAGGAAGGGAAACGATCACCTGATTCTGTAGCGAGCGACTGGATCCAAGAAAGGTGAATATTCCCCCTGCCCCACGCAAGTATGTGAAGAGGAGCGCCAGCTCTCCAACTACGTGAGGACACGACCTCCCAGAGGGAGCAGAGTCCTGGACGTATCCGTTTGTATCACCACCCAGCTCTGCGACGTTTCGGGGGCTGAAGGCGGGAGGCGATGAGAAAGGCGCCGAGCGAGGGGCAGATCAAGTCAGGGCGAGGGAGCTGATCATTTCGACCCCTGGCACGCGTTGAGGGACGTGCGTCCATGCCTGAGGCTGGGGCTGATGTGTCACGCAGGGAAAGTGGAAAGAGAGAAAAACATGGCACAGGGGGGGAGCAAAGGGGCTTGGCCGGAAGGGGGAAGATGAATTTGCGTGTGACGCTCGTTCGTGGCAGGAGAGGGGATGATTGTGACAGAGGAAGATCACCAGCTTGCCCGCTCTCGTAACCCAGCTCCGGAGGTGGCCCGCTCGCCACTAGATCCAAGCAGACAGGGGATTAGGCCGAGATCCAGTCTCAATCCAGAGCCAGAGTCTTACCACCAGTTGACCGACCAAGCGTGCGCGTGATGATAGTTGGCACTAGCGCAAGATTTAGACTAGCAGCGAACGGTCTTTTCCCGGAACTTCTCTCAGCGCGCAAGCAAGAACTTTCAGGCTGTATAGATTGCCACCTCCTCATTTCTAAGAAGGCCAAAGTTACATGTCCTCGGGCACAGCGAAGTCCAACCCTCGATCCAGATCGAATTGTCCACTGCCTCATCAGAGATCGCGGTTGCGCGCCGCGCCCTTCTCAAGCTGCTCCGAGACCATCTCCCGGAAGTTGGTGACAATCATCGACTCGCGTTTCTGAAGTAGAGGTGAATGGAATGGTCATCAGAGTCATCTCAGCAGCCAGCAAAGAGAGCAGGGACTGACCGCCTTCTCCTCGGCCTGCATTTTGAGGATACCCCGCTTCTCCTCGGCGCTAATGACTTGGTTCTCCTTGCGCATGCGAACGGCGTTCATCCTGAAAGAAGGTTGACGGGTCAGACCAAGAGGAGCAAGGCAAAGTTGAGCGAGTGAACGCACCTCGTGTGCCGGCTTCCTGACATGACGTATCCGACGGCCTCGTATTTTTCGATTTCAGTCGAAAGAAGGCCAATCTCTCCACGACGGGGGATACGCTGCCCATCGGCGACGAAAGCAGCCATGGCAGATCCCTCTCCGGGACGCAGGTGGCCTCCGAAGCTGTGAGAGACGACAGTCAGATTAGCGTCAGCGTCAGACAAGCTACTTGTTTGGTTTGCACGGGAAAGAGGCGCACTCTCGGGCATTCGCCGCCTTCTCATTCGTCTGCGGCAGCATCGGTCCCACAACCTCGTCGTCCGAGTTCTCCTCAGCATTCTTCCCGCTGGTAGGGGCATTGAATGCCTCCCCGCTCTGAACGACCTCCCTCGCAAGTCGAGTATTCTCCGATTCGCGCTCCTTCTCCGGCGTCTCGGATCGATGCTTGCTCTTCGACCGCTCGCGCTCCTTCTCCTTGCGCCTCCGCCGACGACGACGTTCTTCCTCTTCCGAATCATTGTCAGAGTCTGACGAGTCTGCGTGCTTGCGCGAAGACCGACGCGACTTCTCCTTGCGCTGCCGACGGTGTCGGCGGTCGTCTTCCGAGTCGGATAAGTCAGATGACGTGGAGGCGGCACGACGCTTCCTGGAGGATTTCTTGCGCTTGGATTCCTTGCCGGAGGGCGAGCTGTGATGGGCAAATGGGCCATCAGTAGAGAATGAGATGGAGGATGGACCAACCAGAAAGGAAGCGGAAGACCTACAGATCGCGAGTGGGACGCTTGGGCGAAGGAGGCCAGATATTAAACTGGTGCGCGTCGCGCTCCTTCCTGCGACTGGACAGAGAAACGGGCGCGCGTAAGAAGAGACGCGTCGTCAGCAAGAGAACGGGCGAAGCGGACACCGTGGAAAGACAAGAGGGGACTCACGCCTCGAGCATGGCTGAGCTAAGGGCTCCTCCCGGTGGTCCTCCTCCTCCCATGAAACCACCCCTTCCACCACCTCCTCCGGCGTACCCTCCGTGTCCTCCCTCGAAACCACCGCGTCCAGGAGGGCCGCCCTGGTATCCACCGCGTCCCCCCGCGTCGTACCCACCGCGGTCTCCTGTACCGTAGCCACCGCGCCCAGCACCACCGTAGCCTCCCTGGCCGGGCGGAGGCGACCGACGCCGCTGCTCGTACGGTTGGTAGCTGGGCGAGGGCCGGCGCTCGCTGTGGTGAGGCGGGTCGTCGCGTCCACTACCGCCGCGGGTGGAGCCCATGGGCGAACGAGTGCGAGGCCGCCTACAACATGCCAAGCGAGAATCAGCGTCCGCTCTACTTGAAGACGACGCAATCTCCTCCTTCATGCTTACCTCTCGCTGCGACTGCCGTCATCGCGGCCTCGATCATCGCGCCTCCGGTCACCGTGGTCGCGGTCGCTACTTTGGTTGTCCCTCTCATCCCGCCTGGAGACCTGGTCGCGGTCATCTCTCCTGTCCCTATCGTCCCTAGAGCTCCTGAAACTCTCGCCACGCTCAGGGCTCCGGCTCCTCTCACGTCCACGGTCGTCGCCCCCCATGTGCGGTGGCAGGGCACGACGTTCGCGGTCCTGGAGGACGCGCTCACGCAGGTCGGCCTCCCGGTGGAGGGAGTCGAGAGGAGGCTGGTCAGGGCGGGCGGCGGAGGAGCCCGAGGGAATGTTGGCAAGGCGAGATGGATGAATGGCCGACATCGAGGTGTAGAGCGGGTCGGTCGTGGTTGGGAGAGAGAGCGTGTGCTCGCCCTCTCCCGCTTTCTCCACCCGTCCCGCCCACTTGACGACCAGGTACTCTCAACTAGCGGTATATATTCCCATCAATCAAGCGTTATCAATACTAAGGAATATAGTTCTATGTATAAAAACGACGGCATCCAAAAAATCAACTGGAGATGGCTACGGTCGTGAAGGAGAGGAAGGAAACAGGGCAAGAGAGCTCGCCCCCCTCTCTCGAGTTGATGCTTGACCATCACCGCGCCGCTCTCGAGTCGACCCTAGGCCATCCAACTCGACACCCCCTCTCGCGCCCTAGAGCGCTCTCTCTCTCCGACAGAGCTCCTCACAGCGAGCGCATCCCCTTCTGTCTCTTCCTCCCAATCGGATTAACTCCTCCCGCCCCCCGAGCAACCTCGATCTCCCCCTCTCCATCCCTCTCTCGCCCGCGATGTTCGGCGGCAACTCGACCTGGGGACAAAACACCCAGCAGCAGCAGCAGCCTCAGCAAGGCGGCGGCCTCTTTGGAGGAGGTGGAACTACCGGGGGCTTTGGCTCAGGAGGAGGTACGTCTTGGCGTTCTCTCGTGCGAGAGGAATGATGATGGGGGGCGCGATTTTGCTGGGATGGACCCGAGCAGCCTCAGGACTGCGTCTTCGCTCTCGAGAGGGCCAACCCACGGTCCTTTCTCTATACCACACCAGATCCTCTCGAGAGACCCGTCTTTTCGCCTGCATTCGTGCGGAGATGGCGGTGCGGGTCTCAGTGGAGGCGCGCTTGCTCTTCCTTCGTCTCTTGTTGAGCATTCGAGACGCGCGCGCGCCGCCAGCTGATCATCCACCCCCTCACTCGCTCCTTCCTCTCTAGGCTTCGGCTCCACCGCGACTCCCTTCGGCCAGCCAGCCCAGCAGCAGCCTCAGCAGAGCGGCCTTTTCGGCGCGTCCGCCCCTGCCCAGCAGACGTCCGGCTTCGGTCAGTCTCGCCTTTCGCCTTCTTCCCCTCTGGCGAGCCCGCTCTCGCTTGTGGAACGTGCCCGTCTTCTCTGACACGATCGCCTCCCCCCTCCTTCCACAGGCGGTTTCGGTGCAACTCCCGCCCGCCCTACCTTTGGATCTGCTCAAGCCCCGGCCTTCGGCACTCAGCCTAGCACTGGCGGAGGTCTTTTTGGCTCGACATGTACGTCTCTGCGAATAGTCAACCCTGACTGGATTGAGTACACCGCTAAATGATGACTCACTGCCTCATCTTCGCAGCCAACAACGCGTTTGGCAGCTCGGCCGCCAACACGGGCTCCACCTTTGGCGCTCCCGCCCAACCTCAGACCGGCGGAGGGCTCTTTGGGGGCACTAACACTGGTGGCGGTTTCGGCGCATCAACATCGACGTTTGGCAGTACTGGCTCTGGAGGACTCTTTGGCGCAAAGCCCGGAGGATTCGGTGCCGCTCCTGGTGAGCTCGTGGGAACCCTGCTTCCGTCTGTCGGCTCTCGCTGATATTGTGATTGCTCGCGCTCGCGTTCAGGCGCTCCGGCTCCGGGAGAGGTGCCCGCTCAGGGAACCGCCTCTCCGCCTTGGTCCCAGACCTCTGGCTACGACGAGACGTCCGAGACCACCAAGGCGCAGACGAGGAACGACTGGTTCCAAACGATCACCGCCATGCCTGCGTACTCGACTGCCTCTCTCGAAGTGCGTCCCTTTTGCTCCCTCTGTTGAGCTCGGTCCTGACTGACTGCCTTTCATACCTTCAGGAGCTTCGCCTGAAGGATTACGAACAGGGTCGCAAGGGTCCTTCGAACCAGCCGGCCCAGAACGCGTTTGGTGCTGCTCCTGCCACCGGCTTCGGAACTGCCCCGGCGAGCGGCTCAACCTTTGGCGCCCCCGCTGCCGGTGGTTCTTCCCTCTTCGGAGGCGGCGCCTCAACCTCGACCTTCGGCGCTCCAAAGCCTGCCGGTGGCCTCTTCGGTAGTACCGCCCCTTCAACTGGCTTCGGTCAGCCTGCCCAGCCCGCCTCGAGCGGTGGCCTCTTCGGAGGTGGTTCCACTGGCGGTTTCGGCCAGCCTGCTCAGCCCGCCAGCACGGGCTTCGGCGGCTTCGGCCAGACGCAGCAGCAACAGCCCAAACCGGCCTTTGGGGGCTTCGGTGCGACTCCTGCCCCGGCGACCAATGCGTTTGGCCAGCCTCAACAGCCTGCGGCGAGCACCTCAACCTTCGGTGGATTCGGCCAGCCTGCACAGCCGGCTGCTCAGCCGACGTCGACGTTTGGCGGCTTCGGTCAGCCCCAGCAGCAGCAACAGCCTGCGACCGGCGGTGGTCTTTTCGGCAGCTCCGCGCCTAGCACCGGCGGCCTTTTTGGACAGCCCGCAAAGCCTGCTGGCACCGGTCTCTTCGGTGCTGCGCCCGCGGCCGCCCCCGCAACTGGCGGGGGTCTCTTTGGCAGCAGCCAGCCAGCCTCGAGTGGCCTCTTTGGTTCCCAGCCCCCCCAGCAGCAGCAGCAGCAGCAGCAGCCTGCGCAGACCGGCGGAGGCCTCTTTGGCAGCTCGAACACCACGGGCGGGGGTCTCTTCGGTCAGCCGCCTCAGCAGCAGCAGCCTCAGCAGCAGTCCGGCGGTCTCTTCGGAGGCGGAGGAGGTCTTTTTGGCGCGAAGCCGGCTTCTCCTGCCCCCTCCGGCGGCCTCTTCGGCTCCCAGCCTGCTCAGCAACCTGCTCAGACCGGCGGAGGCCTCTTTGGATCCAACACCAGCGGCGGTCTTTTCGGCAGCACTGTCAACAACAATGCTGGCCAGCAAGGCTCGAGCCTCTTCGGTGCTAAACCCGCGGGTAGCATGTTCGGCAACACGACCCCGACAAGCGGAGGGCTCTTCGGCCAGCCTCAGCAGCAGCAACAGCAGCAGCAGCAGCAACCTCAACAGAATCTCATGGCCTCGGTCGATCAGAACCCGTACGGCCGGAACCCGCTCTTCGATCAGCCGGGCCCTGCCCTTCCGCTCGCCCATGAAATCCCGGAGAAGAAGGCGCCGCTCCCCGTTCTCTCTGGACGTGGTCGGACCCCAACCTCAGCCAAGAACCTCACCCGACTCCGTGGCTTCGCTCAGTCGCCGTCTCACTCGTTTGGTAGCATTGGTGGCAGCCCGGGCCTGAACGGCTCCGGTCGCGCCTCTCCCGCCCGCACCAGCGGCTTCAGCGGCCTCAGCGACGACACCTCGATTGCCCTTAGTCCTCATGCGTTCGTGGCCCGCAACAGTGTCAAAAAGCTTGTCCTCGACCGCAAGATCGACAGCTCGGAGCTTCTCGGTTCCCGCAACGATGCCGGCTCTCCCGGCTTTCTCGCCTCGTCCACGACGGAGAAGCCCAAGGTCTCTTTCGACGCGAGCCCGCGGTACGCCAGCTTCCAGAACGACGACTACACTCACATCCTCACTCCTGGACGCAAACCCGCTGCTTTCAGCGCCTCGGGAGGACCTGTGGACACGCCTTCCAAGGTGCTTCAGCGTGGCCCAATTCCCGTCTCGCTCGCTTCTTCAACCGGCTCGAACGGCAGCCCCGCCGGCGCTTTTTCTTCCTCGGTCGCGAGAAGGTCCACCCCTGCCTCGCCCGCCGAGGTTGCGGCGCCTCTCCAGCCGGGCGACTATTACGCCAACCCGGATATTGACACTCTTGTCCGCTCGGCCTACGCGGACCTCACCGCGCTTCCCAACTTCACTGTCGGTCGCAAGGGCTACGGCTCTGTCACCTTCCTCGAGCCCGTTGATCTTACGACGGTGCCCTCAATCCGGGACATCCTGGGCGTTTTTGTCATCTTCGAGGAGAAGATGTGCGAAGTCTATCCGGAGGATGTCGACAAGGCTCCTCGCGGAACTGGCCTCAACGTCCCCGCCGAGATCACGCTCGAAAAGTGCTGGCCCGTCGACAAGGCGACGCGAGAACCCATCAAGGATCTTGCCCACCCCAGGATGAAGCAGCACCTTCGGATCCTCAAGAACCAGCCGGAGACCGAGTTCGTCGACTACAAGCCCGAGACGGGCACCTGGGTCTTCAAGGTCGAGCACTTCTCCCGCTACGGTCTCCTCGGTAGTGACGATGAGGAGGACGACGATGATGATGAGCGGCAGGCAAAGACCACTTCAGCCTCTAGGTCCACTGGCGCGAAGCCTCCCGCCGCAGCCGGCTCCGCTGCGATTGCTTCGCGCAAGCGCGGCGTTCTCGACTCGGACGACGACGACGAAGACGCTCCCCCGGTCACTCGGGGCGGCCTCGACTACTCGGACAAAGACGACTACGACGTCGAGATGAGCTCGACCCCGCGCAGCTCGACGCATCGTGCTTCCTCCCAACGCCATTCATCGGATTTTCGCTCCGGCCCTCGCCCGTCGTACGAGCCGGCCGGAGATGAGTCCATGTCGGCCACCAGCTCCCTCGACGGCGTCGAGGGTCAGGCGGACGAGGAGGACGAATTCGACGAGACTACCTCTGAGGCGGACGAGCTCCGCACTTCGGACGGCGGATACACAAGCAGGGAGAACAGCCCTGAAGGCAGCATGCACATCTCCGAGCTCGATGAGCGAGAGAGGAGCGTCTCGGCGGCGGCGCCTGAGCGGGCGACTGCGGCGTGGGGGAGTGTGCTCGGTGTGGAGCCACGAAAGGTTCAGGTCATGCAGGCTAGCTTCTTCCGTAGTGGGGGAGGTGGTGAAGAGAGGGCTGGGGTGGACACGACGCCCAAGCCAGCGAAGTTTAGCTCGGTAGCGAGGAAACACATGTTGATGGAGTCTGGGAGGGAGCAGACTCCCGAGGGGGGCAGGACCACAAGTCGGCTTCAGGCGACCCAGGTACTATGACTAACCCTGACTTCACTCATCAGCATCATCACCCTCGCTGACCCTCTTTTGTCCTCGCTTTTCAGCCCCGGATCTCCTTTGAGGATATGACTGTCGCGCCTCTCAGCCGGCCGAGCGATAAGTACACCCGTATCTCTGAGCGTGACACGCTCATAAAAGGCAACGAGGGTGTTCTCGCCGACGCCGGGCTCATGCTTGGCCGGTCCTTCCGGGTCGGATGGGGTCCCGACGGCACGCTCGTCCACATGGGCAAGCTCTGCGGTCTCGGCCAGTCCAGCTCTCCGGCACCGGGCTCATCGATCAAACTTGAAAAACTCCAGATCTTTTCAAATGATGCGAACACCGAGGACGCCCGGACACGCCGCCTTCTCGACGTCCAGATCGCCAACACTTTGATTGAGCTCGACGAGGGCATTCCCGTCGCCACGCCTGACTCGACTCTTCGGTTCAACCACTTTGCGCCCTCCTTCTCTGCCGACGACCAGTCCGCCGAGGCACAGCTCTGGCGACTCGGCTCAGCCCTCTTTGACGAGATCGACCTTGGCCTGCCGGAAACAGCGCCTCCAGCGCTCGTGGACCGCGTTTCAAGGATCCGCCGCAAGCTCGCGGTCTCCAAATGGCTCCAGTCCGCCGTCACGCCCGCAGTTGACCACGACCTTCTCGACTCCCAGGGTGCCTCAGGTCCCGCCCGCGTCTTCACCTTGCTCACTGGCAACCAGATCGCCCGTGCAGCCCAGGCTGCGCTCGACGCTGGGGACCTCCGCCTTGCAACCCTTGTCGCTCGGATCGGCGGCAATCAGCAATTCCGGGACGACGTCTTCCTGCAGCTGGATAAATGGCGGGAGCACCGCGTCGACGCATGTATCAGCGCCGAGTATCGCAAGGTCTACTGTCTCCTTGCTGGTATCGTCGATGTCTCCGAGGGCTCAAAGACCCGCGACCCTAAGGAGACTGTCCCTGATGTTGCCATCGCCGGGGGACTCGACTGGAAACGCGCCTTTGGACTCCACCTCTGGTACGGTTCCGCCTTTGATGCCGATCTCGCCGACGGTCTCCGACGATACGAACATGCTCTCGGATCGGCCCACCCGCCGGCGTTCCCGCTCCCTTGGTACCGCGAGCGGCCCTCGCTCGTGAAGGACGCCATCCGATGGACGACGGTCAGCCAGCCGGAAGACGCACTCTTCCTCCTCCTTAGCCTTTTCGCCAACACGGCCACTCCCCTCGAGGCTGCGCTTGCCCCGGCTAACTTTGGGCCTTCGCCGCTCGACTTTCGACTCCCCTGGCACATCTACACCATCCTCGGCCGCGCACTTAAGTGCCGCGACTTCGAGGACCGGGAGGCCGTTGAGGGCGACCTGGCAACGGGTGGCGAGGATGGCGAGGAGTTTGTCGGCTACAGCGCCTCGGCTGACGCCTTGACGGCGAGCTACGCGTACCAGCTCGAGCAGCTCGGCCTCTGGGACCAAGCGATCTTTGTCCTCCTTCACCTGGAGCTGCCTGAATCGTGGGTTTATGTTCTAATACGGCGGCCCTTTGCACGGTCTTGCTGATTCTCTCTCTCTCTTTCTCTCTCTCTCTCTCTCTCTTTCTCTCTCTCTCTCTCTCTCTTTCTCTCTCTCTCTCTCTCTCTCTCTCTCTCTCTCTCTCTCTCTCTCTCTCTCCTCCTTTCACACACAGACGCCAGAAATCGATCAAGGAGGTCCTCTTCCGCAATATCGGTCAAGATAATGAGAAGGAGAAGTTCGTCGTCGAGAAGCTTCTCGTTCCGACCGAGTGGATCGCCGAGGCCAAGGTTCGTCCTTCGCCGGCAGCACCTTCTCCTCTCCATAATCTGACTGGCTTTCTCGTTCTCTGCTTTTAGGCCATGACCGCCAACGATGCGAACGACCCGTATTCGCGGTACTTCCATCTCCTCGACGCCAAGCTCTACGATGAGGCATCCGCCGTCGTCTGCGGGGACCTCCTTCCCGAGGCCATCCTTCGGGACGACTTCGCGCTCGTCCGCTCGCTCCTCGAGCCCCTCCGGAACGCTCGCGTTTCGGACTGGACGACAACGGGCCAGGTCGCGCTCGACCTCGTCGATACGCTTGAGCACCTCCCGGTCCTTCTCCCCGAGGTTCTCGCCCATGCCGAGCCCCACCACGCCGACGCCGCCCAGAGGGATGAGCTCGCCCGACTCGCCATTAATTTGCCGTGGGTGATCCGCCTCCTCCCTGGCCTCTTCAAAGACACCTCGCTCCAGTCGAGCGTCGTTCTCAGCGACGCCCTCTCTAAGCTTCTCCGGTTTGGGGGGAGCCTCCAGGCGGCCAAGTGGCTTGAGGCTGCCCCAACCATCCCGCACGGGGATTATCTCCTCGAGTCCGAGGAGCTCTCGCTTGTCCAGGAGAGTGCTCTTGATGCCTTCCGGTCGTCGCTCGAGACATTTGCTTGATTGCCGCGTCCCCCTCTCTTCCTCTCATCATGTAGGTAGTTAGCTAGCTTGGCCTGTTCACCTCTCCTTGTTTTTCCTCCTCTGTGCCCGTGCCTTTTCTTTTTCTCTTCCGTTAGCTAGCTTAGCTTTGGTCGCCTTGTCTTCGTTAAACAAAACAAAACGCATTGATGACTTTCTCGCTCGCTTGGTTGCTCTGCCGCCTCAGTCGACTTTCTTCGAAGCGGGGATGTCCAGAGGCGCCAGCTTGCCCGTTCGCTCCTGAACGACAAGGGCGCGCATCTTCAGCGCGACGAAAGCGAGGGCCGTCCCGCTGAGGGCGTAGCATGGGAAGGGGCCCAGGACCCAGTAGGTCGAGCACGCGACGAGGGGACCGAGAGCGCGGCCGAGCTGATGTGACAGACAAAGGGTCAGCCAGATTGAAAGAGAAGAGCAGCGTGGGCTGCAAACGCACCTGGCCAGAGCTCCGGAACTTGCCGAGGACCTCTCCTCTCCTCTCGGACTCGACGCCCTTCTCTGCGAGAAGGAGACTCGTGCCTCCCTGCAGGCCCGTGACAACGCTCGCGCTCGTGAAGGCGAGGCATGCGGC
Source organism: Tausonia pullulans (assembly GCA_951802195.1). Classification (NCBI taxonomy): domain Eukaryota; kingdom Fungi; phylum Basidiomycota; class Tremellomycetes; order Cystofilobasidiales; family Mrakiaceae; genus Tausonia; species Tausonia pullulans. Next base: position 483,698 of record OX637626.1, read on the forward strand.
GCCGGCGTAGAGTAGGCCCGCCGAGGGGAAGAACGGGAGGAGCGAAAGAAGGAGAAGACCGAGCGCCGTCGAAAGTACGCCTCGATAGGCGAGGACTAGTGGACGGGCCGAGGCACGCCGGGTGTAGCCACCTTGCAGGAGGGAAGAAAGGATGCCGATAAAGCCGAGGAGTCGCCCATTCTGGGCGTTGGACGCGCCAAAGAGGTCGTAGGTGAGGAAACTATGACAAAGTCAGGGATCAGTGTGAGATATAGAAGCAGCGTGTAAGGGCTTACGTGAGTGTAAACTCGACACCAGAGAAAAGAAGGAGGAACGTCCGGTGGATGCCCCGGAGATCGCTGAGCGCCTTCTCACGCTGCTCCGGCGTGCCCTCGATGGTCGCGACCTGTTTCTGCTTCTTTCCTTCCTCCTTCTCCTTAACTCCTTCCATCTCGTCAACGGTGCCTCGCCACGTCTTGGTCTCGGGCAGGAACTGATAGAGAACGGCCGTCTCGACCAGGAGGAGGATTGTGGCGAGCACGGCTGGGGCGGCGTAGATGTTAAGCTCGCGACCGGCGAGGGAGAGGGCCGGAAGAAGTGGGCGCGACGCGAAGTAGGCACCAAGAGAAGGGCCAAAGGTGAAGGCGAGAGCTGGATGAATGGGAGGGATTAGTTGGGTCACCTAGCCTCGGTTGAGAAACGCGATCGGTCGTCACCCACAGAAGGCAAGACCGACGAGAGCGAGGGATCGAGGTCGAGTCGCAGGGGAAGTTATGTCTGTCAGTATGGCACTGAAATGATAAACTAGTCGTCAGCCGAGGGGTTGGTGTCACTGGAGTGCGCGCAAACGTACATCGACAGCTGAACATTGCCCTCCGAAAGACCGCCGACTAGACGTGCAACCAGGAACGAGGCCTATGAAGGATTTCCAGGGTTGTCAGCAATGATGCCCTAGCCGTAGCATAGACTGGAAGCAGCGAGACTAACGAAAGACGTCGACGAGACCCAGATCGCTGCGGCGAGGATATTGCCCAGCATGCTCAGTAGAAGAATCGGCCGCCGGCCGTAACGGTCGGAGAGCGTCCCGATCCAAGGCGAGACGAGGAACTGGCAGAACCTTTAGGTAAAAGCGCGCCACAACATACGACCGAGCGGGGAGAAAAGAGGTATGACAGATCGGCCAGTGTCAGCGAGAGCAATCGCGTCGACACGTCAAGCCCTGTCGCCTGCTTGCAAGCCTCCTCTTAGGGCGATTAAATTGAACTCACGAAAAGACCGATCCCAAGAGCCCACCGAGGAGCACGACATCCCACTTCTTCAGGTGCTCGTGCTGACTCGGAGCGAGCGTTCCCGGCGCGACGAGCGCCCGGAAGGCGGTGAGACCACGGAGAGTGCGGGAAAGGAGGGTGTCCGTTTGGGACTCTGCCGCCTCGCGGAGAGTGTACCACTCGATGATGCGAGGGAAGAGAGGCAGAGGAATCCTGAGACCAGCCAGCCAACTGTCAACTGATGACGGCACAGAAGTGAAAGTGAAGAGGCAGGACAGGACGGTGAGCTAGCTCACGTAAAGGCCAGAAGGTCCAGGACGAGGGCGAAGAATATGAGACCGACGAGCTTGGAGCCCTTGCGAGGGGGAGATGGGGTGGGGCTGGTGGCCATGGGAGAAGCGAGGCCGAGTGCAGACGAGGACGGTGGTGGAAGAAGCCAGTCCGAAGCTGGGAAAGACGAGGGAAACTGGCTCTCAAAATAGGCCGCAAGGCGCGCGACTGGGCCCATGCTTTCAGATTCTTGGCGAGCTGGACGGCCTTTTTGATGATATCTCTCTGGTCGTCCATGAAAAGAGAGGGCCAACAACATCTAGCGCCCATCCAAGTGCAGTTGCTGGGTCAGCTGATCACCATGAGTGTTTCATAGATACATTGAGCGCAGAGCCAGAGGAAGGAGAAACAGCAAGGAAGAAGGAGAGAGGGGGAAGGGGGGGGAAGCCATGAGCGATTAAAAAAGATCAGATAAGATGCAACGCCAAGAACGACCTTTGTTCTACACAGATGCGTCCTTCAAGCAAGCCTTGATGCAGTGGGTCTGAGCCTTAAGCAGTGCATTAACATCCCCCACACCAGCGGTCATGCTGTTGCTACCTCCACCTTCAATGCAGCTGGCGACCTCTGCGCGCGCGAGGATGGCCCTAGTGGCCGCCTCGGTCGCCTGCGTGGCGATCCGCTTCGCCGCCCGGCCAGAAATGAGCATATTGCGGAGGTGAATACAGACGGAAATGAGGAGCAGGATTATGAGCGCCGAGCGAACGACTGTAGTGGGCGAGGAAGCATCAGTTAACGTGCACCGAGTGTGCACGAATTGAGACACTCACCATCTTCTCCGAGCCAGTCGAAGACGTCGTCCATCGTCCCTCCACTCTGGGCTTCGCCACCTCGAAGTGTTGAACAATCATCGTCCTCGTCATCCTCCTCGTCGTCATAAGGCACATTGCCATTCTCGAAAGGCACATCGCCGGAGGTGCTCTTCGAGCCGACTGCTTCGCCAGAGGCAACGCCCCGGCCCAACTCTTCGGGCGTAAGAGCGTACTTTTCGGGTTCGGCCTCAATTTTTTCCCGAACTTTGGCAGCGAGGAGGTTGTTCCATTCCTTCTGGCCAGACACGGATGAGGAGTTGCTGCGAGCGAGAGAGTCAGTCAACAATTCAGATTGGATGACGATGAAGGCAGGACCGACATGATGGCTGAGAACGGTGATGATTGTCAGCCCATGCTCATATATATTCCGAATATGATGGAACCCACATTTGAGCATTGAGCGTCCCGACCAGTCAATCTGGAACGAGGCAACCATCCGAGTCCCGCCCTTCTTGCCGCCGGCCCAGGTGACTGAGGTTAAAGCGCCGAGCAGTCGTCAGGTCCTCCCCTACCATCATAAAGGAGTGTTAGATACAGACGTACAAACGGTCTTTGTCCTGACAATGAAGCTGAGGTGGGAGTTGAGCGCGAAAGGTCAGACCACTGACGCTATTCTCTGCGTGATCATTCATTCCCGACGCACCTCTTTCCGCTCGGTACATCTGGCGTCTGTGTTGTTCCCTGGATTCCTAGCCACGTCTGAGGATCATTGTTGAGGATCTTCTCAGTGAAGACGCCTGATGGGGATAACTGTAAGCTTTTGAGCGCGAATACACGAAAGGAAGGCACGTACACTTCGCCTGGCCAATGTTCCCTCCAATGGGCTTAACATACTGCATTTCGCGCTCCTTGCCCTGCCACTCGCCGATTTGGATATCTTTGATAGGGATCAAGTGAGGCGCCAGTAAGGATCCTGGAGTCTTCGTGGAATATGACGACTCGGCCTACCTCGACAACCTTGACCCTCCCAGAGGGCTCTGATAAACTCCGGGTCGTTGTACATGAGGTTGAACGCCTTCTCGGGGGTCGTCAGCAGCCTACAAGGGAACCAAGCATCAGTTGATGTTCCCTTCTCAATATGCGTGACGAGGAGACCACGCACCGAGTATCAAGAGCGATCTGCTCGTACTTGAGCGTGTCGGCGTTGGTGGCAGCCCGGGGTCTTCCCGCAACAGTGGTCTTCCCTTCGTTGGCATTTGGAGTCACATCGCCGCCATCTCCAACGTCGCCGCTAATTCGCTTCTTTGCAATTTCAGCCTCGGTAAGACCCTTGTTGTCTGAAGCCGTGGAATCCACTCCGTCGTCGGCAGTCTCGGTTGCCACGAACGCTGCATAGGCCTGGGGCTTCACAGCCTTCCAGGAGGAGCGGATGACCTCCAGCGTCGCATCACGCTTTGTCATGGTACAGAACTTGGACTTTTGCACGTGTCAGCGCTGCGACTGTTTGCAAGAGGGGGCTGTAGTGGAACCGAACCTCTTCGCCGTTCTTGTGGATGATCTCAAGCGCGTTGGGAATCAGAAGAGCGACCTTCTGGGGGATGACCGCAGTGATGTCGGCGAGCGCGATAACTTTCTTCGTCTTTATGCCGAGGATGCTGCTCTGAATTAAGGGGATTTTCCGTCAGCAACACCGAGGGTAACTGTAGGTGAAGATAGTCTCACCCTGAAATAGATCTGGCGGTCCGACACATACAGCCGACCGTGGATCATGATGTCGGCGATGTAAGCACACCTGCAGGCTGTAGAAGAGATGGCTCATCAGGTTACAAGCCCAGAATAAACAGAAGAACGCAACGGAAGATGACGGGAGGAACGGACTGTTGAGCTAAGAGGAAAGGAGGAAACAATCTAAAGGTTGGTGACGCGTCCTGTCAAGACGAGGGAGAGCCACGCGACACGTCAACTCACGAGTTCTTCCGATTCCTGTGTCTTGAAGTGTTTCCGCCAAGCATCCTTGCGCTTGTCTGTGAGCTCATCGCTTGACGAACCCGCAGAGGATATGGAAGAGCCCGTCGAAGCGGTCGATGACACCGAGTCGGCTCGCCCAGATCGCTTCTCGATGTCGGTCTGCTTCTTCGCGCACGAGAGCGCGGGGGCCGAGATCGCTGGTGTCGGCGCCGCCGCCGCCAGAAGAGACGCCGTCGACGAGGTCAAGACGGCGCTCGACGCGACATTCGAAGATGGGACCCAGTCGGGGGCAGTATGTGGTGACGAGACTGGGAGCGCGGACGAGGGGTTGGTGGGTGTCGATGTCTGCGAAGAGGAAGCCGTCTCGACGACAACGGGTGTGTCCGAGCTTATGGGGGACGAAGAGGAAGCCGAGGGAACCGCGGGCTCTTCGGTGACGGCATCGACCACTGGCGCGAGCGTGGGAGCATCGGCGACAGGGGGAAGCTTTTGAGGCTCAGACATGGATGCGGGTGGTGGAATAAAGGAGCAAGAGAAAAGGGCGACGATGAGGTGGATGTTGAGGGGTGGGAATGTCAGCGAAAGCATGGCCGCCTGACGCTTCCTTCACATAGGACGACGGACGGACCTCATCCCCGATACGCGTCATCTGCCGAGGTTGTCGTCCCCTTCCATGCTCGCTTCGCGTCGGCCCCGGAGCCGGTTGACGATGTCCTTCGAATTCAGAAACATACGACGCACTATTGATTCTCGGAGGCGAGCTCCAGGGTAGCCACACCGAAAGCTGTCCTCCTGGGAAGATCACCCGTTCGGCCGAGGGGGACGCGCTGCTTTCTTTGTCTTCGTCGCCACTCTCCGTTTTTGTTGCAACCCTCAGTCTTTTCTCCTTCTCTCCTCTCATCGAATGACTCCATCCACTTTCCTGCTCAGGATATGGACAGTCATATGTACAAGGACCAAGGACACTTGACGTCCCACCCTGTCAGGACCAAACCCGACTCTCTCGCTTCTACTTCGGGCGACGTAGCCACCAGGACAGACTTAAGTAGGCTTCAGGCCGCATTCGTTGAATCGCGTTATGCCCTGCGCGTCCACCGGTCAGCATGCCCTCTGAGAGACCCGTTATGGATAGGAATCATGTAACGGAGTAGCCCTACATGCTCCTTAAGGGGCAATAAGGTCGTTAGGAACGAAGTTACCGCTTTCCGCCCAAAAGGAAATGCAGCGTCGACGTGGATCGGTGGGGCTCATAATTCGCACCCTCAACATTTGCATGCCGTGGGAGGTACATTCACGGTGTGAGCACAAAATTTTCTTCCCCTGCCGGGAGTCGAACCCGGGCCTTGACGGTGCAACCTAGACAGTTGAGAGCGTCATATCATAGCCGTTAGACAACAGAGGAATTGGACTGATTATTAAGGGTGAATTTACGGGTATATAATTTCAATTTGCGTTCGATTCACCCCGATTTCACCATCTCTCATAGAGTTACCTCGTTCTCTACGTATAACTCATGACTTAAATACAAAAAAAAAACTGATGTCGCGAACGTCGCCCGAGGACGTCGACTTGGCCCATCGCTTCTCGCTGTACAGTCTCCACCCAGGGAAGCATACTGCTGCGCCATTCCTCGCCGACGGCACCGCTACACCGCACAACAGGTCCAAGCGATGTGCGCTGTGCCTGACAGCCCCCGTCGAGTCCTTCTTCCACCTCTTCGACGAGCCGTGTCCCGTCGTGCGCGCTATCTGGTCGGCTGCGGCAGCGCGTGCCTCTCCTTCACTCCCCTCCCATCCTCCCTCTCTCCAGACGCTCGTCTGCCCGACACCGTCGCCGCCGAGTGCGGTCTTCCTCTTCCACTGCAGCTTTGTAGCCCGGACATGGCGATTCGTCCGGAGGCGGAGGTACAGCAAGATCGCAGCCCTCGACCATGTCACGGACCAGGAGATCCGCAAGATCGCGTCTACGATCCGGCAGGCACACCGGCAGTCGAGCACGAGGTGGATGGCTCGCAGTGGCCAAATGGATGGGGCTACGGTCGGCGCCGTCATCGATCCTGGGTGAAAAGCAGGTCAAGGAAGGTGAAATATGGCTGGTCCATAGCCACTGCTTGATGTGGCTAGTCATCTTGATATCTTACCCTTTCTAATGGGCCTATGCTCATAACCCACCTTTTGCTTTCCTTCCACCTCTTCTTTCATCTTCGCTCTCCCTCTGTTTAGCTACGACTTACCATCTTTCATAGTATTAACCCGTTATCTACGTATACCCCATGACTTAAGTACACTAAGAACTATGATACAGGTGCGTAATTTGTTGGTGAACCGGGAGACAAGACTGGATCGCCTTCATGCAGTTCGACCCTTCCTGTGTCCGGTCCACACAAACCATCGAGTAGCGCCAGCCCGGATCAGATGCCACCTTCATCACTACAACCCGGCCGTCATCCGCATCGCCCAGGCAAGGTCTTCATGATCATCAACTTACTCGCATCGATCGTATGTCTAGCCAGCTGCCCCCCATGATGAGGTGGACTTCACAGGATCGGGGGCCGGCCAGTTCGGGAAGCCTCTCGTGCTCCTTCCGAGTCTCTGAGCGTCACAATCAGGCCCGCGTAGGCCCGATGGGAGGACGAGCCAGAAACATCCCCCGATTCGAAGAAGGGTGGGCGAGACGAGGACCTGTTCGTCCGACTGGGACCAACTTCTCGGACTTCTGCAGTTTCTGGGCCTCATGCTGCTTGGTTGGTGTCAACATCGTTGACACCATCCTGAGCGCACTTGGATCCACTTCTGCTAACAAATACTAGAAGGAGAGAGGCCACGCCAGACCACCACAAACCAGGGGCAGTCGACCGACTGACAAGGACGACCCGCCGTCTGCGAGCGCGACGGGCTTGTTGATGCCCTTCTGCTTGACTCTTTTCGACCCGGTGATGGAGTGTTGCTGCCTGGGGAGGGATATCGAGGAGCCGCTGATACACTCAGAAGCCTAAAAAACTGACGAATCAGGAACGGTAAGACGACCGCAACAAGTCAGGACCCCTCCTTTCACAGCTCCACGGCCAGGCTGACAAACGACGGCTGCGTAGTGCCCGTCTGGACGCGCTGCCCAACGCGAGTTATGAGCGTGTCGCGGATAGGCATCTGGCAAGGATGGACAGGTGTAGGTCACGGGGACTGAGGGGAAGTCTGCGTAGGCTAACCTGCCTTCCCCCTTGTCCTTTGTGTAGAGCATACGTGGATCGGACCGCCTGCCGCTTCGCTCGTCTTGAATGACGCTCAGGCAATAGATGGTGCCTCCAACGGTTCGTTCACTTCTTAATATGAGATCAGAGGTCTCGATGAAGATGGGTTGATCTATATGAGAGGCGAGGGGGCGAAACCAGCGGAGGTGAGGGAAGGGTACAAGGCGAATGGAGGAGGTTGAACAGCAAAGGTGGTAGGTAGGCCAAATGAAAGGTCCATGAAGGGGACAAGGGGAGTAAGCAAAGGTAAGAGGAAGGAAGAAGGCTAGGCTGAGAAACAAGCGAGTGTGGGTGATGGTCGTGAAGTATTAGAATGAACTGGGGAGAAGCAAACATAGATGGGATGGGTCTGAGGGTGTAACGGGAGAGCAACAATGGGGCGGGCGGGGGGAAGACCGAGCGAGCGAACGAAGAGAGGGACAGGGATGAAAAAGGGCAAAGCAGAACGTAGAGTAGACGATCGTCTAAGCGCGGTCAGCCGGGATCGACCCATAGGTCGGCGGCAGCTCAACATTATCTTGCCCAGCTCCACCCGCCGGGTCGACCCTTCCTCCATCGGCATGGACGATCACGTTCTCCGCCCCGCGCGAATATCTCCGTCCGTCCTCGCCCATCATCTCTCCGTCGTCGTCGACAGGGCGTCCTCCACCCTCCTCAGGGACAGCGCCCGTCGCGAGGTGCATCCTGTTGCGCTCCCTCTCCGCCTCGGCGCGCTTGGCCGCTCCAGCAGAGAGCATGCCCGCTCCAACGGCGGATCCCGCTCCAGCGCCGGCGAATCCAGCCGTCGAGGGCGCGTACTGCGAGGATGAGTACTGCGAGCTCGAACCAGCCGACGAGGGGCCGCGCGAGACACCGCCAGGGCCAGCGGTCGTGAGCGTGTAGGGCGAGTTGGAATACTGGGACGAGGAATATCCTGCTCCAGCACCGGCACCGGCACCGGCCGCGCCGCTCGCGAGGGTGGCACCGAGAGGGACGGGCGAGTAGCCTCCCGGGTTGTAGCCTCCTGGGTTGTAGTTGGCGTCGCTGCCGTCGAGATGCGAGGCCTCGGACATCTGCTGGGGGTATTGAGAGCCGGCGTGGCTGTCACTGTAGGTGTAAGGCTCGACGGCTGGGGCGGCCGCCATGTCGAGGTGGTCGTCGTGCTCGACGGGGCGTCCGCGGTCGGGGTCGACTACGGAAGGAGTGGTCGGGATGATATCAGGGAGAGCTCGAGCATGATCAGAGATGAGGTAAGGCGCGTACACATTGACTCGTCAAAGTCCCCGTTGCGGCTGCGGTTCTTCTTACGGCACCAGAAGAAGAGGGCTGCGGCAATAATGATGGCGCCGACAACACCACCGACGGTTCCTCCGACTAGAAGGCGAGGAGGTTGTAAGCTAAGACAAAAAGCGAGGACAGCAGGGGAGATGAAGACCCACCAATGGCTCCGACTGCAACAGGAAAGGTGGAGGAAAGAGGTGAAAGAGACGCGTGAGAGCATTCGTCAGCCTTCTCATCCCGGGATGACACCCAAGCGTTGCTTGGGGCCGGCGGCCGGTGACCGCCGCCTCTCGCGCAAAGAAAAGGGGAAGGGCGGGGGAGGGGGGGAGAGGAAGGCAGACACTCGCGCCACAGGTAACTTCACGCGTCGACCACACGCAGAATAGAGGCCTGAAAGAAAGAGCCAGCTTTCAAGACTTACTGTTGGTAGAAGCGGAGCTGTTGTTGCCAACGACGTTCGTCTGTGAAGTTAGAGCCGGAAGAGAGGGGTGAGGTCAGCAAGCCTGTTCGGTTCGCCGAGCGCTGCGAGCACACGAGCGACCGAGCAAGCGCAAAATAAGAGGAGCAAGAGACCCACCTGTGTACTTGTAGTGCCGTCCGAAGCGGTGATGGTAACGACACTGTTGGAAGCGAGCGTCGAGGGTTAAGAGACAACAAAGGATTAGAAAGGAAGGGGTATAAAACATCAGCCCCTGTCAAGCGAGCCAAAAGCTCGACTGCCTGCCTGCCTCACGAGCTCCCTCGAGCTCGTCCTAAGCCGCCCTTCTTGCTCGCTCCCTCAGCCGTGAAGACTCACACAATCGAAGACGACCTGCCACCGACGGCAGAAGAGCCGGCAGAGCCGTTGCTCAAGCTAGAGACAAATGAGCTCGAGGTAGCCGAGGCCTGGGCAGCCGAGGTCTGGGTAGTCGAGGTCTGGGCAACTGAGGAAGCTGTTGGTTGCGTGGCGGATGAGGCAGCAGCAGCCGAGGAAGTTGGGGGAACAACAGCCGTCGAAGACGTCGGGGCAGCCGTGCTAGACACCGCAGGAGTTGAGCTCGACTGCTGGACAATAGAGCTCGACTCGGGGGCGGCGCTGGAAGTCGAGGTCGAGGAGACGGCCGGGGTGGACGACGTAGTGTCGGCAGCTGAGGCAGAGGGTTGTGAGATGGCTGTAGACACGTCTTCAACGACAGAAGAGACGACGTCGGACATGAGAAGATTGGTGTTGGGTGTGAGGTAGGTGGAAGTATTCAGCTGGTGGTCGACGACAAGGAAAGCATGCGAGGCAGGTCGAGCGAGCGAGACAGAAGACGGCGGGAGAGAGAGCCCTAGACCCAGCTGGGTGGGGGGGAAAGGAGGAGAAGCGGGGGGCGGGGTGACGTGAAAGGTCTATAGGAGAGCGAGAAAGGAGCTGGGTTGCTGATCCCAGGGTGGAAAGGGGAAGAGAAGGGGGGGGGGGGGGCCCGGACGAGGGGAGGCCACGCAAGAGAGGAGGTGAGAGCCCCGCTGGCCATGCCTCATGGAGAAAGATGAATAGGGGGGAGGAGAGCAACTGACCAGACATGATTTGAGGAGGGACTGTGGGAGCTCTTGAGGGAGCGAAGGGAGTTCAAGTTTGTATGGGGCAGAGGTTGAGGAGAAGAGAGTGGAAGAAGAGCAGAACGGGTGACCACGGCCCTTTCGCCGACTCGGGCACGCGGGAGGGAAATCAAACCAGGGTGAAGCCGAGTGGGCGGAGACAAGGCGAGGTGAAAGCCCATTGAGGGACCCTCAGCTGGAAGCCTCGCCCTTACCGCCCTCATTTACGCAGATAGTTTCTTATGACGTGGTTCATTTCTCTCTTGGGCGTCGTCCCATGCTATCTTCTCTCTCTCATCACAGTGCCATCTCCTTCCTTAGTGCTCTTCTTCAATGCCAAAATGCGCAAGACCTCATGCTCACGTCCGCCCGGCTTTTCGTCGTGCGACGAAAGGCGTGGGCCGGCGAGACCGGCGCTTACGGCAGCAAAAGAGAGACACACACAGTGACACAGCCCTTTTGTTCTTTTTGCACGCAGCAACCTTTTTGAACGCATTCATGCCAATCTCTCAACGGAACATCCTCGCGTGCGCTTGCGGAGTAGCCGCGTTTGCCGATATTTTGCAGGCTCATTCCTCGTCCTCTCAGAGGCGCCATGAAGTAGGGGCGGCAGCAGGGCAAGTTCAATTGGTAGGTTGTTGAATAAACCGAGAGAAAAGAGAAGAAGAAGAGAGCAGGGCAGTAGTGAGAGGAGAGGAATGCAAGTGAAAGGGCAGAATGGGCTAGGTTGGTATGGGTAAGGGCAGGGCAAGAAGGGGAATAAACAGACATTGTCGAGGAGAAAGTGAAGCGAGGGAACGGCACGGACACAGAGACTCAGAGACCCAAGAGAAAAAAGAAAGAAGAAAGAAGAGAGAAGAGAGATGGGTTTGGAAAAAGAGATCAGAAAGTGCAAGCACTGGCCTCGCTCAGACCCGGAGAGGCAACGCAGCACCGTCAAAGGCATCCGAGTGCGACGCTCTGGGTGTGCCGCCGACGGGCTTCCTGCTCGCAGGTGAGGGCGTCACGCTCGCCGCCGAGACCCTCCTCGCAGCGCCTTTCATCGCAGTGGCGACGATCCCCCCGGCAGCAGCGACAGCCGCAGCAGCAACGCCATGTCCGTGACCCGCGAATGGGCTCGACACAGACCGCATGCGGGCCTGGGCTTGCTGCTGACGATGGTGCTCGCCGACGAGGAGCTGTTGGAGGAGAGGGAGACTCGCCGGATGACCGACGCCGGGGACAACGGAGAGGAAGGGCGAGTTTGGAACCGAGGGTGCGCCGAGGACGGGGGCGAGGAGTGTGCAGGACGGGTGTGCGAGCACGGAGTAGAGAAGCGAGGCGAGCGCGCGATCCGTCGGAGCCGCGGGAGTGGGACCATCGAGGAGAGAGGAGAGAAGAGCAGCGGCTCCTAGTGAAAAGAAGGGACTGGTCAGAAAGTGGTCGAGGAGGAAGAGTGTACCAGTCAGAAGCCAGCGTACCCTGAAAGGCAATAAGAACAGCGTTCTCCATTCCAGCAAGGTCGGCCTTAGTCAAGATGGTGAGAAGATAGAGGCTAGAAGTAGAAGTAGCACAGGATCAATAAGTGGCTACCAACGTCAGAAGAGCCGTATGGATGACACACAAAGGGTAGGCACGCTGCAGAGAACAGAAAGAATCCATCAGCGCTTGGCCGGAATGGGAGAGTGGTTACATGTTCGCACCTGCTTGACGTAGCTCTTGCGTACAGCCGAGCCGTAAACCGAGGCCGAGCAGAGGTCAACGAGGCTCGTGAACATGCGGATGTCGGATGGCTGAACCTCGCGCTGGAGCTCAGCAGGGGTCGAGATCTGGAGTAGAAAAGGCAGGTCAGTCTGGGCACGTTTTCAAAATAGTCATGCGGTGAGTGAGAGGGATTCACGGTGATTGTGACCCGGCGAGCGCGCTTGCCCGTTCCGAGGAGTTGGTTCTGGCAGGTCTTGATCACAGCTGCAGCAGCCTTCTTTGAAGTGACCTCGATAAACTGTGAATAAGGAACCCAATCACGTCAAACTCGGTGGCGACTTAGCTGAGCTTAGATGACGACTCACGAAGTAATCCTTGGTCTTGCCCTCGTACGGGTCGATCAAGAGGTGGACGGGGTGCGGGTTTTGGGTGGGTTCAGGGAGCGTTCCCTCCGGGAGGAAGGTAGCGACCATGTCGGGCATGACATCCTGGGTCCGGTGGCAGTCAGAATAGTAATTTGTACACTCGGTGAATGGGAGGAGTGCTCACCCAGCTGGCGTTGTCGAACCGAAGAACTACAAAGCCGGTATCGTCCTCGATGGGCGGCGCAGACGAAATGCGAGGGCGCAGGGCGTGGTTCGGCAAGAATTTCTTGCCTGCAGTGTTCTTTGGAGGGGTCTCGGGCGAGAAAGAGACGACAGGAGTGGTACAGGAGGGGCAGCTAAGGATGGATAGACAACAATGATGCTGATGTCAGCTGTGGCATTCAAAGGCGCAGCAGGGAAGATGAAAGAGTGCCTCACCGCATCGTGCCACCAACGATGTCGGAAACAATGTTCATGCCGCTCGTGAAGCTAAATAGGGGGAGGTTCGTCAGGGCGTGCATCGATAAAGAACGGCTGAAAGCGCACCATCGCTTGCAGACGAAACAGTCGCAAGGTCCGATCCTGACGCCCGCCTCCGTAACCGCGTCCTCACAGCAGAGGCAGGCCAACCCAGCCTCCACGGTGAACGACAACGGGAGGGGCTGCGAGACCGAACGCTGCTGCAGGTTAGGCCTGCTCGGTGTCGTCGCCCTGAAAGCAGGTGAGAGTCCCGAGAGACGCGGCTTGTTGTTGAGGCGAGCGAGTGGGCCAGGCCGGAGAGGAGTCGCTGCCATCGCAGACGTTGCCGCAGTCGTGGCGTTGCTTTCATCTTCCTTCTCTGAGAAAGGCGAGAGCGGACGCTGGGTGCGAATACGAGATCCCGCCTGGGCAGATGCCGGCGGGGCAGCGGGGACGATGGAAAGCTTGCGTGCCGGGGGAGGGGGTGTGAAGAAGAACGTGGGGAGCACCTTCCGCGGAGGCGTCGCGGAGATCTCGGTCGCGCGGGGAGGCGAGATGGGCGCGACTGTATGCGCAACGACAGAATGGGTAAGTATATGCAGCTCCTTAATGAGGGAGATGGGTACTCACGGAGATCATCCTCCTCATCGATCGAGCCACCGCGAAGGAGCCGAGAAGCATCACTGTGGACCCGCCGGCGGTTGCGAGGCTCCGTTGTCGTGGCTTTCGAGGCCAAGAGAAACTCCTCAAGCCCGCCCTTGGCCGTGAACTGCTGAGCCGCCTTCTGGAGCAGGATGGGGTCCTCCTCGTACGCCAGCTGGTCGAAAGACGGGGGAGAAGCTGGCCGTTCGTTCTCGACCTCATCGGAACGTGAGTGCGCATGCGAGATGAAGGTTGAGCGCGTCCGGCGGCGAGGGACGGTCTTCGGTGCGGAGGGAGGGGTAGCGGGGAGAGAAGATGAGACGTTCGAGACGGGGCTGCTGTTGAAATAGAGGTTGGGGAGGCGAGACATGGAGAAGGGAGTGGACTGAGGGAAGGCGAGCGAGCGACGATCAATCACCTTCAGCATGGGTTCCTCGTCGACACTGTTCTCTCCAAGGCAAGCAACCGATTGATGCTCAAGCCCAATGAGGACACTTGATATGACGACATCCCGCCAAAGACATGTGATGGGATGAGACGAGGGTGTATGCGCGTGGGGGAAGCGACCAGCCACCCTCGTCCTCCCTCCGCACTGCTCGACCAACAAGGGAAAACAAAGAAACGCACCGTCATCGCCTGACCCCTCCTGCTTCCAGGAGTCTCAAATGCCGCAACGGAGCCCGTCGATACCCTCATACGGCCCTTGCTGTCGACCGAACCCAGGGGCGAGCGAAGGAGCGACGACTGTCCGGGGACGGGCGTTGCTGGGAGCGAGGCGGCGGACGCGTTGTACGATGCCGCTGGAGCAGTCGCAGGCGTTGAGACGTGGCGGGCTCGGAGAGGCGTCCTGGGGTGAGGCTGCATCGCGAAATGGGGGGGGGAGGGCGGTGGAGGGAGGAGCGAGGGGTTGAGGAGGAGGAGGAGGGAGGAGGGAAGGAGGTCGAAGGTGAGAGGGCTTGAGGTGGCTGGTTGTCGGTGGGTGTTGTGGTTCAGCTGCAGCGAGCGCAGGTGAGAGGGCCTCAAGAAATCACTCACGCGCGCAGGCGCCGCGTCTTCCTTGTTGGTTGTCAACCGACCGAGTTGTGTATGGACATGATTCGTCCACACTCACACATTGAATCACATAATTGAGCAGATCATATGTCAATCTAGCGCTTTGGAACGGGTAAAGCTTCGCTTGCATCGTGCAGCAATCTCCATCGCGCACACTATCAGGCGTCCAGCAGTTCCAAGGGACTTAATGGAACAGGTGAGAGCAGGACCTGTTGCACGGACAGTGACGAAATGCAGCCTCAGCCTTGTAAGGAGAATGATATCAAGTTCTGAATATGATTAACCAGGGATGTGGCGTGCTTGCTTCCCTCACATGTTTGATCTCGAGGCAATCGTATCCAGTCCCGCTTCCACGCATTATCCTCTTCTCTCAGACACGACCAAGGCACATCATGAACACTTCGTTGCGGTCGTCAATCCAAAAAGAAGAAGCAGGAAGCAGGCAGACTCCGGCCATCAGTCCCGCCAAGCCACCTCGCCCCGATTCCAGCGCTCGCTCCAGATCGCCCTCTTGTGGTACACCTTGCGCGCCGCCTTGAAGTCGCGCACAAATTCCTCGAGTGACTGAAGGGAGAGAAGAGTCAGCAATGTGTCGGGGGAGCGGGTGAGCGAGGATGGAAGAGCCGGACTAACGCCCTTGTCCGATGTTCCTGCGACCTGGTTTCCGGACGCATCGAGGGCGACCGGGGAGCCGGTCCGGGTGCCTTCGATAAAGGAGCTGGCAAGTGACTCAGAGTAGTCGTCCTGCTGTGAAAGAGAATGCCGAAGCCGCATATGGAGGAATTGTTCGGAGTATCGCTGAGGAATGGTGAGACGGAGGAAGCCGAGCGCGAAGGCCGGGTCGTTCAGATCGCGTGTTCGCCTTCAACGCAAAGTAAGCCTGGACACACCTGGTACAGAGCAGCCTGCTGCTTGTCCAAGTCGCCCCACCGAGCCTTCAACTCCTGGGCTTCCGAGAAGGCGGCCGCGGTTTCGGACCGGAGTCGAGCAAGGCCCGGTTGTAGAGACAGGTTGCGCTCTTGGAGAAACAACGTCATTCAAGTTCAGCCCGAGTATACAGTTGGGACTACCATAGCCAGAACATCCGACGTCCGATCAATCTCAACTGGCGTGTCAGCGAGAACGAAGACGCACCGGCGAGAGCCTCGTTCTCCCTTTCGATGCGGTCGCACTCCTCCAGCAGGTCCTTCACTTCGGGCAAGGTTCCGACAAAGGCCTGATGGTACATTTCATCCGTGAGAAGATCTTGAAGATCCTCTCGTCTGCGGCAAACCGCCCAGTTGAGGATCCCTGGTCAGCTCACGTTTGATGGCGGCGACCGGCTTCAAGCGAGGGGCATCTCACGCACGAAAGCGCCTGGGTCTGAGGGAAGGCCTGGAAGAGCGGTGAGGCGGCCGCAGTAGGGTTCGATGAGGGGCCGGCCATAGAGGTTGGTGGGGGCGGCGGGCCAGACATCTTGCGAAGGAGGCGGCAAGGGAGATGAGTGAGGACGAGACTAAGTGACGGTTGAGAGGGAAGGACAAGGCGAGTGAGCGACGACGCGAAGCCCTCCCGTCGTCCTTCGAGTTGACTCCCAACCACTGCCTAGGCTCCTAGCAACCCTCGTCGCTTGACCGCCTGGACTTCTGCCACAGAAGTGAGTCCACTTGAACACACAGGAACCGCCCACTGTCCTAAGTCCAGAAAAACTCAGCTGGCTCCCCTGGACACCCGTCTGTCCTCCCTCTCCTCTCGTCCAGCCAAACAGATCCTTGCACCTCCATCGACCGCTCTGCTCTAGGTCAACGCTTGAGTCATGTCCAATCTATACATCTACGAACCGGCCACTAATGGAAAAGGTGGGTACTTACGAGACTTGAAGCCGTCGTTCGCGCGTCGAATGTGCATGTGTCTCCTTTCTGAACTGACGCAGCATGGCACTCCTACGGCTAGTTGTTATTGATACGACGATGGGAGAGATCGAGGTTAGTCAAGCCTGTTGTATTATATCCTTGTGTCTCCCTGATGCTGACCTTAAGGCGTCCCGGCTCAACAGATCGAGCTCTGGCCGAAGGAGGCTCCTAAGGCCTGTCGCAACTTCATTGCGTGAGCTGAGCATGCAACACCTCTTTCGGTTTGACGCAGTGGCATCTGACGGAGTCTTCTGCATCTCAGGCTCATCATGGAGGGATACTACGACGGCTGTATTTGTGCGTCGCACGCGCCTTCAGGGACTGACTCCTGCGACGCGTCCTGACCGAGTCGACTTCTTCAGTCCACCGCATCGTTGAGAACTTCATCATCCAGACTGGAGATCCCACCGGCACTGGTCATGGAGGAGAGTCGTTCTACGGAGGTGCGTCTTCACCCGTGTCTCGATGCTTGCACCTTGCGCGCTACAGTCGTCGTCTCAACGCTTGCTTCTCTTCTCACCTGTCTGCGAGTAGAGCCCTTCGAGGACGAACCCCATCAGCGACTCCGGTACTCGCGGCGAGGCCTCGTCGGCATGGCGAACAACAACGAGCGCAACACTAACACGTCCCAGTTCTTCATCACGCTTGATCGAACGGACGAGCTCCAAAGCAAGCACACAATCTTTGGCAAGGTCGCTGCGGACGGCAACACTATTTTCAGTGAGTAGGGAGTGGTGGTTCTCTCCTTTTGGACAACCGAGCAAGCTGGACCTAACCCTTTAACTCTCCTCCTAGACGTCGTCAAGATCGGCCAGCTTCAGGTCGACGACAACGATCGTCCTCTCTAGTGCGTTGTCACCTTTTCTCCCTTCTCTAGCCGTACTCACTATACTGCTGGGCTACGATCACTAGCCCTCCGAAGATCAAAGGCATTCGGATTCTCGATAACCCGTTCGACGACATCATCCCGCGCATCACGGCTGTCGAGCGTAAGCGCCAGGAGATCCGTCGGCGGGAGATCGCAAAAGAGCGGCACGAGATGGCCGAGCGGAAGAAAATAAAGAAGTGCGGCCTCGAGCAGAAAAGAGCAGTAGAGTGTCGCGCATGCTGACAGAAGCTCGCGACTTGTAGGAATAACAAGCTCCTCAGCTTCGGTGACGAGGCCGAGGTGGAAGAGAAGGAGGTGGAGCAGTCGAAGAAGAAAACACTAAGCCGGCCTGATCGTGAGTGTTTGTGCATCGGGCAATTTCGAGGAGAGCTTAAAACTGTTCCTTCAAACAGTCGGCGCCGCCGAGACTCTTGACATCCCGAGCTTTGAGGACGTCGCCGTGCCTCCAGTCTCCTCATCTTTCAAGACCAAAGAGAAGGATGTGCCGGTCAAGAAATCTCGGACCTTGGAGCCTGAGCTGTCCGACCTTTCGAGTATCAGGGCGACACGCGCTGAGGAGGAGGCTGCCCCTGCGTAAGTTCTTTTCCCTCTCGCTTCTTGGTCACCACGTGCTTTCACTCACTCATCATCCTCCGTTCCTCCAGCGACAAGCGGCAAGTCGAGATTGAAGCCCTCGAAGCCTCCCTCCGCAAGTCAAAGCGTCGCTCCCCCTCCCCAGACTCACACTCCAAGAAGCCCAAGGTCTCGCTCCTCCAGGAGACGCTCGCGAGCTACTCACGCGGCCGTGGTGGCTCCAAGGGCAAGGGCAAGGGCCGCGAAGAGGACGACATCCTTGCGACGCTGACGTCCTTCAGAGGTCGGATGCGGGCGGCGCCGAAGGAGGAGGAGTCGCTGGAGGTGACGGAGCGAGGTGGTCAGAGCGGTGGGTCGGGTGATGTCGGTCTTGGCGGTGATGGCGACGACATGGACGGGAGGGAGAAAGGGGAGAAGGAGTACGACTACGGCACCGAAGGATTGGACGTCGACAACGATTTCGGGTGGCTCAACCACAAGCTTGTCGAGCTGCGCGACGTCAAGCAGGAGGACCAGAACCGACGAGCCGAGACAGACTACGAGGTGAACGGAGTGCTCCTCTTCGCTGCATAGAATGCGAGCTGATACAACGCGAGCGAGCGAGCAGGTCATCGACACAAAAGCTCGTGGGTACCAGGCCATGGAGGAGGCGCGAGGTAGCAGAGGCGGCCGAGGCGGACGAGGTCGCGGCAGTGGTGGAGACCGTGGCGGAGGACGAGGTTCTATGCAGTGGGGTCAGAGGGGCCGTGGCCGCGACTGGTGATGTCATGACGATTTGAAAGGTTGCCGAAGTGGTAGAGGTCCGCTGGCGCGTCGTCACCTTGAAACGGAGTTGCCGCTCTCCGTACCGGATGCCGGCCAAGGCCGCCCCCCGACCCCCGCTCAAGCTCACAGACGGGAGCGTGGAAGGAGAGTTCCCCCTGCTGTGCAGTCTAACCTTCACTCCAGTCTCGCTCCCGTGCTCTTCTTCTTGAACACATTCAATCATGTCCAACCCCTCTGTCCTCCTCGCCGGAGCGACGGGCCTCACCGGCTCGGCGTCCTTCCAGCAGTTCATCAGCAAGCTTCCCTCCGCCTTCTCCCACCTCACAACTATCACCCGCCGGCCGCTCCCCGCGCCGCCGACAACTTCTTCGGAGTACTACACTAACCTCCAACAGTCGGATCTCACCGACTCGTCGACCTGGAATCTCGCCCAGGCGCGCAAGGGCGGCAGCGACGACGTTTTCGTCTCGTGTCTCGGGACGACGCGCGCCCAGGCGGGTGGGCTGGAGAACCAGAGGAAGGCGGGTCTTAGTTTTGGTGTCATGTGGTCTATCAAACTGATGGGTATCATTCCTCTAGATTGACTACGATCTCAACCTCGAACTAGCGAGGAAGGCGAAGGAGGCTGGGTTCGAGACTGTCCGTGTTGGAGATTGTCCTACCTCCAAAATCACTAGGCTTTCTGACCCTTTCGCTGTTTTTGCAGTACATTCTCGTGTCGACGGGAGGCGCGAACGCCAATTCTTCCTTTGGCTACACAAAGATGAAGGGTGAGCAAGGGGCTAAGCAGCGATCGAAGCCGCACACTCCTGACTTCGCCTCTGCCTGGCCCCAATCTCTAGGCGAGCTCGAGCGGGATGTCCAGACCCTTGGCTTCAAGCGGACCTTTATCCTCCGCCCTGGACTCCTCTTGGGCAACCGCGAGGAGTCGCGGACCGCCGAGGGGATCACCCAGTACCTTTTCCGTGGTTTCAGGGCTATCGGACTGCCCGTTGGCGGCTTGATGGTTGACGCTGAGGTCGTCGGCAAGTGCATTGCCAAGCTCGCTCGGTCCAAGGAGGAGGGCGTCCAGTGAGTCGTTGAGAGGAGCCTGTGATGAACGGTGCGCGCTCCGGCTGATTCCATGCCTTTCTTCAGCTTCTACGATAACTCGCAGATCATTGCTATCGCCAATTCGGCTGACTAGTCTTCCCTTTCTCTATGTTTCGCTGTGTGTTATGCCGACCATTATCTTAGTCCGATGCAACAGCCGATCTCCCACAACATCTTCTCATGGGTAGATCGTATCTATCTCGTCAGAACATCCGCCCCGTCTTCCGTGATTAAAAGCTGGTGTTCAAACTGAGCACTCCTAGCGCCACTCTATCCGACCACACAATAAAAAGGAGTGAAGTCAGCTAAGCAGCCCCGCTCTTCTCGCGAGAAGCTTCAGACGAACCTTCGTCACGACCGTCCAGCCATCGTCCCACATCTCTCCACCACCAACATCCCCATTCTCCGCGACCCAGAATGTTTCGAGCGAGGGCTCGATAGTGAAGCAGTCTCCAGCGGACATGACGCCCGGTTCGTCGTTGCGCAGGTGGGTGATCCAGGGTGGGTAGTGGAAAAGGGTGCTGATGTGATGACTGGAAGGAAGGTGTTGGTCAGTTTCTAGGCATGCAAGAAAAGACCGTTGGAAAAAAAATGACCCTGTGAACAAGTCGCAAACCTGAGAGTAAAAGGGCAGTGCGTCAGTGCGTTTGAAGAGACTTGGATGAAGTAGGCTTGAGGCTACCAGAAAGCCTTGCGTGTCCGCAAAGTCTCTGTAGGGAAGGAACCGACCAAGTCGTCAGAAGTCCTGCCACGGCAAATGAAGAAAGTAGGAACGAACTCGATCGCTCGCCCGATCTCTTTGTATGGGACGCCCGGTCCGCAAACCTTTATCCCTTCCTCCATAGCCTCTCGAGCAGCCTCTGTAAGCTCTCGTCCCTCGGCGTCCTAGATGAGATAAAAGGCGCTTAGACAGCACGACCAAAATGCAGGTGATGACAAGTATTGACTAACCACTAAAGGGAGCAGGAAGGTCGCCGAGGTATCGCCGTGATAGCCATTGAGGAAGACTGTTACATCGATGTTGATCAAATCGTGCTCATCTAGCGGTCGGCTGAGGGGGTATGATGTCAGAGACAACGGCCTCAGAGCGACAGGTATAGGTATGAGACCCAATTTCTGCTCACTCGTCCGGGATCCCATGCGCTATCACCTGAACGGGCCCTATCAGCGACTCAAATCATTCGGGAGTT
Source organism: Tausonia pullulans (assembly GCA_951802195.1). Taxonomy (NCBI): domain Eukaryota; kingdom Fungi; phylum Basidiomycota; class Tremellomycetes; order Cystofilobasidiales; family Mrakiaceae; genus Tausonia; species Tausonia pullulans. The sequence continues at coordinate 504,665 of OX637626.1, forward strand.
TAGATGGAGTGTGAACGGGGACCAACGTTGTTGATGCTCGTGCATATCGATTTTGGGAACGCCGAGTAACCGAGCGGGGAGGGGTAGGCGCTATGAGAGACAATTAACTCGTGAAGTGCCTGGTCGATCTCGCTCGTCCTGATGCCCGGCTGAAGAGAGAATTTCAAAGAGAAATATATGAGCCTGAAGTCTGGTTCGATGGCGAGTGTGGTCAGCCTGCACTCACCTTGATGAGCTTGCCACCCTCTCGAAGAACCAACGCGGCCAGCTTCGCCGCCTCGCGCACGCCGCGCTCCTCTGCTCCTCCCAGAGGCACCTTGCCTGCCTTAGGCTCTTTGCGCGGCTTGAGACGGCTCAACGAGCTGTCGTGCTGAGACCAGAAGTTACTCGGGACGTAGTGAGGGACAGCGATGTCCGGCGGCACAGGGAAAGGTGGCGGTGGAATGTAGGCAGGCGCGCCGGGTAGCTTGGGACCCCGGGCTGGGAAGAGCGGTCGGAACCGGCCAAATGGCGTGATCGGAGGGCCGATCTTCATCTATGGAAGAGCGGGGAGGTCGTAGCGGAGGAATGGTCGAGGGAGTGGTCGTCAAGAGAGAGACGCGTTCCCTCTCTCCAGGCTTCGACCTCAACCGGCCATTTCTCGCGCTCGACCTCCATCCGACCCCCACCCTCACCCTTTCCGTCTTTCAACATGGTTCGTACGCACACGCGGCCCATCCTCATTGCAGTGCATCTGACCTAGCCTTCTTTCCCAGGCTCGTAACGAAGAGAAGTCGCAATCCATGCTCTTCCGGTTCCGGGAGGCCCAGGCCGCCGAGCTTGGCCTTACGAACCGTAAGACCGACCGCCGGCCGCGACTCGCGAGTTCATGCACCACGCTCCGCGAGTGTGAACGATGGCGTGGAGACCTCCTCCGGGATATCTCGCGCAAGGTGTCCAAGATCCAGGATGGTGCGTCAACATCGTCTCGGAGCCCTGCCGTCGACAGCTCCCGGTCAGTCGCGCGCTTACGCGTAGTTGCCCTCCTTTCCCACCCTCAACAGCTGGCTTGACCGATTACGAGATTCGTGACCTCAATGACGAGATCAACAAGCTTATGCGGGAGAAGGGCCACTGGGAGAAGCAGATTGTTGCTCTTGGAGGCGCCAACTACCGGAGAGCGGGCGCCATGCTGGACGAGGACGGCAAGCAGGTCCCAGGCACGCGAGGCTACAAGTGAGCAGACGCTACTCTGGCCTCTCGCTGGCGTGTGTGCTGATTCTATGGGCTCTCAGGTATTTTGGACGCGCTCGGGAGCTCCCTGGTGTCAAGGAGCTGTTCGCGAAGAAGGGTAGGTCATGGGTCATTGGCGTTTCGCCTTCAGCGCGTCACGCGTTGCTACCTGTCCATCTTCCTACTGACCCTGCTCTTTTCCGCCGCTCTTTCTCATCAGCTCCTGTTGGTGATGAGGATGCTGTACGTCGGGAGATTTATCAAAAGTACCGGAATCAGGGCCCAGCATACTACGGCGACCTCGATGACGCGGACGCCTCGCTTCTTGTCGATGATCGCGAACTCGAGGAGCAGGGTGCGTCTCTCCCGTTTGTGTTACATTTGTGATCTCGAGCTGACATGGCCTTTACTCTAGACTGGAAGGCTGCGTATGAGCGTCTCGCGACCAACCTTTCCCTCCCTCCGGGCTCCCCTGCGCCTCCCTTCCCCGTCACCTCCAAGCCTTCCACCTCATCTCTACTCCTTTTTTCCGCCGACGCCTCTTCATCCTCGACAAAGCGTGCTGCCCCGGACTCGTCAACGAACGAGAATGGTGATGTCGCCATGGCTGATGACGACGCCGATGCATCCAAGAAGGCCAAGTTCTCGGAGGAGAACGTCAACGCCGCCGAGGATATCGCTGCTGTCCAGACTCCGGCACCGGCTGCGCAGCCGACGTCATATGCGGCGCTTGACGTACTGAAGAAAGAAGATCTGGTGCAGCCGACGCTTCTGTCTGCGAAGGAGATGGAGAAGGTTCTCCTTGACACGCGGAAGGCGATGCTCGTTGAGGCGTACGGCGTCTAGATGGAAGGTTGAATGGGCAGCCTTGGAGGATGCCGTTGTAGTCTTCTCAAAGGATGTAAAATGTATACCTGTTTGCGATGTGGGGGCGTCGAGGGACGAGGCGCTTGGTTCTCAAGGATCCGCCTTCGCTTCGTTCACTCTGAGATTATGCCCTGCCAGTGATCATACTCTCATTCACCCACGTCCACCTCGACTGGCAAATCAGATTTCTTTTGTTCGAGCCACTGGTTTTGGCCTAGAGACGTATTGTGCGCTCGGTCGGCGGAAGTCAATCGTCTGCTGTCTGCCGTCTGCCGTGTGTTGCTGCTCTCGCGCATCGCAAGCGTCCGAGAGCCAGCCGGCTTTCGTTGTTCAATTGCTGCGTATCGAGAAGCATCCATCCTGTTCGAGGCCTTCGGCCAAGGCTGTCCTTGCTGCTCTAAAACAGCCAGGCAGTTTGCGGAGCACGCGCGGGGTCTCTAAGCTTGTGGCTGCGCTGGTTATGAGTCCCTCCTCCCAGAATCGGCATGTCTAAGACACTGACATCTCGGCGATTTAGGACAGGATCCGGCGCTGCCAGCTGCGAGATCACTGCGGGCGAGGTGTGACAAAGCTTGATCGCAGGCTGGAAAGGCGCCGGCGGGCGCCCGCATTTGCTGTTCGTCACCGCAAACTTATCGTTCCCTCTCCCCTCGGCCGAGACGCTTTGGCGAGCTCAACTTGGGGTCTGTCATAAATTGTATCATCATTATCCTCCTCTACCGCAGGAGAAAAAGGGGCTCCTAATGCCCCCCGTGGTTGCGAGAAACCCCAGATCTGATCGAGGGCAACGCACCGCAGCGCTCGCAGGCTACTTTTAGGGCGACCCGCCGGCGCCTTATTGTCTGGTTCTTTCTTCTCCCAGCGACCACCGGCTTTCTTCTTCTTTGTTCCTTCTCATCAACCATGTCTATCCATTTGGCCTATCTCGCTCTCATTATTTCTCACGGCGCCCACCGCGTCCAGGCGGCATCGTACGCTCTCGTGAGTCTCTCGTAGGCGAGGCTGGGCTGCCTCGTCTATCCCCTGACGTGTGTGCCCCATTCCCTCCTTGCACAGACCACGACCTACGCTGGAAGCACCTTTCTCGACGACTGGACCTTCTACGGTGCGATTGTGCCTTTCAGCTCAGACTCTGCTGTCCTCTTCTCTGAACAGACTTTCGCCCTTACCTTCTCCAGGTAACTACGACAACACGACTCGTGAGTTCTCCGGTGTAACGATCTCGGGACGGAGCTTCCATGCTGAACTTGCCTCCTCAAATAGTCGGAGACGTCACCTGGGTGAACAGGTCCACTGCTGTTGCGTCGCCCAAGCTCGTCGAAACTACTGCCTCGGGAAACACCATCCTTCGTGTCGTGGGTACCACTGATCTCCCGCCACACCCTATCACCGCCTTCTCCACATTGTTTGACCCCACCGATGCACCTACCGCAGGATAACACATCGACCGTGGATTATAACTACAAGCGGAACTCTGTCCGCATCACATCCAACGAGTACTACGATGTCGGCTCGGTTTGGGTTCTTGACGCCACGCACCTCCCTTACGGCTGTTCTGTGAGTTATATACCAGATGATTACCTGCATCGCTTGCGACTTGTGCTTAACATGGACGTATCTCAGGTTTGGCCTGGCTTCTGGTCTACCGGTGACAATTGGCCTAAGAACGGAGAGAGTAAGTTGGGGTTCTTGTCTGTGTCGATCTTTGCGAGTTCTCGAGCTAATTCATGTGTACTGTAGTCGACACCATGGAGGGTGTCAACAACGTTCAGGCGAGCCAGATGGCGCTTCACACCGAATCCGGCTGTACCCAGGCATCTGGTGTGACTCAGTCTGGGTGAATCAACGCACAATGCGCAATCTCGTCTTCATTCTACAGTTGATGTTGACACCCTGTCTGCGCTTTCTCTAGACACACGAACAGCACCGACTGCGATTATAGCGTTGACGACAACGTCGGTTGCGCCGTGACGGATAGCAGCTCAAAGAGTTATGGCGAGGCATTTTCCAAGGCGGGAGGTACGTGTCTTGGAAGGTTGCTTGTGGCAGAACGTTGCTGATATACCACTCTTTAAACAGGAGGAGTCTTTGTTAGTCCTCGCATATAGGATTGATCTCATCCACGGGCGTTCTGAACTCGCTAACCTCCTGCGCATCTTTAGGTCACTGAGTACGCCACCTCAGGCATCAAGTGAGTCCACCTCTCTTTGATGTATAATGACCTCAGCTGAATCTTGTTATGACTCCCCCGCCAGCATCTGGTTCTTCTCTCGAGCCGACATCCCCTCGGCCGTCACCGCCAATTCGTCAATTGACACCTCGAATCTCGGCACACCTTCGGCCTCATGGCCCAAATCATCGTGCGACATCGACAAGTACTTTGGTCCCCAGCGACTCGTCTTTGACATCACCCTCTGCGGGTCCTGGGCCGGAACGGCCTCGGTTCTTGCCGAGACGTGCCCTGCTCTGAGCGGGACGTCGACTTGGTGAGCCCCTTTCTCTTGTAGAGATCAAGTGGGTGACTAATTGTAAATCGATCAAGCTACACCACCTACGTCCTCGACGCGAACAACTATGATACTGCTTATGTGCGCCCTCGTTCACATCAATTCTTCTGATGAGACCGGTGGCCGACATTTCTGACACCCATCACACCGAACAGTTCGAGATCGTCTCCCTCAAAGTTTACGGGAAGTCCTCCTCTTCGTCTTCAGGCGCCTCTCCCTCCCTCGGCTCGAGTAGCAGAGCCTTCGCTTGGACAATGGCGGGAGCGAGTGGGGCGGTGGCGCTGCTGCTGGGGTCATCCACCCTCCTTTGATTCTGGTATTGGATCCCTTCTTTGTTTCCATAGATGAGACGAGATGAGGGGCTTGCTGGACATGTCTCCTCAAAACACTTCTTCAGTGTATTATTGGAACCGTAGCTATCTAGCCCACTGTATCGACTCATGTCTTATGCCAGCTGTTTTTGCCTACACTCGAGCAGCGTCCTGTGATGAGGCAGGTGAAACCCTAATCATGAAATGTACGATGTAATGCGACCAACGAGAACCAGCAGCTAGCCAACTCTCTTTGTCCGGACTACCTGATTGTGATCCCTTGTCTCTCTTGTACATCATGAGGCCAGCAACGGCTCGTGCATTGGGAAAATGGCAAAAGGGAGCCCTGATCGCGTAGATCAGTCTCGCCCTGAAGCGGTTGACCGTGAGTGTCCTTCTCCACAGAGGCAAATCGGCGCGCTTCGCGAGTCCACGCAAGAACACTTCTGGGTGAGCTATCAAAGCATTTCAATTCGAGCCACAAATGCAATTTTCAGAGCTTAGAGAGAAAGATGTAAAGGGCCACGATCAAGGGGAAGGGCAAGAGACCGCGACAGAGAGGAGGGAAGCCAGGGGCGATGAAACGAATGAGTGATGTATGCGTCCAGTGGACGCCAGCAAATTGAATCATAACCGTGGTGCGACCCATCTCTTAGTTGAGGCACTGCGAGTAGTACTCGCCCGACGAGACGCACTTGCCCTGAGCACAGGTGGTGGGCCCAGTGTAGCCCTTTCCACCGCACTGTCCCCAGAGAGGAACGGTGCCGACCTAAGACGTAGAGCAAGATGTAAGCCAGGAAGAGGAGCGAGAGATGACAATTAAGCTCACGGAAGCAGCAGAGGAAGTGGCGGGAGAAGCCGAAGTGGTCGAGGTGGCGGGAGCAGCCGAAGTGGTCGAGGTGACGAAGCGCGAGGTAGAGCTGGCGACCCTCGAAGTGGTTGCAGGGGCAGAGGAGGCGACGGGAGCGGGGGCGTTGTAGGTGGTTCCGATATCTCCAAACTGATTGTTCGGAAGGAGAGTCAGCGAAGTGGTTTGTCGAGCCACCGCGGAGGCCGCAACCGCGGGAAGCCAAGGCACGAATGCACAATCACTTGACAAGTGAGACGAGAAGGAAGAGGAAGCTCACCTTAATGGATCCGAAGGTGACCGAGGAGTTGGGGACGGTGGACTCGAGAACGGCAGGGTCGCCACCGTTGGTCGGGCAGGAACCGCGGGCGATTCCGGGCTGAGCGGGGTTGCCGCCGACGGGGTACTGAGAGTCGAGCCAGAGCATGTTGGCGGCGTGGTCGTCCCAGAGCGAGAGGACGAGGACGTGACCACGGGAGAACGACGCGTCCATCGTAGAGAAGCCGCCGTACTTGTTGAAAGCGTCCTCAGACTCTGCGAAAGCGGACTTGGACTCCGTGCAGAACTTGGGGCTGATCGAGTCGGTGGTAGTAATTCCCGGGACGTTGGTCTTGGAGTTGGAGATGACCTTGCCGTTCTGAACATAAAGGCGGCGGATCTCCGAAAGGGCGCCAGTGTCGGTGCCGTCAGCAGTGATGAACTGGGTGACGACGGTCATCCTCTTGGTGGTATCAACGGTCTTGCCCGGTCCGTAGAAGCTCTGGTTGCCGAGACGGAACGAGTTGAAGTCGCATCCGGGCTGGTCGCAGATGCTGGTGCAATCAGATCCGGCAGTGCAGGCCTTGAGGCCGGTGGCAGAGCACGCGTGAGGGGTGAAAGCGGTCGAGATCGAGTTGGCCTCCCAGATGTCCATCTCGTTGCAGCATGATCCAGTGTTTCCGGTGCCGGAGTTGGGGTCGGTGGACGAGCCAGTCCAGCCCTCTACATTGGCCTAGTTGGAGAAGTGAATCGTCAGCACCAAAAAAGAAAAGCAGTAGGATGTAAGCTGTGGCGACGGACTTTGCCGTTGATCCACTTGACGTCCCTGGGGCACTGGGCGTCACAGTAGCCGGTTCCGTACTTGGCTCCGGCCTTGTTCGCGGGGTTTTTGGCCATGCCTCCATCCGCGTCCATCTCAACGAAGTAGAGGGCTCCGTTGAGTCCGCAGCCGAGATTGGAGACGTCGACCTGTAGAGAAAAGAGAAGCCGTCAGCTATTCAAAGCTCAAGTCGAGGCAAGAAGGAAGTTCGGACGAACATCGAAAGTGAACTCCTTGTTCTTGAGCTTGAACATCTGGTACTTAGTGTCCGACGGGTCCATGAGGTAGAGACGGGACCCGACGTTCTTTTGGGTCGCCTGGGTGACGAACTTGAGGGTGAGGTCGCTGCCAGTCGAGGTGACTCCATAGGTGCCGGCGTAGTCGGCACCGTCGACCGCGCAGTTCTGCGCGCAACTGCAGACATGCAGAGGGAATCTAGTCAGGACTAGCTGATGGGACCAGATGAAAGATTCTAGCAGGACTAACGTAGCACCATCAGGGCAAAGGGATTTGTCCCAGGTCTGGCCGGTATAGCAGTTGGTGTAACCGGACGTCTTTGTGACCAGATCGAACCATAGGGTGTCAGTACAAGGCACAGAGGATCTCAGAAGGGTTTTGGCTAACAGTGTGCGTCCACCTCCAGTTGGCATCGACGGTGACCGACCCAGTCTGGGACTGGCATCCTCCTGTCTTGGAGCATGAAGTCCAGCCGAGAGAAGGGTGCTTCTCGGCAGTGTTGGTGCCGACGTTTTGGGCACGTGCGACCGAGGCGAGAGCGAGGGAGGCGAGGGCGAAAGACTTGAACATCGCGGCGACGAGAGGAGAAGAGGGGGGAAGGGGAGGTGGAAGGTGGTGGATGAAGGAGGGAGTGAACAACAGGTCGAACACCTTTTATGTTCTCAATCCTAGTCGTTCTTTTTTCTCGGACAAAGCCCGGCATCACGAAAGTGGACCTGGATCTCATGACATAGGAGATGAAGCAGGGAGCAAGGTGAAAAGTGAAGCCGGATTCAGGAGATTTGCCAGGGGCCGCCTTAGCATCATAGGTTCTCGCGAGAGCTAGCTCACCTAGCAAGCAACCTTCAAACGCGAAGGGTCCGTGAGTTCGGGACTGGTCATGGTCCAGGAAGCGGGCGGCGGAATACCAAGTCTATCGGTAGATCAGGTGATGGCCACGAGATACAGAGCCGGACGTGAGCGAACGCCGCTATTGGAGCCGGGCGAGGAGGACGGCAGGCACACTTCCCACGACCCAACATCTTCATTTGGACTCCTTCCCTCTTGATGTCCCAAGGAACCCTCATAGTTTTTCCGAAGTTTATCAACAGCAGGGCGAACCTTCCCTCTCAGCCGGTCTGGCCAGGCTCTGACCACTAGCGTGGTGGAGTCTGAAACAGCGTAGATCCAAGTCTCCCCCTGAGGCGTGCCGGCCGTCCCTGCACGTCTGTGAGCCCAACGCACCCCCGCCCGCCAGCCAGCCTCGCGTCGGCGTTTCTCAAGTGAATTGGTCCGGGGCAAAGGGAATTTTGTAAGAACTACGAGACGAAGTCCAGGTTCTTGCGCAAGTCGGCTGACCCCCAAGCCAGATGGCGCCCCGAAGGAGTGGACCGGGAGGGGGGGGGAAGGAGCGCTGCACCGTCAACGCCCTCATCAAGAGGTCTCGACTACGCGTGCCCCTTCCTTAGTGGATCCTTTCTTTCAGCCTGGAGAAATAGCAAGTTAGGGAGCCAGGACATCTGCCAGTGCCCCCCCTCCCCCCCTGCCTCTTCACCCGGTTCCAGAGCTCATGACGCCGAGTCCGTCACATTTCATTACGAATATTTCGACGAGGCTGGCTTCTCTCGTTCTCCCTGCGCCTATTCAAGCCAAGACTGAGGGAGCCGAGTGTGGGTCCCCGGCGGCCATGCTTTTTCCATCACTGGCTCGCTAGTTTCACGAGGCAAGACTCAAACTCCGATGTTAATCCTGCCCGGATGAACATGTCCAGGGCCGAATCAAGATTGAGTTCAAGTTGGGCTGTGCGCGGAATTCGTCCCAGCTCCGCCCTTGGCTCAGGGCCTCAAGCGAGAACTAGCGCGGCGGCGAGTTGTTCCGACTTCCAGGAAGAACGAACCGGGCTCGGGTATTGGGAACCTTTCTCGCTCCATGTAAACTATGACACTTCTCTTGATCAGTATGCATATATGGCGGAGCAGCTTGCTACAGCCTGGAGGAGGAATGCGGATATGCGCTGCGCTGCGCCGATCTTGGTGTCGTCATTCAATTGTGGGTGTGCACTCCGAAGTTGGCCTGTACTTGGGCTGGAGCAAGCGGGCGGACAAGCCCCGGATCATCCTGATTTGAATGTTGCTTGCGATAGGGAGGATCGCTCTGGCAAAACATACTAGTCTGATCTGTTTCAGCGGGGGTAGGAGGACCGGGGAGTAGCAGCGTTCTTGCTTGAATGCCCTGAGACAAGAAAGGGGAGATTGTCGATTCGTCAGGGGTTTCTTCGCTTCAGAGGAGAGCGAAGCTCCCCGCATCTTTCCATCATCAGAATCTTCGAGCACACATCCCCTCTCCTGAACGCGGAGGCCACGGCCTCAACGTATCCACGGCATGAAAAAAAACAGCAGTACCTTGAGGCTCGCAGATTGCTCAAGTAGGGACTCACACACAAGCGTTCGGCCATCTTTCCCCTCGTCTATTGTACGCATGCCAATCCGCAGGCGTTGATCATATCGAGCCTTTTCTCCTTCACAAAGCGTATCTTGGGGTAGCTCACTTGATGATCACGAGCTAGAAGGTCGGTCACTAGCATGCGGTGAGGGGCCGGGCCACTGCAGGAGGATGGAATCTTAGTCCCACTGCCAACCGCTTTCAGCATCTGTTCGTAGATTCAACCGTATTCTCCCTCGTGTCGGACAATCTGGTGTTTGTGTCGACCGACGAAGCTTGTGCGCGCGCTGCTTATTGGCATCTGCGGACCAGCGTGCATCCCCCACTCCGTCTTGCCTCGAGATCTACATAACGACCTTACCTTTCTTCTCCCCAGATCTCAGAAGAAAAGAAGAAACCAAGGCGTCTCCTCTCAAGAAAAGGAGACAGGAGGGACAAATCCCACCTACCGGGGACACTCCAGCGGGAAATCCTTCTCCCAAGGGCGACCCATCGCCAAAGAGCAGGCTGTCATGATGGCCGAAGGGTCCCTGTCGTTGCGCATCATGGTCTTTCGGGTCGTCGCCATTGTCGCACCACTGCTTGAGCTCGGGTTATGCAAGGACTTCCCAAACCTTGTTGAGCTTCGCCATCTTGCCTGCTGCCGCTCTTGTCCAGATGCACCTTCTTGGCCACTTATCGATACGCTCGCATGATCGTCCGCTCATCAGCATCCTGCGAGACTCCACTCTATATATGGGGAAGAAGTCATTTCGCAAATGACAGTGCTGAGGGTGCTATATGATAGGTAAGTGGGCGAGTGCCTGTCCTTCAGTACGCCCGCAGCACGCCTCTCTGGAGGCCAAGCAGAAAGGCCGCGCGTCATTTCGCCTGAGGACTGGAGCGGACGACGGCCATCAACAGACGCAGTACTTGACCAAATCGACGCCCCTTCTTGTCCCCTAACTCTCGCCTCATCGCTCTGCTTCCCTTTCCTCCCGGTTTGCACAGATGTTTCACCGACCCTTCCCTCCCTCTTCCTAGATTTCTGCTGAGGACTCAAGTAAAATGCCGCGTCCGGAAGAGAGGACGTCTGAGTCGGCGTGATTGCAAATCGACTTCCAGCTGTTTCTGTTCTCGCTTGCTCGTCGCGTTTGAGAGAAAAACGAGAGGCGGAAACATGCCGACATCGATCTTGCATCCAACTGTGACCTGCTTCTCCCTCTCTTCTTGCCTTTGCTTGCTACAATGCACTTCTCCATCTCGACTTTCCTTCTCGCCCTCGCCGCCCTCCCCTCTGCCCTCGCGCACTTCACGCTCGACTACCCTCCGACGCGTGGCTTCGATGAGGACAAGGAGCCCGAGGTCTGTTCTTCTCTATTTTGCCCTCTCATTCAATCACTTATCCTCTGTCACACTGCGAACAGTTCTGCGGCGGCTTCTCCACTCCCTCCTCCATCCGCACGCCCTTCCCGCTCTCGAGCTCCGGCTCCATCAAGATCACCTCGCACCACACGCTCAGCACAATCGTAACGCTCATCTCGCTCGAGGCGAACCCAACTTCGTTCTACCAGTTCTCCAACGGCTCGTCGAGCCTTCCCTTCGTCAAGAGCGCTTTCCAGGTCCCAGAAGGACCGACGTGCTACGAAGTCGATCTCGGTGCGTTGCGTCGTATTGCGCGCGCAAGTCAGCCTGCCTCATATTGATCATCTCTTCACCCTACCTGCTTAGGCGTCTCCCTGTCATCCCTCAACATCGCCAACGGGACGCTCGCCACGCTCCAAATCCAGTTCTCCGGGGGCGACGGCAACCTCTTCCAGGTTGGCTTCCTCTTTCTTTTATTTTTGTCTAATCTCTAATACCTGATCGTACAATCTAGTGCACCGACGTCGTCCTTGTGAAGGATTTCACCACTCCAGCCGTCAACATGTGCAATGGCACCTCGACCTCCTCTGCCGCCGTCGGATCTGCTTCGGCGAAGGTCTCGTCGACGGTGACGGCGGCAGGAACCGGTGTTGCTGCTTCCTCAGCGGCCACTAGCAATGCCCCGACATCGAACGCTGCTCTTCGGTCGCAGCAGATGGGGGCCAATTTCGTGCTGGCGGCGGCGGCGGCAGCGGTAGTCGTTGGGGGTATGGTTGCTTGAACGAGGGAACTGGACTCTGGCGGAGCAGGAGACACGAACGACGACCTTTCTTCATGATCTCTTATTCTGGACTCACTTGCATAAAGATTGTAAGAGAAACTAGAGTCAAAATTGGAGTGGTCTTGCTACATGCCGTTCATAAAGATCGTAATTCTTTCACTCTGCCTAGCCCGCTTGTTACTAGAGCTTGGCCTTGGTGAGCTTGCCACCCAGCCCGGGGAACTGAACAGTGCCCTTGCGCTTCTCCGTGAAGTGCTTCATCGCGAGGAGCATGTCGTTCGACTGGAGCATCACTGAATTCCAGAGGGCTGTCTCACGGAGACCCTCGTCGATGCTGTTTGATCGAGAAGGGAAATGCACCAGTATTAATCTACTGAAAGGCAGGTGGGGCATATTCGATTTTAACTCACGAGTGATCTCGGGCGTCTTGGGAGAGGAAAAGTGAACAAGGCACTCGTCAACATGTGCGCTCGCCTGAGACCTATCGACGCCGATGACTCACGGTTCATGAGGTGTTTCGTTCCCATCGTGCCCATCGGGCTCAGGACGGCAATCTCGCTCGCCACCTTCAGGGCCTCAGCTAAAGACTGGGCCACTCAGGTCAGTAAAAGGAGGATAGACAGAGATAAAGAAGGGATGACGCACCGAGAACTTCTTCCTTGCTGCCCTCGACGACTCGGGAAAGGAAGCCGAGCTTCTCGGCGACGCCGGCGTCGAAGAAGCGGCCGGTAAGGGCGAGCTCTCGGACGAGAGAGTCGTTTCCGACAATCTTGGGCGCCTGTGGTGGTAGTGAATTCACTGTCCGTCAATTGAGCGGCGAAAATCGCCACTTCTCTCATCGAACGGTACGAACCCTCTGGAGCGTTCCAATATCGGCCGCCATGCCGATCGCGACCTCCTAGAGTGCAGATTTCCATTGTCAGTCAATCGATCAAGGCTAAGACATATATTCGACGAAGAGAGAGGTCCCACCCGGATAGAAAATATTGTGTTCCTGGCCGCGAGGCGAATGTCCGCCGCCGAGCAGATGTCGACTCCGAGTCCGATACAAATGCCGTGAACGGCTGTAATGACGGGCACGCGGCACTCGGCGATGCTGGTGATGGCCGCTTGAAATTCCTGTAACAGGAAGGCAGGGAGAGGGAGGAGGGAGACACCGGGTCAGCCTGCAGGAGGGAGTTTTCGGCTGTCTTAGAGGGGGGGCAAGCAAGCAGACGAACGTGGATGTGCTTCTGCCACTGAAGCGCCCGCCTACCAGGGTCAAGGTCCATCTGCAACTGGCCTTCCATGAAGCCCGTGTCCGTGAGGTCGAGCCCAGCAGTGAAGCCCTTCTCGAGGCCACTCGTGAGGACAACGACGCGTGTACCGTCATCGGCGTTGACGGCGTCGAACGCGGCGCCGAGCTCGCGCCAGAGCGCCTCGTTGTACGCGTTGACTGGGGCGCGCTCAACGGAGAGGAGGAGGACATGAGGCGCGGGCCAGGAGGCCTTAATGTATGAGTGCGAGGAAGGAGCAGTTGAAAAAGGGGACATGATGGTGGTGGTTCGTTGGGAGATGATGGAGCGAACTCGGTTGCTCCGGCTAGGAGCTTGCCGGAAACCCCCCCCCCCCCCCCCCTTTCAAATGCGCACGACTCTTGGGCCTTGCCGTCCTTGCTTGGACTACGGCGACAGAAGCCTACTTCATCGGTGAATGGTGCCTGTCTCGCCCTTCTCCATAGGCATCATGCTTCTCAGACGAAGCCAGACGATCGGAGTTGCCTCGCCGGCGTTCAGCGTTTTCTGTTTCCAGCCGCTCGAGGGTTTCGGCGTGAGCGGTCATCAGATCAAATGGAGGTGCTAGCGAACGAGTGCAAGAAGAGAAAAAGAGCTCGAAAGACAAAGAAAGAGAGAAGATGGAGAGTTTACTGCAGCTCTGACCACTCCCGAGCAAAGTCCTTCTTAGCTGATACTCGTGCAAGGGGTCAGCCTAGCTCTCCCTTCTGGAAAGCAGACGACGACTCACTCGTGACGACGAGCTCCTCAAACCTGGGCGATGTCGATGGAGTCGACAGCTTGGCAAGCATGCTGATGGTTCGAAGGGCGCTCTGCTGAATCTCGGCCTTCCGATCGAACTCCTGTTTGACCGTGTCCTTTCCTCCGACGAAGGCCTTCATGGTCTCCTTGAAGTTGTCGCTCACGTCGTCGAGGATATGGCTGACGGATGCCGGGGCGACCTGGGCAAGGCGTCCAAGGGATAGGAAGCAGATGACTTGACGCGCGGTCTCGGCATCAGTGTATAAACGAAGACGCCAAATGTAAGAGAAGCACCGGCGAACCTCGAATCTCGTCAACGTCAGAAAGGCCAGCGACGACGCGCGAGAGGAACGTCGAGATGTCAAGCTTTGAAAGGCAGGTATCGAGCAGTGTGTACATAGTCTAGCGGGGGAGGCGGGTAGAGAGGTCAGCGAGAGGGTCCGATTTTCAGAGGACAGACAAACCTCGTAAGCGGTCTCTGTAGTCGGGAAAATGGCGGCTTGTTAGTAATCCCAGAGCCAAGCGATGATGAGAAACTCAACATACTTCGTGTCTCGAGACCGTCGTCGAAGACTTGCTTCCAAGGTCCCATCTGGACGGTTCTCATGAGCTCCTTTTTGACCTCAGTTTCACCGTAGAGGAGCGGAAGCAGCGTGCCGAGGTGCTCCCGGATGAGCTGAGGCTTATTCTGTGCGGCGGCGTTGAGCGAGCCGAGAGAGAGACGGCGGACAGTCTGAAGGATTGGCCGAGCTTGTGAGCTGAGTGAAACAAAACGCAAGTTGACGGACGCATTTATGCAACTTACGAGGTCCTGGTCGTGCATGAGGGAGAGGAATTCGACGATGAGCGTTGCGAGGATGTCGTCGTACGCCGAGGCCGTGTCAGTGAAGGTGTAACGGACGGCCGAGGCGACAGTCGCGCGAATGCGGGGAGACGGCGATTGGAGACGACTCTGAAGCGGGGATGAGGTGAGTTCAGTCAGCGCCTGCCATGTCAGCGAGGAAAGGCTCGGTTTCTACCAGTTCACCTGCAGCTGAGGAAGATATTTGGACGGATTGGCGGTCGTGAGTTTGCCGATGCAGGACGCGAGAACGTTTCGCGTCTCCTCGGCCTTGGTCTCGTCAGTCTTGTCGGTCTTCTCCTCCGCCTCCTCAAAGAGCGGCTTCCAGAGAGTCTCAGCGATGCTCTCAAGCTGGGGCCTCGGGCAGTGGAAGATGGCCTGGCGAGGAGGTCAGAATCAGTAAACATCAGCTCAGCTTCGAAGGAGCTCCTGAGGGCGACAGAGACTCGCCTCCTTGAGAGCGTGGAGGGCAAGAAGCCGGGTATCGCGGTCGGTAGCGCTTTCGACCTGTTTGACGATCGGCTGGAGATACTTGTGGGCTCCTACGGCAAAATTACCTGCGAGCAAATGCGCATGAGGGAATTGCAGCAGCGACGGCAACGAGAAGGGGTCTGAACGACGAACCGGCAGCAAAAGCAGCGCTACTTTTGATATTCTCATTAGGTGCCCGGAAGAGTTCGATGAACCGATTGAAGATGTCCACGTGGCTAGACATGTCGCTGGCAAAGGAAGAACGAGGGCAAGTGTAAGCCGCATGTCGAGGGCACTTGTGGGCTCTTGAACAACGTACATGGCGCATCCAATCTCGCCGAGCGAGAGCAAAGATAGGAGGACCGAGGGCTCAGGCGAGTTACTCTGCTGTGAAATTGGAAAGGGTGTGAGATGTCATCAGCTTGCGTGCGTGCATCTTGAGAAACATTTGAGGCTTGACCCACCGTAATGACCCGTGAGAGTTCAGCGATCACGCCTGCCGAGTTGCGCTGGGAGGCCGTAACAATGACGCCAACACACTGGCTGACCGTACGGTACGCCTGCAGTCCACCAGAAGTAGAGTCTGGGATGGTCTTGTCCGCGCTTGAGAGCTTAGTAAGCTCCGGGATGAGTTTGAGCGCGAGGTCGGGGTCGGCGCCGACGAGACCGCTGAAAAAGCTCGAGACCGCTTCGAGAGGGGCGCCGATGAGGACGGGCGAGCGGGTGAGGGCAAGGACCTGAGGCAGAATCTGGGTCTCGATGGAGCCCTTAACGGATGGCTGCAACAGGAGGAGGAGGGTGACGACGTTGAGTGCGAGGGGCAGGTCGTGAAGGTCTGTGTCGACTATGAAAGGCCGGAGTTCAACGATGAGCTCAGACGCTATCGGCTCTGTTACGGAAGAGCCAAGCCTGGGAAACGGGAGCGTAGCACGTAGCATGTAGTCAGCGAATGGGCCGAATGAATCCGTGATGCTGAGGATTAAAGATGTACCTTGAGAGGAGGGCTTCGAGGCATTCGAAGGAGGCGACCTTGACCGAACGGCTACCGCGCCTGAGCAGGCTGGCGACGTTCTGGAGGCTGTCGAGTAGCCAGGCATCGAAAACTTCGCCCTGGCAGAGCTGGCTGCTAGCGACGCGCGCTGACGCCCTGAGCGCGGGGAGCCTAAGAGTCTCATTGTTGACGTTCGTCTTGAGGAGGTTGAGACAGACGGCGTGTTGAGACTCGAGGACATCGCCCTCGTAGGTAAGAAGATCCGCAAGTGTGTCGAGCGACTTGACGCGGACGTCAACGTCGGCGAGCGTACCATCAAGGACAGAGACCGCGGCCTCGAAGAGTTGGTCGATGTGCGGGACGAGATCTTCGCCGAGGGGTTGCAGCTGCGAAGGCCGAAGGCTCCTGGCGAGCTCAGACGCAACAACGAAAGCCTCGGCGCTCGTTCGCTGTGCCTTGTCGTGTGAGAGGCGGACAATCTGGGGGACGAACTTCGGGAGGTGGGCTTGGTAGACCTTGAGCGGGTGAAGCGAGAAGAACTGGCCAAGGAAGGAAAGTGTCTCGGCCGTAAGGAGGGCAGTGGTGGCGGATCCAGTTGCGGCAAGAGCCTCGGACACGCGAACACAGACAACGGGTGCCTGGGACTCGAGGCCGCCGTCGAGGACGGCGCTAAGCTCGCGGAGGAGCGTGAAACCCGCCTGCTTTGTCTGGATCGACTTGGTTCCGAGCTGCTTCAGGACCTGCTTCAGGAGACTCGGGGCTTGGGCGCGAAGAAGCGCATTGGGCCTGAAGAGATCGACGAAGAGTCAACAGTAAGGTCATAAGCTGAGCGCGAGCCACTCGCCACTCACGACTCATCGAAGGGCTCCTCCATTCTGGCGTCCTCGTTCTCCTCTTCTTCACGTTTGCGTTTGAGGGTCGCGGGGCTTAAGCGGGAAAAGCCGTCGTCCTCGTTTGAGCGGCTGGCCCGGCCAAAGACGAGCGTCTGGTGGAGCAGGATCGAGAGGGTCGCAAAGATCTCGAGCCGCACAGACTCCTCCCGCTCAGAGATCCGCGAGATGAGAGCGGGCAAGACCGAGCGGTAGAACTCGAGAAGCAGCTCGAAACGCTGTAGGAGGCCCCCTTCAGCTTCCTTTCTACCCGGTGGTGGCGCGATGGGAAAATTATCGGCCAACTACTGACCGTCGCAATGATTGCAGCAAGAACCTTGGCGGCAGCCCTGCGGACCTTCCAAGTGTCGTCCTCGTCATCCTCGTATCTGCAGAAAAGTCATTAACTCGCCGTAGACGGTCCTGGTTCGCGCAGGGACCAAGACTGACTCGTCTTCGAAGTCTTCGTCGTCCTCATCCTCGGCGTCCTCCATCTCCTCATCCTCGTCGCCGTCATCGTCGCCAGCGTAATTCTGCGGTGAAAAGCGTGAACGTTATGTTTTGTGGGACGACGCGCTGGTAGCACTGGCACATACTGGGTCGTAGGCGATAGACTTGACGGCGATGCTCGTGATCGAATTGATGAAGGGCGTAACCTCAGTGGGGCACTTGAGCAGTAAGCTCTCAAGCGTCTGGGCCGGCGATCCGATCGTCAGATCATAGTCACGATACGCGATACGCTTGAGATGACTCTACTCACTTGAAGCCCTATTTCGCGGTCCTCGTCCTCCGCGTCATCTGCACACGTCTTGAGAATAGCCGGCATGACGTCCTTGAGGACGGCTCCGGTCTTCTGCGGCGATGATTTAGAGATGGCGCCCACGAGCGAGACGTAGGCCCTCGAGACGTCGTGCAGTGTGCTCGAGGCCGAGAGTGTGGCGATGAGGGTCTTGGAGAGCGAGGTGAAGACCTCGGGTGATGAGGCAGTCACGAGAGCACCTGGCGGGGTTATTTGAATTAGAAAATCCTGCGAAAGTGGTTGGCAGATGAGTAGGCCACATACCGAGCGACGCGATAGCCTTCTTTTTCACGGCTGGCCGGCCGGTAGAGAGGAGGCCAACGAGCACGCGGAGCGCCTCGATCTGGACACCCGTCTGCTGAAGCACAAGAGGCTGGAAGCGGAAGAATATATCCGAGAGGATGTCGAGCGTCTCGAGTGTCTGCTGAGGAGGGAGTGAGGCCTGGTCGATCGATGACGCGTGGTGCGTCGAGTATCAGCGCGTGGGTGACTAGGTGGAAGGAGTGAGATGGTCGTCGAGTGGCAACTCACGGTATCGAGCTGGATGAGAAGCTTGGGGGGGAGCTTCTCTACAATCGTTCCGGCGACGGGCGAGTCGAGCGAGAAGCTCGAGGTGACGGTCTTGAGCGCTGTCGAGGCGAGAGCGAAGAGGGCGAGACGGTCAGCATCGCGTACCTCTGCAGACCGGCTAGCGACAATGCGTTGACGAACCGAGGCTGGCGACGTCCCGGAGCTGCTCATCCTTGCCAGCTCCACCGCTCGAGAGTATGATGAGCCGGTCGATGACCTTGGAGAGCTGATTCTTGCGAAGGCGAGGCGACAGAGACGAGAGCCTGCGGGTTCGGCGAGGGCCGGAGGAGAGCGAACGCGGATCACGGGGCACCCTAGGTCAGTAATGTGCGACGAATTGAGCTCTGGTAAACATCGGGGCGTGATCCTTCGCCCACAGAAACAGCTCTTGAGGGGGTAACATATCGAAATGTGGACAGTTGAAAAGAAAGAGACAGGACAGAGAGAGTGGGGGAGGGAGAAGGACAGACAGACTCACGCCTTGACGGCCGCATTCTTGACCTCGCCGTTGGTGTCCTCCATGAGCTTGAGGACCATCTCCATCGTCCTGATCTCGTTCACCTCGTCCATCTGGAATGAGGCCAGGGCCGTCTCTTTGGAGAGGTCCGTCAGGGCCATGAAGCTGGAGGAGCACGGGGTGGGAACGCGACATAAGCGTAGGGCCGGCTAGGCTACAAGGGATTTAGATAGGACACACCGAAGATCTGGGTCATCGCTCTGGGCTTTGTCGAGCAGCGACTGGATCTGAAAGTTGACCATGAAAATAACAGCAGGTGGTGGGTGGGTGAGGTGATGAAGGGGTGTTGGGAGATTCAAGATGAGGTCGTCGCGCTCGCGACCACTCTCCAGCAAGACAGCCAGCCCCGCATGGACCTGCCTCTCTCTCTGTGTCGACATCTCGATCTTGGCTATCAGCCTAGACGAGCCAGCCCCACTCGCTTTCAGAGACTGGCTACTTTCCCTTCAAACCCTCGTCTGGAGTTAGCGAACCGGGCACTCTCAGCTGTAACCTCACTCAAGTTCAACATCGTACAGCAGGTCGAGAAACACGCCATGCTGGCTGGTGCCCTGTCCACGTATTTCGCTATGAGCTACTTAGTCTCATGAAACAGGTTCACTTTCCATCCGATTTAGTGACTTTGCCGGGTCGAATGTCGAAATGATCAAATCAAAAACTCCGCTCCACACGTTGCTTGTCGCTCCGGCTCATATGAGGACGAGATCTCGCCGACCTCCTCTATTTTCCTATAAACCAGCATCTTCATCCCTTTCCCGATGCTCTTTTTTCCAGCTCTCTTACTTTTGCAGGCCTCATTTCGACCACGGTCGCCAGCCTCCAAGGCTGGCGACCCTTACAAGCTTCCCTCGATTTGAAACAACAACCTTTGCAAGACCTCAGCTGCTCCTTGCCAAAGGAGTGCGTCACGGTATCACCTGTTCGATCTATACTGTAACATTGGCTGATGAAAGATTTATCTCTCACTGGTTCCGTCGCCATCTTCGCCTATCTGTACACTTCGTCCTTTAGACGCCAGCATTTCCGACGTCCCAGCCATCCACAAGGCGTTCGAGGGATGCGGCAACTTCGGTAACATCATTTTCTCCAAGGGAGAGGTCTATTCCTTCAACAAGCCCCTGTGAGTTCCGGCTTCTGTGAAAGTGACTTTGATATACAGACAACGTCATCCGAATCAAGGTCTGACTGACCCTCGCTGCTCGAGCATGGATCCGCCTACGTTGTTCGTCCTCAGTCTTCTCATCACCACTCCCAAGAAAAGTTCTGACATGTCTCTGCTCCACAGGAGGACGTTTTTTACTCGAACGTCACCGTGAACATTTGTATGTCCCCTATCCTCAGATCAGATGGCCGCCCTCTGCAGCTGCTGATGGTCCTTTCTTCAAATGAAAAGTCTTTAACTCGTGCTACAAGTCAGCTGCCGAGGAGTGTATCGCCGTAAGTAGATCGAAAAGGACAAAATGAGCCCAGAAGGGGACATCATAGGGGCGTCCGGCCGTGGCTGGTTGCCCGCCTTCTTTCTACCTTCTCGCGGATGGTTCCTGACTCAATATAACATATATCTAACTTCTGAACTATCGAATTACCTGTATTGCTCAACCATGAAGGTCTGTCGTGTTCTAAACCGTGCGCGCCCCGATCTTGCCAGTGGTCACTGCACCCTGATTTTCAACATCTCATCACATCTTACAGACCGTCCTCATTAGCGATGTTAGGGGAATTAGCATGGGGAAAGAGAACGGGACCGTCGGCGAGCTCCATTGCCCCCCTCGGCCAATTGCAACATCTTCCACAAGGACATCCACGTCATGCCCGGCGGCAAGTCCAAGGACCTGAAGCCCGTCTTCGTAATAAGTCCCTGTGCCACCCTTGTGCCCATGCTGTTTCTATGTCTCCCGTGCAATCCCTGTAGCGTCTCGTTCTTCCGTTTACCTTATTGCTGATCCACCGCTGTCTCAATTTCAATTCACTCCCGCAGTGTGAGGGTCTGGTCGTTGAGTCCGGAGTTCCTTATATTTCGAGCTCAATCGAGGATCCAAAAACCAATATTGTAAAACATTTTCTTCCCTCGGGAGCCCATGACCCCATGACTGCGCTTGCCCCAAACTAGTTCTTTCGCTTGGTTTCGTTCCGCGACTCCTCCGTAGTGCTTCTTAATGATCTGCCTCTTCTCAATATCTTTTAGTGTGCAGATCCACCCGAGTACCCTTATGAAGAGTTCCACTTCTCTCTCGGCTCAAGCCATAAATTAGAATTGACTGTAGCCCAACGCTGCGTCTTGACGACCAACGGGGAAGCACATCGCTGCCTTCTTCGGACGACCCCGGCGGGGTTAAGTCTCTCTCGCGGTCACCTCTAACTACATCACCTGCTCTTCTCCCCCTCAAGACTCTCCCGACCATGGACGAAGACGTAGACCAAACTGTGGTCTCCTCAACGTTTCCGCCTCCTCCTCCCCACCACGCCAACTTCACGGCTCGCAACCTCGCCCTCCTCGCCCTCCTCCGTGAACGCGTCAGACCGACCGGAGAAGGCACCGACTCTGTTGCTTTGAGCAAGGGAAAGCAACGGGAGATTCTCGCCGATCAGGACGACTTGCCGGACTGGGATCTTGTCGCCGAGCTTACCCCTCCGAGAGTCGACTGGGTTGAGGAGAGCGGCGGATACGAGAGCTTTGGGGAATACTTTTTCGTGAGTCCCCAGCTGCCTGTCGGTTCTTGGGCGCCATCTCATCTCCCCACAAGCCAAGCTGAATATAGGGCTTCCCCTTCACAGGTACCAGCCAAGCGGCCCACGGTCGAGGGCTTCGGCGTCACGCGTCTCATGCCAGATGACCCGCCAGGTCCGTCGACGCGTCTCGCTCGCTCGCCCTCCCTCCTCAACCTTCGTTCACCATCTTATATAATCTTACTTGTCCACTTCACAGATCCCAAGGCCCACCTCCAGACTCTCCTACATACCCTTCTTCACACGTATCTCATCATGCTCAAAGCGCTTACCCGCCCACCGCCCTCGCCGCTAGCTTTCGAGCCCATCGCCAAGCCGTACGTCGACCGGATGGCCGAGGTCGGCGTCAACATGATGGCAGGCGTCAACGCACTAAGAGAGACTCAGGTGAGTGATAACCATAGTCATTGCAAATACTAGGCGTACATGGTCTCCAAGACAGCTGACGCGTCGACGCGCGCCTTCCCGCAGGCGCGCGCGACGCTGGAGATGATGCTCGAGGACCAGCTCAAGCGGCGACGGGAGGAGACAGCTGACGTAAAGAGGTGGGGACTTGCATAACACTGCTCTGTATCTCTCATGTACCTGCTTCAAGCTGATCATCCATGAGTGACAGGACGTGCGCCCGACTCGCCGAGACTCTCGCCTCGATCCGATCAGCCCAAGCTGTCGCTGCTGTCGCTCCGTCCGAGGCTGCCAGTAACGGATTATTTTCAGACGGCGAGGCAAAACAGCAGGTCCGTCGCTCGGTCCTCCGCAACCTGACACATCGGCGAGTTAGAAGCTGACGTTTCCACATCTAACTGTTGGCCAGGCCGTCACTACGCAAGCTGTCACGCGGCAAGCCTCAGCTGATGCGGTGGAGCGGCAACGAGAGCGAGAACGCGATTTGTTCCGGTTAGCCCACGAGATCTAATGGATCCGGCCTCGTGTCAGGGCGAGAGAGAGCCTGGGGGCGCACGCAACCGAATGGCTTTTGTAGCAAAACCTCGGATCATGCACCTACATGTGAGCCTGCTCGATAGTGCCTGATTTTTCGCAGAGTGCCTGCAGGATCGGGTGAGAAAGAGCTGTTGCTCGCCTTCATCTTCGTAATCACCCAGCTGAGAAAAGGCGAGCCGTGGATTCCGGAAGTCGGGGATCCACCAAGTCCGAGTCTTTCGTGCGTCAGTTGACAGCGCACCTTTAAAAGCCGGATTCCCCGTGAGTCGTCGAATGAAGGCGAGTGAAAATGGAGGACAGACGGCGCAGCAAGGTTCTCAGTGGCGCCTTCCTCAGGCTGCTTGCCATCCTGGAACTCCGCCCTTTTCACTCTCACTCAGCCCTTAACCTTCGGAATTTCGAAAGGAAAGTGAGAATATTGGAAGATCGAGCGCATACATCCAGCGTGATCTTCTCCCGAACGACGACGACGACCTCCCTCTTCCTCCTCCACCCCCACCCCAACCCTTCCCAGCATGCGGTCCACCCGTTCCCAGTGTTCCTCAGCTCTGTCTCACTCCGCACCGAAAAGCAACAGAACAACGTCCTCGCCCCTGTCTCCCGTTGACATCCAGCCCTCAACATCGTATTTTCCTTCTTCGAACCCCCTCATACCGCCTGGCCGAGTCTTGGATCCAGTTATCCTTAAGCAGGCGCCACTTGACAAGGGGGGTCCGCGCAGGCCGATGAACCGTAAGTCTCTGCTTGAAAGAGTAGAGCGACAGGCACACCAAGCTCACTCACTATTGTACCTATGCCCGTTTTTTCTCGCGCCTCCACTCCACTCTCAGCTTTCATGATTTTTGGCCGCTGGCGCAGGCTTGGGCTCAGGGATCGCAAACTCAACACC
Organism: Tausonia pullulans; assembly: GCA_951802195.1. Classification (NCBI taxonomy): domain Eukaryota; kingdom Fungi; phylum Basidiomycota; class Tremellomycetes; order Cystofilobasidiales; family Mrakiaceae; genus Tausonia; species Tausonia pullulans. Next base: position 527,901 of record OX637626.1, read on the forward strand.
CAGCAGCTTTCGGGCATCCTCTCGCACGAGTGGAAGTCGATGAACGAGGTGAACCAGCTGTCACAGCTCCTGACGACCCGCCGCGGGCGGACGGAGCTCGCCGACGTGACTTGCGCTCGCGCGCCTAAACTCCGCCGCTGACGCTTGACATTTTCACGTGTCGCTCGCTCGCGCCGCACCAGGAGACGAGGTTGTTCTGGTACGAGCAAGGAGCCATACTACAGATGGAGTTTAAGACTGCGAACCCCAACTACGTGTACACGGTGAGTTCGTCCTCTGCAGGCGATTGATTTGTCTGCCCTGAGCGCAACACAAACGCCTATCTCTCTTCATCAATCCTCTCGCAGAGAGGGCCCAAGGGTTCCCGCAACAAGCGTTTTCGTGGTTCACAGGGGGATTCCTCACAAAAGCAACCTTCGGGAGTCTCTACATTGGACGGCAAGTCGACGACGGCGGTGGCGGCGATCGCCCCTGCGGCCCCTCCCCCGATCTCCTCCTCGTCGGTGCTACTCTCGCCTTTTCTTCCACGCGGTTCACCAAACATCAGACAGCGCGACTTCACCCACTCCGACCTCTCTCACTTTCCTCTGGACCACGCTGGAGAGGGCGACAGTCATTCGTCGATCTCAGCGTTCGACCGCTTCAGCAGCAGCGCCAGCTCGACTCAATCCACCTCCTCAGCTTCCTCCCCTCTCCTTCGCCAGTTCACAAAGTCGACTAGCCTCTCCGAGCCGCATGGGAGCCATCTCCCTTGGTCAACGCCCCCTCCTCGTCCTTTCGTGCACTGCCTCCCTGTCCACCACCCTCACTCCGATATCCACGACTCGGTCTCAGCTGGACCCAGCCCGTCCACCTTCATTTGGGTGCCTCGTCAGAGCGCCGGCGAGCGACTCCTCTTGTCTCCGCCCGCTATGTACTTCTCGCAGTTCGACGGACCCTTGCAACAGGACCAGGTCTACATCCACTCTCAATCACCTCCCTTCCTGTCTACCTATGGTGACTGCCCCGGGTTCAGCTCGTCCACCAACGCGTTCTCAACTACTTCGTTCCCCTCCTCGTCCTCGGCTATCTACTCCGCTTTCCCCTCATCCTCATCGGCGGCTTCATCCTCAACACTCCTCCCACCTTCTCTCTCGGCGTGCTCCTCATCCTCATCTTCTTCGTCCTGGGCGTGTCCCGCCCTGCCGGCTACGCCTAGCTATTCTCCTTACGCGCAGCACGTCTCGCCTTTGCGCCCATCCTATCTTCCGGCGACGCCGCTCGAGACATGGATGACGATGGAGCAGGATCCGGCCAGGGCGGCCACTGGTCTCTGCCCTTGGGAGGAGGAGAGGCAGCAGGAGCCGTCTCGTCTCTTCGCCAACCAGCATCAGGAGGACCTCCATGTAGCCGGGAAGCAGCAACAACAGGAGGGACTGAATCACCACGTCGGAATGGCCGGGGAGCTCCAGACGTGGGCTGAACTCATGGAGATGAGCCAGGGGTGGATCTGGGAGGAGATCTCGGCGGAAAGTCATGGTCTCCACCTCCCCCCGAGGTAGCTTGGATCGCGTTGTGGCTTCCTTATTTTGTTTGTCAGTATTTCTGGGTTCCGGTCATCCTTGCGCTGTATCGATCTCGTTCCCCTTGATATCTCTCTCTATCCTTGTGTATGCCTCTCAGCTCTTCTTACCTTTCAGGGACTCGGCAGCTTCCTCCCACTTTCCACCCTGTCGCAACCTCTCTACTATTATCCCTCTATCTCACGCGCTCCTTTGACGACCCCACCTATCCTCATGTCCCCCCTCCTTGATTCGCCTCTATCCACTTCATCCATACCCCAATGAACACCTTTCTATTGAATTACTCGCGACTTCTACTACTTGCAGACATACGTCCACCCCTTGGGGCCCTCAATCTTGCCCTCCTGAATGCCCGTCAGATGGCTCCACAGCGCGCGGGCGACGGGGCCGAGTCCACCTTCGCCCGTCGGGATGGTGATGTCGGTGATGCCGGCCGAGTCTCCGTTGGCCGAAGGGAGACCGATGCGCTCGACGGGGCAGATGACTTCGGGGACAGACCAATGCGTGCGTCAGAAAAAAAGCGGGGGGGGGCAGCACGGGAGGAGAGCAGCCAGGGAGAGCAAGGGAGAGGAGACACCCACCCGCCGCGGTTCCTGCACCAAAGACCTCCCGGATCTTGCCCTCCTTGTCCCACCGCCTGAGATCCTCCACGCCGAACTCGCGCTCCTCGACCAGGAGGTCGACGCCGTTGTTCTCCTTGGTAAGCCCAGGAACCTTGCCGGAGCGGGCGAGCTCGAGGAGCGAGGCGCGCGTGACGCCGGGGAGGATCTCGCCATTGAGTGGGGGGGTGATGAGGTGGGTCTCTGCGTCCCATCGAAACGGACTGTCGTCAGCTCGACGCCAACAACAAGAGAGGAGGAGGAGAAAGGAGTCTCCGACGCACTGCCGTCCTCCGAGTCGGCATGAACAACAAACAAGTTCATCTGCCCGCACTCAGTGATCCTATCGCCCAAGCACCAGAGGTTCTGGTCGTAACCCTTCTGCTGGGCGATCTTCTGAGGGAGGAAGCAAGGCGCGTAGTTGAGCGCGAGCTTGTACTGGCCGGTTCCACCGGGCCAGGAGCGGACTGTTGGAGGAGCAGAGGGTGGGGGGTGAGTTAAGGGAGTTTGCAGAGGAGAGGGATGGAGTGGAGGACTGGGAGAGGAACAACGGACCGGCGTCGGTGGTGGCGAGGAGGGAGACGGGCTTGAAGCCCTGGGGGAAGAAGGGTCCAACGGGCGAACAGCTTGCAGGGTATGCGATGGTCAGTCGGATAAGGATGAGAAACAGACAGAGACAAGCACCCCTTGCTCACATGACATAGAGGAGGCAGTCTTCCGAGGCTCCAACGCCGAGCGTCGGGCGGGTGCCGATCATTGTCGGCCGGAGGTAAAGCGAGTAAGGCGGGGCCGGGATGAAGTCTTCGTTGACTTTGACGAGCGTGGCGATAAGCTCGATGAGCTTGTCGGCGTCGAAGGTCTAGAGAGGGAAGAGGAAGCGTCAGTGTGTGCACGATGAGGGGTGAAGTGGCAGGTCGACCACCCACAGGGAGGGCGACGCGCGCAGCGCTGGACTGCATGCGGGCTGATCATGGAATCATAGGGCGGAGGGGAAAGTCACGTCAGCGCCTTCCTTCTGATGACAGAGATATATCTGCTTCGAGGCGCACCCATGTTGCGGTCAGGCCGGAAGAGGACAGGCTCCTGGCCGTCGGTCTTGTAGGCCTTCATGCCTGAGAGCGCGAGAGAGGGCACAGCATGTCAGGGATATCCCACTTGCTCATGAGAATAAGCCTTCTTCCAAAAACTCACCCTCAAAGAGCGAAGGCGCGTAGTGAAAGACGGCAGAAGCGGGTGACTGATGTGAACCAAGGTCGGACGGTGGTCGAGTCAGACAGAGACAACGGCTGGACACACAGCCGACAACGAGCGCGGCCAGCCGCACGCACCAGGGAAAGAGGGCCATAAGGGACGATCTCGGGAGCGCCCCACCCGATGCCGGGGGTGTGCTTGATGAGGAGCATGTGGTCGGCCTGTTTTGAAAGCGGAGGGGTCAGCGCTCTCAGTCGTTGGTCGTCGGTTGTCAGTCATCGGGTGACCTCCGACGACAACGCGTGGGGACCGCCGACGAGTCGCGGGCACGCCGAGGAGAGGACCGACAAATTCAGCCCCCCAGACAAGCTTCTCAGGAAGGGTCGAAGGGTTCTCCTTCTTGGTGATAGTGAGCTTGGAGGGCTGATGAAGCACACCGGAGAGAGCAAAGGACACGCCGAGGCCGGAGACACGTCAGTCGAACCGTCAAACGTTGTACGCGCCTCGGGCGGCAGGAGTAGACTGACGTCGATGTCCTGCCAAGCGGCAGCCTTGGACGTTCCGTTCATGCTGGGTCGTCTCGAAGGGAGGAGAAAGAGGAGGGTTCGGGGTGGTGGGCTGAGGTTGCAAGCAAGATAAAGGCCCGCGCTCCTTTCTTTTGGACAGACGGACGCGCCCTTCGTCTCTCGCGGCCGCACTTGTCTAGGGCTGTGAGCCAAAGGCAGCGACGCCTCGCTCTCGTGGTGTCCCGGCGCTCTCTTGCTCTTGCTCGCTTCCTCCCCATCCGCCATCACCCATCCACCATACCATGTTCCGCCGCTCGCTCCTCTCCCTCGCTCGCCCAACAGCCGCCGCTGCCTCTTCCTCCCTCCTCCGGGCGCCGGCCGCGTTCTCCTTCTCGGCGGCTGCCGCTGCCGCCCGACCCGCCGTCGTCGTACCTTCGGCCCGGTTCCTCCACAAGATCTCGGCGACGCCCATCTCTCAGCTCAAGCATGACTGGGCTGACAAGGGCCCTATCGACTTTGAGGGTGTCTCCCAGCTCGTGGAGCAGAACGCGCCGGTCCGTCTGGTGTCGTAGTCTCGCTGCAAAAGGTGTCATCGGCTGACCTCTTCCTGACCTGTTTCCTTTCCCTTTCCCCTTTCCCGTCCTCCCCCCGCCCTTATCCTCCCCCCCTCTCAGGATGTGACGATCCTCGACGTCCGCGAGTACAACGAGATCGAGCAAGGCAAGATTCCCAATGCGCTCGGCCTTCCTCTCTCCGTCCTACCCGAGGCGATCAAGCTCCAACCTGAGGACTTTGAGCGGACGTACGGGTTCCGCAAGCCCAAGCGGGACGAGCGGGTCGTCGTGTACTGCCGGAGCGGGAAGAGGTCGCAGTCTGCGTTGGAGGCGATGATGGAGGGGGCGGAGGTGGACAACCGGTTCACCAAGTGGGTAGGAACAGACAGACGAAGGACGAGGTGGGCGATTGGGTCAGACCAGCTGACGCAAGCCTGCTTCCTCTCAGCGTCCGGAACTACACGGGGAGCTGGCTTGACTGGTCGTCCAAGTACCAGCCGAAGGAGGAGGAGGACGACGACAAGCAGTGGTGAGCTGGCGTTGGTGGAAAGAAATCGGAGGGAAACGAGGCATGACGTGCTCAAAGCAAGCCCGGCGAAAGGTGGAAGGGACGTCTGTCCATGAGCCAAGCCGGATGTGCTGTTGGATTCGGGGTGTAATATTGTGTTTCCGCGCTGGCCTGGCACTGAAGCGAAGAGATGCATGGGTTCACCGAGGCAAGAGCGCCAAGGAGAGGGCATGGGAGCGAACGACGAGATGGAACAGACATGAGATCCGTCCTGCAGTCGTTCGGACAACGCCGACCCATTGGGGCCCCGGCGACCACGGCCGCCGGGTCCTCTAAATGGTCTGTGGCTGTCCCTCTCAGCGCGACGCTGTGAGGCGAGGACGCGGTCTCTGAGTGCGCTGGGGGACGAGGCATGGAGGCACGCCCTGGCTGGGAGCAGGCGGGCGGCCGCCCTTGCTCCGACGTGAGTTGTCGATGGGATGAGCGGCGCCGAGGTGGCCGGCTCGGCGGGAGTGGGCCTGGGCGGACGGAAATCAAGAAAGAGCGCGTCCTCCTTCCTGACCTCGACCGACCGCCAGAGACCCGTCAACCCTCTCACCTCGCCCCCTTCCGTCCCCGTCCTCCCCCTCTCCCCCCTCCGACCGTACCGCCCGGCTTCATCCTGGTGAGTCTCTTTGCCGGCTGGTCCTCCGCGGCAGCCACGGCGCCTTGCACGCTGTGGTCGCCCGACCTCGATGCTGGCACGCACCCACTGCGACCTCCCCTCTTGCTCGCTGGCTCCTGCTCTCTCTCTTGCTCGGCCGGGCTGGGCGCGTTTCCTCCCCTGCCTGCGAGCGAGCGCCAGCAAGGGCCATTGCGGCCCGCGAGATGCTCCGTGCTGGTGCTGACTTTGGCTGCTTCTGCCACCTTCCTGCTCCCCTGCTCGCCCACCCCCCGCCCCTCTGCGCCTCCTCGACCTCGTGGCCACCTCGCTCTCTTCGACCCCGCAGCAGCCGTCCTCTCTCATAGTCCCGTCCCCGTCCCCTCCCTCGGTCGGCTCCCCTCGCTAGGTTCCTCAACGGACCCCCCCCCCCTAGACTGCAACCAGCTTCTTTCGCGCCCACCGGACGCTCGTCGCACTCCTTTCTGTCCTGCTCGTTACCCCGCAAGCTCGCCGCTCGCCCGCCTCCTCGGTCCCCGCCCTCGCGTTTGCCAGCCCGCTCCTCGCGCTTTCACTCAGGGGTCGCCGCCCTCCCTTTTTCGCTCGCCTCGCTCCCCCTGGTCAGCTTCCCTAGCGGCAAGAAGGACCAGCTTCATCTTCCTTCCTTTTCTCCCCCCTTCGGTGTCCCCAGTCGTGCGTGAGTCCCTCTTCTCTCGGCCCTCGGCTTTTCTCCGTCCGTCCTTCGGTCCGCGGCCGGCCCCAAACGTTCCATTCCCTCGTCGCGGCGAGCCTTCCCCACAGAAGCCAGCGAGCGTCGTCGGTCGCGCTTCGCCTCCACCCCGTCGCCCGTCCTGCGCTCGCTGGCACGTCTACACGGCGGGCGGGCTCCTCAGCAGCGAGGGCACGACGGTGCCTCCGTGGGCCTGTGGATCCGCGTTGTCTCCCGCCCCTCCGTCCCTTGTTTCGTAGGTCGATCCGACTCGCTGACGCCCGACGCGCTTGCCTTGCGATGCTCCCTCCGCTCTCTCCTCGCTCGCTTCTGCTCCCCTCCCAGTCCGGCGCTCTTCTGCCCGTTCCACCCCGGACCTTGCCTCTGTTCGCTTTCCTCGATCTCCGCTTGCTACGCACTCTTTTCGTACGCTCGAGACTCTTCTTCCTGACATCTGACATCCCCTCTCGTGAGTCACGTTCTCGCTCGTCTTTGTCCTATCCCCACTCTGGGCCCGTCCCGGCGGGCGGGCGGGGGGGGGGGGACGAGATTCGGGTCAGTCACGACCGGATCGATCTCGCTGACGACGTTGCTTCCCATCTCCCTGACCCCCCTCAAATCATCGCTGCCCACTGAACTCCTCATCGTCTTCTCCCGCTGTCGTCTTCTTTCCTTGCTATGTTCCGGCCCTTGTTCTCGCCCTCCGCCTCACATTCCCCGCCGCCTCCCCCTGGCTGCTCCAAAACCCCTGGCTGCCTTCGTCCCCTGGTTCATCCAGCATGCTCGTCCTCGACCGCTCCCAGTCCCACCTCCCTTCACTGTCGACGTCTTCCTCCGCTCCGCGCCCTTCGCACACCCAGCAGCGGCCTTCCATGACCAAGAGCGAGTCGTTCGATGTTCCTTCGCGCGCGCGGTCGACGCCGCCCGTCCTGGGGCCTGCGAACCAGAATCAGCCGCAGCAGCTCCACCACCCCCATCAGCAGCCGGCTCAGCAACACCACAACCACCATAACCATCAGAATCACCAAAACCAACCCCCGCAACAGCAGCAACATCAGTATTCTCCGTCGGCAGGCCTGTCCTTCCAGCAGCCAGGCATGAGCCCTCAGCAGCTGCAGTGGATGCACCACCACCAGCAGCAAACCGGTTGGAACCCCGCTGCAGGCTTCTATGGAGCGCCGTTTGGGCCTCAGCAGCAGCACCAGATGTACCAGCAGCAACAGCAGAACCTCCAGGCTTGGGCGGCTGCCTATCAACAGACGGTGAGTTCTTTCTTTTGCACGCACGAAGAGAGGATGGGCGGACGGAGGCAACACACGTTCGTCTGTGAGACGCTTGTGTCCGTGTCGGTGCCACACGAAGAACGCATGCACGCCATCTCTCCTCTGTCTGTCTGTCTGTCTGTGTCTGTCTGTGTCTGCCTGTCTCTCTTTCTTCTTTCTCTTTCTCTCTTTCCTCGTGTGGTGTTTTCAGCTTAGTGTTTGCCTAAGATGAGGGGCTGATACGTTGATTCCCTCATTCCGGCTGCTGTTAGATGATGACGAGCGGCGCTGGAGGATCCCCGCTCGCGCCCTTCCCGGGTCAGTTTGGCGGAGGCAGCCAGCTCCAACGGCCTCCACCCCACATCGATTCTCATCGCCGACGGACCTCGTCAGGCCCGACCCCTCAGCAGACGACGCACGAGGTCTCGTACTTCCCCTCGTCGTCTTCGTCGGCGCACCTGCATCACCGTCCCTCTCCCTCTTTCACACACCATCACTCGTTTTCGGGTCAGCAGCCGGCTCATGCCACTGCTCCCTGGCCCTCGACGCCGACGAACCAATCGACACCAGTGTCATCCGCCCCGTCTTCGGAGACGGCGTCGACCGCCCCGGCCGCGGGAGGGTTCCACCCGTATCGCCGGCCAGACCGGAGAGTGACGAGCGGGAGCTCGAGCAGCCTTCGCGATGCCCAACCGGCGTCGTCGGTGCCTGCCGATATCGTCCCACCGACGCGACCGTACGCGAGACATGAGGCCCAGCGATCCGACACGAGCGTCGCGTCGGTCTCGTCGTCGAGTGGTGCCAAGCGGAGGGACCAGCAGCATGGAAGGTCTGACTCGCTTGCTCCGCCGCAGCACGGCCGCTCTGCCGCTGCTGGGACCGGGACCTCCCCGACGCGAGCAGCGTCCACCGACCACGCCAGGGCCGCGTCTCTCTCATCGTCCGCTGGTAACTCGTCTGGCGGCGGATCCATTTCGTCCCTCGGCGCCGTCGTGGGCAACACTACCAAACCTTCGCCGGCTCCGGCACCGGCTGCGCCCCCTGGCGCAGCATCCTCGCCTTCCCACTCGGCTTCGTCCTCCACCAGCACCCCTGCTGGAGCCTCCGCCACGACATCGGCGGCCGGTCCTTCCCCTCTTTCCCAGCGCCAGCCGGTGGCCAGCGAGCCGGCGGCGCTCTCCCCCTCACCGGTCCCTGCAGCTGCCGCGCAGGCTCCGACGCCGACGATGGTCAAAAGCGGTGGCCTCATGGGTCGTCTCAAGGGCAAACTCGGCAACAGCACCGATGACTCTTCGTCCTCTAAAAAGAAAGCGGCCACTGCCTCCGCCTCCGGTCCCTCCCACCCTTCCTCCTCCTCCCGCTCCTCCACCCCGACCCCTCGGGCCATCTCCTCCCCCACCCCCTCCCCTTCGACCACCTCCTCCCGGCCTCAAACCCCAACCTTTACCTCCACCCCCGTCGCCAATTCCGACGACGCCTCCACTCGGACGACCAGCGGTGCGCCCAAGCGGTCCCGCTCGCTCTTCAACATGAAGAACGCCTCCACGGACAACATCTCGATTGCCTCTGCGGCGTCGAGCGCTTCGATGATGATAAGAAAGATCGGATCGTTTGGCAAGCTTGCGAAGCGGAACAGGTTGGGCCCCTCCCTTCTTACTCTCTCCTTCCGATCGCGCCTTGCAGCTGGCTGACCTCTCTCGTCTCCTGCGGTAGTCTCGCCGGCATCTCCAACATTTTCAAAGACAAGGACCGCAAGGGCGAATCTCAAGACGACGGGGTCCTTGGCAGCGACTCGACCAAGAAAAAATCCGGCAAGCTCTCCGGCTTCCGCTCCCGCAAGGCCGAGATTGCCTCGCCCTCCATCACGCATTTCGCCGCCGAGCAAGACCGGAACCAGTACGATGAGAATCGGCCTGTGACGGGGCTGTCGCCGGCCGCCAAGCTGGCGAGGCAGCACACGCTGAGGGCCAAGGCGGAGGAGAAAGAGGCGGCCCAGAGACAGTCGATGGTTGTCGAGGAGGATGCAGCGGCTGCAGCAAGGAGTGAACGGAGGCCGAGCATCGAGGTGCCGGATACTTGGGCGAGGAGTACGGTCAATTCGCGCGCGGGCATCCATGGTGGTGCAGCTGGTGCGACCGCTGGTGGACGCATCAGCGAGGACAGCCTTCTCGAAAGCGAGGATGATGGTGAGATAGGGTACGCCGGGAAGTACCACCACCAAGGGGGTGAGACCCTGGACGATGACGACGACGACGAGGAGCTCGCCCATCGGATAGCTCACATTGGGTTTGGAGCAGGTCAGGAGGAGGAGTACGAGCGATGGGGGGATGTCGCTCCTCCTCCGGCACCTGTGACTCCCGTCCGGGGCATCCTCAAGCAGACATCGTCGTACGGACCTCCGACCCTCCCTCCGTCGCTCCTCGATTGTGATGGGGCAGAAGAAGATCCGCTCGTCGGTCCCGAGCCGGTCTGGAATCGGATGCGGTCCAACTCCACCGACCAGCACGGCAATACGGGCAATGGTGGCTATCTTGCTTCGCCTGGCGGACTCACTCGCATCCCTTCGCCGGACCCGGACCACATCGACGGCCTTCACCACAATCACCCTCAACGGACCGCTCCTCACTCTCCTCCCATCGATGCCGCCGTCGGGGACGCCTACGACCCCTTCTCGCCTAACTTCTCCCCCTTCGACCAATCCGCCAATACTAACTTCAACGCGGAGAAACGACTCTCCTTCCCTTACTCCAACCCTGCCGCCAACGCCTCGGCCCCCTCGCTCTCCCAGCGACCCACCGCCGGCCGATCGACAAACCGGAATGTGACGGGATCCTTCGCGCCGCGGAAAACGCTTGTCTGGGCGCCCAATTGTGCGGTCTACCATACTTTCCATGGCAGCGAGTACGATCGGAGGAGCGAGCCGGCAACGTGCAATCGGCTCACTCCCCAGCTTGCGTCGGAAATCAAGGCAGTGAGTTGTTGAACAGCGAGCCCTGAATCGCAACTCGTGAGATTGACTTTCAATCTTGCTTTTGCGCACCCTATAGTTCCTCAACCAGTACAAGCTCGAGGAGATGGAGGTCCACCCGGCCTCGCATGCCTACACCCAGTTTTTCACCTGAACCGCCAGTCCCCTCTTTCCTACCCTATGCATTCCTCTTCCTCTGTGTCCTCTCTCTCGTCCCTCTCCCATGTTTCCAATCAGCCTGTACCCTGCCAGCCCCCCCTCTCCCCCTCCCTTCCCCCTCCCTCCCCCCTCTCCTCCTGTTCCGTTCTTTTACATGTCCTCTCTTCTCTTCTCATCTCATTCACTCACCTCACGCTTCACCTGCCCCTGACCTCATTCTTACTCAGCATGCTCCCACCTTTTGCTTCTCCTTCCCTCTCTCCGTTCCCATTCAAACCCACCTTAAACTCACTTGGACACACTCCTCCTCGGACATGATCACACCAAAACCATTCATACTGCCATTTGCCCAAATCTCTCCCATTCCTGCTCGCTCGCTCGCTCGCTGGCTCGTTCGTTCGTTCGTCCCCTCCAATGCCCTTCTTGTCCATCTGCACCGCTTGTTTCTCTTATCGATTTTGTCCCCATCAAGTTCAAGCTCGTTGTTGCTCATGCATGCATGGACCTGTCTCGCTTCTCCCTAGGAGTCACTCTCCTCTTTATGGAGAGAGCCCCCCCCCCCCCCACGTTCCCGTCAGCTGGAGCGAGCCCCCGCCGCCGTCATCAGCTTCGAGCGTCTGTCCCCTCGCTCCTTCGCTCGTGCAGCGGAGAGAGAGCGCCAACCGGTCGACAGGCTGAGCCCGCAGTCGATCGGAGTCTAAGCATGCGCAGGCGTACGCCCGCCTGCGGACCCCTCCCGCAAGCATGGTTGCAAAGCACAGCATGTTCCTCGTGCACCCACCATCCGCCTCTCACTCAACCCCCCCCCCCCCCCTGCCTATCTCGGGCATTGGCCGACGACGTCATCCATCCGTCCACCACCCTGTTTTCGCGCGCGTCACTCTCTCCTTCCCCCTCCCCCCCCCCCCCCCCCCTAAACAACCGGCCTAAGGATGAAGCGCGGGCAAGGGGTTTCCGAGATGGGTCCATGGAGGGGCGAGTTCCTCGGTGGATGGCAAAGCTTGATGGAGATGACGTTGCCGCAACGGGCGAGGCGGCATGCATGATGGTCGGTCCGTTGGTCGGTCTCGCGCCAGCGTTGTCTTGGCCGGTCTGGTCTCCTCCTCAGCGCGAAGGGACGTATTTATAACACGAATGAGCTGCGTGGGGAGGGGGGGGGGGGGCTGGAACGGTTCTCTCCGAGCGGCGTAGAGCGGCGTAGAGCGGCCTGGTAGGGGACGACGGGTTGCGAGTCGACCCTCGGCCGGTGCTTGCGCAACGTCGTTCCGTGAGCAGTTCGACGCATTCCGTCTGTTCGGGGCTGTAGATGGGGATAGAGTCAGGGCTGAGAGGTCAGGAGAAGGAAGACGGACGGGCAGAGGGAACAGCTGGATTGACAGCAGACTGACCGACCCAGCCCTAGACGGCAAAGAGGGAGAAGGGGGGGGGGGGGGGGGGCGGAGAGGGAGTCAAACTGTTCGGTCTTGGAACACAAACGCCTATAGACCAATGTACTGGCGGAAAGAGTCTAGGATCAGTCTCCTTCCTTGTGACACTCCCAGATCACGAGTGAATGAGGGAGAGAGCTTACGTTCGAATGAGGGGGTCGGTCTGTCAACGCGGCGGGGGTCGGTCTGTCAACGCGGCGGAGGTCGGCCTCAAGCGAATGCTTGGCGGTGGCCATCTGTTGCGCCTGAAACCTGTCCTTCCTCTCCTAAAGCGAAGCAGAGGCCAAGGTTTGCTGAGGAACCCTCCTAGCTCAGCCACTCGGCTCCGAAGTGACAGCAGCGGCCAGCCTTTTGTCCCCCTCCGTCCTCCTAGCCGTCGTCACCGCCGCGGCCTCCTCCCAGCGCGCGAGGTCCAGCTCGTCCGACTCGCGGTAGCCCTTGCAGACGATGGCGCGGAGTATCTGGCCGCCCGAACTGAGGCGCAGCGTTCGAAGGAAGAAGGGAGGGAGATCACGTGGGATCGGGGGGACAGCATGGCGCTGCGAGGCGAGAAAGAGAGAGCGGCACGTCGACGCGTCGAGAGAGCCAATCTGTTAGCCCACATTCCGTGTACCCGTAGGGCAAGTAGGAAGGAGGTGGAAGGAATGCTACTTGACGACTCACCCCAACGATTTCGAGCTCCCCCATTGCCATCCACATCGTGCCCTCGCTGTGATCATGAATAGCGCCGTAAGGAGGCTCGAAGCAGAGCGAAGGATCGACCCATAGCCCCCGAGCGCCGTCATGGGCTACGAGAAGGAGAAGTCCGGCCTCGTCATGGTAGTAGACAAGCCTGAGGGACCGTCGGAAGGGAAGTGGGCCAGGGAAGGAGGTCAGCATGCGTTGCGATGGAGACATGCCCACCCGTCTGCTTGCAACCGACCTGCCGGCAACGCGAATCTTGGTCCCCGAGGGCAAGGGCTCGGCGGTCAGGGAGCCGATGGAGCGGACATGGGCGGGCAAGGGCTTGTTGGAGGTAGCCTCGACGAAGGCGCGTTTCGACATGGCGGCTGAACGGAGCGAAGCCGGTGGTTGCGCGTGTCCGCTGTCCCGTCCGCGCTGGCCACTCGACGTGCCACGCATGCTCCGTTCCTCCTTCCGGGCTCTCAGGGGTTTCGGAAGCGTCGGAGCACGCGGGCACGGAGTGTTTCACTGTGCCCTGGCTCGCGGATGCCACCAGCTCAGATACAGGAAGGAAGGAGCAAGCAGGACGACGATGTGACGCAACGAGGACCATGGCTATCTCGCTCGTGAAAAAAGGGTGGCAGCAAGAGACAGCTAGGCAGGCTGACGCGGTGTGTCGTCACCAACAGCGTCCGAACGAGGAGCGCTTTCGGCCAGAGAGGCTGTCAGTCGACCGCCCCCGTGCTGAGCCCCTCTCGCCAGGACGTCCACGCAGCCGGCCGGCGGCTTCGCCTTCCTCCTCGCCCTTTTCCTTCCTGCACATCGACCCCATCACCCACCTCCCAACCGCTCCAGCCGTCGTCTTCTCTCCCGCGTTTTTCGCTCGCCTCGCCCCGGCCCGGCTCGTTCTCACCCCTCCATCGATCCGGGCAGCGCCTCCCCTTTCCACGGTCCCGTTCCTTCGGCCCCGAGTGCTTCCTCCTTCCCAACCCCTTCGTGCGTCGGCAGTCCGTGGTGGCCTCTGTCCTCCTTCACCTGTATTGACTCGGAGTCTCCCGGCCTTTTTCCTCTCTCTTGTCCCCCTTCGCCGCCACCAACCTCATCGCCCTTGTCCCCTTCGTTCCTCTCAGCCATGTCCGCCGCTGCTGCCTCTTCGACGACGCATGCCCTGGCGTCGTCGTCCGCCGCTGCTGCCTCAAGTTCGAGGGCCGTCACCTCAGCAGCTGCGGCCTCCTCCTCAGCTGCCCCAACGTCGGCAGCAGCAGTCGCGTCGTCGATCGCGGCGGGGACGTCCTCGTCGGTCGCCGTTGTCCAGCTATCTTCGTCCGCACCGGCTGTCCTCGCCGTCGCCTCGTCGTCCTCGGCAGTTCCTCTCGCCTCGTCGTCAACCGTCTCGCGGGCGTCAGCCTCCCTGGGAGCAGCATCGGCGATCCCCTCTACACCCTCGGCTCAGGGGACGGCGGCCTCGACGACAAGCCTCTCGGCAGGCGCTATCGGCGGCATCGTCGGCGGTGTCGTCGGCGCGCTCGCGTTGGCATTCCTCGTCTGGACGCTCTGGAAGTGGATCCTAGGACGGCGTTACCGTCGCGATTTCCCCCTCCCGTGAGCAGCAGTGTTTCTCTCTCCTTTCAATCCTTCGCCGGCTCTCTCGGAGTGGTCATCGGCCCCTCAACGCTCGGAAGCGTGAGGCGAGCGCACGCCTTCCCCCACGCGTTGTGCTCCTACTTGCCGAGCGCCGCCACCGCCGCCACCGCCTCCATTATCTTCTGTTTCTCTCATTCTAATCCGTTGCTGATGTGTTTGTCATATGCATCCTTTCCTAGCCCTCCTCGCTCAATGAGCAATGGCCCTGGAACGGCCACCTTGACGGCGGCACGACGAGCCTCGATGTACACCCGCCGTTCGTGTCCCCCGTGAACCCCGTAAACCCCGGGACTCGCCATGTTCATCATGTCTGACTGTTGTCTTTTTTTTTCTCTTCTTCCTTTTCGCTTTTCTGCAGAGATGGCCACATCGCCAGCTTCGCCCCAGATGGGCTACTTTGCGACCTCCCCTGTCCAGCAGTACTCCTCGCACTTCTCCTCCCATCCATCGCTCTCGCACCCACCCTCGTCCGAATCCCTCCCTCCGCTCCTCGGCGGCCGAAGCGCCTCCTCCTCGACCAACAGTGGCGTTGAACCTTCACCCACAGGAACCTCGCCCTCAGACTCACCCGAGATCCGGCCAGCCGATGACTTGATGGTGGCCTCTCTCCCGGTGAACCTTTCTGTCGGCCTCGAGCCCTCCCTTTCGGCCTCGTCCCCCCCTGGGTCGACGTCGTCCCACTCGTCCGGCTCCCAGCAGCAGCACTGCGTCGTCCCCCCTCATCAGCCGCTCCGGCCCTCGCCCCTTGTCATCAACACGCACAGCCAACACCATCAGCACTCGAGCCACCACCAGCGTCGAGCCTCGCGGCAGTCCATACCGTCCCTCTCGACGTCGCGGTCCTTCAACGGGCGGGACCATCCTGCACTTCGGTCAGGCGTTCCCCATGCCGGAAGGGGCGTCCATCTTCAGATGCCTACTCCTCTCGCGGGCGGATTCGGCGCCATCTCGCACTCGCAGACAAGTCCAATGCTCTCCCCGGGGGCACCGCGGTCCTCTCGTCCTGGGGCTGGCAACGCTGGGGGCCACGAATGGGGGGTTGAGACTGGCGACGATCATGGTCTCTTCCGCTCACCCCGAGACTCGAGTCGAAGCAGTCGGGGTCACTCGCAACATTCCTCCATCAGGGAATAATTATCCTCCGTTCCTTTTCGCATGAGCAGGTTCCTCCTCTCCTCCTCTCCTCCTCCACTCACCCCTTCTTCCGCATACACTTCACTCCACTTTCCAGTCTCCTTCGCATCATCACGTCTCCGTTTGTGCCCCTTCTCTCTCGTTCCCCTGTCCCGCTCGCATACTCTCTCCCTGCCCTCTTTCTATAAACCCGCTTCATCCACGCCTACCTTGCCTGCCCTTGCGCCCACCCCAGTCCTTCCTTTTTACTCAGGCTATCCCTCCTCCTACGTATCTACTCGTTAGCTATTATGGACACAAATCAGACACCTACCTATTTCTTGAAACGGACTTTCTCTTACCATTCATTCAAGGGACTCTATTACCCTTCTCAGTAATGCATGCGCGCTCTTTCCCCCTTCATTCGTCCATGTCTATTTTCTGCGATCGATTGATGTATCCCCATCCCATCCTTCCATCAAAGCCTCGCCTTCGTCGTCCCCATCATCATCTCCTCGAAGATTCGCACCCCCTCCTTCCCCAGCGCTGTCGCACACGCCACCCCGACGGCTCCGACGCTGAGGAACCGAGCGACGCTCGAGACGTCCTTGGCTCCGCCGATGCCGACGACTTGGATCTGCTGGACGTGGGCGTGAGGGGAGGCGGCGAGGAGGCTCGTGAAGCGGCGGACGTTGCTGCTCGTCGGTTATGTCTCGGTCAGCGATTGGACCAAAGAGAAGCGAACGGGAGAAGGAACGAGGGAGAGGGGTTTGGGGAAGGGGTTTAAGTCAGGACGAACGAACCCTAGGGCGATAGCATGCAGTCCCTCGCCCGCCATGCCCGCAAACTTATCCTTCTCCAACCCCCCACCGGCCACCTCCCTCTCGAACCCTAGCGCCCCTCCTAGTGTGTTGCAGCACGCGAGATACCGAACCTTCCGTTGCTGATCCCCCTTCAGGCTCTCCAAGAACGCCAGCATCTCCCCGAACTGCCCGACATGCACAAACGGCGGGAGCTTCAGCCCCAGAGTGACACCCTCTGGGAGGGCAGAGAGCAAGGGGCCAAGGAGGGTAGGGAGAGAGGAGAGTGGAGAGTAGAAGGGTGGCGGGGTGGACAGATTCGGGCACGAGGCGTTGATCTCGAGAGCGAGGCGAGAAGGCATGGAGGGCGACGATGAAGCGTAGTCGCCGAGAGCCGAAAGGACGAGGTCGGCCATCTTGGCGAGCTCGGGGCCGGAGTCGGAGGAAATGGCTTGTGTCCAGTACAGAGGGTCAGCCAGGGGAGCGATCTTCAGCGGGACGCAAGACAAGAAGTCCCTCACAGATGATGAACGGCTTGCGCGACGTCGGGTTCTCCGAAAGGATCGTCCGCACAGCGTCGATGTAGTATGCCAGCGGATGCGGGCTGAGTCCATACGTGTTCAGAGAGGACCCATTGGGGAGGAAGGTGTGCTGTGGCAGAAAAGCGGTCAGTTTGCGACGGAAGAGAAGTGCGACTACACGATCTCGACGCACACCATGAATCGACGCGTCCTGCGGATAGCCCTCGAGCGTCGCCGTCCGCGTCGTTACGGCGCCCGTATAAGGAGAGGTGTAAAGCTCGCGGAGCTGGGCGATCTCGCTAACCCAGGGGTTGGCGGAGGGAAAGACCGGAGTTTGCAGCTCGACTGAGCCGAGGAGGATGGGGGCCATGAAGAGAGAGCGAGGTGAGCCGGAGGAGGGGGTTGGCGAACGAGAGGGGCAGGAGGACGGTCTCAAGCCGTTAAAATGAGTGGTTTTAAGGCAATAGCAAGATAAGGAGGCGTCAGAACAGCCCGGAGGAGGTGGTTGTTAGACGATAAGGATGTGGGAGAAAGAAACGAACGGAGAAGACCGACTCGGCCGAAGGGACGACGCACCCGCCCTCTCTCACTCTCGCCTTCGCACACAAAACTCGCCGTTGGCGAAGCTCCCCCCGACAGGCTTCCACGATGGGCCCTGGATAATTTCACGCTTGCCCTCGCCAAAGACTTTGAGCCGCCGGGTGGTCTGTCAGTCGAGCTCAAGCTCCGAAGCCCGCTCGTTCCCTCCTTGGCTCGAGCCGGCCTCTCCATGGCCGTTACTGCTCCTTCAGCCCGAGCCTCTGCAACGATGGCATCCTCGACTTGCTCTGTCGACACTCGAATTCCTGCCGGGCTGTTCGCGGAACAAGAAGCTCAAATTCGACGGTCGAGATTGACAGATCGCTGAGCACGTCTTGAGGCGGCGTGGCGCTGGTCGTGGCCGTGCATGGGGCTGATGATGAGGACCACGAGATCATGGTCTCATATGCAAGACCCCAGGAGAGACAGATTCACTTATGACTCATCCACACGTCCAGCAGAAGGCAGCGCAAGGGCCGTCTACGGGAGGCGGCGCCTTCTGAGTCTTGGCTGGTCGGAATCGAGAGCTGGGCATCGGTGTGGAAATAGAGAAGAGTGCGGGGGAATGAAGGTTGCTGAAAGTGATGGGTTGGAAGAGACGACCCCGGGATGACATGGGCTAGAGCGTTGGTGGTAATGAGAAAGGAGGAATGGAACGGGTCGCGGCCCTTGACGTGTTTGACCTGTCACTGGCTGGCCTGTCAAACGAGATCGACCAAGGAGCCTCACGCAGACAGCTTCCAAGTTCTTGTCGCTACGTAGCGACATGATTTCTTAGTTCCGGAGCCACATCTCAAACCCGTACTTGACGCCCTTCTCCTCCTTCCTCTCCTCAACATCAAAGCCGACCCAAGCAACTAGCTCCTCGTGGCTCGCCTTGCGCCAAGTGACTCTTCCGTCCGGATTCTTCAACTCCCGAAACTCGTGCAGAAAGGCGTCACACTCGAAGACCGGGGCCTCGATCCGCGTGAGGAGAATCCGGTCGACGACGGACGACGACGACAACGACGCCGCATCCTCCGAAAGAGCCTGGTTGTAGAGCTGAGAGCCGCCGATGAGGAACGCCCGACTGGGCGAGGGTGGGAGCGCATCGATGGCTGAGGACAGAGAGGAGTGGAGGGAAGTGTCGAGGGAGGTGGACCTTGCCAGACAGCGAGAAAGAACGTCAGAACAAATAGGTCGCGGAACGTGCGAGTCCGCATTCCGCATCGTGCGCTTCAACTGGACATGTCGACTTGCTTAATCGCCCGCACTCACACGCCGTCGACCGATCCCGACCGCGAGATGACGAGGTTCTTGCGGCCCTTGAGAGGTCGGAATTTGGGCGGGATGGACTCCCACGTCTTGCGACCCATCACGACCGCGTTCGGGTGCTCGGTCGAGGCCGACCCGGTGGTCACTGTGGGAAGGCACACTCAGCCCCTACCTCCTAGTACAAGACATATGAATGTAATGCTGACCTCGGGCAAAGTACTTCATCTCTTCGGGGAGGCGCCAGGGAAGGCCGCCGTTGAGGCCAATCCCGTTCGAGGCTGTAGCCGCGACGATGATGGTGAGGGAGCGAGATGAAGATGAGGACGACATTGAGGAAGATTCCCTGGGGGGCGACCTCTAGCGTGCGCTGGTGGGTGGCAGAGAGATCGAAAGAGCTGGTGGCGGTTGCAGAGAAGAGAAGGACGACGCGTCAAAGTCAGGACGCGTCGCTCAGCGGTTCCCCGGTTCCCCTCGCATTCGTGCGAACGCGGCGGCGTGATCCCCAAATCACCATCACCCGCTCCCATCACCTCAGACTCTCGACAATCTTACAGCTTCACCCGAGTGGGATGCCGTTACCGACAATGATCTACACCCGTCGCCTCCTCCTTACCTGCCCTAAAGTGGCCAAAGAGGCAGTGACGGAAAATGACACTGTAGCAACTCACCGGGTACGTCACGTCGTATGGCCTCACATCCTAAACCATGTTGGTCCTTCTCCGATGCTCTGAACGCCGTAACCGACCATTCACCCCCGGCTAAACCAATAACAGTGATTCACGCGTGGATTTGCTCCTGAGATATCAACGCTAGGCTCCGTGAACCCCTCCCCTCCTGTTCAGATAACTTCCATCTGCTCTCCGTCCAGGATCAATCCTCAAGGTCCGTGCAGTCAAGCTGCCATGAACCACTTCCAAATGGTATCGCTGACCAGTGCTCGGTCAGCTTTTTTGATCTCGCGCTTCCTGTTTCCCCTTTCAGGTACGCGTCCTTCGCTCTCTCCTCGGATGACACAAGCACAAGTCGCCGCAGACATTGCTATCACATTCTCAACTTGTCCCCCAGTCATGCGCGGACGTCTTTATCCCAAGCAACCCCACGTTATTTGATATGCATTCGGGACTTCAAGGCTACCGAACACGCCCAACGCATATCAGACGCGGAGATCATCCGCCGCCTGGCTTCGTCTTGATAGTCCAGTCAACTTGCTTGGATTGCAAGCGACGTGCCAAGGCAACCTCAAGCCAGAGACCCATCGGGAACGGTTTAAATGTGAGTAAACTATGCGGTTAGTCTAGTTGTGCACGGAAGAGCCAAAAAGGTCGGTTCGTGTTGGCTCTGACCTGCAGCATCGATTCGCCTAGTCGGCAGGGGGCAGCAGCAGCTCCAGCAAGACGTCAACACCCACACGTTTCTCATCTACGATTGCTCGCACTGCGACTCGCCGTCGTTCCAACGTCCTTGAATCACTCACGATCAAATCCCTGGCTAGCGATCGTCTGCCACCGCTTGTCGACATCGGCTCCACCCCCCGGAGTCCCCGAACGCTCTTGCGCAGGCATCACGACACCATCGACCAGGACGCCAAAGACGACGTCATATTTTATGGTCTGCAGATTTCAAGAAAGGCCGCTATTACTGTGGGGCAGGACTCGAGCTGCGCCTGGTCGAGCGCCTGACAGCGGAAGAAAGCGGTTGACCGACACCTCGGGTTGATACCTTGCGGGACTGGCACCTTCATCTGGGCGCCGGATCGCCTTTGTCGTGATGTTGAGTTCGCGGTGTCAGAGGATCGAGAGCGCATAGGACCTGTGCTCCTCTCGATGGTTTCCTTTACGACATCACCAAGCCCGCTCGACGGTCATTCATCAATGTATTGGCGGAGGCGCATCGCCGACATCCGCCTCCTTCCTACCCATCCCGTCCCTCCCAAGCCGCTCAGCCCCAATCCCCTTCCTTCTACTCGCTATCCCCGATGGTGCCGCCACTGCCGGCGACCCATCTTCAGCAGTCCCCACCGGCCCCAGCTTCGCGCTCCTTGCCCCGAACTGCATGGCCCTCTTCTTTCTCCCCCTCGCCCCGAGCAAGCCCAATCGACTCGCCGCCATCCGCAGCAAGATCTTATCCCCGACCGCTCCTTTCTCGTCGTTGGCATTGCCTTCGGTAGTGGTGGGGGTATGCTTTGGCTCTGGGTGCCGGAAATCGGCCTTGAGCTCGACGGGGAGCGAGGAAAGGTGCGAGACAAGCGAGAGGGAGAGGTACGGGTGACGGACTTCGCGAGCGTGCGAGGCGATCACGCGGTCGTCGCGGCCGAGGTTGCGGGTCGGCAGGCGTAGAAGGTCGAGCTCGAGCTTGATTGGATGAGATAACGGGGGCATACGTCAGCAAGGGAACGGAAGAGGGAGCTAACTGTGCTTACCTCCGAGATCAAGCCAGGCCAGCCGGACGTCTCGAACGCCCGACGATGCCGCGCATAGCCGCCGAGTTGCCTGCATACCAAGGGTATTCTTCAGCTAACTGAGAGGGCCCAGAGAGAGCTGGGCAAGAACTCAACTCATCGGCGCCGAGCCCGCTCAGCAGTACCCGCGCTGGGCTCTGATAGGGTACTCTCTTCATGGAATTATCGTTGGAAGAAAGACAGCCCTTGCCGCGCGAGGCGAAAAAGAGAGCAAGGGCGAGACTCTGTAAGTGCAATCAAGTAAGCACGAGATGCTGGTCTGGAACATCACTATTCTGACGCACTAAATCCATGACTGTATCGCTAGGATACATTAGGCTTGCGACGTGTGAGGTCCAACGGATTGATTCCTGGAGTGAATGGTTGTGAGCTGGGAAAACACTCGTTTAGACAGTAGACGGACCTCAAACGGGACGTCAATCTCGACAAAGTTCCACGTCCGTTCTGGCCGCAACGCTCGCCTGGGTAGACCGTCAGGACTTTGTTTAAGAGCGACAGAATGCTGGCGCTACTCACAGCTCGGCTACAGCCTCCAGACCTGTTAATCGATCAGGTACGCCATAGACCCTCCTCCTCTCCTCATACTCGTTCTCCTCCACAGGCCCAGGCACAACCCTCTCTCCCGTCGCCCGGCCCTTTCCTTTCGCGTACGCCCGTCGCTGCCTCTCGGCTGCCTCAAGTGCCCTCGGATTCTCAAACGCGACGTTCAAAAGATCGATGGGTTCCGAGCGAGGAAGGTGTGAGTCTGCGAGTAACGCGAGAACGGTGCAGTCGAGTCCGCCTGAGAAAAGGACTGCAAGACGCGCAGAATGCTTGTCGTTACTATCTCCCGGTGGCTGAGGCGGGATGTTCTGGACGCGGAGTCGGACGGCCTCGTCGAGGCGGGCGATGATGGTGTCGGCTGCGAGGGTGAGCTCTGGTGCTTCGTGCTCGTCGGGGAATCGGCCAGCGTAGGGGACGGTTAATGAAAAACCTTCTGAAGGAAGCGTCTTATTGAGAAACGGGATGCCAGACTGTAAAATTCCATGAAGGTCAAATAAAGTCTTGACGATGGGAGACCGAGGCAACGCACGAATGGCGACGGCGCGTCACGAGGTACAATTGGTAGAGGCGCCAGCGGTGGGTCGGAGAGCTGATCGAGCAAGATATCAGCGATGAGACTGGCTAGCCTAGCCACGCAGAAAATTCACTAGGTCAAGATCGTCAAGCCTCAGGACATGCACGCCTTCGCATGACAGCTCCTCAAAGTCCCACACCCCGGCATCAGGCGAAGCAAGGCTGGTCAAAAGGAGGGACGGCCTGGTAGAGCTAGGCCGAGATAGAAGGAGAGAACGTCGACCGAGTGGGTCGCGCGAGATGTAAAGTGTCCGAGAGGCGACCTGGAAGTGGAGACGAAACAGTCCGCCCAGTCAAGGTAGAACTGCGATCAACTACCGAGTGTCATGCGCCCGCATGAGGCACTTACATGAAAGTAGACTGCAGCCCATCTGTTCGGGATTAAGTGATGATCAGCGCGACATGAGGTGAGAGCCAAAGTTGATCACAGTCGTCAAACGTACGGGCCTTCAGCGCGCCCGCCAAACACAGCTCTGATCCGGTCCGGGTCGCCATTTGCCTCTTGAAGGAGGCTCCAGAGAGCTTCTGTGTCACTTCCCTCCACGCTCAGGTCTGGAATCCCTTCAAATATCTGGCCGTTGAAGCAGAGGACGTCTCCGCTGTCGGCTCCAACCACGGGCTGAGGCACAGTTTGCGGGCCACGGAGGTGAAGCACAGAGGAGTAAAAGGTGAGGACATGAGGCGTCGCCTTGTCGACGTGAGTGTGGGTGCGTTGATGGTCTGGCCCTAGAAGAAACAGGTATTACCTGTCAGCGGCGAGGGCTGTCACTTTGGATGAGGGAAGCTAGAGGCTCGCACCTCTGGCTGCGTTTGCGTTTACGAGGGATGTCCAGCGTGCCTCAAAGGCCACATCCGGGGCCTGGTCTGACCTGGTGAGGCTAAAGACGATACCGCACATGGCCGTTGGGAGAAGGAGGAAACCGCAGTGCGAGCTGGGAAGCAGGAAGGACGCGACGAGCACCGTCTAGAGTGCGCACGGGTCTTCGTCGTGGACGGCGAAAGAGGAGGGGGCACGTCACCTCCATCCATTGTTCTCCCTCAAACGCCCAGCTTCGACCGTTTTCCTCTCCATCGTTGGTCCGGTTCGCTTCATGACATATATAGTATTTGGATATGGTTCTCTCATCTGGAAGTGAGTGCAGGCTGCTTCCCATCGATATTGAAGAGAGACTGGCCTGTCAGGCTGACGACGCGTCCGCGTTGCCTGGATCGACCGCCAGGCCTCCACCCCATACCAGCAAGCAGAGTACGCCGAGGAGGACCTGACTGTGCGGCTTATTGAGCATCCCAGTCTGATAAAATCTCCTTGTAGTCAATGGCTATGTAAAGGGCTACGTCCGCCGCTTCGCACAGGTGAGTTGCCCTCGATCTAGGAGCCGCCAATGCCGAGCCTTGCGTCTGCGTCTGCAAGCTATCCGACTGACATTTCGCCTCCCCTTTTCCTCATGTTCTAGTCGAGTAACGATCACCGGGGAACTCCCGAGCGGCCAGGCCGAGTCGTCACTCTGATCAGGGCCTCCGAATGGGAGGGCTTGACGGGGGAGACACATCCGGTGGGCCAGGACCCCATCGTCTGGGGCACGGCTTGCACGATCGATCCCGAGATGGAAGGCAAAGTTCGCGATGACCTTGGTGAGTGGGACGCTGTCGATTATGAGTGCTAGGCGGGTCGCCTTGGCATGAAGCGTGCGCACTGACGGTAATGGATGGCGTAATACATCACGCTTCAGATCACCGTGAGAAGAACGGATACACTGTGGACACCGTCGACGTGTACGACATCGTCGACGGCAAGGAAACAGTTGTCGTTCACGGCGTGCGTCTCTCAATCTTCGTCCTGCTACAGCACGAGGATCACTGACATTCGCCCTTTGAAGGCAACAATGTACGTCGGTACTCTGGACAACGAGGCTTTTAGTGCGTCCTGTCTTTCTCCCAAGGCTTGGATGGCGTCGCTCAATCTGATCCTCCCGTTTAACAGTCGGTAGCGAGCCCATCGACGTGCTGGCGCGTCGAATCCTCTCCTGCTCTGGGGCCAGTGGCCCTAATAAGGTGCGTTTTCTCTCGCTTGTGTGTTCGAGGCGTCAAATGACAGTGGATTCTTCCTTGCTCAAGGTGTATCTGTATAATCTCGCCTTGGCTGTTCAAAAACTGGAACGTCACGGCGAGCGGCTCGACTCCTATCTCGCAGAGCTTGAGGTACAGCCACCTTAATTCTCTTATCTCTTTTCTTACTTATTGACGTTTGACCCCGTGTGCAGAAACGTACGCGCGAGCTGGACTTTGAAAAGGAGGGCGGGAATAATGTGGACATATAGACAAGGCTGCACGACTTCAAAACGCATGGCAAAGACTAAGTATATGAGTGAACCCATGCCTGTGAAGATGTTCCAAGAGGATTGAGCCCCAAGGTCGAGGTGTGTTGCGTATCTCTCAAACAGGTTGTTCTGGCCCACTCGAGCTTCCTTTGACGGCTACTCAACCTTCGGGCCGACCTGACAAGTGGTCTATGACTAACCAAACCAGGAGAGGGAGAAGAGTGTTTTGCTGCTTTCCTGCTTTGCTGCGTCGGCGTCGCTCAGCTTGCCGTGTTTACTAACTCTCACTGCTGAAACCCATTCACACGCTTCTCCCTATCAGCTCGCGATGATGTGCATCAGCGCACTTCACAGCAGAACCTTCAGTATACATGCTGGGGCAAACGTCAGCGTCGGATTGAATGGCGTAGATAGAGAACAAGATAAGAGAATAGAAGACGGCTTTATTATAAAAGCATAGCAAAAAGATTTATCAAGATGTAAGGACAATGCATGCGGCCACTTCTGGATTGAAAAGAACAAGTGCAGGTAGAGCCAGGAGCGACCGCAGCGAGTCGGCAAGTCTAGGACATAATAGAGTGGAGGGGGTCCGGGGGGGGGGGTCATGATGAATGTTGTGTCGTGGCAAGTTGTAAAGTGCGGAGAGTGATGATACAATAACTGGAAGCCTGTCTTAGTAAGTCGTCTCGTTGAGGCCCAGTGCCGCCGTCCGCGAGACGCTGTTCGGATCGTAGTATGGCCGCTCGCCGACCGAAACGACACGATCTCCGTTCCGTTCCTGATTTCCATAATCGTTGGTGGCGGCATGGAGGTTTGATCTATTATCCCAGAGAGCGACAGATCCAGGCTGCCATCGGAAACGAACCTGTGGTGGGAGATTGAGAAAGTCGATGCGAGCAGTCAGTGACCGAGTCTCAGCCCGCGCAAAAGCGAGCAACTGACAGTCATGTCGTGATTCTGGACAATGTGCTCAAAAAGATAGTTGAGCAAGTTGTCCGACTCGTCCTTGTTGAGCTCATTGATGCGCTTGGTGAAGCTGGAGGAAGATTACGTAAGGGCGTGGTCGACCAGATACGCGTGCAGTGACGAGCGACGACCTCACAATTTATTGACATAGAGGCACTTCCAACCCGTGACAGGGTTTGTCCGGATCAATGGGTGCGAAGCCCTGCGAGCAAATAAGGTTAGAAAAGGTCCAACGCATATTGTGGGCGAGGCAAACTCACGAGAGATGCTGTCCATTGTTTTCGGGGTGTCCCCGCGGCTCTCGGAAAGCCTTGCCCGATCCGAAGAAAGACTCGCCGACATGCGTTGCAGTAAGGGTCGAGAGAAACTGCTGGAAAACAGGGCTGAGCCTGTCATAAGCTTCGTATCCGCTTGCCCAGAGCTTCGAGAGTGGATGATGATCAATCAGCTTAGGAACTCGTGGTAAGAGCAGGACAATATCATGCTCACCGTGTCACCGCCAACTTTCGGGATCGTGTTCATGCGAAGGCAGGCATAGTCGCTGGGAAAAGGCTCGAATGAGATGTCGGTGTGCTGTCCAAGGAAATGGTCAGCAAGTCAAATGCGCGCGCACTTCGACTGGAAAACACAAGGCTGACTCACCCAGATGTTGGACGCTCTGGAAGAAGTTACACCACGAAGACGATCGAGAGCACCGTTGAATTCGGCTTGGAAGACCCCCAGCAAGAAGAAGTTGGCACACGCCTGCAACCTACAGCCAGCACACAAGACTCACCCGTAATCTTGAAGACCTCGTCATTCGCCCCCCCGAGCTCGTTCGTCGCATTCGCTATCGGGTGGACGTGCAGGCCCGACTCCTTGGGCCTGCCAGTCTCTCGTCCGAGGCGGTCGACGAGGATGCGCTGCTCGGCCTGGGTGAGGTCCTGCTGCTCGCGGAAGAAAACAACCCCGCGCTCTGCGATCTTTTGTTTCCAAACGGACGGGCCGATTCCCGGACACATGCACGAGCCTCGGTCAGCTCACTCGTTCGATTCTGGGAAGCGAGCACGCCACCTCACCGTGCCGACCAGCGACACAGTAAGAAAGCTGGCTAGACTCACGAGGATGGCGAGGTCCCGAATTGCCGTCGGGTTGCGCTCCTCATCGAGAAGGTCTTGCAGCTTGACATTAGGAGGGAATTCCGTCCCGATGCTTGGCGTGAGGTCGAAGGACCCCAGCTTCTCCAGAGAACGACTGCTCTGGAGAGGTGCCGGGTACTTGGGGGTGGCGACGGGCATATGTTCGGGGGAGAGAACAGAGAGAGAGAGTGGGTGTATTTCGTGCGTGAATGTATAGAAGAGCAGATAGGTCGTGTGCGTTGGGGGACACTCGCGGAAGGAGAATAGCGAAGGAACAGCACGCGGGTCCCTGTGTGGTGTGCGGATCCCGGAGGTGACCGTGCTCACCTCATCGAAGGCGCGAGAAGCGGCTGCGCCAAGAAGCCGAACCATGGCGCGATTGCTCGCCACGCTGACGACGTCCACCCGTCTTTACGTATAATGAGTGACGCGTCACCTGGCTTGAGGTCATGCAGCTTCCCTCATCAGTCCCTCGGCAGTCTCAGGAGGAAGAGCAGAGAGAACGAGGTTAGTTATCGGCCTTGTCGGGCGAGTAGGCGCTGCACTCGCAGGCTTCGGAAGCTGAGCTCAATCTGCGCAACAGGCCCCGCGTTTTGGTGGAACCTGAATTCACGGAGCGAGGCCTTGTGGCGTGTGTAACAGGCAGGCCAGAGACAGAACGAGTCTCTGAGGCATAGGCGACAGTTAACGTGAATCGTCCTGCCCAATAACTGTTACCAGCCACCCTTATCCTTCCTCAGCGAAGCCCGAAACGGGCACACAAAAGCAAAAATCCATCTATAGCTCGATTCCAATCGCGGCAGGTGCAGCAGCCCTTAGACCTCTCCGTAGTAGGTCGGGACAGGGTCGACCCGGGAAGGTTCGCCGTGAGTGAGCTTGTCGTGAGTAAGGATGTCGGGCGTCTCCCCTTGAGTGTAAGTGAAGAAGAGGAGTCAGTTGATAGTTCAGAAGGAAAAGGCACTTTCAAGAACTGACAAGGGTACTCGACCTGATGCGGACATAAGAAAAAACTGATGTCAGTCATTAAGACAAAACGAATGGGCGCAAGCTCGTAGATTCACCCAGTGGTCGTCAATGTCCTCTCCTGAGAAGTAAGCGTGCTCCATGTCAAGATCGATTTCGCCAGCCTTCTCCTTGAGCTTGTTGTGGCTGTGGCGAGAAAAAACACCGATCAGAACAAGCTTCAAACACGGTCATTTGTCTTTTGGAGTGGAACTTACACAACGAAGACACCGAGCTTGGTCGGGGGCATGGCGGCGCGCTGCTCAGGCGAGAGCTTGGCCTCGAGCATCGCAATGTCTTTGCGGAGTTCAGCGACGGCATAGCTAGATGAGAGTAGATATTCATCAGACTGGGTTCAAGCCAACAACCGGGTCAACGCGAACGCACACGAGGGTCTTCCGGCTAGAGTCGAGAAACAGGTTTCAGAGTCAGCGAAAACGCAGCCCGCTTCTTCAGCAGCGGCCAAACTGACCTGTCGTCGACCTCATCAACAATGAGAATGTTCTTGCCAAGGAGGCCAGAGATACCGGCCGAGCCGAGCGTGGAGAAATCGAGCCACTGAGTGCGGATGACCTCTGTAATGGAGCACAAACAAGCAAGGTCAGCGTGGCTGCACGATGAAGAGGGAAATAAAAGGGACTGACCAGTGCCAATTTGTTCCTCCGTCGTTGACGGGAGAGACTCGTAGAGGGAGAGACCGATAGCCTCTGTTCAGGGAGAGGAGACACGTCCCTCACAGTGAGCGTTCCAATACGGTGAACGTACAAGCCGGAAGGGAATACGCACGGATGGGAATATTCGACTTGCGCGTAGGGCACTTGAGGAAGGTACGGAGAACGCGGGCCGGGCTAATAACAGACGAAAGAAGGCAGGCAGGGGTAGAGAGAGGGCGAAAAGCAAGCACGCGTGTCAGCATGTGGTCTTCGCCGCCCACTTCACCGTGGGCGATAGTGCGCTCGAAGCGAAGCAAGAGCAGCCACGCACAAGAAACCTCCGCCGCCGATAGCGATGAGGAGCGAAGGGTCGAATTCCTTCTTGATGCGTTCAGCGGCGTTTCCGATGAGGATGTGAATGTCGTTCTGGATAGAAGAGGGGTTGGTGCGGCGGATGAGGCAGGAGAGCGGGTGACAGTACAGCATGCACACGGTAAGCACGCAAGCACGCAGCAGTTGATGACGAAGGAGAAGGAAAGAGTCTCGGACTGACGTAGGTGACTAGTGATGGGCAGCCCGGGCAGAGATGACGGAGACAGGCAGACGAAGTCCAGCAGACAGGGCGTCGTCAGTTTGGCGGTTCGTCTTGCAGAGCCTGGGAACTATTCGACGCACCGCGAAGATGGCCGTCGCCGATGTGTCCAGTGTTCGAAGGGCCAGCCATGATGAGCGGTGGGCTTATCGGAGGGAGGGGAGGGAAAGAGGGGAGGGGAAAGGAGAGGCGGAGGTTGACAGAGGGAAGGCGGAAGGCGATTTTCGACTCGTCTCCTTGGTATCGGCG
Source organism: Tausonia pullulans (assembly GCA_951802195.1). Lineage (NCBI taxonomy): Eukaryota > Fungi > Basidiomycota > Tremellomycetes > Cystofilobasidiales > Mrakiaceae > Tausonia > Tausonia pullulans. The sequence goes on from OX637626.1 coordinate 557,032, forward strand.
GAGAGCTTCGACAGAGCCCGAGAAGTCGCCGGGCTGCGCTCAACTTCACTTCCCAGCCACAAAACAGCTCCGCAAAGACAATAACATTCAATCGATTCGATCCCTCTCGCTTAAAGCCCCTCGACCTTCTCAATCTTGTAGCCGCCGGACTTGACCACGGCGTCAAAGATCTGTTCGAGGGATGTTGGTCAGCTTATCGGACGAAGCGAGTTGTCTAGTGAGACCGCAGACAAACTTCCTGTTGAAGCAGCGTCTCCCGCCAGCTCATCCTTGGCTCCTCAATCTCTCCATCGCGAATTGCACGTGCGACAGCATCCGCCTGGTGATACCACAGAAGACAACATCAGAACTGATGAAAGAGGAAGGCCAGAAAACTCGGGTGTGTCCGCACCTGCCAGTGCATGCCGCGGCCCTGCTTGATTAAGTGCTCCTCCGTGCGAGGCTTGTCGGGAGAATCAAATAACCTGACAGTGAAAGAGGAAGGGTAGGGACTGGCACCATGCATGGCTGCAAATTGAAGGAATTTGAACAAACGTCAAAATGTGGACCGCTGCCTGGACCAGAATCCGGACTGACTTAGAGTACCCTTCGTCCCGGTGACAACGATGCTGTCAGGGGTCGTAGGAGTGTTAAGAGAGCAGGAGACAGTCGCCTTGATGAGAGTCGTCAGGTTTCTGACGAATCTATAATGCGGGCGTTCTGAATGCTCACCTGAACACCCAGCGTCGGGTAGTTGAGCACCCAGGTAGCACTCGAGTCGACCCCCGTCCGCTTGTCCCAAATCATGGATGCCTTGATGTCTTCCGGGGCAGCGCCATTGTTCGCCGGATGCTGGAACGCAAAGAGCGTTGCCCAGAGCTGGGCGTAGGGCCCGAGGTCAAAGAGACCACCACCGGCGAGCGCAGGATTAAGCATTCTGTGCTCAAGTGGAAGATTTCCAAAATCTTTGTCAAACCTGAATTATGGAAGTCAGCAGGGTGGGCCAGAGTAGCGAGATGGAGAAACAGGATGGCACCTGGAGTCACTGTGAAAGAAACACAGGCATTAGTATTCTTCTCTGACCGCGACCGAGTTAATGACTCACACTCGACGAATGGAGCCTATCTCCCCTCCAAATACCACCTTCTGGGCGGGCTCAATAATTGGTTGAAAGCGCTGACGAGCCGGGAGATCGTCAGTCCAATTCACGGTCGCCACGACTGGAGCAAGACACACACCGTCCAGACGGCCTCCATGAAGAAAAGATTCTTCTGCTTGGCGAGTTGAAAGACATCTTTCGCCTGTTGAGTAGTTATGAACGCAGGCTTCCGGGGAGTGCTGAGATCAGGTAAGGCTCATGCTTCCTCAACTCATCACTGGAACACACCTTCTCACAAAGAACGTGCTTTCCCGCTGCAAGAGCGTCCATGACATTCCTGAAGTGTTGGGGGTGTGGAGTACCGATGTAAACCTTGGACAAATGTCACGTTAGACCTAAAACAATAGTGCGATCCATCCGACCGAAAGGAGAGCATGACGTACAACGTCAACTTCCTGGAGTCCCGGAGATTAGGTTATTAGCTTCCTGAAGGTCGCTAAACTGATACATCCAAAACAGCCAGCTTACAGGCGATTTGAAAAGCTCCTCATAGCTGCCAAAGGCCTTGGTCTTCATGCTCTCGGGCGCGTGGTCCTTGATGAACGCCTCGGCCTTCTCCAGAGAGCGTGAAGCCACTCCCGCCAGGATGTGCTGGACGTCTGCGACGTCTCGCCTTGATGGAGTGAACTCTCGAGAGGTCAGAAGTCTTTCTAGCTGCATGAATTGCCTCAACGACTGAGCGAAGAAGAAGACCGCGAAGGGCAGTCACGCACCCTTTCGGGTCAAGCAAGATGTCCTGGATAGTAAGTCGAATGCTCATCAGCCCAAGCGATCCTATTGAGGAGACATCCTCGCAGATTGAATTGTTCTAGCACCTTGAGGAATCGCTCGCAGATGCCTAGAGAGCAGGATCATATCGGCGGTCAGTCTTTCATGATGAGTGAGAGAGGGCAGCAAGACACCCCAAATTCTCTGCCGCTTCATGCAGCACCCTTTACTCACCTCCTGTAGAGACGAAGCCCCAGCGGAGGGTGAATGGCGTGGAAATTGAAGCGGACATGGGGAGAGCGTGATGGTTGGGAGCAGCCCTCGTTCGTCACTTCGTACTTCCGACCGAAGCCGACCCCAGTGCCGTCATCAATCGTTCTCGACCTCTCGCTGCTGTCTCCAACGACCACCTGCTCGTTCCATGCCCCTCCTATTTCGATCAACCTCAGCCACTGCCTGTTCTTTCTCAACATCGCAGCCCGGCGAGCCGGTTCTTAAAATCCGAACCAAACAAGACGTCCTCAACGCGCTCACCTCCCCCGCCTATCGCGAGGTACGCGTTGTCCTCGAGGCTTATGTCGCTTCCAAGCGCGAGAGGAGCATGAGTCGGATATCGATAGCGGCCAAACTGGACAGTCTAGAAGAGGTTCGTTCCTGAAGAGGGCGGCTGTACCTGTTCAACGTCCTATCGTTGTTGTCATGTCGTATGCAGTGCCGAAGTTGACGTCTTGAGGGCGGCATTCTATTTTCGGCGATTTACCTTGCAGTTTCTGCTCTCCAACAATGAAATCATTCAAAAACTGAGAGCGAATGATCATACTGTAAGATTGTTAATTTGCCTGATTTCTTGTCGACGGGAGGGGGCTGATGGCACCCAGCCTTATCATTATCCCACCGGCCGATCCGACGACGTCTCCAGCGATCATCGCTCGGTCAAGAGGTCCGTCGTCCTCTTCTCCTCACTCCTCTACCACCCGTCTCAACCGCCTCGTTGCCTTCACAAACTCAACAGGTCATCGCCTTCCGCTCCCTTGAAGGCTTTAGTAAATCCACCGTCTTCCTACCAAACTCCGACGTCACGTTGTCCCAACTCACCCCGGTCGAGCGCGCTGAGCTGCTCGGGTGGTCAACGTCGAGCTCAAGACCGCCGCCGGTGAGGCCGAGGGAGGGGGCGCCACCACCGGCGTACCATCGGGTTGTGAGGCATGAGGATGATCAGAGGACAGGAGCCGGGGTGCCGCCCCCGAGTTATGGGAAATGAATGGACGGAACAAGGGCCAAAGAGGAGGACCACGCCTGATGAGAAAGACCTCCAGTGAAGTGTCAAAGCCAAAGCATCGTAGACCTGTGTTAGAAAGGCTCGCTCATTTGCCGCTCACTCTCGCACTTTGTATGTGCAGCCATCTCGACAGCAACAAACGAAAGACGAGATAGATGAGGGGAAGATGAAGAAGTAGGTGACGCCCAGAAAAGAATGCTACCGATAATAGAACGTAGATGCGGGGCGATGATATGCGAGATAGGAGAGCGGAGTAGACAAAGTCGAGGGGCGAGGTCTGAGTGAGATCACCTAGTAGCCCGCTCCGTTGGAGGTTCCTTGCCAGAGGCCGTACTGTCTGCCGACGTGGGTTTGCCAGAGCCGTATCGTGCCGTCCTCAGAGCCCGAGGCGTACATCTCTCCGTCCGGGGAGTACGAGACCGAGTGGACGGGCCCATGGTGGCCTTTGTAACATTCGCGTTCCGAAGCAGTGTCGAGGTCGTAGACGCGGACCCAAGGGTCCTCCTGTGCGCGTGCAAGAGGCAACGTCAGTGACCGTTTGGATGAACGAGCGACGGCAGAAGAGGTAACACACCGTCGAGCCAGCGACGAAGCGGTCCCGCAGGAAGGGGTGAAGCGAGACCGAGGATGGGCGGTGAGGGAGAGGGATCTCGAGAGGTGGATCGTGGCTGTTATAGAGAGTCGTCACTTCTTGCTTTGGATGCATGAGGTGGGGCATGGAAGAGAAGCGAACGCACCGAGCAATGTCGAGGAAGATAACCGACTTTCCGCTGGTCACGCAGAGAGTGCCTCCGCCGTGAGCGACCTCCATCGAGGTGACCGGCTCCGGAAGTCTCAGCTCAGCCGTCTGAGTGAGGCTCCTGAGGTCCCACCACCGGATGACGCCCTCATCGCCCGCGCTGACAGCAACATTGCCGTCTTGGGCGTCCCAGACAACACTCCGGATGTTGCCCTCGTGGGCCTTGCCCTTATCGCCCTCGGGTTCCCCTTGACCGACGAGGTACAGCGGGTCGGCCTCGGGCCGGGCAAGATCGAAGATCCGGAGCTTCTTCTCTTGACCACCTGTGAGGAGGTATGCGCCGGACGAGGGAGAGGGAGGCGAGAGGGCAATGGTGCGGACAATATGGTTGTGGGAGAACGTGTGAAGGACCTCGCCGGTGAAAGTGTCCCAAATCTTGCTGGATGGGGAATGTCGTCGTGAGCGTGCTGTCGCCGTTCTTGCCCTAGGAGAGCGCGCCGGTAGGATCGGACTTACGCCGTGAAGTCAGCGGAACCCGTAGCGGCGCGAGAAGTGTCGGCCGAAAGCTTGGACTGCCAGACGGCTCCCTTGTGGCCTGCAGCACGAGAGAAAAGAGAGGTCGAAAGGTCAGTCACTTGAAACGGACCCGACGTGACGTGGACATCGACCCCCGAAGCACTCAAAGAGACATGGCAACTTACCGAGGAAGGTGCCGACCCAGTCGCCCGTCCAGTCGCGGAGCATGGGTTGGCCATCCTTGCAGCTTGAGATGAGCATGTAACTCTCATCTTGCTGGAGGAGCGGCGAGAACTGCGATCCGGGAAAGAGGTTCGGGCGCAAGTGTTGTCAGATCAGCCCACGTCTCGTCTTGTGGCCGCAGCACTTCCAAACGCGCTCTTTTTGAACAATGGACGTCTTGAGAAGTGAATAGAGTCGAAGCCAGCAAGATCTAGACCCACATGAAGATGCACAACGGGCCTCGTGTGCCCAGAGCAGACGAGTGGGACGGAGCGGGGAGGCTGGTTGGCCATGATGAGTCGCGGTTTGCAGCGAGAGAGGAGGCAACACTGGAAAGCAGGGCGTGATAGAGCGGGGCAGGCTCTGGACAGGCGAGAGGATGTCGACGACGTGAGTCTGTGGTTGAAAGCCGACGCGAGTGAGGGGAGATAGCGAGGCGCAAGCGCGGGCGAGAAGGTGTGGGACGGGGTGGCCCTCGGCGAGGTGTGGTGGGTATCGGCTTTTGGGGGGAGAGAGTGGATGCAAGTGGTCGTAGAATTCGTGAAGGGTCGTTTGAGGGAGTCTTCTGGCGAGTGGGAGGAGAAGCGAGGCGAAGGAAGGAAGAAAGGGGCGGGGAAGCCTCGCAGTGAAGGTCGAGGTTGCGAGAGAGGAAGAGATCGAGGGGAGAGCGAAACCGAACCCACCGACTCGCGTGCTTTAGGTCGTCAAGGAGATTTAAAGTGCAGTGATCAACAGCAGGATCTCTCATGGAGGTTACTGCTTGCCTAAGAGATAGTATGGCACGAGAGGTTTGGATTGCAAAATGTTTCATCCGCAGTCTCATGGTACAACCTCCTCCATCTCCTCATCCTCGCCAGCATCCTCGTCCTCGTCCTCCATTGGGCTCTTTCTATCAGCTCCAGCGACCGCCTCAGGAGCGGCCTCGATCTCCTTTGACTCCATTCCCACCGTGATCGTATTCGTGTGCCCCTCCTTGCTTGGCAGCTCGTCGACGGTCATCGCGATCGCTGGATCCTCTAACGCCCCAATGTCGGTGACTGGCGGTGGCAGTGGCTGCTTTCTAAGCGCCTTCAATGCACCCCTCATTCGGACAAGGTTATCCCGCTCGACTTGGAGCTCGAAGATCGCCTTGCCGTCGGCCTTGACACCAGACGCGCCGTCATCCGCTTGCGGTCTTGGGGGAGCAGGAAATGCAGATGTCGGAGGTGGAAGATGGGGCGCAGGAGGAACGAAATCTGAGGGCGCCGGGAGGATACGAGCAAGTCGAAGGTGGTGGACCGTTGCCCTTAGAGTAAGTTGGATCTCCTGAGGGGTGGGGGAACGAGGTCAGCGACGCGTCGAGGAGACAGGGCGGCGACGCGTGACGCAATGCGCCGAGGAATGGGTTCTCTATCTAACGTCAAGCTCCTCGTAGTACTGCTTCGCCAGGTTTGGGAAACGCTCCTCGGCGTCGACGAGTGTGCCGTCCTCGTGGTAGAGCGGTGGGGCGTCCGGATCTGGCGGAAGCAGCGCGGTGAGGGCCTGAGAGAGGAGCGAGAGAAGGGTTGGGATGCGCTGTTACCAGGGTCCTTGCTCAGTCAGATCATTCTTAGAGGCACCTTAGACCCCTCGCTTCAATCTACCTTTTCCATTTCCATGAGGGATCGGATCTGCTGCGATGCTGGGGGGACCGACGGGGGGGACATGCTTTGAAGAGGGCGCGCGAGGGGTGTCGGTCGGTGAGTTTGAGTCCCAAGCGTCCTCTCAGGTTCCAGGGGCCAGATGGGAAAACGGAGACGGTTGTGCTGGTGGATGAGGACAAACAACGAGGGGAAGGGTGAGATGTTCAACCTATGCGCACTAGCCCTCGCTCGCATTTGGAGCAGGCTGAAATCGCGGCCCATGGAGGCAGCAGACCCACGTCTTCGTGTTCCCTCCTCTTGACCACCATCTGACCACCCCTTCCACACACCCTCCCCACCCCGCATGCCCCATCTCTCTTCCTCAGTCGGTCGTCGGCCAGCAGCTGCTGCCCCCGCCAGGCTCGGTGCCATCCCGCTGCTTGTCTCGCTCTCCTCGCGTCTCGTCCGGGCGTCGCCAATCCTCCTCACCTCGGCCACCGCCGAGATTCAGAAGCAAAGCGCCTCCGAGGAGGGCCCCGAGAACATGAGCAGCGAGGAATACTGGACGAAGCTCACCATCAGCATGGTCCTCGTCGTCACTGGTGGTGTCTTTGCTGGGTGAGCAAGGCTGGACGACGCCCCTGCGCGCCCTTGAAATACCTCCCTGCCTCTCCTCCCATCGTCATCCTCTGACACCCCTTGTCCTCCGTGTCTCATACGTGCATAGCCTCACCCTCGGCTTGATGGTCAGTCGTTTCTTTTTGATGCCTTGAGAAGCTATTCCTGGCTGCTCGGACCTAAGGCCCCTCGGACATCGTGGTCATACGCTTCCTTCTCGATCTCGCCAATGCCCTATGCGTTCCTGACTTTCGCCTGCTCCCAACCAGGGACTTGACCCTCTCCACCTTCGGGTCCTTATGACTTCGTCGGATGATGAGAAGGAGCGCAAGCACGCTCGCAAGGTCCTCACCCTCCTCGAGCGCGGACGGCATTGGGTTCTCGTCGTGCTGCTTCTCGGCAATGTCATCGTCGGTAGACTTCTGCTCTGCCTTTTTATGCTTGGTGTACTGATGATTGTTGGGTCAGGTCAATGAGTCTTTGCCCATCTTCCTCGACTCTGTCCTCGGCGGCGGCATCTCGGCCGTCGTTGCCTCGACTGTCCTCATTGGTGAGCGTCACGTGGCCTCCTTGTTTGTACCACTCCTGAGACGACCTGATGTCGTCTTTTCCGGTAGTCATCTTCGGAGAGGTCATCCCCCAGTCCCTCGGTGTCCGTTACGGTCTCGCCATCGGCGCTTTCTCTTCGCCCTTTGTTCTCTTTATGATGTGAGCCTTAGCCGTGATCTTGTCAGAACTTGCTGCTTAGACTCGCTCCTCGCCCCTCAGGTACTTTTTCTCGCCTATTGCCTGGCCCATCGCGAAGCTACTTGACTACCTGCTTGGAGCCAACGAGGACCACACGTACAAAAAGGCCGAGCTCAAGAGCTTCCTTCAGTTCCACAAGCACGGAGAGGAGCCGCTTCGGGATGACGAGGCGAGTGTGGACCTTGACCACAGCCCTTGAATCTCCCTTTGACACCCCTTCTCTCTCAGATCACCATTCTCAACGGTGTACTCTCTCTCAACGCCACCGCCGCAGGAGACATCATGACGCCGATCAAGGACGTCATGACGCTCGCGACCGACACGATCCTCGATCACGCAATGATCGACAAGATACTGTGCATTTGCATTGTACATCGACCCGTATTGAGACGTCCTCTGACTCACAACCGCTCGCCTACTCTTCGACAGCCTCAACGGTTTCTCGCGCGTCCCTGTCCACCAACCCAACAAGCCCAAGGCATTCGTTGGCATGCTTCTTATCAAGAAGGTGGGGTCACAATTTCATGCAAGTCAGAGACCACCGCTGACCTCGGATTCCCACAGCTCCTTCACTACAATCCGGAGGACGCCCTCCCCGTCTCTAAGTTCCAGCTTTCCACTCTTCCCGAGGCCGAACCCACAATGTTTGTGGAATGATGTGGCCCTTCGCGTCTCCAGATTGAATCTGATTTGACGTCCAACAACAGCAACTGCTTCCAGGCCCTCGACTACTTCCAAACGGGACGCGCCCATCTGCTCTTGCTCTCGGAAACGCCGGGATATGAGGGTGGAGCTCTCGGCGTTATCTCTCTTGAGGATATTATTGAGGAAATCATCGGCGAGGGTGGGTGGCGTACCTGTTCCGGCCCGTTTCAGTCCATCATTGATGTTGATCTCCGCTTCCTTCCGCTATTTACAGAGATCGTCGACGAGACGGATCGCTACCAGGATAACCGTCACAAGAAAGCTGCTCGTCGAACCTCCAGCGCCGAGGTCATGAAGGGAATCATCGAGCGCGAACGTGCAAAGCTTGTTCGAAGCACTACCCTCCCGTTCATCCAGGATGTGAGCGTCCAATCGTTTCTTGCCCTTTGTCGCACCTTTACTGACTCATCGTCTTCCCCAAAAGGACGAGGAAAACTCGGCTATCAACGCTGAAACTGCCAGTCTGATCCGGGATGCGAGGAACGGGTCCAAGACCGGCTCAACCTGTGAGCAAGCGTGCCATCCGAGATCACTCGTCCTCTTCACTGCTGACACCCAACTCTCTCTTACATCAGATGGCTCTTTGCAAGAGGCATCGACTGTCATGTCGGCCCTCGAGGGCATCGGGCCTACAAAGGTCTTTACCTCCTCTCCGCCGGCGAAGGACTGATCAGGGGCGAGCACGCTCTTTCCCCTTCCGCATACCCATGATCCTTTGGAAGGCTTCGCCAGCTCATGCATACATCCATTCACACATTCGCACATACGGCTATTACCCTCCTCTTCCCACTCGCTTGTTCCTTTCTATCCGACACATATACTTCTCGTCTTCCTTCCCACCTCGCTTACTGGATCGATGTATCGCCTCGAGCTCGTCCATCGCTTAACGGTTACATAGGTTTTGTCTGTGGCTTCTCGCCTGTATCCATGGACGAAAAGCTGTGGCCTCCTATTAAAACATCCCGGTGCACGAAAACTGGAGGCGTGGCTCTTTCGGAAGGAACAAAAGACCCCCGCTCCCGGCAAATCAGCCGCAAAAGTAAGGGACTTGTGTCTCAGTCTTGAGGATCTTATGGATTCCCAAAGTCCGCTTCCACGGTTGCGTTTGCCTCCGCACGCGCTCATTTGTTTCGCACGTTCACCACCCAGTGGAGGAAAACAAAGTGCCACTGGAAGGCTGAGACTAACAACCTCCGATTTTTTCGATGATCCAAGAGCCTCTCCACCGCTGGGAGCAAAATTCACTTTCAGCACCCTTTCAACACCCATCATCATGCCGTCCTCCTGATTTTCCGTCTACCTTCTCGCCTGCATCTTCCTCCTGGCTGTCTCTTCACCCATAGTCTTCGTCGCACACGTCCCGGCCTACTCCGTCTCTCGTTCAGGCTCCCAGGGCGACAGCCCTCACCGGAAACGCCGCTCGCCGCCGACTCGACCCCTCCGCCCGGCAGCTACCTCCCCAATTCGGACCATCCTCATCGTCAACAACATCGGCCTTGGTCACCCAGCAGCAAGACGCCAGCCTCTGATGCAGGAACGAGTTCAGCCTGATATGGGCCTGTGACTTTGGGGAGCGGCTTGTCCCCTGTGATTCTATCTTCCCGTCGAGTGTCGGTTGAAAGTGGTGGACGGGTCTCGAGGCGGCAATCAATCGAGACCGAGCAGGGACTGACCTTCCTTGTTCTTTCATCGGCAGGCATCTGTGTGCCGGAGTAGGAGGAGGCAGGCGGGTTCGGGCATGTCGTGTTTCTTTCATTTTCTTCTCGGGATTTAAGAGGACACAGGTTTGCGTGCCGAAGCGCCGTATATTTTTCAATTTTGAATGACCGTGGCGCTCTTGAAAAGACCAGACTGTGGAATCATGTAAATTTAAAGACACCCATCATGACACTGCGGCTAAAAGACGGTACCGTCGCTGACCTGACATTGCGAAAGGAACGTCGACCTATCAGCTCGACGCAACGGCAGACTACATTTAAAAGAGCTCGGTACCCACAATCTCAATGGGCGGTCCTCCGCCCTTGTGGCCCCTCAGCTGCTTGGCGATCTCGCGTCCACCCTTCCAGGTGGCAGACTCAAGGACTTGGGCCGTCGTGAGGTCCGGGGCGGAGAGGTGAGTTCGGAGGGCGGCGGCGATCTTGTCGCTGCATGGGGGAGACGGACAGACGTCAGACTCAGGACTTTTCAGAAAGAAAGAGTAAGACGAGAAAGCAAGGAGAGAGGGTGAACGAACAGGGAGATGACAGTCACAGCCCGCCACTCGATGACAGCCGGGTGTGAAGGTTCGATACGAGGAATCGTGCTCGGGTCAGAGGACGTCGCGTAGTCATCCTTGGTCCAGGCGGCAGATTTGAGGGTGAGGAATCCGAGGTCAACGAGAAGACCGCCTGTCAAAGGAGAGAATGAGTCTTAGGAAACCAAGGGGGTCAGAGAGCGGAGCTAGTCAAAGGACGCACCGTTTCGGTACTCGGGGAGACCCGTCATGTCGTCTCGGCCCTCAATTTTCCAGCCGAGAATCTTCTCAATCGGTTCGAGAAGCGAGTACGTGAGCCACTGGCTGAGCTTGTGGAAAGGAACGCTGCAAGAGTATGCGTCAGGATTGCTCCTTCACGATACTCGGTGGGGCGCGCTCACATGCTGTTCTCCTCGGTCCGGTCGGAACCCCGGCTCTTGCCAAGGCATTCGCACGGCCAGGCGTCGCCGAGGGAGACACCATCGAGTTTGGTGCGGGCGGCAGGCCAGATGGGGCCGAAGCCGTCCATGACGATCGCCCAGAGATCCGAAATCTTCACAGTCTTATCGAAGGAGGTCGAGGACGAGAGGTAATCTGCAGGGCCAGTACGGCAAGTTTAGCCCCAACAGCGATCTCCTTGGACATTATAAACTTACCGAGCATGTTGCCCGGCCGGGACGTCGCACCCTGGCCGAAGATTTCGGGCGCAGACTCGAGAGCGACGCCGAGACGGAGGAGGAGCTGGGAGCGGCCCTCAAGACCTGCCATGGGGTTGGACTCAGATGACTGCATCGCCTCTGCAATCTTTTCGATGCTAAGCTTCTTGAGGCCGGCAGCTAACGCGGGGCAAACGAGACACGCGTCTGTCAGTTCCAAAGTCAAGCTGCCGAGTGTACACCTGTGGGACGCGGTAGTGAGGCTCACCGTTGACCTCCTGAGTCTTGCCATCAATTCCAGAAAAGCCACCGCTTTCAAAGAACTCGAGGCTGCCGACAGCGAGACCCTCGCTTCGTCCTACCTTCTCGCCTGATTTGGCCGTGTACGTCCACTTGTCGCCCGCGCCAGCTAAAGGGAGTCTATGTCAGCTCATCTCAAACGTAACCCCACTCAAGTGCACTCGAAAGTCATCTACACGTACCATCGAGCAGGACTGAGACGACGAAAAGGTCAATGAGCCGCTTCGCAATCTCGAGAGGGGGTAGCGAGGCCTCGGACCAGGATGCGAGGAGCGGGCCGAGGAGGTTGTTATCCGACGGGGTCGCAAAGTGCCGCCATCTCGAGTGCGGAGGAATAGCGGAGTAGTTGGTGCCGTAGTCACGCTGGAGCGGGTAGAAAGCGAGGTTCGTCAGAGTCAGAGCTGATGGTGGACGGCCGTCGGGTGAAACCGATGGGCCATCTCGAGACTCCAGAGACAACAGAATGTGCTACAACTAACAGTGATGATCTTGCCACAGAAATCAACGACTTCGGCAAGCTTGTCCTCATGGAGCTCAAAGTACTCGAGCTGGCCCTCCTGGGCAAGCTTGTAGACCTTGGAGCATCGCTCCCGGACGGCTGGAAGGGTGCGGAGATAGGAGGGGCCTGGAGGTCGGAGCAATGAGCGTCCCTCACAAGCAAATGGAGTTGAGCGCAGAGCTTACCGGAAGACATGGACGATGTGAAAAGTAGTAGTGGGGGGAGTGGTAGTTCGCGGGTAAAGCTCGACGAAGCACGGCGACGAGCTTGTTGCTGGCTGCCCTCGAGTTGCCTCACCTTCGCCGGAGGAGCGCGGCTGAGCGGGCGCGGGCGAGTTCTCGGCCGACACCGCGTCTCCTTGATTCCCCTGCTGTCACTGCTTCATTTCTCCTCAGCTCCTCCGTCGGCTCATCTCTTGGCCAAACAGGAAAAGGAGCGCGCGCACATCAGCCCGTCTCTGTCCTGTCCTTCTATGTATTTCTCGCCGGTCCGGTCATCAGACAGCGCAAGCATATTACTTCAAACCCTGCCCTCCCTCTCAGTACTCATCTGAGAGCACCATGTCGCCCTCATCCAAATCGTCCTCGCTCCCTAACTCCTCCACCTCTTCCTCCTCCTCCTCCTCCTCCTCCTCATCGAATATGTCCCCACCCCTCCGCACTAAACGCGCCTCGAGCAGTCCAAGCACCTTCAGTAGCTCCTCTGTCCCGACGCCCACGAGCTCCGCCGCGAGTTTAACGACCTCGTCCATCTCCCGCGGTAGCTGGCCGGTCACGTCCGAGGAAGCGTAGACTGGGTAGGCTTCGCCGGGAAGAAGAAGCGTCTCAAAGCGGTGGGCAACGTCCGGTGGAAGCGGTGGGTAGATCGGGTTGGTGGGGAGGGAGCAGATCGGCTGAGAGGGTCTGCAGAACGCGTGGGAAATGAGGGCGACGGCCGCAGATGGATCGACGGGAGGAGGAGGAGGGAAAGGACGAGATATGGGAGCAGATGTAGCGTAGGCAAAGAGAACGTCGTGGGCTGAGAAGACGAGAATTCGAGTCAGCGGCAAGAAGACTGATGAGCCGGATGTACGACACGAACCTGCCAGTTGAGGTTCGCCCGATTCAAGGATCTTCTCCGCCAGGTCGAGATACCGATCCGCGTTTTCACCCATGAGCTCGAGCATGTTCCTGGTTACGGCCATCATCAGTCAGCGTCTGCCTTGAGGACAGCAACAGGGCATATGCACATTTCACCTCGCCCGAGAACACCGAGTGAGGGGGTCTTCTCACGAGCCGCCTTCTCCTGCTGAAGCCATCGAAGCCAGTCGGCCTTAGCCATCATCGTCGTCGCCGGATCCTCGTCATTTACTGGAACCCTGGCAGCAGAACGAAGGAGAGAGAGGTCAGAAGTGCACCTGTCGATCGAGTAGCACTCGAATTCACCGGTCACGACCGTCCAGTCCGTACACCAGCTTGAAGAGAATGACGCAGAGCACCATAAGGGACAGCTCAGGTGGTCCACTGTCGTCTCCCCTGAGCTGACCAGCATTGAAGGCCGTCGTATGCTTGAGATGGTCGCGTGACGTGTTCGGTGCCAGAGAATGATGCAGGGAGAGCTGTAGGTCGAGCGTTCGGCCGAGAGCGAGAGCAGCGGGGTAGAACCCAGCTGAACGAGGAGGATAGTATGAGCCAAGGCAGAACAGGAAGATGCAGGAGCAACAAGAATAGGCTCACGCGAACCCCCCATGGATCGGATGAGCTTCCAGAGAATCGGCGAAGCGTTAATCTCCGGGACTCTCTCGCCGAAGTACTCGTCAATTTGCCTGGCAAACTTTGAGGTTGCTCGATACAGCTCCATTGCCGATGGTGCCCACTCGGTTATGGCGGGCGTGAGAGTCAACATAGTCACCACCGGCTGTGGTCGGCGCGTGGCACTCACCCGAGTGTTGAGCGATTGACGCGTGGCGCTGTTGAAATGTTTGCGCATTTCTTGCGGAACCAGCGGGGAGCTAGCAAAGTGGAGAAAAGGAAGCTGGTGTGTGTTGATGAGACTGAGAGCCGGGAAAGGCTGGTCAGCTGGAAACTCAGGTCGGCGGAGTGGGAGCGACTCACTCAGTCCACTCGCGGAACATCACTGGGATCCTCAGCCACAAACACGCTGTGACGACAACAGCCAGGTAATTGACAAGCCTATTGTGATCTGCCTGTAGACGGTGCCGCTGTTTCTCCTTCTTTCGGTGACGCCGTCTTGACTCGTCCGCCTCGTCTTCAAGTGGTCGGTCTGGATCCGGCTCCGTCCCCCGAGCTTCCGCACCAGATTCATCCTCGTTGTCTGCCGCATCCTCCTCATCTTCATCGCTCGACCCGTCCGACTCGTGGGCCTTTTCTAGCTCTTGTCGCTCGAGATCGTCCTCGCTAACGGGCTGGGCGGACCCGTTGTCAGCATTCTCCTGCTTGGCATCCTCGTCATCGTCATCGCGCGTGGCCGCCGAGGGAATGTCCGGTAAAGGATTGAGAAGCAGGCAGAGCTGTAGGAGGTCTTGCGTAATTGTCTGGCAGATGAAGGCCCGCGTCAGTTCACAGAAACAGCAGGAATGGACGCAATATTGGGTTTACTTCGAGTTCGGCAGGCAATCCCCAGACGTGACGAAGGGCCTTGACCTGCTGCCTGACGAGAAGCATGACACACTCCCAGTAAAGGAACTCGGCCTCGTTGCCGTAGTATACTGGCAGTGGTGGCCAAACCAAGTCAATTCGTTAGCCAGATTGCCATACCATCTTCAGTATAGGCTTGAGGACGAGACCAACCGTCTGGATTGCCTTGTCCCCTAGCACGTCTGCCGATGTGTTTTGCACGCTTGACACGTCGGATACGGTGCTGGGATCCGGAGGCGTCTCCCGTGATGTCAATTGTCTCCTTTCGATAGCTCTGGGAGGAGGTCGGCAAGCCCTGTTCAGCGAGACACGCCTTGGAATGCGTGAGCTCGCAAATGTAGACAAACCATGTCGACGTGCCCGTCCTCGCAAACCCTCATTCCACCGGGCCCGCGTCGCCAGCTGCGGGAGCCGCAAATAGCGCAGGCTTTGACCATGTTGGATGGATGGACGAGGGCGTTCGGTCGTGGGGCGCTTTTGGTGGTTTGGAGGTAACTACTGAGCGAGGTCCAGGCGCACTCATAGCCCGCGCGCCGCCGGGCTCAACCGTCAAGGCAAATGGCTTCTTTCCTCGCCTTCCCTTTGGACAGGACTCCCCCGAACCGCCGTCATGCGCAATCTGACCTGTCTTTCCTCGGTCGCCGCCCACCTCCCGGTTACGGCAAAGACTGGCTCTGTGCAGACGGCGTCTGCCGTTGTCTTCAACCCAGAGTCCAGCGTCATCTACACCGCCCTCGAAACTTTGGCGCCCAACGGCGCCGTCCGCATCGACTTGCTCGCCGTCGAGGGTTACCGGGAGGATCAGATCGTCCAAGTGAATAACAGGCTTAACGACAGGGGTCGGTTAATAGGCCTATTAGCTAACTTGATTTGCACCCTCGCTCTCGCCAGCTCGCCTCATACACGTCCAATTCGACCCCGACATTTGCGACCCAATTCAACCCCTCGCCGCGACGCAATGTCCTCAGCCTCAAGCTTCTTTCAGAGACCCAGTCTCTCTGTATCATCCTCTCCGGTGGAGACATTGTGACTTTCTCCCTTGAGGCGGCAGAGACGAATGAGGTGAGCCCTTGCACTCGATCAAAGCGCGCGCTTACCGACGTGCCGCACATTCAACTGTCGTCACCGTCACCGGGAACTGACGCCAATCTTTCTTCGCGCCCATCTCCATAGTTGGAGGTCGTCGGAGTTGTCGACGCTGGGATCAAGGCTGCTAGCTGGAGCCCGGACGAAGAGCTCCTCATTCTCATTACGGGTGAGTTGGACTAGGCGGGCGCGTCGGGCCATTCCCTTTGCCAGTTCGTTCGCCTGCGGGGCGCGACTGACTTTCGGGCGGACGTTACAGGCGACGACAAACTACTCCAGATGACCAAGGACTTTGACGTCCTGAACGATACTCCGCTTCGTAGCGAGAACTTTGGAGAAGGTGCGTTTCGCTGCGGGCTCAGAACGAACATGCCAGCGTGAGCTTCACTAAACACCCCTCCACCACCTTGCAGAGGCCCAAATCAACGTTGGATGGGGTTCAAAGTCCACCCAGTTCCATGGTTCTGCGGGAAAGGCTGCGGCCGCTGCCACGGCCCAGATCGCCGCCGACAAGACGGCCTCTTCGCCGGATGACGACCTGGTCCCTCGCGTATCGTGGCGAGACGACGGCCAGCACTTCGCTGTCTCAACTCTCGACCCAACTTCCCCGTCTTCGCTCTCTACGACCAAGCGCGTCATTAGGACGTACTCGCGTATGGCCGCTCTGCAGTCGACGTCCGAGGCCGTTCGTGGACTCGAGCACCCGCTCGCCTGGTCCGGCCAGCGCGGACTCATCGCATCTACCCAGCGGTTTGGAAGCTTTGAGGGCGGAGGAGAGGGCCGTGAGGGTAGACACGACGTCGTCTTCTTCGAGAGGAACGGCCTTAGGCACGGCGAGTTTGAACTTCGCGAGGCAGGGGGCGCCAAGCGCGAGGGCGAGAGAGGATGGGACTACCGGGTCAAGGAGCTCACCTGGAACAGCGATGCATCCGTTCTGGCCGTCTGGCTTGACCTCGGTGCTGAGCGAGGCGATGTCGGTGAGTCGGTGGCCAGGCGGCGAAGGAACGAGAGCATTACTGACCCGAAGTAATCTGTTGGCAGTCCAACTCTGGGCGATGGGCAATTACCATTGGTACCTGAAGCAGGAAATCAGCCCTTCCCTCGCTGAGGTGTCCGCCTACACCTCAGTAACTTGGCACCCTGAGGAGCCAATGAAGCTGGCAATTCTGACGCCGAGTGAGTGACTGTCAGTGACCGCCTTCGCTCTCGCTGTCAAGCTCATGCCTCCCTCTCTTCCATTCCTCTTCCGCCCAGCCTCGCTTGAGCTTCGTTCTTTCTTCTGGGAAGCTTATGTCTCGTCTGCACCTGCCCCGATTGACAGCGGCATTTCGGGTGTCGTCGATGGCTGTGAGTCAATTTTACAGTGCGGCGACCCATTTCTCTGCTGACAACATTCTGCCTGATGCAGCTTCGCTCCTCATCACCCCCTTCCGGACTCAAAACGTCCCCCCGCCTATGTCCACGGCCCGTATCACGTCGAGCCATGATCGCAAGGCCCTCCCGCCCATTCATGTCGCCTTCGCCACCTCGAAGGATGCCTTTGCACAGGTCTTCCCGGACGGACAAGTTCTCATCTACACGCTTGCAACCAAGCTTCAGCGCGGACCGGGCAAGTCTGTCTCCCACGACGCGCCAGTCACGCTCCAGCTTCCGGCCGAGGTCAAACCTCGCCAGGTCGCTTTAAAGGCGGGAGGCTCTTCGCAGGAGATCGCCGTGCTCGGATGGAATGTTGAGACAAGCCGGGACTCCATCTGGGTTGCTGGATTCGCCGAGGGTACATCGAAGGAGTGGTCGGAGGTCCGCCTAGGTGGTTCGGGAGTCGGCAAGATTGTGGGCCTCGATGACGCTATCCTCTACGAGTCTCGCGAGGGTGATCTCTTTCTCGGTGAGTTTCGGGCTCAAACCATCATCAAGCAAGTTCCGAACTTATTGGTTGCTTTGGCTACCTCTCCCTCAAGTCACCTCCGAGGACGACATGTACATTCTCGACCCCCTGCCGGCCTCGCTCCCGACCTTCTGCTCGACCATCCGCTTCGCAACCCACCTCTCTTTCCCTATGATCTTTGCCCTCTCTCCCTTGGGCAAGCTCTTTGCCGTCTCCCTTACCTCATCTGAGGTTTACCAGGTCGCAGGCGACTGTACATCGTTCGGCACCTCGGCCGATTTCCTCATCTTCACGACTACCACGCACGACTCCAAGTACGCACCTCTCGCCGTCATCTCGCGAGTCCTCGACGGCGGATACATTGTCACGGAGGTCGAGAAGGAGTGGGAGCGTCGGCGAGTGGAGCGCGGTGCCCTCATCGTCACCATCGTTTCTTCAACCATGTCCCTTGTCCTTCAGATGCCCCGAGGCAACCTTGAGACCATCTTCCCTCGGCCTCTCGTTCTCGCCGGAGTTCGCCGGGATATTACTGCGTGCGTATAGTTTCGCCTCTTTACCTCAGGCTCACTCGAGAAGCTGACTCCTCTCCCCGCTTCAGCGGCAAGTACCGGGAGGCCTTCCTCACCTGCCGCAAGCACCGCATCGATCTCAACATCCTCTACGATCACGACCCGGCCGCGTTCATGCAACACCTAACGTCCTTTGTAGAGCAGATCGACGCCGTCGATTACATCAACCTCTTCCTCTCTGGGCTTAAGTACGTCGCACCCCTGTTCTTCGGCCTTGTACATTCCAATCTGACTCTTCATCTCGGTTTCATAGGAACGAGGACCTTTCTCGCTCGACCTACCGGGTTCCGGGCACTGTCGCGTCAACGTATGTCCCTCCGCTGCCGTCATCTAACAGTGCGCGTACTGACGTCTGACCTTTCACTCCCGTTTTCCTGTCTCAGTTCTTCCTCTGTCGTACCCGGCAAAATTAACAAGGTTTGCGATGCCGTCCGGGCCGAGCTTGAGTCGCGCGACATGCTCCGCTACATCGACTCGATCCTCACCGCACACGTCGTCAAGACGCCCCCGGATCATGAGGAGGCCCTTCGTATGCTGCACAAACTCAAGGGCCAGCATCCGAAAGTTGTTGAAGACGCCGTCAAATATGTCATCTTCCTGCACGCCCCCTCTCTTGCTTCTTCCCGGAGAGATTAGTGTGCTGACCCTTTGCAATCGTACAGCGCCGACGTCAACCAACTTTTCGACGTCGCTCTTGGAATGTACGACTTCCAGCTAGTCCTAATGATCGCCCAGTACTCGCAGAAGGTGAATGACTGCGGTCTCTTCCCACCATCCTTTCTGCACCGCAAATGTTGATGCTCTGTCCTGAAATCCAGGATCCTCGAGAGTACTTGCCCTTCCTCAAGGAGCTTAGGGCTCTCGACCGCTACTACCAGCGTTTCAAGATCGACGACCATCTCGTTCGGCCCAGGAGCGCGCTCAAGAATCTGCATCTCGCTGGTGCGTTTCCATTCTCGCTCTCGCCTTTGTTGACCGGCGTCAGCCGGGACTTACCCGCTCGCCCTATTCAGGTCCCGACCGATTTGAGGAGGCCGTTGCTTACGTTGAGAAGCACGATCTGCATCGGGAAGCGATCGCAATCTGGAAGGACAGCCCGGAGGAGCTCAAAGTAAGCTGCATTGCGAACGAAACTCACCGCCATTCTCGCTGACATCTCTTGCTGTCAGATGATGTACGAGGTCTATGGCGATCACCTCTACTACAAGCGGCAGTTTATGGATGCCGCCCTTGGTAGGTTGCCATTCCTTCTCTCCTTCCTTCCCGCTCTG
This sequence comes from Tausonia pullulans, assembly GCA_951802195.1. Lineage (NCBI taxonomy): Eukaryota > Fungi > Basidiomycota > Tremellomycetes > Cystofilobasidiales > Mrakiaceae > Tausonia > Tausonia pullulans. The sequence continues at coordinate 576,440 of OX637626.1, forward strand.
GGACTGATCCAATGTCAATCTCTAGCCTTCCACCTGGCCGACAATCGGTCTCGAGCAATGAAGGCGTACGAAAAGGCTCACGCCTGGAAGGAGTTCTTCACGCTCGCCCTCACCTCCGAGCCAGCTGCAGAGCCAGAGGTCATCCTTGAGCTCTGTGAGAAGATCGCAAACGATCTTGCCACGCGCGGTCGGCATGTCGAGGCTGGACGCGTCTGGCTTGATTACGGAGATAATGTCGAGGAAGCGGTTGCAGCGTTCTCTCGGGGTCGCGACTTTGCCGAGGCGTACCGGATTGTGAGTTGCTTGTACTCGTCGTTCCCCTCTTCTTGTAACTCACCCTTTTCCTTCTTGACAGGCGGCTCTCCGGCGCCAGCCCGAACTCATTGCCTCGACGATTCACCCTCTCCTTCTCGAGGCACAGAATATCTCGCTTGAGGACATCAAAGAGATTGAGGAGCAGCTCGAAAAGCAAGTCCATCGTCTCGACGAGCTCCATGACCTCCGGGAAACCCAGCCGGACGCCTTTTTCATGCATGACGACCCGGCGCTCGAGAACATCGACGTCATGACGGATGCGACGCAGGCGACGGCCTTTACGCGGTACACCAACAACGCGTCGACGATCCTTACGCACATGACTGGACGGACCAACGCCAAGTGGGTCCACTCTCTCGTCCTCAAAGTACCCGCGTCTGAGCCTTTGAATTTTTTAATCCCAGGTCGAGCGCCTCCCGCCGCACCCAACGCAAGAAGGACCGTCAGCGCGCCGGCGGTCGCAAGGGCACCGTCGATGAAGAGACTTACCTTCTCGGCTCCCTCTCCCGCCTCGTCGAGCGGTTCCAGTCCCTCCTGACCGACACTCTCCCCTTGCTCAGCCACCTCGTCCTCGCTGGCCCTTCGGAGCACCGTGAGGCCGCTGAGGAGCTGCAGGACGCGCTGGCAAAGCTTGAACGGGACCTTGCGCGTGGTGTGGAGAACGCGTGGTCATCCCTTGGCGGTACTGCTGGTGAGGGAGACGTGGCGGTCCCCGTGGATGGATGGATCTCGGGTGAGAGCGAGGAGCTGCGCCGGGCAAGGGTCAAGGCCGCTGCGCAGGAGGAGGAGGCGAACGCGGAAGAGAAGAGGAAGGCGAGACCCGCGAAGCCTGTCGTTGGCGGCTGGAAGGGCGGAAATGGGTTGCTGGGGGGTCTGTTCTAAGTACATTGATTGCTTTCTCTTCTCTCACGCTATGAACGGCAAGGCATCATTCTACTAGTGACAACTACGAAAGGAGCCGGCGACAGCCTAGGCCGATGGCGGGACGTAAGGCTCAATGAGCATCTGCGAGAGTGTGGTAGATGGGTCCAGTGAGTGACAGAGAGAGCATAGGCACCACCAGACGACCGACCTTGCTAAACTCCTTGATCTTGTCAGCCCCACGGACCTCCTCCGTCTTGAGTGGGAGCTTGACAATATGGAAGTCGGCGCCGTAAAGGTCGTACGCCTCGTTAAGATACTTGAGCTGCATCGCCTGTCGGACCTTGCAGTGTTCGCAGTTGGAGCCAGCTTTCGGGTAGAGGAGCTGGTTGATGACAATGTTGTGCGTGTCGATGCCGTAGTTGGTGAGCTCCTGGATGAGCCGCTCCGTCTCATAAAGCGAGAGGAACTCGGAGATTGCGACGCAAACGAACGTCGTCTTGTCCTGGAGTGGGGGCGAAATCAGAATGCGCGTTCTCATCTCGGAACGAGAGAGATCTGAATATTCCGGCACGCAGAGCAGCCCGGAGACCGGGGGGAAGGGGGTAGGGATGGGGTAAAGTTGATCGGACGAACAGGGTCAGTGAACTGAGCGTTGACCTCCTGGATCACGGCGCGCATCCCCTCGAGCTTGGCAAACATGTCCTCTTGATCCGGCGCCCCTCCTCCCATCATGCTCGACATCTAGAGTTCCCCCGAACAGTCAATAATCATGGCTACGGCGAGCGAGAGGAAGGGACGGACCTGTTTAATCATTGGTCCGAACTTGCCGCCAAGCTGGGCGAGCTTGCCGAGCGCCTTCTCAAGGACCGAGGGGAACGAGAGGAAGCGAAGTGTGTGGCCTGTTGGGGCCGTGTCGAAGACGATGACCTCGAACTCCATGCTCTTGACGTGCCTGAAGAAACGCATGAATCAGCCGGGGGAAAAGAGGAAGCGACAACGATGACAACGAGAACAACGACGACGCACTTCATGACCTCGGCGAAGCCCATGGCCTCGTCGACACCCGGAATAGCGAAAGCGAGGTCCTGCATCATGCCCTGCATGGCGCCGCCGTTAGCGTCGGCTGCCAAAGCATGGTGAGGAGGATATCAGCGCGGAGTGTATGCGCATGTCATGCGGCACAAAGAGAGAAGCACACACAGCCCTCGATCATCTCCTGAATAGAGCTCGTTGGGTCAATCTCCATCGCAAAGAGGTTGTCGAATCCGTTGACCTTGGTCGCGTCCTAGTGAGCATGCGTCGTCGGGGGAGGGCCGATGTGTTAGTCCGATGCCGCTGGGCAATCGCGAGCGTAGGAAGAAAGGAGACGCGCCTTGTTGAACTTCTGGCCGAACGCATCCGACAGGTTGTGGGCGGGGTCGGTGGACTGTCGATAGCGAGAGCCAAATGAGCAGGGTGGAGGGCCGGGAGACAGACAGCAACGGAGGGACAGCGCACGCACGATGAGGAGGACCGACTCGCGACACGCGGCGAGCTGGGTCGCGAGCGAACACGAGGTCGTGGTTTTGCCTACGGTGGGCGATTGAGAATCGAAGATCAGAGGAGGCCGGGAAGGAGGAAAGGGGAATGAAGTGACGAACCTACACCTCCTTTGCCGCCTGGTCGACAAGCGAACGCGGGCATCAGGTGAGCGATACGTCAGCGTTGCCCTCCCTTCGCAGACTTGAGTCCCATCGCGACCATGAGTGGCTTACCACAGAAGATCCACTGCAGATATGGCAAGTAAGGGAGTCAGTCCCATTACGCGCGCGAGCATGCGCAACGTGGTCGTTGTCGTGGACGGACCTTGAGGCTCCTCTGGTCGAGAATGTTCTGGAGGGAAGCAGGGAGCATCTCGTCGTCCATGTCGACAAGGGTAGTTGGGGAGGGGGTCATATGGAGGGCGAAGGAGGGTGAACAAAGAAAGGGAGCGAGGTAGGTGTTGGAGGGGAGAGGGACGACGAGAGCAGGGACACGCGTGCCATCCGCCGTTGCCTCGTCCGCGGCCCTGTTGCTGTGACCCGCTCGATGCATCTGGCAGTATCCATGATCCATCTTGGCAAAGCAGAGATAGGACAACCCTCCCTGTGTACCAGAAAACCACGACATTCATCCCCGATCGGAGATGAAAAGGTCTAGGTGTTCTCTCAAATAATGGCGGACAGCAGATGACTTGGGTGAATATTTGCTTCGTCTGCCAAATAACAATTCAACACATAGATCCAAAACAGTTGGACTGACATGGATCAGGCAGCCGAGGTACTGGCATCAAGATGACTCGCTGGACCCACTTTGGTGTTGCGAATCTACTGCGAAAGGTAGATGAAGCCTACGTAACACCACATGCAAGTTATCCCGAGATCTCCCTGCTTGGCCCGCAATACGACACCGATTTAGTGCTCATCAAAGGCCTTCTCTCTCTCTCAAAAGTCCAAATGTTGAGTAAGAAGAGAAGGAAGAACAAGTATGCCGCCCTCCCTGCTAAGGGGATCCAAGCGCAGACTCAGCCACAGCCCTTAGCCCAGGCTCTCCTCTGAAAACCTCAATATCTCACATCGACGACTTACGCCTCCAGTTTTTTCCAAGAGCAGCCCCTTTCGGAGCTGGCCCTCCTACAGGGGCTCTTGTGGGGAACGACCCCCAGGTGCTGACCATCCACACTCTCCCCAGACTGTGAGGCACTTTGTTCTCTGGCTCCTCGTGGCGTTTGAGACGCAAGGCACGACGCGAGTTCGGTTGAGGCACGCTCGCGCGCTTTCTCACGCCCGACGACCACCTCCCTCAACCCTCTCCTCGATCCGGCACACCCACCCACGCATCCACCCCATGTCGCAGCCCATGGACGTCGATCTCCCTCACCCGGCACCATACCAGCCCCATCCAGTCGTCGAGACCCTCGAGAGCCACCTAGCTCCGCCCGGACATGACCAACCACCCCCTCCCCCTCCCCCGCCGCCCGTTGACGACACGACCGCCCCGGCACCGCCGCCGGCGAGCGCGACGCCTCACCCGCCGGCACCGCCCGAGGTCGCGTCCGCCGCCCACACTCCTCCCCCTTCGACGACGACGACTGAGCACCTCTCCGTAACTGAGATGGTCAACGACAGAGCCGTCTCCCCGGCCCTCTCGGCTCTCCCCGCCGCTGTCCCCCAGCCCGAGCAGCAGCAGCAGCAACCACAGCCGCCGGCCGTCTACGCGCCTTCCCCTCCTCCCTCGGCCCCACTGGCGGCGCCATCCCCTCCCCTGGCCGCGTCATATGAGCAGCAGCAGCTACCTGTGGACCACCATGACTATCAACAGAAGCTCTCGCTCGCCCCGCCGCCTCCTCCCTCACACTCCCCCTCGCCAGTGCCGCCTCCGCCTCCGCCCACCCATCAGCACCAGGCGAGCGCGTCGCCAGCCCCGGCGCCACCCGTCGACGCTGCTTCTCTTGCCGCTTCGTCGCCCGTCACGGCTCCCCCTGCTGCTCAACAACATGTATACATTCCCCAGCCTCAGCAGCCTCACGCTGCCGCCACTCCTTCACCGCTCTACCCTCAGCCGCCGCCTGCTTCTCTTCCCGCCCACGCCCATCACGTCGAGGCCGCTTCAGCCGAGCCTTCGCCGCCCGCCTCGTCTGCTCCCGTCACGGCGCCGGCTTCCTTTGGCGCACCGAAGCCCATCTACACCGAGGGACAGGCGACGTACGCACCCCCGGCATGCTCGTCGGAACCCTCGCCGGCTCCTTCGCCGGCCGTTCAGGCGGCCAATGGCGTACAGGGCGCCCACACCAACGACCAGTCCATTCCGACGCCTCCCCCGAGCCATTACGAGGCCGAGGTACCCGGTCACCAGGCGTACCATCACCAGCCACCACCTCCGGCTCAGGTCTCGGCAGCGTCTGCTGCTACCCCTGGTGTTGCAACTACGTACCATCACGCTCCTCCGCCGATGGCGCCCACGTACGCACCCCCGCCTCCCTCCGCGCCTGCCCCGGACCACCCCGTCGCGCACCAGCAGCAGCAGTTCCAGCAGCTGGCCCCGCCCCCCCAACAGCAGCCGGCGTACGAGCCTCTGCCGCCTCCCCCGGCCCAGCTGCCGCCCTCGCATCCTCTCGCCCCGCCGCCTTCGACCTTTTCCGGCGCGTACCAGACCCCGTCCGACACGACGTACGACCCTCCGGCGGCGCCTCCTCCTCCTCCTTCTCAGCAGTATATGCCCCCGCCCGCCGCCTCGGCCGCGAGCTTGAAGCGCGAGTCGCCCTTCGATGCTGGAGGAGGCTACGGCAACGGCGTCTACCATGCGAGCCCGGGCGAGCAGCAGCCCCCAGCCCCCAAGCGGAGCAAGACGGACGTGAGTGTTGTCTTCCACTTTTTTCCTGTGTCTGCTTCTTTTCCCTCTCTCGCTCGAGCAAGAACCTTTTCTCCCTTCGTGTGCTCCCGACTTTTTTCATCGGGGAGGAGACTATGCGTGTGTGATGCGGAGGCGACGAGAGTGAAAGAGAGGGGGGGAGGGGACGGGCTCTCTTTTTCATTCACCCTCGCGCCTCGATGAGGCCGGCGGTGTTCGAACCAGCCCGTCCGCGAGAAAATGAGGAGCAAGAGGAGAGGAGGAGGAACTGGATGCCCCCTTCTAGCGGAGGCTCCCTTGCACAGGACTCTCCGCCCGCCCAAAACACGCGTCTGTTCCTCGCTCGGTCGGAGGACGGACGGCGGGCGGGTTGGTCGACCCACCCCCCCCCCTCTTTCCCTTTCCCCCACTTCCCCCTCCTCTTAGACTCTCCGGCCAACTCCAATCCCTACATCCCGCGTCTCTCCTCCGCTTTGTCGGCCAGAGAGTCGCGCAACTGACGTCTCGACCTCCTTCCCTTTTTTTCGCCCTTACTTTGTCTTATCTACCGCCCGCCCGCCCTCACCTCGCCGCCCGTCGATCTGGTCATGCAGAAGCCTGCTCCGCTCTCGAGCACCCAGCAGAAGTTCTTCATTCAGCTAGTTCGATCGCTCAAAAAGAACCCATCGGCATACGCGTTCCTCGTTCCCGTCGACCCGATCGCGCTCGCGATACCTCAGTACCCGCAGATCATCTCGCACCCGATGGATCTTTCCACGCTCGAGTACAAGCTACAGGCGAGCGGGCCCAAAGCCAAGGGACGCAGCGACAAGGGCAAGTACGAAAACCGGGAGCAGGTTGTCGCCGACTTTCGCCGGATATGGAACAACTCGATCCAATTCAACGGACCCGAGCATCTTGTTTCGCTCGCCGGCAAGGAGCTCGAGAAGATCTTTGAGAAGGCGCTCCCGAGCCTGCCCAAGGATGAGCAGGTGAGTTGACACGTCGCCGCGTGGTTGCTCTTTGAATCCACTACCGTCCTGACCTGTCTATTTGCCTGATTGTCTCTCCAGCCCAGACGCGAGTCGGTCACCCACGGCGGTGTTCCCCCTGCGCGACGCAACTCCGGCGACGACGGGCGACCGAAACGCGAGATCCATCCTCCTCCCCCAAAGGACCTCTCGTGGACAGCCCCCAGCGGCGATAACGGCGCGGGCGGTCCTAGCGGCTCGGGCGCGCGCCGCAAGAGCGCTGGAGGCGGGAAGCGCAAGTCGGACGAGCAGATGAAGTACCTTAAACGCGAGCTCACGGAAATCGCCACAAAGAAGCAGTACTACGAAATCTCGTACCCGTTCTCCGTTCCCGTCGGTGAGTGGCCGTCCGCTTACCCCATCTCGCATGCTGTCTGTCTCCTATTGAAGTTATCTGACCCGCCCTCTCTCACTTCAGACCCTATCGCTCTCAACATCCCCGATTACTTCAAGATCGTGAAGAAGCCGATGGACCTCTCGACGATCCGGTCCAACCTCGCTGACGGGTACTACGAGGACCCTGCCGACGTCAACAAAGACGTTCAGCTCATGTTCAAGAACTGCTTCCTGTTCAACCCTCCCGGGACCCCCGTCGCCGTCGCAGGCAAGGCGCTCCAGGCGGTCTGGGAGGAGAAGTGGCGCAACCTACCGCCAAAGGTGTATGAAAGCGAGAGCGAGGAGGTCGATGATGACGCTGGATCTGACGATGATGGTGGGTCTTCCCTTCGTCGCGTCCTTGCGCTCCCCGGCGTTCTGAGCTGACGTGTCGATCTCCACTCCCCTCCTCAGCCATCAATGCCCTCCAGCACCAAATTGCCCAGCTCAACCGCCAGCTCGTGGACCTCAAGGCTAAGAAGGCGGCCTCAAAGCGGGCCAAGTCGGAAAAGAAGGCGGCTTCATCGCTTGCGAAGGCTCAGAAAGCTGCCGCCCTCGCCTCGTCCTCGCTTCACCACGTCCCTCCGCCGGCAGCAGCGCCCGTGGCTGTCGCACCTCAGAAGGCACCTAAACCGCCAAAGGCTGCGTCCGCTGCGCAAAAGGCGGCCGAGGGGGCTTACACCCCGCCGGCGCCGGCGCCTCCTAAGCCGAAAAAACAGAACGCGGCATCATCGTCGGCCGGTGGGGCTGGGCCGAAAAAGGCAAAGAAGCAACGTACTGCAGCGGACGATGACGAAAGCGACGGCGAGATGACAAGCGTGACCATGGCGCAGAAGCAGGAACTCGCCGACAAGATCCAGGTCGCCGATGGCGATGTCCTCCACCAGGCCATCGTTATCATTCAGCAGAGCATGCCTCTGGGAGACGTGAGTCGACCCTCTCGTTGTGCTCGACGTGAGAACATCGTTCGTTGAACTCAGCTCCCTCCACCACCAGGCTTCCGACGAGATTGAGCTCGACATCGAGTCCTTGCCGAACGCGACGGTCCTAAAGTTGTACGAGCTCGTCGTTCGCGGCCCTAAGAAGGCCAAGCAAGTCAAGAAGTCAGGCAACGGTGGCAACAAACACGCGACGGGCGGCCTCAACCGCAAGAGCATGAACGAAGAGGTCGAAGCCGAGCGGATTCGCAAGCTGGAGGCCAAGCTGGCGGGGTTCGAGCAGCGTGCGTACTCTGACCCTTCCCTTCTCCACGCTCCTTCCGTGTTTTTGACGACGATTAACATCTCTGCTTCCAGCCGTCCCTCCTCCTGCCCCCATCGCCGCTGCTGCTGCTCCTCCTCGTCGCCCTGCGTCCGAGTCTGGCTCGGACAGCGATGATTCTGCCTCAGACTCCGAGTAGTTCGTTTCCTCCTTCCCCCCTCTCCCACCGTTACGTCTTCCCACATCCGCCTCTTAGTCCCAATTCCCTGAGTTGTTTAGTACCCTCTCTGTCTCTTTGTCTTCACGCCCTTGTCTCTTGTCCCTCTTCCCCTCTTTTCTCTCTCCTCCTTGGGCCGTCGCTTAGCATCAACTGAGCAGGGGAGAGAGCCTCTATCCCCTCCTTCTCTGGCCCGGTTGACATTTCTCTTTCTTGTGCGTCTCTCCTCTGCCTCTTTTGAGCCGGTGCCACAAAATTCTATCGAGATCTTTGCTTTGTATTCCTGCTGAGAGGTTTTCGGCCGATGGTTGTGAATCGGTGGCGTTTGGGGGGCAAGCAAGGATCATGCGCGCGTCGCCTATCCCTTCCGGCTCAGTCTCCTTCTCTCTCCTAGCCGGGGGAGCCTTTCTTTCATCCTCCAATAACGGCCACATTCCAATAGACACGGATCAACATGCCCGAGAAGCAGCCCCTCCTCCCAACTCGTCCTCCGTCCTCGTCTGAGTCCCATGGCCACCAGCGACGCTCCCACGCCCGCTTTGGCTTCCTCGTTGCTGCTCTGTCGGCAACCGCCGGCCTCTTGCTCCTTGCTACCCCTCTTCCCGCCACCCTCACCACCATTGCCCGACGACGCTCGTCCCATCTGCCGGTGTCTTGGGTCCATCACTGCGAGCAGCAGCGCCCATTCCCTACTGAAGAGGAGACTGGCCTCGACCGCTGGCTCAAGGTCGAACGACAGATTGCGTGGGATGGGGTCCTCGCCAACATGTGAGCTAGATGATCCTACCGCCCGCTCCTCGCCTCCTCTTAGCTGTGTCAACTCAATACTAACTCCCTCTCCCTATGTCTCGCTCCCAGCGGCCCAGCTTGTGGAGCAAAGCCCGGCCTGGTGATTGCTAGCCCGTCCAGGTCTTCGCCGAACGTTAGTTGAGGTCGTCTCCCTTCCTTCTCTTATCCGACCTCTCAATGACGTCGTCTGCACGCACCCCTTTCCCCGGCCGGTGACTCTCGCATGCTGTCTGTCTTTGGCGTCACTCACAAAACAATTTTCCCCCGACGCCTCCCTTCAGTACTACTGTGAGACGCCTCCTATGGCGCGCGATCGTCGATTCGACGGTTGTCCCGAGAGAAGAGGATGACGTTGACGTGCATGTAAATCGGTCGCGCAGACACATGGACCAGGGACTCGGCCCTCACCTTTGCCACCATCTTTTCTCGTTTCCTCCCTCCTCCTGCCACAGACGATGAGGACGCCGTCGTAGTCGACCACTCGCTTGAACCGCTTCTTCGCGAGTACGTCGAGAGCCAGCGGAACCTCCAGCTGATCGACAACCCGAGCGGAGGGTTCACCTCTGGCGGACTCGGCGAGCCAAAGTTTCACGTCAATGGAAGCGCGTTCCAGGGAAACTGGGGGAGGCCGCAGAATGTAAGATCTCTCTGTGTCAGCCAGCCGCAACGGCAGCAAGACAAGGCTGATCGCTGGGTCGACCCTCCCAGGACGGACCCCCTCTGCGCGCCTTGGTCCTCGTCCGCTATGCCGAGTTTCTCCTTGACCGAAACCATCCGGAGGATGAGCGCTTTGTGAGGTCTCTCCTCTACGACCCGAAAAGGCTCATGGCGCCCTCGTCGGTTGTCAAGTCGGACCTCGAGTATGCAGCTCATCACTGGGAGGAGAACTCGTTCGACCTCTGGTGCGTAAGAGATTTGAAAAAACTGCTTCCTTTTCTGACCCTTCTCTCTCCTTTTACAGGGAAGAAATTTCCGGCGCTCATTTTTTTACCCTCCTTGCCACTCATCGCGCCCTCACCCTCGGCTCCCACCTTGCCCTACGACTCTCAGACCCAGGCGCCTCGCAATTCTACCTCGCCGAAGCCGCCCGGATCCTCGACCGCCTCGAGGACTTCTGGCTTCCCTCTGAGAGCCATATCGTCGCTTCCCTCCCGAAAACTAAGTTCCATCGCTCCGGCCTCGACGCGGCCATCTTCCTTGGCGTGCTGCGAGCTGGTGGCCAAGGGGAGGAGACATGGGGCGTCGCGGGTGGAAGGACGCTCGCGACGATCGTTAAGTACGTCGATGGGTTCAAGGAATTATACGGGATCAACGCGCACCCGAGTGAAGACTGGAACGGTGCAGTAGCGGTTGGCCGGTACACCGGTGAGCATCTCGTTCGTCCAATTGCTGCGAGTGTGACGAGGTAATGACGCTGGTGTCCATGCAGAGGATATCTACGATGGAACGGGAACTTCCAAGGCCAACCCTTGGTTTATCTGCACGTTCGCTGTTGCCGGTAAGTGGTGACGGAGTGCTACGCTGCGAAAAGCTACTGACACTCTGATCCCCACCACAGAGACCCTCTATCGGTCGGTTCTCCCTTTTCTCTCCGGAACAATCAGTTCTCTGACTCGAGTTCCTCCTTTCTCTCCAGCGCGGCCACCTACTTTGAATCCCACCGCTCCATCTACGTCACCGAGACCTCCCTCCCCTTCTTCCAACGCCTCCGCCCCTCCGCCACCCACCGTGACATCTATACAGCCGCCAAGCCTAAAGAACCCTTGGGTGCATTTGAGGAGGTCCTCGAGGCGCTCGTCCAGTGGGCCGATGGGTTCCTCGCTGTCGGAAAGACGTTTGCGGGCGAGAAGGGGATGCTGAGTGAGCAGTTTGACAAGTGAGTCGCTCTTCCGGCGGTGGCAACTTTATTTCGCTCACTGATTCTTCCTTCTTCCCGCCTTTCTAGGCACGACGGGTCTTCCCGTGGAGCGAAGAACCTCACCTGGTCGTTCGGAGCCCTTCTTGACGCCGACAACGCGAGGATCGACTACTTTGAAACAAAGAACCGGCACCGGCGTCATAACAAGCTCCCCGCCAGCCTCCCTCCTGTTCGTCAGACGCCGTCGAAAGGCTGAGTGAGACGCCATGCTCGCTTGGATGGCTGGGACTGCTTCATGGATAACTCTATCTTCCCCCCACCCCCGTTAGCTTCTCCCGCAGTTGCCTTCCTTGCATAGTAGTAGTAGTAACAGGAGTACGCTCGTTTTCAACGAACGCCGCGCCACATACCTTGGTTCTGCATGCCCTCACGCTCAGATTGATCCTATCTCCCCCCCTCTCTCAGTCCGTACCTAGCCCATCTGCTCTCTCTCTCTTTTCTTGGTGCTTCCTTCCCCCTTACGAAGTGTTGCTGCCTCGCTGCCTGAACCGTGTTCCGACCCTGCGATGACACACGATCGATCTTTGATTGCTCCCCCCCCCGGTCTCTCAAAGGCGCGCCCCTTTCCGGAGGAGGAACTAGTGCGACAGGGTCGGTCCTTTCCTGGTGGTGGAGCATAGGGCGGAGAAGTAATAAGAATAAAAAAAAAGAAACGTGCGGAGTGAGGGGGGGGGGAGGGCGGAGAGGGCAACCAGAAAGGGCCTGGGCAATGAATGAAGACTGTAGGTGTGTGTGGAGGAGGGAGAACGATGGAATGCACGAAACTGAAGGATATGGGCACGTAAAAAGAGAGAGTAAGAAAAAGAGCGAAATTGGGCTTTTTTTGTGAGCGAGAAGGGAAGGAATGAAGAGGGGTCGGTGGGTGGGGTTTAGGCTTCGGAAATCGAAAGCGTCCAATGAGAGAATGGAGAGGAAAGTAAGGACCGGATGAGGGAGAGGGGGAAGAAATTACAACTCAGAATGTAAAGAAATGATAGGAAGGGAAGGAGGGCAGGGCAAGGCAGGGCAAGGAGACTAGGGAGACAGAAAGGTAGGGGAAAGAGGCGGAGTAGTGTTTATAGAGGCGAGGTTGTAGTGATGGATGATACGGCAGGGGGACCAAGTCGATGGGGGTATGGCTACAGAGCACGGAGAAAAGGGGAATGAAAAGCAGCAGATGGGAGGGATAGAAGGAACAGAGGGCTCAAACCTCATCCCGCCGTCCAGAGGAACCCCGGCGGTGTGCCATCGCCTGCTGCTGGGCCTGCTGCTGGGCCTGCGGCTGAACAAGGAGACTCTGTCGACTCGTGCGGTGCGAGATCGTCCTCGCCTGCTGCTGCTGGTGGTGGTAATGGTACGCGGCAGCTGCGGCAGCTGCCTGCTGAGCGTGGTAAGGATGCGGCTGGGGGTGATATGGATTGTACGCTGGCTGACCACCACCATAGTACACAGCGGTGAGGTTGACCTGCGGCGTGGAGGATGGCACGTAGAGCTGCGGGTAGGACGACGCTGGGGTGAGCTGGGCGAGGTGGAGGTGCGCGGTCGGCAGAGCAGGCTGAGGGAGCGGAGGGACAGCGAGTGGAAGCGAACCGGGAAGAGGAGGCTGGGCGTGAATCGAGTGCCACGAAGGGTGGCGCGGGAGAGGCGAAGGCCGGGCGAATGAAGGCGAAGGACGGTACATCATCGTCGGGGTGGCGGTCGAGGTGGATGAGGGCGATTTGTGAGGGTGCGACAACGGTTGGAGACCGCTGGGCGCCGTGGATAGGAGGCCTGACTTGGCGTGGTAGAGCGCGGGTCGGGGTGGCGTCGATGAAGACACGGACGACCGAGGGCTCATCGTCTGCGGCGAAGATGTCGCCGTCGTTGAGATGAGCGAGGGCGGCCGCTCTTGGAACGTCGCCGGGTTCGCCTGGATGTGAAGGTTCGGACGACTCGCGCCGCCGAGACCACCGGCATACATGCTCGCCCGCCTGCGATCCTCGAACTCGGGCCGAGCCAGTCCATCGCCTCTCGACGCCGGGGTCGACTCCCCGATGGTCCTCGCCGTCTCGCTCCGTCTCAGTGGGACCGGCTTCGACGAGCTAGAGCAAGCGCTGCTGCTCGCTCCACTGGAAGTGGCCGGCACCACCTCATCCCAATGTCCCGACTCGGGGATTTCCCTCGTCCTCGCCCCAATCTTTGCCTCCTCCCTTCTCCTCCTTGCCGCCCCGACCTCCGCCTTGATCCGATCCTGCTTCCTCCTCTCCGCCTCTTCTTGCCTTCTTACCTCCAGGGCCCGCTGGAACTCCCGCTGCTCACGTGCCGCCTCCTCGCGAGCATGACGCTCTTCTTCACAGGCGCGACGTTCAGCCTCACGGGTACCACGTTCGAGGTCACGCGCGAGGATCTCGGACGAGAATCGGACGCGCTCGCGTGGGGCAGGCGGAGAGAGGAAGGAGGGCACGAGCGAGGACGAGATGATCGGGGGTGAGAGAAGCATGGCCGAGGAGGGACCGTCATTCACTCGAGGAGCGGGGGACAGCTTCCTGGGCAGGGAGCAACCAAACGATGACCGGTGCTTCAAACACGAGAGCGGAAGCTCGTCCTCCTCGTCCTCGTCCTCACCCTCGTCGATGGCGGAACCCTCGACGTCGGGGAAGGCGACCGCACGGTTGGCGGAAGCATGAGGGAACGATTGTCTCGCGAGCGGGTTCAGGCGGGTCGTCGTCGGCCGAAGTGGAAGGAGGCCCGTTGGAGCCGGGAGAGCCGGGTCCGAGTTGGACCGCTGCTGCTGCCAGATTGCAGCCGGCGGCTCAAGAAGAAACGTCGACTCTTCTCCTTCAAGCATCGGCAACATGGACGGTGAGCGAAGGAACGCCGAGGGGACAGACGTCGGCATCTTGGTCGTGAAGTCCAGGTCCGGCAGCTCTGAGATGGGAGTGACGTCCTCGCTGGCGAGACGCGGCTGGTCCGTTGGGCTAGTCTGTCGGAAAGGAGGAGAGATGGCAGCGACAGGCGTTGAGGGCGACGTCGACGATGGTCGCTCTTCAGAGTGTAGAGGTTGGACCTTGAGTAGCAAGCCGCCATCCGCCGCCGACGGCTGTTGCTTGGCCGAATTGAACCACGACGTCGGCCGTTCAAACGCTCGCTCTTGAATTGCCTCGGCCATTGCCTCGATCCCTCTTGAAAGCTCGAGCTCCGCGAGTCCCAGGTTCCTCGCCGTTTCAATGTCCACCTCGACGATATCCCCATAGGAATCATCGAGTCTCTGCCAGCACACCACGCGTTCTTTGAATCCGGGTCGAGCGAGGAAGGCGAGGATCCCCGATCCGGCGGCCGGGGCCACAGTGGCGGCTCGGAGGGGGGAAGAGGAGATGTTGGTGGGCGCAACGGTCTCAGTCGGGGGTGGCTCGCCGATGCTCGCGATGAAATTGCCAGAGACTTGGTCTCGGAGAAGCGAGACAGGTTTGGCTCGAAAGAGCCTGTGGAGAGAATGAGTGTTTTAGTCAGTTGATGTGAAAGAAAGGAAGGAAGTGACATGATCTCAAACCTAGTGAGCGCCTCAACCTCGGCCCTGCTTGCCCTGCCGCCCTTTTCGAGCCTCTGCATAAGGCTACGAAGACCAAGCTCGGCGACCAGGCCTGACACCCTCTCGCGGCGTCGCGAGCCGTACTTGGGCGTGTAAGGATTGGTGCTGCTCGGGAAACGACGTTCTGTAGACCCGATCAACCCGCCATAGGTACCAGCAGAAGGAGTGCAGGGGGAGGAGGCGGACGTGAGGGAAACCGATCCCTTGCGATTGAATGGGCCGGCAACGAACAAGGGATGCGGCGCCGTCGGTGGGCGAACGAGAAGGGAGAGCTTCTGAGACGAGAGTAGGTGGAGCGATTGGAGAGGCGAGAGTTGCGGGGGAGCCTTAGATTCATCGACCGTTGAGATGGGAGAGGTCATGGCGGCCATATGGGGGATAGACACCGGCGGCTGCAGCTGTTGCTGTTGGCCGGATGGGAAGAGGGTGGTGGGTGAGACAGGGCTCGCTGGCCCGGATCGAGCGCTATCAGCAGGCGAGGCCGGAGCCGAGTTGGAGGATCGAAAGGCCGAGGCGAAGGGAAACGTCTGAAGGGGAGCCAGAATGCGCTTGCTCGCCGATCGAGCGGCTCCTCCTGGGGGGACGAGCTCGTTCGACGGTGAGGACGATGGTGATAGCGGAGGCGAGGCATCTTCGAAGGGATGCTGCCGATCCTTCATCTTCTTGCTCATGATCTCCACCGGAGCCTTGGCGATAGGGGCGGCAGTGGCAGGTGCAGGTGCAGTCGATCTTGCCGAGGGGATCGCGATCTCGGCAACAGAAAGAGGAGCGAGATTTGACTGCTTCACCGCCTTCTCCCTGCCCTTCTTGAATGACGAAGACGAGCCCGATAGCCATTCCTTGAGGACGCCGAATCCCCCACCGCCGCTAGGGCCGGATGAAACCTTCTTGGCCTTCTTGGCCGCCGCGACCGGCTCAGGCATCATCCCGAGAATTGGGGAGGACGCCGGCGAGGAGGTCGCCGAGGTGTCCGAGGGATCTTGAATGCGTGGGAGCAACGTCACAGGCGGGAGCGAGGTCGACGAGCCCGTGGCGGAGGAAAGTGTCAACTCGGACGAGGAGGACGAGATCGTGAGCGAGGAGGACTGGTGGGATCAACGAAAGTCAAACGTCCGCATGCGCAACCATCTCGCATCTCGAGGGACAAGCGAGCGAACGACTCACCTCGGTCCCAACAGAGTCACAGCTGCCACTTCGGTTGCCGAGCATCCACACCCTCGGCGGTCGTTCCAGCTCGTTGTCCTCATCTTGCTGCTCAGCAATGTTGTCCGCGAGCCAGGAGCGTCCTCGTGGCGGGAGGGCAGCGGCGGGGACGACGTTAAGAGCTGTGGACGAGGACGAGCCAAGGTTGCGCAATCCCAAGGACGAGCGACTGCTAGTGCTCTCTTCGAGCGTGACCGCTGAGGCAAGGAGGACGGACCCCGCCCCGAGCAGGCCTGGACTCGAGCTTCCACTTTCTGCAAGTTGGTCCCGGTCTTCGTCAATGGTGATGGTGGTCGGGTCGGAGGCGAGATGCAGAGAGTCCCAAGCACAATCGGCTGCTTTGATGGCGAGAAGACGATGAGTCGATATGAGAGGGAATTCGGCAGAAGAAGAAGGAAGACAAGAGGATAGATTGAGAGAGAGGTCAATGAATGGCTACGATCGAATGCGGCGGAAGGACGGGCGTTTGCGAGCGTACGTGATGACGAGAAGTAAGGTGCCGGCTCCCCGGCGCCCGATCGCGAAAGCGCGCGAGACGAGAAAGACTGCGGCGGCGCGGAGGGCCCGGAGGGCCCGGCCTGGACGAAGATTGCAGCGGAGGACATTTGGGATGGAAGAGGTCTGCGTATCGCGAAGAGTGTCAATTGGGTCGGCAGAAGAGAGGGAGATGGGCAGCGAGGGAAGGAGGGGTGGGTGGCGGTTCCTGAGCACGTTGGAGTTACTCGCTCGCGATCGTGCCCGCCCCTCGTCCTGCTCTGTCTCTCCGCAAGTGACCGACGGCCACGCGCGAGGACGACGCACCTGCTCGTTTCGTCCGGCAGCGGCGGCAGCGCTAGCGCGGTGGGGCGGCTGATGGGGCAGCAGCAGAGCAAGGGGTTGGGCTTCAGCAAAAAGGCTCGTCGTCTGGGGGACGGCTCCTGCGCAAGCACGACTGGGGTGGGAAGGGGAGCAGGGGCCAGGAGAGGCGGCTCCCTCGTTCGTGGTATTCGCGTCGCTCATTCGTGGGTAAGTTCGAGTTCGTACTCGCCCGAATGGGGGACCCTCGCCCGCTTTCGCTTGCCCCTCTCTGGGTCCTTCGCTCCTTCGCCGCATTGCCCTCGCCGCTAGCCCCTCTCTTCCAAAGCGGGCCAAGACCCAGAATTCCCTCGAGCGAGTGCTAGTGCTCACCTCAGGCTCCTTGGGTGCTTCGAGAGCCTGGTGAGGAGGGAAGAGAGACGACGAGAGACGCAGTGCAAGATTCAGGTCAGCAGCCTGTGATCGCGAAAGGCCCGCTGCCTCCTTCCCCGTCGGTGCCGGTCTGAAGTCGTCGATGGCGCCACACCTCTTCCTCCTTCTTCCAGACCACCGCCAGGAAGAGAAACTCCACGCAGTCCAAGGTAATGAAACGCAAGCCAGGCTCGACCCACAGCAAGGCAACTCACGAGAAGAGCGAGCGGGAGATGAGGAACGATGGGACAGGCGGGCGGGTAGTCGGGGTTGAGCGGACGCGGGGGAGGTCGGACCAAGGATGGGCGGGCGTCCTGGACGTGTCGCGAGTCGGCCGGGGAAAGGGGAGGGGGGTTGGATACGAAGTGCTCTCTATGTTCGGGGTTGCGAGCTGGTGTGGTGCTGACTAGCGTAGGCGAAAGGGAGAGAATAGAGAGATAGAGAGGATGACGGAGGCGGAAGGACGTCGGCGGCAGGTGGGCGGCGATGACGACTCGGGGCTGGCCTGGGCTAAGGAGCGACGGCGAGGCAGCTCAAAGATGGTGAGGAGAGGAGGGCGGAGGGGCTAGTTGATGGAGGACGAAGAGACCGATACGGAGGGCGGGAGAGAGAAGAGAAGTGGCCGACGGAGGGAAAGCTGTCTCTCTTCTGATGTGAGCGAGGAGAGGCGTGGATGGGTGCGGCGAGCCAAGTCGTGCCTCCCCGCGTCTCGCTCAGCCCAGCACTGGTCTGCCAGCCGCATTTGAAGCCGTCAGCAGCAGGCAGCTGATAGTCTCTCATCGCCACGTCTGCTTCCGAAAAAAGACTTTTCCCAGAATCCCGGAAGACGTCACTTGGCTTGGGTCGAGCCTTCCTTTCGGTTGATTTCTGTCCTCCATCTCTCCTCCATTATCTGCTGACTCGATAAAACCTGCCCTGTGTCCACACACACGAGTCCCGAGCTCACGCTCTGGCCTGCTGGCTGTCAGAACGTCGCTCATCTCGCTTCGGATGGCCCCACGTTCGCAGACGCTGGGACACCTCTCGTTCTCTCTGTGCTGCATGCTATCCGTCAAACGGTACGAAGGCGGCAGAAAGGTCAAGAACGCTTGCGCAAGGACGAGACCCGGGGATGGGACCGAGAGCGAGGGGCTGAGGAGGCATGGCCACGCAATCGAGCGACGACGCTTGGGTGGCGCATGCCTTCATGTGTCTCATCGTCAGGAGGTGATGCGGAACCACACTCAAGCTCGCTGCTCGCTGCGCAAGGACAACGAGTGCCGGGCCCTCCAGGTGGCCACCGGCTGCGGGGGCTATGGAATGCTCGACCCTGGATCATGCAGGATGGCAAGCTCGAGCGATCGAGGCGCCTCCGCGGAATGGACCGGATCTTAGAGGAGCCCTCGTTGGAGAAGGAGAGATCCGGAGAGGGGGGGGTTATACGAGTCGAGATCGCGGAAACGCCTGCACGGCCGCTGGACTCGTCGACGAACTGCAGATGGAGGATGGAGATGGGCGGGCCTCTTCTTTGTCGGCCTCCGGTCTCGGCTCGGGCCGGTGCCGTCTTTAGTTAGAGTGGCCAATGCCAGCTGGCGACGGTGGTGCGGACCTCCGGGGTCGTCGTGGTGCGGGGCCAGAGATGTGAGAAAGGACGGGCGAGGCGAGAGCACGGCGGACTCCGCGGCGCGCCTGCCGCGAGCGCGCGCATGCAGACAGCGCGACCCGCCGGCGAGCCTCCCC
The DNA here is from genome assembly GCA_951802195.1 of Tausonia pullulans. Taxonomy (NCBI): domain Eukaryota; kingdom Fungi; phylum Basidiomycota; class Tremellomycetes; order Cystofilobasidiales; family Mrakiaceae; genus Tausonia; species Tausonia pullulans. Next base: position 595,171 of record OX637626.1, read on the forward strand.
CTCCCCCACGTCCTTTCACCTCTGCCCGCCATCCGTCCTCTCGCTTGCTCTCATTCTCTCCGGCCCGCTCTTCGCTCTCTCGCTGCCCGGATCCCCTTGTAGGACTGCCGCTGTCTCCTGTGCTTTAGCTGTAAAGCATCGCTCCCATACTGTCAGTCCCCGCCCTCTCGCTCGCCGCCTTCTAGCGCGCTCGGCCTTTCTCCGGCTAGCAGCATGCTAACGTGCGAGCGTGCCTCGTCCTCAGCCCCGATTCCTCCTCCACCGACCTTCCCTCTCTCCTCGTCCTCCTTCCTTCTCTCCCCCCCGCCCTCAGTGCCCGATCTCGGCCACGCTTCTGTGTAGCCCACTTTTCCGTGAGTCGCCATTTCCACGTCGACGGCCACGACGGGCGAGAACGACACGACACGGGCGGCCGGTCGGGCGGCACGCGCCCGTGCTTGTGCTTCCTTGGGCTCTCGCCTCGCTCTTTCTTGTCTCGCCTGCTCGCCCTTCATCTTGCCTTGGTCATCTTCGCTCTCGCCCTCGAGCTTTCTCTCTCAGACCCCTCTCCTTGGCCAGACTCCCTTGCCAGCAAACTGGCTTACTCCGCTTCGACCACGACTGACACTCGCCGTCTCTCCTCTCGCTCGCTCGCGATCGTCCACCCACCCTCTTTCACCTCCTCCGTCGTGCTCCTTGTCGCTCTTCCCCTCCTTGTCGCACATGGACTGTCGCCCTCTCAGGCCCGTAGCAATTATGGCCGCTGCCACCACCACAACCCCTTCCTCCCCTACGGGCGCCAACGCTCCCACCGCCGCTAAGGGCTCGGCCGACTTTCTCGACCTTGCGGACTCCGTGAGTCTGGCCTGGTCCCCCCCCCCCCCCCCCGAACCCCCCGTTCCCTCCCTTCCTCCTTTCCTCCCACTTCACCCGCCTCTGCTTCGTCACCTCTCGTGTCGCCATGCGAGGGATTGAGCGGTCGCTCAGCCCCCGCCCCCCTCGTTTTTCTCAATCTCTCTCTTTCACCGCCGGCTGAAGCGTGTGCCGGACCCGTGCGCTGACTTTGCGTTCACCACTGTTCCCCTCCCCTCACCTCTCCTCGCGCTCATTCGCTCATCCGCCCCTCGGCCCGTCTGTCCGCCTGGCATTCTGCCCTCCAGGCGTCCCAGAAGGCTTCCAACCAGGCCGAGATTAACGCTGTGCGTGTCGCTCGTGCTCTTGCGAATCTTCATCACCAGCCTGATTTGTTTTCTGTCTCTAGCGTATCGAGCAGAAGCGGCTCGAGCACGAGCGCCAGCGCGCCGCCCAGCGCGCGCTCTTTGAGGCCCAGATGCGTGCCCTCGAAGAGGAGCAGCTCCGTGAGGAGACTGCCCTCCTGAAGGGTGTCGCTTCGTCCTCCCTGCTCCCGGCCGGCGGCCACGGCGGAGCGACGACTGCGCCCAACTCACCCCCTCAGCAGGCCGGAGTCGTCGCGCCCGAGTCGACTCAGTCAGCTTCCTCCCGAGGAGCGCCCTCGGCCGCCCCTGGGTCGGGCTACAAGTCGATGCCCGCCTCGCGCAGGCCCTCGGCAGGCTCCAAGGACGACCTGAGCTACCACCTCTCCAAGCTCTCGATGGCGTCTGCCTCGGGTAACGCCGCTCTGGGCGGTGGGGGAGCCACCCGCCCTGGCTCGGCGGCCCTCGGCTCGGGCCCCGCCAACGGCGGTGGACTTGGTGGTTACTCGGGCAAGTTTGTCTTTGATGACGAGCCCTCGACTGGAGGTGCGTTGTCGTGGTAGTCGCTCCTTTTTCTTTTTTTTTCTTGCACGATTGTGGCGGGTGTGCTACCCCTCGTGTCTGATGGGAGTTCAACCCTTTTACTGACCATCTCATCTCATCCATCAGGGTCCGGCGCCGCCTCCGAGTGGCCCCAGTTCACCGGAGCCTCCACTCTCAGCAGCGGTCGCTCCCCGCTCCAGCAGTCCGCCTCCGGCGCACTCGAGACCCAGACGGTACCCCTCACCGGTCGCTCCCCAACCGCGACGCTCGCTCTCTCCCCTCGCGCTTCGAGCGGCGTTCCCGGGCTCGATGACGTGACGTCCGTCGGCGCTGGCGCGCTCGCTTCGCTCTCATCTCGATCTGTTCCTGGAACGCCTCAGGCAGGCTTCGGAGCCTCCCTGGGTTCTGGCGGAGGCGCAGGCAACGGCTCCGCCACCTCCAACGGCGGCAGCAGTGCCAACGGAGCCGGAGGAGGTCGTTCCTCTCTCGGAGGAGGGTTCAAGTCCGCTCTGGGTTCCCCCGGGCACGAGCTCGGACAGGGGGGAGGCACTCCTGGAGGAGGGACCGGTGAGGCCCAGCGGGGGTTCTCTAACCCGGATCTGAGCAAGGCGTTTGGAAGGGCCATGGGCAACTTCCAGAAGGGGGACGACTTCGGACCCCTTCAGGACGACGTGAGTTGAAGCGATCGGAGAGGCTTTTGAACTTTTTTGCTAATGGCTGGCTGGTCACATCAGTTCGGCGTCGTCGACCCCAACGTTTACCAGTCTATCGGCCTTGGTGGATCCACCCGCTTCAGCCAGTACGGCGCCTTCTCCCCCGCGACCGACTTTGCCAGCAGCGCCGGCGGCGGACGTGGCTTTGACAAGATCGACGGCCTTGGTGGTGTGAAGCTCAAGCGCGCCGACCTAGACCGCGAGGCTGAATGTGAGTTCTGGTCTCCTCTGGCTCGCTAATGAAATGACTACAGCCGCTGACGATGGAACTTCAGTCAACCGCTTCGCCGGTACCCGGGTCGAGGATCTCCAGGGCGAGATTCTCCCGCTCTGCAAGGACCAGCACGGTTGCCGCTACCTCCAAAAGAAGCTCGAAGAGGGTGTCCCCGAGCACCGGGACATGATCTTCCGCGAGACGTACGGCCATTTCGCCGACCTCATGACGGACCCCTTTGGCAACTACCTCTGCCAGAAGCTCCTCGAGTTTTCGACCGACGAGCAGCGCAACGCCATCTGCGAGTCCGTCGCGGGTGACTTGGTCTCGATCTCTCTCAACATGCACGGAACCAGGGCTGTCCAGAAAATGATTGACTTCCTCTCGACGCCCCGCCAGGTGAGCGCCTCCCACGCTTTTCAATGTATGTTGGAAGTCCCATCTGACTTGCTCTCGTCTCTCCAGATCCACTCGATCATCATCGCCCTCTCGGCCAACGTTGTCCCGCTCATCAAGGACCTCAATGGCAACCACGTGATTCAGAAGTGCTTGAACCGGCTCGTTCCGGAGGACAACCAATTCATCTATAACGCCGTCGCCGCCCACTGCGTTGAGGTCGCCACCCATCGGCACGGATGCTGTGTTCTCCAGCGGTGCATCGACCATGCAGCAGACTCGCAGCGCGTCCAGCTCGTCACGGAGATCACCTACCACGGGCTGACGCTCGTTCAGGACCCGTTCGGCAACTACGTTGTCGTGAGTGGCTATCGTTCCTGAACTCTGGAATCTTTACATGACTCACTCATGCCTGCTCTCCTCCCCTCCCCCTCCCCTCCCCCTCCCCTCCCCCTCAGCAATACGTCCTCGACCTCAACGACAACCGGTTCAGCGACGCTGTCACCCGCCAGTTCATCGGCAACGTCTGCGCCCTCTCGGTTCAAAAATTCTCGTCCAATGTCATCGAGAAGTGCATCCGAGTCGCCGAGCCTGAGACGCGCAAGATCCTCATCGCCGAGCTCCTCAACCGGAACCGACTCGAGAAACTCCTCCGGGACTCGTTCGCCAACTACGTCGTCCAGACGGCGCTCGACTATGCCGAACCGGGCCAACGAATGCTTCTCGTCGAGTGCATCCGGCCGATCCTCCCGATGATCCGCAACACGCCTTACGGCAAGCGGATTCAGTCCAAGCTCCAACGGGAGCACATGGAGCAGCATCACCACTACGGCGGAGGCAACGGCAACGGTAACGGTGGGCAAGGCGGCAACGCCGGTGGTCTCAGCAACGGTGGCGTCCTCGGCGGCGTTGGCGGAGGAGGCTACAACCAGCAGCAGGCGCTCATCAACCTCGCTCTCGGAGGTGGTGGTATGGGCATGGGCATGGGTGGAGGAGGGACCCACGCCCCGATTCACCCGCATCGCCACATTGGAAACCCGTCGCTTCATCACCCGAGGGCCCTACAGGAGGCGTATGGCAGCCCTGCGCTCAACTATCAGAACCTCCACCACCAGCACCTCCCGGTCATGGACCACTTTGGCACCGCTCCCGGCGTCGGAGCGTACGGTGGCCTTGCTGGCGTTGTCTCCCCTGGCGGCCTCGCCGGCTTTGGCCTTGGTGGTGGTGGGGCGGACTACGGCCAGCAACAGCAGGGTGTCGTTGCTCCAGGCCAGCACCAGCACCAGCAACAAGGCGGCTTCTCTTACGGGGGTCTTTGAGGGACCATGCATATGTCCTCCTAATCTCTCCACTCGAATGTAACTCAATCCTCCCTCCCCCCCCCCCCCCTGTCTTCCTTTTTTTTCTCCTTCAGGGTGTATAGTCGCTCGCTCGCTAGCTTCGTTCTCTCGCTTCTCTTTGGCATCTCCCCTTCCACTGTGTCAACTTTCAAAAACGCCTCTGGCCCCACCCCCTTTAGATACCACCCATCTTGTTTGAACACCAGTCGCTTTTTAAGTAACAAAAACCCCCCCAAAAAAAAGTTCTCTTTAGACTAAGCCGCCTCCTTGTGTTTTTTTTTCTCTCTTCCTTCATCGTTTACTCACATCTTCATCCAAACCCACCCAGTGTTCGCATCGAGTCTCTCCTCCTTCCCAAAGTTGCTTGTTCGATACGACCTTTTCTCCTCTCTTCCTTTCTCGACGGTAACCGCAGCCAGCAAGTGCTTCTCGCGGTCGAAATTTGTGCATGAAGCGAAACGCTCGTCTGGCAGATGAGGCGCCGGACGACGGAGCGGTTGGCGCGATGGGGATGCTCCCTCATAGCGTGCTGGCACATGCAGGTCACCCGGGCGCATGAGCTCGTAAAACCAGCTGCCCAGCTAGCGATCTGGGGGGTTGTGGACGATGCCACGAGGACGCCGCTGCGCGCGCACCTCGAACGTTTCCTTGCCAACCCAACCCAGGCCGCGCCGCGCGCTGGCCCGCCCCTCTGCGCTTGTCCGTGCCAGCCTGCCCGCCGCGCCGCGCGCTGAGGCAAGGCGAGGCAAGCCCTCGCGAAGCCGCCGCCTTCTCGTCAAGACTTTCGCCTGCTTTGCCTACTCGTCTCCTCTCGTCCGCCAGCTCCGTCCATCCTCAAAAGGTCGAATATCGCCCCTTCCCACCTCCCCCTCTGGTGTCTTCGCACATCACTGACTCAACCACTCGTGGGCCTACTTGCTCCAGCTCGCACTTTTAGCCACTTCCTTCAAGAGTATGCCCGTTTCTCACCTTCCACCCTCTCGAGCGCCTTACTGACCTCCTACCCTCTTTCTAGTGTCTCACGAGTCCGTTTGGTTCAGCCGTCCCCGCAAGTACGGAAAGGGAAGCCGCCAGTGGTAAGCCCATGCTTCTTGGTTCAGCTATTGTGGAGGCGAGGTGGGAAGAGGCGTAGAAGACGAGGGAGGCGGGGAGGGCTGGGGGGTTCGCGCACGCGTCTGACCGCCGTCAAGGACCTATGCTGACCCTTCTTTTACACTTCCGCTTTCTCAGCCGCGTCTGCGCTCACCAGGCCGGTCTCATCAGGTACGAATTGCCATCTGACGGAGGTGCAAGAGAGGCCCGAGACATTGGAGAGGAGGGGCGCGCGACCAGCAGAGCGCGCGGGCTAACCTCTTGCCCTTTTCGCCTTCTCGTCTTCTCTCTCCGCCCTCGCTGTCGCCGTCGCCAACCCCCGCCTCCCCATCGTCATCCACTCGGTCAACCAACCCTCGTCGTTCTATGTTTACAGGAAGTACGGCGTAAGTACCATATCCACACCAATTCCCCATCCGCTTCCGGCGGCAAGCGAGTGCCTCGGCGCTCTTCCCTTGACTGACTTCGCCCTCTCCCTCTCTTTCACTCTCTCTTCAGATGGACATTTGCCGCCAGTGCTTCAGGGAGAAGGCCGCCGCCATCGGCTTCGAGAAGGTGAGCCATTGCTGTTCTGAAATCACGCATGTACAACCGTCGCGACGACGGGGGCCCCGACGCCTGATGGACGCCTTGCCATGACTGGGTGGGCGGCTGGGACACCATGCCTTTGCTTGGATGCCTGGAGATGGCCCTGTGGGAGACGAGAGGAAGCCGACTTCAGCAACGGTGGCGCGGAAGAAGGGATGGAAGGACGCAGGACGACCGACCTCCGACCGGAAGGGGGGGGAGAGGGGGGTCCCCTTGGAGGAAAAGTCGTAGGAGGGCCAGTGTGCCTTCCTCGGTCGTTCTTGCGTCTTCATCGGCGCCGCTGTGTGGAGCGCTCGTCGTCCTTGGGCGGCGAAGGAGATGCTTGTCCACGGGAGTGAAACCCCCAGCTCCTCTCTCGACGACGGCCATGCTGGCGGACGGACGCGCGCGCGTTTGCGTGTGTCTGTGCATCCGTCATCGTCCACTCCTGGGCTCCCCATGGTTCTCAGTCTCAACAGAGCCCGAGACCATGACCGCCGTCCCCCTCCCCAGCCTGCTGTCGTCCCCGGCCAATCGTTCCATCGTGTCGTGCCCACCTCTTAGGAGACCTCGATCGCTGACGACGGCCCCTCCTTCTTCCCAGAACAACTAAATTGTTCGACTCTTATTCGAAATTGGCTGGCATCGACTCGATATGCATGGCATGCGAGCTCTTGCCTGTGAAATCCGGGATGAAAGCACGAAAGCAAGAGAAAAGGCCCGTTGGACTCACGACCGTGGCCGTCCTTTGCCGTTATCCTCCTCTGGCGTGCAAGAGACACGACCCGCTCTCTGAGTGTGTCGCAGCTGTCCAAGGAAAGAGAGAGTACTGAGATGCTCGACGTCGATCTGGATCACATGGAGAGAGAGGCATCCATTCATCTATGGGGAGACACGAGATTTCTCCCGCTTCGCCCTCGCTCGTATGGCCCTCTCGAACCTGAGCAACTCGCTCATATATTAGCAAGCACGATCTCATTTTAGATGCCAGCCCTGTCCATCCATCGCTCGAGCTCCTGGAAAGACAAGAGAAAGACGGGCGCGTGTGTGTGATCAGCTGCGGGTGCCCCCTCGTCCCCCCTTTCTCTTCTGCTCCCCTTCGGCCGTTCACTTCTATGGCGACTCACGTTCCTGGCAGCGTTGCTTCCCGCCCCATCGACTTGGTCAACCCGGAGCATCTCGAGCCTCCCACCCGTCTCCTGGCCCAGCCGACTCGCCTGGAATGCTCTCTCCCCAGCGTCCCCCTCGACCATCACGCCGACAGGGAATCTCGGCTCAAAGTCAAACTCGGTGAGCGGCGTCGGGAGAAGCCCCCGGGGCACGCTCTCGTTCGACGTCGGGGGCGAGAGAAGGAAGAGCGCCGAGCACGGGTGGGAGGAGATGTAAGCCTGGGCGATGAGGCATGTCGAGGACCGGGCGAGGAGGACGGGCGGGAACGGGTTGAACCCGGAGAGTCGGACTTGCTGCGAGAGCTCTGGGAGGGCAGATCGAGGTCAACGATGTCTGTCTATCAGTCGAGAGGAAAGCGGCACCACCCACGAGTAGTGAAGTGTTCCATCAGCTCCTCGGACGTCGCGACGGGCGTCTCGGGCGGCCGAATGTCGACCTCGATGCATGTGTAGCCCTTGGAGGCGAGCATGCTGCTCCAGTCAGTCCAGTCCTGGCTAGCGGTCGATGTGTCCCACTCGGTCGCTGAGAGAAAGACGAGGGGCGTGGGGACCTCGCGAGGGGCCTAGAGCAGGCATAGAGAGACGAGGGCGGAGGAGGCCGTCAAAAGGGTCTGTCGGGAGGGCATGGCGAGGACAGCAGGTGCTGAAAGACAGCTTACAAGAGGCGACGGCTGCCGGACAAGGAAGCGCTTGACTGAAGATGACGAGTGCCGGGAAAGGGATGAAGAGGTGAAGAGCCCAAAGGAGCTGAGGACTGAAGCACAATGGGGGCGACGTCATCAGCGAGAGAAATGAAGGGGGAGCGAGAGTGAGGCGAGTGATTGAAATGCACCAACGTACCCATGGGCTTGAAGGCCGTTTTAAAGCTCCGGGAGAGCGGGAAGGAGAACATGACTGGCTCAGAAAGTGAAGAGGGGAATGCGGTTGGAGTTGAGACGAGACAGAGATCGTCCGGAGGAGAGCGAGAGCGAGGAGCTTCGTCGTTTTACGTTAACGACCGAGCATCCGGGTCTCATGTTCTGACTGAGGTGGTACTTCAGAAAATCTATTATCAGAAGAAACAGCTTCCGTTGATGAGAGTGTCTTTTCTGCATCTCTGATTAATGACATAGCCGTGCAGTGAATGTAAGAGCAAGCTGCTACAGGTCTTCCGCCCCCTTGTTCCAGGGGGGAGGGGCTGGTCGTTGTTCTCCCGTCCAACCACCACCACCACCATTCCTCACCCTCCCCCCCCCCCCCCCCCTCTCCACCTTCCCCCCTCTCTTTTTTTCCATCCAAGCTGGCCTTAATATTCTCTACCATGTCACTCGACATCCCCTCCGCGGCCAAGGAACTCCTCGACCTCGTGAGGGCATCCTCAGACCGCGACAAGGCCGCCCCTGTCGAGGCCTGGGTCAGACGTGTCATCAAGCACGTGAGTCGCGTATGAGATTCCTCCCCCAACCAGCTTAGATCCAAGAGGAGTATTTTCCACCTAGACCAGGGGGTATAATTGCCCGCCGGCGGTGGATGGGCGACAGAAGCGAGTCCTCCGCTAAGGCCGCACTTTCAGCTGTCTCCTCTATCTTGCCCTTACCCTTCGGTTCGAAGCCTAGATGCTCTCACTGCACCCGCTCGAGGTATATGGACTGCTGAAACACCTATGAATTACCTCTCAGACCTCGCCTGGCCTTACCAAGCCAAGGATGCTTGCAGAACTCTTCAAGAAGGTCGGTTGCTTGCTCGTCCTAACCTGTCTCGTCCGCGCGCCACGCGTCCTCGTGATAACAGTCATCACTCTTCATAAACTTGCAATCCACCTCTATAACGACGTTGAGCGGCCAATTTACTTGAGGCCTTAACTTTTATTTCGACTTTCGTCCGCTTGGGCGATGGTGCCTGACGGGCAGCTTCCGAGATGGGAGGACTGCCTTCCATTTTTGATTCCCGAGCTCTGAACCATCTCCCAATTTTGGTCCTCGCTCTTTTTCGTCTCCAATCCTCTTCGAGCATCCAGACATTGACTTGGGCGGTTTCTCCTTTCGAAATTGCAGGACGAGACGGCACTCATCTACTCCGACTGGCCGATGTCGAGCCTGACTTTCGTCGCCGCCATCCTCCGTGCAGTCAACGTCGTCAAGCTCGCCCCTCTTCTTGGCAGAGAGCTCTCATCTTTAAACGAGAAGGAGCAGCAGGAGATATACGGTTGGGAGGATTGCATCCAGGCTTGTGTCGGTGGGGTCCGCGTACGTCGCGATCAATCTCTTCCCTCCACCTTCTCGTGCCAGCCCTGATCTCGGTCACTACTATCTCAGGACTGGCTGGAAACCGGACCAGAGGATGGGACTCAGACCATCTGTCAGTGGTTCGGACGCACCTCGCAGCGATCTCCAAGTGGTGACTGGCGTCTCGCTCATCATCAGCGGAGAAGGAGCGCATCGGAGAGACGTTATATACCACGCTCTGGTCTCTTCTGACAAGCAAATCCAGCAAGCACCTCAATCAAGCCCTAAAAGTCGAGGTAAGCGACGTAGAGTCAACTCAAGCATCACTGTCCGTTTGACAATTGACGTTCCCCTCCGGAAATTTTCTCTCTCAGATCCTTGAAACTATTGAGGACAGTCTCCGTGGCTCCCGAAAGAACCAGATGCTCCTCCGTGATCCTACAGCTGGTCCAGGCCTAGGCCCGTACGTTGAGACTGGCCGGCATCCTTCGCTCGTCGCTGACTCAGTCCAAATCAAATCCCTTCCATCAGCGTCAAGCTCGGCCAGCTCCTCTTTGAGACTCAATGTAGGATGCACCCGCTCCCTTTTTTCTGTCTCATCTGACGATGGTTATCCCCTTTCTCCAGCCTGGGATCTCGTCGTTCTCCTACTCGACATCATCGCTCACGTCGCCCCGAGCTCCAAGATCCCGGGAGATCAGCGGCGCAAGTTTGCGTCCGAAGTTTTTTCTCCCTTCGAGGCAGGTTTCAAGGGCAAGCTCTCAGACTCCTTCTCCAGTCAGACGAAATCGAGCGAGTGGACCAAGGTGTGTGACTGTCTCCCCATCACAGCACGACAAGATCGATGCGCAGATGCGTTCTCTCTTCTCTTACCAGACTCGCAGGGATCTCCTCCGCCTGATCGGATATTCCGACGTCAAGAGGTAAGGCCCAATGTGCTCTCTTATAAAAAGCAACACAGGTTTGATAATTGCCTTATTTTTCCTTCCCAAAGGCTCCAGACCTTCATCCTTTACGACTACACCGCGTCTGCCGACCCGTCAGCGGGGCTAAGCCACTCCGACGACGTCAAGGAGCTCCAGGACGGAAAGAAGAACGTCTACCTAGACGACTCCGGCATTCACTTTGAGCGGACCAGTATCGATGATGAGCCCATGGTGAGCGAGAACACTTGGAGAATAGCAAACTTCACCAAAGACCCAGAGCTCACGCCGAGGGCACACAGACCTTCAGTCTCAATTTTGCGGACATGGAGCAGGTGCGCTTCCATGACCTTGGCGGTGACGATGGTACGGGCGCGCTTTCTCTCTCCTAAGTAGAAGAGACGCAGTAGGGTCATTTACATGCTTGGGCGCCCCCTGATGTAGATCCTATCACCGAGCTCGAATGCCGCACGACCTCAGGCGATGTCCACAGGTTCACAATCCGCACCGACGCGATTGGTCTCCAGAGAGTGCTCGCCACCCGCCCTCTTGTGAGTGCAAATATCCTCGACCTCGAGTCGACTAATCTGGACGCCTTCAGTCCGTTAACCTCCCTCAGTCCTCACGTCCGCAGACCAATAAGGTCGACCTACCACTGATCCAGCATAACAAGAGCACTATAGCCTCCATCAATAAGGACGAGCTTGACCTCTCACAATACAGCCCTCCTCCTGCTCCGGCCAAGCCCAAGAACCGCAAAACATCCGAGCAGGACGGCCGTTCCCATGCCACAGACGTTGGACGCCAGCAGCGCTATAGCACTGTCGAGGCCCGTGAGTGGACCAATGGTTCCGCAGCCCTGAAGCAGGCGTTCTCCTTTGCTGAAAAGGTTGTCTATCCATCTGTCCCGCAGTCGCTGGCGGAGGCAGCGTCTCGACCATTAGGTCCAAAGAGTCCGGCGATAAGGCGGCTGCCCCTTCCCGTCCAACCTCCGCAGTCTCCAAGCCCTCCAAGCAACCGTCTCCTCGCCAGGCCTTCAATCCCGCTCCCAAGCCCTTCAAGCCCAACCCAGCTCGCCTTGATTCAAAGGTCTTCGGCGGCGAGGATTCAGATCTCTCGGACGCTCCATCTGTGCCCCTTGAAACCCCTACATCATCCAAGCAACAGCCAGAGAGGAAGAGCTACGATCTCCGCAAGAAGCCCACACCCAGCACTCGCAATTCCAGGACCGCAGAGGTGGAGGACAAGAAGCGCAAGCGGGAAGGTGATGACGACGACAGCGACAAGACGTTGAAGTCCTCGCTGGCCACGCGTGGCAAATCGGCCGCAAAGACCCCGGGAGACGACGAGAGCCTGGTTGTACGACTTCCCCCTAACAGACCTAAGGGCGTCTACTCGCACCGCGGACGCGCACCCGGCCACCTGGCCCACAACGCTCGGTCCAGCGAAGCTCCTTCTTCAAGCGACGCTGACACGGACTGGGATAGGCCGCCTACCTCGGCTGTAGGAACAAAGAGTGCCAAGGCGAGAGAGGAGCCAACTCGCGCCTCTGGCAAGGGTGGTGGTCACAGGAGAAAAAAGTGGTTGAGCCCTGTGGCGAAGAGGGTCATTGAAAAGAAGGAAACGGCCGCCTCCCGGCGCAAGCCGGTGTCCCCCTCTCCGACATCGAGGAAGGGGACGAAGGCTGCCATAGCCGTAAATCGTGACAAGGAGAAGGAGCAGGATCGTGAGGCCAAGAAGGCCAAGCGGACCGTGGCTGGCAATATGCAAGGCAAGGCGCAGACGTCGGCACCGAACAAGACGACCAAGACGCTCAAGGAGGCCGACAGACGCATTCATAACGCGGACCTGAACGACTCGGACCAGGAGATAGACGACGTTACCATCCAGGCGCCCGTCATCGAAGATCAGACGGACCCTCCTCTCTTTAGCGCAGCCTCAGAGCGTCTTCGGCGAGGCGAGGAGCGCAGGGGGCAGCAGAAGGTCGCAGAGATTGAACGAGCTGGATCTATCCAGGTGCGCTCGCTCTCATTGCGCTTTCGATCAGGGGCTTTGCTGACAGAAGCGCATCACCTGCTCTTCTCCTGCCACCTCTCAGCCCAACGCGCCAGACTCTGGCTATGACATCGATGAGATGCCCCTCAACCTGGATGACGACGTCGATATGGATGGCCCTGCGAACGAGAGCCTCGCGGCACTGGCCCCAGAGACTTCACGTGACGCAATCGATCTCATCCACTCTGTACATGCGGTTCAGCCGTCTTCCTCGCCCGTTGGAGCCGGCGACCATGAGCTCAATGGCTACTGGGACTCTCTGCCTCTCGTTAGGAAACGGGTGCAATCCCCTCCCCCCCACTGCTCATCTGTCTCTTGGCACGTGACTGATCTCTGCTCGTTGCCCAGAAGCAGACCAAGAAGGCGCCCGCTCGCAAGGTGGCCCCGAAGACCCCCAAAAGAATTAAAGCTAAGGCAAGTACATATCGCACTTGAAATGTTCTTTGATTGATCATGGACTGATCTTGGCTTCCCTTCTCCATCAGAACAACATCTACGTCGATCAGGAGCCGCCCCATCAGCGCCAGCCCACTAAACTCCAAGTCGCTGAGATTGGCGCAATGCCTGAGAGGGTGAGTAGCCTGTTAAGCTGAGCTGTCTTCGGAAGATGGACCTAACATGCTTTCCCCTAGCTCAAGCTCAAGAGCGCCAACATCCCCCAGACGACTTTGAAGGTGAGTTTATGGCTCAAAATCTCGGTTTCTATCTGTTCGCTGACTCGATTGGCGGGTTTCCCTTCTGCAGAGGTTGGAAGAGGGCAAGAGAGCTAAGCCAGTCCGCACTAAGGCGAGTATAGAACTGAAGGTCCGTAAGATCCCAGCCTCGCTGACCACGAGATGTTCCACAGTCCACCCCGCCGATCGAGACAGAGCTCAAGCAGGTCTGCCCGCAGCCCTGACTTCGGAGGTTATTCGAATAACTCACTAATGTCTCCCTTTCTTGTTCTGCAAGAAGTCAAATACCTCCGAGGAGGTTGCAGAATTCGACGAGGACAGCGCCCTTCTCTTTCAGCGCCAGCCTATGCAGCAGCAGCCTGAGGAGGAGATCATTGACGAGTCACCCCCGACGTCTCTAGGGCCCACCATCGACCTGCGCTCCTCTCCTCGAGAGCGGGTGACCGGGGTCAATCCTTTCGCTGACGAGAAAGTGCCACCCAGAGGTCACTCGACGCCGAAAAGTCCCAAGGCGGTCCACATCAAAAAGCTTGTCGAGCAGCCCGATCTTCCTCACCCGCGGCCCTTCCTCACTAGCATCACCACCGCCACCACCGACCGTCCCACTGAGTGGACCCCTCTCTCTCGTTCGCCCCCTCCAGCGCAGGCTCAGACGAACAAGATCAAGCGACATTCCATCCCACTACTCACTGTCGAAAAGGAGCAATCTCCCAGTGTCAATGATGTCGCGACACAGCACAACCGTCATTCTTCGGCTCCTCCTCCCACCGCCGCCGAAACCGTTTCGGCCCCCTCTTTAGCTTCGGCAGCTCCGACATCCATTCCAGCTCCCGCAACTATTACTTCTCAGCGGCCTATCGCCCCCGGCACGGCTGCTGCTGTTTCCGCTGCTCGCCCCGCCACAGTGCTCAGCTCGACCAGGGATGAGCGCCGCGCCATCGTTTTAGAGAGGGCCGTCCCGGTGGAGGATGCTCCTCCGCGCGTAGCCCGGCCACCCTCTATGCCGGCTGCAATGCCTAGGCCGAACACGCAGTCAGCCAAGGCGCCCGGGTTTGCTCCTGCGCCTGTGCAGTATCCAGCCGATGGAGGTGTTCGTGGCCCAATCCAAGCCGAGGTGGATGGCATCCTGGAGCAGGTCCCCTCGATCGTTCGCGAGCATCTTACCACCAAGGCTGAGGAGTCCGCAGATCGTCGCTCCCCGACAATCCAGCAAGCTCCGGTCTCTGCGATGAACACGCCGGCCGTCACTCAGGAGCCAACCCACAGTGAGCAATTCGGACTCGACCAGCCGTATCAGAACTGCTGGCTAATCCTCCTTACTAAAAAGCAGCTCTTGTCACCTTCAAGACCCCAGTGGCCCAGCAACCACGGGTGCGTACCTACGAGGCCCAGCCTCTCGCACTCGTTACCCCTGTCGCCTCTGAGGCTCTCCCGGTCGAGCAGGAGGTCACCAACGTCCACGAGGTGAGTCGTTCTGATTCGTCTAACGGGGAACCCAACATCAATCATCCTGTTTCCCAGGCTATCCTCGCCATCACATACCGTCTGAGCGACAAGTTTGAGCGCTCCCTCGAGCAACCGCGCGGGTGAGTTGCTGCCAATATGGGCATCAGCAGTGGTATCGCCTGACGATCTCCTTGTCCCTCAACTCAGACGAATCGCCGAGATCCAGCGCGTCGCCCTCAAGGATGCCCGTACGACCATGCATAAGTTCCGAGAGAAAGATCTCCACACTCTCTCCGTGAACGAAAAGCTAGACACCGACATCGCGCTAGAGGAGCAGGAAGTGGGTGGTTTCTCTGACGACATTCCTCGAGCGACACCCGAGTTAACCCTCTTCCCTCTTCACAGCTCCTGAAGAAGTACAGCATGCTACGCCAGGCAAACGAGCGGTGCCTCGCTGAGGTCCAGAAGCTCATTGAAAAGCGAGCTAGCCAGGGGTTTCGGGCCAAGCTGCCAGAGAGCTTCTGGGGCTAGCTGCTGGCCTGGCCCCTCTCCTTCCGCCTATATGCCCTTGTTTCTTTTTTCCGTTCTCTCTTCTGACGACTCTTGACGACCTCCATTCAGTATTCTAAGACCTGCTCTATTCTGCCTTCCTTGTGTTGTGTTCCTTTCCGACGTCTTGCGTCAGCGCCGGCATTCATCCGCCTTCCCTATCTCTCCTAGCTTGCTTGCTTGCTTGTAGTTCTCCCCCTCCCCCTACTTCTGATCCTTCACTCGCTCCTACTTACTTGTCTGGTCCAAACAGAGATAGTACACGCCTCGTGCGCCTAATCGCTTTTGATCTCAGAAACCTCCATGCATCGAGAACGGGAAAAGAGGAAATCAGACTCTAAGAGACGAGCTACAACTTGAACAAATGAGGAACCCAGGGGGAGGAGGGAGTGAACGGGGGCAAGCGAGCAAGCAGGCGAAAAAGGCAGCATACAACGATCAAGCAAGCGAGCGACGAGCAGGGGAGAGAGACGACGAAAAGTCTTTTTTTTTGCAAACTTTATTTAGTGCTCGATGTCTTCCCAGGCACGGCCGACGGTCAGGTGGAGGTCCTCGGACTTGACCTGCTTGCCACCGGAGAAGTAGCCAGCAGCGATCTTGGCGTCGATCTCGACCTGCGAGTCCTGTTGAAGTGAAAATGTAGAATGGGTTGTCAGTGGGGGAGGGGGAGGAGACATAGGAAGGGAGGGAAGGCTATGGCACGACTCACAGGGGGGATGAGGTGCGGGGGGATGTCATACCGCTTGTGAATCGGGATGCCGGAGCCGACGATCGCGTCGTACTTCATGTCGCTCATCGAGATCATGTTATCGATCTTGGTGATACCGAGCCAGTGGAGGACGTCGGGCATGAGCAGCTGGAACCGCATGTCCTTGACTCCAGCGATGAGCTCCGTTGACTTGAAGTACCGGTCCGCAGAGTCGCCGCCACGCTTGCGCGAATTGTAGACAAGGTCTGGTTTTGGGTAGGAGGTTCAGGAACTTGGTCGGCAAGAAAATCGAGACGAAGCCACTGACACTTGGTAACCTCGCCGAGAGCGCGACCCTCCTTGCGGAAGTAGACGATGACTCCGACGCCACCACGCTGAGCACATCGGGCGGCCTCCTCGATTCCGTAGACCTGGAAGGAAATATAAACAGGTCAGCGCCGTCCGCTCACGAGAATAGAGAAACAAAGAAAGTGAGAGGCGACGCACAAGGTACGGCCGGCAAGTGCAGATGTCGGAGCCGAAGACATCCGAACCGTTGCACTCATCGTGAACGCGGACCGTGACCTCCTTGGTCGGGTCGCTCAGATACGAGGGCGGGCCGAAGATGTAGACGGTCATGCCACCGATAGGGGGCAGGAAGAGCTGGAGATCGCGCCGGGTGAGGAGCTCGGGGTACATGCCGCCAGTCTCTGCAGGAACAGAGGGGAAAGGTCAGTCTCGATAGGACGAAAGGCCACAAAAGGACGGCGATATAACTCACCCTCAAAGAGAGATCGACGGAGGAGATCCTCCGAAATGCCAAATCGTTCCGCCATGAGCGGGAGGTTCCACACGGGCTCGACGGCGGCCTTGGAGACGTTGACCTCGATTCCAGGCTCCAAGTCCGGGAACGCCGGGAGCGGGGTCGACTTCTGGACAATCTTGCCGTCGGCGGGAAGAGCGCCGGAGAGATAGGCGGCGTCAAGCTCGGCCATCTTGAGGTGGGCCTTGGTGACGGAGACTAGAAGTGCGCACATTGGGGGCTCAGACACCAGAATCGAAGGGGGAGACGCAAACGAGACAACTCACTCGTCGGCCGAGCGTCAAGACCAGCGTCGATCTCCTTCTTGAAGACTGTCTGGACGTAGTGACCCCAGGGGTCAAGCGAGACAATCTTCTTAGGGTCGAACCACGACGGCTGCGGCGGAAGGTCGAACGGTGGGTGCGTGTTGGTGTAGTCGGGCTTGTGGTTCGGGTCGAGCGTGTTGAGCGCGATGGCGAGGGCCTTGTAAATCGAGTACGAGCCGGAGTAGGCGCTGTGAGAGGGGGACGGCAGGGGGATCAGCGCATTGATCGACGGCGAATGCGGGGAAGAGGATGGGGCGGCCTCACCCAATGGCGTTGCGGATACGGAGCGAGTCCTGGTGTCGGGAGGCGACGACGGGTCCACGAGCAGCTGGAGTGTTGGCTCCCCAAGTGAGAGGGACAGGATGGATGCCGACCTGACCAGGATACGCTGGAGAGATGAGAGGGAGGCAGGGATAGAGAGGGCGCGGGTGAGAGGGATGACGACACGTCAGTCTATGTATCCTCGCAAGCGAAAGTCGATGGGAAGCGAGCGACAACGCACTGGTAAGGACAACACGCTGCGGGTACATGTTGTGGACCGTCTGCTCGCCCTCCGGAATCCGCTTGGGCTTGCCGATGATGGCAGTCGCCGGCGAGAGAGGAGTAGCGGCGCCCGAGGCCGGAGGCGAGCTGAGGGCGAGAAGCGATGGCGAGCCGAAGTCGGTGGTGTCGGACGTCGGAAGAAGCACAGACGGACTCGTCGTACGCTGAGCTGTTGAGAGAGATCGGGAAGGATGAAGGGAGGTGAAGAAGCCAGGCGATAAGCATGCAGTGCGCAACACGTCCACACATCGGCCCACATCGGAACGAGGCGCTCGTTGAGGCGTCAGCAGCTAATGCCAGCCAGAAGTGGACCCACAATCAAGGATGGTCACCCCAGCGGCCTGGTTTGCACGGGAGAGTTCGTCGACCTGAGGGTAGGACAGGACGGAGAGCGGTGTCAGCAGCGAACTGGTAGCCCGAGCCACCGGTGACAAAGGGGCGGAAGCGAAGAATCGAGACAGCTAATGCGTAGACGGGAGAGAACGCAGGGGGACAGCGAACGCACCTGGGCCTTAAGGGCAGCATTGGAAAGAGAGAGCTTCTGCATCTCGGCAAGGATCTGGGAGAGCACCGACTCTTCGCTGGCGGCCTTTCGGTGACCATTGATCGCTGGGACGGTCATGATGTCGCGGGCGGTGGTGGTAGGAGTGGGGGTGGTGGTGGTGTTTTCGCAGCTAGCACACATGAAGCGACGGGGGAGTCTCGAGGGAGAGTCAGGACAGAGCACAAGGGGGACGACGGAGGGACGGGAGGAGAGCAAAGGGAAGGGAACTCACGAGTTGATGATGGATGGGTGGGAACGAGATGGGTGGCAGGAGCAACGTTCTTTAGGCTGAGGCCACGGGCCTGAATGGGTGCGGGAGGGACGAGGTCGGGTGAGCAACGGCATTCGCTCACCCGCCGCGTCGGGCAAGGGCGAGAGCCCGCTTCTCCTCCGAACGCACATCGTCGTCTCCATCTCCTCCGGGGGTGCCCATTTCTTTTGTTGAGGGAGATTGTGTGAGATTTCTCGCTCCTCATTGTTAATTCGGCGGCTCTCTTCTTTTTCTTTCGTCAAGGCCTTTAGAAGGAGACCTTGCCGCGTCACACGCGAGCTTCTCCGTTCCACATTACTTGCGGCAGATGGGAAGATGGAGACGGCAGACGATGTTTCACGTGCTATGAGATCTTTGCCAACGCAGACGACATCAACTTCCCCTGACTCCGACTCGCGAGGTAGGTTAGTCAGGAACATTCCTTGCGCGCGGTGTAGACGACACCTGGCCGCTTCAACTCTGTTACCGCCGCCCCTAAACAACAGGGAACAGACAGCTCATTCCGGGTGGGTTTGAATCTGCAGGTAGAGTTTATGAGAAACGCACGCAGTACGAATATACAACCCATGGCGGCGACAAGATTTGCCGGCTGCCGATGCAGACGTTACACCATCACGGGTCCCTTCACTTTGCCTCCTCATATGGCCGAGAAGTCTATAAAGTACATTGATTGACTCAACAACGATCCTCCACTAAGTTTTCGGCACTTCCTCCTCTTATTTCTTGTCCTCCGGCTTGACAAGCTCGGGCGCACCATCAGACCTGCCCTGGTCCTCAGGGTCGCACTTGTAGTGGGGTTTGCTCTTGTCTTCACTCACACCCCAGTCAAAGTTGAGTCAGTCCCGCTTCACAAGAACACCCATCTCGGAAGAAAGGCCAAGATCGAGGCCAGGACCAGACTCACCACCCGTGCTCTCGGTCGAGTCGGCGTTCGGCTCAGGCATGCCCTCCTTGCTCTGCTTGATCTCATCGACCTTGCCGTTATTGGTCGGATCCGAATTGCTAGACCTACCTTGGTTCTTCTCTGGTAACGAGACGAAAAGGGGGGAGGCAATGGTCAGTAACGGCAGCATTACTTCAAAAAATAATAATCAAGCAAGCTCTACACGCACTAATGGAGGGGTTCGTCGGCTCAGGAGAGCCGTAGCCATGGTCGGCGAGAGCGAGGCGGGAAGTAGAGAAGGCTCCACGACCGAGGGTCGGGATGATCGACATCCGTGTGTAGACAGGGAACAGGTTGGGAAAGAGGGATCGAGCGGACTGCATGCTGATGGGGTTAGAGGGAAATATGAGAGGTTGAAGGAGAAGTGTTGATGAGAGTCGAGAGGAAGAAAGAGGGAGATGGTGTTCTGCTGGTCTCGAGATCGAGATAATCGAGAGAGTCCAGGGTGCCCGATCCGAGGAGATGACGTTTGCCTGTCTGCGCGCCGCTCTGGCGTCTGCCTGTCTCTTTCTCGCTCCTTTCTTTGACCCTCGATCCACACCTCAATCCGATCGTCACAATAAAGCAGTGGTCTCTACTCAAGACCGTGTGATGTTAAATCGGCATTATCGATGACAAGAGCAATCCGCACAACGTCATCGAATGATCGGAAAGCAGAACTAAAGAACGCCGAATCGACACTGCAAAATTCCTCCCCCTAACATCGCATTACTCTTCCTGGACGTAGTTTCCTGCGAAGTGAGCGGGAATCGTCAGCGCACGCCCCTTGACCTCAACTACAGAGACAGCGACGCACCCGGGAAGACACCCTGTCTGCCGTCGATACGGCCCGTCCACCAGTCCTCAGTGTTGCCCGTCCGTTCAACCAGCTCGATCCGGTCGCCCGTTGAGAAGCTGAGATCTCCGGCGGCCTGGTTGTTTCGGGGCACGCGTAAGTTGATCCATCCCAAACTGCCCGTCCACAAGCGAGAGAACGCACCTGAGCCTCAAAGTCGAACAGAGCCACGACATACTTGACCGGCGGCGTCGCGCTGAAGCTTGGTTTCGCCTTGAGCGGCGGCGGGGGCGGCGCCCTCTTGGCCGATTGAGCGGCGGCGGCCCCCTCGTGCGCGGCGACGGACCCTCCGGGCGTGTAGGCCGGGGGGGCAGCGACCGTCCGGGATGGCGGTGGAGCAGCGACAGACTTCTCGAACGCTGAGGAAGAGCTCGACGGGGCGCGGACGGGAGGCGTGCGGGAGGAGACCGAGGAAGCTCGGCCAAAGCCCGAGGGGTGGCCGGCCATCATCTTGGCTGAAGAAGTCAAGGGTAGAGGATGTTAGATGGCAATCTTGTTCGCGCAAGGAAGTGTCGGGTTAGACGAACCGGTCGAGACCTGGCGCTGGACGATCTGGAGAGCCTCGATGCGCTCGGCCGTGTCGCCGATGGCGGCATCGTAGGTCTCGCTCAGGTCCTGCGAGAGTTCGTACTTGCCGTCTGAGAACGACTGGATCTTCTCGAGCATGAGGTAGAAGATGTTGAGCCTGTGACGGGACGCCAGGTCAGTCTAGCGTCTGTCCCTCGATGGGGGACACTTAACGACGCACTGCATGAAGTAGAAAGAATGGAAAAGCGGATCGATGAAGCGAGTCGAGAGATGAAGGAACTGGGGGAGCTCCGTCTTGCAGAGCGTGTTGTAGTGCTCGTATTCGGCTGAGGCGGCCTCGAAGTCTTGCTCGTACTGCGAGAGGGCAAGAAGATCAGGCGCGCTCAGACGATTGATGCTCACGCGACGCACCTTGAAGAGGTTCTTCTCATCACTCAGGCTCTTCTCTTTCTTGTCTCGGAGCTTGCTGTACGAGTTGTTGTGCCGGTCGTAGTCCGTCAACTGGAGGGGAGGGGAGAAGAGCGTGTCAGCACTGCCCCTCACCTCAGTGCACCCCCCCTCCTCCACGGCGGCCGACGCCGGCATCTGCGTCCTCCCTCCTCCTTGGCCCCTCTCATTGCTGCTCGGCTCACCTTGTGCTCCCTCTTCGTGATAGTCTTCCTGATCTTCTTCAGGATCTCCTGCAGTTCCTTGCCAGGCCCAACGACCCTCGCGTCGATGAGCTCAATCTCCGGGCTGAGAGCGGTCCGAAGCTCCTCCATGAGACCTCGGTAGAGGCCGATGTTCTGGATGGTCGCCTCCGCCTGGGGATTCTTCCCGATCAGGTCGTACTCGCCGCCGATGGGCGTGAAGAGGGAGGAGAAGGCCGCCGCGAACTGATCGCCAGAGACGAGGAGGGCTGTCGGAGGGGGCGAGCGAGCGCGGGCGTCAGCGATGGACGAGGGACACAGACGGAAGTCGAAGCGGGCAAGTGAGAGACGCACAGAGCACGGCATCGCGGAAGACCTTGGAATCCTTGACGAGCTTCTCGCAGGCCGTCTCGATGACCTTGAACTTGCGCTCGTAGTCGTCCTGAGAGAGTGAAATGAGGGAGGCGGGGCGTCGGGCACAAGGCGGGAGAACGGAAGCAACGTCAGCGAGACAGACGGGAGAGCGACGCTCGGGCGGGGGAAGGGCGAGAAGGACGGACAAATTCGGGATCGTTGCTCTCTGGATAGAGGAGTAAGAAGCATGACAATCAGCAAGGAGCGAGCGACGAAAACATAGGCGAGCAGGCGGAGCGGGTAAGAGCATCGCCTGATCCGGACGAGACAGAGCGAGCGAGAGCCTTTGCGCTACGAGCTCTCTCCCTCGAGGTAGGAAGGGAGGACGCACTCTTGGCCATGCCGACCCTGGAGGTGAGCATATGGGGTGCGCGCTGCGCCGACTTGATGAAGCCTTTCATCGCAGGAAGGGAGAGTGAAGAGGGATGTGTTGGCTGGGTGGAGAGAGAGCGAGCGGACAGCGGACAAAGACGAGGCGACAAGCGGCAGTCGAATGTCCGCGGGCGTTGCCAAGGCAAGCAAGCCGCAAGCAGCCCTCGGTCTCCTCTTTCACTGTGCTTACGATGATAAGATTCGTCAACGTTGGCAGTTTAAAAGGTTGTCTTCGGTTCATCGCATCTCGTGCACATTCTCCCCCTCTCCTCCTTTTCTGTTTCTCCCATTCTCCCTCCCTCAAGACTTGATGGTTCGGCCCGAGAGAGTTCGCGCGGGCAGATTCAGCTGCTCATCTCCGGGGCATGCCCCGTCCCCGACCACGCAGCGCCTGTCCCGGAGCGCCCCTCGGCATAGGCGGACCCGCCTGGGGCTGGGATGGAGAGTGATATCAGCTTTCAACATCGGAAAGGCAAAAAGGAAGCGAGAGTGGACACACCTGCTCCGACTGGGGGTTGCGGACCGTCTCGTCGATGGAGAGAATAA
The DNA here is from genome assembly GCA_951802195.1 of Tausonia pullulans. Lineage (NCBI taxonomy): Eukaryota > Fungi > Basidiomycota > Tremellomycetes > Cystofilobasidiales > Mrakiaceae > Tausonia > Tausonia pullulans. The sequence continues at coordinate 617,690 of OX637626.1, forward strand.
GGCACGCCGCCTCAATCGCCGAGCTGAGCGCATTCGTCTTGACGAGACTCGGCTCCCAGACGAACTGGAGAAAGAGGTGCAGGCTTCAGCTTGGGAAGGAGAAGACGGAGACGAGCGAGCTATCGCACCTTCTCCATGTTGTCCTTGACGCCCTCGCTTTCAATGTCGACACCGGCCCAAACGTCGCCCATGGCATGCCGCATGCGGAGCTTGTTGAGGACATCCGTCGCATCGAACCCGGCGTTGTCGCAAATCTGGCGAGGGATGATCTCGAGCGCCTTGGCGAGAGCGCCGATGATAAGCTGCTGCTTGCCCTCGATCGTCCGCGAGTGCGCTCGGAGGTAGGCCGAGATCTCCATCTGTGGCAAGGTGGGGAGTCAGTCAGCAAAGAGGCGACAGAGAGGACGTAATCGCCCAAACCCACCTCGGTCGCTCCTCCACCGGCGACGACGTGCGAGTTCTTAATCGCCCGCTTGACAATCATGATCGAGTCGTGCAGCGAGCGCTCGACCTCGGCGATGAACTGGTCTGCTCCACCACGGAGAATCATCGTGCAGGTCTTGGCGGCGTCGCACTCCTCAAACAGGTTGAACCGCTCGCCTCCAATCTGTCTCTCCTCGAACCGACCGCATCGACCGAGGTGCTTGGGCTCAATGTCGGAGCACGTGCTCTGGATCGAGCCTCCGACGGCCTGGACGACACGCTTGAGGTCGTCGGCAGCGACGCGACCGGCACAGAAGATGTCTCGGTCGGCGAAGTACTGAGTTGCGAGGTCACCGATCGGGAGCTTGGAGAGGACGACCTTGGCGCCCGTGGCAACGATGGCCTCAAGCTTCTGGTAGATGATGGTCCACTCGGCATCGACAATGGCTTGGTACTCCTGAAGGATGCAAGTGGTGGGTGGTTAGTCGCGTCACGCGCTGCCAACCAGCAGAGTGGAGTTTCGACTGACCGAGACCTCCGTGACCCGAACCTCGGCGTTGTCCTTCTCGGCCTTGAGTTCGAGCTCGACGTTGAGGCAGAGTACGCTCGGGTTCTTGAAGCTCTTGGGCTGCTGCTCGAAACCGGCGTACGAGAACGTCTTCTTGAACGCGACACCCTTGACGAGGAGGGAGTCCTGCGAAGGTGTAAACAAAGTCGGTCAGCTCCCCTCTCTCTCGGCAGCAAGACTCCAACGGCGCCACGCACCTGCATTCCACCACCAGGAACCTTCTTGGTACCGATCAGGTTCTCGTCGAGGTCGTCCTGGTCGAGACACAGGACGGCGTCGACAACCATCTGCGAGAAGAAAGGCTTCTGCGAGTGGATGAGCTTGGACGACATGGAGGTAGCGGCGAGAAGGTGGAGGTGCTTCTTGAAGACCCTAGGAGAGCAACGAGGCGCGCGTGAGAGGTGAGGTCAATCGCCTGGGAGTAGCCAGTACAGGGCGAGGCGAATATGAACCGGAACGCACTCAGGGTTCGACTTGTCGATAGGGACGGCAAGCTCGTTGATCTTCTTGATGGCCTGTGAGTGATCAGCACAGAGAAAGTGGAATCAGTCGGTTGTCCCGGCGCAATCAAAGAGACGGGGAGGACGCGACGGGCTGGCGACGACCCCAGACGTACGAGGTTGGCTCCAGTCCTGAGGCCCTTCTCGATGACCCAGACTCCGACACCATCCTCAACAAAGGGCCGGATCTCCCTAAGGATCTCGCCAGCGAGAAGGACGACCGAGGTCGTGCCGTCGCCGACCTCGGCGTCCTGGGCACGAGCGATGTCGACGAGCGTCTTCGCAGCCGGGTGGACAATGTCAAGGAGCTTAAGGATGGTGGCGCCGTCGTTAGAGATGGTGGCGTTACCCTGGATGAGGGGAGAGAAGGAGTGGGGGGGAGGAAGGAGAAGGGTGTAAGCGAGAGCTGAACAGAACCGGACAGAATGTGGGAGAGACAGCGACGACGCGAGGAGGAAGTAAAGGGTGAGACGCGCTCCTCCCTCCACCGCACTTTCGCGTCTCTCCTCCACTGCAAGCTCGGTGCAGACTGAAGCCTTTGCAGGCGGTTTTCGACCACAGGCTGGCACGGGCAGCGAGAGAGGGAGACAAGAGACTCGAGCACTAACGTTACTGTCGACAATAAGCTTGTCCATTCCACGGGGTCCGAGGGTGGTCGCGACGACGCTCGCGACACTCATGCAGGCGCTGATGTTGGATAGCAGCTGGGGGATACCCTGCGAAGTGTCGGTTCCCTCGCGGAGGAGGACGACCGTCGGTTGCTGCGATAGAATGACGCGTGTGGAAAGGGCAAGTGAGGCAGGGACGAGATCGTGTCAGCGCGACGGGGTCCAACTCTCGCGAGCAAAGAAGACAGCTGGCGAGGGTCGAGCGACCGCCACGTGTCCCGCAAGCTGGCATGGCGGCGTGGTTGGAAAGGGCTACCATCACAGGCGGTGACGTACCATCTGGGGGAGTCGGCTCTGCATCGTTGCGGAGGCGGCACGGGAAGGGAGAGAAAGAGAGGGAAGGGAGGTGAGGGTTGCAAGCCGCGTTGGTGGCTTTCGCGTTCTCGCGCTTTCCCAGCGAGACGCCGCGCATAGGCCTCGGCTCACCTATTCACTCCATCGCATGCATCTCAGATGGTCTCTGGCCCAGGAATTTTGCAGCGATGGCTGCTTCAGAGTGGGGTGACGCATGCGGCGAGAAGGTGAAAGGTGACCTCGCCAGATTTTGCATGCGCAACAGCAAACGTCAGCCTGTTCTCAATCCCACATCCGCAGACGCACTGATGACCAGCTCGCTATGAGTCCAGACACTCGAACAGGATTTTCCGGCTAACACGAAGAGCACAATCAACTATAGGCCATGGGTATCTGGTTGGCTGTGGCAGTCGCTCAATGCCCAGACCAGCGCCATCGCGCAGCCCGGCTTGCAGCTGATCAACAACTTCCGCCTGGCGACACAGTTCCTCCCCTCCCTTGGTAGTGCGAAGGCCTAGCTCCATTTTTCCAGTGCTCGTGGCAGACAGAGAACATGCGATGGGCGATCCGATACGGTCTACTCATTGAGTCTGATCAGTGAGACCTCCGCTGACCGCGCCCAGTCTGGCCTGGCAGCCTTGCCTCCCGCACGCTTCCTTCCGCGAGCACAACACCTGAGTCTGCCGGAGAACAGAAAAAGTCCCCGTGCCGAGTGACGGCCGAGCGAGCTATCGAAGCAGTATGAACGAGTTCCGTGTGCTCGTCAGTGACGTTTGCTCGGGCCGCGACCGTTTGGGATGCGTGCCCGCCCGGTGCATGGCTGCGTCTGCGTGCTCGCTGTGGAGAGAGACACGCAGGTGCCGACATGGAGGGAGATGCGGACGAGAGGACAACGGAAGCCGTCCAGCAGGGAGATGGCGGGGCCAGGACCCGAACAGGCGCGGCCCCACGCCCCCTCGCGCGGACGGCCTCTCGAGCGAGCGCCGATGCAAGACGGGCATGCGGCGAATCCAACCGAGAAGCCAGCCAGGCAGCCAGCCAACGACCACCGTTCCAAGCCTCCCCATCCTTCCCTTCTCCCATCTCCCCCGTCCCCTCACCATCCCCTCTTAGACAGAGCGCTGTAGAGTCCGGTACGTACGCCATCCACCCAGATCCATCAGGTGGCCGCCCTTCTCGCGGCCTCCCCGCCGCACTCCGCCCTGCGCCCTTCGCGCTCACTCGCCGGTTTCGGGAGCAAGAGAGCATCAGCTGACCTTCTTTCTCGTCTCCCTCGCTGCTTACTATCCTTCCCCTTTCTTCGCCGGCTCCCTCCCTCTCTCTGCCTCTTTCTGCCTCTCTCTGCCTCTCTCTCTCCCCCCTGGACGCGTCCACGACGATCCGGTCCACCCATCCATGCGTACCGATCGAACAGCATAGATCTTAGACGACCAAACGACCTGGCCCCACCCTCCTCCCCACCGCGCTCGCCCAGGCGACCCTCCCTTCCCCGCCTCACCCCTGCTCTTCCTCTCCATTCATCTTCCGCCGTTCCGTCCGCTCCTCATCCTCGTTCTCCTCCTCTTCGTCGGTCCCTCCTCTTCGGACTCGCTCGCTCAATTCGTTGCGCCCGCCCGCCCGCCCACCCATCCATCCCCACCCCTCATTCGCCCGTTGCGCGTTCGCCGTCCAGCGAAGCATCCCCCGCCCGCCAGGGAATGCTGGATTCCGATCACCACGGCCCTGAATCGCTCATCCCCAAAGACCTCTGGGTGAGTCGCCGCTCGTCTCGACGTGTTGCTTTACCTGCTGGAACCTTGTTGAACTTGTCCCACACTCCTCCCCATCGCGTGGTGTCGCAGACCCCAGCTCCGAGCCCGCCCCCCTCATCTCCCTCTGAGGCCTCGTCCTCGCTGCCATCTTCTTGCCCTCCCTCGGACCCATCTTCGTTCTCGCACTCGCACCTCGCCCACGTCGCTGGCTCGTCCTCTTCCACACGCGGCTCTCCTCGATCTCTTCCACGCGTCTACGCCGCCGCCGCTGCCCAGCCTTCGCCGACGCCTTCCAAGCTCGAGACTGACATGTCGTCCAACAACAATTCGAACCAGCAACAGCAGCCGCCGTTCGGCGGTGACTCGCGTGAGAGCGCTCGCAGCCTGACGCGTCCGTTTGTTGAGAGGCACCGCTCGGCTTCGCGCGAGGTTGAGCAAGGAGCCAGCAGCCGTTGGCCGCCGAGCAGCAACCCTTGGTCGTCTGCTGCTCACGTCGGCACCATTGGCTCTGGCTCGCCCAACTCGTCTGGCAAGCTCAATGCTGCTGCCTCGTCCTCCTCCCCCGGCGATGGAGGAGGCAACGGCTTCCCCTCCCCGCCTGCGCATCATCGCTCCAACTCTGCCTCCTCGCGGCCCGCCGCGCCCTCGAGCTCGCCCTCAGGTCGCGCCGCTCGCCCGAGCCAGTCGAGGCTTGACTCGTTCACTGAGGAGTTGCGCGACGACAACGTCGCGTTCCCTGCTTCCCAGCAGCCGCCCTCCCGACCTCACTCGCCACCCCACGCTCCGCCGGGGACGTCGCGCTCGCGCTCCCAGTCGTTCGCCGTGCCTGGGATGCGCCCTGGCGTCCCGCATATGTCGCTGACCCACGCGATCCCGACGTTCAGCTTTGGAGGGGGCGACGTCTGGGGTGGTCTCAGCAGCGGCGGTGGGAGGGACCGTGGCTTTGGCAGTGATCGCAGGGGGGACCCGGTCTTTGACGACGATCAGGACGATGGCGACCACGGGTCTAGATGGGACGGAGATCGACATGCTCGTGGTCGAGGTGTTCCAAGCAGCGGTGCAGGTGACCTCCATCACTCGAACATGGTGAGTTTAGCGTATGGCTCATTTGTACAAGTTGGCTCTGTTGAAAACGCTCTGCTGAAAACATCAAACACTTTTGCTCCTGCTTTCGCTGTCCTAGTCCCCCTTCACCCGCGATCTCCACGAGATTCTCCACGACCCCAATATCTTCCAGCCCCCGGCGACGCTGAGCCACCATCGGATCGACGAGTTCGGCTTCGGTCGTGCAGGCTACACCCAGGGCCTCGGCCTCGACGAGCACGGCGCTGGCGTTCTTGGTCTCGGCGGGATTGGTCTCGTGACGTCTGGCGGCGGCGACAAGAACGCCGGTGGCGGAACAGGCAGCGGCCTCAACAGTCGTCGTCACAGCCTGAGTGTCGTCGGTCGTCGGGCGACGACCGTCGAGGACCGGCCGACGCCATTGACGTCCCACAGCTTCCTCGGGGCGTCTAACATCCGGGGCGCATCCGTCTCATCCTACAACCGCACCGGATGGAACGGACCTGGCGCTTCGTTGTCGTCGTTCAATTCGCGCGGAGGGTTCTCGGACGAAGACCTCGCCGCGAGCCTCGGCGATTCGCTCACCGTCAACGACGACCCTTCTCGCTCCGGGACTTCCTTTGGACGCTCGAGTGTCACCAACGCCGACAAGCATTACCACGTGCCCTCGTCGTCATCGGCGTACCAACACCCCTCGTCCCTCCCGATCTTCGGCCCCTCTTCCCCCTCGTCGTTCACGGGTTACACACAGACGACCTCGACCTCATCCCAGCTCCACCCGGCGTCGATGAGCTCCCACTCACGTGGCCGGCTTGCCGGTTTCTCCGACCGGCCCGAGAGCAAGTCGCGCTCGGCGAGCTTCGCCGGAGGCGAGAGCCGCGACTGGAGCTCGGCCGTCGAAGAGGCGGTGGGGGGCGAAGGTGGCGGCGGCGAGGTCGTTATTGAAGACTATCACCGCCTCTCGTCGGAGAGAAGCCGTTCGAGGGGCAGGGAGCCGAGCCCAGCACCGCCTTCTTCGGCCGGTGGTCGCACCCCGCACGATCGATCTAGCTCGAGGGGACCAGGAAGCGCGCCGTCGTCTGCCGCGCTTGGTGGTGGTCTGATGCAGCAGGGCCAGCAGCAACAGCCGCTTCACCCTTCGCACCACGCTCAGCAGTTCCACCAGCCTCAGCAACACCAGCCCCTCCAGCAACAAATTGGTTTCTCCACGGCCGTTGGGTCCGCGGTTCCAGCCATGCGCACCTCGGGCGGCTTCCACCCTCAGCCTGCCGCTCCCTTTGGAAGCGTCTCCCAGGCGGCGGCTCAGCAGATGCAGTTTCAGCAGCAGCAGAGACCGCAGACGCTTCAGCCTCGTGTCACTCGACACGACTTTCGGCCTCCGCAGCAGCAGGGAGGAGGAGGAGGGGGCGGGTTTGGCCCTTTTCCTGGCCAGGGGCAGCAGCAGCCTCTCCTACAACAATTTGGTCCGCCCTCGCCCATCGGCCCTCCTCCGCCCCTGCAGCAGCAGCACTCGGGCTTCCCACTCAATTCATCCCAGCCGTTCGGCCCGTCGGCTCAGCATCAGCAGCGGGGCTTCCAGCCTATGCAGCAACAGCAGCCACAACAGCAGCAGCAGCACCAACAACAACAGCAACAGCAGCAACAGCAGCAGGGTCAGGGTGCCTCTACCCCTCTATCGCCTTTCTCTCAGCTTGGCTCGCGCCCTCTCCCCTCGCAGCAAACGCCGACGGGCCAGTGGTACCCCCAGCTTCACACGCGCACGCTCTCCTCGGAGCTTGCCACGAACCAGCAAGGCCAGGGACAGTCGCAACAGCAGCAGCTTCCCCTCTCAGAGCTAGGCAAGGGTCTCCCGCTGCATGCTGTCCCGACAACGACGCCGTTGTATATCGTCGAATTCAAAGCTGGTCGGACGGACCTCTTCTATTCGGTCGACCCGTCTGTCAGGCTTGTCAAGGGCGACTTGGTCATCGTCGAGGCCGATCGAGGCAAGGATCTCGGCAAGATCGTCAACGATAGCATTACACTCGATGAGGTCAAGCGATTCCAGGAGCAGCAGGCCGAGCTCGCATACATCGCCCAGCAGGTCGGGCTTGGCAACCAGGGTGGCGGAGGTAGCAGTGGCAGTGCCAGTGGGTCAGCTGCCTCTGGAGCTGGAGTAGCGGGAGGGGCGACAGGCAAGGATGCCCAGGGCGTCGTCAGCAACGTCACGGTCCGGGGGCTGACTAAAGAGATCATGCCCAAACGGATCTACTCCAAGGCGATGCCACTTGATGCTCAGCTGCTCCTCCTCAAGATGCAGGACGAGGCCAAGGCGCTCCTCCTCTGCCAGCAAAAGGTTAAGCAAAAGAAGTTGCCGATGGAGGTTGTCGACGCTGAATACCAGTGGTGGGTGTTCTGCTTGTTTCTACCTTCGTCATGTGCGCGGTGCTTACTTCAAGTTTGTTCTTCAGGGATCGCCGCAAGCTCACCTTCTTTTTCCTCTCGTCCGTCCGGATTGACTTCCGCGAGCTCGTTCGCGAGCTGTTCAGGCGTGAGCAGCCCCCCGCGCCCTTTTGTTCCCATCCCTGTCTCTTGACTGACTCCTCACCCTCTCGCGCTCTGTACCCTTCAGACCATAAGACGCGCATCTGGATGGCCTGCCTCGGCGGCATTCAGCAACCTCAGTCTCAGCAACCTCAACCGCAGCAGCAGCAGCAGCCTGGCTCGCAAGATCCCCAGCGGTCCCCTCGCATTCAGCAGCATCAGCATCAGCATCAGCAACAACCAGCGGCGCCCTCGCCTGCTTTCTCAACCACGGGTCCGGGCGGCAACGGCAACGGCAAAGCTGGCGACTAGCAACAGCAGCCGTCTCGCGCCGCCTAGACTTCTTATCCTCTCTCTTTTCTTCTCTCTCTTCCCTTCTTCAGTCCCGTTTTCATAAAATTTGCCCCCTCATTCCCCGGCATGGTGTTTGAAGGGGGGGGGTACGCTCGCCGCTCGATACTCATCTTTCTCTTGATCCCTCTGGTCTTTTCTCTCATCTGTACAACACAATTCCCCAGTCAGCTCGAGATGCCCCCCGCTACCCAAGTCGCGCATCCTCCTGGTCGCATCTATCTTTTGTTTCCCTTCTCTTGGCTTTCGATCGATTATTACGACGCTCCCTTACCTCACATCCTTGCTACTCCAACCGTGGTTCCCTACCTCCCCTCTCCCTCCACTTTTGAATAGGAGAGGGGGCGTTCGCTGGACGCTCACCCACGCCCGTTCGCTCGCAACTAGGATCCTGCGGCTATGAAACGTCCATCTCCTCCCTTCTTTTCTCCCTTTTAGGTCCTTAGTATGGTGCTCTTTTTGTGTTCAATGGCGTCCTGCCGAGTGAATGCATTTGGGGATACACGATGAAAGAGAGGAGAGTGAGAGAACAGAAAGAGAGGGAGGAAGAGAGGGAGGAAGAGAGGGAAAGACTGGAGGTGCGAAAGCGAGAAAGAGAAAGCAAAGACAAAAGAAAGGACAGGCAGGAGGACCTGACGGCGAGAAGCGGGGGGGGGGGGGGTGGGGGGGGGTGGAGGGGCCAGGCGGCTGGGCTGGCGACGCTTCATGAGGTAAGGGTCAGCAGGGATCTTCCCAAGGGGCGAGTAAGTGAGCGAGACTCGCGGGCATGAACTTGTCCCGAAGGACCTCGAAGGTTGGGTACGGCGAATCGTGGTTCCGATGGGCGAGCTTCGAATTGACTAGACGGCTGAAGAGAGATAGGTCAGAGAAGCACCATGTGTCTACGAACATGATGTAGTCGTGCTTGTTGGCCTCCTCAACGGGGAAGAATCTGTCACCCTTATAGAAGGCAACGATGAACTGAAGACGAGACAAGAGTGAGCGAAGGTCAATTAGCAGCCTGCGATGACAAGAGGCTGGGTCCGTTGGTCATACACTCGCCTGCTCGTCAAAGACGTCCACCGTGTACGAGATGATTCTAGGGAGAACCCCTCTGATGTTGCTGTCATTGGAAGAAGGACATAGCACCAGATCTCAGACACGACTAAGCGCGATGATCGGCTTGTCAGTGGCGAACTCATATGGTTCAGTCAAGGTTCTAGTCCAGTTCTGGGCTGACCTCGCGAAGACCATTGAGGCTGAGGCTGAGGCTGAGGCTGATATCGATGGTCGCCTTTTAGGAATCAGTTTGAGCTGAAAGTTGAGCAGGCGACGCTGGAAGGTGGAGAGCCGGATGTTTCGGCCAAGAGCCGGAAGTGCTGGAGTTGGTGCTCCGGGTCGACGAGGTCGGAGTCGTAGGTCATCTCGTTGCAGTAGACGAGCGTGGAGGACCGGAGGAGGTCGTAACCTGGGTTGCAGAGTTCTCGTGAGAGAAGGAAGAAGAATTCTCTAGGAGATAGTTAGAGACCGAAGGCCGCATAGACAGACAGGCAGGACAGCAGGCTGCGTCATGCGTCTCCGCAGTCGGAGGTAGTCCTTCGCGCCTTCGGCCTTAAGCGGGGGACTTGGGCGCACCCCGTCGGGGAGACATGGGAACGGTGCCTCTCTAGTCCAGCCATACTGCTGCTACCAGATCTCAAGCATCTGCTTCTGGTTCAGATTGTAGATGACTCCAAGAGCGGTCGACAAGTTGCTCCACCTGGAGTCGGCGACTCCCGCTAGAAGTACTTCTCCTAGTAGGCCGCGTTTCTTACTCAGCGTATCAGCGTATATGAAAGAGCCTGGGTGGGATTAGTTTGAGTGCTCGAATGGTGCAACATGGATGCACTCTTGTTCGTTAAGTTGTAGAAGTCTTCCTCATCTGACCTTCTGACGAGATACTTGGAGTAGAACTAGAATCGCGGAACAGGAGAGATGAAGATGAAGCCGGGCGGAGGAGAGGCGAGAGACGCGTCGCGTCGAGCCTTCCCGTCCACTTCCCTCCTGACTGGCTGCCGGTTCCTTGACAATCCTACGTCAGATTCAGAGAGCTCAGTCATCATAAAAACCCAGTCACATTTAGCCTCTTTCACTCGGTCTGGCACATCGCAAGATGTTTCCGGGCCAACTTCACGCCAGGCGGGACTTGCGCCGACTGATGATCGGGCTAGTCCGCCATATCCCATCCAGATTCCATCGTCGTAAAATGCATCAGAATCAACCATCAAGATCTCCTCCGCGCCATAGCCCGTTCGAGGTCCCTCCGGACGACCGTCTCGCTCCTCCCCCACCCGAAGTCTAGCACGAAACCAGCGCCTCCCATCGTTGTGAGGTGCAGCCGCTTCTCCTCCGGGTCCCACCATCTGTTCCGCCTCGCTTCATCGGCAGCCTCTTGCTCTGCCTTCTTCGCCTGGATAGCAGCTAGAAGAAGGGCCTCCGATTCTGCCGCCTCCTTTGTCTGCTGTTCTAGCCGCGCAGCTGCCTCTGCGCGTTCGGAAGACGTGTGGTTGTGCCACAGGCTGCCGGCCCACTGCATCCAGCTCTCCCCAGCTTCCACCACCGCCGGCTCCTCCTGAGGGTCTACCTGCTCGCAGCCATCCTCTGTTGCTGCCGCTGTTGCTGCTACGGCTGCTGCTGCTGTTACTGCCGCATCCTCGGCAGCCTTGGCAGCCTTCTCGACGTCGGCTTGCGCCGCGAGGAGAGCCCCCTGGCGCCGATAGCCGACGAGCACCGGGTCGAATGGGTGGAACGAGTTGAGGTCGCACCAGCAGCGCGGGGAATCTGGGGCCGTAAGTGGGATGGAAAGAAGGGCGAGACTTGAATTGAGAGCTACTGGAGCCGTCGTCGTTGTGCCAATGGCTAAGGGTGGTGTCGGAGAGGTGTCCGGTGGGGAAGGTGCGAGGTGGGTGTAGCAGGTCGAGGTGAAGAGCAGGGTCAAAAGAAGCGTGCAATAAACGCTGTATGGCGAGAAATCGCTTCCTCGGTCAGCTCTGACACATTGAGGAGCGAGTCAGGCATACGTACCAGGGCTTAACCGAGAGGAAAACGAGCAAGAGGTAGGCGGCGATGAAGAGCGGCGTCGCTGGACGGATTCGCATCAGCAGAGGTACGACGATTGCAGAATCAGGGGGGTCTCTGCTCACCTGTGGGATATGGAAGGATGAGGAACGGGATAAAGTGCTTGAGACCTTTGGCGAGACGAGCAAGCCCGATCAGTCGCGTTTCATGCAACAGAGTGTGACTCATCTGTCTCTCTGGGGTGAGTGAATATCTCAACCCACAGTAGACCATCACAACGGAAGGGGTAAGGTGTTTGTTATCTTGACTGAACTGAGGTGGCTGCCTACGCAGGCGAGGTGGTCGTGGTGGTGGTTGAAAGAGAGACGAGGTGAGCGAACGGGTCCGGGCGTGGGCCAGGGTTGGGCTCGACGCGTCGTCCCCTCCCCCATCCAGCCTCGCCTCGTCGGCTAGCTTTCCAACACCATTTCCTCGCTTTCTCCACTCTCACATCCAGCACCGGGATCGCGCGTCATGTCATCTCAGTCGGACTACGAGGAAGACACGAAGAATAACACCAAGAAGGCTAAACCCTCAGCGCCTGCTGCCGGTGGAGACATCCGTAACTTCTTCGTGAGTCCCGGCCTCTTCCTATCCCGCCCAGTTTCGCCCTTCGCTGCTGCTGCTCCTGGCAATGCGGTCTGCAATCTGCCGCCCGATGGCTGAGCATGTCGTCGCCGCGGAAGGGGAGAGCGCGATGGGCTCTGTCTACCGCCGCACGTCGCGTCCCACCTGCGCCGCGCTTGCCGGGGCAGATCGATCCCAGCTCGAGCTCTCTTCGGACGAGACATTTTAGAAGAGACGGTCCATACACGCCATGAGATTTCTGCTATCTCTCTGCTCGGGCTGTGGAGTTTGCCGCAGGAATGGGCCAGGGAAGAGTCCTATCTCAACGATGACGTCTCACGAACATAGTCACTTCGAGACAGATCCTGACTTATTCGCTCGATATTCTCCCGCCTCTCTCAGGGTGGCTCCTCTCAGGGCAGTTTCAAATCGCCCACGGTAAAGACCAAGGCATCAGCCCCTCCCAAGGCCAAGCCACTGGCGAGGAAGAACGAGACGATCGGTGAGCTCTTGACGCTGGTCTCATCACATTCAGATGATGGATGACTGATGCACATGCCCACCTTTCTTCAGAACTCTTGGATGACAGCTCTGAGGAAGATGTCAAGTGAGTGTGAAAGGGCTCTGATCGTCGTGTTGTAGAAGGAAACTGACATTATCTGCGCGCACTAGGCCCGGTGTCCATTCCAAGCCTACTACGTACGCCCGGCGCAACCCGAGTACATTCCCATCCTCTCGACAGACATCCTGACTGCATTCACTTGGACCCCAGGTCCGGCCACTTTGCCTCATCCTCCAAGTCCTTTGCCAAGAGAAACACTGTAGACGACAGCGACCCGGACGACGCGCCCATCCTGGCCAAGTCGAAGCAGCCGCCACCAAAGAAGCGGCGCATCGTCGCGGACGACGACGACGACGAAGACGAGGAGAGCTATAAGCCAGTTATCAAGGTCGAATCGAAGACCAAGGCAAAGGGCAAGGCAGCGGTTTGTCGAAGCGATACTTGCCGGTTCTCGTCCCGTTCTCAGCTGAATATTGTTGGCTGCTCCTGCAGGTCCTGAGCTCGAGCGAGGAGGGAGAAGACGTTGTGCCTGCGAAGAAGCCCACACCTGCGCCTAAGAAGGCTCCTGTCTCTGTCAAGGCCATCCCAAAGCCGAAGAAGGTGCCTGTCGAGGACGTCAAGGCTGAGGAGAAGCCCAAGGCGCCGTCCAAGTGCGTTTCGTCGGAATCGTTCCTCTGCCGCTGCTGAATCTAACTGGTCGGGTCTCTCTCTCCCACCAGTTACTCCAAGTTCCTAGCTGCTCAGGCGAACAAGGCCGCCGGCCCATCTGCCCCTGGCTCGAAGGAGGTCCCTGAGGGCAAGCCTGGGTGCCTTATTGGACTCAAGCTCGTCTTCACCGGCGAGCTGCAGAGTCTCGCCCGTGAGGAGGCTGTTGAGCTTGCGAAGCGTTACGGCGCGTGAGTGCAGTCTAAGCATGCGTGCAGTGCCAGCCTGTTCTTGCTAATTGGACTCGGCCTCGCCTTTTTCAGCACCGTCACTGGCTCTCCTTCCGGAGTGACCTCTTACGTTGTAGTTGGAGAGAATGCCGGCCCGTCCAAGCTCAAGAAAATCAAGGAGAAGGGCATCGCGACGATCGACGAGGACGGCTTTCTTAACCTCATCGCCACACGCGGGGCCGGCGAACTCGATGAGAAGACGAAGAAGAAGCTGCGAGATGAGCAGGATAAAATTCACAAGGCCGCGCGCGAGATGGAGGCAAAGGAGGCGGAAGAGGCGAAGCAGAGGGCCAAGGCCGTGAAGGCAGCCCAAAAGACTGGCACTAGCCCGGCGATGAAGTGAGTCCTTCTCCTTGGTTGTTCTCTTCTGCTTTTGTCGCCTTTGCCCATGCTTACGAGCCCGCTGCTTCTCTCTCCCACCCAGGCTGCCTCCCCCTCCAACATCGCAGCTCTGGACGACCAAGTACTCTCCGAAGAAGTTGAGCGAGATCTGCGGCAACAAGAGCAACGTGGAGAAGCTCCAGGGCTGGCTTTCCAATTGGTCGGTCGTTGACATCTTTCATTCGGAGTTCCGGGCTGACTGGCGCGGTCCGTCCCTTCCTCAGGTCGAAATCCTACCAAAGCAACTTCAAAAAGCCCGGCAAGGACATGATGGGGGCCTTTCGCGCCGTTTTGATCTCTGGACCGCCCGGCATCGGTAAGACGACAACGGCTCACCTTGTAGCTGTCGCCTGCGGCTACACCCCTCTGGAGCTCAACGCCAGTGACGCGCGGAGCAAAAAGCTCATAGAAGTAGGGGACCCAGCTCATACCCCCTTCCAGCCTGCTTCTGATGCACTAGCTCTATTCTCCAGGGTGGCACCAACATCGACAACACCTCTGTTGATGGTTGGATGAAGGGTACCGGAGTGCGTCGTGCTCTGGCTTTCTTACTTGCTTGCTGGTATTCACGCTCATCCCGCTGTCCTCCCCTTTGGCAGTCTACCACTGTCTCCGGAGTCGCGATCACCCATAAGACGTGCCTTATTATGGACGAGGTTGACGGCATGTCCGGTGGTGACCGTGGTGGAGTCGGAGCGATGAACGCGCTCGTTAAGAAGACCAAGGTGAGGCGACTCATCTCAGCGAACTTCATCTGGGTTCGACGCGTTGACGGCCATGATGACCTCGTCCTGCCTAGATTCCCATCATTCTCATCTGCAATGACAGGAGCACCCCAAAGATGAAGCCCTTGCAGGCGACGACATTCAACATGACCTTCAGGAGGTAAGATTTATGGTCTGTCTGTGGCTAATGGAGGAAAGCGTTGGGCTGACTGGGTTCCCTCCTTGCTTGATAGGCCCCCAGTAAACGAAATTCGGTCGAGAATCATGTCGATAGGCTTCAAGTGCGGTCAACTCTCGCGGCTGAGCTCCCGTGACTGTCGCTGACTGGCTCTCTCGCCCTTCAGGGAAAAGCTCAAGCTCACGAGCCCGGTCGTTGACCAGCTCGTGGCCGGATCCAACTCGGACATTCGTCAGGTCCTCAACATGCTCTCAACCTGGAAGCTCGCCAACAATGAGATCTCGTTCGACGACGGCAAGGAGCTGTGCGTGTCTCCCAATGCACTGTTCGCTATGAGCTCCGCATGTCTGATATCGGCCCCTCTCCTGCTCTCTCAAGGCTCCGCATGAATGAGAAAAATACTATTCTCTCCCCCTTCGACCTCTGCAACAAGCTCTTCGGTCCCTACATGTTCTCGCACACCAACCGACAGACGCTCACGGAGAAGATGGAGCTCTATTTTCAGGACTTTTCATTCGTCCCCCTCTTCATGCAGGTGCGTCTGTGCGTTCATCGAACGAGTGGAGCTGTACTGACCTCTCTCGCTCACAGGACAACTACCCGAAGCAGAATTTCTCGCGCGCCAACAACCTCGACGGCCACGAAGCCGCACTGAAAAAGCTCGAGCTTATGGACAAAGCGGCAGAGGCCATCTCCCAGGGTGACTGTATCGACCGGATGATCCATGGGTGAGGGCTACAGCGATCTAGCTTACTGGCCAGACGCTAACCCAAGATCTCCCTTCTTCTCTCAGTCCGGACCAGCAGTGGTCTCTTCTCCCCTGCCACGCCGTCATGTCGACTATCATCCCGGCCTACCACTGCTACGGAGCCGGCGGAGGCTGGGGTGGCCAGTACGGAATGTCCTTCCCTGCGTTCGTCCTAGTCCATTTTCCGGCTTGTCCTCCTTCAAACGCCATTGTTGACGATCGACCTCGATATTTTAGCTGGATGGGCAACAACTCGAAGCAACAAAAGTTCAACAAGCTTCTCCACGACATCCAGATCCATATGCGGCTCAAGATCTCCGGTAACGCCGGGCAGGTTCGCCAGCACTATATCCCCGCGCTCTTCGAGAAGCTCGTCGCGCCGCTCCAGGACAAGAACGCCGGATCTGTTCGTTTTTGTCCTCCATTATCGACCCTTACCTTTCTCCAGAGCTGAATAGCCTGTTCCCACAGGACCAGATTGAGCAGATCATCGAGACGATGGACGAGTACTTCCTCAACAAGGAGCACTGGGACGCCATGGTCGAACTCGGCGTCGGGTCCCACAAGGAGGCCGATGTCACCAAGAAGATCGCGACGAGCACCAAGACAGCCTTCACCAAGACGTGAGAAGAGATCAGGCATTCTGTGATCGAGGCATAATCTGATATCTTCTCCCTTTCGCAGCTACAATAAGTCGGACCACCCCGTTCCCTTCCGCAAAGAAGGCGTCTTTCAGGCCGCAAAGCTCGCACCGGAACCGAAGGCCGATAATGAGGATGTTCTTGTAAGTTTGGCTTTTCAAACGGAAATAGGCTGGGCTTGAAGCTGATCCTTTCCGTTTTCTTTTAGGATGATGGCGAGGGCGAGTTTGTGGCGTCTTCTGAGGACGAGACGGAGGAAGGCGACCTTGAGGAGCAGATGAAGAAGGACAAGCTCATTAGAGCTAAAAAGTCCACCAAGGGAGCCGCTGCGACCAAGAAGGCGGCGACTTCCAAGTCCAAGGCCAAGAAATGATGAAGGTTCTCGACATACCACTCCTTTGCCTGCGTTCTCCCTTTCTTCTCCCAAGATCTTGCTTGCTCGCCATCTTGTCCATATCCCTTTCCGTTCCTTTTTCCCTTCTCCTCTAATGCCTCCAAGTGTCTGGTATGTCATGAGCCTCCTTGTCATTCCATCTCGAACTCATCGGCCGTCTTTATGTCGTCGATGGCTTGAAGGCTGCCGTAGTCGGAGCTTCTCTCGTCCTCCTCATCCGTTTCTTCGTCTCCCCCATCTTCATTTCCCCTGTCCCATTCCTCCTCGTCAATTTCCTCGTCAGAGCTCTCCTCTTCGTTCAGCGGCAGATCTTCAGAGGTCACCAAGTCAACGGATTTAGCGTTTAAAGCGAGCTGGGACATGCACTCACCCTTGTCTTCCATCTCCATCAACGCTCCCAGCTCTGCCCAACCAAGCCCCTCCTCGTCCATCCCCCTCACAATTTCCCACGCCCTCGCCTCCCAAACCCTGTCCCGCCTCTTGTCCTGTCTCTCGAGCGCCCGGTCCCGCGCAGCCTCGTCCGCCGTCTCGAGCGGGTCAACGACGTCGTCTTCGTCTTCGGACGAATCGATGATGATGTCCGCCCGCTTTGGAATGTGGTACTTTGGCTTCCCAGGAGCAGCGGCCTCGGATGGCTCACGGAGGACGGAGAGTGCGCAGAGTCCGTTGGAGGGCGCGTCGTGGGGTGAGAGGTGAGATGAGAGTGGAAACTGGACAAGCTCTACGGGGACCTCGGCATCCCCGAGCGACGAGAGGCCTGAGTTTGACCATGCGACGGAGGAGGGAGCGAGGCTGTCGTCCAGGTAGGTCCTGAAGTCGCTCTCAGACCGAGATTCATCGTCTTCATCGGTGTCGGATCGGGAAGTTCGAGGAATTCTGCGAGCAAGCTTTGCCGATGATTGTGGAGGGTCCAACAGAGGGTAGATGCAATGAGCGTTCGTCAGCTGAGCCTGTCGGGAGGATCATGGATTGCGTTGGCGCACCTCGTGGTCTAGCTTGCCGCCCAAGCGATACAGGGCGGCCCGAACACCTTCCCCAGAGATGACAACGGCTCCTGACTCTTTTCTTGGCTTGGCTGCGAGCTCCCCCGAGGGCAAGACTTCGAACGGCACATCCTTTCGTGCCTTGCCGACGTCTGCTGGGAAGTTGACGGCAATGCGGAGGATGTTGGTGATATACTGCCGTAAATGGTTCACAAGCTCGAGAAGATGGTCGTAGGAGATGGGGAGGGATGTCGAATCCGGGGATGTGGTGCTCCTGAGAGAAAAAAAGCAGGTCAGGCCTGAAAAGTTCCTCGCTCGGGCTCGCTCGCTCACCTCTGAACAGCGGCGAGGTATTTGTAGCTGAATATGTCTGTCACATCCGCTCGCAACCGACTGGTGAGCTCCATCTTCCGAATTTGGCCACCGATACGGGCGCCCGCAGTCCACGCGCGCCTCGACTTGTCATCACCGCCCGCCGGATCGTCCTGCTCTAGCGGGGTCGCAGGAGGATCATCACCAGCGGACTTGCCATCCCTCTCGCGGACCATGATCTCCCTCGCAAGCCCTTCCAGCTTCTCCGAAGTGAGGTTCGCGAGCCACTCGGTCTTGAACGCCGTGCGCTGCTGTTCGAGCAACCCCTGCTTGCGCTCCTTTTTTTGTGCCTTATTCAAGCCCTTCCAGCCCTGCTTCTCAAGCTTGGGAGTCTTTGCCAGCAGCTGACTTCGCTTCTCCTCCTCCACGAACCCTAAGTCGGCCGCGAGCGACTCCTCAAACTCGATCCACCGCTCGCTGACCTCTCGGGCCGCCGGCGGAGGGCGACACGCCCCTCCCTCGCGTTTCCTTTTCTTTGGGGCCGTATTTGCGCCTCGCTCAAGGATTTCGAGGTAGGCGTAGACTTCGAGGACGGTCTTGCTGCTGCCTTGGCCTTGGGAGAGGAGGTCCTCGGCGATGAGGTCCGGCCGGGACTTGCCGTGCCGAGCGAGACTCGCGAAGAACGCGTCCTTTTCGGCGCGCGACCAACGTGTTCGTGCGGCGGTAAGGGTCCGAGAGTCCGAGGCAGGGAAGCGAGAGAGGTCGAATGTTGAGCGAAGGTGCGAGGTGAAGTGAGTGTCGTAGAAGTCAACGCGGGTGAGGATCGTGGGTGTTGGTTGAGGGACGGTCTCCTCAGGAGACGTGGGGAGCTCCAGCTGGCCAGCTGTGCTTGAGCTCGCTGTCGGATCGAATGGTGCGTAGAATGGTAGGGGAGCGCTGGAAGAGGATCCGAAGGACCGCCTGGACACGAGGGCGTGTCAGAGGGAGAGAAGGACCTGTCAGTTTGTCGCGCGCAGGCCAGCGTCGGGGGAGTCCGCCAAACGCGAGCCTGCTCTCCAGGGCGAGGCTCTCTCAACGTGGGGGCGTACATATTGGGACTTGCGTCGCAGGCTCAGGCAACGTCCTCGAGCTGTTCGAAGCGAAGGGGCAGGAGAGAGGTCGGATAGGTGGTTGTGACGGCGGTCGAAAGTTGAACATGTCCCAGCCAGTCCGCCGCGCATGGTTCCCCGCCTTCTTGTGAACAGACCAAGATCCAGGAATTCAGAGCAGTTCTCGATTAGGAAGCCCAGAAGCGACGCTTCTCAGGAACGATGACCACCTGCGCTGTAATCTTTGACAGGGGAGAATGTCACGCTGTCGTCAGCTGACCTCAATACAGTTCGGCGATGACCGGCTGGCCCAGCATCGCACGTCGATCTCATGCGATCACGCTGCCTGGAAGCAGTCAGAGCAGTCTTTACGGCCGATGATTCCGGATGTCACCCTAGATGTCGTCAAGAGCTCCTCACATCGAACCGACAGGGCACTTTTCGCGCATGAACCCGGCCGCCCGTGTCGTCTCCACCGACCCCCCACACACGCCACTCCCCCCGCTCTTTTCCGGCTTCCCTCCTCTCTCCTTCTCCTTCTCCTCTACCATCCTCCCCTAGCCCATCTGATCATGTCGAGCGCCGAAGAGCTTAAGGCCGCCAAGAGGCAGATTTCCATCAAGACCGGTGTCGTCAAGCGGTGCGTCGTCCATCCTCTCAATCTAACGGAAGACGATGGCGAGCGCGCGCTGAGGCTCGCTCTCTCCTCGCGTGGCATCATCTGTTGCCGGTCGCCGCCCCGGCCCTGTTCACTGATGCGTCTCCCTGCGCCCGACAGATTGACGAACGAACACAAGAGCTACCAGACCGAGACCGAGCAGCAGAAGGCCGTCGTCGATCGCCTCGTCGCAAAGGAGGGATCCGACGAATGGGACGTCCAGAACTCGGTTCGTCTCGTGCCCTTCCCTCTTCCTCTCTCCGGGGTAACGCAACGCAAAACACGCGTGCTGATGGGCTCCCTGATCCCCCCTTGTTGCTCGCCCGCGCACGAGCAGAAAAAGGTCCTCGCCGACTGCGAGCAAATGATTGAGCCAGCAAGGAAGCGCGCCCAAGAGGCCATCGCCCAGCTTCAGGACGTTCTCGTGAGTGTCGGCCAGCGTCATGTCGGTTGGACGACGACGAAGCCTGACGCCTGGTCCTCCTCGCCACTCCATTCTTCCCTCCCTTGCCCAGGCCATGGCCGAGTCGGAACCGGAAGTCCTCGCATCTGAGGAGGTCACCAAGGCCAAGGACCTGCTCGCCTCGATCACCACCCCTTCGTCATGAGGCGGCGTGCAAGGCAGCGGCAGTGGCGAAGCCGTAGACGCCTGGAGAATGGACTGGGCCCATCATTAGTCTTCTCTTCTTTACGAACATATTATGACCCTTACGCTGCCTCCTGAGAGTCCAAAGCGAGAGAGCGACAGAGACAGACGCGGTGAGCCTCCCTCTCCTCGCAGGAGCGACCGACGCGAGGAGCGCTCGCGTCAGGGCTGCATCCCCTCTCCCAACGACCACCTACCGAACACCGCCTCCGCTTCCCTGCATTCTCACGCGTCTCTGGATACCTCGCCGTCGGCAGCCTCGGAAGGATGATCACCTTCATGCCGCTTTCGGCCTCGTCCCAGATCGCCTCGTCCTCGACGACGGCGTTGCTGCCGCTGGCGTACCTCATCCAGCTCGATGATATCAAGATCCTCGTCGACTGTGGAAGCCCGGATCTTCGGCGCGCTCTCGAGGGTGGGGACGAGGAGGGCGACTATGAGAAGCTGCTTCGAGAGTGAGTCGCTGTCGTTGGGTCGTCGAACGACTGGAGCAACGAGGGAAGAGCTGTCGACCACGCGCCCGCGCTCTCTTTGACTCCCCCGTCTCATTGCAATGATATACCTCGCTTGTTGTCTGTATTGGAAGCTGACGGTGTTTCTTACCGTAGACACGCACCGTCAATCTCGCTCGTCCTCTTGACCCACTCCTCGCTCGCGCACCTTGGCTACTACCCCTTCGCCCGGTCCCACCTTGGCCTGACGTGCCCCGTTTATGCGACCGTGCCCGTCGTCTCGATGGGCCGCGTTTCATGCATCGAAGAGGTCGACAGCTGGCGAGGCGAGATGGACGGCGCGCTCTGGGAGGATGCCGCTCAACAGGACGACGCGACAGCTTCCGCGGACGCGATCAAGGACATGATCGTCGACAGTGATGAGACCGAACTCGGTGGTACGAAACAGGGCGATCGGACTGCCCAGTTGAAGTCCAAGAGGTCCAAGTGGGTTGCCACGAGTGAGGAGGTCCTCCAGGCGTTTGAGGCGGTCACGAGGGTCAAGTATGAGAGTCCGACGCGTCTGATGGGTGAGTCTGCGTGTCCTTTCGTCTTCAACATCAAAGGATAAACGGGCTGAAGCAGAAGCAACGCATTCTTAGGTACCCTCTCCTCTCTTACCCTGACGGCCTTCTCGGCTGGACACTCCCTCGGAGGAACCATTTGGAAGATTCGTTCTCCCTCGTCCGGTACAATCCTCCACGCCGTCGGCATGAACCACACCCGCGAGCGGCATATCAACGGCACCGTCCTGCTCAAGGAAAAGGGCGAGGGCATCTACGAGGGTCTAGGAAGGCCCGATCTTCTCATCACAGACACCGACCGGGTCGGCTGGAAGAACCTCAAGCGCAAGGAGCGCGACGGCCACTTCCTGCGTGAGCGCGCTCGTCTTCCCTTGTCTGGCTGGACCGAGCTGGACTCTGACTTCCTTTCTCAATTCAGAACTCATCACCTCCACACTCCAGTCCCAGTCTTCCCTCCTTTTCCCCGTCGATCCCTCTACTCGCCTCATCGAACTACTCATCCTCCTCGACCAGCACTGGTCCTACTCGACCGCCCAGGCCCACCAGCAAGGGCGGAATTGGCGCTACCCTCTCTGCCTCGTCAGTCGGACAGGTCGTCAGATGGTTGACTTTGCCCGCAGTCTCATGGAGTGGATGGGTGGGAGCGTCGCCGACGGAGAGGCCGCCGGCGACGGTGCGGTCGGTCGAGGCGGTCGAGGAGGAGCAGGTGGCCATCAGATGCGCGGCCACCCGCTTGAGTTCCGACACCTCCGGTTCTTCGACTCAGTCGAAGCTCTCACATCGACGCTGCCGACATCACAGCCGAAGCTCATCCTCGCTATCCCGCCATCCATGTCTCATGGCCCGTCACGACGGCTCTTTACCCAGCTCGCCTCGAACCCCAACACGCTCGTCCTTCTCACGTCTCGAGGCCTCCAGGGTACTCTCAGCCAGGAGCTCTTCGAGATATGGAACTCCAAGCAGGAGCGAGGCTCCAAGGCTGGGGAAGGCCAGATCGGCCGGCCTGTCGAGCTGAAGGACCAGATGGAGATTAAAGTTCGTCGTTCATCCATGCTCACTTGCTCGGCAGGCTTGCATCTCTGACACCTCTTTTTCTCGCTCTTCTAAGCTTAACTTCAAGGTCCCCCTCTCGGGCCAGGAGCTCGCCGACCACCTCGAGGCCAAACGGCTCGCCTCTGAGAAGGAAGCCGCCAAGAAGGCTTCGCGAGCTAAGACGTCTCGGAAGCTCCTCGAGGCCGACGAGGTCGACTCGGACGCTTCTTCCGATGCCGACTCGGACGCCGAAGTCGACATCTCCCTCGGGGACGGCAGCGGAGGTGGCGGCGATCCTCGGGTGCCTCGTGGCCAGGGCATCGACACAGGCGGATGGGACGACGATCGGCAGGTCTCGTTCGATATCTTCGTCAAGGGTCAGATGACGAGGTCGACGACGTTCTTCAAGAGCGCTGGTGGGGAGAAGCCGAGGTTCCGAATGTTTCCCGTCGTCGACATCCGGAGAGGCCGCAAAGTCGACCTTTACGGCGAGACGATTGACATTGGCATCTGGCAGCGGAAGGGCAAGGAGATTGAAGAAGAGGGGGAGAGTGAGATTGTCAAGATGGCCAAGCGGAGAAAAATCGAAGAGGAGGAAAAGCAGGTTAGTCTCTCGCTGGATCGGCAGCCTTCTCGAATTGTCATTCTGAGGTCTGTCTCTTACTCTCCCCCTCCCCAGCGCGAGCCACCAGAAGTCCCCTCCAAGTTCATTACCGAGACGCACAAGGTTCAGCTGTCATGCGGTCTTCACTACATTGACATGGAGGGATTGAACGACGGCCGCGCGATCAAGACCATCATTCCCCAGATCAACCCGCGTCGACTTGTACGTCGGATTGCTCATCGCCTTGGCTCGTATTTGACGGCTCATCTTGATTACCCCTCCTCAGATCCTTGTCAACGGAGAGTCTGACGCGACTGAGGATCTTCTCTCGGCCTGTAAGGCTATCCCGTCGATGACTCACGAGATCTTTGCCCCGAGCGAAGGTGAAGCGCTCCAGATTGGAGAGAATATGACCTCGTACTCGCTCTCGCTTGGAGATGGTCTGATGTCGGCTCTCAAATTCTCCAAGGTCCGTTGTCGGATGACTCGCACCTTCTTCCGCTCAGATGGCGGCGAGGACTGACCCTTCATCACCCTCCTCCAGTTTGAGGACTACGAGGTCGCTCAGGTGATGGGCCGCTACACCTTCCCCTCCAACTCGACCATCCCCGTCCTCGAGCCTGCCTCGCTTGTCTCGGTCGCCGACCCCACCAAGCCCGAGGACGGCGAAACGTCCTCCGTCGCGACGACTCTCTCGCTGAGCGTGACGCTTCCCCCACTCGCTCCCTCGCTCTACATTGGCGATCTCAAGCTCACAGCTCTCAAGGCCCGTCTCCAGCGACTCGGGATCGGCGCCGAGTTTGCAGGCGAAGGTGTCCTCGTCTGCGGGATCGTCGAGGACGACGGCGATGACAGCGAGGGTGGAGGCGAGGTCGTCGCAGTGCGCAAGCTAGACAAGGGGCGGATCGAGGTGGAGGGGGGCGTCGGAGACCTGTTCTACAAGGTTCGGAGCGAGGTCTTCGGGCTGCATGCGGTTGTGTCGGGATGATATCGCGCGTTTTTCCCATGTTCGAGAACGCGAGAAGGAAAGAAGTCTACATCTGTACATGATCAGAGGCCGAAGCCCTCGCTCCAAAAGTCCACCCCACCAGCAGCGACCCTCCGCCGTGTGCCCAATGCAGAGACGGCCATCCGCGCGCCATCCATGAGGCCCCTCGGTCCGCATGCAAAGACAGCGACCCCGCGAGTGGCTCCATCCTCGTCGATGATGCCGGAGAGAAGAGCAGGGAAGGACGGCCGAGAAAGGGAGATGTTGCAGTGTGGAGGTGGCAACGGAGGAAGGAGCTCGGAGCCAGTTATGTAGAGGGAGAGCGTGAGATTGGGCGAGAGAAGTGGCGTAATGATCGGGAGAAGAGAAGCGAAGGTGGCTGCGAAGCACGAGAATAGAATAAGAACCTGCTGGAGTCACAGGTGCTTCGACTAGAGAACGTACCGTAATTCTTCGTGGCCCAAACCAACCGTACGACCCGCAGCTTCCCCTGAGCCATCGCTTCCCTCGCTTCCTCCGCCACTCCGAGCAGGAACGACACACCCGAACCGCCAGCCACACAGACGACCATCTCGGCCTCCCCCAACCCAGAGTATCCGAGCCCACCATAAGGTCCATCGAGAACGACGCGGACTTGCACCGGCGCACCAAGGGCGTCGTCCTCGCGCTTCTCGAGCTCGTCCTGGCTGGATGCGAGCGCACGCACGGATTTTGTCCAGGATCCCGTCACGCCAGCAATGAGGGTGATTCCGCCTGTTGAAGGGGAGCTGGCGGATGGCGGGGACGAGAGGATCGTAAAGGGATGGGATTCCAACGTGGTCCAAGATGCGGAGAGGACGCGCAAGTAGACATGCTGTGTCGGCAGCCAGCCGCGGTTCGCGTCGGGGATGTGAATCTAAGGAATGTATCAGTCGCCTGATCGTCTGGAGAGTGAATTTTGCTAAACTCACGAGGGTCATGCCGTCCAGAGGCACGAGGACAGCGTCCTTGATCCTGCACTTGAGAATGCGAGCAAAGAGGTCGAAGGCATAGAGCGCGATAGGCGGGAATATCCACGGCTAAAACAGAACATTCAGAGTCAGATTGAGATAGAAAGTTCAGAAGAGCTGTGGATCTCACCTGGGCGTAAGGTGTGTGATAGGCGATGGCAGCGAAGAAGCCGGCGACGGAGAGTATGCTAAAGTATAAACAGTCCTTGTTAGCGGTCACAGCGTACATGCTTTTCGTGGAAGTCAAAGACACACTGCAGGAGGAAGAAAACGTTGTATGCTTTTTGGCGAATAGGCTTGATTGAGCTGACGGCGATCTAGTCGCGCGGGGTCTCGTCAGCAACGGCGAGTCGAACAGGCTAGGAAGTGGACTGACTAGAGTGAGAAATACGTATGCAATGATACCACGCTGGGCTTTAGCACTCGACTGGATGTAGTGAGGGGTGTTTGAGTACTGATCGAGCCACATCGCGCCGTGACAAGTCGCGCAGAGCCAGAGGAGGCGCCCGATCCAGCGGTGGCACCAATTGAACTTCTCGTAACCCATAGCTGGTAGTAGTCGCTGTCAGGCATGGTCCGAGATCGCGAGCGGCTGGGAGAGACGATGACGAACCGATAAGGAAAGAAAGCGGGTTGTTCTTGGTAGTGAGAAGGAAGAGAGGGGTGAGTTGTGCGAGCGCGATGAAGCCTGGGGTCGGTCCAGAACATCAACGACCAGACTCTTGTATGAAACGAGAAAAACCTGGACGAACCGAAACGATTGGGGTTGGACTTGAGCTCCGCGTCCTTCGTGACGCAGACCCAGACCGCGGCAGCATACAGTGCCGCCGCCACGAGTTGGCAGAAACTTAGCAACTGAAGGTGGGATAACAAATAATTAGCAAAGACTGGAGCACTTCTAAAGATGAGTGCTTTTCCTCGACTCACAAGGTGGCTCCCCCCGAGACCCTCTCCACCGAGCGCCTTGGGGAGCGTCACCCATGGCATCCTCCACGTGCTTACGGCCTTGATACGCTCGTACATAGCCTTCGCCTGTCTCGAACTGTGCCCAATCCACGACTCTGTAGAAGGTGTCGACACTTTCTCCCCTGGGAGCTTGGAGTACGGCGCCGACATGGACTCCCAGATGGTCCAGCCGCGGAGGATCCGCCGTGTCCGGACGCTATAAAGCAGCTTGGGAACCGCCCTAGATACGACGATTGTCAAGCCGAGGAGTCCGATCCAGGCATAGGTGAAGTAGAGCTGGAATTTGGGGTCTGTAGCGTAGGAACTACCCGGACATAACTGTTAACACGGGCCGGCGATGTGAAGAAGCAGGAAGCCACACGCACTCGTAGATCTTGAACTCGTCCGGGATGGCTGGCGGCGCTCCGACGTCCGCTCGACGGAGAAGTGAGCTCGCTCGGAAGGACATGGTGAGCGGTGAGAGGGTGAGAGTTGGGAGGTCGAGTTGTCCAGCCAGGAGCTTGCTGGGGAGCAACAGCGCCTGCGAGAGCATCCATTGGAAATGGTCCCCTCCTGCCTAGAGGTGGTCATTGTGGCTCTTTTCACTCCGGGAGGCTGGTCAGTCACACTAGACGAGAGCATAGGACATGATGCCATTAGAATGATGAGACTGAGAAAGTGGCGGACTCCACCTGTCTGTCTTCAGAAGACGGGACGACGAGCTGATCTCGGCTCGTCCTCGCCCTTCCGCCTGAGGAGGAGCCTAAAATGCCGCAAACCGTCAACGACCTTCAGTGCGCCCGTTTCGCTTCTCACCTCAACGACCCCGAACTGCCTTGAAACTCAATAGGTAGACTCTCTTATGGGGTCTGATCCCCCTCGTTGAATATCAACGCGTTCAATGGAGTGACAGCGGCGAAAGGACGGTCTGCACTATCAGCACTGGGATCAACTGAAAGGGTCACCACAACTCGAAACGGGGAAGAAAAGTCTCAGCTTACCCGCTTCTGAGAGTCCATACATCTCGCCAAGGCCGAGAAAAGTGAAAAATATTCTCATCGGACTAAGAGAGAAGAGTAAGGAATGGGCTCATCCGACCGCCGGCCACTTGCTGCGTCTCTCCGAAGCTCTCTCGAGATTGCGAATAGCTCCCTCCGACCCCCTCAACTCTCGTGCTCAGAGACGTTCCTCCTTGCACTTCAACCATCATGACTGGCCACACCCTCCATCGTTCGATGCCCTCCCTTCCTCTCGTTACTCTGTTGCTGGTCTCTCTTCCTGCGCTGTAAGGTTCCTCTGTAGCGCCTTGCTCAAGTCGGGCTTCTCCGTGCGACAAAGCTCATCTCGATGAACCCTCTCCCTCCTCAGGGCCATGGCTCATAGCGCGCACACCAGCACTACGATGGACATGGACATGGACATGGATATGGGCGATGTGTGAGTCTTTCGTTTGTGCTATTCCGCGTTATGACTAACTGTCCTTCCGAGGGAGGACTGACGTTTCAGGAGCACGGGCTCCTCTCACATGAGCATGAAGATGTGAGCCAGTCTTAACTGTAACCTTATCCTCGCCCGCAGCTCACGAGCATGCCCCACCCCCAGGTATTTCCATGGCACAAGAAGCGACACTTTGTGGTTTGCGTCATGGCAGCCGACGTCTGCCGGCTCGTTCGCGGCCGCCTGCCTTGTCCTCTTCTTTCTTGGCCTTGTCGACAGGTAAATGACACCGCTGCCAACGAATTCAATACCAAGATTGACAGTCACTGCTTCAGATTCCTCGGCGGAGTCCGTGGTTCGCTAGAGGTTCGGTGGCGCGCGACGTCAGTGAAGGCATTCTTTTCATCATCCCCCTTGTCGCCGTTGTTGACGCGTTTTTTCCGCATGGTTCAGTGTCGAGCGTCTGCTGGCAGATGCTGCGGCTCGCCGCCGACCAAGTCACAATTCCTCCGGCTCGTCCGTCTCCTCCTCCTACGAGAAGGAGGACCAAGGCAACCCCTCGCCCTCGACAAAACCGACTGCCGAAAACACCTCCCTCCCCATGCTCCCTATCCCCGCCGCCTCAAATCGTGAGGCTCAGAACCCCTTACCCTCTGTCCTCAGCTTGCTCCCGAATCGCAAGTCCAGGTGCGTTAGCGCGCTCTGTCCTTACATGCCCAAGGTTCACAGCTGATATCCGCACTCAATGCAAAGATGGGCGCCTCCCTTCGTCTGGCGGGTAGACGTCATGCGAGGCGGACTTCAAGCGTTGCAGACGGCTGTGCACTACACGCTGATGCTCGCAGTGATGTACGTCGAGGGGATGCTCTCGATTGCATTGAGCTGCGCGCTGAGATAACTTCTTTCTAACAGGACGTTCAACGTCTACTTTTTCTTGAGCATCATCCTGGGGGTGGGGATTGGAGAAATACTCTTCGGGCGGTTCTGCGTGGGTACAGGACACTGAAGGGCTTTTTTTTTTTTTGGCGATGATCATGATCTCATTCCTCCTCGCTGATCGATGCGCTTCTCTGCTGAAGGTCTGGGCGCAGGGAGAGCGAGTGTGAGCGGTTGGGGAGTCGTCAACAGAAAAGCGAGGCCGCCCAGGCGCCCCTTTTTCTCCTTCAACCATCATGTCCCTTT
This sequence comes from Tausonia pullulans, assembly GCA_951802195.1. NCBI lineage: Eukaryota > Fungi > Basidiomycota > Tremellomycetes > Cystofilobasidiales > Mrakiaceae > Tausonia > Tausonia pullulans. The sequence continues at coordinate 645,915 of OX637626.1, forward strand.
CTTCTTCTTTCCAGTTCTTTCCCTCCACGCTTTGTCGATGCCCTGTTATTCGCTCTCGCCTCTAGAGTGTGTGACGCGGCTCGCGTCCCACTCTAGAGCTTGAAGCCAGCTGGCAAAAGGCCAGGAGAGTGTCGTCTTCTCCATCCTCTTGTTGCTTCCGCCTGCCTTTCTTGCACCTTTTTAAGTTCATGACCTGTCCATCTTAGTGGCATCGTCATCTATCCCGGTGCGCATAGTAACATAGATAGGCTTTTTGTCCAGCTACCAGTCCCCTCTAGCACTCCGTTCGCACCGGAGATGAGGGGGCGCCGTGGGAGCTGTGTCTCTCTTCCGCTCTACATCTCTCACCTTCACACTCGATCTCCATTCCATCCTTATGTCGCATGTGGAGTCTTCCTTTGCGCTGAGCTAGCCCTCGCAGAGGCGGATCCGCGCGCGACGTTGCTCACCCTCCCTTCCCTCTTCTCTCCACCAGCCTTTCTTCCCCTTCCCTCCCCCCTTTCAGTTGACACGCCTTCTATCAAAGTATCTCGCCTTTGGGGTTTCTCACCAAGGCTGGGAAATAAACGGGGCAAAGATCAACTACTCCGGCTCGGCCATCAACCCTTGGGAGACACCAAACTTCATCTCCTTTTGTGGTTAAACAGCTCTGCCACATCACTCTAGTCTTATTTACTCTATGAAATGTTCGCTGCTCTCCGCTTATGGTGTGGCGATACGAGAATGACGCGTGGTGTGAATGAGAGCAATAGACAAGACTCATAGGCGTGTGCTGCAAGTGCGCGCAGACAACAAATCGAGCTCGCCATCTAAGGCGAGTGGCAAGCCACTGCCCACCACCGAGATACATGCCCTCATGAAAGAGGTCGAGAGAAGACCGACGCGTTGAGAGGAGGTGGAAGCGCGCCTGAGATCAGGCCGCAGTTTCCAAGCGACGACTCGCAGAGGGTCGACGGCGCGGACCACCTGCCTGGCGCGGGCGCGCCAGGTCCGCGCGAGCCTCGCTCTGAGATTCCCTTCGGCGGGCGGATTTGCACCTCCTCCTCTGCCTTCGACTTGCATTCCCAGGACGGACCTTCAAGGTGCTTCGCCGCTCCTTTCACCTCTCCTCCCGCTACGCTGCTGCCAGCACGTACTTAGACCGGTTCCCGTACTGACGGACTCAACCACCGACCTCTCCCTCTCCTTCCTTGCTCGTGCGCCTCGCCTCTGCCGAAAAATTCCCGCTGGCTTCCGTTGCCTCCCTGTAAACGTCCACACCCCTCCCTTCCAACCGACTTCAATCCGTTTGTTGAATCCTCAAGATGGCGATCAGCAAGAACAACAGTGAGTCCGCCATGCTATGAAAGAACTGCGAGGAGCAGGAGCGCGCGAGGCTTCAGAGGCGACATCTGGCGTCCGTAGAAGCAGAGACTGACTGCTTTCCCCTTCTCTCCTCAGCGCTTCACCGCAACCATTTCCGCAAGGACTGGCAGGTTCGCAGGCTTTCTTACACAGCTTCTTGTTCCCCTTGCTCGTCTTCAAAGACAGGCTCTGATGCGTTGTCCTGTCTCTTTCTCTCCTCCTATGTGGTTTCTCTCGCGCGTGCTCGACCTCTGCTTGCCCCCGCCGCCTTCGTCTCTCTTCCTCCTCCGCGCCTGCCAATCCTGCGCGACCCACCTTCCGCTTCGCCTCGCACTTTCTCTCGCTACCACTGCTGTCGTTCGGACTCTAGGCCCGCGTGAAGACCTGGTTCGACCAGCCCGGCCGCAAGCTCCGCAGGCGCCAGGCTCGTCAGACCAAGGCGACCGCCCTCGGCGTTCGCCCCCTTAAGTCGCTCCGCCCGGCTGTCCGCTGCCCCACCGTCCGCTACAACACCAAGATCCGCGAGGGTCGCGGTTTCACCCTCGCCGAGCTCAAGCTCGCCGGTGTTGGAAAGAAGGAGGCCCGCGGTCTCGGCATCTCGGTCGACCACCGCCGTCGCGGAGGTGACGAGGCTGCCCAGGCCCTCAACGTCGAGAGGATCAAGGGATACAAGGCCCGGTCAGTCTCTCCTCTGCTTCTCAGGACCTCTCGGGAGGGCTTTTTATCGTGCCCGGGACGCGCTGCGATGACGGCCCCAAATTTTGGGCGTCGTCCTCGCGTCGCATCTCGGTCCCCACGAGCCTCTCGTCGAGCGGATTCAAGCTATTGGCACGAGAGAATACAGAGGACATGTTTTGCTGACGATTGCGCGTTCTTCCCTCAGCCTCATTGTCTTCCCCCGGAAGGCCGGCAAGCCCAAGGCTGGCGACTCCGCTGAGGCCGACCTCAAGGCCGAGACCACTCGCGCCGCTATCCCCCTCCCCGTCGTCTACACTCGCGAGGCTCCCCGGGCCATCACCGCCGAGGAGAAGGAGTTCGAGGCCTACCGCGCCCTCCGCGTCGCTCGCGCCGAGAAGAGGAACGCCGGCCAGGTCAAGAAGCGCGCCGAGAAGAAGGCTGCCGAGGAGGCCGACCTCAAGAAGTGAGTTTTGCCTTGAGACGGTTGGGTCGTCTTGCCTTCCGGCGTTTGTGCGGCGGTAGCTGGCGAGATGGCTTGACTATCTGTTGGTCTATTGGTTGGAGAGCTCTGTTGCTGACCACCTCGGCCTTCTCCTCTCCTCTTCCTCCTCCTTCCCCCTTGGCCTTTCTTGTTTTCCAGGAAGTAGATTTCTTCACAGGGTTATGGTCTTCTATGTACGCTTTCTCCGATCCTATGCATCCACGCATCTCTTCATGGGGATAGTCATTCGCTTGCGACAGTCTCTCCTGCTTAGTGCATCTCGCTGCGAGGAGCGTTTACACGTGAAAGAAGGATATTGCCGCCTTGAACCTTGAATCACCAATTTGTGTCCAAATGAGATCCGTCCCGAAGTACCTGTGCGCCCGTCTGCTCGTGGACCCGTACCGTCAGCGGCGGCTCGAGATCCGCCCGAAGGCGTGCGTTCCGAACACCCTGAGTGTTGTTTTCCTGTCAGGGCGTTGAGATTTGTGAAAGTTTTGCAGAACCAAAAGGGCCAAAATATAAAGTGAAGATCGTAGAAAACAAGGAACGAGATTTTTCCAAGGCTGAAAGGTAGTGTCAGGGAGAATCATGTGTTCGCGTTCTCGAGAGAGTGGCGACACCTTCACGGAGCTGCAGCCTTTTGGCTTCCTTGATTGCTCCACCCCCGTCCCTCTCACCATCACCTTCTCGTTATCTCTCGCTCTCTCTCGCCTCTTCCTTCTGTACTACTCACTTTGGTCCATACCTATGACTCCACTCGCGCTCGCGGGACCCGTCCTCGTTCGGACACACTGCGCCCTCCACGTCAATCCCCATCTCGCCTCGCCTCTATCTCTCTGCTCACCCTGTTGACCTTCTTCTTACTGTCAGATTGCCGGCCTCACTCTCTCCACCATACTCCTCGCCATAATTGCCCTCAGCAAATCTGTTCAACGGGAGTGGACTGTGAGTCTCGCAATAGGGGAGGGAGGGAGCGAGGCTTGTTTACTTCGCAGCCGCGACACGACCCATTCCACACGCTCGCCTGATACGTTGACTCGAGTGAGGACTGACACTCGCTCCTCCTCCCTTCCTCCAGGTCATCAACCTCCTCATCATTTTCGGTCTTGTCAACCCAGTCACCTACATCTTCCCCTACACCGCCTCTGGAGGTCGTCCACCGGCCGGTCGAGCCTGTCAGGTCCAAGCGGGCCTCGTCGCTGGCGCGAATCTCATCGCTCCCGCGGCGATATTGGCCGTCTGCGTTCAGGTGGGCGCATCTCTCTTTTTCGACCGACCAGGAAGAATTCGGGGAGAAGTAAACTGATGATTCTGTTGCTCAGCTGCTGGTGGACTTGATCTCTGTTTCCAGAAGGTCAGTAGACCTGCTGCCAACAGGGAAGCGGGCAAAAACCTGCGTGAGTGTATTTTGACCTAGCGGAGTTGCGCCTGCGTATTTGATGCTCACCTGCCTGCCTCACTCTCTCTCTTAATTTCTACACTCTCTCGTAGCTCATTGTCCTCCCTTGGCTCTTCTATATCGGTGGGATGCTCTCTTCAGTCTTGATCGTACACGATCCGGAACCCGTCATTGCCACCGCTACGAACCACAACAACACCTCGGCTTCCAGCCCTGAGCAAGAGCCTTTCATCCTTGCCACTCCCTTGGTCAGTCGCCGAATGCTAATATGGCGATAGGGGATTATTGACTGGATCCTTCTCCCTCGCTCATTCAGTACTGCCGAATCGAGTCACCCAGCTAGTGCGTCACTACTTTTTCCATCCGTGTTCTCGCCCACATCTCCCTCAACCCGACTCTGTGATTCTACTTCATCCACTCAGCTACAAAGCCTCCCACTGGGCCAGCGCCTCTCTCTATACCATCATTATCATCCCATCCCTCATCATCATCGCCGCCCTGCTTGCGCGCCGCATTGCCCACCTTCTGCGCATCCGCCGCGAGTCAGGAACTGTTGTTCGGCACACCGCGAGTGACCAGGTCATTTCAGTTGCACTCACAGGGACGGACGTGGCGATCATCGTCCAGGTCTCACTCTTTACCCTCTTTGTGATGACGAGCTTCATGTGCGTTGAGGCCTTTCTTGACTTTCCCTCTAAATTCGAGTCGCTGACGCCTCTTCCTGCAGCCTCTCCATTCTGAACGCAGCCATCCGCATTGAGATTGCCTGGGCGATGCTCAACGCCTGCTGTAAGTACCACCAGACTCTAATGAGCGCATGCACCACCTTCTCCTGACGTTCTATCCTCCTCCTAGCCGGCCTCATGATGGCCCTTGTCTTCGGCTCTCAATCGGACACCCTCCGCGTTCTCTTCCTTCCCGTTCGCGCATTCCGCTTGCTCCTTTTGTCTCGTAAACACGGCCCCATCACCACTGAGCCAGGCAATGTCAACAACGAGCCCTACCCGGCACCGCCCCCTCCTTCGCCAACCTTCACTATGGCCAGCTCGATGTTCCCCTCCTCCACCTGGGTCCACGCTGTCACCAACCCCATTGCCGACACCCCTATCGTCCGCTCGCCGACGGCTTCGCTTGGTTCCGTCCTCCTCTTCAACAAGGATGGCAGCTGGCGCGGTGGCCCCAACATCGTCGACAGCGGCTTCCCAGGCCCGCCGCCCCCCAAGCGCCCTATCCCGCGTGGCATCGCGTCACCGCCCGCCGAGATCGTCACCGAGGTCGCTGTCATCCCTCGTCGGCCGCAGACTCCTGGCGCCGACCCGAACTTCGGCTCCGCCCTTTTGGACTGGGATCTCCGTCGTCGGAGCGCTCTCATCGAGTTCGGTGGCGGTGGCAGGAGCAAAATGGCCATCTTCGAACTGGACGACTATAGTGCCCACGCTCCGCGCGCCTCATCGGCGTCACTCCCTGTTTCAACGACCGAGACTGGCAACGACGCAGCGTCCGAGTCCTCTAGCAGCGGCTTGACGGCGCTTCAGGCGCCAGCTCCGTCCCTTGTCTCGAGATTGTCGGTCGACGAGCATGTCGACGGCAGCTTGTCGAGGCCGCGCCACCCGAGATCGAGACCATCCTCAGGGCCGTCAGCCATGGTCCAGGTGGACGACAGGGTATCGCTCGACTATCTCCTGACGACGTCAAGGTCATCCGCAGTCTCAATCAGGCCGCCTCCTAGGCCTGCGACTCCATTTGGCTTCTACTGAGCCACCCTTGCTCTCCGTTTTCTCTCATCACGATGACATCTTTCCCTTTCTCCTCTTGCTCTCCCTGACGCCATGCCCCTCCTCCTCCTCCTCCCATGACCTATGCCCCTGATGCCCCTCATGCCTTCCGAGACCGGAAGTTCCGACGATGATGATGAGTCCATGTGAACCGCGCGGATGAGCCATCTAGATAGATCTCTCTTCTCTCACAGCTTAGACTCTCCCCCGCCCGTTGCCGTCGTCGACGGCGTCCGCATCCGCTCGGTCAACGCCGCCTTGAGCGTCTCGGGCATGGGCATCTTGCCCCCGGTGTTGTGGTCGAAGCAGACAAGGACCGTCTCGCACGTCGCGGCGAGAGTGCCCGTCTTGAGGGACCAGGCCTCTTGCTCCGCTGAGAAGCTCGAAGGCCCGAGCGGAGGGGCGACGGAGGTAGTGCGGGTGAGGATGACGAGGGAGTCTGGGTGGGTGACAGCGGACTGGGAGAGAAGGGGACTAATGGGTTAGCTCGTTGCAGCAAAAGAGAGGATGAGGGCGCCGGACCTTGTATTTGATCTGGTGCGACTTGATCACAAAGCCCTCGTTCCGGCCTCCGATCATGTCAGACATCCTGGCCGGGTCGACGGGAGGCGAATGAGTCGTGAAGAAGCCAAGGCGGGCGTTCTCAAAGTATTTAAGGTAATGGACCTGTAGCAGATTGATGAAAATCAGTCGCATTTGGTCAGTTCGCGCTCTTAGCAGACGCGCTTTCGATCTGTTGTGCTTGGAGGTAGCGCTCACGTTGTTGACGTGGCGGCTAGACGGGAGCATCGTCAGTAGACAGACAGAACCCTCGAGAGAATCGAAAAACTCCTCACAACGTGTCCACGTCGCCCCAGGCGATGGGCCTGTCAAGCAGGGTCCGCCCGCGCCTGTCAGCCGTCGTCGAATGAAGACTTCAACGTTCCATGGATTAACTCACCACTCGATAGCGCCTCGCTGGATGTCGAAGCCTTTGGAGTGAGCAGCTTCCAAAATCTTACGCCTGTTCACGTTGTAGTTGGTGTCCGAAAGATGCCACGCCGTCAACGGCTGGTCGAAGTTGATGGGCGGAAGCGATTGGGACGTGGTAGAAGAGGGAGAAACAGATGACGGCGTTGTAGGAAGTGTAGGGACGACCGTGTAGGACGGGATCTATACGGGAGTGGAGAGGCGTAAGCTGCCAGCTATCACGCCCAAGCAAGGGCCAGGGAGGAGGAAAGGCAGCCGTACGATGTCGTGCTCATCGGCGGGGCCGCGAACGCCAGCTGCAGAGCAAGAGCAAAGTCAGGATGATAGAGGACGCCCCAACAGCCCTTATAATGACTTACGAGGAAGGTAGAGAGGGCTCGAGGGGTCCTTGAACTGAGCAAAGAGGCTCTGAGGTCGATCAGCGCGTCGAGAGGAGCCGAGGGGAGTCAGCCCATCACGTCGCGACTTCCCTTTCTTCTCCCAAGCGAGAAGGCATGACTCACAGCGAGAGGATCAACGGGGTTAGAGGCCATGTTGCGAGCGTGTCTTTGAAGAACAGTAACCGTCGAAGCAGCTGGTCGTCGAAGCATGTCGGACCTAGATCGTGTCGCGGTCAGCGTCGCCCGACTCCGTCTTCGTCTTGCCGGTCGGCGACCTTGGTTACCGGGGCCGTATCCCGTTTTCCGACTCTCTTCTTCCATTACGCCACCATGACTGAAGGATGAACATGGTCTTGTCGGGCTGGTCAGGCGAGGGAAAGTGTATATGAAAGCCAGCATCTCATTATCCCAGATTCAGCACCTTGCCGAGCACGTCAGGCCCGACGCCTCGAGCCTCGATCCACTTTCGCACGTCACCCATCTCGCCTCGGTTGCCACTGCGGATTAGTACGCAGAGAATCAGAGAGGCTCTCAATGGGAGGGATCCGAATCAAGGGAAGATAAGAGCGCACTGGAAACCCCGATGGGTGATGAGATTTGTGATCTCTTGCATCTTGTCAAAGAGCCGCTCAGAGACGAGGGGCTGGCGATGCCGCTCTGTGACCTCTGTGGAGCATCTTCAGGGTCAGTGGGAACTGCGGAGCCGCCTTGAAGCTCAGATAAAAAGGTAAGGCGAACTCTCTGCGAGCGAAGACAAGCCGGGTCAAAACCAGCCTTCTTTACGGCCCGATGCAGGACGAAAATGGAGCTCACTTTGAAAGGAAGGGATATCGGACCAGCTGACACTCTGGAGAAGCCGGACAGTCAGTCAACGGATGGTCGCCGGAGAGAAAGAGTGGGGACCGCACCTTGATCCATCCGAGATACTCTTGGACGGCCATGGGTCTTCCTTCGACGCAAAGAATGCCCGGCTTCCCTGCGATGCAGTAAACCGGGATTTAGTGGACGATCTCAGGAGTAAGTCAGGCCAACAAACGAGAGAAAGAGGAAAGGCGCGCGATTCAAGCCTCTATCGCTTCCCCTGTCATCTCTCTTCACCGAGAGAAACTAGAAAATTCTCACCCGCGAGTACAAACCCGGTGAGATTCCAGACGGGAGCCATTCGGACAATGTCGTCCCGCTTCTCCTTGGTCGAGAGAGACGGCCTGTCCAATACGTAACCGTCGTAAGCGTGTGACTTGTACCCACCTCAACGTGCACATTTTCTCTCCCGACTCACAACCAGAACCAGACTCGATCAATCCCTAGCTCATCCGGCTCTACGATGACCCCCCCGTTGTTCGCGACAGGTTCAGGCGTCAATGGAGGAATGAACGAGGGTCCCTCGGATCGGAGGTGCTCGATGAGCATCAGCACGTCGTCTACGACCTCCTCTCCCTCCAATGGGGGCAGTCCGCTCAACAGCTCTGCGAAGCGACTCCGAGAGAGCCACGCCGGGGGTCGAACGGTGAGTGTCGGTGGCAATCCCCGAGTTGTCGTCGACGAGCTGGCCGTGGACGCCGGATCATCTCGAAGACGAAGGACAAGCTCGACTTCGAGCGGCCATGCAAGGTCATCTTGAAGGTGCAGCAGAATGATGACCCGCAAGTCGTCCGGGAGGGAAGAGGCAAGGTCGGCCGACGACGTCGAGGCTCGGAGGAGAGCGAGGGCCGGAGTCGTCGAGTCGGCAAAGGTGAGCTCCGAGGGGAGCGGAAACATCGCTTCGAGGAGCTCGATGGCCTCGAGGATTTTGATGAGGACCTCCTCAGGCAGAAGGTGGGCACTCATGAACGAAGAGGAGCGATGACGGATGGTGCAAGGCGGGAAACGCGCCGAGACGAGAGTTCCTCGTTCCCTCAATTACGAGCGCACCTGTCCTCCAATGTGTTGTCTCTTTCTTTGTCGCTTGTCAAACTTGTCCTACTCCGTTGAAGGGTCTGTTCTATCTCATGTTATTTCCCGGATGTCTCTGCTCTCCGTACACTTGACAGCGGTGCGATATACTTCCTCGACGGTCGTCAAGAGCAGGCAGACGGGCGAGTCCGACAAGATCGCGGGTCCAGCTCATTCTCTCTCAACCATCATCTTCCCTCCCAGAATCATTCTCACTCTCTCTCTCAGGCTCCTTTCCGTTGCCCTCTTACTCAGATCCCAGGGTGGCGCTCCTACGTCCAGCTCGGGATTTTGCGGATGACCGCCTCCCCTTCTTCGTCCTCGTCCTCCGATGACAATGACTCCGACTCGCCTCGGCGAGTGCAGCCCTTTAGGGTGGGCCAAATGAGCCAGAAAACCCCCAGTTGACGCCTGACTGAATGACCATGCCGATTTGACAGCGACGCATCCGTCATCTGCACACCATCGCCGTCCACAACTTGACGCTGACGCCGCATCGAGATGAGCTTCTGGGCCGCGCGACGACCGAGGACCTCGCCGCGTTGAGGGAAGACGGGCTTGGCCGGCGAAGAGCGGTCGACGACTTGGAGCTGGTCTCGAGTGGGAGGCGACGACGGCTGAGTGGAAGCAACTTCCTGGTGAGTACGGGTATCTTTCTGGTGCTTAGACGAGGTTCTCTAGGTCCTGAGCAAGGGTTGTCCTCTGGTCCTTGCTCGGATCGCGCCGGGGAATGAGCGGCCCCTTGACCTTCTGCTTTGAGAAGGCATCTCAATATGGAGGGAGAGAGACTCTGAGATGGCCTATTGACATTCAGAGCGACTCCATGATTGCTCTTCTAACTGACTTGCATGAACTTCGCGTGTTCCCAGTCCTCCAAACCACACCCCTCATCTCCGACGGCTGCTCGCTCGCCCACGTCGCCCACAACACTTTTTCCATCTTCCATACCTCCGCCATCCCCCTCGGCGGTTGGGACTAGCCTGCCCTCAACGTCGGCATCGCTGCCGATGCGGCGGCCTTCATTCACGCGAGCACGCGCCTCCTCCCGACTTTCCGCCTCGCCGGCCCTTATCTCCGGCCGACCCCGTAGCAGCTCTCGTGCATCAGTAGGATCCAACGGCTCCGAAAGGACGGTCCATCTTCGTGGCACAGGTTCTTTAAGGGAGGAAGGGACGATAACGGAGGATGTCGGGGAGGGAACAAGTAGCAGCGCAGCCGAGCTGCTTGAGATGGACAAGGACGATAGCGACGTCACACTCAAGGCGAAGGAGCGGCTGCTCCGGAGTTTTGTTACCTTGAGGGTGTGTGACGAGGCGGCGGAGAGGCTGAAGATCCAGCCTGAAGCTGGGCCATTACGAGCGACCACGTCGCCGAAAGAGAGCAGCTCATCCGTCGCACCGTCCTTGACCTCGGACGCTCCAGGCATGAAGGGCAAGGGACGTGCTGACTCACCCAGGTTGTCGTCGGCTAGTTGCGCTTCCTTATCAAGAAATTCGTCCTCGTCCCTCTCTCGACCGAGGTCGGCGTCGTCCGTTCGCTCGCCCGCGTCCTCGCGGCCGACTTCACCTCCCACGTCCAGGCTTTCTCTGTCCATCGACAGCTCTTCTCAAAATCTCACATCTCCTGAAAACGCTACATCCAGCCGCCCCTCCCGGTCTTCCGGGGCCGACGCTCATACTTTGCCTCGCGCCGCCATGTCCATTTCGAATTCGTCCGACGGCCCATCATTCCCCTCAGCCTCCACTAGCCCCGGAGCCTCCACTATCCGAGCACAGCAGATTCGCCGACCTCGGCCGCACTCAATGTTCTCCTCACCCTCAATCCCAACCCCGCCCATCTCATCATCCTTCATCCCGTCGCAACCCTGGTCACCGCCAAATCCAGAGCGCACGCCATTCTACGTCTCCCCGCTGCATGCCCCGAGTACGAACCCTAGGTTCGCGGGAATCGACGCTGAGAGTGATTTTGGACCCTGGGACCGGCGGATATGGCGGGAGGAGAAGGTCGTGCTACAGATCTGGGTCGACAAGGCACCGCTCAAGGCTGGGACGGGGACGGCTGAGCCTAGTTCGACAGTCGCATCGAGCGGCGACAATGACGAGGGGTGGAGGGTTTTACGGGAAATAGAGATTGACTTGGCCAAGCTGAAGAAATGGAACGGAAAGGTGAGCTGTCTTCTTTGATCCTGTTAGCTGGATCGAGACTGATCTTCTTCTCATGTCTTAGTCGCCTCTCGCACCGAACACCGTTCTCCTCTCTTTCTCATCCTCTCCCGACGACTTCTACTACGCCTCTTCGACACCCTCCCGCGCCAAACCGACAAACTCAACGTTCGAGCGCACCCTCTCAGATGGCGAGCTCGATGCACCCCGGACAGGCCCTCACCGGAGACGAAGGCGTGAGAAGGAGTGGAGCGGCGAGGGCGACCTCTACGAGCGGAGTCTCCGGGAGACGCGGATGAAGAAGAGCATCGGGTTCGGCGAGCTTTTGAGGCTAGTCAATCTTGGTAGCGTGCTGAGCGATACGGAACGGTCCGCAATGGAGCTGAGGGGGAAGTTGGATGTGGCGTTGGATGCAGCTGAGGGACGACGCCTGGTGCGTGGTCGAATCGTCTCCACTTTGTTCAGATGGAGCAGTTAGTTGACGACGCTTATATTTCCGCAGGCTCGAGGCGTTAGCGAGAAGCAAGGTGCCATCCGACATTTGGAGGCTGAGCAGGCCAAGGTGGAGGCTGAGTCCAGCCAGCGTAAGCATAAGTCTTCTTCTTCTGACCTCCCAAGACCTAGACATTGATTTTGAGCGGCGGTCCTTCAGTCGAGCATACAATTGCCACCTTGCGTGGAACTCTCCAAAAGCGGCAGGCAACGCTCCTCCGAGGCGAGGATATGCTCGCCTTTGCTCGAGAAGAGACCGAGCAGCTTGAGCGCTCTGTGACCGAGAAACGGTGCGGGCTTCCCCTCCTTACCTGATTTCAAGCCTTATCTCTGACTTCTACCTCTCTATCTCTTCCTCACAGCAACCAGCGTAAATCTCTCCTGCCACACTTCGAGACACAGCGAGCCAAGCTCTCTGCCGACCTCGCCCGAATCTTTCCTCTCGTGCCGACCGCCAATTCGCGCTCCCTCCTCTTCTCTATACTCGACGTCCCCCTCCCCATTCCCACAAACCCCAAAGAGCCAGCGCCGCCTCTCCATCTGCCCCCGTCGGAGTTGCCCCCCGGTTTGGTCTTTGACGAGGAGACGGTCGCGACCGCTCTTGGGTATGCGGCCATGGTCGTCTCGCGGCTTGCCGTCTACTTAGGGAGACCTCTGCCATACCCTTTGACTTGCGCTGGGAGCCGAAGCTTGGTCAAGGACCCGATCAGCGTCATGCATGGTCCGACGCGGATGTGAGTGGGCGCGTTGTCCTGCACTCAGTCAGAACTGACGGACTCGCATCGCCGCCCTCAGGTTTCCCCTCTACTCAAAAGGCATCGAAAAGTACCGCTTCGAATACGCAGTCTTTCTGCTCAACAAAAACGTGGAGATGGTGCGCTTTGTTCCTTTCCCTTGCTCGCAATCGCTAGGAGAACCGAGGAGGCTAATGTCTCACCTCCCCTCAGCTCATGGCAGACCGCGACATCCGCGTGCTTGACATTCGCCACACACTCCCGAATCTTACTCTCCTCCTCACCGTCTCCTCGCATCCGAAGGACGAGCCCTCCGAGGCTCGACGACCCAGCTGCCCGCGGCCGTCCCCTACAGCAACAGCGACGGCCTCGGCTTCAGCTTTCCCCCACAATGGCGGTGAGCCTCACGCAAGTGGTCAAGATGACCCGATCGTGTTGGATGACTCGGACCCGGAGGAGTCGCAGGCGACGACGCCCAAAGCGAGCGGGCTGACAAGTCGCTCGTCGATCCCCTTCTGGGGGAGGGGGACGATCCGGGCCGTCGCGGCGCCGCTTGTCGCCTTGGAGAAGTCGAAGAAGGGTGCAGGGGTTGCGGAAGGCGGGGATGAGGCGGCCTCTCCGAAGGCGGCGGTGGTTGGGACGACACCGGCGCCGACGACGGACGGTGGGATGGTTCGACCGAGGAGGGGGACGATTGCTCGTGCGTTTGGAGGTCAAGGAGGCGGGCCGAGACAGTGAATAATTATGTGCCCTTGTTGCTTGGAGAACCAACTCATGCATCTATATAGGCGAATCACTCCATGATGAGGACCTCCGGGTCCATGGGGTCGTCCACCTCCGCCTCACTGTCATCCACCCACCCGTCTCCATCTCCCTCCTCCCCATTCTCCTCGCTATCCTCATCCTCACTCCCATCCATGACCTCATTCTCGTCTTCATCAAAGCTATCGTCGTCGTCGATGCTCGACGCGTCGTCGTCATCGCTCATGAACGCATTTTCCCCTCCCCCGCCGAGCTCCTCGTCCTGAGCCTTCTGGAAGCGCCAGAGGTTGCTCTTCTCCTCGTAGAAGTCGCCCAGGGGGTCGGCGTCGGCGAAGCGGCAGGGTAGCGGGAAGTGGGCCTGATTGGAGAGAAGGGTCGTCGCTTCAGCATGTGGCACGGGCGACTGTGTCATGGCCGAACTCACTTTGAACGAGACGTCTTCCTCAATGGCCTCGCGAATAGAGGCCTGGTTGGGTCCCCTCATCGATGTGACACGGGAAAAGAGGCCTCCGAAGCTGTTCCCAGCGCAGATAGCCGGCGTCAGCCGCCGTCTCTTGTTCTCGGCGGAGCAACAGAAAGAGGAGGACGTAGAGACTGACCTTTCCAGCTTCGGAGAGAACGCCCACTTCGGTTGGTTATCATCCTCACCACCACCGAGGACCCTCTTCTCGTCCGCACTGATGTACGGCGAGACGGCGAGCCTTCTCAAGTTGGGGGCCGCCTCCGCGAGCGCATGGAGATGCGAGTACGTCAGCCCCTCCGTGACGATCGCGAGGTCCTCCAGTTTCGGGTATGCCCTCGCGAGCTCAACAAGGAAGTTCGACCCGAACGAGACGTAAGGGTTCGCGCAGTGGAGCGTCTCGAGCTGGGGTCCCAGTCGAACGAGGAACGGCTTGAGTGCCTGGATGAGCTTCTTGTGCGGCTTGAAAGGAGTGTGCCTCATCATCGCGGGGCTTGCGAGCGAGAACGACTTGAGACCCTCGAATCGGCCGAGGAGGGAGGTAAAGTCTGATGCGGGGTGACGCCGCTCGTCGAGCGGGTCGTAGAACGCCTCGTACACGGCGAGGTCCTCGATCTTCGCAGGGATGAGAGGGAGGATGTGGCGGAGGAGGGAAGTTGTGAGCGCCGCCGATCGGAACGTCTTGAGCGCCGGGAGGTGGATCTCCCGTGGCGTTGTCGAGCTGGATGGAACCTTTGCAATCTGGACGGCTCGGAGGTAAAGCTCAGTGAGGGCCTCGAAGCCGTCGAGATGGTAGAGTGACTGGATGGGGAAAGGGTTTGGCTTGATCCGCGGGAAATTGCGAATGTTCATCGAGAGGCTCGTGAGGGTCTTGGACAGAGGTTTGAGGAGGTGGAGGAAGTTACTCGATTGGTTGGGGCCGAAGGAGAGGTCGAGCGTATGTAGATGGGTAGTCGAGTGAGAGAGCCAGTTGATCGCGTTGAAGGCGGCGGCCGAATCCGAATGGTAGTAGGCATACGTATCATCCTCGTCCTCCTCGAGCTCCTGCTCAGATAATGAAGGGTTAGCGAAAAAGAAAAGAGAGATGAGAGCCTAGCGATGACTCAACACACCTCGTCCGAGTCTTCCTCATCCTCATCGTCGTCGAGCACGAGTAAGCACCTCTTCAGGGAGGGTCCCACCAGCGGTTCGAGTGTCAAGACAGTCTCGATGTCGACTAGCGGTTGGCACCTAGTGATGAACGAGCGTGCAGCATCAGCACGCCGCGTTCAACACGGATATCTCGAATCCTGCGCCCAACGCACTCGAGGACAGAGACGTTGGGAAACTTGAGCCGGGCAAGGAGATAAGAGTGTATCGAGTCGTCCTGGTCGAACCGGAGGTGTGTGATCAAGGAGGCGTAGATCTGTAGACGCGCAAGCTCACTCGCCGTGAGAGGGCGGGTTATGAACTGGGACACGGATGCAGAAGGGTAAGTAGCCTTCTCCCAGTTGTATGCATGACCTCCTTCTCCATCGATTGACCTTCTGATTGCGGAGCCCGTTCGTCGCCGCCTTGGAGAAGCCGTGAGGGGTCGCCTCCTTCGCGGAGTCTGGAATGACCGCCATGAGCCGAGAGGCGAACAGTGGCCGGGCGCCCCATAGAGTCCTTGTTTTTGCGGAAGACGAATGTTGAGTAAGCGAGAGATAAAGAAAGAGGCAGCGAGAGACAGACAGACAGACAGATACGCACTCGAGGGCGAGAACGGACCACTGGCGCGAGACGCGGGCGCACGTCGCGAGCGAGGCCTCGTTATCGGCCATCTATCGGGCGGGCAGGAGACCAAATTAGACGGTGGGGCTTAAGATGGAGCAAAAACGACAGATGCTCACCTGCTCGAAGATATTGGCGAGCTGACAGGAGACAGGAACGAGCGTAGAAGGGTCGTCAGCCCTTCTTCAACGGTGAGGGTCTTAACGTGGTCAACCACCACGCACAAGCTCCGGGACCTCGAAAGGCGCCGTTGGACGTGACATGCTGGGAGAGGAGGAAAGGTAGGCGTTGAGTGGGCGTTGGTGTCGATGGAGGGTGCAGGAAGGAGAAGACCGATGGGCAGAGAACCCTTTCGCGCCCCGACCTCTTCCACGCGCCAGGACTCTCTCGTTCATTTGTCTCTCTGTCTTTTTTTTCTCATCACAGACTAGTGTTATCTCGCTCATATTCATCCAAGGCACTGAAGCAAGAGCGCGGATCTAAAGGCGCAATCATCGCTAACTCACTCTCCCTCACAAACGAGGATCAACAAGCGCGCGCCAAAGGCAGTCAACAACCTCTTCCCAAGGCGCCATACAGCGGGATCTTTTGTTGTACATAATTCATAAGATGAAGGCAAGCCACAGCTATGGGTTGGTCTACAAAGACGTCGACCTGCCGGATGGAAGAGAGAGAGTGTGACCCAAGTGTCAGCTTCACATGCTGCCTCCCGCATGACGAATGACAGACCTATGGCTCCTGCTTCGAGGCCAGCCGCTGCTCAAACTTGGCGAATTCATCAAGTGCGACCTGCTCCTCCTCGTCGAGGATCTGGGGCGAGAAAGAAAGAGAAAAGAGGTATGCGCCACAGGAGGTCGGGTGCGTCAGTAAGCGAGCGCGCATATCTACTGGGATGAGACCAGACCCAAGACCCACCTGCTCAACCGTCGTCACCTCCGGGACATAGTGCATCAACATGCGCTCGATGCCGCTCTTCAGCGTGACGGCGCTCGAGGAGCAACCACGGCAGCTGCCTTTCAGCCGGACCTTGACGATGCCCGAGTCCTCATCCATGCCAAGGAACTCGAGGTCCCCTCCGTCCTCCATGATGCTCGGCCTGATCCGCGTCGCAAGTAGATCCTTGACCATCGCGACGACCTCCGAGTCCGTTTCGAGGATCCTGGTGTCCTCCGGCTCGCCATTCTCCTCCTCGCGGGCCTCCTTCGAGTCGGCCCGGAAGAGGGGAGCGCCGGAGGAGAAGTGTTCCATGATGATAGAGAACACCTCGGGCTTGATGAGCGACCAAGGCGTCGCCTCGTCCTTCTGAACAGAGACGAAGTCCGGACCGTAGAAGACGGAGAGAACGCCCTCGATACCCATGAGCCGGAGGGCTAGCGGGGAAGCCAGCGCGGCTTTGGTGGTGAGAAATTCGTGTGTACCGCCAGAGGAAAGGACGGCCGTGCCCGGGATGAACTGGAGCGAGTTGGGGTTCGGCGTCGTCTGGGTCTGGACGAAGAGCGAGCGGGCTAGTTGTGGGCAACGGTGGATCAATGAGTCAGCCAATCTGCCCGGAGCGCGACCAACGAGGTGGGATGACCGATGACAGACGTCAGTGAACGCCACGGCCAGAGACCCTATACATACCAAGCTTGGGCCGGGGAGTGAGGCTAGAGGCGGAAACGACAGCCGAGGACCGATAGGGTGCCGTCGACGACGAGACGAGGACGCTGAAGCAGCGACGCGATGCGGCGGCGGCCTGGCGGGGGACGGCTGCTGTGCGGAGGGCGGAGCGGACGAGGGAGACCGCCGACCGAGAAGACGAGGACGCTGCCATACTGAGAGGGGGGACGAACGGGCGAGAAGGGAGAATGGTGGTTGGCTGGCTGGTTGGCTGGCTGGCCGAAAGAACGGGCGAGAGTGGAGGGCCGTTCTCGCCGCCTCCGGCCGCTGAGCACGGATCGAGCCGGGCCACGCCTCCTCTGACGCATCCTTCTCTTTCTCAGTCGCTCGGGCGCCCACGACTCTCATTCTCACTCCTGCACCCATGCCGGCCTCTTCTCTCCGCTCGCTCGCTCGCTCGTTCCGACGCCCCCTCTCCTCTCCCCTCTCCGCCCCCACCGCCGCCGCCTGCCCGGCGCTCGTTCGGCCCCGGTTCGCTTCCCCCGTCCGACCAGCAGCCCTCCCTCTCTCTGCGAGGCGGTGGAACTCGTCCGTCCCGACGCCCCCGCCGGCGCTTGCTGCTCCTGAGGGTCCTCAATCTGCGGCTGCGGAGGGCGGTGAGGCTTCCGAGGGCATCAAGGCCACCTGGGTGCCCGCCGAGGGTCAGCCGGCCGGCCCACTGCGACTGCCCAAGGACGACCCTAAGCTGTCAGTAGCATGCCCTTCTCTCCTTTCCTTTGAAACAGACGGACGAACACTGAACGTGACTTTGTCCTGTGCCCCGCAAGCGCCCTCACCTTCACCTGCACCGCCGAAATCGTATCGACGGAGACGACCGTGGAGGTGGCCGAGGGCGATGTCCGGACGTGCTCCCACCGGAGTTCGCACACCATCTCCAAGCAGGCGTACACGAGTGGTATTGTGCTCATCCAATGCCCTGAGTGTGAGAACCGGTGCGTCATCTCTCTTTGTGCGCGGGAGAGTTGCGGGCGTCGCTGTTCCATGTGCTTTGTCACAGACAGGCTAGACAGGACCGGGGGCGGGGGCAGAGACGGCGCTCCCTTCTCCTCTCGCTCGCTGTTTCTTTCTGTTTCCCTCCCATCTCGACGACTAACACAAGCTCTGTGTCTAACCAGGCATCTGATCGCCGACCACCTCGGTTGGTTCCCGGAGATCACCCAAGGGTCCGGCGAGAAGCGCGTTCTGAGGACGATCGAGGACATCATGCAGGAGAAGGGCGAGACTGTTCGAAGGGGGATCCAGCATGGCGAAGGAGGCAACATTGAGGTCTTTTAGATGACACATGGATGCCTGAGTGTCTGTCGGTGTGTGAGTGTGGAGAGAGAGAGAGCACAGCTCGGGTGTGGCCGAGTCCATGTCACGCTGTGACAACACACCTCAGCACTCTACAACAGCTTTTTCCTGGCAGAGGTGGAGCTGTCCTGGGAGCATGGAAAGTCTCACAAGCGATTGATGAAACAAAAAAGCTGGCAATCCATGTGTTGTGACAGCAAATCGCGCACACGCACAGGCGTTACCTCGTTCATCTTTCACCGACGACTTTCGCCCATCCGAACCCCTTCTGATGAGCTTCCTCCATCACCACTGAACTACAAAGTGATGAGTGGGAGCCACCACAACGAAGACGACAGACACCTTGGCGACTCGCTCGACCCCGCTCTTGACTCCGCATCGCCTCGCCTGGCGAGCTCGCCCCTCGGACCGCGCTTCCCCCCCCCCCCCCCCTCCGACCATCACCGCCGTAACCACCTCAACCTCCCCCTTGCTGCCCGCCCAGAGTGTCGCGGCCATCCCTTCCGTCTCTCCCGTTTTCCTCCCGCTCAGTCAACCAGCCGGCCATGTCAGGTCCGGTCGAGTCCGAGGGCAAGCTCCTCGCCGAAGCGCTCTCGTTCGTTCCTCCCTTCCCATGCTCGTTTCCCCCTCGCTGGCTCAATCGGCCGTCTGCGATGTAGGTGTATGCTGACACTGCTGACGCCCCCTCCAGCACCGTCAAGATTGAGAGCGTCCAAATGAAGCGTTGCCTTGTGAGTGTTTGGGAACGAGATCGACGCCAACCCAACGAGCGACGTGCTCTCGCTTCTCAGATCGCGCGACGAGCCGCTGACGGACATGCCCCCCCTCCTTCCTACGACTTCCACTAGGATGGCGAGATGCTCATGGACGCCCTCAAGAGCGCATCTACGATGATCGCCGAGCTGAGGACGTCATCCCTCTCGCCGAAGCAATACTACGAGCTTTGTGAGTGCCGCCGTCGCCCTCTCGCTCCCCCTCTCCTTCGCCCTACGCCGGCTCGCTCCATCGCCCTCATCCATCTTTGGCCTCCGTTGCTCATTTCTCCTCCGCCGACGATATTCAGACATGGCCGTCTTTGACGCGCTCCGTCATCTTTCAACGTACCTGAGCGAGGCCCACATCTCGGGCAAGCACCACCTCGCCGACCTCTATGAAATTGTCCAGTACGCCGGCAACATCTTGGTCGTAGGTCCCTCTCTTGTCCTGTTGAACTCTGTCGACCTTCACCTAACATTTTTCCGATATCTTTATTACTAGCGCCTCTATCTCATGATTACCGTAGGATCCGTTTACATGTCGATCCCCGATGCGCCCGTGAAGGAGATCATGAAGGACATGATGGAGATGACGAGGGGCGTGCAGCACCCGACGCGCGGCCTTTTCCTCAGGCACTACCTCAGTGGGCAGACGAGGGACTGCCTCCCCGTCGGGGACGATCAGGGGTGAGTTGACTGTTCTCTCGTCTTCCTTCCAGAAGCTGTCTTCTTCTTTCCTTCGCTTGTCGCGCGCACGTGTTGACACGACGCGTCTCATCCCCCCCCCCCCCCCCCCCCCCCAAAGACCCGCCGGTAACCTTGTCGATTCAATCGGCTTTGTCCTCACCAACTTTATCGAGATGAACAAGCTCTGGGTCCGCCTCCAGCATTCCGGCCACTCTCGCGAGCGCGAAAAGCGCGAGATGGAGCGCAAGGAGCTTCGGATCCTTGTTGGGACCAACCTCGTTCGGCTCAGTCAACTCGAAGGGGTCGACTTGGAGATGTACCAGAAGACGATCTTGCCGAGCATCTTGGAGCAGGTGGTGAACTGCAAGGATGTGATTGCGCAGGAGTACCTGATGGAGGTTGTCATCCAGGTGCGGCCGACTTCTTCCCCTGACAACTGTCTCTCGCCACTCGTATTCTGACCGATCCCTCCCCACTTCTCAGGTATTTACCGACGAGTTCCACCTCTTCACGCTCTCCCCCTTCCTCTCTGCGACGGCTCTCCTCCACCCTCGAGTCAACATCAAGCAAATCGTTATCGCCCTCATTGACCGACTTGCCTCGTACGCCGCGCGTGAGGCGGAGAACGAGTCGCCGGAGGAGAAGAGGCGGTCTGAGGAGGAGGCGGCCAAGAGGCTTGCCGCGGCTGTGAAGGCGAGAAAGTATGGGGGAACGGTCGAGGAGATCACCCAGGCTGTTCAGCAGGCTGGGGCGGATGTTTGGGGGAAGGGCGATGAGGAGGAGAAGGGCGCGGAGGCGGAGCCGGTCGCGGAGACGCCGGTCGACAAGGGCAAGGGCAAGGAGAAGGCTGCTCCTGTCGAGGGAGAGGACGGAGAGGGCAAGGCCGATGGCGAGACTGCCGCTGTTGTCGCTGGTGTGGAGGAGCAGAGCCCGAAAAAGTTTCGCGGCATTCCAGAGAATGTCAGACTCTTCGAGGTCTTCTGGCATCAGGTCGTCGAGCTCATCAAGGTGAGCTTGAGCTCTCCTTTGTCTTGACTGGCGGCGATGGGTGGCGGACTAACATGGAACACCATACCCTAGGCACGGCCGGATCTTTCGATCCAGGATATTACGGCGCTACTCGTCTCGCTTATCAACCTCTCGCTTAGCTGCTACCCGGACCAACTGGAATACGTCGACCAGGTGCTTGCTTTTGCGGCAGGCAAGGTCCGCGACTTCGCTGAGAGGTGAGCATGCGCAATTCGCGAGCGAGAATGTTACAGCCAATTAACCAACCCAATCTATCAAATCTTTCAGCCCCGACCTCCACACCCCCGCGACAACGGCGAACCTGCTCTCGCTCCTCCTCTCCCCAATCGGGTCCTACACATCTGTCCTCACTCTTCTTGCTCTCCCGTCCTACATTCCTCTTCTCTCGTCCCAGCCGTTCTCTACGCGTCGATCGATAGCGCACGCGATCATCTCCTCGGTCCTCAAGAACGAGACTGTCATCGAGACGCCGGAGGATGTCTCGGGCGTGCTTGGGATGTGCTCGGTTCTCATCAAGGACCAGAAGGAGCCTGGAGGAGCAGGCGCTGGTGGTGGAGGGGGAGGAGGAGGAGGAGGGGTGAACAGCGGGAGGAGAGGGATTCAGGCGTACGACGCGGAGGAATTGGCGGAGGAGCAGGGGTGGGTCGCGAGGATGGTCCACCTCTTCCGGTCCGATGACCTCGAGGTCCAGTTTCAAGTGGGTGGAGAATCTCTCAATGCGGTGTCAGCGCACGCCCTTCACTGACCCATACCTCATTCTAAGCTTCTTCAAACCGCCCGGAAGCATTTCAACGACGGCGGTGACCGGATCCGGTACACGTTCCCACCTCTCATCACTTCCAGCATCAAACTCGCCAGCCGATACCGGACCGAGATCGACGAAGACGAGCAGAATGATGCTTGGGAAGGCAAGGTCGCTTCGATCTTCAAGTTCGTCCATCAGGTTATCTCCATCCTCTACCACCGAGTGGAGTCATCCGAGACGTGCCTCCGGCTCTTCCTCCTCGCGGCCCAGATTGCCGACGAGGCCGGCCTCGAGGAGCTTGCGTACGAGTTCTACGTTCAGGCGTATGTCATCTACGAGGAGTCCATCTCCGAGTCGCGAGCCCAACTCCAGGCGATCACCATCATCATCCGGACGCTACAAGGGGCGCGTGTCTTTGGGTCCGATAACTACGACACGCTCATCACCAAGGCCGCCCTGCACGGAAACCGACTGCTTAAGAAGCCTCAGCAGGCCAACGCGGTCCTCTACGCGAGCCACCTCTGGTGGCAGAACGAGATTCCGGGTAGGGCCGGAAGGAAAGACAACGAGCTCTTCCGGGATGGCAAGCGCGTGCTCGAGTGCCTTCAGAAATCGATCAAGATTGCCGGCTCGTGCATAGAGGAGATCATGAGCGTGCACCTGTACTGCTTGGCTCTGGACCAGGTGGGTGGCGGGCGGATGCTTATAATTTGCCCGACGGGTTGACTGACCTCTCCCCGCCTTCCTCAGTTCCTTTACTACTTTGAGCAAGGCGTCGAGACGGTCACCGTCCGATTCGTAAACTCGCTCGTCGGCGTCATCACCTCGGAAATCGACTCAATCCACGGGACGGATGTCCATCCATCTTCGAATGCCTCGCCAGGCCTCGTTGATGGTATCCACACCCCGGATGCCATTGCGCGGCACTTCCGCAACACGCTCATCTACATCCAGTGTAGGTTGCTTAATCACCCGTTGCAGTGAGAGCTCGTGGCTGATCGACCTCTGTTGCACAGCCCGGAAAGCCGCGCACGCCTCGCAGGCCAATGTCGCCACCGACGCTGAGTCGAGCGGCAGCAGTGGTAAGCCCGTCGTTGCCTGGGACACGGTCGATATGTGAGTGGGTCTTCCACACTTTCGTAGCTCTCCCCAGCTGACTCAAAACATGAAACCCAGCGCCGGAGCGGTTCTCAAGATGGGCCTCTGAGATGCCACGCTCTTCCTCTCTCGCGTCCATTTTTCTTTTGCTCCTTCTTTTGCTTGCTTTGTCGGATCCGGATCTTTCATCAATTTTACAGCCCTTTTTCGTTACTTGCTCAAAGTGCGAAAGTCGAAGAGAGAGAGTGACTCGCTCTCAAACTTGCAGTGCCAAGTGACATGCAAATGAACCCGAGGACCCACTCAGCACCATGTTTTGCATTGCACTTCGGATCAGATTTATGTCGTTTGAGCTGGCCATTGCCTCTCTCTTACTCTTGCACAACGGCAACTCCAGCAGATGGAGCGTGGATTCCGTCACATGACGCACGCGATGCAGGAGTGGATTTGGCCGAACTGAAGAAGCCGCGTTGAAGATGAAGTCAGCAGGGTCAGACGAGTTCGGAAAAGCGAGTATGCCTGAGGGAAATTGAGACAAGAATGTGATTGAAGACAAGGGCTGAGGCTTCTTTGCGTCGCCATAAGACCTCCTGGGCGAACGCATGAGATATAAACGGACGAAAGACGCGAGCTGAAGTGGCGGAGAGCGAGTTGTGACGTCGCTGAGGTGAGAAAAGGGCCATGCGGGCTCCGCTCGGGCGGCCGTTCGCCTCGCCTCATCGGTCAGGCAGGCGGACGCTTGCCTCCGCGTTTAGGACCCAACCACCAACACCTCCCTCGCCTCGTTCTCCCACCCCCTCTCTCTTGAGGCATCATCGCCGCCGTATAGACGGCTTCCCCTTTTCTCCTTCCTCTCTGCCTTGCATCCCGCCTGCCCTCCTCGACTTTACGAGCGTCGCTCCTCCTCCCCCCCTCCCTTCCTCCCCGTCCGTCGCGGCTCTGAGCCGACCCCTGCCGTACATCCCTCTCGACTCCTGCGCGCGTCCGCCTGTCCGCGCCTGTCACCGATCCTCTCTGTCCCCCTTCACCTCTTCTGTGAGCCCTGCTATCCCTATCTATCATCTTCATGTCGGACAGGCGCGCCTCCTCTTCTCGTTGCTCGTTGCTGCAGCCCGCCTTTGAGGGGCAGTCGGTCGGCCTAGACCACGTTCGCAGGACCACGCTGTGACTAAGCCCCGACCCCCGTTCGCACGTTCACGTCGTCGGCCTATCGGCCATGTCTTTACAAGAGGTACACGTCAGTCGTCACTCCTCTCTATAAGGGAGAAGGGATGCGCTCACTGAAAAGCAACCGCTAAAGCTCACCTCGTTGGTTGACTTCAACTGCCCTATCCCCAATCCCGGAGCATTGGTTTCGGTCTCGAGCGATGGCCAGACAAAGCGGTTATCGACTGCACCTGTCATTCCCCATCCCTTCTCTTTCTCGCTCTCGTGGCTTGTCTGTCTCGGCGTCCAGAGCATCTGTGGAGTATCATGACCGAGCTCCTTGCTGACTGACCCGTCTCCGTTGTCCAGCCAGGCAGCCTTTCAGCTTCTTTCCGCCTCCTTCAGTACACTCTGTTATCGCCGACTGGAAGTCGTCGTCCCTTTTTCCCTGTACTGGTCAGCATATCTCTGTTGGTTGGTAGATACGCACCTCCCTGATATCTAGCGCACTGCTCCAGCATGTCGACTTCGAATCCAGTTCCTGTCCGACCATCCGTCGAGTTCACCCCACTCGCTACGTGGTCCTCGTCCTCGACATTCCTCACCTCGCCTTCGGATGAGTCCTCCCACTTCCCGCCCACAGCGTCCTCCTCGGAATCGCCTTCATCGCTGGCGGCCCGACCCCGTGTGAAGCCTCCCCGGCGCAAGTCGTTGACGCAAGATACCAGCAGCGGCAACCCGGGCGGCTCGCGGCGGCGACTCCTCGTCGCTGAGAACGTGGAGAACGGCGATGAGAGCCGTCAACTTCCTTCGGTCGAGTGGATGGGTGGTATGAGGCGGACAGTCTCGGCCAAGGGCAAGGAGCGAGAATGGTGCGGTAGCCTCGGCCTCGACACCTCGGCGCCTCCTGCTGTAGGACATGCCTCTGATAGCCAGTCGCGAGCCTCGCGCTGGAGCAGCCCATTCGTGCCCGCCCTGCCCTCAGATGACTCGATGGCCTCTGGAAAGGGCTCCGACAGATCATCACCACTCACGCGACGGTCGGGGCCTAGTCTCTCCCCAACGAAGAGGGCGCACTCCAAGGCTCGATCCCCCCGCCCGTTGACGATTGCGGATCCTAGCTCGGGCCTACCATCGTCGTCATCATCGTCTGGGAGGTCGTTCGCTCCGTCCTTTTCTCGACAGCACAGCGGAGGTCACCCTGTGCCGCCCCTGTTAGCGTCTTCCTCCATCTCCAACTCCACCACCGCCCAATTCGTCTCGCGCCGGTCCGTTCGAGCTCGATGCAATTCTATCTCTGTTCCTTCCCCCGCTCAGCGCGACCCAGCTGTGGCTGGCTCCCTACCTGCCACCGATCTGGCTGCGCACAATCCATCTACCATTCCTTCCTCCTCCGTCCAGTCGTCAGCTCGAGCGTCGAGCGCCGCCCTCCTCCCTCACTTTTCTCTCGACTCCAAGTTCTCCCTCCCGCCAACCTCTACGCCCATCCCCATCGACCGGCTCCGCTTTGACGAGTTCAGCCCCTCACTCCAGAGGAGTCTCGGGGAGGCCCTCTCGTGCGCCAAGGCGACGCTTTCAAAGCCGTCGTCGCACGAGCCATCTGTCTCATCTTCCCGTGATGGGAGCGGTGGTGCTGGAGGAGGAACAGGAACTGAAAGGACAACTCTGCCCGACAACCCCGAGCCCACGTCGGGAATCATCAATCTCTCTGGCAAGGGCGTTCGCAAGGCAAGCATTGGGATGGGACTCTTCAAGGAATCAAGCGTCGGGTCCAAGGAGAAGGAGAAGGAGAAGGAGAAGGAGAAGAAGGAGCGGGACAAGATCCGCGATACGGATCAGAGCCGGGGGCACATCCAGCCGCCCGTCTTTGAAGAGGATGAGGACTCGGCGTCGGCAGCTGCGACGGGGCTCTTTCCCGCTCCTCCGACAACCAGCGGTACTACCACCAGCGCGGCAGCGCAGAATCCTTCGAGCCCGCGCCAGGAGCGGCATCATTTCCGTCGACCGACTGTCACGCCTCGAGCGTCGTCCGAGAAGCGGCGGTCGCTCCTTGCGGGATCGCCTGACCTCGTTCCATCGAGGGGTACGACGCCGCCTCCACTCCGAACATCCACCCTCTCCTCCCATCAGCAAGCCATCTTCACTAGCGCCACAGCCTTCAACGACTTGGCCATCTCTAATCCTAGCTCCCCGACTATTCCAGGCTCACCTGGTCTCTTCTTCACTACGGAATCCGAGGACTCAGACGAATGGACGACTTCTGAGGAGGCCTCATTGGCGTCTGACTCGGCGACGTCCTCGCTTGGTCTCTATCACCCTGCATCCACGTCTCTCGAACGACCGACGCACTTCGGCCGCGCCTCAGGCTCAGATGACGGTGGCTCTGCGACGGAGGACGAGATGATGGACGAGAACGATGACCGCCTACCGACGGTGCCTCTGCTTCCGTTCCAGAACCAGGTTGGCGGTCATTCGGCGATCTACAAGTTTACGAAACGCGCCGTCTGCAAGGTATGCCGTCTTCTCGCTCGCTTTTGTTCCTTATCCTGTTCCTATCTGACCTATACTCGCCTAATGGCAGCCTCTCGTCTCGCATGAAAACATCTTTTACGAGGCCGTCGAGCGCGAGGCGCCCGAGCTGCTGAGCTTCATCCCGCGCTACCTTGGCATACTCGTCGTCACCTGCCGTCGGCAACCTCGATCGGCCTCGCTCTCTCCTGCACCGCAGGAGCACGACGCCTTCCCTGAGAATAGTTTGTCCTCAAGCCTCAACCCTTCGGGTGGCGGCAGTTTACTCGCGCGTCCTCGCCCCTTCAAGATCGCCACGGCGTCCGGGCGGCTGGTGACCCCACCGCCGATGCCCGAGGAGGAGGTCCTCGAAGTCGCCCTCGACCGAAACCGACACGTAGTGCCCGAGTGGCTTCTCCGACGAGACGGAAGCGGCAGTCGAAACGGCGGCAGCGGCGGAGGCGTCGGAGGCGGTCTGTCAAACAAGCCAAGCGACGACGAGCGGAGCAGCCTAGGAGGTGGCCCTCGACGTGGGAGGCAAAGGGCTCCCAAGTCCGAGCAGATCCTCTCGCACGTCTATCCGCGCGATCCGAGTCTTTCATCGACAGGGACATCGGCCCAGCAGCGAATAAGCTCGGCGGATGACTCGGACTATTTCACGACATCGCCTTCTGCCTCAAGCCATCCTCATCACTCGGCTCAGCCGATTCCCTTTAGCCCAAGCGGCTCGTACGAGGAGCGACCGTTCTCTCGAGGAGGAGCAGGCGCATCTGCCCGACCGTTGTCCTCGCGCCCCCGAGACTTCGCGTCCGCGTGCTCCGAGTCGCCTCCCAACTTTGCGCCTCCGACCCCCGCGTCCTCGCCCTTACAGTTCCCACATTCGCCTCTTCAGCATGCCACTTCGTTCCCCTCACTCGCCCAGGCGGCCTGCAGGCAGTCACAGCATCATCTCCGTGACTTCCCTTCCCATCAGGAGCACCTCAGCAAGAATGGCGGTGGCGGCGGTCCCGGGGTTGGTGGCGTCGGCGCCACGACGGTCAACACCAAGCTTCGGGACTACGTCTTCGGAACCATCGCTCGTCAGTGGAAGAAAGAGCGACCGAAACATCACTCGATGCTCTCGTGGTCGCCTTCGGCCTCCACGGCAGACTTCAGCGGCTCCCTCACCCCGACGGACCACCGATTGGACCCGCCCGCACCGCCATCGACACCGTCATCCTCGTTGACCACTTCGAAGCGGCTCGGCCACATCCGGCGCGTTCATAGCGAGGCTGGCATCCAGTTCCCGCCAGTGTCGCCCTGCCTGAGGTCGTCGGCGTCGGCGCGGGCCTCGCCCTCGCTCGTCGCGTCTCGCCTTCAGTCTGTTGTTACGAAGAACTCCATCAACGGTAGTGATGCCGAGGAAGAGGTAGACGAAGCCGACGACCCGATGTTCGCCATGGATGACGACGACCACCATCTCGGTGACGATGAGCGCGGGGACCATGACCAGCCAGAGAATGACACTGAGCCTGAGAGCCCCATGCTTCAGACCCATCTCCAGCTTCCTTACGTCGCTACGACACCGGCGATGGACGACGCTGATCCCGTCGCCTCTCCACGCATCTCCATGTTGAGGCCCGCCGAGGTGGATGAGGACGTCCGCCAGATGAACTTCATCCTCATGGAAGATCTCACCGGCCGACTCAAGCGACCGTGCGTGCTCGATCTAAAGATGGGCACCCGCCAGCATGGATACGATGCGACGCCCGCCAAGGCGATCAGCCAGCGGAAGAAGTGCGACAAGACGACGAGCCGGGCGCTGGGAGCTCGCATTTGCGGGATGCAGGTGAAGCCTATTTTGATCTCCTTCAAAGAGCGTTCCTTCAACTGACGCTCTCCACTTTATTCTCGCAGGTCTGGAACTCACAGACGGAAGAGTTCATTTCTCAGAACAAGCTTATCGGCCGGCAGATCAAGGTCTCCGAGTTTAACGATCAGCTCGCGCGCTTCATCTCGGACGGCGACCGGTTGCTTGTCTACCACATCCCGACGATCCTTCGCAAGCTCTGGCGACTCGCCTCGATCCTTCACAAACTGCCCTCGTACCGGTTCTACGGTTGCTCCCTCCTCTTCATCTATGATGGCGATGCCAAGACGCAGGAGGCGCTCCGGGTCGCTTCGGAGGACCTCCCTTCATCCCTGGTTCATGTCCCTTCGCAAAACAGCACTTCGAGCCAGCAAACCCTCATCCATCCTCGGCATCACGACCATCACCAGGATGTCCCCGAGCCGACGCGAAGTCGACGCGACTCGCAAACGTACCCTGAACGCCGATCGCGCTCGGCCGACGCGACCCAGCAAGCCATGTCGCTCTCGGGTCTCGGTGGTCACTCGCACCTCTCACGCAGCGGCCACCCGCCGCACGCATCCCTTCCCTCTCGCGGAGAAGTCAAGATCAGGATCGTCGACTTTGCGCACACGACGACGGGGAAAGATTACCTCCCTCTCGACCCAAAGGACGATCTGCCCGCTGAGGAGCTTGGCAAGGGTTACAACGTGAAGTTCGATCCGGAGACGGGCAAAGCACTTGCTCGATTTCCTCCGGCACACCCGGAGAGGCCCGATGAAGGGTTCATCTTTGGAATCCAACAGCTGTGCCGGGCACTCGAGGCGATCTGGGAGGCGGAGCGGCTGAGGAGGAGGAAGGCCGCCGCCGCTTCGGCTGCCACTGCTGCTGCTGCTGCTGCCACGGCGGCGGGTGCTGAAGGAGTGGTCGCTGCTGAGGGAAGCGAGGCACAGGGCAAGGACAAGACACTGCCATCTCCGCTGGTACAACTTCCGAAGCTCGACTTGTCCGAGGGCGAGAGGGTGTGGCGAAAGGTGGTGCGGCCCGAGTGGCAGGAGGACCCGGCGGGCTACCTCTCCTCGTGATGGATCCCATCCTCTTCATTTATCTTTCCTCTTTATTGTTCTGATTTCCAAGCAAATATTAGACTTTCGATGTAATATCACGCTGTTTCTTCTGCTGCGAATATGGGGGTGGGGAGGTTGGGCAGTGGGCTAAGGAGGGGCTTGAAATGAAGACCCCAGTACCGCAGTGTCATCATGCATGTCTTCGCTCGCTTGTTCTTCCCTAAGGTACTTCTACTCTCCGCGTTTGTTTCCGGAAGAGTAAGCGAGGAGGGCATCGATCCAGCGCCGTTCACGACGAGTCAGAGCCGAAGAGCGCTTATGTCTTTGATGTCGTCGGCCTCAAGGTGTTCGACTTTTGACTGCTTTGAGACTCCTTCGTCTTTGTGCCTGGCCGGCGAAAGGTCGACGAAAATCATATGTGACAGTCGAGGACTGCACTCAGTCACCATCTGCTCCATTCTCGCTCCTCCCCCTTAACTTCTCAGCTCCCTTCACCAGGTTCCGCGGATTGAGTGGGGATGCCACGCTGGCTGGTGAGGCTCATGCTGCATGCAGTCTCACTACCCTGTCGTCTCGACAGCAAGTTCTGCGAGCTAGCATAATTGGCTGACATCCTCGAAAACAAGTGGGATCGCCTCGGCATTCTCTTTCGTCCGAAGGGCTCTTCGCCATCTGCTTACCCCTTGTCCGGCCCTCATTCGTGCCAACTGGCCTCACGGAAGTGACGTCTTGGTCTTACGTAGCAAGCTAACACTAGGGCAGGTGCGAAGGCCCTCCTGTCCCGGTGATACTAGACCCGTATTGCGAGCGACGGGCTCAGAGCATTGCAGGACATGGTACCAGGCTTCTCCTTCTAGTTCTATTTAAGGGCTACAAAGAGCGAGAGAAAGCTTCCCGTTATCTTAATGCGGCCAGAGGGTGCAGTTAGCGGTGTCCTCAGTGGTTGGTGGCTTGTACCCCTCTTCCTTCATCGCTATTCTTTTTCCTTTTCTATTTTAGCCTCAATGAGAGACCTCTTCCTTCTCGCCCCTTCATTATTTTGATGTCATGTGGTTTCTTTCTGATAAAACACCCCTGTGGCTTCGGTCCCCCCCCCCCAACTCCGTCAAGCCTCTCCTCTCGCGTGTCACTCAGTCTGGGCCCATGGTGGCTGGCGATGCACTACTACCACTTGGAATGAGATCTGACAGCAAAAAGTCGTCAGGGTTGGAAGAGAAGGGACTTTAGGAGAAGATAAATTATAGTTACCTGTGCTTGTCCGATCTTGTCACCTAGTCAAGGGGGAGGAAGCCATCGACGGGAACGTCTCTAGGAAACCACGGGAGCTGATCTCTCTTACGTGTCTCTCGCGCGCCGTAGTCTCGTCTTGTCTGCTCCAACCCTCTTGGCGTCTTCACCTAAACGTTGACCATTCGGATGCTGTCTTCCTTCTCTTCCTCCCTCCTCGGTGGGACGTTATTCCTGGCTGCACTTGCCGAAATCACCGACGCCTATATCCCAGGTGAGAGCGACGGTAGCGTCGCCGTCGCCCTGGCCAATCCCTCCTCGCATGCTAACCGAGGATGCTTCGATGGGCTCTCGTGATCTCTTCAGCCCAGGCTGTGAACAATACCGCCTCTCTCAGCAACAGAACGGACTCATCCTCGCTGAACTTTGCTTGGGTCCAGGTAAGCAGTGGAGTCGGGCGAACGGATGGGCTGTTCGTTTGGCGGAAGGGCTGGAGGAACTACGACTGCAGCCTCACTCGCGACTAACCCTCGCCTCGCCCCGCTTCGTTCGTACCCCCTCGATCTAGGGCACTTTCAATACGATAGTCAGCTTGCAGCTCACTGCCGACAAGAACACGTCCGACTTCTTCCCCAACGAGTTCTCCAATGGCGGTGTTGACAGAGTCCGTAGCGACTCGCCGCTGCATCTCTGTGTCTCGCGCGCGTGGCTCTCTGACTCTCCCTCACTCTCTCCTCTCCGCTCTCAGGGAGCCCTGGTCCACTTCTCGTGCGTTCGCCCCCCCCCCCCCCTCGAGGCCGCCTTTCCTATTAACGTTTTTATCTTTTCTCCAGCGAGGACCAGACTCACAACAACGACACCTCGGGCACGCCTTGGATCGCGTTCATCAGCTGCGACCGTAACGCAACCGACATGAGCTATGAGTCTGGTCAGCTGAAGGCTCTTGCTCTCTCCTTCTCTTGGTAGGGTCTGACGCATATATTCTGATCCTCTACAGACATCTTCACCCTCGCTCGAGATCGGGGCGCCATGGCAGCTGTGAGTAACGGCGGGCGGTGGTCACTCACGATCGAGCGCTAGGAAGCTCTCTTTATCCCAAATCTCCAACCACCCCCTGACGCTGACGACGTCTTTCCTGGCAGCTCTTGTACTCCAACACAACTGCCGGCTGCCAGCTCAACAACTATTATCTGACCGAATTCGAGAAGCCGCTCGATGTTTTTGTGAGCCACCCCTTGCTGTCATCTGCGACGGATGCGAGGCGCGCTCTCCGACTAAATCCCTCTGGGCCGTCTCTCTGTCCAGACCACACGCAACAAGGACGACGCCATCATCCTCGAGTCCCAGTTCGAAAAGCACTGCGCTCCAGCCTTTTACACGTTTGACCCGGCGCTTCTCAACGCGTCGTTCACGAGCGTCGCTTCGCTCCTCAACGGGACCTACCCGGTGACCAACTCATACCTCGTCGCGGTCCTCAAGGCGTATAACGCGACGTCCAGCGACGGCTTTGTCACGCCCTCAGTCTCCGTCCCGTCGTCGGCGCCGTCCCAGTCATCCGGCGGGGGCGGATCGAGTCCTGGGACGAGCCTAGGAATGTGAGAGCGAAAAGCTACCTCCGTTTCAGGGGGAAAGGAATGATGCCAAGGCGACAACTAATTCACTCCGATAATTACTTGCCAGGATCATCCTCTACGCCATCACGGGCTGCATCACCCTTCTCTTTATTATCGTGATCGTCTCGGGCGCCGTTCGCGCGATGCGGCACCCAGAGCGGTACGGCCCGCGCGCAGGCCTGAGGGACTACGGGTCGGAGGGTCAGTATCTGGCTTGCAGGGGGCTTGTTACGAGCGTAGTTGACGCTCATTTTACTCCAGGATACCCCAATTACGATGACCCACGTTACGGGGGACCCGGTGGGCTTGGATCGATTCCCGTAGGCCCTCCTCAGACGCGGACGGCTGGTCTCGCTCGCGCCATCGTCGACACCTTCCCGATCATCAAGTTCGTCCGACGATCCTCGCATCGACCAGAGGAGAGGGACCAGCAGAACCACCGCGCGAGTGACCACAAGCGCGTCTCCCGCTTTGAGCTTCCGGTCATCCCCCATCAGGTCGATGACGGGCACTACGACAACAACGACTCGGACAAGGACAATGGAGTTGCTTCCGACAACGAACGTTCGAACCAGAGGCCACCGTCGTCCCATCGTCAGCAGTGGTCGTCTTCCTCACATGGTTCAAGGCACGGCGCCCATCATCGCCAGTCCTCCTACCTGCTCAGTAACGAGGGCCCCTTCGGCGACAGCGTCCTCCTCGGCCCCAACGCCGTCAGCGTCGATGTCGCTGCTGCTGGCCCGCATGCGTCGAGCAGCGGGTCGAGCTCCCGGCGGGCATCGGCGGCTGGCGAGCTGGATGACTCGCAAGTCCTGGAGGATAGTGGGGAGAGCTGTGCGATCTGCCTCCTCGAGTTTGAGGAGGGCGACGACCTCCGAGTCCTGCCGTGCGAGGGCCAGCACCGCTTCCACAAGGGTACATTGTTGTCCTTGAATGTTTGCTTTCATTTTGATTTTGAAGGACTAACTGGCTCTTCCTCTTCGTGATCCAGACTGCATCGATAACTGGCTGCTCGACGTCTCCGGCAACTGCCCGCTCTGCCGCAAAGGTCCGTCTCGTCGTTCTATGTCTTATTCTTTTTTTCTTTCTCCTTTTCCCGCTCACCATCGCTGTCTTTCCACGAAACCAGACTTCTCGCAAGCTCTCGAGGAGCCCCTTTCTTCCGTCTCGACCTCCTCCCTCCCCCTCGCGTTCTCCTCGGACCAGACGGCACCACCCGCCCCACTGCCCAGCCGGATCAACCGGTATCTCGCTTCAGTCCGTGCCTCGCGTAAGAAGGAGCGAACAAAACGGCGGACGTCCTCATCGGGCAACGGGGCAGATGACAGCTCGCCTTCGGCGGTACAGCAGGCGAGCGGGTTGAGCGGGATGCTGAGCGGGACAACGTTGCGATGAGGTTGTACCAAGCTGCTTTTCCGTCTCTAGTCCGTTCCATGTGTCCTCTTTCCCCCGTGGTCGTCCGCTTGTTCCAAATCTGTGTTTTAGTTATATGGACTCCCTTGAATTCTTTCCTTTCTCGCTTTCTTCCTCTTTTAGTACTCGTAGACTTGATAAACCCCACGGACTCTCCTCATACTCTATGACAGGACCGTATACTCCCACCCGGAGACTTCGAGCTGACTTAGGCAGACATCAGGAGGGGGATCCGGACATCATTCCATCGCTCCCCTCTTCTCCTCACCCTTCAAAGACGACGACGAGCCCACAGGCTTCCTCGCCGAAACTACCACAAACCTCAGCACCCCACTCCTGCTCCACCAACCAGCCATGATGCCCATGACCCGCCACGCCCCTCCCTTCCGGCCCTTCAGGAACGTTGCGAACCCAGGGAAGACGTCCGGCGTGATGTCCTCGATGACGACGGCTTCGAAGCCGATGGTGAGAAGCAAGGAGGCCAGCGTGGGGATCGGGACAATGTTGGCGCTCGGGACGGAGAGAAAGGGGAGGAAGAAGGAGAGGAGGGTGCGGGAGAGGGCGGAGGGGGAAGGGATGGCTGTTGACGAGGAGGAAGTGGAAGGAGGGACGAAGGCCCACGAGGCTTCCCGTGTCGTGGGATAGGCCTGGCCAGAGACGATGTCGGCGAGAGCGAGAGTGCCTCCTTCGCTCAGGCGATCAAAAGCCTGCCGGAGGAACACCTCGCGTGTCCTGAAGTGGTACGCGGCATCAAGGACCGTGATGGAGTCCCAATCGCCCGCCATCTCATCCTTCTCGTCGTCGTCCTCCTTCTGATTCGCCTTCGGTGCAAGGGGATGCCGCCGATCGTTCTTCCCCTTCGCGACCGCCAAGGGGGAGTACACGGCATCGGCACAGACGACCTCGACGCACTCCCCCCGTCTGGGGTACAGTTGAGCCGTCCGCAGCCGGGCACGTGAGGCATGGTCCGAAAGAGAGGTGAGGCCGACAAGGTGGGATTGGCGTGGGTAGGCCTTGGGTGAGGTGAGGATCGTAAGAAGAGAGTCTCCGGAGCCGACTGCGACATCGAGGGTTCGGCCTTTGGGCTTTAAATTCGCGCGCGAGAGAAGGAGCTCGGAAAGGGCTGAAGGGTTCGATGATCAGAACGGATCATAGACGTCGCTTGCCTAGACAAGAATACGGGGACTCACCGAGACAGGCGTCGGGGAAGATAGTCGTGTCCCTCCAGTATCCCCTAGTTGATTCGAATCGAGACAGATAGCAGGGAAGGCGACCAACCTGTCATCAGGTAGAGAAGCGCATAGAGACGACGGTGACCTGCGCCACTGACATGTTCATCCACTCCGTCTCCGGCTTCTTCAAAGGACTCGCCCCCGGCCGAATGTTTAGCCCAATGTGTGGGAAAACGTAGACCTCGTCCGACTCGTTTCGGAAGAGGAAGAAGACCGAGAGAGGGAGAAGGAGGACGAGTGGGGCGAGGTAGAGCCAGGGCGAGACTGCCGCGACCACCGTCAAGGCGGACGCTGCAGGTATGCTGCTGGATATGGTAGGCTCCATTGAAGCGTGAAGGTGGGCGTTCGAGGTAGGGCGACGATGGTAGGCGATCCGAGCAGACGACGGGTCGATTGGTCCAAGCGACGATTCGACCGAAGGGGAGGGAGGGGCGACCCAGCGCTCTTGCCCACCTAACCTCCACCTTCTCTCACATCTGCCATCTTCCATATCGGAGCCCGTCGACAACAGGAGCCCGCCATGTCGTCCCAAAAACGGTCTCTCTCCTCGACCACCATCGACGTCGACATGTCACCGGACCTCAAGCCGCCAGTCTCCCCGACGTTAGCGACGACAATGCGCAAGTCGCGATCGGGCGGTCGCGAATGGCTCCTGGCCAAGGTCGATGAGCTCGAGGCTCTCATCAAGGTCAGTAGTCTCTGCGCGCCGCTTACTCTTGTGAAACGAATGTGGCGCGCGAGCTCACACTTGTGGATGGCCGATGCGACAACGTCCAACAGGAGCACCTCATCGTCGCTGGGATGATCCTCATCCATCACTCGGATGCTAACAAGACGTGAGCCAGCTGTGTTATTGACAGCTTGCTTGGGCTCATGTTGAAGTAGCTCTCACTTGAATGGCCTTTTGCAGGATCGGCGACGTAACGAATGCGGCCTCGACGGCGAGCTCCACGACGCAGGCAGCGCCCAAGTATTTGCTCTATCACCTGGAGCGGACAAAAGAGGAGTATGCATGGGCTCGGGCAGAGCTCGAGGAGTACATGGTACGTTCTGCCTGTCTCTCTCTGGCTGATGGTGCCTTGCTCTCGATTCGACGGGCCGGCGCGTCTTGTCGAGCGAGCTTCGCGTACGAGCTTGCCTGTCCTGACTATATCTCATCTTGCTTCAAACAGCACACTGTCCTCACCTCCCCCGTCCAGCCGCCATCTCCGAAATCCATCGCAACACCTATCCCCACCAACCAGCGTGTCGCATCCAAGCCCCTCGCGGCGCCCTTCCCCGACGTAGCCTTCCCCACTGGCCCAGCGACCTCATCGACGTCCGCCTCAGCCGCCAATAAGCCATCCGTTTCCCCTCGACCGACGCACCCCGGGGGAGCGACCCCCAGCCCAAGACCTGGGAAACCGGCTGCC
The DNA here is from genome assembly GCA_951802195.1 of Tausonia pullulans. NCBI lineage: Eukaryota > Fungi > Basidiomycota > Tremellomycetes > Cystofilobasidiales > Mrakiaceae > Tausonia > Tausonia pullulans. The sequence goes on from OX637626.1 coordinate 681,950, forward strand.
TCTACTCCTGCTTCTACTGGCGTGGGGACGCCCGGCGCGACCCAGCCCCCTGCACGCGTCGTCGCTCCGTTACCTCAGGCTGCTTCTGGCTCCGCCACCCAATCCTCCGCTAGTGCAATTCCTCTGCGGACCCTCCAGCAGACGACGGCCTCCTCTACACCCGGAACGTCCGCGAGTCCCTCGCCCGTCCCGCTCGCGGGCAAACTGGCGCGCCCCAAAATCAAACCTCGGATGAGCGCCGCGACAATCGCCAACCTTCCTGGTGGTCTCGCAGGCCAACCGGGGGCCAGCGGCGGCGCGCAGCTCCCTCTTGCAGGCCTTGGAATTGGCCTCCAGGTGGGTGCTGGCGGGCAGCAGCCTGGTGCGAATAACAACTATCGCGGCCAACAACAGCAGCAGCAGCAGCAACAGCGTCCAATGGCTGCCCCTGTCTCTGCTCCTCAGCCGGCGCCTCCGCCCCCTTCATCTCTCGTACCAGGCCCAGCACCAGCACCAACAGCGGCTCCAACAATGGACCTGGATCCTTCCTTTCTCGCCTCGCTCGGTATTGTCCTTCCACCCGCCGAGCCGGTTCCCGCTCCTCCGCCCCCTTCTCAGCCGACGGCGCACCAGCTCCTTCAGGCCTTCCGTGGCCCGCGGCTTACGGACGCCCAGATCGACAAGATGACACCGGACCAGGCGCAGACCATGATCAATCGAATCATGGCGCTCAAGGCTCAGCAGCAGGCTCAGCGGAGTGGCCAGCAGCAGGGGCCACAGGGTGGGAGTGGGTTGACGCCTCAGCAGCAGCAGCAGAGGGCGTGGGCTCTGCAGCAGCAGCAACAACAGCAGAGGCAGGGTGGGGGGTACCAGTAGCAGTGTAGAGGTGGTGTGGCGGGTCCGTAGCGTTGTCTCTGTCATGGGCCGCTGATCTTCATGACGCTCAAGCGAAGCAAAACTCCGACGTGGATGATTTTTCCTCTCGTTTCTGCTGTAGGCCCAAATCGAATCCAACATTCGAGATGAAGGGCGCGCTTGCCAGAAGCCTGGACGTTCCCTCGTGTAACATGTGGTGGCAGAATTGCAAAGCAGAACAGACTGTCCATGTGCTTCCCTTCTCCTTGGCTTGATCCTCGCCAAGGAAGTGGTCGGGAGAAGCGACAAACGGGGTGTTTTGAACGACGTCGGCCATACGAGAGCAGGCATGACCAGCGGACCTGCGCGAGGGAGAGAAGGGTGAGAGACTTGCGTGTGTCGCAGTGTTCGGCCCAGTCGCCACGCGCGCGAAATGATGATGTAGCCCCGCCCGAAGCGAAGTGGGAGAGAGGCGAATACGCGGGGGTCCTTCCTTCATCTCAGCCGAGGATTTGCTTTCGTTTCAGGACTTAGAAACTGACCAGGGTCAGGCGGAGAGAGAGGGTGCCCCAGAGGGGGGTGAGAGCTAAGAAGAGGGGGAAGAAGGAAGGGAAGGGGTAAAAAGGAGAAACGGCACTGGATAGAGAGAACGCGAGAAGGCAGATGATGTGATCTCGTAGTCCCCAGATTCAAATAAAGAGGCGTTTCGAACGTTTTGCCTCGGCGTAGCGAGACAGGCGTCCACGGCAACGGCGGCGGCGTCGTGCGAGCCCGCGCGAAATGTCGCCGATGTGAGGCGACCTGGGGGCCGAGGTAGAGGCAAAAGTGAGAGCAAGGACCAAGTTCAGTGATGGCGCCTCCTCCCCATCGGCTTTTATTACAGGCCTCCATTCACTGAACCAGAGAACATCGATGACAAAGCCCAGCAATTAAAAGCGGGCCGCGAAAATACGTCTTCGCTTTGGAAGAAGGGGAAGGGAAGGCCGGAAAGGACGGCGACCTCTACGTTCTAACTCTCCTTGATTGATGAAGGAACACGCGTGCGTCAGGGCCGCGGCAGCGGTGGGGGAAGGAAGCAACTACTCCCGTCTGCGCACAAGCGCGCGATGATGATGATGGCGGCCTGCCCGAGACTTAACAGGTTCTCTTGCGTCTTTTCGTCGGCCTTCTGAAGATAAGAGGTCTCGGGTCCCGGGGGGGGGATAAGAGGAGGAGCAAGAAAAGCAGGGGAAGAAGCAATCGATGGTATCGATTCGCCACCACCGCCGTGCGTGGGTCTCTCCTTCCTTGGCTCTTGCGCACGCCGCAGTTGGCGCCACAGGGCGGAAGTTTGTCGAGGGGTCTTTGTCTTGTCTTCCCTCACTGGCGTTACGCGCAAGGGTTGCCGACGTGCGGGGGACACATGGCCCATGGGGGGCGGCGAGGGCGAGGGAGCCCAAATTCAGGTGACTCTCGCCTCGCCCATTCCAAGCCTCTCGCCTCGTATCGCTTGCTTTGCCCAGCGACCACGACTCCCGTCACGACCTATCGCCCTCTCTTCTCCCTCCTCTGGCCCTCGCCGGCCGCAGCCTGGTTCTTCTGCCTGCCGACTGACAACGCCGCGAATGGGGAGCCGCTAGCTAGCTCGCCCGTCATCCCGCCATCCCGCCCTGTCGACGACGCCCGCACCCCCTTGCCGACTCTTGGGTTGTGCCCGGACGATCGTGACCCTCTCTGCCCTTTCATCCCTCCCCTTCCCCTCCCCCTCTCTCCCCCTGCACTCGATGCAGCCTCCGTTCTATCCGTCACCTCCTGAACATCAGCCGCTCGCCGCCTCGACATCCCTCCATCACCGCCCAATCGCTGCCGGCCGAGCCGGCCCTCCTCGTTCGCACCCCGCCTCTGCTGCTGCCTCGCGGATGCCGCCGTCGCCTCTCGAGTCGGTCCCTCCGTCGCGGGCGGCAGGAGGCTCGTCATCGACCGGCGCCCCTCCTCCCAACAAGGCCAGCTCGACGCCGGCCCTTCTCGCTCAGCACACTGGTGCGTACTGTCTGCTGTCTCTCAGGCTCTCGCTCGATGTCTCTTGAGTCTCCAAAGGAGGCCGGCGCATATGCGCGTGCGGGGTGGCGGGGGGGAGGGGGGGCGGCCGGCAGAGATCCCGAGGGAGGAATCAACGTCGACTACGACCAACCTCCCGGCCGGCCGGCCGCCCGACCAACCGCGCACACGCACATACACGCACACAAGTGGGGAAGGAGGTGGAAGGGGGGGCCCACGAGGATGGACTAGCATAGCGAGAGCTGAGGAAGAGACGTTCGTGCGCACGCACATCTCGTGTTGCCCGCCCCATTGATCGTTCGCTGCCCGTGAACCCGCTCGGCGGGTTCGTCCGTTCATTTGAGCTATTGCATGCCATGGCTGGCAATGAATTTGCTGCTGGCCGTTTGGCCCCGCCCCAGAATCCTTTCCCGTGGCCGTCTCACGTTTTCCTTCTCCCTCGGGTGCCCTCGCTTGCGGCTGGGAAGCTGACGACGTGGGTTGTTTCGCTGGATCACTTTCACGCGCGCGTCGTCCCCTTTCTTTCGCAGCGGAGATGATCTGCTACCTCTGGTTCTCGCCCTCGCTCTCGCTCTCCTCTCACTCCCTCCGGTCGACACCATCCTCGCCGCTGCTGCACTCGCACACCCGGATCGGTCTTACCCCGGTGGTGCCTTTGCCTGGAGGAGGGCTTGGAGCCTCGTCGTCTGCTGCCCACTCGCCACCCCTGGCGCAGGCGCCACCGTCGACTACCACTGCCCATCTCCCGCTCCACCTCGCTCCGTCGCCGCGTTTCACAAAATTTGTCAGGGCGACGCTCCAGATGACGGCCGTCGCTCCACACGTCGTCCTGCTCGGCCTCCTCCTCCTCGATCGGTATCGCGCAAGCACACGCGAGCCGAGCCCGGCGGCGGGCTCCGAGTACCGACTTTTCGTCACTTCCCTTCTCATTGCCAACAAGGTCCGTCTGTGCTTGCTTGCTATGGGCCCATCGCACATGTCCCTCCCCATCCGCCTCTCAGGGTTTTTCGCTTGTCGGCTTAGCCCAGGTGCTCATCCCCGCGGGCCGCGTGCCTAGCGGTGTTTTGGCGTTTGACGTCGGAGGAGGCCCCGCCGGCGTCTTCGGCCCTCGCTCCTTTTGTCAAGAAACGCGAGGCTGACGAAGTTCTCGCCTTCTTTCGGTCCTCTCGCCCCCTCCAGGTCCTCGATGACAACTCATATACGAATCGGACGTGGGCCTCGGTGACAAAGATGGACCTGCTCGAGCTCAACTCGATGGAGAGTAAGTTCGCCGCCAGCCGCCGCCACCACCGGCCGTTTCACCCCGGCCAGGATGGTCCCGTGTTATTATTGCTGTGGGGAGCTGATGGCATCATCACCTCTTCACTTCCCTCCTTTGACCAGATCAATTCCTCTCCGGCATCGCCTTCGATCTCTGGACCTCGAGCGAGGAGTGCGTCTGAATTTCTTTTCTTGCCACACCTGCGCGCTGCGCTCTTCTCCTCGGCGGTGCTGATCCTCGGCCCCCCATCCTCGCTTCGCCATATCCAGGTTCTGCACTTGGCTCACTCGCCTCTCTGGCCTTTACCAAGCCCGCAAGGATGCTGCTGCCAACTACATCGGCGGCCCTCTTCCGACGCCGACATCCTGCGCCTCTTTCGGATCGGGCGCCTTGTCCCCCTTGACCACCGCCGCCTCGAGATCCTTCCCGCTGACCCTTCCTCAGTCGGCACCGTCGATGTTTCAGCCTCCAGAGTCGGCCCAGGTTCGTTGGGACCAGCCCTACCCCATCATGGGCCAGCCCTACGGACAGTCGGCATCGCAGCCAATGTGCAACACCTTTCCCGGCTCGTCCTACATTTCCCCTCGCCGGACGCAGCAACCCTCCTTCTTTTCCATGGCCGGCGCCTCTCATCTCCCGCCTCAGCCCCTACCTCAGCTCGTCCAGCAGCAGGTTCAGCAGCAGCTTGAGACCGCCCTTCTCCCGACCCCGCCGGACCTCATCAACACCTTCACGGACCTTGCGTCGAGGCGCCGTGGCTCGTTCCCCACCGCGGACTCCGGCGGCCCAGTTGGGGGGATGCCCACCCCGACAACGTTCGGCGCGCCTTCGACGTCGACGGCGAGCAGAAAGCGCGCCGCGGCCGAGGCCTTCTTCTCTCCCGCGGGATCCGGCTCTGTCAACGGGCAACCAGTCGGCCAGCAGCAGCAGCAACAGCGCTCCAACTCTTCACCCGTCGCCCCCCCGGCGAAGCGTGCCGCTCGCATCTCGTGCTCCTCATATGCCGGGGCCGCCGTCGCCGCTGCCACCTGTGCATCGTTTGCGGGTGGCCGGCTCCCGCAAGAACAGGTCCCATCGACATCGACGGCATTCAGCGTCCAGCCGATGCCGCTCAAACTCCAGATCCCGGCTCAGCCGCCCCTCGACATGTGTCCTCCTCGGATGACAACCCCGTCGACTAGAGTTTCTCCTCAGACAGCCTTCCTCGGCACCGGAGTCCGTGGCCATGGACACGGCCCCAGGGACGCTTGGGAGTCAATGCGTCCGATACCGGGCATCCTTGCTGCGCCCTATCTCGGCCATCTCAGCCAGGACTGTTCCGATGGCAGCGCTCCCCCTCAGGTGCGTCGGTCTTTCCCCATTTCTTGCTTCACGGCCTTGTTTTGACTCTCCTACTTCTGCTCTCCGCTTCAGCTCTTCGTCTACAACGTCGTGCCCTCGCCTGCTGGCTCCCCGGCCTTCGCGCCGACATCGTCGTACTCAAAGGTGCAAATCCGGCCGTACGTCCCGCCGGCGTACCCGCCCACAACCTTCACCTTCCCCTACCCAATTTCGACAGCCGCTGGCAATGGAAACGGCAGCTCAACTTCGCGGGCGCCATCTGAACTTGCTTGGCCGGTCGTCAACGGTCACCAGCTCCAGCAGCAATGGCAGCCGCAGCAGCCGCAGGCACAGCCCCGGCCCCAGCCGATCACTTTCAGGCCGTCTTCGTCCGGTGCTCCCTTCGCCGGCGCCATAACTAGCTCGACAGTCCCGGAGGATGAGAGCCGACTCTCCTCCATCGAGCGCTGGCGTCGCAAGGTAGCAGCTGGCCTTCCGGAGGCTTGAGCATCCTCGTCTTACATCGTGTCTCCTTTCTCCTTGTCCCTCTCCTTGCACGCTCTGTTCCTTCGACTCACCTCTGCATAGCCATTTCCGGCGTGTCTCGAAGCTTATATTATTTCCCTCCACCTCGAGACGCCCGATTCCTCTCGCATTCCCAACAGCTCCACCTACGTACATACGCCTTTGATCTCTTCTCCTGTCTCCACTCCCTACACACTACATTTCATCTCCCCCCCCCCCCCATCAGCATTCATTCCTGTAGATTACTCATGGCATATTCACGATTTTGGACTTCACGTAGGGCAAAGAAGGGCGCTGCGCTGTCGCCTGGCAACTCATTCCATCGATCGGACCTGGCCGTGTGCATGCAACGCGTCGCGACTTCAGTGCCCCTCAACGACCACCACTCTTTCTCTCTCAGTACACACTATGCCGGAGACGTCCATGTTCTCTCCAGAGCCCCCTCCGCTGGCTCCCCTCCCGCCTGTCCTGATCACTACCCCGAGTAACGACGACAGTCCCATGAACGATGCGCCGACGGCGAACATGCCTGCCACTCCCTTGGACCCTTCTCCGACCTCAACTACCGGTCGCCCCTCGTCTGCGACTCCTTCCGCGAGAGCTGGCTCTCTAGTTCCTGTTGGCGGAGGATCTTCTCCGACTCTCTCGCATGCCCCGGTCCTTACTCGTCAGCAGCGAAAAACCAATCGCCCGGGAAGCAGTACAAGCCTTGCAACGACGACCTCATGCTCTTCGACCGCTGGTTCTGCTTCTGCTGCTCCCGCGATTACCGCTGCATCTTCGGCTGGTATGCCGAGCGGCTTCAGCGGCTTCTCTCATCCTCCACACAGAGGGCGATCGACGTTTCTTGAGACGGGCTATCAGCCTCACCACAACGACGGCGAGCACGCCGCGCCTCTCAATGTCTATACGCTGTACGAGACGCGCACGTAAGGCTTCCTTTTCCATCGCATGAGACGTGATAGCTCTGACTCAGCCGCTCTAGTCGGTACTACATTCTCGCAACAAACTCGTCCCTCCCGAACCGAACGCGCGTCCTTAAAATCGATCGGACATCAGCTGAGGATCTCAACGTCGTTGAGGACACGGCGGTGTACGACGCCCAGCAGATTCAGGAGCTTCTCCGGATGATTGAGGAAGGCAACAAGGGTATTGGCGGGCTCGTGAAGGTCACTAATTTCTTGTGCGTAGCGTGCGCCACATCGATGTCGAGCTCCACGAGGCAAGATACGCCTGCTGACGCCTACAGTGACACCGCAGCGGGATTGTTGGTTTCATCAAATTTACTCAGGGCTGGTACATGGTGAGATCAAGGCTCCAAAACATGGCCTGCAGCTGGTGCATTGCGCTGAAGATTCGCAATCCTAGATCCTTATCATGAAACGCTCGGCTGTCGGACTCGTGGGCGGTCACTACATCTACCACGTCGACAAGACGCACATGCAGGCCATTGGAAAAGGGCCCTATGAAAGGAGCTCGGAAGAGACAAAGTGGGACTGACTTCAATCGTCTATGTTGAGGTCAACTTGACTGACCCCACCTCCATCATCCAGGCTCGTCAGCCTGTTCCAGAAGGTCGATCTATCCAAAAACTTCTACTTCTCGTGAGCTCTGTAGTCATCCGTGATCCGCGAGCCACTCATCACCTGGATCTCCTGCTCCAGCTACACCTACGATCTCACGAGCACGCTTCAAGCTAATCTCGTCGGCATCCGCCAAGACCGAACGAATGACGAAGGCATTAGTTCGACGGACCCCAACGATTTTCACAAGGTCGAGGATCGTTACATGTGGAACTACCATCTTCTGCGAGAGGCCTTCCATCTGGACGAGCAGCGCGGCAAGAGCTGGAAGGGTTCGCTTGGGGGTTCAGGAGACAGCGGCAAGGGAGGCTGGATTCTGCCTTTAATATTTGGGTGCGTGACTTCCTCCCTTTTGCTTCTCGGGAGTTTGCGCTGAGCGAGGGATCTTTCTTCAGCTTCGTTGATCAGATTAGTGAGCGCTGTCGATCTTCTTCTCCCCTTCGAAGACTGATCATTCGACACAGGGATCAACCTTCTCGGCCGGATCGTCTACATCACCGTCATCGGTCGAAGATCTCGCTTCTTTGCTGGAGCTCGTTATCTCAAACGAGGATCAGACGCCATGGTGCGTGTCTTGTTCGGACGGCTCCTGTTAATGTGGCTGACACTCCGCCCACATCAGGGCCACGTCGCGAACGAGGTTGAGACAGAACAGTGAGTTCACCGTCATCTCGTTTACTGATGCAAAAGCTGACCCGCTTGGCTTTACAGGATCGTTGTGGAGCCCCTCACGACGCCGTTCCACAGTCCAGCCCCACGGTTCGCTTCATACGACGACCCGACGCCGGACCTCAAGTACCCAAATCCCAACTTTACATCCTATGTACAGTATCGCGTGAGTTTGGCCCCTGGTCGTGCAGACATGGATCCATTCACTGAGGGTGCCCGAATGCTTTTTTAGGGGTCCATCCCGCTCTTCTGGACGAACGATGTCACAGTTTCGGGCTACAAGCCGCCCATTGAGAGTACGCACCAATCCACCTTCTCTTTGATTTTTTGCTCTGCTTGACATGATTCTTGCTTCTTTTCCTAGTCACCAACATCGACCCATACTTTGCGGCCGCCGCTCGGCATTTCGATGAGCTCTTGGAGAAGTATGGCGCGCCACTCATCGTGCTCAACCTCATCAAGGTCCGTCTGGCTCCCTTCGCCCTCATGATCCGCTGCGCTTTGACTCATTAAGTACTCTTGTAGGCCAAGGAGAACACTCCACGAGAGTCAAAATTACTGGGCGAGTTCACAGAGTGTATCGACTATCTGAACCAATTTCTGCCGGAGGAGAAAAAGATGATATATCTCCCGTCAGTCCTTTCCTTTCTCTTGCGCCACTCTCTTGTCACGCTGACATATCGCTCGGTTGACTCAGGTTCGACATGTCTGGCTCCAAGCGGTCAGCCTCTCTCTCCTTCGAAGGGAACTCTCACGCGTGTGCTGAGGCGTAGAACTCGATCGACAGAAATGGCAAAGACGTTATCGGCATCCTCGAGGACATTGCTAGCGAAGCGACGTTGCGGACAGGCTTTTTCCACAGTGGTCGCGTGCAGCGGGAGTCGGAGTGAGTGTTGGGTGGCTATCAAGCACTCCACCAAGCTAGCATCTCAATCCTTTGCCCCTTGGATCAGCGGCGAGGTCTACAGACAGAGTCTCAGGCTCCAGGAAGGTGTCATTCGAACGAATTGTGTGAGCCTCAGCGCACGCGATCTGCTTTTGAAATCAAGTCCATGTGATCATTGACCCACTTCACTCGCTTACTAGGTCGACTGCTTGGACCGAACAAGTGAACCCAGCTCCAATCTTTGCCGGTTGCATAGGTTCAATGACGCTGAACCTATTCTGCAACTTCCGACTAGACGCTGCCCAGTTTGCCATTGCCAAGGCCGTTCTAGGCCATCAGCTGCATGCCCTCGGGATCCTAGCGACACCTGAGATCGAGTACGAGTGCGACGCGGTCAATCTCCTGACAGAGGTCAGTTAATTTCTCTTGCTTCTTTGGTTGCTCGATTGTCATTTTTCATCTGGATCTGCCCGTAGATCTATCACGACCACGGCGACACCATCGCGCTCCAGTACAGTGGTGGCGCCCTCGTTAATCGAATCGACACGTATCAACGGACGGCGCAGTGGAACAGTCACTCGCGAGACATGATCGAGAACTTCAAACGCTATTACGCCAACAACCTGCTTGGTTCATCCTTCTTTCGCAAACTGCGCTGCTCTAATGTCTGATCCTTCTTCGTCTGCATCTTCCAGACTTTGACAAGCAGCTTGCGATCAACCTCTTCCTCGGGATCGACAAGGAGCTCAAGGCCTCGGCCAAATGCCTCGTCAAGAGGAGCTACCAGGATTGGTTCGATCCGCGGCATCTTGAGCCCGTTATGGACCTCGAGGAAGCGGAACGCCGACTGCGGTTGACTATCTCGCAGGCGGCCGACTATGTGACGGAGTACTATCGGCCCAGACTGTACACGACCCTCGATCGGCACTTTGCATTCAAAATCAACAGCACATCTAAATATCTCGCGTTAGTCTGAAAAAGCGCTTGTCTGATTAAGCTATTCCTCCGTCCTGACGTCTCTCCTTCAACCTGACTTCAGTCGCTTTCACGCCTCAGCCGACCCGTCTCCCTTCGTGCCTCGAAGGCCTCGACCAGGGGCCGTTTCGTGGGTTGTTGCTTAGATCCGCCTTCAGCTGCTTCTCATCCTTGACTCCTTGTTCCTCTCACGCAGCCACGACGCCTCGCCCGCCCCAAGATGGCCCCGGTCCGACTCGCCGACTCTCTCGCAGTCATCCACCCGATCCATTCGCTCTTCGCCCCCTTCCTCCCCTCGCATCCAACCGATGCTGACCTCAGCTGCGACAGAGGAGGAACAGACCCTACCGACCAAGGCGCTCGACCCGAACTCGATCGAGTACAAGCTCCAGAAGTCGATGGCGCCCGAGGTGACGGATCAGGAGGTTGAGGAGTACATCCGATGGTCGGCCTCGCATGAGGTGAGGGTTCCTTTTTCGTGCGTGAGCCGCGCCTGGAACCCGCTCGTGCTGACATTCACCTCTCATCCACCAGGACGAGCTTTTCTCCTCGCATACGCTCGGCCAGGTCAATCAATTCTCCGCGTGCCTCTCATGTGTTTTTTTTTTGTCTTTAGCTGATTGGTCCCTGGTTCCCTACAGTCGGTCGACTATGAGCTTTACCAGAACACGTCCGTTCCTCACTTGCTCCTGTTCAAGACCCTCCTTCCCTACTGACAACCTGCCCTCCCTTTAATAGCGTCATCTCCGACACGACTCTCGTCGATGCCCGGACGGAGGAGCTCGTTGACGAGAAGGCCTACGGGCACTACCTCTCATGGCACGACGCCGAGACGATGCTCAAAAACGCGACGACGATGCAGCGGCCTGCAGCCGGCGGCGCGACGGTGGCAGGAGCGGCGACCACGGGAGTGGGCGCCGCCGCTCAGGGAACAGGATCAGGCAGACCGTTCGGCGGCGAGGGAGGCTGGGTCTTTGGTGGCGGCGGCGGGGGTGACGGTCGAGAACAAAGGGCGTTCGCTGCCAAGGCGGGGGTTTGAGGCGAAGTCCCGGCTTGCTCACGATTGAAACGACTTGTGATGCTGTCGTCTCGACTTTTTCTGGGAAAGGCAGCGTGCGCAACAAGGAGGAGCAATGGGATAATTTGCTTCTAGACTACAGAGAGCTTGAAGGTTAGGGGATGAGGGTGGTTGGTTGGGGGGTGATGTGATGGAGAAGCTCGATACGAGCATGAAAGGAAAGAAGACAAAGGGGTGGAAGAGAAGAAGAAAACTTCCAAGAGGGTAAGAAAGCAAAAGCCAGCCCCGATCGAGTCCACTGTCTACCTCTTCCAGCTCGGAGTACCCGTCGAGCCACTGCCGCCCGCCCCGGCACGTTTCCACGCGGGGACGGCAGGCGAGGTGCTGCCGTTGGCGCCTGCGCTGGCGCCGCCGTTCGGAGACGGTCCACCCGGGGAGCGGGGCGAGAAGGATGGGGACGCAGGCGAATACGAGGGACTCGCGGGCGAGAAGGACGGCGACGCCGGGGAGTAGGATGGCGACGCCGGGGAGAACGACGGGCTTGCAGGGGAGTAGGTTGGGCTCGCCGGACTGTGCCGCATTCCGGCCACTCCGGGCGAGACGGGGGAGAATCTCGGACTCGCGGGCGAGTAGCGTGGCGAGGCCGGCGAGAAAGAAGGCGAGGCCGGCGAATAGTTTGGCGAAGCTGGCGAGAAGGACGGGGAGGCGGGAGAGAAGGAAGGCGAAGAAGGGGAGAAGGACGGGGAGGAGGGCGAGAAAGAGGGGGAAGAGGGAGAGAACGAGGGCGAGGAGGGAGAGAACGAAGGGGACGAGGGCGAGTAGTGCATCGGTGAGGTTGCGTTGCCACCCCTGCCCGTGAAGGGCGAGGCCGCGAACGGTGAAGCACCGACGTAGGGCGAGGTCGCTGAGTGGAACGGCGAGCGCGACATGAAGGGGGACGTCGGGCTGTACGATGGCGACGAGGGCGAGTAACCCGTCGCAGGCGACATGCCTCCAGCACCAATAGGGCTTTGGCCGTACGAGAGGAAGTCCGAGGGACCAGAGCTCTGGTCGAAGCCAGCCGCGTTCATGGGTGAGAACGCGGCGGTGTCGAGCTCGCTGTACATCTGCAGAAAGAGTGACGTAAGAGCAATCAGTGTGCTGAGAAGGCATAAAGCGAGAGCAAGTGACTCACAGCCGGCGAGAACGAGCCCATGTCGTATGGAGTCATGCCTCCGTCACCTGCGGGCGTCATGCCACCCGAGAGCGCCTTCGACGCCATCATCGCCGCGAACGGCAGCCGGTGGTCGACGATGACCTCCTTGAGCATCTCGACGTCGAGCGAGATGTCGAAAGCGCCCGTGCCCATGTGGGCGACCTGACCGAGGAGGACATTCTCGGCGACACCCTTACAGTCATCGACGTCGCCAATGGCGGCGGCCTCCATGAGAATCTCGACCGTCTCCTCGAACGAGCACCGCGAGAGAGCGCCGGCGTCAGTGCGGTTGATACCATGGCGAGTGATGGACATAAGTTTGCCGCGCTGGGTCATGAGGTCGCAAAGGAGCGAGAGATGGCGGTAGTTGACGTAAGAACCTCCGAACGAGATGACCATGTGCAGCTCCGAGTAGAGCGAGGCCCGGCCGGCTTCAACACCGAGCGTCTCGTAAATCTCGACGCAGTTATTCGAATACGTTCGGGCGGCATCAACGCCGTCGACCGCAAGGACGCGCTTGAAGTTGGAGCCGTCAGTCTCCAGGTAGACCTCTGAGACCTTTTCCCATTGGCCGCGCTCCGAGACCTCCTGGAGCTTATCGTCCTTTTGAGAGAGGAAGACACGCTGGATGCCCTCAATGCCGCGGAGGTCGATCTTGTCGAGCAGCTCAACTTCAAGCTTCTGGAGGAAGACGTCTTCGTTCGCCTGAACGTCCGGGTCTTCCTTATCCGCCTCTTCGGCGATCGTTCGGCAGCGAATGATGAGCTTCTCGCCGTTCTGGTCCGAATAAATGACGTGAAGGTCGTCCGAGAACTTCTCCTGAATCTTGGCCGCGACGTAGTCGATCTCAAGCGCCTTGTCGAGCAGCTTGGCACGGTCGAGCTCGAGACGGAGCACCCAGGGAGACATTCGGTCGTACTTATCCTCGACCCCAGCGTCTGGCATGGCGAAGTAGCCGTCGACGAACTCCTTGTCCTCCTCGATGATCGTCGACGCCGGGTCCGGGTCGAAGATGATCTCGACTGCGGCAGTGACCGTCCGAAGCGTCGCGTGCTCGAGCTCACGCTGAACCTCCTTGGCCGAAAGCATCGAACCGCGCATCTCCGGAGTAAGGAAGACTTGGAGCGATGGCGTCTTGATATTAACGGCGACGTTCATGACCTCTTTCAGACGCGGGACACCAAGTGTGACGTTTTTGGACGAGACTCCAGCGTAATGGAACGTGTTGAGCGTCATCTGCGTCGCGGGCTCTCCGATCGATTGGGCGGCGAGGACACCACACATTTCGCCGGCGTTGACGAGCGCCTGGTTGAACCTAGTCTCGATCTCTCCGAGGACCCAGTCGAACGTCTCTCGGTTGAGATGGTGCTCGACAAGGACGACGCGCGTGGCGAGGTTGGACCGAAGGAGGATCCGGAAGAGAAGCGTCGCGTTGGCTTGAGCCTCCTGCGCGAGCTCATCCTCGCCCCGAACGACGATAAGCCGCTCCCAGAGTTCCTGAACCTGTTCCATAATGTACTTAGGCTCGAGGTCGCTCGGCTTGCGGCCGTCAACATTGAAGAGTTGCTGGCCGTTCTGGATGATACGCGAGATGTTGACCGGGAGCGGGAGCGACGAGACGTTGTCTTTCATGATGAACGTCCGGAGCAGCCGGCGGTCCTCGAGTAGCCGAGACCATTCCTCGTCGAGATACTCCTGGACCTCGGCCGAGTGGGCATCGATGCCGACCTGGAGAACGCCTGGAGGGAAGGTCATGCGCGGATCGAGGACGTCTACGCGGTACTTGTCCTCGAACGCTTGGTCGTCAAGCCGGTTTCCGTGGAGTGTCTGGTTCTCCATGAAGGCGGCATCCATCCCATCTTCTCCATAGACGAACTGGAGGATGTCCTGGCTCGCGTTGCGGACGGTGCCGTCGTAGCAGACCTTGACGTCCTCGAGCGCCTTGACGAGTCGACGCTGGATGTATCCGGTCTCAGCCGTCTTGATAGCCGTATCGATGAGACCCTCGCGACCTCCCATTGCGTGAAAGAAGAACTCGGACGGGGTAAGACCACGGAGGTACGAGTTCTCGACAAAGCCGCGCGATTCGGTTCCGTAATCGTCCTTAGAGAAGTGCGGGAGCGTCCGATGGCGGAAGCCGAACGGAATGCGCTTGCCCTCAACGATCTGCTGCCCGACAACTCCGGACATTTGTGAGATGTTGATGAAGGATCCCTTGGAACCTGAAACGACCATCTGCTTGACGTTGTTGTCGTCCTTGAGGTTCTTTTGACCGGCCTTTCCGGCAAAGTCACGCGCCTCGTTGAGCAACTTGGTCGCCTCTCCCTCGAACGTCTCGCGGATCGTCATTCCGGGCTGCCGCTTGATCGCATCTTGCTCTCCGTCCTTAATGAGCTTGAGGACACCGTCTTTGGCCTCCTTGAGACGGTTTGAGATCGAGTCCATCGTAGCCTTGTCAGCGATGGTGTCTCCGATGCCGACCGAGAAGCCGTTGTGGAATAGCCAGTAGTTGATGATGAGCTAGGCAGAGAAGCGGACGAGAAGATCAGCAAAGAGAAAACGAGAGTATCCAAAGTCAAAGGCCACCCAATTCACCTGACATGTGCTGATCCAGTCACGAGCGGCTTCAGGTCCCTTCTCGCGGAAGATAACGTCGATGAATCCATTGGCCGAGGCACCGGCCATCTTCTTAACGATGATGCCGCAGAGAAGCTCTCCATTTTCAACGATGACCTCTTCGTCGGTGATGTGATTCGGGGACGGGTTGTCGGCCCGCTTGGCGATGTTGATACCCTTGGGGATCGTCATCGAGAGGATCTGCTTTCCTGACCAGAGAGGCTTGGGCTTGAGGAGCGCAGGGGTTGGGATCGAGCCGTCCCAACCAGGGAGCCAGAGGAGAATGTTCTGAACCTGGGCCCACTCGAGGAACGTGTCGCGGAGGGTGAACTTGCGGATGCCAAGAAGCGTATCCTGGACAATGCCCATGACGGGCTTGTTGGCCTGCGGCGAGATAATCTAATTGGAGGCGGGGAGGAGAAGGGAGGTGAGCGAAAGCGTGAGAACATAGAGGAGGCGAAAGGAATGAATCACCTGCCGCGGGACCCAAGCGATCTGGCTAAGCTCGGCGCGAGTCTCCTCGCTCTGAGGGACACTGTTCACACGCGCACAAAAGCAGAGTGAAGGAGTAAAGAACGTTTCGTTCAATGCTTATCTCAAGAATGAGGGCTTAGAGAACGGGTTGAAGCCTTACTGCAAGTTCATCTCGTCACCATCGAAGTCAGCGTTGTACGGCGAGGTAACCTAAGAGAGAAAGAGGGAGAAGTGGGGGAGTGAGTATGGGGTGCGCGGGGGATGGGGTGCGCGGGGGACAAGGAGCCCGAGGACTCACAGAGAGGTTGAGACGGAAGGTCGAGTATGGCATGACCTTGACGCGGTGGCACATCATCGACATCTTATGCAGTGAGGGCTGACGGTTGAAGAGAATGAAGCTGGAGGGGCAAAGATGTCTGTCAGCACAAGCTCACAGCAGAAACATCGAGAGCAACACCCTCCACTTACTCTCCGGTCTGCAGGTGCCGTTCAACAATCCAGCCAAACTGAAGGGAGCACGCATTGTTTTTGTTGTACCGGAGATCGATTCGGTCGTTGTTGTCGCCATTGTTGCGAAGGACATAGCGAGCGCCCGGGTGCTCGCCTGGACCATTGTTGACGAGCTCCTGCAGCCGCGTAATATTGTACGGCGTGACTGGCGGAAGAAACAGGTCAGACCTCGTTGACTCGCTCATTTTGTCCAGGGAGAACAGTGAACGCACCTCGCTCTGGGTAGGTCAGCGTCATGGCGATGCTCTTGGGAACTCCGACTTGGTCGAGCTGAAGATTGGGGTCTCCCGTGATGACAGTACGGGCAGAGAAGTCTACACGCTTGCCCATGAGGTTACCGCGGAGCCGACCCTCCTTGCCCTTGAGTCGGGCGCGAATAGCCTTGACCGGGCGGCCAGACTTCTGGAGTGCCTGAGGAATACCGGCGATGTCGTTGTCCATGTAGGTCGCGACGTGGTACTTAGAGAGGGAGAGCAGATACCGTAAGTGGAGATGGTCAAGGGCCGCCAGCAAGTTAAAGTCTTTTCTCTCACCTGAAGCAGCTGTTCAAACTCGGAAACGAGATGCGGCGGGGCACCCTCGCTCTCCATACGTCGAACGTTACCGCTGGCCTTGAGGATCTCGGCCAACTTGTATGTCAAGTCATCCTCAGACCGCATCGCGCCTCCGTCAACCGAGATTGAGGGCCGGACCGGAGGTGGCGGGACCGGAAGGACGGTGAGGATCATCCAATCTGGCCGAGCAAACTCTTGAGAGAGACCCATGACGCGAAGGTCGTCCGGCGAGATCTTCTTGAGCAGGATGTGTGCCTCGGTCGCCGAGAACGGCCTCTTCTCCGGCGGGGCGTCTTTGGCGTCGTCCTGGGGACAAAGTGTCGTGAGATCAGCTGTCAACCTGACACACGCGCAAACCCGCCAGAGACGCGCGCGCGTGTCGAGTTGGGTCAGGACGTACGTCTTCCTCCCCCTTGCCTTTCTTGTACACAAGGAAGAGTTTGAGCCCCTCCTTCCGGATCACCGGCTGATTGTGGCCGCATCCGCCATGACCTTCCTCAAGGTCGACGACGGGTGCGCCCTCCTCGGGCTGGACGGGGTCGGCTTCACAGACAGTCTTGGACTTTGCCTTGTCCCAAATGTACTTAAGACGGTCCTTGGCGGGGATAAGCTTGACAAGCTTCCGGATCGCCGGATCGCGCTGAGGAGAGGGAAGGAGGATGAGGTCAGTCGGCATGTGGGAGCGATCTAGAAGGGGGTGAAGGAAGGGAGGGACTCGATGACGAACCTCGTCGACCTTAAGCTTTCCACAGGTCACGCAGATGCACTCTAGGATCTTCTTGACTTTGATCATGAATCCTGGAAGGAGAGGAACAGAACAGCGTGAGAAGGACAAGGGCGAGAGAAGGGTCAATCATCAGCCAGGGAGCGTTCTTCCGCGAGCAACGGTCGTGTTCGTCGAACGCGACCTTCCCTTCTCTTCCTCCTCCGCCCCCTCCCCTTCGCGTAAGAATCCAAGCCAGTTTCCTCCTTTCGAGGTCAACGAGGTTGCATCCAGGGCTGGATAGCTCAAAACCGCTTGTAGCCCAAGAGAGAAGAGAAGGAAAGGGAGAGAAAAGAGGAGGGCGAGAGAAGCAGCACAAGACCAGTCTCGCCTCTTTGGTCTTCGCCTCTCCTCCCAATCACTCGCCCTTGCATTCCACCCTCGCCTCCCACGCGCCCGCCTCTCCACGCCAGTATCAACGACTCACCAATGTGGAAAACCGGCTTGGCCAGATCAATGTGTCCAAAGTGACCAGGACAGTTCTGCATGTCCTCGCCGCATGTCTCGCACTTGAAGTTGCGATCGATGGTCCCCATCTTGGGGTCCATCAGCCCGCCCTTGCGGGCGCGCCCCGTGATCTCGTCGATGACCTCTGGGAACTCGATGAGAGCGACCGAGTAGGCTTTCTACTCGTTGAGCTGCGTCAACAACAAGACGTCGAGGTGCAACGACGAGGAGTGGGGGAGGCGACACGAACGATCTCTTCGGGGGAGAGGATCCCGAACTGGATCTCGCGGATCTGACGCGTGGGCGCCTCCGAGTGGGAGAGTCCAGGCGGGAGAGGCATGCTTGATGACTAGGCGAAGGCGGAGAGGGCGTGCTGAGGGAGGAGAAGGAAGAACGTGTGGTGGAGGCGAGGTTGGGTCGAGCCACGGTTTCGAGTCGGTGGGCGGCGAGCGGGCAGGTGCTTGCGAGCTACGCGAGGAGAGAGAGGAGGAGAGAAGATATAAAGGTGCTTTTTTGATGTTTCCTGAACGAGAAAAGGGAGAAGAAGAACGCGACGGGACGAGACGAGGGGTGCTGTTTTGCGTCGACGAGTCTGACCGGACGCGAAGAGGCTGGAAGGGGAGCTAGGCTGGGTGGCTAGCGTGGAGCGGACACTGAAGCCGTCCCTGTCGCTGTGGGGGTGAGGATGAGTGCCTGTTGACGAGCAGGCGATGCGGGCGGCGGGCTCGTAGGGGAGGCAGGCCGGGGCGGGTTGGTGGTCGAGGGGTCGCTCGAGGGAAGCGAGCAGGCGAGGGAGAGAGTGCTGGGTGAGCGAGGCCAGTGGGCGGGGACGCTGTTCCCACGGTCAACACCTCACTGTCGCCACGCCTCGGCCCTCCGCGCACGCGTCCATCCACTCGCTGACTCTCTCCATCTCCCATCAGCTTCCCCGCCCACCACTCCTACACAGCACGCAGCATGGCAAGCTGGATCTGGAGCGCAAGCCCCTTTGACCTCCTCGTCGGTTAGTCCTCGCGGCTGGCGACCTCGACCCGGCTCAACCTACCTCCCTACCGCCTACATGCACCGCACCTCCCTCGTGTCGCTTGCTTGCTGACCCAATCGACCCACCACACCACATCCTTCCTTTTCACACAGACAAGGCCACGTCTCCACTTCTTCCCATCGGCACCCAAGACATCCCGACATCCCTCGAGATCGCCGATGAGATTCGGGCGAAGGTCGTTCAGCCGAAGGTCGCTGTCGCCAGCCTTAAACGCAAGGTCGGCGACAAGAACCCGAACGTTCAGAAGCTGGCTCTCGGAGTGAGTCTTGCGGTCATATGCTTCTTGGAGCTCCTCCATTCGACAGCGACTTCGGGTCGCACACTCTCTCTTTCAAGAGATCGTGCGCCGCCCACCGCTCGAGGGCGGGCAGGCATAGCTCTCACGAGCTTTCCGCTATCGTCGCCTGTCTGGCTGCGGAGAGTCACACGATTCCGTGTCTACCGAGCTGTCCGGTGTTATATAGAGCATGGAGCCCGGCCAGCCGACGCAGTCATCTCTCGCCAGTCTCGCTTGGACAGCCATCTATCGCAGCTTCCCCGCGTGCGAAGACGGTCGGCGATCTCTCTCGGACCCCTCGGTCCGGTTAAGGTGGCCTCTCCACATCGTTCCATGTGATGGACAGCTTCGCTGCCTTTTCCTCTCACTCACGAGGGAAGCTGGACTTTGTTTGCTGCTCCCTTTGGACCCTCATCTCTAGACAGATTGGCCTGCGTCGATGAATCCACGCGTGCTCGCCAGCTGACCCGTGTCCCACGCGTTCCCGTCCACCAGCTCATCGACTGCTGCATTAAGAACGGCGGCGACCACTTCCTCGTCGAGATATCTGGCCGGGACTTTGTCGACAATCTTGTCTCGGTCCTGAAGCTCCAGGTGCGTCGCCTGGCTCACGGGTTCGATGCGACGAAACAGCGCTCAATCGCCCCCTTCCCTATCACCTCCAGTCCACCAACCCTGAGGTCCGCCAGATGGGTCTCGATCTCTTCCAGCAGTGGGCTATCGCCTTCCGGTCCAAGCCCGAGCTGTCCTACCTCCCCACTGTCTACTCATCCCTGAAGCTCGAAGGCGAGCCTTAGCCCGTCTGGATCTCATGCGAATGTACTCCAGTTCCTGACCCATCCCTCCTGTTACTTCAGGCCTCCCCTTCCCTCCTCCTCCCGCGACTCCTATCTCTTCCGCCCTCCTCATGACCTCGACCGCTCCCGAATGGACTGACTCGGAGGTCTGTCTCCGGTGTCGAACCGCCTTCACATTCACGAACCGCAAGCACCACTGCCGCAACTGCGGCAAGGTCTTTGATCAGGCGTGCTCGAGCCATTCAATGGCGCTGCCGCACTTCGGAATAGCCGAGGAGGTTCGGGTCTGCGATGGTTGCTGGGGGAAGGGAAAGGCTGGGTCGCTTACAAAGACGTGGGTATTGAGTATTTTCTTGTCGCCCTCTGGTTAAGAGGAGCAGTTCAACTGACTTACGTGTCCTCAGTGCCGCTGCTCTCCACTCTGCACCGGCACCCAAACTCCCCTCCAAGTCGAACCGATACGACTCGGACCTCGAGCGCGCCATCGCTCTCTCGCTCGCCGAGTCGCAGGTGTCCTCCGGCCACAGCCGACCAGGCTTCGTGCCTGCGACGTCGAGCGAGCCTCCGATTCGCGGTGGCCGGAAGGAGGAGGGTGTCGATGGTGGGGCGGACGACGACGAAGACCTGAGGGCCGCGATCGAGGCGAGCCTGAGGGAGATGAGGGACGCGCCGAGTGCTCCGGCCGCAGGCGGGGCTGAAGAGGACGTGGTGAGTTCGCACTCTCACCCTCACTTTTACCGACGCCTGCTGACACTTTCCCTCAGTACATCAACCCGAAGGAGCTCAACCCGAGGGAGACGGATGCGATCCTCACCTTCTCCCAGACGGTCGAGCAGGCCGCGCGAAACGGCGAGCCCGACTTCCGACGGTACCCAAACGCGCATGAGCTCTATGCAAACGCCTATGGCCTCCGAGGCAAAGTTGGCGAGGGCCTACACGACTCGTTCCGGAAAGAGCGTAGGTCGCCACCTTCATCTTGCCCAATGGGGTGACGCTGTGACGCTCTGTTGCTAATGACGCCCCTCCCAGAGATCCTCCGTGACATGCAGTCAAAACTTTCCAATGCCGTCAAGCTATATGACCAGCTCCTGACGGACCAAGCTGCTCATGCCGACCGCCAACGCCAGATCTACGAACAGCAGCGCCAGCAGTACCAGCCATCGTCTTACGGCGCTCCTTCTGCTCCTTGGGGTTACCCTCAGCAGCCTCTTCAGCCGGGGTACGCCGTCCCCTATGGCGCCGCCCCTCCTGCTCAGGCCTGGGGACCTCCCCCTTCACATCACCAACAACCTCCGCATATCGCCAACGCCGACCCTACCGCTCTGAACGGCACCTCCCCTTCTTCCCCTTACCCTCAACAGCCTATCTCCTCAATGTACCCTCAGCTCCCAACCTCTTCAGACCCGCACGCCCACGCGCCGCCTCAGCAGCAGCAAGCTTGGGCTCCCCCGCCTCAACAACAGTTCCAGGAGCAGCCGCAATGGGTCTGGGACGCTGTTCAGAACCAGTGGGTTCCTGCTCCAACTGCGGCAACGGCACCATACCACCAGCCTCAGCACCAGCCTCAGCATCAGCCTCAACACCAGCCTCAGCAACAGTCTCAGCAGCAGCCTCAGCAGCAGCAACAGCAACAACAAGCGGCGAGCGCGCCTCCGGAGCAGCAGCTGGGTGAAATCACGGCGCCTCAGGCTACTCCGTCGTTGGAGCAGTCTCCTCAACAACAGCAGGCGGCCTCTGCCCCTTCGGAACCGCCTTTGGCCTCGCCAACGAGAACCTCCTCTCTCAATCCTAGCGCGCCATCGTGGACTCCTCCGATAGTGGCGCCCGCGGATCCTCAGCCGCAGCAGTCTCAATTCCAGCACCCCTATCCTCAGCACCAGCAGCATCCAGCCTACTCCCACCAGCAAGTCCAGCCGAGCTTCCCTGCTGTCCCAACCGCGGCCGTCTTCCCGAGCGTGCCTAGCGAGCCGTTCAATCATGCTCCGGTGCTGGAGACGGTGAAGAAAGAGGAACCGGAGGAGGCACTCTTGATCTCGCTCTGACTTTGATCTTTCACTTTGGTGTTCGTTGTTCGTTCTGTTTTTTGTATGTGGGGATCGATGGTGGTGCATAAGTTGAAGGCCTTTTTTAAAGATATATTGAGGAATGAGGAAGAATAACAAATGGACAGAAGTCATTGATCGTCGCCCTTCCCGTCACCTTACCCCCGCCAACACCCTCTCCAAGCCCTTCCTTACCGCCGTCGTCCCGAACATTGGTGATTCACCGCCGCCACCAGCGTTCGGGGACGCCGACGGCGAAGACTCGACGGCGATGGTGCGGATGCCTAGGGCCTGAGTTGCAAACGTCAGTAGAGAGCACAGGATCATTGGGACGAACGCAGGGTAAAAGCGAACCTCGATCGCCTGAACGTCAATAGGGACGCGGCCATTAGTGAGGTATAGAATGTGTGTGATGAGATCGGAGGGTTTGAGATGCTGTTGCTGAGGGTGGGTGGCGGAGGGTGAAAGGGCGAGGGACGGGGAGAGAGTCACGGTGGTGGAGGAGTTCGGGTAGGTCGACCCCGGTGGAACGTCGTAGCTATAGGAGCAGGAGCTATTATCAGATACAGAGGAAGGGAATAGTAAGAGGTGATGAGAGAGCGAGAAGCGCACCGATTGAGCGTTCGAACGATCGCGGCGATGTAATCTGTCGCATCGTAACCTTTGGTCTCTCGGTCGTTGACCGAGTTGACTATCCAAGAAAAGGGTTTTATCAGGGAGATTGGAGAGGGTGCAGAGGCGAGCGCGAGACAGAGACGCACGGATAAGCACCTTGGCGCGCAGTGAGCGCGACTGCTTGATAGAGGAGCCAACGCCGGCGAGGGCGAGGCAGGGCATGATGCTGGAGAGGGAAGAAACGATGAGCTCAACCGCGAGGATGACGCATGAGAGCGGGCTGACCTAGTCCAGAGAGATCCACACGAGTAGACGAGGAGTTCCTTCGTCGAGAGCGCAGAGAGGTACTCTGGGCTCGGGGCCGGAAAGATCTCTGAGGAGGGTCGGAGGGAGGGCTTCAGTGGAACTTTCCAGAAGGTCAGTACATTTTCAAGCCCCACCCTGAGAGTAGGTGTTTATATAATAAATCTGTCAAGATACGCGTGTCAGATTCCAGATGTATGTCTGAATCAGCCCTCCATATCAGCAGTGAGCTCACTCACCCGTTGGATCCGATCTGCCAAAGCCTCCTCCTCCGCTTCCTCCTCTTTCGTCACTTTCTTCTGATAAGCCAAATTGCGCATCCCCGCGCTGTCCCCACCCGGCGCCGCAGGCGTCCCCGGCCGGGTGCTATGTTCCAGCCCATCCAACACGCCTAGCCGGCGCACAGGGATCGACGGTGTTGTCGGAGGTGGCGCCAATGTCTCCACCGCAGCGTCGGCGCTCGTCGTCTCAGCAATTGGCGCTGGATGCGAGATATTACACTGCCCGACAACAGTAGAGCCGTCGTCGAGTTCTGCGGCAATCGTCGCTGTATGGTTGGTGAGGATCGCTGGGATGACGGCAGAGGCGGCTCGTTGCCCGACGACGGAGGAGAACAGGAATATGGCGGCTGGAAGGGAAAGGAAGAACCGCTGGGCTGAGGAAAGAAAGACGTTGCCGAGAGAGCAGTTCCTGTGAGGTTATGTGCACGAATGAGCGATGAGATGCGAACAAGAGAAGACGATCAGGCTGACCTGAAGCTAAACGCCTTGTGCGCTCTCTGCAAGGCTTGAACAGGAAGGGAAGTCAGAGGTTGAAGGATAACACTCTAAAGTGATGCGATGCGCTCACTATCGCTTTCAAAATGAACGAAGAATCGGTGAAGTAGCTCGCGGCGATCCCAGTCGATGCCGTCCCAGAGCGGAGAGGTCCCCTCAACAACCTCCCTCCAGAGATCCTTGGCCGTCCGCTCATCAACATCCCATGGGATCCGATGGCCTAGCATTCGAACGATCGCCGTGAGCGACTCGTCCGACGGCGAAGAGGGCGCGAGCCGGATAAGCCTCGAGCGAATGTCTCCAATCGAGGGTCCGCCGAGACAGCGAAGGATCTCGGAGGATGAGCCACCGTCGTCCGAAATGGGTAGGATAAAGGAGGTTGAGGGACCGAAGGCCGAACAGATCGCATTGCCGCCCGATCCGCCAGAGATACAAACGACCGAGACCGCTCCGAGATCCTGAGGTACGAAGGGAGCTAGATGGAAAATAACATTGCCAGTGGCTTATGTTCAGCTGAAGAAGAGAGAGCACCAGAAGGAGCAGCCGCGTCGTAACACGACCTGTCAGGGACGGAGCTCACTGTGTTGAATCTCGTCGACCATGGTCAGGTCGACAATATCTCCAAAATTCAAGTGCGCTGATGCATTCTGGGACGCCAAAGACCCAGGATTGAGATAGTCGCCTGATGAGTCAAACGTCGAGGCAGCAGCTCGGGGTGTCGTAGGTGGTGGAGGCGAGGGCGAGTTGCCGGCGGCATCGATCCGGTCGGCTGGGACGGGGGTCTCGAAGTGTGCCGACGACATCCGCCTGAGAGATAGGGATGCGTCCTGATCTGGTGGAAGGAGCAAGCTGGGAGTCATGCGAGCAGATGTTGGTCGTTGGAAGAGAGACAGCGAGGGAGAGCGCGCGAACGACGGTCGGCGGTCTGTTCGCACGCGTCTGTTGGTCTCCTGACCTTTCCCTGTCATTCGGCTCTGCCTTGACCACCACCACCGCCGCCTCTGCCTCCTCCTTCTGGCTTTTGAGCATAATGGGAATCTTTGGACCGGACATCAATACGCGCTTCCCGCGATCCCTGCTCATGGGCACGATCGGAGGTCTGTCCCTTCCGTTCTGCCTTCCTCGCCCTTCGTTTAATCCTACGGCTCTGACCGTGCTTCACTTCAGGCTCTTTTTATCTCGCTTGCGTGTACAGTCTCTACCGAGGCGACCGGAAACGGGCCACCTTTCAAGCGGAGCTCGAGCGGCGAGAGGCCTTCTACGCGACGGACGAGGGCAAGGCCCAGCTCGCGCTCGCTCGCGAGTTCGAGGCCGAGCAGCAGGCGCTCGAACGGGAGCACCGGGAGCTCCTCGCACAGACGCAGGAGGGAAGAGAGCAGCTCTCGAGGGACAGGAGAGCTTCGCTTGAGGAGTGAGTCGCCGGTCTCCTAACATTGCCTCTAACGCGTTTATCTCGTCCTCGTTGCTGCTCGCTCGCTCGGACCGAACAGCCGCGCGTCTCTGCCTCTCCCGACGTTGGCATGCTTTCGTCTTGAGCAAGAAGGGTACGGTCGACAGATATGGTCTCGCCCTGTCTTCGGCAGGGCCGCCTAACAGCTTTGCGGCTAGGCGATGGCAGCTGCATAGGTCGGCGGGGCGAGCGAGGAGAATGGGAAAGCGACCACTGTTCGGAACTCGGCAACGAATGCCGATCCATGGTAGTGCGGCTTCTTGATCCACGCAGAATTCATACCACAGAGTCATTTGGGGGATGGTGTCGTCCCCTCCTTGATCAGCTCCACTTTCGACTTGGCTCTCGTGAAGTTGAACTCAGGGCGTCTTCGCTGATCATCTCGCGCGCGCCACTCTCTACAGCCTGCGCTACCGGGAGACCAAGCTTCAGTATGAGATCGCCAAGCTTGACGCCGACATCTTCCGAACAAAGGCTTCCCTCGAGACGCAGCTCAAGGCCGAGTTCGCTAAGCGGCAACGGCCGGCGGATAGGGGGCCGATCGTCGAGCCCAAGGAGGGCCCGCTCACTGGGTTCGCACTCATTCAGCAGCGGCTCTTTGGTCCTACTGGCGGCAATACGACGCCTTGAATGAAGGATGGTGCGAAGGGGGCCTGGTGAGCGTTTTGTTGGGTGGGTGTGGGCGATGTAGTAGCGTCAGGACTGACTGAGGCTCTCGCGCGCCTTTCAGTCATTCTCGCAGAAAATATAGAGGACGCGCGCAGGAGGCAAAAGGACGCAGAAAGAGTACGCAAGTGCTGCGGCTCGATCTAGAATAAAATTAGCTGGTCACGATCAGTAATGATTTCGCATTCAGTCGACGGCGTGAACGAGCGAGCGTTCGATGGGCGCAAGAAGCTTCTGCTCGTCCTAACCCGGCTCAGGCTCAGGCTAGTTGCCTGCTTCTATTGAGTTCAACGCTGTCAACCAAGGATCAGTGGCATCTTGACGTTGGAGAGAGGACTGTGCGGCTGGGCGCCCAGTGCCAGCGGGAGGAACAGCCGAGCCGCGTCGTTGGGTCTCTTGACCTGTCGGCCAACGACTACTTCCTCCCAGTCTCTCGCCTCCGTGCCTTCCTCGTTGTGAATTCGTCCCAGATGTTACTCGCCTGTCCTAGCGCCGAATACTGAAGGACTCGCTCCTTTGTCACCATCCAGTGCGCTTGCCCATGTCCGAACCTACACCTTCCGACCCGTCGTCCGCCGACTCGACCGCAACCGCAACCGCGGCTGCTCCTCCCATGTCTGAAGCGTAAGTCGAAGCACACGCGTTCTTCCTTCCATCCAACTCAACTGACGTCCTGGGCATGTCTGCCTCACCTTGCTGTCAGCCGCCGCCGTGCTGAGGCGCGCAAGGCCAAGATCCAGGCTCGCGGTGGAGCGGGTCTTGCGAAGCTCGCGCACACCGCCCGGGGTGAGGAGGGTGCCAAGATGTACGACACCAGTGAGTTAGCAGGTCTCTCAGATTATTGGCTATCTCAAAGGGCGAGGGACGTGTGGAGGAAGGATGATGTGAGACAGCGCGATGAGAGACAGCACGCTGGCCGTCGCCCCTCCTCACTCACGCGCTGCCGGGGGGGCCTGTCTCTTTCTCTCGATTCGGCCTCTTGCTCACTCCTACCCTTCGCCTGCAGCTCCCCCGGTCGCCCGTAATGCGTCCTCCAACTCGCTATCGAGCATCCCTCCTCCCTTTACCTCAGCAAGCGGCGGCAATGCTGCCACTCAGGACGACCTGTTCGCGTCCCTCGTCCCCCCTGGCGGCGCCAACGGCTCCTCCCCCTTCGGCCCCGGCGGTCCCGGCACTGGCGATGACCCCTTCGCAGCGATGCTAGCTGCAATGAGTGGAGCTGGCGGTGGCGTCCCTGGAGCCAATCCGTTCGGAAACATGTTCCCCCCGCCGCCTGGTGGTGGAAATGGCCAAGATGGCGGCGACCCTCTGGCTGGGCTGGGCGGCTTCCAGCAGCAGGCGGCGATGGAGCAGGAGTACTCAAAGGCCAAGACGCTCAGCGACAAGCTTTTCACGCTCGCCCATCTCCTCGGCGTCCTCGCGCTTGCGGCGTGCATCGTCTTCGTCTGGGAGCCGGTGGTCCTCGCTCGGCGCGTCAACGCAGGCGGCTCGACCGCCATTCCGGCTGTGGGCGTTGAGCTGGTGTGTGGTGTGGACCTTTCTGTCTCTCTGGAGGGCGACTATTAATCTCTCTTCCTTTGCAGCCTGTCTTCTGGTCTTTTGTCACCCTCGAGCTTATCCTGCAGACGTCTCGTCTCCTCCTCTTCCGCGTGCGTCCCTCATCCATCTCATACACCTCCCCCCCTCCCCCCACCCTCCCATCCTGACTTCTCCCTTCTCCTATTTCCACCAGTCCCGTCCCCCTCCCTCCGCCATCCTCACCTTCCTCTCTCCTTTCCTCCCTTTCCTCCCGTCAAAACTCAAGACGTACCTGTTCACCGCCGCCCGCTACGTCTCCATCACGACCCAGTTCTTCCAGGACCTCTGCGTCCTCCTCTGTGCGCTCGGGCTCGCGCGTTGGGCTCAAGGGAGGGGGAATGGCCTCTTGGGAGGTGGCCGGATGACGGCTGCCGTAGCGGGTGGAGGGCTTTGATGGCTCTCGGGTCTGTTTTGAGTGCTTTTAGTTTTTCGTCCTTTGCCTTCTTCTACTCGATGATAACATCGAACAGTTCTTTGTGGATGAAATAACTATGATGGGTGGAAAGGAGAAACACGAGATGAGAAAGGAAAGAGAGGAGGAGGAAAAAAAACGGGTGGTAATGAGTGGGTTGAAAAGAACTCGAAAGACCAAGATAGAGAGTCAAAAGAGCTCGAGCAGCAGAGCTCAGGCATGTATGGATGGGTCAGGGTGAATAGAGGAGGGTGGGAATGGGGAGACGATGCTTTCGTGCGCGAGCTATCCCAAAAAATTGAAACGGAATGGGGAAAATAAGTGAGAGGAAAAAAAGGAATAAGAGAAGAAAGAGAAAAGGGGGTGTCATATGAGCTACAGAACGGGAGGAAACCCCTTCGTTTAGTACAGTTTAAAATAGGAAGGAGAAAGGGACAGGCGGCGAGAACTCTAAGAGACAGACAAGGAGGACGAGTAGAATGGAAAGACGCTCCATGTGAGTCAGACGGCAACATACAAACCAGAAGCAAGGCTCCGAGGCGAGGGAAGAAAGGACGCGAGGAGCGAGAAGACACTCAGTTTCAGGCGCCTGACTGGTCGCCGCTCGAGTGGCCCTGAGCAAACCTCGTCGGCGGATCCGAGGACGAGCGCTCGTACCCGCCGACGCTGGAGCTGCCACTGCTGCCGGAGATACTTGCCCCGAGGGAAACGGACGAGGCGTTCCCCGCCGGATTGAGCATGTGCAAGGTCGAGCTCGCGCGTGAGCTCCTCCGAGAGCGGGTGCGGGAGCCTCCTCCTCCAGCCTCGGGCGACGCTATGGACCCAGAGACCGACGACGGCGTCGCCGGAGAGGGCGGAGCGGGTCTTCCCGCTCTTTGACGCGAGGACCGCGAGCTCTGCTTGACCGAAGGTCGTTTGGAGAGCCCGCCGTGAAGCTCCGTCGGAGACGCCTGTCGCTTCTTGTGGTCGTCGTGGCCGGACTCGCGCCCTCGCTCCTCGTCGACCATGTCAAGAATGCCTTGGATAACAACCCGGTATGCAAAGACATACTGGCGAAGCGTCTGGCAGAGACTCATCCGCTGCTGGCGGATGTCCTCGAGGATCGCCTGCACAGGCTCCTGGATCTCCGAGATCGGCGTCGGTGGGCGAGCGCGCGCGGCGGCGGAACAGGCCCCACCGCGGAGGTGGATCCGAGGAGCCTGATATGCCGGAGCGCCGCTGACCTTGAGCAAAGTGGGGGAGACGCTGGGAACGTCCACGTCCGGGAGATCGACGTCGGTCGAGAGCGAGGGGCTGCTCTCCGTCGAGAAGGGTGGGCGGAGCGCCATTAAGGTCGGTCGAGGACCGCTCGCGAACGAGTTGGAGCGAGATGAACCACCCGCGGCCGAGGAGGCGGACCCGCCGAGGTTTATGGCGTTGAAGTCAAAGGGGGTGTTCAAAGAGTTGGAGGCAGACGCTGAGGAAGTCGAGTGTGAAGAGAGCACGCCGCCGTCGAGGGAGGGGGACGAGGACCGCAAAGGAAGGCCAGAGCGGATTTGTTGGGGCGGAACGCGGTCGATCTCCATCGAGTGGTCGAGCGAGTTGTCCGAGTCAGTCGTCGAGCCCGTGCCCGATCCGAACGATGACGGACGGTAAGCGTTGAGCTCCTCTTGAGTGAGCTGTCGGTTTGCCATCGTCATCAGCCGCTGGGGCTGAGGAGCAAGAGGTACGGCCGAAGGACGGAAGAGGAAGGGGGCAATGGTCGACGACGCGAGCGGCTCAAAAAGACTCGAATCCGAGGCCGAGAGACTCTCCGCCGCAGCCGCTGAGCCAGATCCCCCCTCCGAGAGGGACGACGAGAGCGAGCTCTGCGAGCGCTTGGGCGGTGACCAAGGCCCAACGCTTCCGTCGAGCCTTGCTCGACGCTCAAGCCCACGTTTCGACTGAGTTATGTCCCGCTTGGTGCGCATCTCGCGACGCATCGCGTCGAGGACGGCGTCGACGACGACATAGCTGCCCGTCCGCCCGACGCCCGCCGAACAGTGGACGACGATTGGTCCTGGCTCGCGTTCGCCCGTTGCCCGAGCCTGATCACAGGCGGCTTCGTCAATGGAGTTGACCTCTTGGATGAGATGCAGGAGGTCCTCGGGCGTCTCGGGGATATCGAAGTCCGGCCACGAGACATATTGGATCTGAGTGATCAGCCGAGGGGTTTCATGCGGGTAGTCGACGTGCGAGAGCTCAAATGTCCTCTTGATCGTCGATCGCGGCGCTGGTGGAGAAGAGTTCGAGCCACCAGAAGAAGAGGAGCCCGGAGCAGAGGTGGACGAGGTGGAAGAGCACGAGCTGGGCGGCGGATTAGGGAAGAAAAAGCCTCCTCCGTCCGAGAGCGAGGGGGGCTGGTCCTCGCCTCCCTCGGTCGCGACGTGGTGCAACCGCATCGGGCCAAAGATGCCGTCGCTCCAGTAGTCACTACATTTGATCTGACCGCCCTCGTGTTGCTTAGTGAGCCTGTGGGATGGAGAGAGAGAAGGATCAGCGGCAAGCACAGAGTGAGGTTAGCTGGCTCCAGACGTACATGACAATGACGCGAACATTCTGCTCCCAGCAGAGAGTCCAAAAGTCCTGGAACGTCGATGGCAGCGGGCCCTGAGTGGCGATGTACCTTTTGTTGGTGGCCCGCGGGAGGATGAAAGAGGCGTTGATATAGTCGGACCCGTCGTCGTGCGAGGGCTCACCGAGTCGGACGCGGGCTGGAAGAAGAGAGAACTATCAATGGTAAGTCCCAGGAAACGGAGAAGGAAGTGGCGACGAACCATGGTCAAAGGGCCAGATGTTCTTGAATCGGTTTTTGCCGCCCTTCTCAAGGCCGGCGGTGATGCTGTACGGGAAGTAGTTGGACGCAGCCATCTCATTCCCACCGGCTGAGAAACCGACCAATGACCCAGTCGTCGACGTCTTGGGGCTCTTCTGCGCCGACTCGCTTTTCGCCAGCTCGACCTGCATCTCGCCTTCAGCCTTCCTCGTAGAGTCGCTGTCGCTCCCGCTGCTCTCAACGGCGTCTCCCGGGTGACGAGTATGGTGATCCATGATGCCTTGGAGCCGACGTTGCTCGCCGAGCTCCACCTTGTAAAACTGCATCGCGAGGGCATCCGCGCTCTCGTTCGGCGAGGCGAGGACGAGCCCGCGGAGCCACTTGGGAAGGTCGTCCGCCCGCTCGACGGTTGAAAGCGGGACGTCAAGTGGGATGCGCTCCGTGATGCCCTGAGCAAGCTCGGCGTTTTGGCGAATGTTGTCGAAGAACGGGTTGGCCGCCTGTGTCTGGGTCGCTGGCGTCGAAGTGGCTCGGAAGCCTACGCCAGCGCCGCCTGCACTGCGAGGGAGACGAAGGTCGCCACCGAAGCCTTTAAAGCCTGCGCACATAAGAGTGGTGGTGTCGGCTCAGGTAGATGGAGGTACGGTGGCCGTAGGCGAAGACGAGTCAACTTACCGCTAGGCTGGACGTCCTCCTGGGAACCGAAGGAGAAGCCCTGGCCGCCTGATACAACAGAGCCTGTGACAAAATGTGATAGCGGAGGTAAGCTCACAAGTTTTGGGCAGAAAGCAAAGAGGAAGAAGGGAAATGCTAACCTTGCTGGAATGCTTGGATCTGATGGAGATAAAGAGGTAAAACAGTCAGCCCCGAACGTCAGAAAGAGAATCTGTGAGATGGAGAGCCAGGCGACCGACTGACAGGAAGCTCGCGACCGTTGACGGCCCGCGAGGAGGATGACGTCGAGGCCGATCGGATGTTCTCCTCGGCCGGAGCAGTTTCCTCCACCAGACTCATGATGCCCGACTTCAAGAGGGCATTGAAGCCGCCCTTGACCCACTGAAGCTCGCCCTCGAACCCTTCACGTTCGAACTTGGCCAGTAAGCCGGTGAGGCTTCCGGCACCGATGGCGCCCGTCCCATCCTGATCGTAGACGATGATGGTGTCGATCTTGGCCAAGCCCTGCCGGAAGCTCTCAACACGGGCGCGCTCAGCGTCCGAGCCGAGCATGGGGAGGAGCTTGGCGAGCGTGAAGTTGGGTCGTCGGAGGAGCGTCGAGGGGATCGTCACTGGCACGGCTGAGGGGATGCGCGAGAGGGAGAAAAGGTGGTGTGTGCGAAGGTCGAGGACGAGGTGCGTTGACGGAATGGGGACGGGAATCTGACTCGGGAGGACGGACTTGATGCGAGAGGATTCGGCTAGGCTGAACGGGCGAGCGTAAAATAGGAAAGGAAGAGAGAAAGAGTAAATACAATGGTTTCAACGTATCATGTCGCTGGTGTACAGAGACAGATCCCAAGAGAGGGAAACAGCGGAGAAGGGGTGTCGATGGGGAGGCGAGCTATCCCTCTTCACACGCTGCTCGTCTGCTATTTCCCCGTCGCGTCCTGCCTACAGGAGAGACTCGCTGACTCACATGGCCGGCTTCCTGCCCGCGCCACCGAGGGCACCGCCTACGGGTTTTCCCCCTGGGAGCGAAATCGGGAACGCTGGCGTAGCAACGATTTTCGAAGGGGGAGGTGAGACCATCGCCGTAGTGGAGGGGTCCTTCGACGCCGCCTCGTTCGCGACGCCGGACCTCGCGGAACTGCCGCCGTCGATGGACAGACGAGAGAACCGACTTGAGACGGCGGGGCTCTCGAGTGGACTCCCGCGAGGGCTGCCGCCGAAGCTGCCGAGATTGTGCCCGCTTGGGACGCTCAAACTGCCGCTGCTGGGGGGGACGGAGCCAGCGCCGATGGCGTTGGGCGCAGAAAAGGGCGAGTCGGACGGGTGAATGGAGGGCGTCGGGGCGCCCGAGGACGCAAATAGGTGCTGCCATGGGTTCGTCGGCTGGGAGACCGCCGCCGGCGTCGGGGCGAGAAGCGAGAACGGGTCTTGAGTGTCGAAGGCGACAGGCGTCTGTGGTGGAGGGGGCCTGGCATGGGGGAAGCCTGAGAGCGCGAACGTTGGTCGTCGCTTGGGCTGAAGCGGCGGCGGGCGCAGCGGAGCAGACACAGGCGGTTGCTTGGTCGGCTTGTCGCCCAGAGGAGAGGCCATGGGAGACGCGGGTGAGCGAGGGTCGAAGGGGAAGGAGGGAGGAGGAGGAGTGAGGGAGAGCGCGCGAGCTGGTGTGGTGTTTGGCAGCTCCTGATGGTCGAAAAGGGTTGGCTCCCTCTGTTCACCCTCCTCTTGCGCGGCCACTCGACTTAGTGGAGGGAGGACCCCACGCCTTTGCCTCGTCATCGACCTTGCCTCGTCAGCCTGTGGGTCTCAATTCTCAAAAACGCGCGCGCAGCCATCCACCCACCGGACGCTTCTGCCGGTCCCTCTTTCTTCCTCGTCGCCCATGCCACCTCAAGCAAGCAACACAATTGGATGCCGGACAACGACGTCTCAGAAAGGCGAGTGATCGGCAACTCGTCATCCTCCTTGGATTTGCCACTGCTCCTTCTCCGTCCCTCCAGGGGCCAATGGCGGAGCCGCGCTACAAATCAACGGCCCCTCGGTGACAACAACAGCTAGCGGTTCCGACATCCTGATCGTCGACAGATACCTCTATGAGGATCGCCGGAGAGCCACGAGCGACTCCTAGTTCGGCACTTCCCACCTCAACTCTGTAGTTAGCTTCCATCCACAGGGTGTCTCTCCTCACTCCTGCGAGCCCGTTCCGCGTTGGCAAATCGGCGCGTCTATCTCTTTCCGCGCCCCCAGGGTCCGACATCAGCGGACACAAGACAAATCAGATGCCCCCTCTAATTTCTATGCTCTCGACGAGGATATGAGGACCCAAACACCCTGACTCTTGAATCTTCTCCATTTCTCCTCAGTCTTGCCGGACATGCCAGGCAGGAATTAGGTCAGTCAGCGTTTGCCCGCAGCAAGCATCGTCTGTGACGCGCAGCAACACCAGAAGCCACCTCACTGCTTCGCCTTGCGCGCGCTGGTTTTTCACATGGCCTTCAGCTCCACAGCAGGCCCTCTCTCTCTCTATAGTCTAATCAGTCCATCAAATCTCCACATATTCGGTCTTCTCTTTCGGCGCTATTCTATACGTTGAATATAGCCAAGGTCCCGCGCAGCGCGCTGCTGATGCAGCTACAGGCCGGTTGCTAGCTGCGGCATGGGCGGTCTTGAGAGGCTGTCTGGGTTGCTCGAGGGTTGTAAGGTTCTAATATTAAGGGTCGGTTTGAATGAGGCGAGCGGGCGATGTGGAGTGGAGGAGTCAGGCATCGAGCGACTGGGAAATCAAGGGCGGTGCGGGGACAAGGTAATCAGCCGACCGAACGTCGAGTCGGGACTCGTTCGAACGGTGGCGGGTGCTTGATGATAAACCATATGGACACGCACCATTCGAGCGACTTGGGAGGAAGCTTCCGAGATGGTAAAGTCGGCCGGGACTTGAGGAAAAGTGTTCGCAGGTGACTGGATAAGGAACGAGGGAGCGTCGCCCAGTCAATCAACATAAGCGCGAACGCAGTAGAGCCACACGTCCAGAATGAGACCCACTTTGAGTTCCTCCTCAAGGACCTCCGCCGCAAAGTCATCGCAGTCCTCGTCTATGTCGATGTCGTCGTTCTCTGAAGACGCCTCGTCCTCCTCGCCTTGCTCTCTCACCTCCTCCTCTCCTTCAGCTTCCTCCTCCACCGGCATCGCCGCCACCGCCCTCCTCTCCGCCTCTACCCTGCACGACTCGTACATCGCCTCGAGTTCTGCCCCCCTTTGAGCCAGGTATGCCTCCTCGTGCTTGATCTTCAAGCGCCGCACGGCCTCGAGCTCGTCGCGCTCGGCCTTGCTGGCCTTGCTCTTGTACCTGGTTTGCATGAGGCATCAACATCGGTCGGGGCCCAGCTGGGAAGGATGAGTCTGACGCACTTGGCTTCCCACATCTTAGGCCCAAGCTCCTCATCCAGGATCTCAGCGTCCGAGTCGTCGTCGCTCATAGTCGCCTCGGTTGAAAAAGTGTAGTCCGGGTCCTCGTCGTCGATGTCGACGGACTTTCCGTCATCTGGATCGGTGGCACTGGTCGAATCGGGGGCGAGAGGGTCGAGCAGGAGGAAGGCAGTCGCAGCGGTGACCTTGGAAGTCTGGGAGCGGGTCGCAGGGCGAGGGCGGTGGAGGACGGAAGCGGAAGGCATGGGTGGGCTAGGTGGTTGAAGACTGAAGATGGATGGGACTTAGTTGTTGTGAGGGAAGAAGTTCCAGCCCATCCATGCTCCATTTATAGTCGCTCGACGAGGTGTCTCCATGTGGTCGAGAGGGTAGATGTTGGTGGGCAAGAGACACACGAGACAGTTTCGTGGCTCGCGCGAAAGGCCACGTCGCCTCAACTTGCCTCGACTACTGGCGGCCTGCTGGTCCACGCTTACGCTCGAAAGACGCCACGTCGCGCATTCATCCATCGGGTAAGTCCGAGAGACGTTCAAGGCACACGAAAGCATGTTTGATTGCTGAACTTTCTCCTTTACCCCCACGACGGCTTCCTTCAGTTGCGTGTTGACATCCTAAAAGCTATGTCAAGCCTCAAGTTACCCCCCTGTTTTCCAGCCATAGTGAAACCTCGCAGATGCCTGGTCCTTCCCGTCGGAAGGTCGAAGCGGACTGGATTCTCCGAAGCCTTCAGGTGCTCAATGCAGCAATCTCGAGAGCCATTTGACAACTCAAGGGCTCGCGGAAGAACGCAAAAGGAAACTCAAGGTCATCGGATCTCCACTCCGAACTTGTCCTGCAGCACCGCTGTGACCCGGTGGTGAAGATCGTTCGTCTCCGCGTTTGTGAGGTTCCTAAGCGAATCGGACAAGAGAGGGAATCAGCTAACAAAGAGTGAAAAGCAAGCAAGCTGATCGAGCTCACCTGTCCATAGAGCGATAATTGATGCGGTACGCGAGCGAGCGACGACCCGTCTTGGGGTTGGTGAACTCGTCGAACTGGAACAGAAGGGCGAGGTCAGTTCCGGGATTCGTTTCGAGTTGGTCCCGCTACGCACCTTTGTCACGCTTTCGACGAAATCACCCGCAAGGTCTCGCACGGCATCACAAAAATCATTCTCATGCCAACCAATTGCCTCGCTTTCGCCCTCTGCCTTGGGCAGCCAGAACGAGACGTCCTTGTAACATTCTGGGTATTTGGAGTATGGCTTGAACGTCGTGATCCCTCTGGCTTTTGAGAACTGAGAGCTGAACCTCGGGTCCTGGGACCAGAAGAGCCGGATGTCCGGAATGGAGAAGAGGATCATAGCCAGACGTTCGAGACCGAGACCGAAGGCCCAGCCTTGTTTCTGCGGGACGCCTGGAGGGAGGTGGCATGAGCAAATGTGCCATACGCTCTAATCAGCACGAGCAGAGTTGGTCATACCAGATCGGGTGAGGAGATCCTGCTTGATAATGCCGCAGCCGAGGACCTCGAGCCAGTCGCCACCCCAGTAGACCTCGACCTCATACGACGGCGCCGTCCATGGAAAGGTCGTCTCAATCCACCGGACCTGGAGTGGTTCGCCCTTCTGATCGGTGTGCGTCCGGAAGAGGGTGAGGATGAGCGAGTTGAGCGAGAGCTTGAGGTTGTCAATCATGAGATTGAGCGTTGCCTCGTCGTGTTCCGGCTGGACGGGGTTCTCCGGCGAGGGTGGGTGCGTTGGGTCCAAAACAAGCAAGGGCGAGGCCGAAGAGGCGATCTTCTGGCGAAGCTTCTCGTTGAGCTCGGGGAGTTTGGAGATGTTGAAAGGCGTCCAAACGGACGCGCCCTCCATCTGGTGGAACACCGGGTAGTGCGAGGCATCAATCTCGTCCCGGCGGTAAACGTCGGCCGCGAGGAGCCAGTGCTCAAGGCCTGATTTGAACGCCGCAAGCTCATGAGCCGAGGTGTGCGTCCGGAGAACGGTGTCCTTGTTGACGTAATAGCTATCGCTCGGCGCCCGTCCCGGGTGGTCGATAGGGAAGCCGAGCTCGTCGAAATTCTCGCGAACGGTGACAACCGCGGGAGGAGATTGAAGTGCGGTGAAGCCTTCAAAGTGGGACTCGATGAGAGACCGGATGATAGACAGAGGGTGGTCCGATTGCCGGTGTAACGTCAACGGAATTTTGGACAAGATCGTCGATGACACGTTCGTCCACGAGTCTGAAGGATGCGTCACACCCTCAATGATTGTCGGCGGGGGGACTGAACACAGGGACATGAAGATCGTCAGAGTTAAGAGGAACTTCCCCATAAATCGAACCGGCCCTGTCTATGCACACTCACTCGGCTTGGACGCGTACGACCGGGGAAGAAGAGTGAGCTTCAAAGACCTCGAGAGACAGACGGCTCGGCAGCGCAGCTGGATCATGGGGGACATAGCAGAGCAGTGTCGGCGAGCGGGCTGTCGATGCGGAGTAGGGCCGAGAAAGAGACGCTGCGAGAAGCGAGGTTGGAGGTCGAGGGAGGAGTCACGTCGCATAGCTCTTGCCGGAGGACTTCCGCGGTGCGGCGCGCCGTCGGGGGTGGATCGATCGTCAAGGCGACGAACCTTTGACATCTCTCTCATTCTCTTATGCACAACAAAGGACAAATGCGCCGAGTCGCTTTGTCATCTGACTCAAAGTTAGGGAGAAAGGTTGAGAAGGATCGAGGGAGAGCTTGGTAAGCATTCAGCTGGTGGTTAAGGGTAAGAGAAGGAGCTGCGTGGCAACCTCGGGTGCGCAGCTGGGACTCACACAAGTAGGAACAGGTGCGTGACTTCCTTTTCATCGCTTCCTCCGACCCCGCCCCTCCTCGGGATCTTTCCGGACTGGGGGAGGCCTCTGATTCGTCGAGCTTCATGACAGAAGCACGCGTCGTCGGAAGAAGATTGAGACTACGAAAGACCGGGTCGAGTCGCCGTGCTTCACGCTTGCTCGGCAAGTCGAATTACTTGGGGAAGCCTGGCCTGCTTCGCACCGCCTTAGCCCATCCCTCTTCCTGGCTGCTGTGCCCCCCGCCCTCCTGGCGCTTCAGTTGCCGCCTCCCCAACCTCGGCCGAGGACGCCGCTTGTGCTTGTCCAAGCTTCGAACTCGACGGATCGCAGGCCACCCACCCCCCCTCACCGGCGGGTCCCACATCCGTCAGAAACTCCTTCACAACGAACGACACCCAGCCAACAACCGCCCTCCGCGCGCGCACAGAGAGCACGACCGACACCGCTCTCCTTGCAGTCACTCGAGCCGTGCACCCTTGAATGCATGGCCAGCCGTCCACATTCACCGCTGGTCCCTGGCAAGGACGGACTTTGAGGTAAGGCCCGCCGTCGGGAGGCAGGAAGGCAGGAAGGAGGGCGGTGGAAGCAATCAAGCGACCGTTCGGCTCACTCGCTCTCGTTGCTTCCATCGATGCGCCGGGGCTGCATTTCTCCTCTTAGCTTTACCCTCGAAGTCGCTCAGAACCCAGCCGTGGGTCGCAAGGTAAGCAAGCCAGTCAAGTGATCATTTTCCATCTACCTTCTTCAAGGCAGGAAGGTAAGGAGGGTCAGATGCGTCCGACGCCGTCGCTCAAACTATGGCTCTTCTCTTTCCACCGTCCCGCCCGCCAGTCTGGACCAAAGGATCGTAGACCGCTCGCCAACGTCCCCATCGCTCGAGTTCGAGTCTGGGATCACGGCCAAATCTCCGGCCCTGTGCCTGTCAATGAGAGGTTCGTCCTTACCCCCCGCTCGCCTCCTCTCCCCAGCCACGTCACTTGTTTGTTCTCGGAAGGAGAACCAAAGGTCTCATTCCTCTGGGTCCACCCACCCCACCCCTTCGGAGCCGAGAGGTCATGCTGAGAGTGCATCCGGGCCCCTCAACCTCAGTTTCATCGAGATTTCGTCGCTTCACTGCTCCATCGACCTTGTTGCCCCCGTCGACGCCTCCCGCCCGCCAGAACCCTTGCCCTTCGGCTCGCTCGCGGACGGGCCATCCACGGTCTCGTCCTCCTCTTCCTCTTCTTCCACGTCCTCCTCCTTCTCCTCACCTAGTCTTCAGGGCCCACAAAGTACCTCAGCCTCGACCTCCATCGCCTTGCCTATCACCAAGGCGAAGCTCGTCGCAGGCCGGCTTCCGCCGCAAGCTGCTGTTCCGCTCGCGTCGCCGCGGCGTCCTCCAGCAGCAGCGCCGCGCGCCCGCCCTCAAAGTCGGTCGCACGTCGCCGTTCCCGTATCGAGGGGAACTCGTGGAGACCGCGTCGTCTTCTACGAGTCGTCCGGAGGCCCAGGGGAGAATACAGAGCTCCTCAGGAGAGACTTCAACGCTGAAGGGGACGTATATGTCCCCGTGCGGAATATTAACGGTAGTGCGTAGAGACCTCCCCGCTGGCAGGAGTTCAAGTCAGCTAAGTGGTCCTGGCTCTATCGTAGACCTCGTTACGCCCGCGGTCCTGTTGAACGATCCAGAAGGCAGACATGGTCTCGTTTGTACATTTATAGCTCCAAATTCGTGCAAGGTCTCTTTCTGACGACTCAATTCTTCCATTTGGCGGCGACAGTGGTTCATCTTCCAGGTACGCGAGCAGCCCCGATGTTCTACAGTATTCCCCGCGGTCGTAGATCTCTCGCACAGCTCTCTTACCGCTGTCCATACTTCATCAGGAACTTTCCATCAAAACGGAGGCTACCTACTCGCTCCATTTCCAGCTTTTTGATCTCGAATCGCGGACCACTCATTCCCGCGAGCATGCTCCGATCCTCGCCGAGTGTTACTCGGAACGTCTCACCATCTACGCACCCCGAAAGTTGGTCCTTCGAAACTTGCATAAAAATCAACCGCTTCATAGATCTAAACCATAGACTGGCTCTTCTATCTACCGCAGTCACCCTGGTGTTCCGCCCAGTACCAAGCTTGCCCAGGTGCGCTTGAGAATTCCAGAATCTTCGGCCAAGATGGCCGAGCTTACCTTTCGACCTCACAACAGCACTTTGTCGCCCAAGGCTACCGTCTCTCGCTCAAAAAGGTTCAATTCTAACTTACAACACACATTCATCGCCTGCGCAGAAAATCACGCTGATCACTCCTTTTTTCACTCCTTTTGTCGCAAACCCAGGGTGGCCAACCTCGACCGAGCACCCGCGTTCATGGTCTCGCTTCAATCTCACCCATCTCTACTCGACGGCCCGCTCCAAAGGGTCGCGGCGGTGGGGGTATTGGCGAAGTAGAAGCTGCGGAAGAAGAGGACGACGACGACGATGATGGGCTCTCGCTCAGCCCGAACTGAGCACATCGTTCTCGTACTTGCATCGCCTCACCACTTCGCAACCTGCACTTCATGTGCACCATCGCATCATCTCTTGTTATCTTCTTCCCTCTCCTTCCTCTGTAGCTCAATTTCGCCTCATCGCTCTCTAATGGCGCTTCTGTAGCTCCTCGTCGACTCATCATGCCTCTATGCCTTTTTTTTTTGCGCTGCTCATCTGATCTCTCCTCTACTCTTGCTTTTGCTTGTCTGCACATGTCTGACTCTCCCATTATACCCAGACATAAAATGAACCCAAAAGTAATGCTCGAGTAAGAAAGCTCACGGTGACAACGAGCTGGCATCCTGCTCTTCCTCGCGTTCACTTGGACGCACACTCCGCTCCATCTCCCCCTCCTCTTTCGTCTCCTCAACCCCTGTAGGCGGTTCAACGACCGCCGCAACAACAGTGTTCGCAATGGCGGCTGTCCCATTCGTAGCCCTACCGACAAGCAGATTCCTCTCTAGCCCGACGACAACCGCCCTGTGGTCGCTCACTCGGCCCGTCCAACCCCGTCCGTCACGCTCGACAAAGTTGTCGACGACGCCGTACCGAGAGACAGACCAGTTCTGGTCGACGTAGGAGGTCTGATGCAGGAAGACAAAGTCGATCCGAGTGGGCTTGGACATTGTCGGCTCGAAGCCGGTGTCTATGGGACCGTGAATCAATACCGAAGACCGAATTGGAGCAAAGATGGAAGAGAGATAACGTACAGGTGTTGAGAGCTCCAAAGGCCGAGTGCGGCCCCCGGTTCTCGAACTTCGGAAGAAGGTGAAGCGTGTCGAGGAAGGCAGGAGTAGTGGTGACGGTGGGGACGAGCGCCGTGTTCACGAGAGTTGTGAGTGATTTGTAGCCTTCCTCATCGACAGGGGAGTCTGGAGGAAAGGGATCAGCTATGGGCTGCTTACTGGCCGAGAGAGCGCGATTCGAGGTGACATACTCAGATCGCCGAGAAGGAGAATGAGAGAGGGGACAGGCAGGTTCTTCTCCTTGGCAACTTTTTGAGCCATCTTAGGGACTGATGGGTAGATTATAAGAGTCAGATATGGACCTTGGGAATGTTGAAAAGCGCAAACCTGCTCACCGAGACTACGAAGCAACGCTCCAGAGTGCGCGCGAGCCTTCTTGCCCTGGTCATCCCAGTGCGTCTACAGGCAAGCGAATGGCAACGTCCGGTTCAGGCACGATTGATTTATCAATAAGTGTAAACTCTCACATTGGCAACATGGACGACCGACGGCGGGTTGACCGACTTATCAAGCAGCGTCAAGAGGGTGACAATCCGGGTTTGGCTCTGCTCAAGTCTCCCACCGTCAGCGTGTTTTCTGCTTCCGCCTCTGACGACGACACTTAGACTCACAGCATCCCAGCCAATTGAACCAGCGACTTCTGGAGTCTCACTAAGCCAGCTGTACCGAGTGTCGACATGGTCGAACCGGTCCGTCCGAAAGAAGATGGGCGAGTATTCGCCGGCCTGCTTGCCGTCGTTGCGGCCGACACCGGCCCAATCCCAGGTGGCAGGTCCAAGCAGGGCGTGTAGGTCCTGGATCTGGTTGTGAAGCGCCTCTTGGAAACTGAACCGAGACGAGGGGAGGGGAGGGGGTTAATCGACGCGGCCAGAGACTCAAGATGGGCGCAGTCCATCACGAGCAAGGGTCAAGTAGCAAAGCGTGAACGCACCCAACTATATCGTACTCCAAAAACTGGAGGTAGTCCAGAATACGCCATCTTCGCTCTTTCCAAGGCTGCAGACAGCATGCAACATAAGGAGAAGAACAAACTTATCAGTGACAGACCCTTGGACTGGCTTCGGAGACGGCCTTACCCGTTCGCCTGGCCCTCCCCCTCCGCGATCCAGCATCCCGTCGTCCTTGTCGCCAATCTTGGGCGTCTGGTCCGCCTGGCCGTCAAACCGGAGATTGAACGTCCCGATGTTGAGCTTCTGTTTGAGACCCGACGGAGGGAGCGGGTTTGGCAGCGGCCGCTGGGGTGGGGAGGGGGAGCGAACGTTGTCGTCGCCGGCTGGAAGGTCGCTGAGGCTGGACGGACCGGGCAGTGCTGCGAGGTGATACAAGGAGAAGGCAACGAGGCCAACGGCAAGCAGCGGTGCGAGGAACCGCAAAGGATTTGTCGGAGGGGGGCGAGAGTAGGGGTTCATGGCTTGTGGTCGTTGATGGGGAACGTGGATCCGACTAGGCCTGGGATTGAAGGGAAGGAGAAGGGAAGGAGAGTGACAGCCGCGCCCGAGTGTCGGACGTTCTTTGACGCCAAGCACGCGAGCCTGGGGCCTGGTCTCTGGGCCTCGCCCTTAGTCTGCTCTCGACAGTTCTCTGTTTACAGCATTAGGAGTCTCGGAGAGAAGACATTGGAGTTAGACTGTGAAAGAGATTTCTTGGGAGATCTTGTTCTCCCGGGGAGATCGTCCCTAGAGTGGATGCCCTCGGAGTGTAGTATCATTCTCAGGGTGTTTCACGCCACAGCTGCTGACATGTCCACATTGTGCGGGCGAGAACGTTTTCACAGTTCAGGAAAGAAGGCTTTCTGGGAAGATGGCGATCTTAGGTTGAAAGGGAACGCGGACGTGGTCCCGCGTGCGCAAGGGCCAGGCAGACTTCGAAAAACCGTAACGTGCATCGAGAGCAATCTTCTCTTTCCAATCCCAAAAAGACAGCCACGCTTCCCCCTTGGACATCCCCATGCCCTTGCTGGCCCATCGTAGCAGGAGGCGAGGTCGAGCAGTCCGGACGAGACGCGAGACCCGACTGGAATGGCGCGACTTGAACGCGTCCAGCCGCCCGCTTCGGCGACCTGTCAGTATGGCGTGGCTGAATCTGGATGCTCGGTAGACGCAGCAGGTACTAATCTGGGCCTGGGTTTGGCTGGAGTGCATTAGAAGAGCAATGAGCTCTGGACGAGCCATTGCGGCAAAAGACAACGCTCTTACCTCACTCCGGATGTTGGAGAGTCCCTCGGACTTCTCAGATGTACAGTCTCGAGCTCGCCACTACCGCGGCCTCCCGGTCCTCGATCTCTGCCTTGATGACCCACTTCCAGGGAATCATGATCTAGGTAGTCGACGACGGCGCGTACGAGGGGGCATGTCATCAGCGTAGACTCGCGCAATGATCGTCGTCGTCCTCGTGATGGGCGAAACAGGGAACTTACCATGCCCACATCCCTCTCAACCCCTCCCTCAGCGGTCGTTTCGAGCGTGTCGGAGAGGATTATGTTCTTTTCCTTGTCGAGAAGGCAGAGTGAGCCCATGAAGGACCTGCCATCGGCGATCTGGATGCGGTACGTCTTGGAGAGCGTTGCGCGGAGCCGGGCGACGGCGGGCGTATCCTTGACATCAGTCATGACTGGGAGAGAGGGGGAGAAGGCGCCTGGAGTGGCTGGGTAGAGAGAAAAGCGGTGGGCGTTCGAAGAGGGCGAGACGACGTCGCTTTTTGACAACGACAGTGAGTAGGGAGGCGCGTCACCTCACGACCGAGATAGCTTTTGCGGCTCTTCGTTCCCATTGCTTGTTCCAAATTTCACGACAGACAATATTCCTGCCTCGAAACATATTCTCGGCTTGCTACATTGGATGTCGAATGGCGGTACGAAACGATCGCGGTTGTCTCGGACATGAGTGGCGGCGGCGACACGCGGGCGCCTGTTCTCCTTTGGACGAGGAACCGCGTCCGGCCTCCTCCCAACCCCCATCTCCTCCTCCCATCCACCCTACCGCCATGTCCGACTCGCACATTGCCGACTCCAACAATGACGCCGATAGTGTCATCCCTCGCGAAGATCCAATTGCGACCGTCCCAGGTATGTTGACGTCATCATTACGGCCTCTGCCGAGACCGAGATCCCTCCCTCTTCCCGATGTCTCGTGAGGCCAATATAACTCTTTCCCATGCATACATCCAGCAAAGAAGCGCGACGCCGAGACCGATTCTGTCGATGCCGAGTCTGTCAAGCGGTATGTCTCGCTCCAGCGGGTCATTTATGTGGCGCG
The DNA here is from genome assembly GCA_951802195.1 of Tausonia pullulans. Classification (NCBI taxonomy): domain Eukaryota; kingdom Fungi; phylum Basidiomycota; class Tremellomycetes; order Cystofilobasidiales; family Mrakiaceae; genus Tausonia; species Tausonia pullulans. The sequence goes on from OX637626.1 coordinate 725,785, forward strand.
CTATGCTGACATCTACTCCTGATCTATCACCTCCAAGGGCGAGGACTGAGATCGGCGCAACCAAGACCGCCGAGACTGCCCACGCCGAGGAGGCTGCTGAGAAGAAGGCTGAGTGAGTTAAGCTTTTGGCATAGCGGGCCTGGATGAACATGGCAGACTGAGCGGATGGCTGACCCTGTTTGTCTCTCACTCGTAGTGAGCTCCCCACCAACGACCTCACTGCGCCGGCATCGCCGCTGCCCGAGCCCAAGTTTGAGGGCAAGCCCGCCCCGGCCGAGGATGTCAGGGAAGACGAGAAGAAGGCCGATGAGAAGGAGGGGCCCGTCGACAACGAGGAGGACAACCCTGAGGAAGCTGAGGGAGGCAAGGACGACGAGGACGAGGACGACAGTGACGCCGAGGTCTCAGACGACGAGCTCGCCGCCCTTCAGGCCGAGGCTGGCACCGCCGGTGAGGCCGAGGAGGTGCCTACCGGACGTGGACGGAGGACGCGAGGCAAGGTTGTCGATTACGCTGCCCTTGCGAAGGAGCAGGGTCTCGAGGATGAGGACGACGACGACGAGTAGAGGGGTCGCGACGACCTGTCAAAACCCTGTCGGGCAGCACCTTGCTTCAGGACGCGAATCATCGTGTTGCGGATTGATACATGTATTGTTCTTCAAAAATCTTCTTTATCTTGAACTACCGTTACGAGCAAGGGTTTCGACGCCTCATCGTCTCGCTCTCGAAGCATAAGGCAGACAGGCAAGGAGACCAACGGAGACGCGCGTCGGATTCTGTCCTTGTGCTCTCTCTAACGACGTCGACGACGAACACTAGATCTTTCGCTCTTTACCCTCTCCTAACTCATTTCCCGACTTCTTTTGTCCTGAAAGTCCACCTCCTCTCGCTCGACCGCTGATGCGGCCTACCTCCCCGTTCGCGACGACGTCCGCCGCTCGTCTCCGTTTCGCACCTTCCCCGACGGGCTACCTTCACATCGGCGGCCTCAGAACGGCGCTCTACAACCACCTCCTCGCGCGAAAATGGGGCGGCAAGTGGATACTGAGGATCGAGGATACGGATCAGGTCGGTTTCAGCTGCTAGTGCTTGATTGCTCGTCGAGGAGGTCTGATCAGGATGCGCCGAACAGGAGCGGAAGGTCGATGGAGCGGTGGATTCGCTACGGAGGAATCTTGAATGGGCCGGACTCGAATATGACGAGGGTGAGTGCTCCAGAGAACCGCTGTGAGGATAGGGAAGCCTGGTTGACGCTGTATACTCGACAACAGGCCCTGGAACGGTTCAGACGGGTCGTTGGAGTTACGTCCAGGTTCGTCCCTCGTATATTTGGCTACACATCTCAACTCTGGAAGCTGAACACTCTTCGTCTCTTCCCTAGTCTGAGCGAGTAGACTTGTACCGATTTCACGTCCAGCAACTCCTCGATGTCCGTTTCGCTCCCTTCCTCTCCAATACGTCTGTTCAGACGCGACTTGACGTGGTTTCTTCCCTACCACTTCCCAGTCCGGAATGGCCTATCGCTGCTTCTGCACGCCTGATGAGCTGCATCAGATCCGATTGGATCTCAAAGCTTCGGGATCACCAGACAACTACGATCGACGAGGACTCTACCTCACCGAGGAGGAGGTTGCGCGCCGGTTACGGGGGGGTGAGAAGCACGTAGTCCGCTTCAAGGTGCGTCGACTTCTTAAAACTGGGTACAAGCTTCTGACTGAACCGCATTCTTGATGCCAGAGCTCACCCAATCCGGTATCGCATACTGATCTCGTCTACGGAGGCACCGAAGCGCACCCGACTGTGGCGCTCGACGATATGATCCTTCTCAAGTCAGACGGCTTCCCCACATACCACTTGGCCAACGTGGTCGATGATCATGAGATGGGCATCACTCATGTCCTGCGAGGCGAGGTCCGGTTTTCTTATATCTTCTTTTTGAGTCTCACTTCTGCTCAGGACTGACAGCTTTCGACGACACAGGAGTGGCTGCCGAGCGTTAACAAGCATCTGCAGCTCTACCAGGCCTTTGGCTGGAACAAGCCTCAGTTTGCTCACCTCCCCTTGCTTGTCAACGCGGACGGCAGTAAGCTGTCGAAACGCCACAACGCAGTCGCCGTCGAGGACTACGTCGTTAGTGGAAGCACGGTTGGAGGCCGATGCCTTAATCATCAACTGACGCACCCATCCATTCTTACAGCGAGCCGGCTACGAGCCACAGGCTCTTAACAACTTTGTCGCATTGCTTGGCTGGAACACTCACCCAACAAGAGAAGCCATCACCCAAAGGCACGATGAGGCCCACTCCCATTTTTCAACGCCTCTTCTGGAGGCTGCTCAGGATGAGGACTGCTTGACAATGAAAGAGTTGATTCAGCGCGTACGTCATTATAGCCTGCTGCCGGGCTACCCGCTCTTCGACACTGACAATGACATCGCATCCAGTTCGACATCGCTCATATCGCGAACCACCATGCCCAAGTCTCGCGCGAGAAGCTCGATCACTTGCAAAAGCTGCATGTGAACCGCAAGTGGGAGAGCGGCCTGGCGGGGAAGCAGGAGCTTATAAGCAAGGTTCGACAGGTCCTCGAGCAGACGTATCCAGACAGGTGAGTCATTTTCTACTCATCCGGTCCCCCCCCCCCCCCCCCCTCCTGTGCATGGCGGATAGAATGATCGAATACTCCATCCATGGTGCAGCGCGTCGTCTCGGGATGAGGCTCTAATCGGACGCATGATCGAGACTGAGAGGGTCGGTTTTCCTTTCGCTCAGGACTGGTCGCTGTGGCTGGACGCTGAGCGAGGCTTCATCCACCTAGATCCGCCTCAACTTCGTCCAGGACATTGCCAAGAACGTATTCGTCTTCCAGGAGCCCAACCTCTCGTCACCCGACGCTGTTGCGCTTCTTCGCAAGATTGACGCCTCTCTCTACCGTCCGTGCCTCGCTTGCCCTCCTTCCGCTGAGAGGAAGTCGCACCTCACTGACCCTGTGACTCGACCCGACGTCAGTCCCAACGCTTCGCCTGGCGCACGAGTTATTCTCTGCGCTCTCGCCCAAGGCCTTTGAGACGATTGAGCCCATCATCGGTGTCCTCAACAGCCTCGGCAGCCCGGCGGGAGACAAACCCGTCAATCGAGCAAAGCGGATGATGCCGCTTCGGCATGCACTTACGGGAACCAAAGTGAGGAGGAGACGCTTCACAAATCCTTACTCTGGAAGTAAGACTGACAAACTGGGTGTTCGTTTGCGTCCTTGCTGCGACCAGATGGGTCCCGCGGTCGGCCAAGTCATCCTCTTCGTTGGCCGCGACAAGGTGTTGGCAAGATTGGAGAGTGCTATCAAGAGAGCCGAGAGCGAGGTACTGGAAGGATGTGATGCTTGATCTTGTGAGATTCTCGCGCGCGCGCGACGTGCTTATCTATGTCATAGCCAGCTTCCGGTTCGGCTCCCGGCGAGATTGCGACGTTCAAGTCAGGCGCTCTTTATCTTCCCGATCCGATGGTCACAGGAAAGTAAAGAAACTACCTGCCTCTCTTTTGACCGACAACGCGCACCGGAGTACGGGCCGAATGACCGGCCGGGGTAAGGCCTTCCGAGGAGTCATGCCACGATGACCAACGCATTCCTCTTCTCCAGCTGCCCTCTTCCCTTGAACTCTCTCAGAACCGCCCGTTCCCTCCCACGACCTACTCTTTGCCCTTTCGAACGACAGGCCCTTGCGAGTCTAGTTGATCCGTAGCGTCCATTACCCGTCGATTTTCAGGTGGCCGTTGTCCTCCAACCGAATCTACCCATCGGTGTCCAATCATGCCTCGACGCTTCAGTTTCAACGACCCGTTATCAGGTCAGCCTCAAGTCCCAGATCAAATGCAATCTCGCTCTGTCAGCATACGCCGGGACACGCTCGTCCTTCTGGAGAATGTGGTCACCGCGGAAGGGGAAGGGAAGGAGAAGACAGAGGCAAGAACGGAAACAGCAATAGCGGCAGCAACCCCGGACGACGCCGATGGAATTGCGCCCCTGCCAGACAAAAGAGAACCCGTCAGCCCAAGACCATTGGGGTCGTCGGCGCTGACACGAGTCGGGACCGTGGAGCTTGACGGCAAGATGTATCTGACGAGAGGAGGGAGGGGTGCTGAGATCGGCGAGCCCTTGCGGTGTACGCGGACAAATGACGAAGTCATCTACATTGAGTTCCCACCAGGTGATCCTGAGGTCCGTAACAAGCAGAAGCACTCGTATGAGTACATGTTCTGACTGGGTGCTTTCTCAACTTGTCAGGATCCCTTCAACTGGAGTCAGTGTGCTCCTAACCGGGCGCCCCAATTCCTTGCAACCCTGACCCTCGACGGCTTTCAGATTCGAGGAAGAAATGGACTATTGTCATTCTCTGTATCCTGATGACCTCATGTACCGCTTGCGCCGCGACTTCATGGTCTTCTGGATTTCAGAGCGGACAAGAGATTTTTGATGTCTCTCAGGTCGACTGGGTACTAGCCAACTCGCTGGTGAGTCGTTACATTCCATTGTCATGCTCACTGCTGATCGTCTGATGCCCTCCTTGCAGTTCCTGCTCGCCATTGCATTCACACCTCTGGCGCTCGCACCCCTCTCGGAGATCTACGGTGCGTTTTAAGCTCCAGTCTGTTTGGCTGCCCCATTCTGATCAGTAAACCAAGCACAGGCCGCAACCTCATTTATCTCGTGACAAGTGCCGGCGTGGCCTTGCTCTACATTCCTCAAGCCTTGTCGCCCTCCTTGAAAGGCATCTATGTTGCCCGCTTCTTCCAGGGCATGTGCGCCTCGGTCGGCAATTGTCAGTCCTACCGAAGCTGTTCCTTGCTACGCGACAACTTCTGATAATCCGTTCTGTGGAGCAGCTATGACAGGAGGGACCGTCGCCGACGTCTTTGAGGCGAGGGACCGGGGGCTTGCCATGTCTCTCTGTAAAATCCATCGCAGTTACGCCTGGTTCAAGGACCTCCAAGACTGACGAGCAACATATCAGATTCGCTGTTTGTTTTCTGGGGGCAAGCGGTCGGCCCTGGAAGTCAGGCAACTCTCATCATTACACTCTGAGGCTTCATCTGACTGTTAGATTGTTCCCTTGTCCCTCTCTGAGTTCAGTGTATGGCTGGATCAACTCAAAACTCGGCGTATGTTTGAGAGGTATCGAGTAGTCGCGTACCTCGGCCTGATATTGTACATCTCTGTTAACAGTTTCGATGGGGCCTCGTGAGCTTCACCTTTCTAACGGATCAAAAATTCTCCATTAAATAATAATATCTTAAGCTGACAGACCTCTCTGCGGGGCCGATCTTATCAGTGGATCCAGGTTTGTCCACCCAGCCCCATTTCCTCTGTCGCAGGATCCTGATGCCGTTGTGCGAGCCAGGCTATTGTCGGCTTTGCATCATTCATCGCCAACATCTTCTTCCTCAAGGAGACGCGAGGGTCAATCCTCCTCTCTCGCCGAGCTCGAAAGCTCACGAAGCAGACGGGTCGTCCGCATTCCGCTCCAGGGGACAACGAACGAGTGCGTCTGCCGGCGATGTGCATGAGTGCACCCTCAACTGAAGTTCTTCATTCCAACTTGACCTCAGGCATCCATCAGAACGCTCATCACTGTTTCTATTGCCCGGCCCATCCGTGAGTCCGCAGTATCCAAGTCTCTGGAGTACAGCTCATGTGCGACCACCCGCACGCGACCCTAGGATATCTCGCCACCGAACCCATCGTTCTTGCCATCAGTCTCTGGATTGGAGCCGCCTGGGCGACTCTATTCCTCTTCGTCAACAGTGCTGGGCTTGTCTTTGCACAATACGGCTTCGACATTGGAGAGCAGAGCAGTACGCTTTGGAGCATTGGCATCGGCGCAACGATCGCCTTTGTCATCAACATGCATCAGGAGAAGCTGTACCATCGCGCCGTTGAGAAATCGCCCAGCGGCAAGGCGGAGCCAGAAGCGCGGTTGCATTGGGCCTGCATTGGAGCGTTCCTCTTCCCTTTGGGCGTGTTCATATACGCTTGGACCGGAAGACCCCATATTCACTGGATCGCCCCAACCCTGGCACTAGTGCTAGTCAACATTGGTCTCTTCCTCATGTGTACGTAGGCCTATCTCTCTCTTGGTTGCGCCTTCGCCTCGCCTGACTGCTCTAGATTTAGACTCTGCCACGTTCTCATATCTCGGAGATGCGTATGAACGCTATTCGTCCTCCGCTCAGGCGGCCCAGTCTCTCTCCCGGAACATCTTGGGTGAGTTCCAGCCTGCCCTGCGTGCATTTTATCGTTGCGACCTTCCGCTCAAGGGCTCTTTTACCGCAGCGGCCATTTTTCCATTGTTCTCAGACGCCATGTACCACAAGCTGGGCTACCCCTTGTAGGTCTTTCTTCTTTGGGAAGACAGGTGTAAAACGCGGATAGCTGATAGAAATCGGCGCAAATGCAACAACGAAGTGCTTCGACCGTCCTCGCCTGCATCGGCCTTGTTCTGGGATTTTGCCCGCTAGGACTCCTCGTCTTCGGCAAGCGTCTGCGTGCCCACTCAAGGGTCGCGACGGAGTTGAGAAGGGAAGCTGAGGAGGCGGCAGAGAAGGATCGGGCCAAAGTGGCCGGAGCTATCAGGCATGAGAGGGACGAACGGAGGGTCATCGAGCAGAGTCGACAAATTGTCTAGAGTGGGCTCAAATTCAATGGTCATTTGCTTTGATGCTTCCTTGGCAAACCTGATGGTAGAAGGAAAGCACGAGCGCAGCATCTTTGCCAAGAGATGGAGGAAGGACAAAGTCTGGACTCGAGAACGAGCGATACAGGGGGTGTACTCTCAAAAAGAAGTAGATGGCAGAAGAAAACAAGCAATTCAAGGAAGAAGACGCAGTCAACAGTGTAGATTCCTCCACGACTTTACAGAATGAAATGCTCCCCTTCGCCTATAAGCAAGACTGAGAGGAACACCTGGGACCCCTCTCAAGCCTTCTCGCCCCTTGGCTCCCAGCTGTTACATTGATAGAGTGACATGGCCAACAAATCAGCCTCATCTCTCTGATAATCCAGGGCCTCACCCCCGTAACAAGAGAGATCTGAAGCTTGTACAGAGAGACAAGGCTCACTGGCGTGAGTATTCCGCTTCAAGCCGCTGAATAATGGATGTGGAGAGTTAGAGCGGAGAAGCATGAGCTAGAGTGGAGTAGCTGGTGGGTGAAAGGTTGTAGGCTGGCCGAATAGAGGTACCCTCAGAGTTCAATCAGCAAGACATGCGCTCGGAGCCGCGAGTTGGTACAAGGACGCAGACGGCCATCGAGGAGGTTTCCCCTTCGATCACCACCACGAACGCGCGTTCTCTACCCTCTGTCCACGTCCTCGTTCCCTGGTCTTTGACCTTGATGCGACTCTGATGGACAAGTAGAATCTTTCTCTCTTTCCGCTCTTTATCCGGGAGCGCCTCAATCTTCTGGTACACTCTAATGAAACGTTGGCTTCCTCGCCAAGATGCTCACTCATGCTCGTCCTCGCGCGCCCCCCAAGATGCGATGTAAGTCATGTAAGTCAGCATCGTCCCATCCTGACTGCCTTTCCTTATTCAACTCGCTCTGGGATCAACCTCTTGTCGGGCCGAGCGCGCCCTATCCCCCAAAGCGCAGCCTCCCTTCCCACCGGCCGGCCTTGGAGCCGCTGCCAGCGATGGTGCCCGCTTCCCAGCCAGCTGCCCCATCAGTTGTTCCGCTTGACTCGACGGCTACCGAGGTTGTCCCACTTTTCCGCGGGGAGATACAGGCCCGACTTTAGGCCGAACGCGGACGCCTTCGTCATCAGCGTCAGGCATTGGAGGAGGAGAAGATCGACGCGCACTCCGCTGGTTGTCGAGGCTTCTCTAGGCGGCTCCACCGCAAGCAACCACGCTCACATCGGCAGGGCGAGACAACTTAGGTACTATCCTTCTATTCCGTCATCCTAGGGCCCGCCATTTTCGAACCATTGACATGACGAACAGTCTGGGCTGCCTACCAGGCGCGGCCTCGACCGGCCCTGGCAGAGGAATGGCAACAGCAACTGGCGACAGGACCGCGACCGCCGTGGTGATCGCCGCGACCACTGACACCGCGATAACAACGACAGCCATGATCCTTATTACTGTCTATCTACTGCGGCAGTCTCGAAATGATATGTATTCGAGATAGATGCCCTCGGCCGGCGCGAATTCAAGACTGACGATGTCTGACAAAGTCCCGATGCCCGCAAAGCGTGTTCACGAGGAGGACAACCACTTCACAATGCTACGGGACCCTGACACATCCATTAACAGCACTGGCAGCTCTGCTCTTTCACACAGCCTGCCCCATCTGCTGTGCAAGTGGACAATTCCTTTCTAGCTCGGCTGGAAGGATTGCTGCCTCGGCATATTTTTCACACCTATTTCTAAATCTCTGCTCGGTCGCCCTTCTTGTTTAAACATCGGCGTCGCTGCGGATGCCGTACTTATTAAACAACTCACGTCTGCTTCGCGTGTTCCACGCTTTGCGGTGAAAATTTGATTAACAATGGCCTTCACTACTGCTTTTCCAGCTCGTCCTTGCCAATGGTTTTTGAAGGGTGAGCGATGTCTCGACGAGGGAGACTGCACCTTCTGTCAGCAAATAAGGGAAAGGTCAATTTGGCGCTCGACTCAGAACTTTTCGATGGACGAATCGATCTCAGTATCGATTTCGATCTCGACTATCCCCGCGAGTCTGACCGTGGGCGCTGGTGAGCATGCAGTCTTCGTCATCTGATACCAACGATGATCCCTTTGCCACCGCGCCGGGTTTCTCGGGCCCCTCCTCCGCTGTTCTCCAATCGCAGATTGACCAGCATTGAACTGCGTTTGCGGCAAAGGAGTCTCTCCTCCACCAGCGTGACAAGGACTTTAATCACGAGCGCATGACTTGTCGGACGGCCGAAAAACGTGCTGTCCTGGTGGAGAAGCGGGCGAAATAATCTAGGCCCGTCTTCCGTCACACGCCAACATGGGAAAAATCAGAGATCCATGGCGTCTCGAGCTCTTTAACTATGAAACAGCTGCCTCTCCCAAGACGGACAAGGATTGAAGAGTTGCCCTAAGCAAGGACATTGTCAAGAAGGGAAGAAATACATAGAAGAGAGATTGTAGGTTAAGCTAGATGTTGTACCAGTGCCCACTCTCACCCTTGCACTGAACCTCGATCCTCTTCCCACCGCGAACAGGGAAGAACCTCTCGTCCTCGCGGTATCTCTTCACCTTCTCCTCGTCATCCCACAGACCCTCCATCACAGCTTGGTACGCAAAGTCGAGGTTCTCGCTCTCAGCTTTAGTCCTCGGCCAGGGTGGCATGCCCTTCTCTCGCCGAGTGAGCTTGTCAAGGTCAACGCCGAGCCGGGCGCAGAGCGCAGCGTCCTTCTCGTCCTGGAGTCGGTCGGCTTCGGCCATGCGCTCCTTACTCTCTAAGGCGATGGAGAAAGCGCGGCCGTCCGAGAACGGATAAAGCCACTCCGGCTGTTTGAGGAGGGTGCGCTGCTTCCTCTGTGGTGGGACTCAGGTTAGCAAGAGCGAATCAAGCGAGGCGACGAAGACTGACCTCAAAATGACGCATTACGTTGCCCTGGGCCTCAATATCAATCGGGTTCTCCTGTTTAAGAGGAGGTCAGTCAGAGGCGCATGAAGATGGAGGTCGGAACAGGAGGGACAGACCAGCTCCTTCCGAAGGTCCTTGAAGAACTCGGCTTTGAGGCGAGCTATCTCCTCCCCGGACGCTAGACTGAGACCGAGAGAGGAGAGTCAGTTTGGGTGGTTTGCCCTGGCGAAGTTGCAACTCGAGAAGTAAGCTTACGCCTCTTTCGCTTTGCCCTTTGCAGTATTCGAGCTACTAGAGCTGCCGCCCTATTTTAGCGCAAGGAGCCTAGAGGTCAGCACAACGAGTGAGGTGAAGACAGGCAGCCGAGAACCGACCTTCGCCGGCGTCTTGCCCATCAGGCCTGAGAGGTAGTCCGTGCTTGTAAAGTCAATCCCCCCTGCAGGCTTCTTCTTCCTGGCCACTCCGGATGGCTTGGCGGCTGAACTAGAGGACGAGTTGGCAAGTTTGGACGTGGACGGTGTCGAGGTGGACATCGCCGTGCCGCCGACCTTCTTGGAGAGGTAAGACGAGCCCGTGGATGCCTTGACAGCAGGAGTTGTCGCGGTGCGCTTCGGAGTCGACGTGCCCGAGGTGGACGTCGAGCCTCCACCTATAAGATTGGCAAGATAATCTGTGGGGGCGGCGGGCTTGGACGTCGCGGCGGCCAAGGACGTCGCGGCGGCCGATGCTGCTGGCTTTGAGGTCGCAGCTGCAGAAGCGGCGGCGCTTTGCTTGACGGTGGCTGTCAGCTTGGACGTCGGAATGGTCTTGGAGGCGGGCGTTGCCCGAGGCGGATGGTCGTCGCTGTCGGTGCTGTAGGCTGATTCTTCGGACTCGGACTCGGACTCAGATTCAACGACCTTCTTCTTGTTCGCCTTCTTGCGATTAATCGCCGGTGGAGGCCGGGACAGCGGCAGTGGTGGAGGTGCCGTGGCAGCCGCCGTGGAGCCAGACGAGCCCTTGCCGTTTTTCTTGCTTTCGTTGCCGGTGCGGGACGAAGAGGTGTGGGGCGTTGACGATGCCTTGCTGCTCTTGCTCTTCTCTTTCCTCGGCTTCTCTTCTTCAGATGACGAGCCAGCAGCAGCCTCCTGAGCGACGGCCGGCGTCTCCTTGACAGGAAACGTGAGCTTGATGGAAGAAGTGGCGCTGTCCGAAGCGGAGGTTTTGATGAAGGGCGGCCGCTCCTTCTCCTCCTTCGAATGCTCATCTTCCTTCTCTGAAGGAGACCCCGGAGCAGACGAGAGATCCGACAAGTCGTCGTCGAGGTAACAAGACGTCGCAGCAGACCTGGGGGCCGAAACGGCGGGCGGCGGCGTTGACTGCTGCTTCTGCTCTTTGGCTCCTCGAGCCGCTCCACCTCCACCAGCGCTAGATGCGCGATTTGACCGCCGCGAGCCCTCTGAAGAAGGCGGCTGGGAGGAAGGAGACGCCTCGACTGCAGGATGGACGTGCTTCGTTCTCTTGATGGCTGGTTCCTCGTTGAGGAGGGATCCGAGGCGACCGCCTGGCACGCCGCCACTGCCAACGCCGGAGAGAGTGGCGAAGTTCCCCCCCGCCACCATTGGTGGAGCCGAGATCTTGCGTTTCCGGTGATGTTCTCCCTGTTGCTGCGACGACGACTCATTCACGGCTATGGGGTCGTCTACCTCCATTGGGACGGGGAGAGGCAGGCCGTCGTCGAAGGCTGACTCGCCGAGGTGGTCCTTAGGCGCTGGCGGAGGTGAATGCGGTCGAGAGGGGATTGTAAGGGCGTGTGGCGACTCGATGCCGGCGGCAGCGACCGGGGGGGTGTCTTCGCCATTGAGATGAGGCGAGGTATTCGTAGAGTAGGTCGGGTTCAGAAGGTGGGAGAAGGAGGAAGGGTGATCGTGGTGGCCGGTGATGGGGAATGAAAGCGGCGCGTGAGAGGGGCTAGAAGGATAGATCAGCTTACTAGCGCAAGAGAGAAAACACTTCCTTCACTCACACAGAGGAAATAGATTTGATAGTCTCAGATCCAAGGGAAGAGGAGGCAGCAGGTGCGTCGGTAGATGGCACGTCGGAGACGGGAGCCTCGTCGACGCAACCTCGAAGTCTCGCGCTTTCAGACCTGGACGCGTCGAGGGCAGCTTCATCCTTCGCGTCAATCGCTTCAGCCGCCGCCTCGCTCCTGCTCCGCTTGGTTCTGAACTTGTTGGACGACGAGGCAGAAGCGGACATCCAGAGGGCTGCGGACTCGGCGGTGGGCGCAGCTGGCGGTGGAGGAGGGGGGTGGAGGTTGTCGTTGCCGCTACCCCTCGTTCGTCGCCGGTTCTGTGGTGACTTGGGTATGGGGAGTGCCACAGAGGTAGGCTCGGGAGAAGGTTCGGGTTCGCTTAATGGGGAGTCGCCAGTGCCAGTGAGATGGGATGAGTCGTGGTAGGGTCGTGACGAAGAGGGGGAGGGTGTCGAAGCCACAGGAGCAGGATCAGCGACGCCGCTCGATGCAGCCGCCGCGAGTCGCCGCTCGTTGTGGAGCACATCGTACTGATAGACCTGCTCGCCCTGAGCGTTGTTCTTCATGATGAAGATTTCTTCTTTCTTGCTGTCGACCTTGGGGGTGACACCGTCCGCCTCAAACTCCTTGAGAATGCGAAAGGGCGGGCGCGTAGTGCGCTCCTCTCGATCGTTGACTGTAGACGGCCAGGGGTAAATGAGCGTCAAAAGGCGAGAGCAAGAGACAGAAGCAGGAAAGAAAGCGTATGTACGAACTCTCGTAGTAGAGCTCGCCTTCGCGGTAACACTGGACCACGCCCTCAGGAAAGGCCAAACCCAAGGTCTGGAAACTTGGCGGTCTCTTCCCCTGAGGTTCCTGGAGAGGAGCGGATCCTTGGATTGCGCTCGACCGGCGAGAAGGAGACATGTATGCACACGTGACGGTGCAATAGAACGGAGAGGGGGCTGAGCACGGGAAGGTGGTTTGATGAGTGACCCAAGGACGCGTGGGATTAAGCTCCCTCGCGTCGAGCCCTGGCCGGGCCAGCGCCTGTCGTCAAGGGAATATGCTCTTGAGGCCACAAGGAAGCTCTCATCCGAAATCAGTTATGCTTGATCTGAAAGAGCTAAGAAGATGGACAAAATGAGAGAGAAGTGATATAGATCGATTTGTCGTTTCGCCCCGCCTGCAACCTACGCCACCACCCAGGTCCCCCCTCCCGCCTACTGGTTCCCGGTGTTGACGTTGAGAAGCATGTTGCCTCCCGAGCTGGGGAGGTACGTGACATTTCGGCTGCCGGAGAGCGTCGTCGCAAGCTCACGAGCGGTCTCGATCCTTCGAAGTGCAACGAAGGCCTCTCCAGCCTTATCAAGCGCTCGGCCAATCGTCGTAGCGGCCTCGGCCTCTCCCTCCGCCCGAATGACATTCGCCTGGCGCTCATGCTCGGCCTGAAATAGAGACAAACAACATGTCAGGAGAGGTCTTCCGTCTGCGAGGCCGTCCGCCCGTGACGCGTCGAACTGACCATCTCGACGATGAACTTTGCTCGCTCAGCGTCCTGCTGGGCGATCTGCTTCTGCTCAACCGCAGTTGTGAACTCCTTACCGAACGTCATGTGGGTCTAGTGATAGCGGTAGCAAGCAACTCAGGACTCAAGCGCGTCGCGACGCGGAGAATGCCAATGAAGAACAACCCACGATAGATACATCCTCGAGGAGGATGTTGAACTCCTTCGCCCTCTTGAGGAGGTCAGCACGAATCCGGGCGGAGACCTGAGCACAGAAGCGTCAGCAGCAAGCATGAGGAATGACGGGACACCCAGACGGAGTGTGAGTGGAGGCTTGGCGATTTACAAGCTCACGCTCCTCGATGAGCTCGGCAGCGTTGTGCTGGGCGACAATCGCCTTGAGGACCTCGTTTCCGATCGAAGGGAGGACACGCTCGTCGTAGTCGAGGCCGAGGTTCTGGTAGATCTTGGGAAGGTGCTCGACGTCCGGTCGGGAGAGGATGCGTAGGGTGATCGAAACCATCTGGAGGTCTGTGAGAACAAGAGCGTCAGGTGAGGGTCCTTGAATCAACCAATAAGGTTACCTGAGCTTACCTTTGGAGCCAGTGGTGGTGTTGATGTTCTGGAGAGGGACAGACCAGCCAGATAACAGGTGCGAGCCGCCCGTCAGTCTCGGCCTCACATCTCGCTCGCGACGACGTGCGGCGTGCACTCACCCGGGGCTTGATCCTGCAATCGTAGAGAATCGCCCGCTGGAGCCAGGGGACGAGGAAGTGGGTTCCCTCTCCACTGGCCTGCGAATGAAGAGGAGTAGAGACAGCAAGTTCAGCGCGGCGTTCTCTTTCTCTTGTCTCCGACGCGACGGGTGGAATTGGGCTGGCTAGGACGCACATCAGAGCGGACACCCGAGAAACGGTCGAACATGACGGCCCGGTAGCCACCGGGAACGTCGTAGATGGCCTGTTGGCCGAGCGTGACGGCAATAAAGGCCGGAACTGAGAGGAGTGGCGCGGATCGGCGCCGAACGAAGTGAAGGAGAAGGAAAAGGAGCGAGACAAGAAGGATCGGATCGTCAGACGCCAGGCACCCTTGGAGAAGCTCTGAAACCGGCTGACTGACCAGCGAGTCTGGAGGCGAGGTTGACGAGGCCGTTGGACATGATGGGAGAGAAGTGAGGGTGGAGGATAGAGGCGAGTCCGCCGTGCAAGCCCGCTCAGCCGAGGACGAGCTCCAGCCGTGGAAACGCGCGGCCTACGGCACTGGGGTCGCCCGCTCTGGATCATCGACGTCGCCTCTCTGGCCTTCTCCGACCGCCACCCTGAACGGGCTTCCTCGACAAGACCTCTCGGACTTCCCTCTTCTCATTAACCCGGATACCTCAGCCCCTGCCTTCGTTTCTCATGTGGATGAACACTGGCATCTTCCCTTCCGAAAGCCCCCGCCTGAGGCTGCTGGACGGACCGGTCGGAGCTTAAAGCGTCTCGAGCTTCCCCCTTTCTCATCACCTCAGGACGACTAGCGGCTCCCGCGCCCCGACCGTTCATGCACTTTCACAAGGTTTTCCAAGCCCACACTCCTCTCTCGCTCTTACGAATCTTCGATCAACCTCGGGGAAGCCCGTTCGAAAGACAACGTTGGTCTTCCTCCCTCGACGTCCATCTTGATCGATCGCCTGGTCTCAATCCCGCATGCCATCCTCGGCCCCCTCTATCCGTGAAGTCTCTCTCTCGCACTGGTGAGTTGAGGCGGGTATGTTAGTCAGTATTGGGAGCTCGAGTTCTGAGCTGACTGGATAGGTTGCTTCCCTCGCTTGCACCCCCCCCCCCCCCCTTCCCCCCACGTGTTGTACGACGAGAAGGAAGCGCTCCAGTTTTGCAGTCTTCCTCCGAGCCGAAGTCCTGAAGAGACTCCTCTCCCTGCCACGACGAGCTAGACGAAGGCTCCTATCGCTCTCGCCAGCGCCTCGCTCGTCGTCGCAGGCCCCGCTCTCGCCCTACGATGAGAGGTGGGCCATGACGCTCCGCGACTTTTGCTGCCTCTATGGTCTCGTCGGCTATCACGCGCGCCTCGAGAGGCTGGGCTTCCTCTCGGTCGCATCTCTGCGGTGCGTCCGGATCTAATAGCAATGGTCTCTCTCTCTTTCGAAGCTCCGACTGCCTTGCTCTCAGAGAGCGAGCAAGGAGGTTGTGGATCACAGGACCAAAAAGGCCGAGATGCCGGCCCGCAGCGGAAGACAATTGTGCTGATGACCCGGCCGTCGCTCTCCGCCATTCATCTCGCCATTCATCCTACAGCACCGCCTGCAATATGTATCTTCTCAAGCCACAAGGCTACGGATCCCCTGGCAGGCGCAATGACAACAAGCCAATCCCTAGGGGCTTCAGTCAATCCGAGATTGATCGGCTCTTCGCAGCCGTGACGCTCTGGGAGGACGGGAGGGATCGAGATGGCGAGCGGATCGGGAGGTAAGCAAGTAGTCATTATATCTCCCTCCTGGAATTACCTTTTCTGACGGATTTTCATTCATAATCGGCGATTACCTCGATAGGGTAACGGATCAGCGATGCATTCGCTGAGATGACTCGGTGGCATTCAGCTCTCCCCTCGGTCTCGGGTGGACACGTTCAGCTCTGTTGCGGAATGACGCAGGCATCAATATGCCCTTAAAGCTGGATAAATTCAAGGTGTACATGGTGTCTGCATGATGTCAAAGAGGGTAGAAGCAATGCGGCGAACATGTGATATCCATTGAACGGTCCCTTCTTTTTACGAACGAACCCTCGATTTTGGTTCTTATCTTCCCTTCTCTCTGATTTTTCAACGAATAGATGAACTCACGACATGTACTAGTACTATGCCAGGAGAAAATGTGGAATTGAATTCGCATACATTCAGCCCTTTCTGGCGCGCGGCCTTCCGCGTGGCAAGCGTTGCTGCACCCACCCTCTCCGCGAGAGCAGGCGGCAGAGCAGGTGGAGAGGGCCCTCCGCCGGTCGTCCCTCGCGCGAGCACGACGGCGAACTCTCACCCTTCAACCGTCACCCGCTGTTCTTCACGACCTCTCGCATCTCTCTCGGTCTCTCTTCCCTTTCTTCTCTCTCTCTCCTCTCTCTCCTCTCTCTCTCTCCATTCTCTTTCGCTCTCGTCCCGGCCTTTCTCCACTTCGTCCGGCTCTACACCCAAAAACGTCCTCGCTCCTCGAACCTCACGTCAGTCTCAGCTCTCGACTTCCTGCCGAAGCGCAACCATGCGGACCATAGCCTTTGCTCAATCAGGGAATCTTCCCGGATGGCTCTGTCCCCATGAGGCCGTGATTCTCTGCGCACGTCCTCGCTCAAAGACGCTGACCGTTGCGCCTGTCTTTGCTCGCCTGCACGCCTGGTCCTTCTGATTCCCTCTCCCTCTCGGACGGCTCCTTCGACATCGTCCGCTTCGCAAACGCCAGCGTCAACCCCTCGCTTCAAGACCGCAACATGGAGGCCAACTTTGAGCCCAAGTCCGAGGCCCAGGACGCTCCGGTACGACCATCGCCTTGCTTCGCGTGACGACGAGTCCAGTCGTCGTCCGTCTTCCGCTGGGGCGAAGCTGACACCTGCTCTCGTTCATGTTGTGCTCGCCCTCCTTGCGCGCCTCTATAGCGGTCAGTGTTAAGGTGTCTTTGAGCCGGATTACTTTCCGTCGAGCACGAGCTGAAGTCGCGTTGCTTTCTCCAGCCGAGCCCATCTTTACGTCGGAAACCTCTCGCCTCGCGTCACCGGTGAGTAGCGCGCGTCTTTGAGCGGCGGCGGGACAGCGAGGCGGCCTTTCTGACTGATTGTCTTCGCCCATCTCTCAGAGTACATGCTCACCGAGATCTTCGCCGTCGCCGGACCTGTCCAAAACGTCAAGATCATACCTGACCGCAACTATCAGCACGGCGGCCTTAACTACGGTTTCGTCGAGTAGTACGTGTCGAGCGCGCGTCAGGCTCGACCGCTCCTCAAGCTGACTGACCTCTTTTGCCTTCGCCTCGCAGTAGGGACATGCGCGCCGCCGAGACTGCCCTCCAGACTCTCAACGGCCGCAAGATCTTTGACACCGAGATCAAGGTCAACTGGGCATACCAGGGCCAGCAGAACAAAGAGGTCCGCTCTAACTCTAATTCCACGAACGAGTCTTGGAGTGGGGTTGACACCTCTTGCTCTGGTTCATCAGGACACCCAGGGCCACTTCCATGTCTTCGTCGGAGACCTCTCCCCCGAGGTTAACGATGAGGTCCTCCAGAAAGCCTTCGGTGCTTTCGGCACTCTTTCCGACGCCCGTGTCATGTGGGACATGAGCTCCGGTGCGTTCGGAGTGTGTGTGTGTACCTCTGTCTCACAAGCTGACTTGACGGCGTATACAGGCAAATCAAGGGGCTACGGTTTCCTCGCCTTCCGCGAGAAGGCCGACGCTGAGCAGGCGATTGCCACTATGAACGGCGAGTGGCTCGGCTCGCGCGCCATCCGCGTCAACTGGGCGAACCAGGTACGTATCTCGTCACCGCGCACAACTTTTATTCATGGCCAATCGATGACATATGTTTCTTTTGCAATGAATAGAAGACCCAGACCGGCGGTTCCGGAGGCGGAGGCTCCTCGGGCATGGCTGGAGGCGCCGTCGGCGGAGGTGTCTCGATGGGCATGGGTGTCCCCCGCCCCGGAGGCATGGGCGGCGCTCCCGCCCCCGTCAACTTCCAGGGCGGACCCCTCAGCTACGACGTCGTCGTTGCCCAGACCCCGGCGATCAACACGACCGTCTACGTCGGTAACCTCATTCCCTACGCGACTCAAGCCGACCTCATCCCTCTCTTCCAGGTGCGTTCGTTTCCCTGTTCTTGAGAGCGGCGAACGCAAAGCCTTGACACCCTCTTCTCTAGGGTTACGGCTACATTGTCGAGATCCGCATGCAGGCCGACCGCGGCTTCGCGTTTGTCAAGCTCGACTCGCACGAGAACGCCGCCATGGCTATCGTCCAGCTCCAGGGTCAGCTTGTCCACGGCCGCCCCGTCAAGTGCTCTTGGGGCAAGGACCGCATGTCGACGAGCGGTGAGGGTGCTCAGCCCGGAGGAGGCATGTCTGGAGGCATGAGCGGTGGCCAGCCCGGAGGTGTCGCCGCTGGCTACGGCATGCCCCAGGGTATGTACGGTCAGATGCCGCCTAACGCCTACGCCCAGTACCCCTTTGCGGCTGCTGGCTACGCCGGCTTCCCTCAGCCTGGAGCTGGCGTCGGCGGAGGTGCCGACGTCCAGGACCCGGCCATGGCCGCTGCCCAGCAGGTGGGTTCACTTTCTATGTGACGAGGAAAGAGTATCGTCTGACCTCGTCTCTTCTTTCAGGCCTACTACCAGCAGGCCCTTGCCGCGCAGCAGATGCAGGCTGCCGCGGCCGCTGGTGGACAGGCCGGCGGAGCCGGCTGGGGAGACTTTGTGCGTACCTGCGTGTCACTCTCGACTTTTGAACACAAGTCTGACTGATCCGCTCCACCATTAGTACGGCGCTCAGGCCCAGCAGCAGCAGGGTCAGGCTCCCCAGCAACAGCCCCCTCAGTAGACTGTTCTTTCTTCCGTCCTTCCTTCCCTTCGCGCAATCTACCGTCCCTTTTTCTGTTATTTCTGGGTTGATCTGTCCCGCCTTGCCTTTCCATCACTCGTGCGAGCGCTCCACCCGCCCCCTCCTTTCCTTTCTTTTGTCTCGACCCCAATACACCCGTTTCTCTCTCCCCCTCGATCTCTCTCGTGCTGCTCCTCCTCGCATCTGTTCCCCCCCCCTCCCCCCCAGTATGCGCACCCACCACCCCTGCTCGCCTTTCTTTCGCACCAAGATACAGAACGTCCTTCGCCTCTCCACTAAAGTCAACTAAGAAAGGCATCTAGTCGACCTCGTCTGAGATCTCCACATCGTTGTCGTCGCCTTCGTCAGGGCTCTTCCCTGTTTCAGGCTTCGAGGGAGGGCCCTCGTCGCCCTCCTTCCTCACCCCTTCGCCGACGGCCGGCTTCACGTTCGGATCGGCAATCTCAAAAGCAACGGCAAAGTAGGTCTTGTCGCCCGCGCGATTGCGGCAGATGAAAGTCACGGGCCTGGGCAGGAGTGATTCGTCACTAATAATTCAAGCAAAGGGGGAAAAAAAAGTCAAGGAACTCACTGGCCGTCCCAATACTTAAGGAGGTCGACATGGAAGCCGACGGCGGGGATCGAGACGCTGAGATCGTTGAAGTCGAGCATGCCCTGGGCAAAATCGATTGTCACAAGATCCTGCCACGAGGTCGAGCGAGTCAGTTCGATGGTCTCCCCTTCCATTATGCTCGACGGAGCTCACTTCCTTCTCCAGGACGACCTTCTGCCGATTCTCCTTCACTTGAATCCACGTCTTTCTCTTGCCCGCATCCCAATCTTCCTCTTTGATGCTCTCGAGCTCCGCAATAGCGCGACTGTTCCCGTCCCTCCTCTTGAGGTTGGCGATGAGTCCCGAGCGGGAGTCCTCCTTGAGTGGGTCGTGCGAGTCCGAGGGGGACCAGTCGGGGAGGGGAGACGAGGCAGAGTGGGGCCGGAGGGAGAGATAAGGAGTTGTGGCGAGGAGAGGGGAGCTGCGCGATCAACAATCAGTCGAAGACGAGTCGAGAGGGAGAGGATAGCGACGCACAGCGCCCATGGCTTGTCGGCGTAGACATCAGAAGTCATGGCTGGGTCGATGTAGTGGATGAACTGGCGCGTACTCTCGTTCAGCTGCGATCCATAGTTCTGCGAGCGTGGCAGCCTACCTTGAGAGCGACCGAGGTTCCCCAGGGGAGACTATCTCGGATCGGTTTCTGGAAGATGTTGCCAAAGACGAGGTCTTCGGCTGTGGGCGGACAAAGAGATGGTGAGCTCGCGCACGTGTCGCATCACTCCCGCCGCCATGCCTATACGTCTTCCCTCTCCAAGGCTTACTTACCATCGACGTTATCCAGGAATCGACCGCGTACCTCGATGGACCAGCTCTTGCCCTTGCGCTCATCCCGGGCAAAGTATTCGCCCTTGTCGTCGGGAAAGCCCTGAGGTCCCGCACTCGTCAATATCGTCGGCCTAGAACTGGTGATTCACAATCTGACCTTGAGTCGAACGAGCACGTCGCCCTCAAAGAGACTGGACGAAACCCGCATTGGCTGGTCCCCGTTGGGGACAATGACGGTCGTCGGGGGGACCTCCGTCGCAGATGTAAGAACGCGAAGTGGGACTTGGGACTGGTGCGAGGTAGTGTAAATATGGGACGCAAGGGGGAATAGGGGGTCTTCTCACCATGATTGTGCTTGGGAGGCGAAGTGGTGGTATTGGGAGGAGGCGAGGGATCGCGCTCCCGGTCCTTTTGCTATCGCTGGATCGATGCGATGACATCATGCACGCACACGTCGCCTATTGAGGCTTGTGATTTCGACCGTGCGATGACCTTCATCAAGTCAAGAATGAACGGAGAAATACTCGTCTGGAGGATTAAGCTGCCACACGAAGTGGGAGACGAAAAAGAGAGAAAGTAGAAGTTGTCGACGACAAGGGTTTCAT
This sequence comes from Tausonia pullulans, assembly GCA_951802195.1. NCBI lineage: Eukaryota > Fungi > Basidiomycota > Tremellomycetes > Cystofilobasidiales > Mrakiaceae > Tausonia > Tausonia pullulans. The sequence continues at coordinate 746,430 of OX637626.1, forward strand.
CCGTCATCTTGCTGAGCGTCTCTTGAGGCGATGTCAGCACCACAGCCAGCCTCAAATCGTTCAAAGCTTCATGACCGGCAAGAATGGCTCTACCACGAAAGTCGAACGTAAAACAGAAAGGAAAGAAAAAGAGAAAAAGGGAAATATATGAGTCTGCTTTGCCCATCTACGCGCTTCTTAGTCAGCAGCCCATGTCATTCTTCTCCTGCTTGGCCACCTTCTCCCCCCGCCGTCTGCCTCTTGACCTTCTTCCTCACTCCTTCCGCGAACAACGTTTCGTGGAAAGCACCGGGGATCGAAGAGCCCAACAATGAGCTCGCCATTGAAGGGCCCTGCTTGGACTGGAAGCCAACCGCCAGCCGCTCCACTCCTGGTCCTCGCTGGGCCTTCAGGGCAAGCACGGCCCTGGCCTTGCCGCATATACACAAGCCTCTCAGTATTCTCAAGATAGGCATGGTAAGACTTCCAACGGTAGGCTTATCATACCTGAACACACTAGATCCAGAGCGAGTAGAGGGCGCAGTAGAGCTATTAAATCGATCGAGAAGCTCACATAAAAGCGAAGTAGAATACACCGACGAGACGCAGCAAAAGTGGTAGTTCAAGCCTAATGAGATCAGCTGGGATCGTACGGACACTCGACGTAAAAGAAAGAGAGGACGGAAGGAGAGAAAATGGAGACAGAGCGTGGGAGTGGATGGTTTATTGAGCCTTGGCCTTTGCAGATCCTGACAGATCGTAAGTCGGGAGCTTGAAGCTGTTCCAGGCGAGAGAGCGGAAAGTCAGTCGGTCGATCTCGATATTGCACGATGTAGAGTCAATATTCACTAAGTAGTGTCGGATGTGTACAATCCCTGAAATGTTGTATTGAACGAGTAAAGAATTGTCAGTCATCTCCAGATAATCGTTAGAGCGTTGTGGCGCATAAATTCTGACCGAAGCACCGGTGTAGAAAGCAATGAAGGCGGCTGTGAGCGCAGGCGGGTCAGCGACTGTCATCGCGATAGTTTTAGGTGAAGCAAAACGACTGACTGATGATGCCGAGAGCTCCTCCAGCCTTGTGGCAGTTGGCTCCGACGTTGCCGCTCTCGAACTCGCTGCAACGGGGAACATGTCAGCGAGGGTCGGTGTTGAAGAGACACCAGTTGAGGCAGATTTGACTCACCCGATAGCGAGCATCAGGAAGGTGAGAGTGAGGAAAAAGAAGACGAGGAAGAGGCCGACGGACGAGCGAAGAGTTGCGAGCATAAGGAGGAACGTGAATATGAACCAGGAGATGAGGTAGATGCCGAGGGCGCTGGCGAGCTCCTGCTTGTTGTTATAGGCGCTAAGAATACCAGATGAGGGCCACTGCAGAGTTTGTAACGATCAGATATTGAGCTACTGCGCCGAGAAACTGAGGGCATATGCGTACGTAAATCGCGGCAAATGACAGCCAAAAGCCACCTGCAAAGGACGAAGTCAGAGACGCGAAACGGTTAAATCTGAGCACTGAGTAGATTAGCCTACCGTATGAAGTGAAAGCAGTGGCGCCGAAAGTGTTTCCAGAAACAAACTCGAAGATTCCCGCAATGAGCTGCAAGTACTCAAGTCAGAAGATGGTCAATAGCTCGACGGGAACTCTGAACGTACCTGGCCGATACCTCCGAAGCCGATGGCCATGCCTACAATGACATTGGGGGTAGCGATGTTACGGATGCCGACGTTGTAGAACGAGAGGACGAAGCTGTGGAAAGAGGTGGGGCGGCCGGTCAGGAAGGAATAGGTACATCGATGGGGGGATGGATCCGGTGAGAGAAACAAAGACTGACGTGGTACTGGCGAAGGAGAGAAGGCCGAGAGGGGCAGGATTGCCGATCCGCCTGTGGAAGACTAAGGGGGTGATGGGGTGGCAGGACACAAGGATCAGTAACAGCGTCTCTATGCCAACGAGCGAGTGGCCCCTGCTAAGTCTTCGCCGGCCCGGGTAAGTTCCCGGACCCCGTAGCCCTTGGACAACACTAGGGAGAATCCGGGGAGACAGTCGCGGATACCCCAGACAAGAGATGAGGCGAACGTACCAGGGAAGGCGGGCTGAGAGGTGTCGACTGCATGAAATGGTAACCATGCGCCCAGGCATCAGCCGAGGCCGAAGTTCCAGCAGGTCAGCTAGCTCGAAAGACCTACGAGGGTGTCCTCCACTAGGAAGGGAGAGGGCGAGGAAGGATGGCAGGGTAAATTTCTATTTCAGTCTCCGGGACTAAGAAAGCCGGGTGCTCCTGTTCACCACCGTCCAAACTCACGGTGTGATAGCCCTGTTAACCGGACCGCTTGAGTAACCATCGTGGTGGTGGAAGCCGTTCCCGTTGTTGACCAGGGTCGACTTCTCGACGTCGACATTCTGGGCGGCGGTGTGGTCGGTAACAGGAGTCGTCATTGTTGCGTTCTTTGGCTCAGGTGGGGTTTGGTTATGGATCGGCTGGCGGTGGGAGGGGAGGCGACGACTGAGAGAGGCTAGGAGCTTGTCTGTTGGACGCGTTGGGGTTGGCTCGAGGAGGATCTGTTGAGCGACGAGAGCAGTGGGGAAGAGGAAGAGGGGGTGGGGGTTGTGGGGGAAGGAGGAACCGGGGAAGCTCTTGAGAATGAAAAGGGCGGCTTAAGGGATGACACCGGAAGGAGGTGGACCCGGGGTGGCCCCCGAGGACCGACCGGCAAGGAGGACCTTTCGCTCGCGCGCTCGGTCTGCCACTTCCTACAACGACCGAAATGAGTCCGTGTCCAGCGAGAAATGAGACCCGACGTCGACATGTGACCTCTCTTTCTGGGTCCCGGAAAATGCCGTTCGTAAGTCGATCTCTGTCACAGAGACCCCGGGTAGCTAGAAGCTGAGCTGATTATTTCTGGCCAAACCTTCCTTCCCTTCATTCGTCTTCTGATTTGGATCTGTTCTTTCTCTCCGTCGATCCATTCCTCTGTTTTGGTTCCAAGTGCATTTCATTCATAGCAATGTCCACCGAGCTCCTCGAGCTGAGAGTAAAAGAGGAGAGCAGGTTGAAGAGAAGGAAAGTGAAATTGAGGCAGACAGTTCATTCTGACGTCAGCCTTCATCTCGTTTGTCGGTCCCGACCACGGGCCTTAAGCCGCGCGCATCGTCGCGCTCGCGCCACCGCCACATCAGCCTCCAGAAGACTCACGAAGCGTGAAAAAATGTGCTGGCCATTGAGCAAGTTGGCCAGGCGAAGACGTTCGTCCTACGGTCGTAATCGGCGGAGCATCAGCCTCGGACAATTGAGAGACAGAATGAAATATAGGGAGCGCAGTCTGACCTGAAGGTGACCTAATCGGTCCGTCCGACCGAAGGGGAAGTCGTCCAAGATACAACACAATAGTCAGCGCCCACCATACAACACACACCTCGGGATGACCCGGAAGTTACCACCCGAGACTAACCGTTGTCGGAACTCTGTCCCATCGGGAGATGAATAGCCTGCACACAGCAAGGGAGGCAAAAGTTAATCTCCCGGTACTCCGGGCGACTACTTCTCGTTGCTCGCTCGCCCTGACCCCTTCAGCCTCCCAACCCCTACGCACCTGGGCTGAAAACTCCTTCTCGAGGAAGGGAATTGATGGAATTGAACCACCCTCGCGAATCCGGAGGACGTCCTGGACCCCCCAGACTTCGGCGATGCACGCCTCCATGAGGAGGGACTCGGGCGACGACAGGTCGCCCAGCCACCAATCTGCCCGGTGTGGGACCGTCATCTAGGCCCAGCGGTGGACCGAGGTGGGTTTGGTGAGCGCGGAAGAGAAAGAAAAAAGAAGCGTGGTTCGGGGAGAAACGGAAGCGGGACCGGGAGAAAAGGGGGGAAGAGTGAAGAACGAGGAAACTTTGTCAGCAGGAGATCTTGACCGGACTTCGGTGTGACGGTCGTCTTCTTTGCACAGAAACAAAAAGAAATTTTCGACGAAGGTGACACATGATGGACTCACGGTCATCACATTCGACGAACCGAGGTCGTTGAACGAGGCTTCGACAAAAGCCTCGATGGACGCCACAATCTTGTCGAGCTCCTGGTCTGGAACAAGGCGGAAAGAGACCGCCGACTGCACACGAGATGGAATGATGGTAGGGTCTTGTTACGACGATAGGAGAGAGGGTCAATCTCTCCCCCTTCCATATCGTGAACACAGCGGGTCAAGAGTCCACTCACTGCCACTTGGCCCGCCCACACTTCCGACCGAAAACGACGGTTCGGCGAACCGCTTGGTGAGATTTTCGGCGGTTCGGCCGGTCAAGGCCGAGAGGGAGGCGTATCGTTCTTGCTCTTCGACGGCCAGCTGGCGGACATCATCATCTGGGGAGTGCGTGGGTCAGTCCAAGGCGCTCCCGCTCCATCCGATTGGGCATGAGCTCACAGAAGTGCGGGACAGCGATGCGGTTTTTGCCATTGGTCAGGGTGCTGAGAAGGCCAATCCTGAGATGGTGTGTACCATTCTGTCAACAAATCGGCATAAAGGACAGGACCCGAACGACTCACATGTCGATCATGGGCTCAGCCGCGCCTCCTCCCTCAACGCCGGAATGCAAGTCGGGCTAAATTACAAGAGCGTCAGTCGTCAAACGAAGAGGAGGCTCCCAGTAGAGACTTACCTTGTCGCTCGAAATCTGTCCAGACGAGAACGAGAAGTCAGGTTATCGATCGGGTGTTGAACGGAAGACTTAACCAGCCTACCTCAATCTGCATGTGCACGACACCTCGAAGACCGTATGTGATACAGGGTGAGTCCTCCCCAATCCACGAAGAGTTAGAAACGAGGATGCAATCAATCTCGCCAATGCTCTCTTTGTGCGTCCGAACGGCGTTGGCGAAGCCGTGACTTCCAGCCTCTTCCTCGCCCTCGATGATCATAACGAGGTCAACGTCGAGAGTCCGGCGTTCGAGAAGAGATGATGCTGCGGTAGCGATGGCGAGGATAGGACCCTGATGAAAGCAAGGACCTCCGGTCAAAGATGCGTTGCGCTACAAACTCTAGAGAGAACTCGCCTTGTTGTCGGCCACGCCTCGCCCGTAGATGTACCTGAGGAAAAAAAAGCGTGAGATGTGTAGATTTTCAAGAATGGGTTGTGCTGAACACTCACCCGTTCCGACCAGTCAGCGTCCACGGGCTTGAGGTCCACTTTTCGGGATCGGCCGATACAACATCGTAATGCCCTGGAGCGAAGCCCTAAAGTTTCAGCGTACGAGCTGCAAAGATGAGTTCGCCGTTGGATAAACGCACCGTAGAAGAGAACTCGCTTTCGCTTGCGCTTGGTCTCCTTGCCTCGAAAAGTTGCAAGCACGAGCGGGTTACGGCCAGGTGCATTCGGGAGAAGGGCTGCCTCCGCTCCAAGCCGCGTGAGGGTCCGCTTTAAGAAGAGGGCTCCTTGGCGGCAGCTGTCGAAGGTGTGAGGGAAGGGTTCAGCAAAAATATACGCCGGTGATTCGAAAGTCGAGGCTGTGACTCACTCCTCGCGATGTTCAGGAGTAGGGATTGTGCGATACGATACGAGGCGGGCGAGTGTGCCGAGCAGGATCTCTGTATATGGGCTATGTCAGTACATGCCTTAAACAGTGTTAGAATACATGACGACCGACCTTCCAGCAACGAGTTCGTCTGGCCGTTTGTCGAACACTCTGCAGCCGATGGACTGAGAGGGTTGGCCCGAGTGGAAGGGATGCTCCAGACCTAAGGGCAAGAGTCAGTCCTCCTACCTCCCAGCTGCAAGCGAAGCAAGAATACGACCGGATGCACTTGCAGGAGACCGTCATTACCCGCCGTGAACAGCTCGCCCTTGCGTGTAGGGGTCCCGAAGACGGTACTGCCGAGAATGGCTCCTTTGTGCGCCTGGAAGGACGCCGTGCAGTCGAAGGAAGAGCCCCACCGCTGCCGAAGTGGCGTCAGTCAAGGAAGCCCGGAATGAAAGTCGAGGATCAGCGTACCAGCAGCCTTCCGTCCGATGACGCGCTGTAGAGGTCAGAGCCAAAACGTGTGAGGGAGAGGACCGAGGCCTGGTGACCGATAAGAGTGCGGATCAAAGACTTTGTCTCAAGGTCGAAGACCTTGATTTCCCCTCTCTGGAACCCGGCATAGAGGGTCGAATCCGAGACGGCAAGTGAAAGTGCGGCTTCGTATTCTCCGCTGGTGGATAGAACGAAGCAGACAAGAGGTTCTCAGTCGTTCATCCTTGCAGCATTTCGGTAGAGAAGGACAGCCGACTTACGGGAAGGAGGCGACGAGTTCGAGTGAGGGTCCAGCACTGTGGTCCCAGATCTGTTGGTCCGGGAAAGAGCGTGAGAATTGCAAGTCCGGCAGAAGAGCTGTTGAGAGCTACCCCCACCTTGACGTCTCCATCTCCACTCGCGCTCGCGATTAGGTCTCGGCCCTTGCCCTTGCGATCTCCGACCTTTGCGAGGGCGAGTGCATACACGTAGCCGCTCGAGCACCGCTTGGAGCACGCAAGGTCGATCCACATCTCGGGCGTCCGGTCACCCTCGTCCTTGAGCGAATTACCGAATGAGCTGCGCGATTGCATGCCACTTGGCGGGCACGAGTCAAAGAACTTGGACTTTGGGATGGACCCGAGCCGGGGAGAGTGCGAGAGCACGGAAGGAGCCACGAGAGAGGATGGGAGGTCGATCCACTGCGAGCCGACAGGTTTGGTTAGACGCAGAGGGAGGGACAACAGGGAAAGCTAAGAGCGTACCTGGATGGTCGTAGACTGGGAGCCACAGTAGAGGGTGGATGTCGTGGGAGACCAGAGGAGGGTGAAGATGGTCCCGGCCGAAAATGGGTGGAGGATGAGCAAGGGCGAGAATGTCTTGAGACACCATATCTAACCAGAGCGACGTGACGCAAGATGGGAAACAGAGAGCAAGTCAGGCCTTCCTCGACTCCAGAAATATTGAAAGCTACGGACCCTGATGATGCCATCGCCTGATGAGGAGCAGAGGGACGAGCAAATTGCGAATGGAGGGATGGACGGACAGATAGACAGGTCAGAGTCGCGTCCCAACTCGACGCGTTGTCCTGTATGATCGTCGACGGACTGCCGTACCTCACCGGACTCACCTCCGCTACTGATGAGCCAGCCTCGCTCCTCAATGACGAGCAAGGCTCCTACAGCACCATCGTGCCCTTTGAGCGGGCTACCGACGGGCTGGAACAGCTCGCGGTCCCAAACATTGATGTCCCCGGACTGCGAGCCGGCGAAGACGTATGTGCGAGAGGCAGCTGCGTGATTCGACCTTTGTCAGCAAACTGTTCTATCCCGTACTGATAAAACAGCCACGTACCAACGGAGAGGATAGGCGAGGGCGTCATCTCCTGGAGAGTGTGTTTTAAACACGGGAACTCGGTTGGCGGCGTGGAGGACCTTCGACGCGAGATTGAGGCTGAGCGCTAAATGTCAAAAAGAGTTGCTGGATCTGTCTTGAAGAAGCGCTCACACTCAGGCAGGTCGATTTGCGGTCTATTCTCCGAGAGAGGGCGGAGGCGGGCCATGAACGAGAGATAGCGCATGAGGAGTCAGCATACAAGCGCGGTATCCCAGCCAGCCGGCCGATGGGTCGTCGTTCGGTCTGGGCACGCACGTCTCGTCGCAGGCCATATTTGTGTTCGATGTGGCTTGTTGGAGAGGGAGAAACGCGAAAGCAAGCTGGGAAGGGTGGTCGTTGGAGAGAGACAAGGGTGAGAGGGAACGGTCGGGGCATTCGAGCGCTCAACCGACTGGCTCCCAGAGTGGCTGGGGGCGCGCAGGCAAGTTGGTCGCGTACGGGATGGTCTCCGAAACCAGGCTTTTACCAGACGACGCCAGAAAGAGGTTGCAAACAACGCTTACATTTGCGTACATGACAGAAGCGGAAAAAAAGAAAAAAACTGGGCGAAATGTGAAGGAATGCCAGCACGGCCGGACTACGACCCCTCTTCCCGCTTCACCACAACCGCCTCACCTCGCAGGCCGAGGACCTGACGCGTGGTAGATGACGAGGGGGCCTTCTTGAAGTTCTCATCCTCTTCACCCTCCCTCTCCTCCTCCTCTTTCTTCACCCACCTCATCGTCCCCACCTCAGACACATCCAGTTCCTCCTCCAACTTGACCTCGACCGTCTTCCTCCTCCTTTCCGCCGGCAACGCCACGCTCGTCTTCTTACCATCATGCACCTTGGCCGACCCGTTGTAGCTTGGGCAGAGGGCGGCGCCGAGCGGGCAGCGGTCGCACAACGGAGCGAGGGCCTTGCATGTCGTCTAGGGTAGATGGGATCTCTCAGGCCTCCGGAGTTAAGGGAGAGAAGAAAGAGAATGGAAGACACACCTGGCCGAAGCCGACAAGTAGGGGGTTCTATAGGTGGAAAATGTCAGGGCGAAATTGACTGCACATGTCTCTCGCTCAAGCACGTACGAGAGGACCCCAAAGCTCCCTCGGCAACCACGACTCGATGTTCTTTCTGCATCGCATAGGCATGTTCAGCACAATAAACTGAGAGAGCGAGAAGAAATAGGACTCCTTTACCTCGCCTGCTCCGGGTTGGGCTTGTTCTTGTTCGTTTTCGGTGAGTGCCACCCGAGTCGATTCGAGATGCGCTCGACGTGAATGTCAACACCGAGCCCGTGAGACTGCTTCCAAGCATGCTCGAGGGCGAGATAGCCCATCTGTTTGTCGGCGTCGACGGATGGCTTCGGTCAGTTGATGAAGCACAAACCGCATGGGCGTCTTTCTTCGAATGCACCTTCGGTCCGACGCCTTTGAGACTCAAGAGGCCTTCGATGGTGTTGGGGATGTCACCGCTGAATTTGTTGATCACATCTGCGGCTGCCTCTTTAATGTATTGGGCCTTGCGGTTCGCAAACCCACTAAAATAGGGGAGGTAGAGGTACGTCGTGGTCGAAGGTGGCGGGAGTCCAAAGCCCTGGTCCCTCAGCGTCCGACTGTGCGGCCTGTCACATCCCTCCCTCCCTGGATCGAACTTACACAGAGGCAATACACGTCTTGACAGTCCCGTCACTAGCAGCGAGCAATGACTCGGGCGTCAGCCCACCAGGCAGCGTCGATCGGAGCATGCCCATCGCCTTGTGCGTCATCTCATCTGGTGTTCTCTCCAAACTCTCCTGTCAGCCATGTCTCATCTTCCTTCGATCTAGAGTAGAGAGCTCACCCTTCGTCTGACTACTAAGCATCAAGCTCACAAGCACCGCAAATCTCGCCTTCCTCGGATCAGGCTCTGCGTCCCCAGCGGCCGCGCAACCCATCGTGTCGACAGGGGCGGGAGTGACACGGCGGAAAGCTTCGAGGACTGCATATTGAGCTTGCCAGTTTGGTGGTGCGGAGGCCGGAACTTTCGATGAGGAGGAGGAGGAAGAAGAAGAGAGGGCGGGTTTGCGGGAGGAGGCGACGCGAGCGGAGGAGGAGGATGTAGAAGTGGTGGGAGGGACGTTGGTTAAAGGGCGAGATGGCATGGTTTTTCTACGAGTGATTCTCATAGGCTTGGGAGGAGAAGGGGAGGAGTTCAATGGCAACGACGACAACGTCGACGCGTCGAGAGTGGAAGAGGTTGAATCGGTTGCAACGAGGTCGCCCTTTGAGTCGAGCGAAAAGAGTGTGACGGCTGGGGCGATGGAGGAGCGGGTACGCTTCATCGCGGCGAAGCAGGGGCCACGAGAAGAGAGGGTGAAGAGGTGCCGGACAATGATGGATGCAAGGAAGTGGTGTTGGTTCGGAGGAAGCCGACTGAAAGGAAGCCAGTCGCAGGAGGCGCGTTTCTTCTCGTTGCCAGCCAACCAATCAGACAGCGATGATGCGATAGCAGTGCAGATATGAGGAGGAGGATGTGATGTGAGAGGAGAAGAAGGAAAGCGAAGCCGAGAGAAAGAAAGGCACAAGAAGAAGGAGAAGAATAAAAAGAGCAAACGAGAAGAGCAAGCAACAGCCAGCCTACAGGCTCCAGACCTTGACGGTCGCGTCTTTGCCGCCAGAAACAAGGTACCTGTCCTGGTATCTAACCCGCTCGGCCGGCGCGGTGTGGCCGTTTGTGAGGAGTGAGGAGTGGGTGCGCGAGGTCCTGTTGTAAATATCGACGGGGTTGCTGCCCGTGCAGGCAACGATCTTACGCGTGTCGAATTGGAGGGCTGTCACTGGGTACTCATACTTGAGGACATCCGAGACGGAACCCGTGCGAAGGTCCCAGATCTGGAAATCAACGCGGTTAGGTCAGTCGGCGTTGCTACAGGAAAGAAACGAGACAAAAAACCTAGTAGGAACTCACTCTAATCGACCGGTCGAGCGAACCAGAGACGACGTGCAGCTCGTCAAACTGAATCGATGTAACGGGTCCCGTGTGGCCAATGAGCGTCCTGTGCGCCTGACCCGTCCGCATGTCCCACATCCTTACGCCACCGTCCCCACTGCCGCTGCACAAAGCGTACCCCCAGAACTGGACGCCACCGACGAAGTCCTGGTACATCTCCCAGCTACCGTCCGCGTAGGGCGGCGTGGGCACCGCAAACGTCCCAGAGGCGGCCGAGAGGAGAGAAGCGGAGGAGAGCCGCGAGCCGCCGAACCCGCCATTTGTCGCAAGGTCGTACCCGCCGCCGTAACCGCCTGCCGATCCTAGGGGCTCGCCTCCACGGAAGGAGGACGACGAAGGAGAGGGCGGGGCCGGAGGCGCATTGGATATCGCCCAAAGGAGGTCCATCGTAAGAACGCACTGGCCAGTGGTAACGTCCCACTGGCGGATCGTCTTGTCTGAGGAGCCTGTGACCTGGTAGGACGGAGACAGACATCAGGGAGGAGTTCTCTGCTAATGAGAGGACAGCGGCAACTCACAAGACAGCCCTCCTCGTAGTACAGACTCGTGACGCTCTTACTGTGACCCTCGAGCACGCGAATGCACGGATTTCCGTCCTTCTCCTCTGCAACGGGCTGCAGCCCCTCCGTCGGCCCCACCTCCGCGCCTTCCTCCCGCATCAACCCATCCAAGACTTCGAGCGGCGCAGCTCCTCCTCCAGTAGCGCCCCCACCGATGTGCTCGCCCTTGACACCCCGCTCGCCGCCCTCATCATTCGCTAGACGTTCCTCGTAGTCCTCAACCTTGCGGAGGTCCCACAGCCTAATCGCACCGTCTGCACCACCCGTAAGACAGAGCTGGTCGTCGACCTGGATGGCCTTGACGGGGCCGACGTGGCCGCGCAGTCGACCGACCTCCTCGCCAGAGCAGAGGTCCCAGACACGGACGGACTCGTCCGACGCGGCCGAGACGAGGGTGCCGTACGGCTCGCTGAAGTCGAGCGCTGTAATAGACCCGGTGTGGTTGTTCAGCGTCATGAACGCCACCCTGGAGGGCAAATCATCATGTTCCGACGGCAAGAAGGCGGGGCCTGCGTTCGTTGAAGCAATGAGTTAGTCGAGAAGGAAGCATACTTGCGCGTGAGTACGCACCCTTGCGTCTTCGTGAGGGAATTGAGGCAGAAGCTTCTCGCGTGATGCCGAGACTGCCGTTCTCAGCCGAGAGCGAGAAAAGCCGATCTCGAATTCCCTCGACTGATGGAGTGGAAGCCAAGTCAGTTCACTGAAGCGAGCGCGAGGGGAATGTAAGGGAAAGGGCACGCACGCTCGTCCTCGAGCTCGAGATCCTGCTCGCGCAGCTTAAGGATCCCGTCCTCGAGGTTAGACCGGATCTCCTCAAGTGTCGCAATCTTGCGGGTAACCTCGTCGATCTCTGACGCGAGGAGGGACTGCAGTTGTGAAGGGGAGGGAACGGTGCGTTAGTCTTGCCCAGCAGCGATCACGCGCGCGGTCGCTCGCTCTCTCACTGCGTATGCACCTTGCGAACGACGAGGTTCTCACGATCCCAAGCAATCTCCCTCTCCATCCTCACGAGCTCCTCTCGCCCCAGAGCGGCGCCTGCGCCTCCCTTCCGCTCCCTCTCCCTCCGTCGTCGCCGACGCTCCTTCCCAGTGAGCGGGACCGCGCCGCCGGCCTCGCCTCCCTCCTCGTTCTCGGCGTCAGCCCCCTCCCCGGCCATGCTGCCGGCCTTGCCGTCCTCGAAGCCCAGCAAGCCCCTTGCCTTCATTCCGAGCTTCTTGACGCCAAGCTTGCCGGGCCCGAGCTCCCCCTCTGCGACGCCTCCTCGGACCTTGCGCCTCCGCTCCTTGCCTTTCTCCGAGCTTGGGACGGTCGCTTGGAAGCCTCGGAGGAATGAGACGGGGCCGCCGTTGTAGGCAGAGGAGGCCGAGCCTGCTGGCGGGGTCGGAGCATCTGGAATGGGTGACTCGAGGAGCATGGGGATGGCCTCAATGATTTGAAGGGAGGAGGAGGTCGTTCGTCGGAGGGAGTAGAAGGTGATCTTCGGATAGGCGGGATAGCCGAGGCCTGTCGGCCGGGAGGAGGATGCCGAGGAGATGGCTTGCGCATTGGAGATGAAGCGAGGGGTCATAATCGTTGGTGCGACTGATGGGAAGCGGCCATATGCAGGAAGGAAGAGCGCGGAGCGAGGGGAAGAAAGAGAGATAGAGAGCGGTGACGGCGCGAGCGAATGATGACGACGACAGCAGGGAGGGGGCAGGAAAGGGCGAGCGAAGAGTCGGGAGAAGGCAAGGTGTAAGACGCAAGCGACGAGGGAGTAGCATCAGGAGCAGCGCCGGACTGACGCTCATTGAGAAGCTTGTCGCCGCCTCCAGAACCCCAGGAGCTGACGGCATGGCCAAAGACGGCGAAGGAGGAGGGGGCGGACGAGTCGGCGATGGGATCGAGGGCGCTCTTGAGGGGCTTCGCTGGCTTGTTCCCTTTGCTCGACGGCCGCCTCGAGGAGGCCGACGAGTGGCCAGCACCGGGCGCGGACATAGGGCGAGGCTCGGAGAGGTGGGATAACTGTGGGGAGAAGCGAGCGGGCGGTGGTGGTGGTCGGTCGTAGGATCGATGAAGGGCCGGCTGAGGGTCTCTGTATGCTCGCCCGCCTCTCCTCTCGCCGTCCCTGAAGGACCCTCTGGCCTTTTTTGACGACCATGCTCCTTTGACCCTCACCATCCTCCGGCCCCTCTCTTATTCGGTACACAACCTCATTACTTTGGAGCCTCCCTCCTCGAGTCTGTTTGAGCGACAACCCTGCCATCCGTCCTCGCGCCGTCGCCGTCGTCTTCCCTCTTCGTTCGCGCCTGTTCGTCCTCGACTCCTTGACGTGTCCAGTTGTCCTACTCGTCCGGCTTTCGTCCCGGTCCTGACCACGACTTCTTACCCAGTTCTTTGACGCACTAAACGATCGCCTAGCCACTCGCTTTCTCGCTTCTCTCGCTCCCATCCTCCGTCTCGTCGCTGTCAGCCCCTGCTTCCCCCCTATTCTTCCTCCACGACATGTCCGCCGCCCAAGCCAAGGCCACCGCCCTCGAGGCCGCGAAGCAGGCCGCCAAGGCCGCAAAGACCGCCGCCTGGGTCGGTCCACCGTCGAAGCAGCCGACGCCTTCGATGAAGCAGGCGCTGGCCTACCTTCAACAGCACGAGGACGCGCCGTTCAAGCTTGACCCAAGCATCACGCGTCTCAAGTTCCTCGTCGGGAGGGTCTTTAATTCTACGTGAGCAAGCCTTCGATTCAAACCTGTCGATTTGCCAGCTAGGTGCTGCTCTGTCGACGACGCTCGCATGCGCGGAAAGAGACAGTCGCGGATGGACGGATGCTTCTCCGTCGCGTTCGATTTCGGCGCGCTCGCTCTCTCTCGCTCGCTGCTACTCCCAGGATTGTCTGCCGTCTCTGTCCCAATGCTCATACCCTTCCCTTTCTCTTTCTCACTCAGACGAGGCCAGCCCACGTTACGCCACCGCTTCCTCCCATCGACGACTCTCCCGCCAACGGACCCACCGACCTTCAACCCGAAGGGCTCCCCTCCCGGCACCCTCGTCCCCTCCACGCTTTCCTACGCCGACTTCACGCTCCGGCATCTCGCGTGGAACCACCCGACCGTGCCGTTCGACTTTGCGATTCGGAACAATATCCTCCCTGCGGACGTGAAGGAGGTAGAGAAGGGGGAGTTTGAGGACGAGAAGGCGAGGGCGGCGTCCGAGTTGAAGCTGAGGGAGGACAAGCTTGACCTGAAGTGGGTCAATCAGTCCGAGTTTGTCGATGTTTACACTGGTGAGCATAAGCCCATGTCTCGTTCATACGTCAAGTTGCTGGGCGACATGACTGACCCCCCGAGCTTCCTCCTCACCTCCAAGACAACGCCTCAACCCCGTCCCGCCGAATCGACATCACCCCAGTCCCGACGCACAAGCTTGCCTCCATCCTCCCCTCGCTCACCTCGCCCTCGGCTAAGCCCACGGGAGACGCGGTCATCCCGCTTGGGGAGGGTCCCGAACTCTGCAAGTGGGTCCTCCAAACCCGCCCGAGGCCGGCGAACTTTGCGGACCGGGTCCAGGCGCTTGAGGAGGCGAAGCGGAGGCTGAAGGAGCGGAAGGAGAAGAAGGCTGCTGAGCAGTAAGATGGGAATGGTGCGCAAAAATATCGCTGGGAGAGGAAGAGCGAGCAGCAATGTGCGGGCCCACTCGCTTCCGAATTCGCTTCGCCTGAGCCTCACGCAGAATGCCACACCGGGACAGACTTCGAGAGACAAAGAGAGAATTCCTGCAAAAGCATCATGATCTTGAGTCGGATGAGCACCCAATCATCGCCTCCGACCTCCCTCATCCTCCTCATCCTCGTCCTCCCCAGCCCGACGGTGGTGGTGGTCCTGAGATGAGGCTAACATCTCCTCGTCCCTGCGACTGCCGCCTGCTGTCGCCTGTTGCAGCTCGGGACCAGGCGAAGCCTTAGCGGACGCCGCGGCCGAGCCGGAGAGAGAGCCCATCGAGGGCGGAGCATTGTACCAGGCGAGCGAGACGGGGAGCGTGAGGTCGGCGATGTTGTGGCCCTTGGCCATGGCCTGGTAGTGTGAGGATTTCCCGGTCAGTTGCTTGAACAAGATGAGTGAGGCAGTGCCAAAGCTTACCTGTTCAGCAGCGGCTCGCGAGGTGAATGTCACGAGTAGCCGGTCCGGGTCAGCCGAGTCAGGACGTGATGACTCTATGGATCCCATCGACTGAAGCGCAGCGGAGGGAGAGCAGTCAGCTTCTGAGCTGATTTTAGCGAGAGGACAATAGACCGACCTCAGACCAGCCTTCGACGGCCCTTTGAGCCTCCTCGTCTTGGCCGAGACCCTCGCCCTTGATGGCGACGACCTTGGTCCTAAAGTCGAGCTTGATGGACTTGCGGCCCGCAAATTCGGCCAACGGCGTTCCTCCACGCCCACCTCCACGCCCACCTCGGCCGCGAGGCGTACCGCGAATAGAGAAGTCGGCCCCGCCACGACCACGACCCCGTCCCCGAGGAGTGTAAGGAGATGACACAGACGAGAGGGCAGGAGAAGACGGCATATTGGAGGGGTCAATGCCGAGGAGGGTGGCCTGAATCGAGATGGTCGGAACAGAGGTTAGACGTTGTAGAAGGCACAGCGAGAAGAATATAAACCCACCTCGGCCTTCATCATCTCAAGCTTGCGCATGAGAAGCTCTGTTGTTGTGCTCGGCTCCTCATTCCCATCGTCAGTCCGCATCTCGTGATCGCCGGCGCGGCCCGCGAGCTCCCTGTCAAGCGCCTCGAGCTCGACCGTCTGACGTGTCTGCTTCGCACCAGGCGTAGAGGGAGCAGGCAATTCACCCGATGCCCAGGTTACACCCGAAGTTGTCGCCTCGGTCGTGGGGGCGGGCGAGGTGGCACGTCCTTCGGCTTCCTCGACGCCCTCCATCTTGTCTGCCGACCCCTCAGCCGCCGAAGCACTCGCCGAGACCGCCTTGATCTTGGCTTCGGCTTCCTCCCTCTCCGCCGCGGCCGTCTTCATCTCCTCCCCAACCTCCCTCAGCTTGCCCATGAGTTCGCCCCTCTCCTGTTTGCTGAGGCCCTCCCCCTCGAGTCGTTTGACGAGCACCTTCTGCCTCGCGATCAACCCCTCGAGCTTGAACGCCCTCTCTTTTCTCGCCTTGGTTTCCTCCCTCCGCTTCAACTCCTCCACCTTGGCCTTGCTCTTCTCCAGGGCCTCTTTCCCTTTCTCGCCCTGGCCCTCGATCGGTCGGTGCCAGAGGATCTTGACAAACCGACTTCCAAGGACGAGATCCTCTGTCCTCCATGCCTTGTATGCCTGCTCGTTCGTCGCAAATGATACGAGTGCCCGCGGTGCGCCCCGAGGGTCGACGGCGATGCTCGTCACGTCGCCGAACTTGTCAAAGAAGGCCTTGATGGCCGGAAGGTTGAGCGACGCCTTGGGGATTTCGGAGACGACGAGCGTCGTCGAGGAACGATCCTTGGGAGGGTGAGACGAAGCGTCATGGGCGTTCTGGGCCCGGAGCTGCTCGCGGGAGGATTGGCCGGAAAAGCCACCTCCGCCTGAAGGACCGTAAGGCTGGAACGGCGCGCCTCCACGTCCTGGTCCTCCACCGCCACGTCCTCCTCCTCGGCCACCTCGCGAAGGTCCAGGAGCCATGCCTCCCATACCATCCATCACCCCGAGAGGCCCAGCTATGAAGGGTGGCCCACCGCCCATGCCCATGGGCCCAGGGAAGCCACCAGCAGCAGCTGCGGGATGATGAGGCTGGTACCCACCCCTTCTCTCATCGAACAAGTCACCGCCACCCTCGTAACCCATCATCCCTGGCGGCCCGGCGTTGAACGGTGGATCATGCTCCCACTGGCACGCGAGCCCACGAGGGCAGAACCCCCGCTGATGATAGTCGAAGCAGAGGGGTCGGCGAGGGACCCGCTGGAACTCCATTTGCTGAGGGGGCAGGCTCCTGTCACCACCGGGGAGGACAGTGACGCCGTCGGCACCCCAGAGGGCTGCACCAGGGTCGTCGGTGAGGGGCTCGTTGCTGTTGAACGCGACGGGCGGTGGGGGAAGTTCGGACGCGCCGCCGGCAGCAGCGTTATT
The DNA here is from genome assembly GCA_951802195.1 of Tausonia pullulans. Lineage (NCBI taxonomy): Eukaryota > Fungi > Basidiomycota > Tremellomycetes > Cystofilobasidiales > Mrakiaceae > Tausonia > Tausonia pullulans. The sequence continues at coordinate 763,392 of OX637626.1, forward strand.
AGAAGAAGAAGGGCCAGACAGATGCGACTGGCTTGTTCCAGATGATACGACCTTGGCGACCTTGTTGCTGCTCGTGTCGTCCAACCTGCTGTTGCTGGGGGAGGTTGACCGGGAGCGCTTGGAGGGACGCGACGAGACTGCCGACGCGGCGGCAGCAGCGGCCTTGGGAGCGAGCCCCGGGTTCCGTGGGCCTGTTGGGATGGGCTTTGCAGCGCGGACAACCGATGCAGCAATGGCTGGAGGTGGTATGTAGGACTTGGACTTGAGGGTCGCGAAGAAGGACGACACGAACGGGTCGGTCTCTGAGATACCGAGGCAAATGTCAGGAGCAAGACTTCGCGGGATTTGGCGAGAGCACGGCTGACCGTTGTCGAGGAAGTCACGGAGTTGCTCGCGAAGATCCTATATGACAAAACAGGAGATAAAATGGGAGGAGCGCAAGGACAGTTGTCCGTGAGCAATGAACGAGTGGAGGAAGGCAAGCTGGAACGTCACCGGACGCACCTTTTCAAGTTGTTCTTCAAGCGAGTCGGCCTTGAGGAGGGCAATCACATATTCTGCGAGGATCTCGGTGTCCGCGTCTGAGCTACAGAGAGAGAGGGGGGAGGGGGGAAGACGAATGCAGGATGGAACGGGGGTGGCCTTGCATCAGTTCTGCAAACTAGCTTTGAGATTCTCGCCAGCACGTCTCAGGGAAAGAAGGCGGATCGCAGAAGAAGCGAGACCTACATGGGCTCGAGGGCCCTTGTGAGCCAGGCCTTGAGGTGGATGAGGTTGTCTCCGGTAACCATGGACGACATGACGGAATCCAGGGAGGGGTGGTGGTTAAGAAGGATCAAGTCGGTAGACAGCCGTCCGCGTGTCTGCCCTGACCACCCTGGCTCAACCGGCCCCGGCGCTCTTTTCCGCTCGACGACCATCATCCTTTGACGACCTTGGCTCGACGCGGCTTTCTACAGCACCAGGCTCACTGGCGGAACAGGCGAGTCTGCGCTGCCGACACAGTAAACCTATCGTTCGCCTCGCGCTGACTTCGTCTTTGTGCTTGCTCGCTCGTTCCTCCACTTCACTCTTTCGTCTCGATCGGCCTCCAGCTTCTACCCTTCACCTCGTCTCTCTCCCACTTCCGAGTCTCAAGCTCTTATCCGTCGGTCTCTTTTCTCTTTTACGCTTCTGTTCCTCCAGGTTCGTCCGTGCCATTTGCGCCAGTCTCGCCTTGCGCGATGAGTTCGACGCGTGCCTCTGCAACCTTCGCCTACTCGATGCTCACCACCGCCCTCTCGTTACTTGGCTGCTTCTCCCTCCCCTAGTCATCATGCCCATCTACGGAAAGCTCGCCCGAAAGTCGAACCCCATCGCCTTCCCGCTTTACCCGCGGCCCTCAACGGCGGTCCGGATCCCTCTCGTCCCGCGATCCCAGGTCCCGCCCTCCCTCGTCGTCAACCAGCGGCTCGCCGGCGACTTCCAGCGTGAGGCTCGCGCTGTCAACCCGGTCGTGCTTCTCGGCGAGTATCGACGGGAGATGCCTAAGACGGGTCCCGACGCCTGGCCAAGCAACCTCCGGCTCAGCTCGGGAGCTGAGGTCGTCCGGGACGAGGTAGAGCGGCAGCACCTCGCTGTCCAGCGACACGAAGAGACGCTCGACAAGCGGAGGTTCGAGTCGCTCTGGGCAAGGTCGAGGCGAGAGGCCAACGAGCGTCGGCGCAAGGAGAAGAAGGAGGTCGAGCGCGAGTGGAGGGAGAATCGGGCCAAGGTCAAGGTGGAACAGCGCAACGAGGTCATTGTCGAGCCGAGATAACCGGCAATGTATATGCTAGTGAATTAAGAGAAGAGCTCTGCAGCTGTTATGAGACTGAGGCTAAGGCGGGTGTTGTCTTGGAAGACGTGACGCGCCTAAGGATGAAGGTAGGCAGGGGCGCTTGGTCCAGTGCCGCCAGAACTTAGACAGAAGATGGGCGAGCCCACTGAAAGATCCATTTCTCTCGTCGACATCGGACGACAGCATAGGCGTCTGTGCGGCTGCTCCTTGACGCGTCGTTGCTGAGTCCCAAATTTCGGGCGGCGCGCAAGCGACGAGAGGCGAGAGGCAAGGGAGCGCGTTCCCCCTCAACCGCCACGACCTGTCCCTGCCTCGCATCCGTCCTATCTCTCCTTCGACGGGCCTCTCCGTCCATCTCCTCAACCTGCTCCACCCCCGATCCCTGCTTTCTCCCCGTCTCAAAGACCAACCATGTCGTTCCGAGGTGGCCGCGGTGGCGGACGAGGCGGGCGAGCTGGACCGGGCGACGGCCTCAACCTCGTGCGTTCCTCTCATTTCGTCAAGCGAGACCGACACATCCTGACACATCCGACATGGTTATAGGCCGGTATGACGTACGCTGAGATCTCCGGATCAGGGGGCAAGGAGTCTGAAGAGCTCTTCCAGGTCCGTCATCCCTCCTTCTTGCCTGAGCTCTCGCACCGCTGACCCTCGTTTGAATGACCCACAGGAGTATCCGCAACCGTTTCCCGTCCTGCCTCAGCCAACATCGGCAGAGCGAGCGGTCGTCCGCAGGCAGCTGCACTTTGCCAGGGACGGCGCGCTCTCCGTCGAGTGGCTTAGGGTCGGCGACAAGGGGGATGGTGCGTTTCTGGTCTACTCGTCGCGCGTCTACCTCTTCGACGCGATGTGATTCAGCCGTGGTCTGGAGGTTCTGGTCTATATGGCTGTCTTTGGGTCTGGGGCAGGCGAAGGAAGCTCGAGACAAGGCTCGACGCTTCCCTTCGAACCGACCCGTAAGACGCGCCGCCTGTCTCCGGTCCGCCATGTATGCGAGGCCCTCTCGTTCCGCGAGCAATTAAGGCTGTCCAACAGATGGACATCGATGCTGCTCCTTGTTCTTAAGCGTCGGCATACTCGCCTTTCTTCTCGATGGCCAAGATACCCCTGCTGCTGCTGGTCTCCCACCCCCCACCCGTCCTATTGTCCTTCCATCCTCTCACTGATAACTCTCCTCCCTACCCTCCTGTTCCCTGCTTCACGAACCAGCCATCAAGCGCTACAGCGACCGCTTCAAGCCCGCAGCAAGCTCGGGCACGGCTTCGCTCAAGCGGGAGGACTATCCGGATCGGGACGACACCGCCCACGAGCTCTGGGAGGGCTACTTCGAGCCCAAGAACAAGCGGACGAAAAGTGAGTTTGTATGTTCTTTGAGTGCTTCTTGAAGGAAGAGAGGGAGAAAACAAAGGGGGGGGATCGGTGTAGGAGGGGGGGGACGAGCGGTGGCTCACTCAAGAGAAGATCTCGGCACTCAGGGCCGCGGACGCTCGCTGACATCCTTCTGTCCTGCCCTGCTACTTACAGTCGCCAAAAAGCCTAAAAAGAAAAAGAAGACGCTCGACGATCTCGAGAACGCTGAGGGAGCCGGCTTGGGCGACGATAACGACGACGATGAGGAAGAAGCTGGAGCAGGGAGCGACGAGCCGGCCGATGACTACGAGGAGGACGACGAGGACGATGATTGTGCGCTGAGTCTCGCGACGAACCTGAGGACAGAACTGATACCGCCTGTTGGGTCGAATGAACAGACGGAGATCAGTACTTTGACAATGGAGAGGACGATGAAGGCGGGGATGACGGCGGCGACGGAGGAGAGGGTGCGCCGTTTTGCTCTCTCTCTCTCGTTACAACATGAGCTGACACACCCTTTCTCACAGACGGAGGAACCTTTGATTGATGCGATTGTGACTCTCACGGTGGTAGCGTCTTCATGAGAAGCTTAAGGAATATGTGGAAAGGCTACATGCAATCACTCAAACACTCTTGCTCGATCCGTCCGCCTCAATCTGCTGCTGGACGACCTCCTGCTCGACCCCCTCGACGGCCGCCTTCTTCGCCTCCTTAACCCTCCGGAGTGCCTCGAGCTCCTCGATGTTCATCTCACGGCTGTGGATCCTCAGCTTGACTTTGTCCTCTCGGTCAACCCACGTAAGCGTGCCCATTTTGCCCGGCTTGCACTTGCGGGCGAGGATCTCTCGAATCCGGTCCTCCACCCGCGGTCGACGAAGGTCGTATCGCGCGAGGACGTCTCCAAGCGTGACGGCGAGATCACCAGATCCGACGGCCGCTCCGGTGATAATGGCCTTAAGCTCGGCTTCCGTAGGGAGACCGAAGAGCCGGAAAGGGTACTTGTCAAAGCCGTGCGTCGGGTCCTCGAGCTCAAGCGCGGGCGTCGACGCCTTGAGAGGTGTCGTCGCCGGGTCCGGGTAGAAGGCCTTGGCGCGGGCAGTCGGGTCGACGGTCGTGTCCCACTGGGGACCGAGCTTGTGTACAAGTTTGCGGATGACACCGGAGGGAAAGTCGGGGGAGACGTTGTGCTAGGGGCAGATCAAAGACGTCAGCTTCCTGGTTCTTAGACGACAGAGTAAAAGGGTCACAAACTCACGACAAACTGCTCGACGGCGCGGTACTCGGTCATGAAGGTCCGCCTGAGGGCCTCATTCGGCCGGACCTTCTGATACCGCTTGCCATGTCCGGCACTCTCGCGGATGAGGAGCCTCCTCTCCTCCTGGATGTCGAGCTCAGCCCGCTTCATGCCCTCGAGCGTGACAGCGACCGAGACGGGCGACCGGCTCTTGAGGATGTCAAACGTCTCCTTGGCCCACCGAGCGACGTCGCGTGATTCGTCCGTGAGGACCGACTCGTCCGAGACGATAAGCCTCTCGAGTTCACGAAGAATCTCCGGGAGAGTGTCCTTGGAGAAGCATTGGTCGAGGAACGACCGGATCTCACCCTGAAGTCGCGTCGGCGAGTCGGGCTCGTCCGCAGACCACTTGTCCAGCCCGGCGCGGGCCCGCTCCGTTGGCGGGTCATATCGAACCTCGTAGTCAGCGATAATGGAGAGGAGACCGTCCATGCCACCCTGGGAATCGATATCCTCGATCCGCTCGAGTCGCTCGACAAGCGTATCAATATTGTGCGAGGGGACGTAGTGCGTCGCGAGGCCGAGGTCGAGGACCTCGCGGCCCTTAACAGTGATACCCGTGAGGGCGAGGTAGCGGCCGACGTAGCCATCGAGCTGGGAGAGGTAGTGCGTCGAGCCGACGTCCGGAGTGTAACCGATAACGGTCTCGGGCATGGCTGTGTGGGAAGGAAAGGAAGGGGCAAGGGTCAGGACGTGCCTATCTTACAAAGATTACGACATGAGGAAACTGACCGAACTGCGTCTTCTCTGTCGCAACCCTCACGGCAGCACCAAAGGCGAGACCGGCGCCTCCGCCCATGGTAAGGCCGTCCATGACGGCGATGTATGTTTTGGACCCGTCAAAGGTGTGGGCGCCGACCGAGTAGCAAGCAAGCTTCCAGTCCAGCTCGAACTCCTTCTTGAAGAACTGCATGGCCTCTCCGCGGGTGGATTCGCTCGAAGAGAGCTCGGCAATGTCTGAAGGAGCAGAGAGGACCGGGACATAGTCAATTCCGAGGTCCTCGTCGAGGTGAAGCGCGCGCGCACTGAGCAGGAGCAAAGGCAAGAGCTGGTCGTAGACTTGTTGCACAACCCGCCGCTATAGCATGTCATTCGTCGCATCTCTGTAAGCCCTAGCGTGCCATCCCAGCGAGAGTCGACGAGAGTCGCGGGTTCGACCTTCTGAGAGCGAGCGAAGGGTTCGACGCGCGTCTGCCTCTGCCTCGTCCAGGAAGGTCGTATCCTCCTTTCCCTGTCCCCCGACAGAGCACGGGGATCAAACGGACCTCAGGCGAGAATGAAGGCCCCAGGCGGGTAGCCTGAGGGTTTCGGCGAGGTGCACAACTCTCCCCTCTCCTTGGCCAGGGCGGTGGCCAAGACCCCTCCCCTCCTCGACAAGAGGGTCTGGTCAAAAAGCGGGGGAGTCGCGACGAAAGTCGAGGCAACGTTCGTCCGTCCGTTCTGACAGTAAGGGCGAGCGGGTCCCAGCCCAAAAAAGGCCCAAGGATAGCGAAGACCACCCTCTGCTATGGTTTCTAAGCGGGACGAGAACCTCCGTCGAAAGACTCACGCTTGATGTCGCCTCCGGCGCAAAACGCCTTGCCGCCCCGACCGCGACCGATGACGATCTTAGCCAGCTTAGAGCCAGACCAGTTGTTGACGCTGTCCGTGAGGAGATCAATCATCTCTGGGTTGAGAGCGTTGAGCTTCTGGGGCCGGTTGAGGTAGTAGACCCGTGCCGAGTTGTGGCCGACGGTTTGGACGGGCAGCAGCTGGTCGCGCGTCGTCTCGTCCCAATCCTAGAAGAGAAGAACGACAGACATTGGCAGCAGGAAGAAAGGGGTAGATCAGGGGAGCGGGTCACAGTTCAGCTCAAGTCTCAAGTCTCCTTCTCAGGAGCAAGCCAACGGCGCGTGAGACGACGACTAACGGCGATGCCGGCCTGAGCCTCGCGCTCGCCCTGAGGGTGGATCTTGGTCCAAGAACCCTCGACCTGGAACCTGTCCTTGGTGTTGACGGCGTGCATCGCTTTGCGGGCGTCGCCGTTCTTGGTGTGGCCGTTGGCCGGGGTCGAGGAGAAATGGCGGGCGAGGAGAGAGAGACGGGCGTTGGCCGTCGTCGAGGCAGAGGACGACGACGAGGCGGCAGCAGCGCCAACGAAGGCGGCGGGGGAGGGGGAAGAGGCGGACGACAGAGCTGCTGAGGAAGGGAGATAGAGCCGGCGAGGGAGATGGGGGGCGGGCATGTGGATAGAGGGGAGATCGAGGCGGCCTGGCAAGGGCGGCGTCGACTGAGGCTTGCGGGTCGGGCGGGTCGGGTAAGGGGTGGTCGTTGGCTGCAGCGAGGAGCCGGTGTCTGTCTTCCGAGCGCGCTGCCTCGGCAGGGTCACGCGGGAGGGGGTCCGGGTCGGCATTTGTTTCGAGAGATAGACAGATTCGTTCTCATAGAAGGCAGGCGAGTCTCGAGAACGAGGTAGATGTCGATAGGAGTCAATGACATGCAGCAAGCCCTGAACGGAGGGAGTGACGACAGCAGCAGCGCGCTACAGGTTGCGGCGTACTCTCTTGTCATCTTTCTTGTTGCACCCCAAGCCCTTCGTCGTAGCATGAAAGGTGGGTACATTTGGGTGAAAATGCTAATGCGGTAAGGAAGTGGTACAAGCTTCGTCTGTCTCTCTCTCGCCCTACTCTTCCTACGCCCTAACGCTTGCGTCTCTACTCTCTAAACGACGCCCGCATACGCGGACCGGCCAAGTTCCGTCCAAGGGACATCTAGGGAGCGCGAACCTGAAAAGACAAGGAATCAGGCGGGACAGCTTGTCAATGTGCTGTTATCTGCGGTTCATTGGAAACGCGTGGGGAGGACAAGCAAGCCACTCACGACTCCGACTTGGGCAGCGCGCAGGGTCCGGTCCTTGAGCATGTAACCAGTCTGCTGGACGTCGCAGACGGTGCCAACCTCCTTGTTCTCGGCGGGCATCTGGTAAAGCGCCTCGTGGAGGTTCGGATCGAACTTCTCGCCCATGGGCTCCATCACAGTGACGCCGTGCCGGGCGAGCGCCTTGAGGAGCTCCGTCTTGGTCATGTCGACACCGTCACTGAGCGCCTTGAGCGCCGCGTTGTCCTCTGGGATCGGCTGGGGGACGTGCTTGAGAGCGAGAGTGAGGATGTCGACCGTGCTAAGGAGGTCGCCAGCGAACTTCTGGATAGCAAAGACCTGGGCCTTCTTGACCTCCTCGGCCGACCGGCGCTGGAGGTTCTGGAAATCGGCCTGGGAGTATGTGAGGGAGGACTGTAGGTGGAGAGCAAGTGAGAGCGGGCGAGCAAGCGAGCGGTTGAACAAGAGTCAAGCGAGAAGAGCAGGAAAGCAAACAGCTCTGTCATCAGCACATACAAACGTTGCAACTCTGAAGTAGCATCCCACGCACCTTGAGCTCAGCAGCGAGCTTGCTAGCCTCCTCGAGCTTCTTCTCAAGCTCCTTTATCCGGACATCCTCCTTGATCTCAACTTTGGGCTCAGCGGCCGCATCGGACGCGCCCTCGACGGTCGTCTCGCCAGCCTTGGCAGCTCCCTCCTGCGCGGTACCAGCAGCGCCCGAAGCGGGCGAAGAGAACGGCCGCCAGAGCGAGGCGACGGACGACGACTGGAACGACCGGGCGGCCGGAGGGGTGAGGAACGTCCGGGCGAGCGGCCTGGCGGCGGAGCGAGAGACCGAGGCGGCACGGAGGGCGGGGAGGGCGGATCGAGAGATCATGTTGACGGTGGGAGAGACGAGGAGTTGAGGAGGAGACAGGGAGGAAGGAGGAAGAGATAGGCAATGAGACCGGGCAAGAGGTTGTGTGTGTAGTTCTGTTGCAAGGCAGGTGGAGGTTGAGGACAGGAAGGAGCAGGCTCGCTCGACTTTTCGAGAGTCGCGGCAAATCGCGGGCGGGAGGCCGAAGGAGGCCATTCGTCTCCGCGCCGAAATGTCGAAACGAGGTGGAGAAGAATTCAGATTGAGCCAGCGGCGGCAGCGTGCCGTCGTCGTCTTGGCTCTGCAGCCCCGTCTACATGGACCCAGGCCAGAGGAAGGCCGTAGAGAATGGCAGTCGCCCAGAGGGCAGATCTGGATCCATAGTTCGCCTATCCATCACCCGTGCGCCACATCGCAACCAACTGTCCCGGAGCGATCTTCGGGCGCAAGCTAATAATCGGGGTGCTAATCCTCCGAGATTTAATAGCAACTCCCTGAATATTATTCATCATACTCTTCAGAGTGAGCGAGAACAAAGTCGCATGATGCGCCCGGGCGCGAGGTGAGGAGACAGCGCGAGGCGAACGCGTCGCTGCATCTCACCCTCAACCATCATCCTGGACCAACACGACTCGTCATCCAGACCCTTCGCTCGTATCAGACGATAGAAGACGACCCTTAATTACAGAAACCCTCGTCCACCAACTGCTCGACCCCCCATCACTCCCTCTCCAGCTTGCATGTCCGCGCGCCAGCCTGAAGCCTCGACGTCAATGTCGACATCCGCATCCGCCACGGTCGACCTCCCTCGGGATGCCCGCATCATTGCTCTGATACTGGCATCCAAGGGTATCGAAGACGCGACGCCCCAGGTTATCCATCAACTGCTCGAGTTCGCGCACCGTCAGTTTCCTGTCTTGGTTGTTCGCGCGCGCTCTCTTTCGGACAACCTGTTCTGATGCCTTTCTTCGATTCACTAGGCTACGCAACGGACATTCTGATGGGCGCAATGAGCTACTCAGAGCATGCGGGCAAGGCCGGCAAGCTGGACCTGGAGGATGTCGAGTTGGCTGTCCAGGAGACGGTCAACTGGGGTTTCAAGCAGGCCGGCGAGCGAGAGGTGAGCATCCACGGCTGCATGGAACTTTCTCCACAGAGAGGGAAAGCTTCTTGGCTTCAAAGTTGTCTGGTTCCCGTGAATGAAGAAGAGGCTGACCGACGACGACAACCACAACGCGTCCCTTCTCGCTCCGCACGCGCGCCTCAGTATCTCATGCCACTCGCCCAAGAGATCAACTCCCACCCTCTGCCCATCGTGCCAGAATCCTCCTTCATCCGGCTACCGCATCCTAGGCACCTTCTCACCGCTCCTAATTTCAATCTTGTCCCGAACAAGGTCCGTCGTTGGTCGGCACTTCAGATGTCGCCCTCGGGTGCTTATCCTTCCGTCCTTCATTGCGTCTTCTCAGCCCCCAGCAGGCTACGGGTCCCCCTCCTCTCCAACCTCCTCGCACTCGGGCTTCTCTGACGACGAGTCGGATCACCTGCCGTCGCCGGAGCCAGACGAGCTGCCCAAGGACATCGACAGCGCCGGCGGTGGCGATGACGACGACGATATGAACGAGGACGAGATGATGATGGAGCCGGTAACGCTGGCGCCGGTTGCGCCGAACGGGAGTGGGATCGGCGAGAAGCGGAGGCTGGAGGACGACGACGAGGAGGACTATGATGTATGATCTGTCTCACTTGTAACATAACACGCAACGCGCGCGACTTTGACCCCTCGGCTGCCTGCGTGCGGCCATGTGAAGTTACAAGAGGGCGACGCACATTGGCCTCGTCGGCCTGTTGCGCTTCTCAAAGTAGTAAATCGGGCAGTCCGCCTGGTTATCGTCGACCCCTGAGTCCACTTGGTTGCCGGCCGAGTCGCTCGCTTCACGACACCGCCTTGCTGGGCATCGCCCTCCATTATTGGACCCTCAATCATTTCCGTCTCTATTCGCCCTCCAACCACTACATGGCCAGCTCAGACACTGCCTACCGACTCCTCCCAGGCGATAGCAACCAGCTCTCCTCAAACCCTTCCGACGGAGGTCCCCCCTCCTCTTCTCCAAACTCAACTCACGAGCCGCACTCGCCCTCTGATCCACCTCGCACACGCTACACCGGCTTATTCGTCCTCGTCGCCCTCCTCTTCACTGCCTTCGCTGTTCTCAAGAGCTACTCAATTGCACCATTCGGACTGACGCCTGGAACCAAGCCGCCTTTCGACATCAAGCCTCCTTCCAACGACAACGACATGAGCAACAAGCGTAGCGTTGGCTACTATGTCAATTGAGCGTTATTATCATGCTTATAAGAGCTTAAGTGGTAGTACTAATGAGGTATCACTTACTGCAGGGGGCATCTACGACCGGAAGTGTGAGGACGCAGAACGCGTTCGATCCTCCTTTGACCCTCCTCCTTCCTCTGACACGTTCTCCCTCCAGATCTCCCTCAGCAACTGCCGGTGGCAAACCTCACCCACATTCTCTATGCGTTTGCCAACGTTAATCCTGAGACTGGTGATGTATTCCTCACCGACGCCTGGGCAGACGAGCAGATTCATTGGGAAGGTGATAGCTGGAACGAAGACCAGTCGAAGAACCTGTACGGCTGTTTCAAGCAGATCTATCTGCTCAAGAAGCAGAACAGGTGAGCATGCACTCCGTTTTCTGTGGTAGCCTCAGCTGCTGATGTCTTTCATCTTTGGCCTTCATCACAGGTACCTAAGGCTCCTGCTCTCCATCGGAGGGTGGTCCTTCAGCAAGAACTTCTCGAACCTCGTCGACCCTGCGCACCGAACCAATTTCGCTCGTTCGGCTGTCAGGATTCTCGAGGATTATGGCCTCGACGGACTGGATGTGAGTAATTCTTCTGATCTGTGTGGAGAGATGTCCGCTTTCTGATGCGCAGCCTTCTTCCAGATCGACTGTAAGGCCCTAGAAATAGAATTCCTTAACCAGGCTGTATCCGACCGACCGTCATTATTCTCCCTTAATTGCAGGGGAGTACCCGAACAACGCTGCTGAAGCGCACGCATATGTTGAGCTCCTCCGTGTCATCCGGGAGGAACTCGACGCCCATGCCGCTCGCAAGGGCAACGGCGCGCATTTTGAGCTAACCGTGAGTGACCGAGCCCTACCCTTCTCCTGAGAGTGGAGTTAAAGCTTATACTATTGTTCTCCCCATCCACCTCTCTCCGTCTAAGGTCGCTGCTCCCTGCGGCGCCGACAAACTCGATATTCTCGATATCGCCGGCATGGACCGATACCTGAGCTTCTGGAACCTAATGGAGAGTCCCTTTCTTTTTATGCCTGGACGGGGAGGCTAACGAGATCCGTTCTCACTCCTGCAGGCTTACGACTTTGCAGGCAGCTGGTCGAGCGTCGTTGGACACCAGGCTCAGCTGTCAGTCTAAACGTTTCTTGCTCCGCTTCCACAGTGTCTGAAACCTTTTTTTCCTTCGCAGGTATGGCCCGTCCTCCGAGGCATCCGTAGACTCGGCCGTCCAGATCTACCGCTCACGGGGCGTCCGTCCCGATAAGCTCGTCATTGGTGGGTTGACTCTTCATTCCACCTCAACCTCCGTTCGGTTGTGCTGACTGACACATCGGCCTCAATCCAGGTCTGCCTTTGTATGGGCGGTCGTTCGCCAATACCGACGGCATCGGCAAGCCCTTCTCCGGCGTTGGCGAGGGAACCTGGGAAGCTGGAATGTACGCTCTGAGCTTTCGACTGCTGGCTGTGCTAATCCTTGAAGCTGACGTCGCTCTGGATTCAGGTACGATTACCGCGCTATGCCTCGACCGGGCGCCCAGATCGGCGAGGACATCGGTCGCGGCGTCGGCTGGACGTACGATCCGACCAAACGCGAGTACGTTTCGTTCGACACTCCGAACTCGGCAGCTGCCAAGGCGCGATACATCCGGGACCAGGGGCTCGGCGGGTGCATGTGGTGGGAGATGGATGCCGTGAGTCCGCCACCCTTACCCTTGGCTGAATGAATACTCACGCTGACCACCGTCGCTACAGGACCTTCGCCCGGAGGACGCCCTCGCTGCCCATGCGCTTGTGCCTATCGTGACAAACGAGATGGGAGGAATTGACCGTAGGCCGTCAAACTGCCTCAGCTACCAGGGGAGCAAGTGGGAGAACCTCCGGAACGGCATGCACTGAACAGTAATTCGATGGATACTTTTTGATCAAATGCATTCCCTCCATACAATGTAAAGTTGCAGTAACAATAGGCGAGGCTTGCTTTCTTGCCTTGACAACGCACGCCAAGATTGTCGCCGCGCGTCCGACCCAGCCGCGTCGTTAGTTTGGCAAGCTGGCCTTGCTTGCTCACAACGCCCGACGACTCTCATCTCTCGAGACCTCTCCTCCCCTTCTCTTTCCCTTCCTTCCTCTGCCTCGCCTCTCGCTTGCAGCGATGCTCTCGCGACTGCCTTTCCCCGCGCCGCTCCGTTGTCTTTGCCTCATCGTCCTCTCCGTTCTCCTCGCGTCGCCGGTCGTCGCGATCAAGTTCAACCTCGAGGCTGAGAAGCACCCGACGCAGAGTAAGTTGCTTGGGTGAAATATTCGTCGTCTTCCGCTCAGGAGTAGGCAAACTGACGACCTGCCATTAGGATGCATCTGGAACTACGCGAATGACCGTGCGTCGTGTGCCAGCTCATTGCTTGCGCGTTGAGCTCGCCAGCAACCGCTCTGACCCCTCTTGACCCTGCGCGCTCCTTCCTTCCAATCCTATTCCTCTGCCTCTCGTCACATCGATGTAGACTCTCTTATAATTGTCACGGCAAATATCGGCTCGGGGTGAGGCTTTGCTCCTTCGCTGGTGGGACGATCCACTTGGCTTCTAGTGCGCCGGCGCGGCCGCCCTCGCAGTAGGAGTGTCGCTGTCAAGGCTGGTTGACTGACTTCGAAGTCCCTTTCTATCCTGCAACCCGCAACAACCCAGATCCCATCAGCGGGTCGATATCGACATTGTCGACGGCAGCGAGCGGGGCAACGTCTACCTCGCCAAGCGTAACGTCAAGGGCGAGACGCGCCTGGCAATTACGACGCATGAGAACGCCGACGTCGGTGTCTGCTTCAAAAACTACCTTGATCCAAGTGAGCCTTCGTATCTCGTATTTGTCACGCAGATGCTGGATATGGAGGGGAAGAGGGGGAAAAGGGGGGGGGGGGGAGTAAGACTGTTCCTAAGAGTCTGGGCAACGCAAGAGGTCCTTGACGCGTCGAACTTCAGGGGTGACACCCCCGGCTCTTGGCTCTCTCGTTGGCTGTTCTTCTTTTGGCCGTCATCTGCTACTCGCTCGTCCATTACTGCTTGGCTATGATGCTACTAGCTCGCTGGGCCGGTCCCTTGACATGTCGCAGATAATTCTGATCCAATACTTCCCCCGCAGACGCGCCGAGCCACGTCGTCCACTTCCGGACCATCGAGCTCGACGTCGACATTGGAGCCGACGCCGTCGATTACAAGTGTGTTATTCTTGCCCATCACCTGCGGACGCACCTGTTTAACTCATCTCGCGTTTTCGTCCTCAGCGCTATTGCCAATCAAGAGTCACTCTCGACGCTCGAGGTCGAGATGCGTAAGCTCGAGGGCATCGTCAAGGAAGTCGTCGACGAGTTGGGCTACCTCACCCGCCGGGAGGCCCGAATGAGAGACACCAATGGTGCGTCCGGCTCGTCGTCGCCAGTAGCACGACGCCCAGCACTGACTTGACGTGTGTTGTGTGCTGTGTGCTGTTCTCATCTCCAGAAAGCACCAACTCGCGGGTTCAGAACTTTGCCCTCATCACGCTCGTCGTTCTCTTTTCGCTCGGGGCGTGGCAGATCCTACACCTTCGGTGAGGCCAAGAGAGAGTCGAAGGGCGGAGGGCGTTCGTGTGGATCGCCGTTTGCTGACCGCGAACACTTTCTGTCCTCCCTCCCAGCTCGTTCTTCAAGAAGAAGTATCTCATCGACTAGCCGAAAAAGAGAAGAAGGGAAAGCGGAAACGGAATAATGCCACGCATGAGCTTGCTTGCCACGTCATGAAATCGCCGATCTAAGCCCCAAGCGCCATGGCGTCCTCCATGCCGTACGAAGCCTGCTGCTGCTCCTCCTCGTCGTCCCTATCGGCACCGCTGGAGCCGTTGGTCTCGTTGGCGGCTTGCTGGTGGATGATGTAGGAGAGGCTGAACGAGTTCTCGTCGCACCTGGACAGGGAAGTCACCGCGAGAGTCAATCATCAAGCGCGTCACGCACAACCAGTGGCAGTACTCACAGTCGAGCAATGGTCTGAGAGAAATCCGCGACACCCTTCTGGATGGCCCGGAAGTCGCTCGCAAACGCGCCGCTCTGCTCCCTCAGCCACCGACCGTGGCTCGTGAGGATCGCGCCGACCCAGATGAGGTCGAATTCGACATGCGGGCTCGACTCCACATGGGTCGCGATAAATCTCAGGAGCGCCGGGACGTAGACCTTGGGCAGCTGGGAGGCGATGAGCCGGACGTCAGTCGGCGGGACGGCCTCGTACGCCCGTCGGATGAGGGGCTTCTCGTTGAGTCGGAACGCGACGATGAGCGCGAGGAGGTACTCGTGGTCCGCAAGCGTGTCGAGCACCGACTGAGGCGTGATATCGATCGAGAGGTCGAACGGGTCGAACGCGAGCGTGTCGTCGAGCGAGTAGATGAGGAGTCCCTCAGTCGAGGCGGCCGCCCAGGATCGACCTGTGGGCGAGAACCGGACAGCCTTGGTGCGAGCCTCGGCGCGATAGCGACGCTTGGAGAGGTCGCCCTTGGATGCGCCGGGGAGAGTCACGTCCACTCGGTCCTCGAGGTCCGACTCGTCGCCCCGGGTGTCGACGGCGTCGATCGAGATGCCAGCGTCGGTGATCTTGCGCGAGTCGAGAATCTCCTGAGTGCCGTCGAGGGAACTACGAGAGGGACAAAGTCGTTCAATTAGCCAGTGGACGGACACAGACAGGCGTCCGAGAAGACACTTACAGGTTCTGTGAGATCTGGAACTTCTTCACCATGACGCCGTCCTTGATGTCGTAGATAACGACATACTTGCTGTTTCCTCCCGCGATCAGGCACGACCCGTCGGCCGTGTAGGCAAGCGAGTTGAAGCTCTTGCCGCTCGATGAGTTCTGAGCCGTCACCCGGTCGTCCTGCTTCCTTCCACCCGAGATGTCCTTCCTGCCCTCGATGAGACCCGTCTGCTTGCCCTCCTGGACATCCCAGAACGAGATTTGCCCGTCAAGCGTCGACGCCGCGAGCTCCTTGCCGTCCGGCCGGAAGGCGACCGCGAGGACGTCCGCCGAAAGCTGGTACGGCTCCGAGAGCTTCGACCGCCCAAAGACGGACCAAAGTCGGACGGTGCGATCCCACGAGGCCGAAGCAAGCTGGTTGCCCGACGGCGAGAAGGCGAGCGCCGCGACGGGAGCGGTGTGACCTGTGAGGATGTCGAGGAGCTTACCCGTTTGGACGGACCAAAGGAAGAGCTCGAACGAGTCCTGCGATCCCGCAACGACGACGTCGCCCGAAGGGTCGACTGCGAGCGAGGAGAACTGGACGGGCGTCGGCGAAGTGAAGGTCCGGAAGTTGCGATACCGGACGAGGTCGTAGGCCCGAACGGTGCCGTCGAGGGAGGCCGTGAATAGGACCTGGCCCTGCTTGGCGAATTCAACGCAAGTGACGGCCGAGGTGTGCTCCGAGAAGGTGACATAGCAGAAGCCGCTGTTCATGTTCCAGACCTTGACTTTGCCGTCGTCACCTCCCGTCGCAACGTTTTGGCCGTCCTGGGAGAAGGCGAGGGTGTTCATGTCGAAGTAGTGGCCCTGCTGCTTGAGGACGTACGACTCAGACTGCCACTCCCAGACGAGCAGCTGGCCGAGCTTGGACGCGCCAAAGCAAAGCCACTCGCCTGAGGCGTTAATGGCGACTGAGGAGATCTTCTCCTGAGAGATGGAGAGCGTGTGGACGTTGGTGAACGTTGGCATCTCCCAGAGACCGAAGACACCAGTCGAGAAGCCGACAATGAGAAGCGACGACGCCGGGTGGAACGTCGAACAGACAACCTTGGTCCCCGGCTGGGAGAAGTAGTGTCGGCCGATGATCCCCCACCGCGTGTAGGCGACGGTGTGGTCCTCCTTCGATGACGAGGCCGCAGGCGCGTCGATGATGTCCTCCTCGGGCTCCGAGTCCTCCTCCGCGTCGTCGCCCGTGATCATCGACGCCGTCTTGGCCGACCAGACAAAGACAGCTCCGTCCCGGCTGACGGTGTAGATCTGGAAAGGAGAGGAGAGTCAACGGCGCGCCCTGTGGGACAACAACGCACGATGAACGCTTGCTCACCGTCTTGCTGTCGTCCGAGAAGTACGCCGACAGGACGACATCGCGATGTCCTGCGAACGTCTTCGGCCGGAAGCCCTCGACAGGGTGGAGGGTGAAGAGACGAGCAGTCATATCCCGAGAGCTCGTGAGAAAGTACCTGGAATGGAACTAGCGGTCAGCAGGTGAGAGCGCAGGAGTCAAAAAGTGTGCGAAACAGACCTTGAGCACTTGCTCCATGTGATGCTCAGGACATCGTCACGGTGTCCGGTGTACGTCCGGTGAAGGACGAACGGCGCGAACTCGCGCGCAAGGTGCGAGGGCGTCTGCCACACTTGGACATGGTGGCGGTGGGTGACGGCAAAGAACCTGCGAGGGGACATCAGCGTTCTAGCCCTCGAGCGAGGTAGACGAAGTGTCCAACGCACTTTCCATCCGGGGAGAAACTGATGGCCCGAACCGGAGCCTTGAAGTTGATATGGTGGAGGGGGGTTCCGCGACGGAAGTTGGCAAAGATGGCTCGGCCGTCTGTGAAGAGAGAGCATGTTGGACCAGTCAGAGGAGAAGTGGGGACAGGCACAGAACAGCCCACAAGGCGTGTGTGTCCCTCAAGAGCGAACGGACCTTCGTCGACCGAAAGAAGGACGTTGCCGTCTGGGCTGAGAGCAATGCACGTGACGTTCTTGCGGTTCTCAAAGTTGAGCGTGCGGCTCTTGTTGCTGAGGGGGTATGGTCAGAGGACGAGGATGGAGGAGACCAATTCCGACGGACAGCTCACTTCACGAGGTCGAAGACCGAGACGCGGTTGCCGACGGGCGAGAGCACGCTGTTGCCATCCGGGGTATAGAGGACGTTACCCTGCCGATAAACCGTCCCGATGAGGTTGGAGAACTGCCAGAAAGCCCCATGACGGCGGCGTCAGCGTCTATCTGTCGATGCTGTCGCCTACGGAGCCCGACGCGCTCCGGAGGAAGCAGGGAAGACATCGGCTGACCTGGAAGTTAGACTTCATTGAGCGGACCGCTTCGAGTGATGTCTGAGCGGGGAGAGAGGGGGTGCCTCTGGACAGAAGCTGGCTGGCCGGAAAGGAGTGAGGCTGGTGGTGGTCGTGGCAAGAGAATCGACTGGTCTCCTTCGCTGGAGGTCGTCGTCCTCTGTCGAAATCCTCGCCCTGCCCGCACCTTCCCCCTCCTCGCCCGCTGCCTCACGTCGCCGTCGGCGAAACGCGTCTCAGCCTGAGCACAACCGCCTTCTCCAGCCAGCCAGCTATGCCCATTGGACCCGCCCTGCCCCCACACCTCCAAGCCAGCCGCGGAGGCTCCCCCGAGGGCGAGAAGGAGACTGCTGCCGCATCGAGCTCCATCGGCCCTGCCCTCCCTCCTCATCTCCAGCAGCGGGCCGCCGCCGCCCAGAAGTCGTTGGCGGGAGGGGCCGGCGACGACGATGACTCCAGCGACGACGAGGCCGGCCCTGCCCTCCCGCCCCACATCCTGGCTGCCAGGAAGGCTGGCGTCTCCCCCTCCCCCGCCGTCGGACCCCAACGACCTCCTGTGGCCGGTCCCTCCCGCCCTCCTGCAGGCCCTTCGCGTCCTGTCGCTGGCCCTTCGCTTCCGCCGCCACAGTCGCGCTACCAGCTCGACTCGGATTCCGACGACGACGTCGTGGGGCCCAGGCCGTCTGCTCCTGGCGAGGACGACGGGTACTCGGCCGTACGAGACTTCGAGGAGCGCGAGCGCCGGTGGGCGAAGGAGCGTGAAGAGGCGGCCAAGCCGAAGGAGCTCAAGCGGGAGGAATGGATGCTCAAGCCGCCTGAGGCGAGCGATATCCTTAGCAGTACGTGATCTCTCGCTCCTCTTCGCTCTGACTTCCTGGTCGGCGGTCGCTAGAGGCGGCCTGGACTGACGCGTCGCCGCCCCACCCGTCACGCCCGGCTTCCTTCGCTCGTCTAGACCTCGACCCGACCAAGGTCCCCAAGGGCCAAACGAGCTTTGCCCGGGTATCGGCCGCACCGGTCACGAAGGAGGACCAGAGCCTGTGGACAGAGACGCCTGCCGAGGTCCGTCTCATTTCTTGAACGTATGCGGAGTGGTTCCAGACTGACGATGCTTCACTCCCCTTCCCCCAAACAGCGGATGCAGCGTCTGACGGACGAAGTCTCTGGCAAGCGTTCGCGCGCCGAAGTCTCCGCAAAGAACAAGCCCATGGATGAGGCCGAGGCGGACGAGATGCGTCGTCGGAAGCGGCGGGACAAGGAGATCAAGGACGAGATCGAGGCACACAACGTCCGTCCTTCACAGTCTCTCTCCGAAGTACTGACATGGTAACTGATGCACCTCTGTCCACAGTCGAAACATCGCTCGGCTTCGCTGCTCGATCAGTACGCAAAGAAGGAGAAGAAGAAGGGCGACGATACCCCCGCGCCCATCTGGGACCGAGACCTGCAGTGCGTCCCAGCGGTCTCTCATCGTCGTTTCGCCGCTGATTGGTCTTTCTCTCTTTCTCATCAGCATGTCCGTAGCAGGGAAGCTCATGGACGATAACGATCGCAACGCCAAGATCATGGATGCCAAGGGTCTCGGGGTGAGTGAGGTATGCGCCATCGCCTTTTTCTATCGCTTATTCCCCCCCCCCTCGGTTTCAGTCCCGGTTCGGTCATGGAAAGAGCGGAGCGTTCTCGTAATGCGATGAATGTACGATGATGCGCGAGAAGCCAAACAAGAAAGTCGTTCCATTAGGAAGTTCGTCGTTCAAAATCGTCGCTGCTACATCACCTTCGCTCCCTGCATCCCACTCTCCCCTCACTTCTTCCCCTTACCCTTCTTCTTTTTCTTCGGCGTTCCTTCGTCCAAAGTCGCCGGCGTCGTTGTCGGCGGAAGCTCAATCGACCCACCCTGCATCTCCCCCAGCGCCGACGTCCCTCCACCTTCCTCCTTGTCCGCACTCTCAATCTTCTCCCTCGCCTCGAGGAAGAACATCAAGTCCCTCACTTCATCCTCCTTTTCCCTCGTTCTCTCCCTCTCCAACTCCAACTCCCTCTTCGCTTCCTCTAACTCTCTCCCTTTCCCTCTCACATTCTCCATCAGCCCCCGATTCATCTCCCTCTCGTCGGCCAACTCCCTTTCAAGCCTCCGAATCCGCTCCTTCTCCTTTAATCTCTCCTCCCTCGCAAGTATCCTCTCCAGTTGAACGTTGCGCTCCAGGAGCGACTCGTGCAGCGCTGAGTAGTATTGCCTTTGCGCGGAGAGTTGCCCGTAGAGGAGGTGCGAGTACTCGAGCGATATAGCCTCGAGCTTCTCCGTCGCAGCGGCGGGGGCGTATGCTCCACCTCCTGGACCGGCGGCGCCGGACGAGGAGCTGCGGTAGGTGGAGGAGGATGAGGGGAGCTCGACAAGACCACTGCTGCCGCCCTTGGAGGACTTGTCCTGGAGGAGGAGGAGCCTGTGGACATATTCGTCCTGCATTAGAAGGGACACATTGAAGCCTCGTGTGAGTAAGAAGGTAAAGAAAGAGACAAAGTCGCGAGGATGGATGGTAGGGACCCACCGCTTCGTAGTTCCACACCCTCTGCGTCTCCAGTTCAAGCGCATAGATGTGACCATGCCGCTCTGCATGCTTTTGGGCGTGCTTGCCCTCCGAGTACCTCCCGCACCCAACATTACCGCAGATGAGGCAGATCCACAAGCTCTCAGTCGTCGAGCATGAGGCGCACGAGGATGGGCTCGCCCCTCCGCCGGTGCTTGCGGAGGCTGAAGGGTCCGGGAGGCCCGGTGGGGTAGACGTTGAGGAGTAACGGCATACGGGGCAGCGCGAGTCGGAGGCGCTCCATTGAGCGAGGCATTGGCAATGGAATGTGTGGTCACACTAGGAAGGAAGGGGGAGCATCAGCATATCGCTGACAGGGGAGGATCTCGACCCTTGGAACGCACTGGGACCGTCACTAGGCCTGTGACTGAAGAGTCCATCCGCTCGAGGCAGACTCTGGATGCTCGAAAATGGATCAGCATCGGCCAGTCTGTGAGCATGAGTTTTGTCTGCCACTCACGGGCATGTCGGGAGTTCGTAAGCGTCCTTGAGGACGTCAGTCGCGGGCAACATCGCCAGTCGCTCCGACTCGGGCTGGATAGGGAACGCCGGAGTAGGGACCGGGGGAGGTGCCTCCTCTTCCGAGGCTTGCGACGGCGACGAGTAGTGCGTCAGGACGCTTGAGATCCGGACGCAATGGCACTGTTCCGGCTGAGGAAAAGTGGGAAAGAAATTTCAGATTCAGCTCCAACCCATGGTCAACATCCCGCAGGCATACTCACCTCAAACGCCGTGAATGGCTGACAGGGACAGGTCGAGGAGTTAGACACTCCGAAAGTAACCATACGAGAGAGGAGACCCACCTTGCCGTTGAATGTCTCGATGAACGCGTCCGCCTCCTCCTTCAGCCTGAACTTGAGAAGGACAATGCTTCGACTTGGACTGACATCCCGGATCATCCTCAAGCACTCGAGATCTTCCGCGCTCCCCGAGACGAATTGGAGGAAGTCGGCCGGTGTCATCCACGATGGGACGGCAAGTACGCAGGCGAGTGTCCCGTCGGATTCGTTCGGTGGCGAGCCGGCGATGACAACCGAGGCGGTGAGGTAGCTGGCCGCTGACTTGGACGGCGACCCGTCGATGATCCTCTTGGAAGCAGTGTTCGAGGCATCGATGGCTGGTCTTGGGAAGGCATGACGGAAGAGATGAACAATCCCCGAGGACGTGAGGGTGGTCTCGCCCGACGTTGGCTGCTGCTGCATCGTCTCAGACGACAGGAATGACGTTGAAGATGTCGCCATGGGTTTGGAATTGGACTCGCCAGATAACTTATTTAGAGCGTCTCGCGATGATATTGTCCCCTGCTTCCCAGGAGGTTGTGCCAGAGCGAGCGGGGGGAAGTCCACCCAAGAGACGGAAATGGGACCTCGCCGACCGACCGAGCTCTCGATCGGGCCAGTAGACGTCCCGCCTCCCACCGATGAACTCAGGGGCGAAGTGTTGTGCCTGTCTTTCGATGAGAGAGGACTCAGCAAGGAGGGCGGCTTGGGGGTCGGCGCAGTGGAAGGCCACGAGCTGGTGTTCGTCGCGCGGGTTGGCGGCGCAAGCGAGAGGGCGAGGGAGTAGAGGGACTCGGGCGGCTTGATTGGACTCTGAGGTGGATCTTCGGTGAGAAGCAGATCGGCCGAGGTCGCTAGGGAGGAGGTCTTGTCGTGGGACATGGGTGATGAAGGTGGAGGTTTGGTGGGAGAACAACGCGAGAGCCGCGACTTCGCGAGCTCCACGACGCGTTGACGAGCGTGGCAAGGGGCCTTGAACTTCAGGGCTGCGCTTGCCCTGGTATGAGCATGTGGCGGCTCATCGAAAGGGGCAAAGTCGACCACCTTTTCAGGGCAATCTTGGAACATCATATGATGATCCAGCATAGATACTCAGAGATAAAGGAATGTGAATGACTGCCCGACCTAATGGCAACAGGACAAGGCGAGACAACAGAAATTTCAAACAATTACTATGAGGACTACCGGGGTATACGCTACAGCGTAAGGATATTCCTTGAGGAAGGAGGAAAGGTAAAACGCTGAGTGCGCTTAGGCCGAGGCAGCAGTAGCGCGGGAGTCGAAGGGGACTGAAGAGGTTGAAAACGAGTGATTAGCTTGGATCGTTAGATGGTACAAGGCCAGAGAGGAGTTGCTCACAGTTGAGGATGATGGGACCAGCACTGAGAAGATAGGATGGCTAGGTAAGCTTGCGTTCAAGGGTCCAAGGGGATGGGCGCAGCAGATATACATACACAGTGTTCTCGTCCGTGAGCTTCTCGGCGCCGTCGACGGTAGTGATGACTCCGTAGGCGTAGCCCTGGAGGCCAGTCGGGAGCGTGACGGATCCGTCGACGGCAATGGGGAGGACGTAGCTGCTGAGGCCGGAGAAGACGATGAGGCTCTCGCTCTTGCCGGTCTGCAGAGAGAAGCGGGCGGTGGCGAACGGGAGCGGACGATGTCAGTAACGGAAAGATGGACGGCAGAGAAGTACCAGCCCGAACGACCGACTGCAACACTCACAGTCGCAAACTTGAGGTGAACCTTGTCGCCACCCTTGTAGGCACCGTCGATGGACGCAGCCGGGAAGGCTGTGACGGGGAGCTTCGGGTTGGTGTCCGGGCAGGAGGTGATGAAGGCGGCGGCGATCGAATAAACCTGGGAGAATCCGAGGGGCCTGGCGAGACAAGCAGAAGAGGCGAGTCATCAGGACAAACTCATGCAGCCATGAGATTCTGTCAGGCACTCACGTGTCCTCGGGGCCGTTCCAGGCAGCGCCTTTGAGGACGGCCGAGCCGATCCAAGCCTGGTGGCGAGCCTCGACGGTGAGGATGGAGCCGGCGGCTGTAATGTATCCAGGGTTGGTGATCTGAAGAGGATTTGGGATTTGAGGGAGATATCAGATGGCTTTTTCGACAATGAGACCAGCGATGAAGGAGACGAACCTTGTTCGCAGCACCGAGGTAGGCGGTGACTCCGACCTAGAAGCGAGGAAGCTTTGGCGTGAGCGAGCAATCTATGTGGTTAGACTACAATACGTACATTCTCTATGGCTCCGGCGAGGCCGAGGAAAGAGGCAACATCGCTGGAAGAGAGAGCATGGGTCAAAGGCGGAATATAAGAGCAGAATGATTCGAGAGATCCGGCCACTAACGTGTAGGGGAACTTGTACTCGCAGGGCTTGGTGGCGATCTCACCAAGGACAGACTGGAGAAAAGAGACATGCTGAGCCTCATGCTGTCCGACCTGGGCGATGCGGCCGCGGACCCAGCTGTGAAGAGGAGATGGGTCAGGACTGGCCGCCGTTTGATGAAAGCAAAGACTGTGCGGCTCACTCGGGGTAGCCGGCCTTTTTGAATGCCTTCGCGTCAAACTTGGCGAGGGCAGTCGAGTAGAAGTTGTTCTCAAGATGCTCGAGAGTAAGAGCGTACTGGAGGATGGCTGTTGAGTAAGAGCAACAGGGTCAGAGTCAGGGTCGGACTTGATTTGAAGGCAAGGAGATCAGGGACGTACTGATGTCGATGTCGTCGCGGCGGGCGAGAGGAGTCGGGGTGGCAGAGACGAAGGTGGAGGCGGCGAGGCCAGCAAGAGCGAGGGTGGCGGCGATCATTATAGATGAGTGAGTTCTGAGCAGGTAAGGAGTGTAAGAAAGTCTTGAGTAGAGTGTTGTTGCTGGTGAATTGGGAGTTGCAGATGGATGGAACAAAGCACACAACAACAATAGGGGCTTTTCAGGGCTGCGAGCGAGGGAAGAGAAAGGTCAGCGCGCGTCCGTTCATTGCAGGTGGCTGCTGCTGCGATCGTGGCGGCCCTCCGAAGACGCCGATCCGGGCCGAGGCACTTTCGATGAGTCCACATGACGAGGGGTTTTCGTCTTTGTGCTCATCAATCGGAAAAAGGAGTCCACCTCCGCTGTCGAAGAATGTGCACAGGGATCGAGGGCAAACAAGCTGTCCAAATATCATATCATCAGCCGGTCGACGCGCGCCCGCAGGGTTCTCCGTATTTTGTCTGGACAAGGAAGGAGAACGAAGAGGACGACGACGAAAGACGAGGGGTAACGAGAGAAGACAATCGCAGAGTATGCAAATAGAAGGTCGAGGTCCAGCGCGCACACATCGTGCCGAGTTCAGAGCTACTTACAAGCTGCGCCGATCCTGCCCAAACACATTCTGTCTCAAGGACGAAACAAACTTTTCGCGGGCCAAAAGCCTGTCGTCGGTTGCCCCGGACCTGCTCCGACTCTACACCGATTTGCAGGCGTGGTCAGTCGATCCGGACTTGCTGGCGGGCAAGCACGTCCACCCGGAACCTTCGCGGCAGCTGTATAGCAGACCCAGAGCTTTGAGGCTATGCACCCTGTCACCATGGTCCGGCGAATGAACGGAAGCTGGTCAGCTCATGATCGAGAGAGGAAAGAGCAGAATATGTGCCTTCGAGCGATCCTCGAGTGTCGGCGGCGGCCGCACGCTCGTTCGCCCCCTCATGCTTTCTCCTCTCCCCTTCCCCTCCCCCTCCCTCCCTTTTCTTCCTCTCCCTGTCACCGATCGTCTGTCCCCTTTACTGCCGGGGCCGAATTTATGATCGAACGGTAATTTCGTCGGGCGAGACTAATGGCGTGCTTGACTCATTCATCATCGGTGGCGTCTGCCCCGGTTTACCCAACCGACACTTCATCATGCGCAGCGAGCGACTAACCGTACGCACCCCTGGTACTTGCATTGTTTCGTAAAGGGCCAACATGCACTGGAGACAGGGGGGAGTCAATCACTAAGATGAAGCAAGCAGAACACCACCCGACGGCGGCGACAGGAGCAAGGCCAGCTGGAGGTACTTAGAGCGTACGGCGCACTGGTCCATTGACCAAGGGCCGACAATGCCCCGTCACCTTTTGAGCGAGAGGTTATCTCGAGAAAGACCTTCCGTTCTCTGGAGAGTCAGCGTCTTATGCGCATTGCCCCCTCGATTCTCGGTGGTTGTCACAGGCTCCCTCCTGTGCGTCACAACCGGGCCCTCACATACACCCCGCTCGCACTCACCCCACGCGTCCATTAGGGGAAGGGGGTCTGGGCTGAAGGGCCGAAGGAGGGTCGATGCCCTCCGTTTGCTCTTCGCCCCTGGCCGCCCCAAGAGAGCGCGGGCGAGGCCAATCTCCGTGCTTTGCCCCAAGTGGTTGATCTATCTTTGTACCTGTCAGGGCACCCTCACCAACAGGAACCGATAGACAGGTCCTCCTCTGACGACGACCACCAGGGGAGCCCGTATAACAGAATGCTTCACAGCTGAGACTCTTGTGAACTCTCCTACCGAACCCAAGACGGCGACAACCCAAGAGGACGACGCCCAGGGCGGAGACCCGCGGCTGGAGCGAAGAGCCAAGGATGGATGGCCTTGGCGTGCCAGGGCGCGCGCAAGTCTCTCTGTTCTCTTCTTGCAAGGGCTTTCTCCCTCAGTCTGACCCGCCACCCACCTGGCTCCTCGCTCGCTGTCCTCCAACCGCTTGTCTTCTTCTCTCCTCCCCCCTCCCCCTCCTCAGCCTTTTCCTTATCTCTTGCTCTTTCTCCAACTCTTCAACCTTAGTCTCTCACTTCGTTCTACTTCAGCACCATGTTCTCTGCCATCGGCGCCGCTGCTCTTCTCGCCGGGTCGGCCTACGGCCAGGTCACCGCGACCTTCCCCAATGGTGTGACCAACCCGCCTGTGAGTGCTCGCGCTGGCTCTTTACCTCGATACCGATATCTGTGACGGCGACATTGGATTGTGGGCCTAGACGGAGGTCTTTGCCAAGGAGCAGGGCTGCCCTTTAGGCCAACATCTTACGAGGCTCGAGCTGATCGACCCTTCTCTCTTGCCTTTCCTCCCTCCTTCTCTTCTGTCTTCATGCGTGCTTTCCTCAGGCCCCCTCGCGTGCTGCTGCTGGCACGCCCGCCAATCAGACTTCGATGGCGCGTCTCCTCACGCTGAACGGCATCGGTACGTGGTGATGGTGCCCCTCTCCCCTTTCTCCCTTCTTCCCCTCGGCCCTCGCTTCCGGACCGAAACCGCCGCGCGGCTGGGGCCTTTGTGGCTGATCGTCGCCGGCCTTCACAACCATCTCTCCTCGTAGACGACTTCTGCCTCTTTGGACCCCCGGAGCCCCTCGCCGAGGCCGGCCAGGCCAACCTCATCGGCAACGTCGAGCCCATCGTCGTTGCCTACTGTCTCCAGCAGAGGAACAACGCCCGTCTCATCCCTGACGGCACTATTTACTCGGCGCACTTCATCAAGGTGGGCCGTGGTCACTACTCCTGCTCTGTTTCTTCGCTAAACCATATAATTCATCCTTCTCCAGACCCCTCTCTATGTCCAGGTTTGTCTCTTTGTTTTGCGGACTGGCAACACAGAGGCCGGAACTGACCCCGCGTCTTCTTCCTCCATCACACCTTCTTCCACCGTTCCTGTCCCTATCTACTCGTCCGTCAACCACTCTAGATCCAGGGTTACTTTGACGGAACGAAGATCAACATTCCTTACGGCGACGACGGAGGAGAACTTGACCCCCACGGTGCTGAGAACCTCGGCAACCCCGTCGGTGGCAACGTCACCTCAAATGTGTCGGGTCAGGATGTCTTCTACGAGGAGTGGATGTCGTGAGTCTACTTGACGAAAAGGGTGCGAAGAACATGTGTTGATGTAGTCCCGATCTAGTTTCATGTCGTACAACCAGTTCTGTCTCCGCATCTGCACCGCCGAGACATCCTCCGTCTCCGCCGCTCTCCAGTGCGAGCATGAACTCGACATCATGGGCTGCCAGGTTTGCCAGTTTCGTCAATAATCCATGTGCGCAAATCGTTGCTGATCTTATGTTCTTTGTTTTGGCCAGTTTGTCATGTAAGTCGCGTGTCCTTGTCTCGTCTCAGATCGCCCCATTCCTTCGGCTAACCCCATCCCGGCTCTCCTCCAGGCCTGGAGATTACACCAACAACTCTTTCACCTCGTGCGAGGGAGACGCCGCTGCTCCTCCCGGTCTCTACCCCCTCCCGGGCGGCGGTACTTCAACCTTGTTGGTGCCACCGTTCCCTCTCGCTCGCATTTTAAGCTGACCCCTCTTCCTCTTCACATAGCCGTCAGCTCTACACCGGAACCTATGTTGACGGCGCTGGAGCCCCCCAGACCTACACCGTTGGAAACTCCATTACCCGTTCGTCTGGTCTGTCCGTTGCCCCAGCTCGGCCCTGATCGCTAATCTTTCTTCTCCCTGCAGCGGCCGCTCCTTTCTCCACTCCGGCCACCTCCAACTGCCAGACGTTCACGTCTATTGGAAGTGCGTCGTGCTAGTCGTCCAGCTTCTGTGGCGCGCCCCCTTGACTAATTATCTGCCTCATAGACGGAAACACCGGACTCGCCGTCGCTACCCCCCGTCCCTCCTCGTCCGCCGGGGCTTCTTCCGCCGGGGTTTCGTCTGGCGCCTCCGCTTCGGCTTCCACCACTGGTGCTGCCTCATCGCGGGCTTCTGGCCCTGCCGCCAGCGCCTCCGCCTCTGCTTCGGCTGCCCCCGCCTCTGGAGCTGGCGCCGTCGTCCCCACCACTGGCGTTCTCGGTCTCGCCCTCAGTCTCGCCGCTGTCGGCCTTGGAGGTCTCGCCCTCGTCCTTTAAGCACCCTTTTAATCTGTCTCATTGCGCCTATCTGTGCTTCTGTGTTCCGATTGCTCTTCCCTTCACCCTAGTCTCTCGGCTATTCCGGAGGCTTTTACCTAGTTTCCTTGTCGGCTCCACCTCGTCATCGCTGGACACTCTTGCTCTCGTTGCTCTTCTTACTCCTCTGCCTCGCTGGTGGTCAACTTCAATTTCATACACATTACGGCATTTGCTACGGACGCCAATGGCCGCCCTTTTTTTCATTACTACGTTCCTTTTTGCATAGCTTCGGTTGATCCAAAACCTAAACCACATTCCTTCATCACCGTCCGCTGAGTCGAGAGTCATGCGACTGAGGTGAACATTTGGGCAGGCCAATCAGCGAAAAGTTGAGCTATGAGATAGGGAGAGATCCTGTACGAATATGCCCTGAAGGCGGAGGGAGTCATTCGCGAGGGCGAGCTAGGTGAGGATTTGTAGTTCAACCTGTCCTCTCTTTTCGTTCACAGGTCTATCGGTAAATCTGGCCTGTACTTCATCTCCAGAAGCGTTTGATACCTACACGGTCCTAGCTCGCCAGTCAAGCGAATGCTGCGCGCTGTGGTATGACATCAGTGCCACGCCCCGCTCACGACTATTGGGGAAATCGCCCTCGCTGTGCTTATCCTCTGCTCAAACCCGTTATATACCTTCACAATTGAATTCAAATTTATCAAATCCGTCCTTTCTACCCTCTCAGCTTTTGCAAGGGCGAACGATGAGTAGCCACGCCCCTCAAGCCCTCGCAAGCTCCTCCTCTATCCTTTCGATGGCCATTAAGTCCGCCTGCTGGGATGGCTGCAACGGGGTTTCACGACTCGGCTGCCATCGCATCTCATGGGAGACATTCCTGCCCCAAGGGTCCGCTCGATGTCATTTGGAGGACAGAATAGCTTGGCATGCACGCGAAGGGAACTTCGGCCAGGATATAAGGGTTTCTTCTCTTCACATTTTATCTCACTGCTGAATCTGGTTGACCGCCTGGTTCGATCCGCAGCCCATGCAATGTCCAGTCGACCGCCGTTTCGTTCCTCTCTTTCTACTTCCTCCCATGAAGTCTCTCAATCGCGGATATGTGTATTTAAGTAAACATTTAGCGCGTGGATTTTGTCTTCTAGCAAAAGAGTCGGGATCTCCACCGACTTATGCTCCTCCTCGAAGGAACTGAAGAGACTGCGACGGCCTTGCGATTGAGTTGGATGTAAGAGAACATGTGAAGAGAGAGGCTCGCGTCACCGACGGGTCCCCGCCCTCTCAGCTTGCCGGAGGCGTCCTTTCGGCAGCCTCCCTTGCCTCCTCCGTTCGTCTTGGCCTCTCCCAACCATCACTACTCGGACCTTCTGCTCGTCCGCACCCCATCAACCAAATCTACATCCATCCTTCTACCCCACGAACGTTCTGCCCATAATGAGCGGCTTCTCAGCCAAGATGGACTCGCTCAGCGACAAGTGCGTCGGCCCTCGCCTTAGTCCGAAGCGCAGATGTCTGCTTGGACCGAGGCCTGCCTGACGTCTTTGACCCGTCTCATCGCTTACTCATCGTACCAGGCTCAAGCACAAGGCCAGAGTACGTCAGATATGGGGTTCAGCGGCCATCTGACAGTACCGGATGATCGCTGGACTGTGCTCTACGGTTCTCGGCGGCCGCCCTCCCTCTGCTCGCGTCCGTTCCTCTTAGCTCATATGCCTGCCTCTTTCGAAGCTGCTCGATAGCGACCATCTCCGGGCGCTAAAGAAGCAGATTCAGACGACCTACAATCCGAACCACCGACACGGTGAGTCCGGCTCATGCCGCCCTGCCCCGTCTCCGCGCACATTGACACTCGGACTTCACCTCCCCGTTCGTTGTTCAGACGAGGAGCACGAGAAGGAGATCGACCGGCAGAACCAGGCAATCCGGGACTCGCACCGCTTCAACTCGTTCGCGCCCGAGACCAAGAATGCCGTCGTCCGGAGTCACGTCGATGGGGTGAGCCGTCCTGTCGCCTGTCAGTCGGACCTCACTGACCTCGTTTGATCTACCCAGCACGATTTCTTCTGGGCCGGTATGTCGCTTGCTAATGATAGAGGATCAACAGATGGTTGTGTGAGCTAACCACTGTCGGTGTTCGCCGCCTTACTGTCAAGTGTCTATCATGGTGCGCCGCCCGCCGTTCCCTTCGAGCCAGGAACGTCCCTGACTTTGCACCCATATAGCTCGAGGAGGCCGTCAGCACCATCTTCATCCTCGACTGGTGGCTCACCCCGGAGCTCTAGTGCGTATTTCGCCGCTGAAAATTGCGCCCTCGACGCTGATCTGTGGCAATTCCTACATTCGCAAGTCTCCGCCGGCCTCCCGCGCTCTATCCAGAGTACCGTCTTGACAGGCTGCTCAAGCGCAAAGCCGAACAGGGCGTCAAGATATAGTGAGTCACATCGCGGCGTCAAAGGGGGGTTTTCCTCACTAAACGCGCTCCCTCCAGCATCATTGTCTACAAGGAAGTCACGCAGAGCATGTCGATGAGCTCGTCGCACACAAAGCACGCGCTCGAGGATCTGCATGATAACATTGCCGTCATGAGGCACCCGGACCATCTGGTAAGTGCTCCTCCGAAGTTGATCTGCGCTCGTGCTAATCATCTCTATGATCTCAACTCAGGGCGGGGAGGTGACGTTGTACTGGCAAGTCGAAACGTGCATTGTCGTGAACTAATGCTGATATATGCTGCTTGACAGGTCGCACCATGAGAGTAAGCCGCGTTGGTCTCACTTATGCGCGGTCAGGCCGGAGCTTACACTTCCCCCTCAGAAATGACGATCATAGACAACACGCGTGCTTCCGTCGGCGGTCTCGATCTCTGCTTTGGACGCTGGGAGTATGTTGACGTTTGTTCCTCAATTGAATCTTAGGCTCTGACACATTGATCTTGTTCCTAGCACCCACGACCAGTAAGACTTCATGCCTGCACGAAGCAAGACGGCTCTGCTCATCTATGGTCTTCTCTAGCCCCCTCGCGGACGTTCACCCGACCAGCTTCCACCAGACCATGTTTCCTGGCCCCGACTACAACAATGTTGGTCTCTACGAGCTTCTCCAGGTGCACTGCTGATGTGAATCTACTTGCCAGGCCCGTGTCCTTGATTTTCAGAACGTCGACGACTATTGCAGCCAGTCGGTCGACACCTCGTCCGTCACGCGCATGCCCTGGCACGACACGTCGCTCACACTCGTTGGACCGGCCGTCATCGACCTTGTTCGTCCTACGTAGTAATTTTTGGTGACTCTTGTGTTGACATCTTGAGTGATTCGACAGGCCCAGCACTTCATCGAGGTAAGCCGAAGCCGTGCTCCAGGGTATCCCGCTCTGACCCTCTACTTCAGCGATGGAACTTTGTCAAGCACTCGAAGTACAAATACAAGGAGCGTTACGATTGGCTTGGTCTCCCGCAGCGTGAGTGATTGATTCCCCATCAGAAAAGTTCCCTCAACCTGACTTGTCCTAGCGTACGAGGCGCCCGTCGACGTCTTCGAGGACCGCCAGGGCGACGCTGAGAGCGAGCTAGACGCGACCAAGCGAGCTGAAAGGCGCCGCGAGCACCCCCACCTTCAGAACTGGCTCGACATTGGACGGTCTTATGCTGTGAGGACACTTCGGCATCGCCTCGGACGGGTTTACGACACTGACTGTTCACTCCTCCTCTCTATTCAGCATCCCTACCACTTCCAAGTGGGTGCATGAGAACTGGAAGATTGCGCAGAACCTGACGTTGTCCTTCGTTGTTATCAGCCATCCAATGCTCCTCGGGCGGAGGAGCATGTCCCCAAGGGAACCTGCAACGTCCAAGTCGTCCGCAGTTCGGGAGATTGGTCGCATGGTATCCTTGTCGAGGACTCGATCCAGCGTGCATACGCTCAAATGATAATGGAGGCAAACCATTGCATCTACATGGAGAACCAGTTCTTCATCACCAATACAGAGAGCGGCAAGGGCCCAGTCCAGAACCTCATCGGAAGGGCGCTCGTCCAACGCATCCTTTCGGCCGCCCGCTCTGGCACCAAGTTCAAGGTACGTTCAAGCTGGATTGTTTCTTGCTTCAATGTTGTTCTGATTTTGAACGCCGGTCGCTAGGTCATCATTATCGTACGTCATCCCTCTTCCGCGCCAGGAGAGCCCCAGTTCCTCATTGACCGTTACGTTCAAGATCCCCGAGATTCCTGCCTTCCCCGGAGACCTTAGCGCAGAGGGCGGCCTCAAGGCGATTATGGGTGCCCAGGTCAGTTCTGTCCTGAGAAGTTCAGAGCATTGCGACTGACGTATTGGCTCCGCTCAGTATCGCTCCATTAATCGCGGAGGCAACTCTATCATGGAGTGCATCGCGGCAGAGGGTTACGACCCGATGGACTACATTCGCTGGTATAACGTGCGTAAATTGGTTGGTAGGGTTACCCTTCCGCTAACATACCGGCTACCGGCTTGCTCACAGCTCCGAGGCTACGACCGGATTAATGCGCCTAAGAGCTTCATCAAGTCCATGGAGGAGAGGGTCCGTCCACTTGGCGATTGGACTTCGGTGCTTGCTGACACGCCATGCTCTCTGACAGAGCGGTGTCAAGTTCGCTGAGGCCCAGGTCGCTCTGGCCAAGATCTGGATAGGCAGCGACGATGTCGGCAACAAGGGCGAGGACCGCGTAAAGATTTTCGCCGCCGCGGATGAGAGCGGAACCGTCGACCAAATGGAGAAGGGTGGAGAGCAGCAGCAGGGCGTCGCGGTACATCGGCATTCCATAGTTTGACGCTGGAGGTGAGACCGCTAATTGTATTCACGTCGGAACAGATGCCCAAGACGGTCGAGGAGGCGCAGGCTATCATCGATAAATTTGAGGGAGCAGCGAACCGGCCGGACGAGCACGTCCCGGACAACGTCTGCCACCACTCTCAGGCAGGTGTCCTACCCCTCTCGGAGGCGAGGTGGGCGGCAACAGAGGAGGAGGAGAGGGATGCCTATGTACGTGCGATGCACGCCCGCCGACAGTGTGACTTTATGATCTGACAGGCACTCTTCATCGCAGGTCACTGAGCTTGACTACATTCACTCCAAGATCGTGAGTGCGATACGAACGTTTACGCCGGTTTGCGGGCTAACCTTTCATTGTGTCGATCTGTTCAGATGATCGGTAAGCGCAACAGGGCGCAACCCAGAGCATTCATCACAAACCACTGACTTGCCTTTTCCAGTTGACGACCGACGCGTCATCTGCGGCTCTGCCAGTGAGTCCATCGTCGGGACCGTCCAAAGCTTTGGCTGACCATGTACCATCCATACCAGACCTGAACGACCGCTCGCAATGCGGAGACCATGACAGCGAGATCGCGGTCGTCGTCGAGGGTGAACAAGCTCTGTATTTGTCTCGGCGATTCGAGTCACAGCTTGACACTTGTTTGTTCCCAGACATGGACATGGTCAAGACGACTATGGACGGCAAGCCCTACGAGGCCGCCAGGTTCGTCAAGGCATGGAGGCAGACTCTCATGAAGGAACACCTTGGTCTCCTCCCTGCACAAGGCACTCACCCCTTTGGCGAGACGCCTAAAGTTGGTCCCATCTTCATCTGGATCTCGTGGTGCATCTCCACCTGACGCTAACTTATAACGATCGGTGCGTGTGTATGTGTCCCCGTCTCGATCCACAGCCGGAAATGCTCCCGTCGCCGCATGAGCACAGGGACTTCCTCGAGTCGGAGGCGGACCAGCAAGTCTCCGATTTCCTCTCAGACGAGTTCCAGAACGTGAGCTGTTTCTCTGTTTCGGCGCATGTGATCGAGGACTGAATCCGAACCCCCCCCCCCCCCCCTTGGCCTTCTCTCCAGCTCTGGATTGGAACGGCTAAGCGTAACCGCGAGATTTTCACGGATATCTTCCAGACCTCCCCGCACGACAAGGCTACGAGCTGGGCTAAGTACCGCGAGGTCCGAGCTTATTTCCTTCCGTTCTCTATCGGCTGTCATATCTCTCCTGGCGAGGCTGCTATTGCCCAAGCGAATCACTGATAACGCATATGGTTTGCTGCAGCTTAATCCCAAGAACATCAAGACGGGCCACGTCGCCAATAAGGATCTCAGCATCCAACAGATTAAAGAAAGTCTCAGCCAGATCCGGGGCCACCTAGTCGAGATGCCGCTTCAGTTCCTGATCGGTGGGTCCCGCTGCTTTGCTTGCTCGCATGTCTTTCCCGAGATGGACCTTCTTCTCTCGATAAAAAGTGGCGCGGGGCAAGGTGACCAGTCGGCTTTTGTGATACTTGAAGGCTGACAACTCCGATCCTTTCGACCGGGGCGGACTTCAGAGGAGAAGCAACTAGCCTCAATGGCGGACTTGGGGTCCGTGAATTCTGTGACTTTGGTGAGAAGTATCGGTCTAACTCGAAAAAGTGGAGGCCGAATGCTGACAGATACCTGGACCTGTCGCGCTGCGCAGCCACTCTATCTCTAAACCTACGGTCTGCGAGGCCTGCCCGCACCGCGCGGACTGTCCTCTTGTGGTCGTTTCGGACAAGAGAAAGCGGACGTCATCGTGTGAGGTTGGAGTTGCAGGTGAACAATGGAAGAGAGCTGCGGAAGAATGGTGGCCGCGCGCGCAGGAAGATCTCGATGAGGCGTTTCCTTTCTTAAATGGCTGGCCTTATGTGGCGGTGGCGGCGTCAGTGTGACCAAGACTCTGAGGCTTTGAATAATAATTGCGAGGAGTAATGAGAAGAGAGGGGAAGGCCATTTCCTTCTCTTGGAAGGATGAGAAGCCTGCAAGCAGTCTCGTGTTCTTTGACCCTCTCATGTATCCGCACCCATGCGCTAACATCGCGGACTTGATTTGTCTGACTGTGCAGCGTGTGGCCGAGCGGGGGGGGGCACTCGGGGACAGCTTGCTGGCAAAAGCGGAGCAAGCGGGGCCTTGAATGACCTCCCTGTCTTCTCCAACATCTCTCCTCTCCTCCTTTGACTCTTTGTCCTATTCCACTGCTTCTTTTTTTTCCGTTTGCTCCGCCGTCCTGGAATCTCAACTCCCCTGAGTGGTTAAAAGACTATGTTTCAGCCTTGCTGGGCTTCCCCTCTCTCACCCTGCCAGCACACAGCGGAAAACGTTTCGTTACCCGGCGGGCGGACTGGCTGAATTAAGGCGAAGTGGGAGCAAACTGTGTGTGTGAGAAAAACAGCGCGAGCGAGGGAAGAAACGAGAGAAGGGGGGCAAGGTGGCAGCATCCATCGCTACCACCAGGAGCTGCGATCTCAATCTCGCGCTTCCATTCTTGTTCTCACGCTATCCAGTCCCGCGATGCGGTGGCGCTTGACCTTCTGGCCTTCTGGCCAGCTGATGAGCTCGACAAGTGGAGGGACAAGGAGGGGGGTCCCGCCATCGCCCTAAATCGCCCGGTCTCATTTGAGCCGAGCGAGGTCCGATCTCCCGACATTTGGAGCGAAATGTCAAGTGACCTTTTAGCTCGCTCGGGAGCTTGCCTACTTCCTTCACCAGAACCCGGTGTCTGCCGAAAAGCAGAGCGGCAAGACCGCCCCACAACTGGTTTCCTTCCCTTTACCCCTCCTCCCCCGGGTGCGCGCAGATGACCAAGAGCCCTCCACTCGCCCGTCCCTTCACACCCAACCACATCCCACCCCACCTCTCCCATCACCAGCACCATCACCACCACCACCACCACCACCACCACTACCACCACTACCACCACTACCCCACCGGTTCTTCACCCAGCTACTATGGTTCAGACTTTGACAAGGGAGTTCAACACTGAGTCTTGGAAGGGCAAGATTAACGTCCGTGAGTGCTGCATCGCTGTCCGTGCCGTTGCATGGCAGCTTCCCCGGCCTCGGTGGACGCTTCCCTTCATCACGAAGGCGCTTGGCGGCCCCGCTTCCTTCCTTCCCCGCGAGACGACACCACTGACACGGTAGGGACGTTCTCTCAGCTCTCGGACTCTACATCAATGGAGAGTTTGTCGACTCTGTTGAGGGCAAAACCATTGAGTACGTCGCCGGACTTCGCTCCTCTCAGCCTGGCCAGACCCGGCAGCTCGGCCCGATGATTGACTTACTCTTTGTGTCTCTCCCTCCTACAGGACTCTCGACCCCTCTAATGGCGAGGTCATCTGCGCGTTCGCCGAGGGAACCGCCAAGGATGTCGACATCGCTGTCGAGGCCGCTGAGGCGGGTGCGTTGGCGACGCAGAAAGGACAGACCGTGCTTTCGGGGCTCCCCCGCTGACCTCTCCCTCTTTCGTCAACCCCCTCATACGCTCGCTACCTTACCCCTTCCCCCCTTTCTCGCTGCGATCATGCAGCCTACAAGTCCTCCTGGGGAGAGAGGGTCCACCCCGCCGAGCGTGGCCGCATCCTCATGAAGCTCGCCGAACTCATCGAGGCCAACGCCGACGAGATCGCTGCCGTCGAGGTCCGTATCGGACAGTCGGCGAGCTGTCATTATCCCCGGCCGGACCGAGTACGGGATTGACATCTTGCTTCGTCTTCTCCTTGCAGTCGCTTGACAATGGAAAGGCTTTCACCTTTGCCCGCCACTTCGATGTTACTGAGGCTGCCGCCTGCCTCCGCTACTACGGAGGTGCATCGTTCTTTTGATCTCACTGTGCCGCCTATTGCCGCACATGCTAACCGTGTACTCGCTCTCCTCTTGCAGGATGGGCTGACAAGGGTGCGCTTGATTAAGTCGTCATCACCTATGATCGTCTGATGCTCACATTCACTTCTCGCTATGACCAGACGGAGGCAAGGTCATCGATTGCGGAGACCACAAGATGGCTTACACTCGCCACGAGCCTATCGGTGTTGTCGGCCAGGTGCGTCGTCGCGGCACCCAGCTCTCATCATGCGCCGCACCTAATGATACTTCCTTTCTGTTACCTTAGATCATTCCCTGGAACTTCCCCGTCCTCATGTTCGCCTGGAAGATCGGACCCGCTCTCGCTTGCGGAAACACCATCGTCCTCAAGCCCTCCGAGTTGACCAGTCTTTCCGGTGAGTGCCTTTTCGCCTCGCTTTGAGGACACACGTGTTATATCATAGCATTCTGACGTTTCCTCTGTGCTGCCGGTAGCTCTCAAGGTTGCCAGTGAGTTATTCCCTGCCGCGGGCACCGCCGAGTCTACTGAAGACGTCAAATCGACGCGCCATCGTCCTCGTACGCCACTGACAAGTTTCTCTTCACTATCAGCTCTCTTCGAGCAGGCTGGCCTCCCCAAGGGTGTCGTGAACATCGTGCCGGGATACGGGCTTTCCGGCGAGTGGATCATTCCATTCATAGGGCCTAAGAGCAGCCGCTGACGATTCCTCTCTGGCCATCTCAGTCGGCAGCGCTATCTCCTCTCACCCGTGCGTCTCAGAGAGCCCTCTTGCCTACAGGCTCAGCGCTGACTCCCTTCATGCATCACTGTTTGCCACTCATAGCAAGATCCTCAAGGTTGCCTTCACTGGTTCGACCATGGTTGGACGTGCGATCATGAAGAACGCTGCCGCTTCCAACCTCAAGAATGTCACCCTTGAGCTTGGTGGCAAGTCCCCCAACATCATCTTCGCCGACGCCGATATCGACCAGGCCGTCTCGTGGTCCGCGTTCGGTATCTTCTTGTGAGTTCTAGTCGATGCGAGCATTGGCGCCATCCTTCACTGCTAACTCATCTCGACTTTTAGCAACCACGGCCAGGTCTGCTGCGCCGGATCGCGCATCTACGTCCACGAGGACATCTACGAGAAGTGGGTGGACCCTTCAGTCTTGTCCTTGGAAGTTGACTGACTGGTTCGTCTACAAAGGTTCATCGAGAAGTACCTCGAGAAGGTGAAGTCGCTCCAGATCGGATCTCCCTTTTCGCTCAACACCTTCCAGGGTTAGTTCCAGTTCTCACTTGTTTCTATCTCAGGACTATCCACTGACGACAGCATACACCTCTCATTCTAGGTCCCCAAGTCTCTGAGACCCAGTACGACCGCATCATGAGCTACATCGAGTCCGGCAAGTCTGAGGGTGCCAAGCTTCTCGCTGGTGGAGAGCGCTACGGCGAGGGCGGATACTTCATCAAGCCCACTGTTTTCACTGAGGTCACCAAGGACATGAAGATTGCCAAGGAGGAGATCTTCGGCCCGTGAGTTCGGCCTGCTGCAGATGAATCTAGGGTGCGGCGCCGACGCTAACCCTGCCTCACCTTATTTTCCCTCCGCCATCTTCTCCTTTCACCTACCTTGTTCTGTCAATCATCTCTTCCCTTGTGCCTGATCTTGCTTTCCTTATCAGCGTTGTCGCCATCTCCAAGTTCAAGACCGACGAGGAGGTCATCGAGCTCGCCAACTCCTCCGAGTACGGTCTCGCCTCTGCCGTTTTCTCCCAGAACATTACTCGTGCGATTTCTGTGGCGAACCGTATTCACGCCGGAACGTAAGTATTGAAATTCCGTGTCTCGTAGCCTTTTGGCTCGTAAGAGATTGAGTGCGCAACTCTGACTTGTACTTTCCTTCGCAACCTCCACCCCGGCCTCTTAATTGCTTTTGCCCCTGTGCCTCTCCCGTTCTCCAGCGTCTGGGTCAACTGCTACAACCAGCTCACCAGCTCCGTTCCCTTCGGCGGATACAAGGTCCAGTCCCTGTCCCGTTGGCATCTGGTCCACACTGCGCTCGTCTACTGAAGCTCGTCTTTCTCCATTCCCTCTTGCTCCACCACCACCACCAGACCTCCGGTATCGGCCGCGAGCTCGGAGAGTACGCTCTTGCGAACTACACCAGCGTCAAGTGCGAATTCGAACTTCATTCATCTAGCTCTGGCAGTCACACCAAAGTGTCGCCCATCGCTGACTTTTGCTCTTCCAACCAGGGCTGTCCACATCAACCTCACCCAGCCGGCGCCCCTCTAAATCTGATTTACTGTATCGTGTCTTCTGTGTCTTGGGTCTATTATGTCGTTTCGTTCTCTGGCACGTGAAGGTCGGTCCAGGCATCTGAGTAGAACGTCGCCCAGATTCTCGCTACGGGAACCTGGCTTGAGTCGCTAGCGAACTCGGCGAGATAAAATATCGACGAGGGTGGGGAGAGGCAGATATTCGGAGAAAAGCCGACCGGCCGGGTTGTATGGCGAGAAGCGATGAAGTGCGGTGGCATGAAAATGGATCGCTCAGGCTGCGATGTAGCTCCTAAAAAGCGAGGAACAAACGAGTTAAGTGGTCAACGAGTACCATTCAACTGACCGGGAACTCGCCTCGACAGAGATCTGAATAGCTCCTACGTCCTGCGTGTGCATATTTTCTCCATCTTCACATAAGTGAACTTTGCTTCGCCACTTGCGTCATTGCAAATCTCGCACCCGGGCTATGCCAGGGACCAGGCTTAGTGAGTGAAATGTCAGATCATGTTTATAGGGTAGCGAAATGAGTTGGGAGGCTGGCTGACATGGGCCGCGTGCGGCAGCAGCCTAAAGGTCAAGCTGGTCGATCTGATGATCCTTCACGTCGATTTTATCAAGCAGCTATTGAGTCGTAGTTGAAATGAGTAAAGTCTTAAGTTGCAATTCACACCCAGATGAGGCGATGGCGCGTAGCAAGAACGACACCATCGCGCGCTGACGACCTGTCTTTCTCATTCAATCCTCCCTTTATTAAAAGAGGTGTGATTGTTTATCCCTCTTTCATTGTCTTATCGCTCCCACAACTCTCTAGGATTGGAGTGCCATAGTGCGCGCGGCCGAGCGCCGGTTGACTCCCCAGCTTGGCCCAGCGCGACGGGGGAAAGGGCCCGCGTGAGACCGAGAGGGAACGCTCGTCTGGTCTGGCCTGGCTCTAGACACCCAACCATCAGCCGACCCACCCACTCTTCCCACCCCCCCTCCCCCCCTTCTTCCACTCCTCACCCTCCGTCTTTCAACGCCATGGCGTCCCGCAAGAAGGTCCTGCTCAAGGTTAACTTGTCTCCTGCTGCTCCCATCGATCCAGCGAGCCTCCGAATTGATGTCCCTCCCCGCCTCCTCCCCAGGTCATCATCCTCGGCGACAGCGGGTTAGTCGCTCTTCTTCTCGGGCACCAGAATGCCAGGGTCGCTTTGAAGGCTAGAAGCAGTCACTGAAGGCTCCTCGTCCTTCCTCTCTCGCCTTGTCGCCCTCATCGCTTTGCCCCTCGGTCTCCACGCGCCCCTCGCCTTGCTCCCCCTTCGCCTCACTCCGCCTCCTCACGATGGCACTCTACAGAGTCGGCAAGACTTCGCTCATGAACCAATACGTCAACAAGCGTTTCAGCAACCAGTACAAGGCCACGATCGGCGCCGACTTGTGCGTTGACGGTCTCATCGTTCCCCTCCCTCACCCCTGCTGGCCCTCTTGTCGCGGCCGCCCCCTCCTGCTCCGCCTGCCATATACTCGCCGGCCCACATGCCCTGCTGACCGTCTCTCTCCCTCGGCTCCTCCTCGGGCTCCCACCTTCAGCCTCACCAAGGAGGTCATGGTCGATGACAGGCTAGTCACCATGCAGGTTCGTCCGCCTCCCTCCCTTGGGCCCGAGCTCGCGCATCGTCGTCCCCCCAGACGTGAGCGCTGATGATGGACTTGCCGCCTCCCTCGACAGCTCTGGGACACCGCCGGCCAAGAGCGATTCCAGTCGCTTGGTGTCGCCTTCTACCGCGGTGCCGACTGCTGCGTTCTCGTGTATGACGTGAACTCGACGAAGAGCTTCGAGGCGCTCGACTCGTGGCGCGACGAGTTCCTGATCCAGGTCGGTCTCCGTTCTACGATGATCAGACGCGACCTGCTTCCCATCTCTGATTCTCTATCGCCTTCTCGTCCCCAGGCTAGCCCGCACGACCCGGAGAACTTCCCCTTTGTCCTCCTTGGCAACAAGATCGATCAGGGGGAGTCCAAGCGAACGGTGCGTCATTGTCGTCCCCATGACACGACCAACCTCGAGGCTGACATGCCGATTCACTCCCGCTCGCAACTCCGCAGGTCTCCCAGAAGCGGGCGATGACCTGGTGCCAGTCCAAGGGCAACATCCCTTACTTTGAGACCTCGGCCAAGGAGGCCATCAATGTCGAGCAGGCGTTCCAGACGATCGCCAAGAACGCCCTCCAGCAGGAGGCCGAGGTTGAGCTCTACGCCGACTAGTGAGTGGTCTCTCGCTCTTTGCTTTGAGGAATGAACGGATGGAACGGTGTTCGCCTGCTTCGGTCGTCGTTTCGCCATTCGCTGACGACCCTTCCTCCCCCTCCCTTCCTTCCTTGCCACCAGCCCCGATCCCATCCAGATCGATGCCGCAGGCTCCCAGAATTACGGCTGCAGCTGTTAATGACGTCTTCCTTCCGCTTGTTTGCGTGTGTGTTTTTCCTCTCTGGAAACCCCCCTTCTATCCCCGTCGCTCTCATTCTCATCGAGTACCTTACCTCTCCCCCCCTTCAACCCCCTCCTCTCCCCCCGCCCATTCATCAGCCCTTTAATGCCCTAACTAGTCTCTCGCCCTCTTCTCGTTTCTCTCTCTTCCTCTCTCTCTCTCTTCTGAACGAAATGAAGCATGTCACCCTCGCTCGATTCCGCTCGTCTATCCATCTAGAGTCAGTGTGCGTTTCCGACGGCGGCGCACTACTGTAGCTGTCCGTCCACCCAAGCCAAGACCGGACGCAGGGGTGTTGGCTTTGGGAAGCAATCATGAGATCTCGTGAGGGACGTGGTGGGTCTGCGGGAGGGAAGAAGGAAAAGGGGAGGTGTGGCATCGAGGAGGCACGCAGGCGGACCGATGAGGATGCTGAGGCTTAGGTCCAGGATGGCTGGCCAGCCCTCAATTCTCTCGCCACTGGTGGTGGCAGCTAGTACACCGACTGCAAGCACAGAATGTGGAAGGCCTGGTCAGCGAACTGAGTCCCTGTTGGGATGGGACAAATGCGTTGAGAGAAGGTCAGACGCACTAGAACGTGGTCATCGGCTCATCAGCGCTCCGGATCTGAAGCTGCATCCAGTACGCCTTGGGGTTGTCGCACTTGTTGCATCGGGCTGAGAAGAGGCGCCATCAGACACGGAGAGAGGAAAGAAGACAGGTTCAACAGGGCGCGGCGTGAACGCACCTTCCGTCTGGTCGACGTTTTCCCAAGACTCAGCGGTGCCGAGGACGTCGTCGACCTCCTTCCGCTGGAGCTTTGTTCGCTGAGTGATCTGAGGAGAGACGTAGTGGTCAGCCGTCCAGACGCTCCCCTTCGGCCAGACGCGAGGGGACGACAGGACGCACCTGCTTCGTGATCGGGTAGCGGTAGACGCAGGCCTGGCAGGACCACGTCTGCTCGCCCGTCGCCGTAGAGATGACGAGCATGTTGGAGCAGTTCGGGCAGAAGATCATGATGGACGATGGAAGGACTCTCGGTCGGACGAGGGCGACGAAATTCGACTCTGGCCGGCTTGGAGGCCTGGGAGGGCTGCGGTGAGGCGAGAGGCCAGCGGACTAGACGGTCTGTCGGACTGGGGACGGCCGTGTCAGCACGACAGGCATGCGAGAGAGAGGCCAGTGGCGGAGACGGACCCGAGTGTCGGTGCGGTTGGGCGCTGGGATGGTGGTTGCAGGCAGCCAGCCAAACGCGTGGCTCGTCCTCGCCGCCTCGTCGAGGGTCGAAGCCGCAAGCAGGGCGACGCCTGCCCGCGCCTGCCCCCTTCGCCTTGGACCCCCACGACCCCTCTCGCCCACCACCATACCCCCTCCCCTCTCCCCTCAGCCCCTCCCTCTCCCTCGTCCGCCGACCGGCTTCCCCTCGCCCGCCGACCATGGGCTTCAAGTTTGGCTCGTTTGACTCCATCTGCGACAATGCCCCGCTCCAGGTCTGCCCGCTCCTCGGCTCGACCCAGGGCATGGAGCCTTCGTGCTACTCCCGCAACGTCGACTTTGGAGGCACTCTCTTCTTCCAGCCTGGTTAGTGGGCATGCATCCCTGCGGCCTCCTAGGCGAGAGTTCTGCAGACGCAAGAGGAGGGAGGCGGCAGGGCGGCCATGTTGCCGCTCGTTCTCATGCGCTCGGCTGGAGAGGCTTACTCGCTTCCTCTTACCCTCCCAGGTGCCTGCTTCGTCCACGTCATTGCCCTCATCATGACAGCCATCATGCTCTTCACCGTCCGGTCCAAGTACACTGCTGTCGGTCAGTCCCGGCGAGAGCGGGTTGTTCGTCCCGTCCACGCCGCGTGTGCTCACATTCGTTCTCTCTCGCACGGTCTCCTCCTCTTCTTGTCCTCCTCCCGTACGCCCCTCAGGCCGGAAGGAGATCTCGCTCTTCTTCTACCTCTACGCCCTCCTCACCCTCCTCGCGTTCTTCCTCGACTCGGGCCTCATCCCGACTTCGCATGTCGTTTACCCCGTGCGTTCACGCCTCCTCTGTCCCCTCGCCTCGTCGCCCTCCCTGACTGACCCCTGACACGCGCCGACGGCTTCCCCTTCTCCACTCAGTGGTTCGCCGCCGTCCACGTCGGTCTCGTTGTGACAACCTTCTGGTGCCTCGTCGTCAATGGGTTTGTTGGCTTCCAGTTTGCTGAGGATGGCACACCTATGTCGCTCTGGGTACGTTCATGAAACCCCCTCCACCATGAGGGTTGGCAGCCGACGCGCGTCATGGCTCTCGTCTCTCGTCGGTCGGTGGCGCCCAGGCTCACCCAAACCCTTCCTCTCTCCCTGCTTGCTTCTTCGTTCATCTCCCAGGTCCTTCGCCTCTCGTGCCTCCTTGTCTGGGGAATCTCGTTCTTCGTCTCGATCGCGACGTTCAAGGGCATTGCCTCGTTCTCCTACAGCAAGCCGATCGGCCTCTTTGTCGTTTACCTCGTGTTCCCCATCGTCTGCGTGCTCGTCTACGTCGTCAGCCAGCTCGTCCTCGTCATCCGGACGCTCGACGACCGTTGGGTGAGCAGCCCGCACTCTATCCCTCTTGGTGGCGGCCCCCCTGGACTGACGCGTACGCTCCTCGGCCAGGTCATCGGCGACATCCTCTTCGGAACGGGCTTCTTCACCGCCGGTTGCGTTATCATGTTTGCCTTCTCGCCGACGATCTGCGACGCGGTTGAGCACTACATCGACGGCCTCTTCTTCTTTGTGCTCTGCATGCTCCTTTCGGTGATGATGGTCTACAAGGTGGGTCTTGGGCGTCCCGATTGTGTTTGTGCACCCTCGCTGACCTCGGCTTGCCTCGCTTCGAAGTACT
This sequence comes from Tausonia pullulans, assembly GCA_951802195.1. Lineage (NCBI taxonomy): Eukaryota > Fungi > Basidiomycota > Tremellomycetes > Cystofilobasidiales > Mrakiaceae > Tausonia > Tausonia pullulans. Next base: position 807,335 of record OX637626.1, read on the forward strand.
GGGACTCGATCACCAGGGAGGACCTCGAGTTCGCCGTCGGAGACAAGGGCGCCGTCTGGGAGGTCAAGGAGTGGGTCTCTGCGCGCTTGTGACGGTGGAAGGAAGGCGCGCTGTTTGCTGACCCAGCCTGTTCTCCTTCCAGCCACCTGCTCGCGCCGCCCGTCGCCGACTTTGACGACAACCAGTCGTCATTCCGCGGCGGAGGAGGATCGCTCGGTGCGTGGGCCCGTTCCTGCTGAGACTAGCTCACGCTGTGACTGACCTGCCTCCCTGTGTGCCCCTTTCAGTCGGCGGCGTCAACGGGCAGCAGTGGTACGGCTCGCAAAACTCGAGAAACAACTACGGTGGCGGGGGCGGGGGCGGGTACCCTCCCTCGGCTGTTGGCTCGGCCTCCTCCCAGGGCCACGCCTCGGCACGCTATGGGCCGAGATAAGAAGAGGGAAGAACGGAGGGGAGATGGGTGGATGGACGATGACGGGCTCTTGGACGTCGCGTTGCATGCACCGCCACCTTCCTCACTCCAATACTTCTTTCCGTGCCTTCTCCGTCTTTGGACATTCTATACCTTTTTTCCGCGTCGCCTTCTGTGTCTCTCCTCCACCTTCGCCTCCTCTCTTTCTTCCTCTTCCGTTCTCCTGCTGTCTGCGAACCTCCCTCGTCTCGTCTCTTTGTCTATTTCCCCTCGCCCTCCTGCGGGTGCCCAACTCGGACACTTCTCACCTCTTCCTCATTACGCTTACTGACCGGGACCTTGACCAACTCGGGGGCTTTCCCGGTCTCTTCCATCCTTGTCAGCTAGAGCTGGCCTTCTTGTCGTCGTTCGTTTTGATCCAGCATGTTGCCTTCCGAGAATGGGCCGCGCGACGGTGCGAGATGGTCCGCGGGTGGCGGAGATGGCTCAATCATTCGCAACTCCACCCATGCCCGCGCCGGGACCTGGTAGCGCTGCCGAAGTGTGCGGCGCTGGCTCGGCCCACGCGAGCGGGTTCGGCCGGGCCTTAATTGCCGCTTGCTCTTTCTCAACACAAGCCACGACCTCCTCGCTTCGTCCTCCTCGTTCGCCGCTCGCCCCGACTCGGGCTCGACTTCTCGTCCGTCGCCAGCAGACAAGCCTCTCCGCTCTCCCGCTCCACGGCGTACTCTCGGCCGTCTCCCTCCTCCGTCCCTCGCGCATCCCCTTCCGAGGGAGCCAGCAACGAGCGTGGATCGAAGTCCTCATCCTCGCTTCGCCTCCCTTTGTGTCCCGCCCATCCCGACGGTCTCCTCCCTTCTGCCGCACCGCACAAACACCCTCACCTAAGCCAGAGGGACCCCCATCATGACACTCACCACCTCCGCCATCCCTGCTTCCGCCGCTGCCGCTCAAAGCCCCCCTCCCGCTCTCCATCCGGGGATCGCCCTCCACCCCAAGTCGTCGGCGTCCATCCTCCAAGCACACCTCTCGCACGCCTTCCTGCACGGCATCTGCCCGGACGTCCGAGTCCGCGTCTTTGGGCGCGAGTACAAGCTTCACAAGCTCATCCTGGCTCAAGCGGTAAGTAAGGCGGAAACCTCTCACACACGCGCGTCGTCATCCCCGCCCCCCCCGCCCCCCCCCCGTCGTACGACCTTGCTGACAACGCGTCCTGTCCCTCTGCTGCGGCGCCCGGGGTTTTCGACTTATCGTTTCCGTCTTCGCCATCCCATCAGGGCTTCTTTGACTCGCTCTTCCGAGGTGGCTTTTCTGAGGACCAGTCGGCCGGTCCCGCGCCGACGAGGGCGACTGGGCCGACGCTTATGGTCCGCGAGCCTGTCGTCTCGGGCGCCGGAGGAGGGGCGGACCTCAAGGACGGAGGAAGGGTGCTCGTGCTGAGGCTGGACGATCCCAACATCTCAAGGGCGGCGTTCGAGTTGAGTAGTGGTCCTCACTGAACACCGGAAGGAAGGCGAACACGGCGAGCTGACTGCGTTTGTATTCGCCAGGATGATCATCGCACGTCTCTATGCGACTGGCCCACCCCTGGCGCTCTCGGCCCTGCACCACCCAACGCCTCTCCACCCCCTCACCCCCGCCTTCCCCCCCGACTCCTCTTTCCTTTCCCCTTCTCTCCCAGACATCTCTCCAACGGATCAACCTGCCTCCCCGCGCTTCCTCCTCTCCCTTCTCGCGACGTCCAACTATCTCGGCACACCTGGGATCACCTCGGGCGTGCTAGCGATGGTCATCGGTTCAATGGGACCGCGGTCGGTTGGCGTATACTTGGGGTTCGCGATTGGCAAGGGGATCGGGGCGTATGGAGGAGAGGAGTGGGAGGATGATGAGGTGGGCGCAAGGGGATTGGAGCATATTACGGAGGTGGTGCCTGATGAGGGCGAGGAGGTGAATGGTGAGGAGGAGCAAGTGAAGGAGGAAGAAGGGGTCATCTCGACGCTTGGAGCGGTGATATCTTCCTCATCGTTGGATGCCTGGGTCCTCCCGCCCGCTGCTTCGAGTGGGAGCAAGCCAGGAAGCTGGCAGGACGAGGCCGAGTCGGAGGAGGACGAAGCTGAGGAGTCCTCGCCCTCGCTCAAAACCAAAGGCATCAAGACAGAGCCTCCCGAGTCTCCCTCCGTCGCCGTCTCCTCCTCGACCAAGCCGTCGCCGTATCCTCGTCACCCCGCCGACGCCAGCAGCCGAGCCTCGTCCTCCCGCCCCAGCTCCATCATCAGCGATCTCATCTCCGGCCTTAAAGAAGACCCTAACGAATGGGGTTCCATCCGGGAACCCGACCCGCTCTTCTTCTACGGTCTCACGAGCAACAAGATTGGCGAGGCGTGCGTGTGCTGGCTCGCCCGATGGGGCGTCAACGTCCTCAATGAGGAAGTTCTTGTCTTCGGACCCGCGGCGAGATCGACGGGGAGACTCAAGACACTGTCGCTTTCGGGCAAGGCCAACTTGAACAAGAAGCGGTCGAGACTGACTTCGACACTAGAGTCGAGTTTCCCCCCGATCTGGTCTTTGGGCGGGCTTCCGGCCATGTGGGTGAGGGCTATCATTGGCTCGGACTCTTTCTTCGTTGAGAACGAGATGGAGAGGTACCGCGTGGCGAGGGCAGTATTGGAGATGCGGCGGGCGCAGAGGAGTGAGCTGGAGGGAGGGAGGAGCCATGGTGATGGTGGGCTGGGAGAGCCGTCGTTGTCAAGGCCTTCAAGCGAGTACTACGGCGATGATGGGGCCGGGAGTGAGCTAAGCGACGATTTGGAGCGAGAAGAGGAGGAGGGGGAGTTTGAGGAGCTCTTCGCGCATGGGATTTACTACACTCACATGGTGCGTCGAGGCGTAGCTCATTATTTCTTTCTTTCATCAACTCTTATCTGACGACGACCCGCCGCCATTATTTCCAGACATTCGAGGAGCTTAGCTACATCTCCAACGACATCTGCCCTTGGACCTCACAACCCTACGCACCTCTCCAGACCCTTCAAACCTCGCTTTGGCAGCATCAGGAGGTTAGTCAAGCTAAACAAATATATCACTCATCCTGATGGTGAAACGCGATAACTGACCCACTGTCTACCCCCCCAGCTCAAGTCTAAGATCCTAGCTTCGGCAGCCGCCGCCGCCGCCTCCGCCGCCTCCTCCGCCTCTTCCTCCTCGACTGCACTCCCAACAGTTGCTCCGGCAGCCAACAACAACAACAATGCCGCCTCCATTAGCGACCCCGAAATTGCCGCCGCCGAGCTCGGCATCTCCTCCACGACGGCCGCGATCGTCAAGGAGCTTCACAGGGTCGCCCAGCGCGAGTCGCGCCGCCAGCGCCGGAGCCCGAGCATTGCTTCGGCTCAGGGCCCCTCTGTCTTGGGGAGGTACGCCTGCTCCCTTGGCTTGCTCGGACTGGCCTCGCCCCCGCTGTACCCAAACATGGGCGGTTCTCCGTCGTCTGGGTTGTTTCTTTCGCTCTCGAGCCAAGAATCGAGGAAGTATTGGCCCGTGCCCGGCGACGACACCCAGCGATTCGGCGAGTTTGGGGGCTTCCTGCCTCTCTCTGGCCCAGGACCCGTCTCGACGCTCTCGACGTCTGTCGCTGACCTCGGACCGTCGTCCGGATCGTCGTCGGCTGCCGCGACCGCTGCAGCTGCCGCGGCGGCCGCCGCCGCCAACGGAGGACCGCCGACTGTGGGACCGAAGAGGTCTCCTGGCGCGCAAGAAAAGGACTTCTTTGGGATTGGTCCTGGGATGAGAAATGCCCGCGAGATCTTTGAGGGTGAGGAAGACCAGCTTGGGGCGTCGCAATGGTCCCGGTTTGAGCCATTCAGGTTCTCGGTCGAGTTTTGGGGAGTTGAAAAGCTCAAGGAGAAGCAGCGCGAGTACTCGTCGACCATCTTCTATGCCGGCTCGTACTTCAGTACGAATGATTTCTCTCCTCTTCGTGTGTGCGTTCGCATCTGACCCAGCAGCTTCACCTAGATGTCTATGTCCAGACGATCCGGAAAAAGGATCGGCAAGTCCAGCTCGGTATCTACCTACACAGACAGTCTATGCTGGAGCCGAGTGAGTCATGAAGGCGGCTACAACTGATCTTACGAGCGAACACTGACTGTCCTTTCTGCAGTCCCCGCCGCCTCTCGGCCTCCCAACTATTCGCCCTCGGACGCCCCTCCCCCTTCTCACACGCAGTACCCCTTCCCTGCGACTGCCTCCTCCTCCTCGACCTCCATCCCAGCCCTCTCCACTTCTGCCCCAACCGTCTCCACATCCATCCCACTCCTCGCGACGTCCCCGATCCCCATCACCCGCGTTCAGTCATCTGGGACTAGCACGCCTACGCAGCAAAACCCGAACTACCGACACCCGCTGGTCGCCGCCGCTGCGCAACGTATCGGTCCCGCCGGGGCAGCGATGGCGACGCCCACGCCGACGAGTCCCTCGAATGGTGGGTCAGGCTCAACGATGAGCACGAGCCCGTCATCGTTGGAGGTGGCATCCCAGGGGCCACCTCAGTCCTTCCGGGATCCTCGAAAGATCATCAAGTGCTATTTTTCTATCTCGTGTCCCTCCGCCCTCGGGACCGCTCTCACCCGGTTTGCCTCGGCCCCGGACGTCTTCAGCGTCTCTCAGGTGCGTGCGCACCAGGCCTCGTGTCTCTCTTCCCTCCCTTTTCCACGCTGACATTCCCTCGCTCTCTCTCTCAAGTCTTGGGGCTGGAAGTCGTCCTCCCTCCGATCCGAGGAGTACCTCTCCGTTGTCGACTCGACGGCGACCAACAACTCTCTCGACGAGGGCGTCCTCGGTTGGATGGGGACGATGGACGTGGGGGACGTCGGCAAACTACAGAGTCTCAGGGCGACGGTAGTCGTCGGGCTCGTGTGAAGTCGGGGGAGAGGGGGGTGTCCTTTCATTCTTGGGTTTTGTTTTCTTTCTCTCTTGTTTCTTTCTTCACTCTCCGCTTTGGACGGTCTCTCCTCGCCTTTCCTGTCCTTTCCTCTGTCTAGGTCTCTTCCGTCCGTTGGTTCTTTTCCTTTCCTTCTCCTTCCGATGACTTTCACGATTGACGATCTTTGCGCGATACTTCTTGCCTCCTTCCCCCCCCCCCCCCCCCTCCCTCCACCGAGGGCCTGGATATGCTTGAGGGTCTCCTCGACGTGCAACCTGACGTGTTCGGGTGGGTGGGTGCCGCGCTCATCTTCAAAGAAAAGAAAAACAAGGACGTGGTGAAGGCGTTCGCTCCACCTGCCCTCCCTTGCAACTGAGTACACAAGCCAAGTTAGCATGCAGGGCCCCTTTTGAGCGAGAGAAGCCCACTCCCACCGTGTGCGGCGGCACTACCTCGACGGCGGCGGCTTCGGCTACGCCTTGGCGCCCTCGCGCGGGTGGACACCGCCCCCTTGGCATGTCGCTGGTCGAAGCAGAAGAAGAAGGGAGGCGTCCGTCTCCTGAGGAGGAACGAGGCGACTCCCGAAGGGGGAGATTGCTGGTAGGGCCAGCGAACACCTCCGCGGTGGTGGTGTGCAGGCAGCGTCAGACGGTCGATCGAGGCTGACGGGTTCAGAGATGGGTGAGGATGGCATGTGGATGATTTCGCTCCAGATGGTAGAACTCCCTTGTGAAAGAGAACTATCGACATCGTCAGTCGCTGAGGTCAGTCCATCCATGCGATCTCCCCAAAGAGAGAGCCACCGCTCCTGACAGTGCCATTGCATCCGGCGAGCGTGCTATGGCCAAGGTACAGTTCGCCGCCTAGACCAAGGCCTTCCGGGAGCACTAGAGGCGGGTGAGGGTCAGGATCGTGCGGCGTCTGCATGAAAACGTCTGTTCTAGTCACGAGCTCAGAACCACTTGGGCACATTCAAGATGTTGTCGGCGTGGGACACGAGCCGCTTCTTTGTCCCAGTAGCCACAGATACCGTCGAGCTTGAAGAACTCGGCCAGTTAGCCAGTCCATTCGGCGTTGATCGAAAGAGAATGAGGGGCGTGACCGGCGCATCTTCTCGCTCATTCAGTACCCCTTGGTGTTCAGCTTGATTTTGAGAAGGTCGTACTTTTGAGCAAGCAAGAGCGAGGGCTCGACCTTCTCTGGGGGTAGCGATGATTTTGGGTTTCTTCTTGGCTCTTTCCAAGGAAGACGAAGACCAGACGGACGCATCAGTATGTTGATTTAGGTGACATCGTGCGGCGGATACAGGTAGCTCTTCACCCTCTCGTTGTCGTCGTCGACGTCGTCATCCTCCTCTTCGGCCTTAGCCTTTGCCTCCTTCTTCCTCTCGATGCCCTTCTTCCCTGAGCCTCCTTCTCATTCACAGCGGCAGCCTTCTTCTTCGTCTTCTTGGGCGCCGGCCCGTCGTCGTCATCGTCGTCGTCGTCATCGTCCTCCCTGTTGTTGGCAGTAGCCTCCGCCTTTGCCTGAACGGCCGGCCAACTCGGGCCGGGCGGCGGTCTTTGAACGCGCCGCTGGAGGTGCTCTGAGGCTGCAGTGGGTAGATGACCCAAAGGCGTTCATTAGGTAGCTCTCCTTACGAAGATGGGGGGGAGAGAGGGGGGAGGGAGGGACGGATCTCCTTGCTTGCACGTGCGCTCAGGCGGGTTCTTGGCTGCTGCGGAGGGGGGGGGGGGGAAGAGAACGCGTCGAGGACGACAGAGGGACGGCGCGTGCGGCGTCGTCGGCCGACCGCGTCCATGCAATTGCCCAGCCCAACCCTCTCATCCATCCCTCCCCCTCCCCCCTCGCTCATAGGAGAGAGGGAGAGAGTGTGTGTGCGAGACGTGCCCTTCTACTTCTCCAAGCTGGACCAGAGCACGTGAGCGCGTCGTCCGAGTGGCGCTGCATGACGTATGGGGGTCTTGCCGCTGGTTTCGTACGAGGCGCGAGGGTCAGTGCTCGCTGGAGAGAAAGAGCAATTAGGATGGAAACAAGGGAGAGAGAGGGAGGCCTGACCTTCCTTGGATCTCGCGAGTCTCATCGACTTCAAGGTGAACTTTGGAGGTGTCACCGTTGACGAGCGCTGTCCTTGCTAGAGGGTCGAGGTATGGTTCGCAGAGAAAACCCAAGGATGACGGCCTCAAGCCAGCCAGCCGGACGAGGCCGTCTTTTCGAGCTGCAGATTCCAGCGAGGCGTCGGTCATCGCTTCGGGCTCCATCCACTGCGTCGTCCATTGCACCTGCCACCTTCACTTAGATCCCTGTATGTGGATGGCTCAAATAGATGCCGAAGGAGAAGAAAGCGAGGGCTAGAGCTGGGTTATCTATGCGCATCCTGTGGATCCTGGGAAAGAGATTGGATGCTCGTTGGTGGAACACTCGCGGTAAGGAACAGGGGAGATCTGCTGTGCGTTCGTTCAACCGACCGTTCAACGTCTCACTCATTATCTTCAGTCAGTCATCAACTGATAATGCTGCTGTATGCTCTCCGGGCTAGTGTTGTGGTGCCGTCAGGAGTTCGCAGGAGATGCACCAGACGGCGATCTCCCCAGCGCTGCACCAACAGACCGTCCACGGGCGAGAAAGGGAACACAGTAATTGACTTTCATTAAGAGAGGAGACAAGGGGGCGTCGAAGAGAGATGGGAGAGGGAGGGGAATCCGAGAGAGAAGATAGAGAAAAGAAAAAGGCTCCTCTTCCTCCTCCCTCTCGGTATCGACCGAGGCACACACACGCACGCACAACACAACCGACGTCGTCCTCCTCCTCTGCCCATCCGTCTCCGCAGCTGGCAGACGAATCTAAAGGGTGTCCTCCTTCCTCCTAGGTGATGGCTGGCTGGCTCAGATGTGTTCGATGGCCTCTGGGAACTTGGTCTGAGAGAGATAAGGAAGGGGGGGGGGGGCGGGGTTAGGTTTCGGCGGTGAGAGGAGAGCAGTCGGACGAGTGAAAGCGTACCTTGGGGTAACTGAGGGAGGGGGGAACAGAGGAGAGTGTGAGAGTGTGAGCAAACGAGGTCAATCGCACCTCAACGCGTCGCAGAGCGCGATAACGGCAGGAGGGAAGGAAGCACGAGTCACTCACTTGACCTTGGCGCTCGCGGCGTCGTCGGTAAACCAGAAGACCTGGCCGGGAGCGGCGGGCCTAACCCTGCTGCTCGGGAGACCCTTCTCGGGCTCGTCGAGGACCGTGTGAAGGACGTCCTGCTTGCCCTCACCGGCGGCGACGAATGCGACGCGGTAAGCGTGATTGATGACCGGGTAAGTAAAAGTGATCCGCTTAGCGGGCGGTTTGGGCGAGTCCTCGATGAAAGCGACCCATCGGTCCTCCTCAGAGAGAAGAGAGTGGCCCGGGAAGAGGGAGCAGGTGTGGCCGTCAGGACCCATGCCGAGGAGGATGAGGTCAAAGACCGGGTACCGAGCGGCGTCTCGCTGGGCGAACGTCGCGATGAGCTGACGTTCGTACTCGTCCGCGAGCTCTTCCGGGTCGTCGAGGAGGGCGACGTCGATCGTGTGCACCTGGGACGGCGAGATGGTCGTGTGGTCGAGGAAGAGCTTCTTGACCGAGGCATAGTTGGAGTCCTCGTGCTCCAGGCCGACGAGCCGCTCGTCGCAGAAGAAGACCTCCCTGAGAGCAGGACGAGAGAATGGGATCGTGGTCAGCTACGTGCTGAGAAGATCGAGACGGAAGGAAGTGTGTGGGTAGTTGAAAGGCATATATGCTGCCAAGCACCATCCGTCTGAATACCGCAGGCAAGAGGCGAGCAAGCGCGACAAGGCGAGAGAGCTGAAGCTTGCTCGCTTGCGTGTACGGTTGCGTGCGAGCGGGAGAGAGAATCGCCTTGCTCTTCCGCCACTGCACGGCCCTGAACGCTGAGTGAAGAGACGGGACCGACCACTTGTCCCACTGGACCCCCGGCTTTCCAAGGAGGCCCTTGAGGTTGCCCGGGAGAGAGCCGCCCGAGATGGCGAGGGTGAAGGCGCCACGCTTCTTGATGGCCTCGTTCTGCGCCTTGAGGACGAACTCGGCGACGGAGGAGACGAGCTTGTCGGACGAGGCGAACGAGTAGAGCACTTGAGGATGGGGCGACTGGTGGGACATGGCGGGAATGAGGATGGGTGGAAGGGTCTAGGACGGGATGGATGAGAAAAGGCCGTAGAACACGAGGGGGAGAAGCGGGCTGCTGTGGTTGGCGGCGCAAGGGCGGGAGGGCGCGGTGCGGTGTAGAGTTGGCTCGCGCGGTGCGTCTGCGCCAGACTCTTTGCCTGGCTGGTCGAGAGGGGTGACGTAGGCAGAGATCGCACCTCGAAGCCTTCCTCCATCATCCGATCCTTGTCTTTTCTTCCCGGCTTCGCATCCTCCCACGTCTCTGGGCCACCACCCGCTCGGCTCTCGGATGGCTGCCCGCGTGCATTCCGCGCACAATGCTGCCAGCACATGCTGTATCTCTCCTGACTTGCACGTCTCCGCCCGCGCGCCCCCATGCCTCCCCACCCTGGCTTTTTCGTCTTTGTGGATTCTGGCTACCGCTTCTGGGTGCTCTTCCCAGGAACCAGTCAGCCAGCCAAGAAGGTAAAAACATCCGGGGACTTCGGAAAGATGACGAGGTCAGATGTCTGCGGCGCGCTTGGCCTGGACCCCACGCGACTCGATCGCCTGTCCTGTCGTCTTGCCTCCCAACCACCACCTGCCATGTCCACGCCCTTCCCTTTGCCCCGCTCGCCCTACCCGCCAGGCCCCCTTGTCACGCCTGAGATCTCCCAGAAGGCCCAGACGAGCCCCCAGCCGTCGACACCGATGGGAACCACTCAGACCATCCTCCAGCAGCACGGCTTAGCGGCCTCCAAGCCGGCCACCATCTCGGCGTCCAATCCGAACGCTCTCGCCCCGCCCGTCGAGCTCTCTCGGTGCGTGCACAGCCTCTGCTTGCCGTGTGAGATGCCTTCTTGCTGAAACGCCTTTCCTCCCGAGAGCAGCCAGCTCCAGTTCCTCCTGGTCGAGGGCCTTCGTACGCTCGAGGATCGCGGCTCGGCCTACTTTGACCAGCTGTCCGCCCCAGCCTGTCTCTCTCTTCTCGCTTGCTCACCTCCCTGACTCTCTCCAACTCCTGATTGCCATAGCGATAACGCCCTCGACCCTGCCTCGAACCCCTCCGCGCGCGTTGGTACGTCCCTCTTCTCCTCCTCCCTCGCCTCTTCCTACCTCTCTCTGATATTCCCTGTCTCTCTCTCTCGTTCAGCGACGCAGCAAACTCTCCTCCAATCCCTCCAACATATCCTCGCCCTCGTCCACTCCTCCGGGCTCGGCGCTCTCCCCCTTCTGCCTCCCTCCTCTCCCGTCGTGCCTTCCGACCCGTCAACTCTCCCTCCAGCCGCAGCGACAAGCGTCCTCCCACCGAGTCTCAACGAGCTGTCCGACACGTTGCAAACGAGGATGGCCGAAACATTTGCGCAGAGGGAGTGTTTGAGGCGGGCAGTTGGAGTCGGAGCAGACGCGTTGAAGCGGGGGGCGAGTGGTGGTCCGGCGGGGAGTGGGGGCGGGTATCGACGGGTGGAGAGTGAGAGGAGGTGAGGGCTCTCATACCTGGGGGTGAGCGGTGAAAGAAGAGGATGAGAGACGGAGAGGGAGAGGGAGGACCGAAGACGAACAAGACGCGTCGACGCGTCTCGCCGCCTCCCCTTCCCCCGGCGACCCACGTGCAACGCCTGCGAAACTCGCCGTCGCCCCGTCTGCACCTCCGGTTCGGCTTTTCTCCGTCGGAAAGCTCTCCCTCAAGACCGATACAAAGGACGACACTTGGCGAGGACGGCGGTATCGGGTCGTGAACTGGGTGGCATGAGCGAGGGGGGCAGGCACGACGTGGCAAATGTTGCGGGCGTCTTCCGTCCTTCCGCTCGTCTTCCCTTTCTATCTCCAACTTTAGTGGCGAGCGAGAGGAGGCGGACTTTACTCAGCTGTCTTTTTCCTTCCTTCTATCTCGAGCGGTCAGAAATTGTCACGCATGGCCCCACTCTCATGTCACGCCCTCTAGCTTGGACGCTACTCGACAGACGATGATGGGAAGGCAGCGTGTGTCGGGGAGGACACTGATGGGACAGAGAATCCCTGACAAATCGGAAAGAAAGACAGGAGGACAAGAATATAAAGTAAAGGCCGATCTGCCTGCCACATGAATCAAGCTTGTCAGTCGAAGCTTTCGAGTTGGCCTGTGATCTCTCTTTCGCCCTGGCTGAAAACCGAGAGGCATGAGGATCGTACGAGAGAAAGACACAGAGAGAGGGGGCGTGATGAAGAAAAGGGAGAAGACAGAGATGCAAGATAGAGAGAGCAAAAAAGTGTAATGAATGAAGCAGGCCATCGGGTGTTGCCCCCTCCCCTTCCCCCTCCACTCTTCAAAAGTCTTCCATGAGCGCCGAAGCCATCTGCTCATCCTGCTGTATCTGCATCTGCTGCTGCGCCTTTTGCTTCGCCTTCGGGTCATGTACGATGAGATGCTCTTCAACGCTGCGAGGCAGAGGGCGTCAGGTTTAGAACGCGGAAAAGGAGAAGGAAGGAGCGAACGAACAGCCTCATTCGGAAGAAGACTCGTCGGGTCGCCGCTTCGAGACATTCGCCGTCGCGGAGGGCAGAGGCGAAGAGACGCTCGCGAGGGTCTTCCTTGCGGACACGGAGGACCTTGGAGGGAAGGAAACGATGGAGGGAAGGGAGGTCAGAACACGGAAACGATCGTATCGAACGTCCGACCCATTCACTGACCTTGTTAGGTAGGTCAATCCTTCCCTCAAGCTCGCCCGTCCCGACGAGCTCAAGAACATCGCGGAGAACGTCTTCCTCTGGAAGGCCAAACGCCTCGGCCATGCGGGCGATCGCGACGGTCTCAAATGGCTGAAAGTACTGGATGAACGCCCGGCGGCGAATCAAGGCCGTTAGACGGGCGAGATGCGATGGAAGGTGCGGGGTGAGTTGATGGCGCGCCTACGGAGAAGAGAAGGGTTGGATTAGCGAGTGCATGGGAAAAGAGGGGCGAGACAACTGACTGAGTGCGTCGCAAGAAGCTCGAGCACGAGCTTATACTTGCCCGAGACAAAAGCGTCAACGAGCTCGCGGGTATGTGGGGCATCGTCGAGGAAGGGCCGGAAGGAGTCGGATTCGAGGACCTCGGTCTTGAGAGCTGCACGGCGGAGGGTCGCGACGGCGCAAAGGGAACCGTAGATGGCGAGCTCCTCGTTCGAAATGACCTGGCGAGATGACAAGTCAGTCTGACATGTTCCATGCGCCAAGGGAGTGTGAGAAGCCATCCACCGTCGATCCCCATTCTCCTAGATCGCCGCTGACGGCCAGAAAGCCCCTCGCTGCGCGCTCGTAGAGGCCCTGGCCGAGGTCAGAGATGGCCCTCGCGACTTGAAGCCTCGTCTGGGTCGTCGTCCGCTCCTCATCGGCGCGCTCGGTCGCTTCGGCACGAGCTCGTGCTTGAGCGCCTGAGAGCGGGACGGAAGATGTCGAGGTGAGGACCTGAGGGCGCTCTAGGGCCGACTCTGCCTTGACGATGTAAGGTGGAATCTGGATGTAGGAGTAGAGGTAGATGTCGAGCTGGAGGAGGGCAGAATCTCGTTAGGAGCGGTGACCATTGCTCCTCCAAGGGAAGAAACGCTCTCGCCTCAATGATGCTCATCGCCATGGCAAGCGCTTGCGGGCCGGTCGAGTTGAACTCGCGCGTCTTAGTGAATGACTTGAGCGCGCTCTGGGGGTCACCGCACTTGAGATGCAGCTGGCCAAGCTCCATGTGGCAGAGCTGACAAGGAGGAAGTATCCAAGCGTCAGCAAGGGCAAATGACGACGCGTAAAGTGCGTTGAGATCAAAGGAAGACGCGCGCGTCGTCGCCTGTGGCCCGCACTGACCCGGATGCTCTCCTTGATCAGGTTCGCCTGGACGGACTTGAGCTCGGTCTCCAGCTTGTCGAGCTCGGAGCGAGCCCTCGAGCTGACCTCTTGCCGCCAAGGGTCCTCCGGATCGCCGCCGAAGAAGTCCCAGAGCGAGCCGTCGAACGTCTCGGCTTGGACGACGGGGAGGGCCGCCGCGCGAACCTGGTCCCGAAGGGAGGGACACGAGCTATAGATCTGAGAGAGGCGGAGGAGAAGGCCACGGCCTTTGAGTGGGGGGAAGGGGGTTAGGCATGCGATGTCAGTGTCAGACTCGTTGTGAAAGGTCGACGCGACGACTCAGGCTCACTCACCCTTGAACTGGGTAAGGATGGGATCGAGATCGAAGGGCGTCGCAGCCGAGATATGGACTTGATGAAAGGAATTGGCGGCCGGAAAGCGGGATGGAGTGGAGGAGGAGGGTCCGGACATAAAGGCATCTTCTACGAACGACATGGTGAAGTCGAAGTGGAGATGATAATGGTTCGGAGGAAGGCGGCGAGGTGGGGGAAGCCGCCGCGGACCCCTCCAGGGAGGGCGAGAACACGACGTGTACCTTTGTCTTCCTCAACAACCTCCAACGGCCTGCTCGATTTAGAGAACGTCAGTCTTGAGGGAACCAGGCCTTATCATCTTTCGCCCATTCCGCTCCATCAGCTTTCCAGCGCTCGTTTCTGGTCCACCGCTTGCCTCGACCCCACTTTCGCCATGTTCACCCCTCGGCACCCACAACCATTCACCCTCCGCGAGGCTATCGGTCTCGACGTATCGACAATCACTGCTGGTAGGACCATCATACTGGTCTCTGGGAGTATGAAAAGAAGGCTAACGTGGTGTCTTCATCCGCTATCCACGTCCTGCACGTACACATCGCGTCGCGTCCCTTCCATTCACCCAGAGATCGCCCGGCTGCAGAACTCGCTCGCCCACCTGCGAGCAAGCAACATAGATTTACTCCAGTATCTCGAGTCCGAGGGGGAAGATCGGGAGATCAGGCTGAGCGTGGAGGAGAATGAGCAGACCATGTGAGTTTCCCTTGTGTCTTGACCTGTCTGTCTCTCTCGTTGCTTGGCTGGCGTGTCATCTGGCTGCTACCAACGTTCCCAGGTCTCCCGAGATGGCCAACGGAGCCTCTATCTCTACCCACACTTTCCTCGAAGCGGAATCTTCGGGGTGTATGTGTCTGGTGCGGACTCACGAAGAAGCAGCGCACGGCGCATGACAGCTCGGGCGTTCCTGTCCCAATGGAATCCCTTAATCCCTTCATAATCAGCACTGAATCAACTCCTCTGTTGTCAACAGATCCTCCCAAGAAGAACGCATCATCATCCTCCGTGGCGCCCTCGCCGTCAAAATCGGCCCTCGGACGGATGACAACCACTACGCTCCCGCGCCTTTGTCTTCCTTGCCCAGCTCGACAGCTTCAGGCGCGATTGCCCCTACTCCTCCACCGGGCCTAAGACCGCCTCCGGGTCTGCCGGCGCCAACGATCACTCGGCAGCAGATGACAACGGCCGTAGAGGGCGATGACTCAAGGTCGCCTTCGACATTGGAGGGGGGCCAGCACATCGAGTTGGCGCCGATGGAGGGTGTGCAGGCCACGACGACGCCAACGACGGCTCGGGTAGAGGAACATGACGATAGCGATGGGGTATACCTCTGAGATAAACCTCCTTCATGGGAGTTCGGGTGGGGAGCGATTCTGCACACAAAGACGCATTGATGCCAGAACGCAAATGAAGGTCGTCCTAGCCTCAGAGCGAACTCATTTGATGCGAGAAAGACTATTATTCCTGCAAAGTTATTGTGTTTAAGGGTGCTGCGCGGTTGCTGGAACTGTCAGTCTGTCTTCCTTGTTGCGTCTCGTCTCGTGAGCTCGACCTCACACCATTATCCCATTGCGTCGCCACCCTCACGGATCGCCCTTCAAACTCTCTCCTCTCAGGCAGGCAACCCACTACCAACCTTCAGCCTTTCGAAGGACCTCGACAGCCTACTCCCTTTCCTCGCACGCCCTTGTCTTGTGCCCTGCCCTGACCGGCTCCCTCTCGCGTTCCTAGCTCCCCCGTTTCGCCTCAATCCCCCTCACCCGAGGTCGAGACTTCCGTTTCCCTATGAGTCTGGGCCTCACCATATCCGAAACCGGGGTCGGCCGTCGCCATCCCCCCCGCTTCGCTGTGGTCACGCTATCCACGATGATCTCTTTGCGAAGGCCCAGATCCATACCACGACATTGACAGTGCCGTTTGCCTACATCAAAAACCGTTATTCAAGAAAGTCCCTTTACAAGAGGCTCTCCAAGAAGAGCGATCTGCGAAAACGAAGGGGAAGATGCGCGTCCGCAGGGCGAAGATCACCAGAGCGTTCCGATCAGGGTGGATGAGTCCGTCGATGCAGAGAGACGGTACGCCTCCGGCAAACAGAGGAAGTCTAGTTCTCTCTGACTGATCTGCTGGGCGAAGATGGAGGTGTCTGGTGAGGCAAAGGAGTGCAGGTTCAAGATCCGAAGGTGGGAGTCCAGGCGTGATCAGCTTGGAACAGTCACCCCCTCCCTCTGTCGCATGCCAGACTCTCGGACGCCCCTCTTCCTCTTCACAGTCCTTCACTAACAACCAAGATCAGTGCGCTCTCATTAATGTGCGCTCATCGGTTCAAAGCTTGTTGGCGTACACCCCGGCTCTCCTTCTCTACTCGACTGCTAGCTTTAGGTAACGCCGAAGCTGGGTTGACGTCGAGCGTGAGTAGGCGAGTGATGCAGCGGACTGATGAACCCAAACAGGATGTGAGCCAGTGTTCAGGAAGTCCCTGCTATAGCTGTTGAGTATGATGCTAGGAGGTAGAGAGCGAAGAGGCCCTCCGAACGTCTGATCTTGGCGACTTGGAGGCAGAGATGACGAGCTCCACTAAAACGGACCACAACCCCTTATCGTCGAGCTCCGACCGACCCCTCCCGCATCCAGGTTTCCCCCCCCCCCTTCCCCCCATCCCCTTCCTTCTCCTCATCAGGTTACTTCGAGCGAGTTCGCCGACTCCGAACCACAGGCTTACCTCTCCCGAGATCATCACCGTTGGACTCGCTCTTTTTGACACTTGACCTCGGCTGCCGTGCCCCGACGCACATCTCCTCTCCCTTGCCAGGATATTTAGCCCAGCGAAGCTTGGGAGAACGACCTCGCCAAAATCGTAGAACGCGGCGTCCTCGACGTGGTGAGAGCGGAAGAGGAGGGGCCGCGACGGATGGATGGAGAGACCGAGACATACAGAGACTGAGCACTACATCAAGCTCAGGTGGTCGGGGGTGCTTCGAAAACAGGGGAGGAGGGAGCGACGGCGGGGTGTAACATGAAGAGAGTGAATAAGAGAGAATGGAAGGAGAGAGGTCGGGTCTCAGGGGTCCGAGAAAACTAGAGGGGGGGGCGGGGGGGGCGGATGGTTAGGCTTCCAAGGCTAGGGGGCTAAAGATATCAGGATAAAGAGAGGGCGGAGGAAAGTTGAAGGAGGGGGGGTAGGAGAAGGCAGATGTGGCTGGAGAGAGGACATGGAGACTTTGCATCGGCTCAAGCTGATCTCATACAATCAAATCAGAGCTTTGAATGCTCGTTCAGAGAGGCCAAGGTGATCAAAAACAGAACCCAGAGAGGAGCAGGATTCCTGATCGTGTGAGTGCAGGCTCAAGGAAAAGAAAGCGGTGGGTAACCGCACGTGCAGGCGGCCCTGCTAGCCGAGTCGTTGCTCTGATTACTGAGAGCACGGCATTCCGAGCAAAGAAAAGAAGAGTAACATCAATAAACGTCTAAAGGGTGCAAGACTACGGGAGTAATGAAAAGAAGAGCGTGCAGGCAGACGGTCAGACGGTAAGAGGAGCGGAAGAAGGCAGAAAGACGAGGACCGAGAACGAGATGAGAACAACGACGACGAGCAGGGAGGAGAAGACTATGTACTCATGAGGTAAGAATGAAAGGGGGGGGAGCGGGTGAGAGCGTTAAGATGTGAGGTGGGAGACTTTCGGACTACAACCGACCAGACGGAAGAGAAGGGGAAGATAGGGCGACCGTGGCAAACAAATGAACGAGGTTGAACAATAGACATGTAAAGAAAGGAAGGAGAGAAGTAGGTCACGACGGGGGTATGGACAACCCCAGACAAACGAGTGGGCACAGACGATAGAGAACGGCGAGCTGAAGAAGAGCGTGTACGGGACGGACGAAGACGAAAGACGACGCAGCAATCGAGTGCCCGGCTCATCTCGTGAGCCCTTTGGCTTTGCCCTTGAGGATCTCGAAGCCCGATTTCTTCGTCGGCGCCTTGGTTGATGAACCCGTCGTTGAGCCCTTGAGACCATTGCTGGCGCTGCTCGCACCGCTGCTGCTGCCGCTTCCACCGCTGGCACCTGCTCCTCCGCCCATCCCGAACGAGGAGACCGCCTTGCCGAGCGGAGAAAGCAACCCGCCGCTGCTGACAGATCCGTTGCTCGGTGATGGCCTGGTGAGCGGTCCGTTCGGTCCGTCATCTCCTCCGGACCCACCTCTGTTCTGAGCGCGCTCCATCTCGTCGAGTTCTCCCTGGACGACGACGCCGCCGAGCCAAGGGTGGTCGGTCATGTCCTTTGCGGCGGCGCGCTTCTCGCCCGAGAGGTGGAGCAGGGGGGAGAGGAAGCTGGCGAACTTGTCGGCCTCCTCCTGCGCCATGCCGTACTTCTCCTTGAGAACCGAGGTGACGGGCCAGTACCGGAGCTTGTGGATGTGGCGGAGCTCGCCTGAGGGACGGAGCAGATGTCAGTCAGTCGGTGAACTTGGATGGAGGCGGCGACCATCGCTGGACGCACCCTTCTTGTTGAAAAGCTCCTGCGAGTACCGGCCAGAGAGGGCGAGCTGCTTCGGGAACTCGCCGAGGAGCTCGATGATTTGGGCAATGTGGTCGTCGTCTTTGTCGTACTTAGGTCCTGGCTGGGGATCAAATAGGTAATCTCCCGTGATGAGCTCGAAGATCTGTAAAAGACGTGGGTATCGCAAATCAGCGAGAGCTCATCATCTGCGAGCAGAGGAGTGACCACGCACGAGGCAGGCCGCAGACCAGTTGTCAATGCTTGGTCCCCAGGCAGTGCCAATGATGATCTCCGGGCAGCGGTATTGCCTTGTCTGAACGTCATTTGTAAAGTGATGATCGACCCAACACGCGTTCCCGAGGTCGGCGATTTTTACCGTGATCCGCTCGAGGCTTTGTGGGTCGTACGGGAAAGCCGCCGCCCCAGCTTCGCTGTCGCTATCGAGCGGGAAGTCAGGGAGCGTCGACCGGGCGCCTGCGCCGTGGGAGACAGCACCATCGAACTTAATGTCGGTGCTCGCGGCCGAGGTGGCGAGCGAGTCGATACCAGAATCCTGAGGCCGGTTGCGGTCGTCTTCATCCGAGACGGAGAGATTAGACATGAATGACGTCGAGATGGAGAGCGAGGGGACATCTCGCGGCTGATCGTCGTTGTTCGACGGCGGGGCGAGCGAGGAGCTGGAAGGGTTGAGAGTAATGCCCGAAGCATTGGGCGAGTGGGCGGGCGCCTGTTGCGAGAGCAGTGAAGGGCCTGGCTTGGCGATGGGTGGGGCGATGGCCGACTTCTCCCCGAAGTTCAGGTCCGCCCCCGAGATGGATCGGTGGAGAGGTGACTTGCCCTTGGTCGAAGACGATGACGAGCCCATCCCGCTCGCTCCGACGCCCGAAACGGACGACGCCGCGCTGTTGTCCATGCTCGTCATGCCGAAGGCGAATTTATCGAGCATCGGGCTTGAGCCGTACGAGCTGGAGGGGCTCGGCAGCGGCTGCGAACCGACGATGAACATGCTCTCCCGCTTAGGCGTCTGGGTCCCGCCTCGTCCTTGACTGGGTGGAACCCCAACGAGCTTGGTCGGGACCGCCGCAGGGCACGACGCGAGCTCGGCGGCAACGACGGCCTCGACGTCGTCAATGCAGATAAGGACGTTCTCGGGCTTGAGGTCGGTGTGGATGATGTGGCACTCCTTGTGGAGGTAGTCGAGTCCGAGGAGAACCTGCTTGGCGATCTGTTGGACAATGTGCGGGGGGACGCCCCGATGTTGGTACCGCTTGATGAGGCCCAGCAGGTTCTCGCCGAGGACCTCAAAGACCATGCAGACGTGCGAACCGTGAGGGCCAACGTGCCGAAAGTCATCGAGTAGCTGGACGACGTGCCGTCGACCCGGATGATTTGGGTTTGAGGTCACGAGCCGCTGGAGAAGCTGGATCTCATCCAGCGCGGTTTCGGTGTAGTGCGCGTCAGACTTGACGACTTTGAGGGCGACGTGCCGCTTGACCCTGGAAGACAGCGAGCCGTTAGTCAGCAAGGAGTTCCTCCGCCACTGCAAGCAGGAAAGCAAGCGAACGAATGCGCAAGCGTGGGGACGAGACACGGACGACGGCGGGCCAAGCCCTTCCCTTGCTCGCTCAGAGGCGACGCGTGCCTCTGGCTTCGAAGCATCCTGGCCCTTCCACGATGGTCGACAAAACCCCAAGCCACGCGGTGGACTCTGCCCCTCTCTCCCCTTCGATCAGAGAGAGAAGCCGCGTCTCCAAGCATGTTTCGGTTCAAGCCACCGAGACCGATTGACCTTGACCATTCAACCAACCCCCCACGCGCCGCGGCGACGGCGCGCCTCGCATGAAGCCTGTGCCGCCACACACCACGCGAGAGGACAAGGCGAAACGAAGGCAGACAAGATAACTCACTTCTCGTCCCTCGCGAGCCAGACAGTCGAGAAGTGGCCGAAGCCAAGCTTGCGTACAATAACATATCGGCCGTTGCTGAAGGTGTCGTTGATGCGGACAGGGTGGTATCCGCCCGGACGGTAGTCCTCGAGGTCCTGGACGAAGGAAGGAACGCGTACCAGTTGAGTGGTGATGGACCCGCAATCAGCTAGAGTGCCAAGGAACAGGCGAATGATGCAAAATCAGAACGCACCTCTTCATCCTCCGTGATCACGGATGATGCAGAGTGAGAACTCGAAGGTAGGGAGACGGCTGGAGACCCAGAGGGAAGGGGAGAGCCCGAGGGGATGACAGAAGGGATAGAGAGCGGCGAGGCGTGCTGAACGACCGGCGACGGGAGGACAGCAGGAGTCGCGGACATCGTTGCAGCAAGGACGAGCGAGTAAAAACGATCGTGAGAGTGTCGAACAGGATATGGGGAGAGAATGTTAGACCAATTGATACAAGACGTCAGCGAGAGGCTCGCTCGACTCAAGACGGGCAGGCGGGCGGGGGTCGTTCGGGCGAGAAGACGAGCGACTTGCGCGGCGCCAAGCCTGCTGTGAGCACGAAGGATCGAGACTGACCGACGGAACGGCGACCGGGTTTGGAGGCGACATGGTCTGCTAGAAGAGGAAGGGAGAGAGAGAGGAAGAGCGGGCGGGAGGCAAGGTAGAAGCACCTGGCCGTGCGGGCCTACGCGGGCCGTCGAGACGGGGGAGGGCGAAGGAGAGGGGAGAAGATAGGTGTTGGTTGAGCGAGAGAGGTGCAGAGACCGGTTGTTATCAGGGGGTGGCCGGAGGAAGAAGGGGCAGGACAAAGAGAGAAGGTGCCGGAGGAGGAGAGGGTCTCGACGAGGATGAGTCGTGAGTTAGGATGCCGGCGAGATGGAAGACCGAGGAGAGGCGAAGGACCAAAGAGGTGGGCGGAGAGGGTGGACGAGAGAGGCGAGACAAGCGAGCGGTCAGTTCGTTCGTCGTCCGTCCACGCCTTCCTCCTTGGATTATGCTCCCTCATCGCCTGACTCACGAAGGAGGGGAAGGACGGTTTATTTCAGAAGAACGCTGAGGATCGGGGAGTCGAGGCAAAGGATGGCCGCGACGGGGAAAAGTGAGGGTGAGAGGTGGGCAGAGGAGGGAACGAGTCAGTTGGTCGGTTGGCTGGGGCAGATGGCGAGTGCGTGCGAGTGAGCAAGGATTCGGGGAGAACAGAGCGAGCAGAGTTGAGCAAGATCGGGCCAGGACTGTCGGCTTTGCGAGCGAGCCACCCACCCTACGCGTCGAGTCAAAATCGAAGTAAGTATTCCGCCCCCTCATTCGCTCGCCTGAAGGTTCGACTGTTGCTCACCTTCAAGGATACCAAGGACAGGATTTTCCAGCAGCTAAGAAAGGGAAAGGTGGTCAGGACTACGTTTCTTATCTGGTGTACACAGGAGGGCTACGCTGGGGTGTGACAGGTACTGACCATGCCAGGTTGGTTTCAGGCGCGTGTCTCCAGATGGCGTCGACTGTGTTCGTCAGCGATGGAACACCACCGCGGGACCATTCCTCAGCCATCGTTGGTCTTCTACGCCACCATCCTCGGCTTAAACGCCTTCCATGATTTTAGCAGCACTTGCTTTAACCTTCAGCGAGCCTCAGAACACGCTCAACGATCGAGCTGGCCGATCAGCAGACCGCGTCCCTCGCATCTTCGCTCTTCCCTCCCTCGCTTCGTCTCATCTCTCTGTCCTTGAGAATCCCATGCGTGCGCAGGAGGGAGGAAGATACAAGCAATTCAAAGAAGCCGGCTGGCTGGTCTCAAGTCTGTGCACCGCCATCACGTCGTCAGCCACAACAAACTCGTAATCCTCGACTTCCTTCCCCAAACGCCGCCTCTCTTCCTTTGGTGGCTCGCCTAAAACTGGCCGAAACATTGCAAGGTCATCACTATTCGGACGATAGCGGCCGCTCACTGTCTCAACTGGATAGGCGGAAGTCAGCATAAACTCACCACCAAATTCTGTTGGTCAGCTATAACGTCCGTCAGGAAAGATCAGTTGAGGGATTCCATAAAGCTGCCTGTGTCGATGTTGTCAAGGTGGCTTGAAGAGTTATAAGAAGGGACAAAGATAGGTCTGCGCTCGCATGTGCGCATTCCACAATGAGACGCAGTGTCTTTAGAAATTATGCAACATTGTCCAATCCATAAGTCTCTTTGGTATGTTTTCTGATGATATGTTTTCAGGGCCTGCTGATGTGATCAAAGCGAGTCCCGCGCTTCGCCATCTCGATATTTCGATGATAAACTTGCATATACATCCTGCCTAATGCTACACTGATAATGAATCACCCCTCTGCTCTCTCATCAGTCCCCTCAGGTCGCGGACTGAAAGATCTCACTTGCTCGTCGCGACCACGTCGACAACGACGTCACTATCCTCCAACAGTCCTCATGCTCGAGCACTTCGATAGGACTTTTGCTTTAATGTTCTCGCCAAGCTTGACGCGATGGCATTCGAGGAGGTCCGTCGTTACGAGTGATCTGATGGATCGGAGAGTTCCCTCATTTGGGCCATCGCAGATCTGCCCGTCTTGGTTTGTTAGTACCTCCTACTCTATCCTCTCGGATAGGATTCTGGTCAGAATTTCCCAGGTCGGTTAGCACGAGGCTCAGCACGTCTCTTTTCTCCAGTCCGTCCTTGGTGAGATCGCCACCAAGCCCTGCGAGTACAAGTTCCCCTACACGTTAGTGGCCGGATCTCTCGAATCATTCTGCTCTTATATTCCGCCTTTGACCCATGCTCTCTCTTCCAGCGATGTTGCCTCTTTCCTCGGCCTCGCCGGAGCCATAGAGAATGTACGTATTGTAGTCTTACCACATAGAATGCTCGCTCACGCCAAAGCTTCCTCGCTTCTAGGTCGGAGTCACCGCCTACCTCGGTGCTGCGAACAAGGTTCGTCTCCTTGATCGCTGGTCTCATTGTCGAAAATGCCATCTGATAACTCCCTCAAATCCCAAATCCTCTTCAGATCACCAACCCTGGGTACATTACAGCCGCCGGCTCCATCCTCACCGTCGAGGCTCGCCACCAGGCTTGGATCGGCTCGGCCGTCCTCAAAGGCGCTGCCTGGAACGGCCCCGAGGACACGTGAGTGCCTGGCAGAATCTCATGGCTGCATGAGTTTGTCCTGATGACTTGCCTCTTCTGCTTGTCTCGCCAGGCCCCTCGGATTCTCCCAGGTTTATTCGATCGCCGCCGCCTTCATCACCTCCTGCCCGGACACCAACCCGAAGCTCCCCGTCACAGCCTTCCCGGCTGCGTCCATCGACGGTGCCTACAAGGGTGGCGACAAGGTTCACCTCAAGTTTGCGACTGTGAGTGTTGCAGTCGGTCGTTCGGGCTGGTACTTCTCTGCCGTCCATCTTTCCGTTACTGACATCGTCCGCTCCCGCTCGCCACCGCCCGCTTCTCTCTGCAGACCGGCAAGAGCGAGAGCCTCATCGTCTTCTCCGGCCTCAGCAGCTACGTCCTCCCCATTGCCGTCGACGGATCCGTCACGCTCCCGACTGGCCTCCAGGGCTACGCCTACGGAGTCATCACTACCGTCGACGGCGCCGAGAAGCTCACGGACGAGAACACTGTGTATGTATATCTGCTGGGCCCATCCCCTTGGACCCTTGAACGCAAGCTTACCTAGCCATCCTATCTTCTCAGTGCTGGTCCCATCATCCTCAACTGTGAGCAACTCCTCTCTGGCCTTGTACCATCTAACGATCCAAGCTAATCACTCGTTTTCAACCTCTCCAGTCCCCTTCGACTTCATCCTTTGGCAACGGCGTTCCGCATCTTCACCTTCGTCAGAGGGACGCAGAGCCATGGTCTTTCCTGATTTTGCTCTTGATCCAGTCTGGTTCACGGACTGCGTACGTTCAGCCGTAGCTCCGCGATTTTTGTCGTGAGATGCTGCAACTTCCCGTTCGTCCTTAAGACATAGTCAAGAGAGGAGAGTAGGCTTGTCGTCACCCCCGCCGTCAGCTGCGCCTACTCGAAGGGGTCATCGCATCCGCATATCAACTTCCGCCGCCTTCCTCCCGGTCCCCGTCCCCCAGCCCTTCTCGTCGTCGCCGCCGCCAGCTGTCTCCAACCAATCTCTGACCGCACTCCTTCCCTCCAACCTCCAAGCTCTCCTCCCCTCACCCGACTCGATCCTCTCATACAACGACAAGATCCTCCCGGCGACACAGACGAGATCCTCGTGCTCCACGTCGAAGAGGCGCCACCAGTCTGAAGGTAGAGGAAGCCGGTGTTGGAGCGTGGAGAGATGAATCATGGAGGCAGCCAGGGTGGAGGGCGGGTAGAGAGCTGGCAAGGAGGTTTGAAGGCTTGTAAAGAGGGCGAGGGTCAGAATTGAGTGGAAGTCGGGAAGACCAGCAGATATGTAGAGAGAGCGACCCACGAATCGTTGAGGAATCCCCAAGCCCGCTCGACGACGCCTTCCTCCTGGACCAAGCCTAACATCTGGCAGTAGCTGACCAACGTCGCATAGGGGAGCTGCACTTGGACGTTGAACCCTAGACGCTTGAGGATCTGCATCTCGGAGATGACGACGGCGTCCTTGAGGTTGTAGAATGCGGAGGAGGTGTAAGACATTGGGGTGTAGGTAAACCTGGGTGGTGGCGGGTGGGTGTCGTCAGGGGTATCGTCCGTTATTGTGTGGGAGGAGGGGGAATGGGAGAGAAGGTGGGATATTCGGTGCTGGAGGAGGTCATAGATGTTGGTGAGATCCCGCTGTGAGAACGAGACGAGCGGAAGGGTCAGCCTGGATCAGAGAGCCGGAACGCGACGCGTCTTCGACAAAGAGATAGGACGAGAAGTATGAACCAGCCGCATCGGTGTCTCTTCTAATTTGGTGGCAAGATACAGTGCTCCCATTCCAATGTCCTGAGAGAAGATGATACTAGTCAGCAAGAACTAAGGAAAGAAAGCCAAGAGACAGTCGACTCACTCGAATTCCAAACTGCTTCATCGAAGATACGAACCAGAACCGCTGAAAGAGCACCTGCGCTGTCGCCATAGCCACCTGTGGCCTGCACTCCTCGGTCTTACTCCCGTCAGCTGGCTGACCATGCATCCTGAGCGTCGGGCGACTCCGACGGGGTAACCCGCAAGGAAGCGCGCGGCGACTCACAGCTGACAGAGTCGACCGGCCTCCTGGATGAGCTGGGCACCGTACATGCGGAGGTCGTCCTCGAGGTCTGCAGGGATACCATCCTGCCGGGACGGCGTCGAACGGAGCTGCGAGAGCGATGCGAGTGGAGAGAGGTTGATGCTCATGGTTGTTGGAAGGGAGAGACGGGAGGGTTGGACGCGACGAGGCGACTCACTCTCGCCTTGACGACGCCTTCGGCGCAATGGCGATGATGGCAGAAGCGCAGCAAGACAACCCGGTTTTCTTCCATCTTCGAATTTATCTCTTCCATCTCCACGACGCCTCGTCAGGCTCATCAAAGAATTTGAGTGTCAGTCACCCGTATGACGTGTGAATTTCGGGACCAAATCGCGCAGCCCAACGAACGCCGTGGGTCTTCACCACTTTACCTTGAGCCTCGTTTTGCCTCGTTCCCACCGAAGACCCGCCTGTAGACAATTCCGCCCATTCTTATGGAAGATGGGTGACCTTACGCGTTGAGTAAGAGGTAGTGGGAACGCCGAAGAAGGACCTCGCCGACGTCTGCCCACCCCTTCGGCGGCCGTTCTCCCTCCCTTTGTCGCCCCCGCGCCCCGGATAAGGCACGGGCACAGGCTGGCTGCCCGGTTCCCCGCCGCTTCGATCAGCGGGCAATCGTCAGATCTCGATTTCTCCTTAGCCTCCTCCATCATCATCATCCCTCCTTTTCCAAGGCCCTCACGCTTTCGCCTAACCAACACCTCTCCGCCCCCGGGCTCGTACTCAACCTCCCTCTCAGCCAGCCTGCCAGCCAGCCATGGGCCTCGTCGACTCCATCAAGCGAGCCGCCGGCTCCACCACACCCGACCGCCGCCTCTCCGTCTCTGACGCGAGCTCGTCGGCCTCCACGCCAAGGAGGGCGAGCGACGCCGCCTCGCGCAAGAGCGTCGAGCAGAAGGACGTGCCGCCAGACGGAGCAGACACTGAGGTCCTCGACGACGACCAGGGAAACGTTCTACTCGCCCTCATCGGCCAGCGTCAGTCCCTCCCTGACCTATTCCCCACGGCAGCACGGGAGGAGCTTCGGGGAGGGGCCAAGGAGGGGTAGTGCGGCGCCCGAGCGTTCCTCCTCCCCCCTCTCTGTTCTCTTCGGGGAGCACCGTCCGGCCTGCTAGAGCATGACTGACGACAGCCTCATGTGCATGTGTCTGTACAGTGAGGATCGGGATGGACCTGCACAAGGCAAGTAACTTAGGTGTTCCCTCGTTCCAGGTGGAAGTGGAAGATGGGCGCGGAATGGGACTGACTGGCCTCTCCTCTTCACCCACCCTACCGACGTCTCCCTGTTCCACCTGCCTCGCCTATGATCCCACCTTCTCGGTCTCTTGCTCGCACGTTCTTCGGCCGTATCTTTCACCCGCCTGCCGGGAATACTCTCCCCCCTCGCTCCCCGGCATCTCTCTTACTAACGTCAGGTGGCGCTTCCAACATTCGTCCTCGAACCGAGATCGATGCTCGAGCGCATCACCGATTTCTTCTCCCACCCAGATCTCATCTTTGGGTACGCCCTGTGTCCTGCTCATTGGAATGATCGACGGACTTTCTGGCTGACGACTACGTCCGATGGCCAAACGACCCCTGCTCCACAGAGCCGCCAAGCTCGAGGACCCCCAGGAGCGCTTTCTTGCCGTCCTCCGATACTATCTCTCGGGCTGGCACATTGTGCGTACAAGGAGGAACCTGTGATCTCTGTGATATCTCTTTTTTAACAAGGCTGATCTATGACGAGCCTCCTCCAGAAACCGAGAGGGTTAGTTCAGCCCTCGCCCGTCGTCTTTCCCCACGGGCGAACCGGCGAGCTCCTCCGACGTCATCCATCATTGACGCGTCCCTCCCACGTTCACTCGCATTTGACAGCGTCAAGAAGCCCTACAATGCGACTCTCGGCGAGATCTTCCGCTGCTCGTACAAATATCCGGACGGAAGCGAGGGCTTCTATGTCGCCGAGCAAGGTCAGTCCTTTGTTCCTGCTTGGCCGCTTGTCGCCTCTCGTCAATGCCGGCACGCTCGCACGCACTCGCAGGGCCTTTGATCGAACGATCAGCTCGCTGACACACGCACTATATAGTTTCACATCACCCTCCCATTTCTGGTGAGTCGAGTCATGTGTATGCGGAAGGCTGGCCGCGCGACGCTAACTCTGGCCAACAAATGACCCTGCACCGCACCCTAGCCTACTTCTATATATCGCCTGCAAATGGCGTCCTCATCTACGGAGAGCTCAAGCCTCGCGTCAGTCTGTCCCAAACGCGTGTGAGAGAGCTCGACTGATGACTCAGGCGCTGTGATCATTCAGTCTAAGTTCCTCGGCAACTCGGCCGCCACCATTATGGAGGGTGAAAACCGGGTTATTCTCATGGATCGGCCAGAGGACGGAGGTGGGTCCTGTGTCCGACGTCGCCCATACTGTGAGCATCAGCTAACGCTCGCTTGGCTGTTATCTCAGAGTATGCTATTTCGATGCCCAACATGGTACTTAGCCCAAATTCCCTCTTTTCCCTGATCCATCCTTACGACGTCGTCTCTATATCACCAGTACGCCCGCGGCATCATGTTCGGCAAGCTTCTCCTCGAGCTCGGCGACATTGCCACCGTCAAGAACCCCAACACGGGCATCACATGCGAGACTGAGTTCAAGGTTAAGGTACGCTACGTGCCTACATGCATTGCCTCATGCCAAGCAGAGGCTGAAAGGAACTGGGTACCCAGGGCTTCTTCTCGGGAACGTATAACGCCGTAGCGGGCAAGGTGACGGGACCTAAGGGCACCCTTGGAGACATCTCTGGATACTGGTCGGAGTCACTCGAGTTTAAGGACAAGAAGGTTTTTCTCGCACTCTTGTACATCTCATTCATTTGATGGCATTACCGCTGACTTTCACCCTCTGACCAGACCGGCCAGACGCAGCAGCTCTTCGACGCCGCTTCCGCCACCACGACGCCCAAGACAGTCACCCCTGAGTCGGAGCAAGAGCCGAACGAATCTCGCCGACTTTGGCGGAACCTGACGGAAGCGATCAAAAACAAAGACATGGAGGGTGCGACCGAGGCCAAGAACGCCGTTGAGGAGGCTCAGCGGGAGGTGGCAAGAAGGACGGGGGCGGAGGAGAACCACAAACTAAGGTTCTTTGAGGCCAAGGGGGATAAGTATGTGCCCAAGTGCGGGATCAGCAAGTGAGTGCGGCGTTTGTTGGGCTCTTATCCCTCGTGGTATAAGGCACTGATGGACCTTCTCTTAGTCTGCCGAAGGACCCTGAGGAGTGTGTCCAGCTGATTCGCAACTGGATCTGGCCGAATGGAGTCTCGGCTCCCTGGTCCTCATCGAAGACTGGTCAGGCCGCTCTTTCTACTGCTGCTGCTGCTGGTACCAAGGATACCGAGATCGTCCCGCGTGAGCATCAACTCGCCTGTTCCCCTTCTTGTCTCTGCGAAGCCTGCATCTGACTCTCCTCCGCTCATTCTCTAGCCACCGTCCCGACCGCTCCTGGCCCGCCGCAGGGCGAGCTGCACGACGAGCCGCCCGTACCGGGAACGGCTGACCCCACGGTTTCGTCCTAGAATCCCTTCTTCATTCATTCCTGTTCTCCCTTCTCCCCTTTCCCCCGCTCCGAGGCATCTCGTAGTCTTTCTCTTTCCATAACCCCTCCTTTTTTTGTGCCTGCGATGACTTCGCTTGATCAATTCACCTTGGCTTGCGCCTCTCCTCTCCTCTCTCCATGTTATCTGTTTTGCTTGCTTGCATGCTCGCCTCCTCCTAACTCGCTCTTACTAGCTGACCATCGACCTCAACTCGCTAATTCCTCCGCCCCTGTTCTAACTTCACCTACCTCCCATCAAGCCTTCCACCGCGAAAGGCTTACCCAAACCTCTGTTGGCGACCTCGTGATCGCCTCCGTAATTTTCGCCCCCTCCCGATCTGCGAGACGTTCGGGAATGGGCTCGAGGAAGAAGGCTTGACTGAAGAGGGCGAGGAAGATCTTGAGCTCGAGGATCTGGGGGGTTGAGGCAGGGGGGTGAGTGGTTCGACGGAGAAGAGAGAAGGGGGGAGAAAGAGAGGGAGCCGCACGGCGAGAGCCTTGCCGAAGCAACCGCGTATGCCTGCTCCGAAGGGGAGGGATGGGCCGACCTGAATGCACGATGAGATGGGAGAAGATCGCATAAGCGAGGTGAGATCGTCAGTACAGCTGGCGGGAAACAAGGGCCGACGACGATGAGATGAGATCGACTTTAGCGTCAAAGCGACCCTCGCTCGTGAGCCACCGCTCGGGTTTGAAGAGGTGAGCGTCCTCCGGGTCCCACGTCGTATTGAGAGACTTGTCATCGCTGGCTGGGCGAGGACCTCCGCCATACTGGTTATACGCAAAACGCAAGGGTGAGCTAGCCTGTTACTTCGGGGAGGAGCAGCAAGTCGACGTTCATACCCCGGTTAGCAGGATGAGGTCAGTCCCTTTTCGGACAGGTCGATCCATGATGACGGTATCGACAAGGACTGATATCGTTCATTCCAAGAGTCAACTCGGTGGTACCTGCGGCCACGACAGAGGTGGATAATGTGGGCTGACCTTGGCGGTACGTGGCGGAGACAGTTTTGCTGTGTCGCAGAGTCTCGTGCACGACGGCGTCCAGATCTGCCAAAGTGGGCAGTGTCAGAGACCTGAGATCAAACGGGGAAAGGAAGAGTTTCACTGACAAGGTGTGTTCTCAGTGGTGAGGTTGTCCCAGGTGGGTTCGCCAGGCACTCGCTCCGCAAGCTCGGCATGGAGGCGTTTTTGACCTTCCGGAGAGTCCGTGAGGTAGCGAAGCATCTGGAACAGGCGGAGATGTTCTCAGTGAGTCCCCCAGGAACACATTGGACGGTGAGAAAGATTCACGAATCCGATGGTATTCGAGGTTGTATCAGAACCCTTTAGACACGGTCGTCAGCCAGCATCCTGGAAAGCTCGACCACCTAAGACAGGGCTCACCGCAAGCAGCAGGACATGCAGCTCATCTCTGATCTCTTCTACCGAAAGGAGCAAATGGCCAGCTTGCTCCTCCTCCCACTCCTTCTCGAGCATGGCATCAAGAATTGAGCTCTCCGTTCCACCTTCACGAACTCGCTTCCGCCCATCTTGAATCTGCTTGTCGAGGAATGTTCGGACCGTTCTTTCGGCAGCACGCAAGGAGGGCCTTGTCAGGCGGCGCCAGAAGTGGGCGAGATTAGGAAAGACGTCGGTTGCGGGGAGAGCCTGAATGATGGAAGACGAGGAAGCGGATCAATGAGGACTGGAGACTGCTTGAGAAAGAGCACTGCTTGCCTGGAAGAAGATCTGGGACGCCACGGCGAGCGGGCTCATCTTGGACGGGAACTGGTTCCCCTCGATCTGACCAACAGCTTGAATCGCATCTCGGGTGTCTTCCAGCTGCTGGAAGCTGCGATTGAAGGCTAGGTCTGAGATAACATCGACCGTAAAGAGGTTGACGTCCCCTGAGGCGAGGAAGCACTCAGACTGCGCGTCTGCGTTGCTAGAGTTTTCGGCTAACCGGGCGCGCTTGATTTCCCACAGGTTCATCAAGTTTCGGGCGTGGCCAGTAAGATGGGGAAAGATGCGCCTCAAGTTCTGCGGGAGAGGATTGAAGAGACTGTCAATTAAGGTCCTTCGCCGTCAGATGCATTCGGTTCCAAGTCTGTGCAGCTCCGTGCCTTAGTGCCCATTGACGTCGCCATGAGCCGTCGGTGATGCTGAGGTGAGCATTACTAAGTGAGCGGGCACCAGGTACGTCTGGAATTTTTACGATGATACAACACTCACCTTCCACATCTTGTCGACCGGCAGTGAAAGCGCGCCGAAGGCTGAGCATGCAGGAAGACCACCGGAGTCAGCGAGTCCAATTGGATGCCGTCGATTTGGGTTTAACCGAGCTCCTCACGTGCGAGAATGCGGAACACGTCCATGGCAGACGGTGATCGGTCGAGAATGTCTGGTTTCTGCAGGAGAACTGGACGCGTGCGAATGAAAGCGAGTAAGTTCAGTCGTGTTCCACCGGGTCGCCGCCATGAGGCGGCGGAGTTTCCGCGATTCGAGCTAGTCGTCCGGCCTTCACGTACCTTCGTTCATCACCGCGGGATCCGAGATGACGAGAGATGGCCTCCAGCACTCGCCGAGCCAGAAGAATTGGAAAACCGGGCCATGCTTGTCGGATAGCTGCTCGAAAAACGAATGAAAGCACTTCGTCCGGTCGTAGTGCTCAAACATTGGCGACGTGTCGCCCCAGAAGAAGCGCGTATCCGGGAGGCAAGGGAAGCCCTTGATAGGTCGAGGAACGCAGACGATGTAGACGATGTAGGAGAAGACCCCGGCCCCGGCGAGGAGGGCGAGGGCTGGGAAAAGAAGCATGGTGGTCGAGGTTGGACCTTCCTCGCCTTGCCTCATGGACAAGGCCGAGGGGGATCGCCCACCTCGCTAGCGCGAGCCTCGAGGTCTGCAGGAGAGAGCACCCAGAGATAGGAGTAACTAATTATGTCATCAAGCGCGAGTACCGTCTGCTCGATCTGCTGTTGCGAAGAAGGACTGAGCTATAAAGTATGTTATCTCCCTTCCTCCAAGGGCGCGATGGATGTCACCCTCCCTCACTCCTCTCCTTTCACGTCATGCCGCTTCCTCTGCTCCACCCCCACGTCGCCGGATGAGCGCACGATGGACTCGGTGACCAAGCTGCCCTCCCGGTCCGCAAGGCTCTTTGAGATGGCCTGAGGAAGGAAGCTTGCGAGAGAAGGGTGAAATTTCCTGGAAAACTCGTCTACCGAAAGATTCATCGCAAGCAGTAGGTCGTGCAGCTTTCCTAATTCTCCTCCGCCGAGGAGAGTAACTGACCAGCTTGCTCCGCCTCTTCCTCCTTCTAGAGCGATGTCGAGGCTTCAGCTCTCTGTCTGCTTCTCCCTCCTGAAGCACTTTCACCCGTCTTTGATCTACTTACCTAGAATCGTCCGAGTGGTGTCTCCGGCGGCGCATAGTGAGGGCGTCATCAAGTGGCGCTAGAAGTTGGCGGGAGCGAAGAAGATGTCTGCCAAAGCGAGGAAGCTTTGGAACTCCGCATAGCTGTTGCTTGAGATCTCCGCCAGAGATCCTTATGAGTTCCCAGAGGGAGATAAGATGTCATGCGTGGTGAAGGAAGTGTGGGAATATGTGCACCGGATTCTATAGAAAGTGTAATTGTCAAGAGGTCTCCATCTGAACTCCCGCAATCCCGACTTATCGTTCGCTTTGGTGCTTATCGGCGGCACAATGAGTCTTCAGTGGTGCTGAATCAGGCAAGTAACGAATACGCAGCTATTCAATATGCTGAGGGGGGCCTAGTCTCACTTTCCACATTTGGTTATCTGGTAGCGAGAGCGCTCCGATGGCTTCCGCGTGAGGACAGCCAAATTGAGGAACTTTGATATCGCATGACAGAGCTCCTCGCTTGTAAGAACCCGAAAGAAAGCCATGGATACTGATGATTGGTCAGGGATTTATGCCTCGTGCAAAAGCAATGTATATGCGGACGGGAGCAACTGAGTTGAGTCGCGTTCCATTGGTGGCTCACTCACGTCCAGAGGGTTGCGTTCGCGGGATGTCCTTCGATCCAGCCTGACTCCACGCACCACATATCTACATTCACTACCGAGAAATCTGAGTGACGAGAGAGTCTCCTGTACTCGTCCAGACAACTGACCTGGAAGTCATTGCTGTGGACATCGCCGAGATGATCAAAGATCGGAACCGCTTCGTCCGGTCATAATCACCAAGAGTGGCGAGATGTCGACCCAGAAGTACGATGAGCCCAACAGACGGAGGAAACCCTTGCGAAAAGGCTGAGGGACACAGGATGAGCTGATGAGGCTGACGCCGATGAGGACGACAGCTATAGTGAGAGCGAAAGAATCGTGAACGTTCGTTGCTGGCCATGCAAAGTAATCTCACCGATCAGGCAGAGCCTCTCAGACGGTCCCTTCCCGCGAACGCCTCACAAGCGGGCCGTTGATAACACCAGAGAGACTGTTTTATAATAGCGTACTAACATAAATGCATAGTTCCTGCAAGCGAACAAGCCGGGCACTATTGACGGCCATCATTCGACCTCCCTGTCTTGACACTTGCTCAGTTTGACCCAGACTCCCCCGGGCGAACGCGTGATGGACTCGGTGACCAGCTTGCCTTCCGTGTCCGAGAGAGTATCCGGTACTACTTCAAGAAAGAAGGCGCGAGAAAATAGAACGAGGAAGATTTTGAGCTCGAGGATCTATGAATGCATAGGTAGGGGAGGCAAGGGTCAGCGAGCGGGCGAAGTGAGGAATAATAAACTTCTCGATGTACCGCAAGAGCCTTGCCAAAGCAACCGCGAACTCCCCCGCCCCAGGGGATCGAGGGGCCCGCCTAAAAACGAGATCGTAGTCAGGTCTGCGTCTGGGCAGATGGTCAGGACGAGGGCACAATCTCACCTTCACGTTGAACCGCCCATCGGTGTGGAGCCACCTCTCCGGATTGAAGGCATAGACATCGTCTGTCCTCCATCCAGTCTCGAGGTGACCCTTCTCCGCGGAGCTGTCGGCAGCGTAACCAGCCTTGCCGATCAGGAGAACGAGCCGGGTACCGGAAGGAACGACCCGACCAAGGATTTCAGTCTCTTTGTAAACTGAGAGCGAGGACGGGGATGGACTTGAGGTGAGCTGCAAGACGGAAATTGATGCTCTGTCTGTTATGGGAGACGACACGCACCCTGACGGTGGACGGCACAGACAGTGGTGCACTTGCGGAGGGTCTCCTGGATGACGGCCTCAAGGTCTAGCAAGGTGGAGATGTCAGGGCAAAGAATCTAGGGAAAAAGATGTAGCTGCCGCCTTGTTCATTTACAAGGCATATTATCAGCAGTGAGATTGTCGAGGGAAAGCTCGTCGTCGTTTAAGGGGAGAGAGGCCTTAACCTCGGCGTGAACGCGCTTCTGAACCTCGGGGGCACCAGTGAGGTATCGGAGCATCTGGTTCAAGTCCAAGAAGGAAAGTAGGATAGTCAGAAATCAGTCTTGCACGCTCTGGCGAGCGACTACGCACCCAAGCCATGGTGTTCGCCGTCGTCTCGGATCCAGCGATGAGAAGGATATTCAACTCGTCTCGAAGCTCTGAGACACTCAGAAGCTGCTGCCCCGCCTTTTCCTCTTCCCACTCTTTCTCGAGGATGGAGTCCAAGATCGAGCCTTCAGCTCCGCTCTCCCTTACACGCTTCCTTCCGTCCTTGATCTGCCTGTTGAGGAATCCGGCCATCATCTGTTCGGCCGCACAGTACTCCGCCGACCTGAGTCGAAGCACAACATGCGAAATGCGAGGGAAAAGTCGGGCGTTTTGGAGGGCCTGAAAGTAAAATTCGAGTTAGCGACGGCGGAAGAATTGTTGGGCATATGCGCGCGAACCTGGAAGAACCGCATGCTCGCCGCTGCAAGGGTGGACGTCCTTTCCGGGAACTTGTTGCCCTGGTACAACTCGGTCTTGACGGCCTCGAGCGTGTCCTCCAGCTGATGGTAGCTCTGGCCGAAGGCGAGGTCAGAGATGATGTCCTAGAGGGATCAGGGGCGGAACTGTTAGTCGTCGGTCTTGCGTCGAAGCGCGCCACTACGACAGATTTACCAGCGTCAAGAGGGCTACATCCGACGAAGCAAAGAAGCAGGAGTCTTCAGGTCTCGAGCGATCCTCTTTGCCCTCGAGGCGAGAGCGCTTTGCTTCCCAAAGCTCGAGAAGCGACGTAGTGCTTCGAATGATCGTGGGGACGAATCGGCGGAGAGTCTTTCACGGAGGCATGTATGAGTCAGCCAAATCTTTAAGCAGACGATGCTGAGACCCACTAGGGTACCTTGGATCCCATACTCGGAGCCATGA
The DNA here is from genome assembly GCA_951802195.1 of Tausonia pullulans. Classification (NCBI taxonomy): domain Eukaryota; kingdom Fungi; phylum Basidiomycota; class Tremellomycetes; order Cystofilobasidiales; family Mrakiaceae; genus Tausonia; species Tausonia pullulans. Next base: position 842,478 of record OX637626.1, read on the forward strand.
GGCGACGGTGGTGCTGATTGAGGTCGCGTGGTGCTCATCAGTTGACAGCTCACATTAGGAGGATCGGTCCGGAGCCCACCGACAACGCACGACCCCATACATGAGCGAGCTCCACAGAGCCCGGCTATCCGCGCGCGGTTTAACCGACAACAGTCACTTAGCTCACCTTCCAAACCTTGTCCACGCGGAGAGAGAGAGCGCCCTCGGCTGTTTTATGCATAGTTGGGCGGAGACAGTCAGACTGCTTAAATCAGGGAAGACCAAGGGGTGATAGAGGTAGTTCTACTCACGAGCAAGCGCCCTGAAGATGCGCATGCTCGAGGGAGAGCGATCAAGCACGTCGGTACGCCTGGTGAGCACTGGAGTGAGAGAAAAGGGAGGAGGACATGTCAACGCCACTCGAGGGGGCTTGACCAGGCGAGCTTCATCCGCACATTCATGGATGATCTTGGAGTCGGAGATGACGAGTGCGGGTCGACCACAGTCGGCAAGGAAGTGGAACTGAAAGACCGGGCCCAGCGAGTCGGCCAGGCGATCAAAGTACTCATGAAGGCGACCATGCTGCTTGTAGAAAGCGAGGAGAGCTTTGCTATCGCCCCAGAAGAAGGAGCTGACGCCTGCTCTGGGCACGTCGGGGAATGGGCGAGGAACGAAGTTGGTGGCGGCGACATAGGCAAGCCAGCCGACAGCGAGCGCGGCTAGTACGATCGAGACTAGTGAGAGCATGCTGGAGGGATTATGCGGCGAGAGGTTTTGGGGAGAGAGGACGATGGTTGGAGGGAGGAAATGAAGGTTTCAATCGTTGAGGATCGATGGTGACAGGTGCGGCTAGAAAGGCGGGAAAGCGGAAGCGGCCCGCTGAAGGGCTAGCGCATTCGGTGTGTTTGGGATCGTAAATCACGCGCCTGTCTTTCTCTTAGCCTTCTCGTACTGCAGCAGGAACATTTTTTTTTATTCATTTGATTGCTCTCAATCATCACGCTTAGAGACCTGCAAGAAATTTACCGACCGTGGTCAGCCGTCCGGCCCATCAATGTGCGGCTGAAAGTCTCTCACGTTTGAAGGACGGCGTGAAGACCGGAAGGAGGTGAGCCTCTGTGTTGAAGACGTAGTCTTGACAAGGAACGGCGTTAGGTTCAGAGTGAAAGCTGGATGAGACCGAATACGTACCCTTGAGCGGTATGACATCCGAATCCGAGAAAAGGAGGTAGAGGTATTCTAATGGCGAGCCCGGTCAACGGTTGCTTGTCTCAGTAAGATACGCTGCCGAACTCACTCAATGTCTCGCTCAGCCAAAACGTTTCCATCCGGTCCTCGGTCTCGACGGGGACCTGATTGACGTCGAGAATGGAGACATAGCCACCCGTCTCGACCCTGCAGTGCTTCTGGAAGGCTTGAAAGACTGCGGGATGGTTAGAAGTCAGCGAAGAGCCACCGGCGCCTATGAAAGGATCACTTACTCTTCCATCCCGCCTCACGGTACTCTAAATCCAGTGTCACTCTGCGTCAGCGATGCCTCTAAATTGAAGTGGCCATCAGACTCACTCGGATCTCCAGTGAGCCGGAATGCGAGGAAGAGCGACTCGACAGTTTCTGGCCTAGCCAGACGAAAGGCGAATTAGGGACGGCCGAATTGAGACAGAGCTGACCCTCGGTTTCTTACCTCAGGATGTTTCGCGCATCGATGAGAGGCAGATCAGAGCTGAAACAGACCCATATCAGCACACGTGCGCAGGGCACGTCAAGAGACGGCTCGTCTCGAACGCACGTCTTTTCTTTAATGTACCAGTCCTCTGTCTCCGCGCGAGGGTCCTCCCGGCCGAAGAAAAAGACAATCTCGGGCCCGAGCCCCGTCTTGGTCTGGGTGTAAGTATCGACGCACGTGTCGATGAGGCCAGTCCCGATCTGCCAGTCCTCGAGGTCCCGCTTGGACCAGTCCGCTGGGTTGGGGGGGACTGGCATCTGGGCCTCGGTGACACCGAGGAGAAGCGAACCACCGAGGAAACAGACGAGGTGGTCCTGCTTCGGGTTGAGACGCCAGCGCCTGCAGATGAGTGCTTCAGCATCAGCGAGAAGACGATTTAGCGGAAAGAAGGAGGGTTCACGGACTGCTGGCCCTGTTGGTCTCGCTGGACAGCCAGCTCGGCGGTGAACACCATATGATTCGCCTGAGAGATGTGGATCAGCTTGGCCTTGATACCGTCCATGGCCTTGCTAGAAGTATCAAATAAGGGAAAAGATTCAGTATTCTGAGAAGTAGGGCGAACGCCGCGCGAAAGGCGCCTCACTCGTAGGCCTCTCGGTAGCGGGGCTCAGTAGCATTCTGAAGTACACGCTTCAGTCAGCGGAGTATGTGCAAGGAGAACTTCAAGTCACTCACAGTTTGAAGGTATTGCTTAATGAGGTACTGAAGGGAGAAAAAAAAAGGCTGTGATGAGCCCCTTCCAGAAACAGTCGAAGATAGGAGGGCGAACCTCGTAGAAGCTGTCTCCACGGCTACCGAGCCGGATTTCAGAGGCAAAGAACTGGCCCGTTTCCGGAGAGAGGAAGATTGGATAGATCCCCTCCATTGAGGGAGACTCGAGGATGACGTTCATAACTTTCTCGGCCTTCTGCCAATATACGCCATCGCCCGAGATCTCGCTCAGGTACTTGAGCTCGAGCTGGACACTGCCGACCTCAGCAAGACTAGCGGCTCCGTTGTTGTCCATGTCTGGAGTGGCCGTGCGCTTGCCAAGGTTCACTTTTGAGAGCGGGATGCCGGTCGGGGTCTAGGATGAGTAGGCAAGGTTGTTAGCGCTGAGGACAACGAGCGAAAGAGCTCGATGGAAGTCTGACCTCATAAGCTACAAGAAGCCGGTCTGCGAGGTCGATGGCGTGGTCGAGGTACATTTGCTGATCCTCTTCCGGGCCGAGTGCGTGGGCAGCGAGCAGACCGCCGAGAAGGCGGATGGTGATCTGCGCGAGGCCGCCTTCAGTGTCAGTAGTCATAAAATGGGCTCTGGCGATGGCGATACGCAGAGCGACCGCCTGGGTGCAGAGGCTGGGGCGGACTAGAAACGGAAGTCCAATGACAGAATGGCGCACCTCAAAAGCATTGAACTCGACGTCAATGTCGAACGAGAGGCTGTTGGCCACCCAGTCTCGCGCGCGCTCATACTCGTCCGCCAGGCCCATTACGAGGAGCGAGTCAAGCGAGTCGACAATGGTGTACTGCGGGGTCCCTCAACGACGTTAGTGTAAGGACATGGTCTCCTCGTTGATGAAGGGCGTACGCCTATACCGCCGTGCTCCGAGATGTTGTCGCCTCGGCGGGAGATCGGGTGGTAGTCGCTTGAGAAGGCGGAAATCCATCAACGTCGGTCTTCTTTTGGATGTCAGGCAGGAAAGAAAACCCACTCAGCTCCCCAAGCGTCCCTCTCATAGGCATGCCAGGAATGCTGACCATGAGGAACATGTCAGTCATCAGCTTGAACCGCTCGTGGGGCGACGCGTCATGCCAACGCAACGCATCTTGTCACTCTCGCGTCTGTAACAGCAACCAGCGAAGACATCAGACTTACCGTAAAGGCTTCCTTGACAGCCTCACGCTTCTCGACGTCGGCCTTGAAGACTGGAGAGGGAAACACCGGGTGAGGGGGGCCCGTCGGCGCTGCATTCGCTGTTTCCGTGGATGAGGAACTGGAACGAGAAGAGAAGAGACCCTTGACTGCGTCCAACTGAGCATAGCAAAGGGGTCAACTGGGGGCAACTAGTGACGTCCCGATTGGACTGGCCGATGCGTGTGTGCCACAGAAATAACCCGACAACGTACCCTCGAGATCTCCCAGACGAAACAGCCCGCTGCTAGCGCGAAGAGCAAGCCACGGACAATCTTGCGCGTTGTATTGCGCTTCTCAATCCGCCTCTCTAGCTGGAAGTACCACAATAAGAAAGATTAATTCGTCAGCTTCAGACAGAAGGGTCCATCTGAAATTGCCATGTGAATGGGCGCGCTCACGACATCGGGTCGCACTGTCCTCGGCGCGTCGGGGTCGCCTTTGGCGTCGATCTGGCTGTTGGCTAGGGCAGAGGCGGCAGTCGGGCGGCGGTGCACGCTTGTGATAGGTTCGGACATGGCTGGTAAAGGATCTTTTCCCCGCGGAGGAAGCTGGGTTGGTTGTTGGGAGGGAAGCGCATGCTATCGAATCCGTTAGCTAAGTGGGCACTGTCGCCAGCCGCGGCGGAGTCGTCGTCGTGCGCTGGCTGAGATGACATGCAGCTTGACATCTTTCGCCTCTCATAATAAATCCGCTCTCAATTGCCCTCGTGAGCAGATGCATATATAGCTGATGTCCTGTGCCTAGTCACTTGATTGTTCGGATCTCGCCATTCAAGAAGAGCAGGTGCAAGGCCCACCTTTGATGATCCTTCCCTCCTCCATGCAATCCGGAAAAGCCCAATCGGAAAAGGCGGCCCGCTACCGCTACTGCCTCCCACCAAGCGATGATACTTTACCGATATCGTTATAGATGGGCTCCTCTCTCCCGTGCTCGGTGTGCTCCTGCTCCCGAGCAAAGGCGAAGCACTCCACCGACGACGCGTTGCCGTCGTCGTCTGCGGCTGACGGGCCGGAGTTGAGGTGCTCATTCTCGTATTCGTTTGGGTCTTTGAGGGCAAGGGAGTATTCAGCTGAATGAATAAAAGAGGATCAGTCAATTACTCAACGCGTGCGTCGCAACAGTCAAGACTGGAAAAGCACGAACCCTCTTTGATCATCGTTGAAGCGTCCTCCTGCGTAAGGATTTCCCAAGCCTGGACGACATCCTCAGCGTCCTGCCTCCGATCGTACCACAGCAAAAGCCTGATGAATGATTCAGTGCTTTCCCTCATAGGAACAAGCTCGAGATCGACAGCCTCCCTGAAGCAGCCCATCGCGGCCTCAGCCTTGCCCAACCGGCAAAGCCCCTCCAAAAGGTATGAGAACGTGTACCGATCAGGCTGGAGTCGCTGGCGCGCGACGCAGAGGTGGTACATCGTCACGGCGCGGACCATATCAGGCTCTTTCGGCGACGGAGGACCAAGAGAGTCGAGAATATCGAGAACCGCTTGAGGGCCGACCCGGATCCCGAGGTGCATCCGAATGAGAATGTTGAATGTCTCCGTTGTTGGAGTGGGACCGTGGTTGAGCATGTTGACGAGCTCAGCGGTGACGGCTTTGAAGCTCTCAGGCGTCGGCCGGTCCGCAATGAAGGAGAGGATGGCATTGAAGGCCTCAACAGAAGGTAAGGCCGGCTCCGTTGGAAATCCGCGGAGCAGCGGCAGCACACTGAGCGCGTCGACAGCCGAGGGCAGTTTCGTCCAGTCGAGTGGGACCTTGGAGTTGACGGCTTGACTGATCGAGCGGAGAGCCCGATCGCACGTGGCTTGAGCAATGGAGACCGCCAACTGTTCGTCAACGATCTCCTTCCCGTATGCCTTGACACTATCAGCGATGGCGCGGGTCGCGAGCCCAGTTTGACGTGGCGCTGCGCCGACGACCGAGAGAAAGAGCGTGAGAACCTCGCCGTGAAGAGGGGCACCGCCTTCGGCGATTATGGCCGTGTAGAGCGAGGCCGAGAAGCCTGCACTGCACAGCTTCTGTCCGGAAAGCTGATGCTCATCGCATGAGAGAGTTCGTAAGCCGAGCGAGAGCCGGAGCATCGACTCGAGGATTGGGACCGGGATGGGCACTTGACGTGCTCGAGCACGGAAGGTTTCATGGAGCCGACGGGTGTAGGAGAGGTCCTCAGCCTGGAGGAAGAGGAGGATGAGAGCGTAATGGTGCTGAGCCGAGAGGACATCGAGCTTGGAGTAGGATCTAAGGAGCACGGTTGCAAATCGACGAAGAGCCTTAAGCGAGACTCGTAGATGCGGTGGGTAAAAGCGAAGACGGTCGGCTGCCTCGACGACAAGGGCGACGGCCGTTGGAGGAAGGGGATGGCTATTGTCGCTGAGACGCATGAGAAGGAGGACTGAGGTCGTCGTCCGAGAGAGCAAGGACGCAGCTTCGCTCTCGCTCAGGCTCTCGGAAGCTGAGACCGCCAGGTCGCTCTTGAGAAGCGCCTCAACCCATCTACCGACGGTCTCTGGGTCGAGACCGTCGCTCGAGACCTTGCCTCGCAGCCAGGCGATGAGCCGGCGCTTGGCCTCTCTCCCAACGTATGTCTTCTGGTCAGCGTCGAGCATCTGCTCACGTTGCCGATTTATGTCGAGAACGTGGGTGACCGCTTCCTCCACCTCTGCGATAGCAGTCTGGCCCCGCCAGCCGCTCATGAGGGAAGCGGAGAAGTCCTGCAAATGCGCGGGAGCGACAACGGCGACTGTGTCGAGGAAGAAGGCGAGGTCGTCGACCCGGTCCGAAGAGTTTTCCGGTCGGAGATACTGTGCTCCGCCAGATGACGGCTCGCTCCATTCGGTTGCGACGAGGCCAACCCAGCGCCAGAGGAGCCCGTCGCGCTCTTCCCAGCCCGAAGTCGAGGCCGTCTCGCCCCAGCCGTTCTCACCAAGAGAGACTAGCATTCGCCAGGGCTCTCGCAGCATGACGGCAATGTCGCGGCGCTTGCCGGCGTTAGACCTCCGGATGGAGCTCTGGCCATCGGCCATCGATAACTCCTCGCCCATCTCGAGCGCCATGACGAAGACGGACTTAAGCTGGTCGAAGGAGAGCCACCATTGACTGCCAACTGGTGATAGAGAGAGGGCGACGGTTGCTGAGAGGTGGCTGACTGTGAGCGTGAGGTGGATAAGCCGGTCTCGACGCGTGTCCCGGTCCGGATGCTGGCTCTGGGCTTTAAAGATGAGCGGGATGACGGAGGGGTTCCTATCGACGCCGAACTCGAGGAAGCGCGACCAGACGACGTCGACATCAAAGCCTGGCACAAAGTCGGCCTGCGTTAACCCTATTCGTTGTGGCGTTGAGTCGACGACAAGTCTCGAAGTGGGTGGCATGTGTAACGAAGGCTTGTTCCCTCGATCTCGACAGATGAACGAGTGGGACCCTGTTGTCGTGGCGCTGCCTGTCTGACAGGGAGATCCAGGGAGTGGTGATACAGCGACAGGTGGCTGCGCAACTGCCGCGTAGTACCGATCGAGATGCGGTGGAGAACGCCGGTCCGAATCCACTGTCTTTGGTTCAGATATCGCTGTTGCTGGTGGAGGAGAGAGGTCAGACTGGACCGTTCGCGAGTCGAGAATCGCCGCTGCTGGTGGTTGAAGTTGAATAGGGTTGGCTGCCGACGACTGGGGTATTTCTTCTGCAGCTCTTGTTGCAGGTTTTGGTGTATGACGATGCTGTCATCAAGACAAAGAGAAGATCAACCTATTGTTTGGACGTGGAGGAGGGGCTGCGGCCAAGTCTGAAGAGATCTCCCTCACCTTCGAAACCGAAGTTGCAGCCTCCGCATTCCGCTCCTCGACTAGCTGATCCTCGATCGTCTTGGCAAAGAGATGCGGTTCGACGAGCTTTAGACCGCTCCGGACAACGTGATACTCTTTGACCCAATGCCCCTTCTTCGGGCGGAGCGGCTTAGTCTTCTTGACGACCAGGGTCTTTCTGTACATCGGTCGCGGCCCGCCGAGCTTGGAATTTGGTTCCAGCGCTTCCGTGGGAACTGGACCCCATTCTGTGTGGACATGGTGATGATACGAAGTTGAGGCTGTTGGCGACGAGGGATTGACGGTTCGAAGACTGTCACGAGAATAAAGCGGCGTGTCCCATAACGCGTGGACTTTATCCCAGCCTTTTGAAGAGGAAGAAGTTGATTCATCGAGCGAGGAAAGGGAAGCCGAGGTCAACGCTGAGCTCGGTAGAGACGCTATCAGACTCGCTCAAAGGGAAGGGCAGGGGGGCTGGACGCGACGAACAAGCGGCTTCTGGTTGGAGGCGGGACCCGGACCGAGACCGAGCGTGGCCGGCCTGAGACGAGGACGACGATGATGTGAAGTGACGGCTGTTTGAGGGCTTGTCGAGGCAGGGTGCGAGAAAAGAGGGAGGCAGCAAGCATAGGGGAGGGATCGAGGGGATCCGGCTCTGGGCTGGCCGCATGACAGGGTGACCTTTGAACAAGGGCGCGCGCGAGACAGACAGGCAAAGATAAGGTCAGCGAGTCAGATGATGCGAGCGCATGCTTGTAATGGGCGAGGGTTCACCGGGCAGGTGCCAAGACGGAATGGAAGGTAAACGGGTGGGCAGACGAGAGCGATATCGACGTTTGAGTCGGACGAGCGAGCCGGCGAACAGAGAAGGAGGAACGGATCGAGACGGTCGGCCTCAGTCGAAGTGAAGGCCCACAGCAGACACACGCCCGCGTTGGCTACTAGGAACGAGAATCGGATAGGTATCTAAAGAGAAGAGAAGGACATCGCTATTCAAGCTTCAAAGCTTGAAGAAGAGGACTGTAATCCCCATGCGTCATCTCCGAAAAAGGCGTAGACCTGCGCGCGATCAGTCTCTCCCGTTCCTACAGCACTTGAGCTCAATAACCGGATTCCCCTGGATAATCTCAACAGCGCAACATCTTGTTCCTTTGACCATGAAATCTTAAGTACGCACACCGCTTCCTGAGTCGGCTAGACAACGACCCTGTGGCGGAGTGAGGACTAGGACGCGTCTCCATTGACGCCCGCTTGTGCCCCGTGAGCAGCACGCTCACCCGCTCCGACTATCCTGTCGCGGTGACCTCAACCCGTCCTCGGTCATGACCCCGTCTGGTTCACCCAGCTCCTCGTTGTCTCACGAGTTCCGCAAGTTCACCCTTCCGTGGTTTGGGCGCTCAGTCACAACGTAGGACCCGTTCGACTTGATCGCTCTCTTCGGTACTCGGACCGACTTATTCGCCGACGTGTCATAGGACCGAAGAAGCCGCGGATAGATCCAGGTCAGATCGCTAGCCACGCAACCTGCGTCCCGGTCGCCCTTGGTGTGGTAAAGCATCAGGGTCTTAAAATAGAACTCGTCGTTCGAGAATCTTGCTGGAAAGCACGTCCATCTCCTCGTTGCTCTCGCAAAGGGTCTTGTTGTTCCTCGTCTGCGGCGCATCTGCTTCCAGACGGCCCTAGTCGATGAACTTATGCTCGCAAGTCCCAAGTAACTCAGAACGTTTGGGAAAGGCTTTAATGGCACGATGTGACTGAGAAACAGCTGCCTAGGACATCCGTGACATAGAGTTGAGAGAGTTGACCTCCGAGCTTGGAGGGGGTGATTGTTTGACGACAAGGAGCATGACAAAAGTACCCCAGTGTCGCTTGCGATTGACACCCCGCAGAGCGTTACTTGGCCTTCCGTCGGTGGATGGACACGGCGGGCCACCTTGAGGTCCTCTCAAGGAGCGAGCGAAGCTGACAATATCTGCTCATCAGTACCCTCTCTCCTCTCATCGGGCACGCTCTCTTTGCAATTCCTCATCCAGGCCTCTTCCCTCGTGAGCCTCGATGGAAAGACAGGTCTTCCCCACTTGTCCGTCTGTCCGTGCTCAGGCCTGCGCCTAGAAACCATAAAATTCAAAAGGCATTCGCAACCCAGTCGATGCACCCAAGTAAACCGAGCACAGCCAGCCTGACGCATTTCCCCTGCCCATTGTTTTCCAGTTCCTTAAAAAAAAGCCCACAACCAGGCCGTCTTCGTCCATCGCCACTAGTCAAAAGGAAACTCTCAAAGCCAGGCGTTATCCTACGGCAAAGAGTTGTGTCCGCAACGAGCCGCACCACGTTCGCCATGGAAGCAAACGATTGAACAAGGTAGGAAGTAAAGCACGAGAATCAATAATGGCAGGATGGAGATTGTGCGAAGCGATCAACAGCTTGATAGGCAGATAGGGGGACAGGAAAAATCAAGGGCCATTCAGTCAAACCAGGAATAGGAAAGATATAACAGAGCCTCGCCTTGTGAGAAGAGGCCACAAAAAGGCTAGAAGGGTGGCATGAGCGTAAAGCAAGGACGTCCATCTGATGAGAAAGGGCAGTGGTGAGTCAGAATAAAGCTGTTGATGTCTAGAGAGATGGGCGTGGATCGGCTGACAAGACTTGGAAGAGGATAGGCTGGAGATAGGTATACCAGCGATTACGGGAAGTGACGGGGTAAATCCTATAATCACTGCGAGAGCGAACGACACGGCGACCAAGTAGTTGCGTGCGCAGGATCACGGAATGGATGCCATCCTGTTAAGATCTAGCTCCAAAGAGGCAGAGATTCAGTGGCATTGGTCTTCGAAGGTTATTTCCAGCAGTTGACACAGTCGACCGGTGCTGGCAAGATACCTCTGGATATTGAACCCATGGAGAGCGAGTACCTTGAAGGGTGATTCCGTTAATAGAAGGGTTTCTTCTTGCATTATAAGCAGGCCTGCATGCACACTTCTGGTGGCAGATGAATACGCTTGAGAAAGAGTGGCCCTGTCGGCTGGTAGTTGATGGGGAACTCAGCAGCCCCTGAGAACCCAGGTAGGGAGTGCCTCCTCACAATAACTCACACTTCACATACAGAGTTGACTTGCGAGATTAGCATGTCCCGCTCTAAATATCTTTTATTCAAGTCTGGCTCATATCGGCCGAGTCTCCCCTGAAGGCCAAGAGTTAGCGCTCGCTCGCCCAGCTGCAAACGCGATCCTGAAGAAGGAATACATATATGCCATCGACGTGTCTACAAGCCAGCATCCCGCGCCTCTCGCTTGCCCTAGGCATGCCCCCTCCAAGAGCCGCTGCCGCCGCTTCTCGGCCGGCGGTACGGCTTCCCCTTCGAGTCGTCGGTCCCGCCGTCCTTCTTCGATCTCGAGCTTCCACTGCCGCTGCTTCCACCTCCGCGGCCGAAGCCTACACCTCCTCGCGGTGCAGTGAGCAAAGTTTCGCTTCCGGGCATCGGGCGAACGCGAGGATGGTCCTCGCAGGCCTTCTCGAAGGTCTTGAGGAGCGTCTCGAAGGGCATGTCAACCATCTGACGAATGAAGGAACCACTTCAATGGAGAGCTATATATCTGGGCGAGTTGGAGACATACAGAGCCAAATGCAGGGTGTTTGCCGAGTTTCAGCATCGTGAGACGAGGTGAAGAGATGCCTGAAGAGGTAATGCCGATCAGCAACGGGTCTCGATCTTATCCCGTGCCAGCTCACCAAAAGCGAAGCGAGTGAGGAGCCTGAGTATCCCGCTCGTGAGCTCAGCTTGAGTCAAATACCACAGAGGGGGGGATTACACACAGAGGGTCGTCGCGTGGAGGCACAGCAGAAAGGACGGCGTTCACCTTGGACTCCGACGGGAGGGGACTCGCCCCATCAAGCGCCAGCGGGTAAGGGAAGGTCGTCGCCTGGCCAGTCCGGCAGAAGGTGCAGGTAGTGCAAGTCTCCGTAGGAGTGCTGACAACGTCCCCGACTGAAGGCAAAGTGGATCAGCTGCTGACGATGAACGTCAAGCCCAAGGAGGGGCTCCCTCACAATGCTGGGAGAGTGTCTTGGCGATGCCTGGAAAGCGCCTGCGTAAGCGGTTCCTTGCAGATTCAGAAACATTTAATGAAGACTGGACGAACACTGAGCCGCCGTAGCCATTTCAACGCATTGGTGGAGTCGAGCGCTTCATGAGGGCAGCAGTGCATCAGTAGAGACACAAGGGAGCAAGAAGAGTGTAACCCACATATCACGCGCTTCCCTGGCAGAGAGAAAGTAAGTCAGCAAAGGCATCAAGCTTGATGCCATGATGACAGGGACAAACCTCTGCATCGATAGGCCGTGGATCTTGCTTGCGAGCTCATCGATGCCCTCATCATCCTGCTCGAAAGGGTGAGCTCAGCACATGAAGATTTATGCAAGGGAAAACGGAAGTTAGCGGACCGTGGGGAGAGGCATCTTCTTGTTGAGAAGATATCGGCTAATATACAGCGTCCAAGATCAGGGAAAGACACAGGCGGAAATGCGTGGAACTAGGAAACTCGCCTGCGCACCCCGCTGACCTTAATCTCGATGAAGCCTCTGCAGTTTGAGATCAGAGAGATCCCCAAGTCGCGGTGGAAAGCGAGGACCCACTGAATTTCCCACGAGTTGAGCTTCCGTTGGATGAACTCCCTGGCGATTCCACTAGTCTTGGCGACGTCGTAAAGGTCGACCTGGCCACGCGCGCATCAGCAACCAATTTCATGGCAGGATCGATTATTTTACTCACGCTGGTCCAAAGTTTCTTGGTGACCATCCCCCGTTGGATAGCCTTCGCCTCGGGGTACGTCTCGGTGAGGACCGCCTTCCAGCCGGCCTCAGTCTTGGGCTTAATCTCGTAGTTGGCATAGGCGGGCGTCAAGGCGCGGATATAACCATAGTCGAGCCTGTGGGAGTAGCGACATGGGTTAGGGCAGGCTCGACCGGAGAATCTCGGAGGGGTAAGACTGACTCGAGCTGAGCATACATGATGCCGAGCATGGTCGGACGGATGTCGTAGCTGCGAGTGCGGCGTGACTTGATCATCAGACGCGAAGCGAAATGTTCAGTGGTGCCTTGGTTAATACTTACTCGATACTGCAGATGATATGAGCAGAAGAGAGAATCAGAATCCTGCGCGGAGCTTCACTTTACTGAAGCACTCTAGGACGGACCACTGCTGGTAGTTATTGGTCGATATGACTTCTATAAGCAGCATCGAGGCAAACAGTGAGCTTCTACAGTTCAAAAGATAAAGAGCGGAAGACTGACGCGGGTCTCCGATGTCCTCCTTCAAGTCCCCAAGCGCCTGAAGCCATTGCACAACAGACTCCTTCGAACATGTGTCTCCTCTGACGAAACCCTCGAGGACCTGGAAAAACGAGCTCTCATCAGTTGACTAAAAAAAATCCTTGTGAAAGCAAGACGAGTTCCCACCGGAATATCAGGGTTGTGGAGGAGAAGGAAACACTGGCTGACCTGGCCGTCGCGACCGGCGCGGCCGACCTCTTGACTGTGGTGGCAATGAGAGGATAAGTTTAAGATCGCTAGTCGCGTCCTGTATTGCATTCCATACTTACGAATAGGACTCCAGGGCCTTGGAGAAAAAGAGATGGGCAATGATGCGGACTAAGGATGAGAGACCAGGTCAACATCCTGAGATCACAGGGACCAGATGGCGACTGCCTCACTGTTAGCTTTGTCGACTCCCATAGCAAAAGCGATCGTTGCGACCATGACAGAGTCCTTGGAAGCCATGAATGCATCCTGGTTTTTCTTCCTGAGAAGGCCGTTAGCAAGAACTCAGGGGCTTGAAGAGGCAGATCGGAGAGGGACGGGCTTACCTAGCATCCGCACTCATGCCCGCGTGGTAGCCAGAGGCGATAATTCCTGAGCGGGCGAGAAGGGTGACGACCTGCTCGCATTGTGCTTGGAGCGTGACATAGAGGATGGCAGAGCTGGAGTTGAATCGTCAGTTCAACAGCCTTGAACTGCAGCCAATGGAAGACATCCAAAACCTACCCGGCGCGTGTCTTCAGATGAGGCACGATCTGGCGAATCTTGTCGTCGAGTGAGTGTGCCTGGAGGACGTTGAATACGAGATTCGGGCGGAAAACGGGGGTCTGTTGGAAAGAGGCGTCAGCGACTGAAGAGCAAGACCAGAAAGTTCTTAATTTCACTTTGAACACGCCGATTTTGTCAATGCTGAAGGCCTTGCAAATGTCGTCGGCGACCGTGGGAGTCGCTGTCGCCGTGAGGCAGAGCACTCGCTCGGCCTTGATTTCCTCGGCAAACCTGGCAACCTGAGAGTACAATGTAAGTGTCCGCCTTGTATGGAAGTTCATTTAGAATTGGTGCACCTTGAGGTAGTCCGGACGGAAGCTTGCGGAGCGAAGGGAGTTAGTCCAGAAAGACCAGAGTCCTCAACCCCGAGTCTCTCACGTACCTGCTCCCCCACTCCGAGATGCAGTGACTCTCATCCACGGCGAGAAGAGAGACCTTAGCCCCGCGGATGAGCTCGTGGAAGCGCTCGTTGTTAAGTCGCTCGGGGGCGACATAGAGAAGCTTGAGGGTGCCGTCACGCACGTCGTCGTTCACCTTGATTGTCTCTTCCGCGGTCAGGGATGAGTCTAATGAGGCTGCAGCGACACCCTTGCGCCTGAGGACATCAACCCTAGGTGATTCATTGCGTCAGACATAGGCACTGATCGACGACAGGGCGCATACACCACGGATACGCGCATCGGTAGTTTGTCGAGAAACCACTCACTGATCCTCTGATGATTATAAGGAGGTCAGCAGAAATATTTAAAACATCATAAAGGAGTAAACTCACTCATCAGCGAAATGAGAGGCGAGACAACGATCGTCAAGCCGGGCAGACAAAGGGCAGGAATCTAGACATGTCCATGAGTTCAGAGAGGTGGACATCAGAGCGACAGCGAGATAGCAATGTCATGCGAGGCGGAGCCGCGTATATACCTGGAAAACGAGACTCTTTCCTCCACCAGTCGGGAAGAGGACTAGGGCGTTCTTTCGTTTGACGAGGAGGCACTCAATGGCCTGCTCCTGTTTGAGCTGGAAAGCATCATACTGCCGGCGACCCCTAGCTCTTCAGCGCTTACGGCTCATCGAGTATCCTTGAGAGACGAACCGAACTGGACAGACCTCGAAGACCTTTTTCAGCTTCTCCTTGGCTTGGATCATTAGCGGGTGCTCCGTCCCCCTGATGAAATGGTCCGAAGCGGCGAGCTGCTCCTCGGTAAGCTCGGGGAAGTCGTCGAACTCGTTCTCGGACATGGCGGAGGAGGTCGAGGGAGAGTGCCGGGCAGGGTCGGGAACTGGATGAGGGGTCAAGTGAAAGATTCCGAGAAAGTGGAATGGCTGTCAGGGGATGGAAAGCAGTATCGGTCGTGGCCGTCAAGACGCGTGCAGGGGCGCCGCGATCGACGCGACGCGTCTGAGCGTTGCCAAGGTTTCTTTCAATCTTTTCCATTTCGCACATACACAACAGTGACAATTTGACTTGTTGGATAAAGATTTGGGTGGAGTGACCCCGCTCAAAACTCGTCCTTCGGCCTCAACGACGGCATCTCTTCCTCACCCTTTCTGATTTCGTCCCCCTCTCTCGGAACAACGACGCCTGCTGCGAGATCGGCCACCTCGATGGCAGCCGCCTTGATGATCTTGTCGCGCGAGAGACGCGAAGCCAAAGCGGCGACCTCGGCGTCTGCAATGTGCGAAAATGATCAGCTTTATTGGGAGTTACAGGGATAGGCACAATAACGCACCGTACACTTCCCATTCGGGAATTTTGCGAGCTCGGTCGAGCTTAGGCTCCTTGGTCAGAGGATCCTGGCAGAGGTCGATTCTGGAAACAAGCGAGCTCCTCATCAGCGCCACTCAGTCGTACTCTCGTCGCAGACCAATGGTACCTACGTCTTGGCCTCAGCCAGGCTCTCTTGGCTACACCATGTCGCGCACCAGAGCCAGCTCCTGTCGAGCGTATGAATCCTCAGCTGGTCCTGCATCGAGTTTGGCAGATCCTGGTCGAGATTGGCAAGCGAGTTAGGGTCCTGGGCGAGGCCTTGGTACTGCGCTCGAAGGCGATCGCCGGCAGCGATCTGGCGGAAGCGGAGCAGGTCGACCACGTAAAGGGCGCTACAGAAGGACTTTTTATGAGCAGGCGGTCCAGGAAGCTCGAAACTTGGCCATGGACGTACGAGATGTGGTAGGGGCGTCCTCGAAGGGACTCCTTCCAGTATCCTGGAAAAAGCAAGATCATCAAGTCAGCGAGCGGAGAGCAAGGGCAAGGGAAGCATCCTTGAGCTGACCCGTTTTCCAGAATCGGAAGCCCTCCATCTCCTCGCGATCGTTTCCCATCGGTGCATAGCCATACGCCGCTCCATAGAGGTCTTCGTCTACAAGCTCCTGCAAGTCGGTCCGGACGATTTGGTCTGGTGAGAAGGCGGTCAGCATTCGTGCCTAGATTGTCCGAAGCGATCGAAGCGAGCTGAGCGGATCCTTACCAGCATCGACAAAAATGACTTTGTCAAGGTCCATGGGGAAGAGGACATCGAGAAACAATATCTTGTAGCCTGCAAAAGTGACAGAGGTCAGACCCGGAAAATCAGAAAGACAAAGAAGAACACACAAACCCCAGATGGTCCTCTGCTTCTCCTTCTGGTGGATCAGCCATGAGGGCCACTTGTAGCTAAAGGAAGACCTTGGTATCACCAACAGCTAGGAGCAAGTGAAGTCCAGGCCAAGATGCTGGACTTACGTAACCAGTTCGTACTCAAAGCCGTACTCATTGGCGAGGTGCGGGATGAACTCGAGGAAGGAAGGCGATAGGAAGTTCTCGATAAACCAGAACTTGACGGTGCTGTTGGTATGACGCATAACCGAAACGGCCATAATCGAGGCAAAGCGCTGGACAAGGATACATTTCCTCGCGTCAGGCATGAGCGCTACGGTCAGCTTTGCGGAGTGGAGTGCCTACCTCGTAGAGCAGGCCCGAGGCGACCGTAAATATATTGATGTCCGCGTTCCTCTTGGTTGGAACGACCATAGGCACCTGCGCCTTGCGTACAAAGAGGGACATGACTCTGGCGGGAGCTCAGTGCGTTGGAACCAGACACGAGGGAGAGCGATACAGAGGGGAGAACGCACTTGGAGTAGACATTCAGAAGGAACGACGGCGGAGGCGGCCTCATTGTCTCGAGGACGTCCTCTTTCTCCATCCCCGGCTTGCGGAGGAAGCGCGGGTAGAGCGTAAGGCCCGAGAAACTCTGGACCGAAAACGTCGCGGCCCCCGTCTTGGTGCAGGCGGGCGAGTCCCAACCTTGAGCGCCAACACTCTCAAGCTCGTAGATGTCTCGGCCGCGGCCTTCGCGGATGCTGAGATGGTGGACGCCAGGGGTGGTTTTGCTATAGGAAGCCCGAATCAACCAACGAATCATCTAAGGAAACAAGATCGAAGTCATCTCACAGCTGGAAATAGCCGAGATTCGACATGACGGACGTATCAGCCGTTGGATCACCCGAGAGGGTGTTCAGCTGGAGTTGCAGTCCCCTCGGTGGCGCAGAAGTAACGGCCTCCCTCGCGTGACCTTCAACGATGAGGTGCTCAATCTCAAAGACGGGTTCAACGTCAGAGGGTAGTTCGGAGAGTCGCAGGTTGTCGAGGTCGTGGATCGATGCGCGGGGAATTACGAGCCAGGAGGAGGGCGTGTCGACTCCGAGGGTGAAGATAGGCTCCTGGGGGAGATTGCTGAAGCGCGCACGAGGGATGATCTCGTATCCGGTCTCGTCGAAGCGGAGGCGCGAGTCCAGAGCTACGCGGTAGAAGCGCTTCAGAGGAATCTCCTCCATATTGACCGCAGGAAGCAAGACGACATGGATGTGAACAAAGTCCAAGTCCGCGAGGACCTGTAGAGCGAGGAAAAACAAGTGAGCCTTAGGCTGATGCCTAAAAGGAGCGGGCGGATGCGTGCCTTGAGAACGGTCGACCACTTTTGGGCGGTCTCGGTAAGGGGATCGAGGACAACGTGGAACCGGAGGAGAGCGGTCGCGTTGTGACCCATATTGAAAGACCTGGGCGGGTGAAATGACGGTTGAGCAGCTTTCCAACGTCCGAAAGACAGCGCAAAAAGACTCACGTTTGCTCGCCCTTGAAGAGGTTGTAGTAGTTGTTTCGGTTGGAGGTGGAGGTCATGCCAAAGATGTTCGTCGGCTGGTCGCTTTGAATGGCGTGGAGAGTGATTGACGAGGCCATGGTCACGAGGTTCGAGTAGGTCTCGCTGCAGGTGAGGCCAGTATCAAACAAACATTCGTCGGCACAACGATGAAAGGGAGAAGAACGCACCGATCGAAGACGTGAGAGTCGTTGTAAAACGAGTCGATGGCTTTGGCTACGGGATCGACACGGAGGAGCAGCTCGTGGGCGAACAGGGCGTTGAAGTCGGCCACCGAGAAGCCTCGGGTAGGGTTGACGCGGACAACCTGGCCAACAAAGGAACGCTGAGCACAGCCCAAGAGTACCTCAGACCCAGCACCTGCATCAACTCACGCGTCCATTGATAACAATGGTGGCCTCGCCAGGCTCAACGCCCAACCTTTCAACGATCAGCTGGCCTGACTTCCAGAACGCTTGGGCCTGGATATAGTCGCCTGTGTGTTCAATCGAGGACGGGGCGCTCCTGTTGAACCCAGCGCGCTCGAGTATAGAAGCGAGCGTTGTAGGCTCGGCGGGCCCTTCGACGCCGCCGTGAATATGGTGATGAACGGCAACAGAAAAAAGGCCCGGAGAGGCAGTCGACGATTCGGGAGAGGGAGCGTGGATGAAAGAGAGACGGAAGGAGGAAGTAGCCTGAGCAGAGAAGGCAACTGTCAGTGGTTTGTGGCCTCTGGCAGAGAAGCAAGAGTTTCACCATTGAGGCCAAGGCGGCAGAGACGAGTTCGGATCCCAGGCGGCTGTCAAGGTCCACAATGAGAATGACCGAGACCTTCGGCCTAACGAGGGAGTCTGCACCGAAATGAGTCAACATTAAGAAGTTCAGACGAAATACATGTTAAGCGAACCTGTATAGATCCAGTCATGGCCAAGGCTGGAGCCCTCAGGCATATCGGCGAAGAGCTTGACTAGGTTAGCGGCCTCGAGGCGAGCTTCGCCTCCAGAGGCCTCAAAAATGACCCCGTTGCGCCTGGGAAAGGCCTGAGGCAGGTCATAGAAGTAGGTCGACCCGTCGGCGGGGTCCTGCTCTGAGTCGGCAAGAGCGCCGGTGTATACCTGGGAAGCAGAAATTGATGATCAGCATAGGTTCGAGGGGTCGCCGCTAAGAGAAAGGTGGGCGAACCTGCTTGGCAAGATATTGGATCTGAAGCGTTAACTCGCCCTGAAGGACTCGGAGCCAATTCTTTTTCGAGAGAGGAGCGAGGCGTTGATCAGACACGAACAAGAGGGGGACCGGACACACCCATGCACCTCATCCCGCTCAAAGGCCTTGCCATTGACAAACATGATCTTGCCTGCCGCGACGCCCAGAATGTCCATGCGCTCCTGGTACGCCGCCAGACGGTCCTCATATCCCGGGACCCTCTGGTTAGTAACCGAGTAGAAGTCCCGGATCTCCTCGTCCTTCCGGAAGCCCTCCGGATCAGGAAGCCGCGGCGAATGTTCAACGACGTGGTTATAGAACTCGTGCGCCATCTCGAGAGGGATGTCGGAGGTGGGCGATCGTTGAATGAGCTTTCATTATGTGGCCAGACGACAGTCAGCGTAAGAGGGAGGGAGCGCGCGAACAGGAAAGCGAAAGAAGGCACGAACCCGCATAAAGTAGCGAAGAGCCTCGGTGCGGCCCCAGCGATCGATGAGGTAGTGCATGACGCGCGCCATCTTGATGCTCATGCCCGGAGGCCGACCCTCGCCTTCCATGACGGGGACGATGCCAAACCGGACGGTGAGGCCACGCTGCACGAGCTGTTGGACCTGCTGGACGAGGACCTGAATTCCCTCGACAGTACCAAGGTCAAGTGAGAGGATGACGTTAAAAACATTCTTGCGCATGGGCGGCAGCGCGCCAGGCTGTGTCTGCCGGAGAAGCTGGAGTTATAGAAGATGCGATCAGTAGACTACCAGCGTGGGTCGAACTGAGCTCATGAGCACGTGCGCGACTTACAGCATTCCAGGACTTAGGGAAGGATGCGTAGCGAGCGTCCTTCTCGATGTCGTTCCACCATAGAATGGTGTCTCCACCCTCGAGCCGGTCGCTGGCATCAACGAGGCCGTCAAAGAGGTCTACGGGGAGAGGCTCTAGGGTGAGGAGCGTGTGGGCTTGGGCTGGGGTGAACCCCAGCTCGGTGAGGGCGACCATGTTGTGAAGAGAATTACGGACGAGAGGAATGAGGCTGGTGGAGAAGAGAGAAAAGTGTCAGCGCCCTCTATTGACGATCACAATATACGGAGGGGGCCCACTCGAAAACATCCATCTCATTATCGTTCACCTCTCGCGAGCCAATCCAGAGTCGGCCTTCCTTCTTGCCAAGGGCTCCCGGTCGAGCGATGCTCTGCGAGCCGCCGAGAGAGTCCCATACGCGGCGATTTTCCCAAATCTCGCGAATTTTAGCCTCTAGTTCTGGTCCCTTAGGACCCCTCAAGATCTGGTCTGGGTCCTCGAGTCGACCGAGGGCGTTAACGTAGAGCGGGAAGTCCTGAGATATGGCCTCAAGGGCGCGAAGCGGCGAGGTATGATTGAGGATCAGACCGGAGGCGTGCAGGGGGATGGCTGGAGAGGGGTGTCAGTAAGCTTGGAGCAGCTAGCACAGAGGCATATGCAGTTGAAGACAGACCAGAGATGCCGGCCTCCGTCAGCTCAGACGGCGTCGCCTCCCAGAGAGTTGGCCCGAGAGAGTCGAGGAAGGGCGAGGCAGACGCGATGGGCTCCTGGGCCTCTGTTCTCGCGAGAAGGAAGTCAGAATTGGTTTTGATTTAGGTCCTGACAAGCGATCCAGACTTACTGTCATCCGTGATGTCATCGCGTTCAGTTGCGCCGACGCTGCGGTCGTCGACGCTCGAGTACTCCATCTTCTTGAGCACCATCTCAACTCCCCATCCCAGGGGATGGACGGCTGACAAATGGCCCCAGCCGGAGCTATTGGTGGTGGTGGAGGAGCGTGGGTCCGATCTGTACCGGATGAGCAGAGGGAGCTCGGAGAACGACTGGACGAACTCGAGCAGCGGCGCGAATAGAATCGACGTTGGGTGGAAGTAGAGGATCGCAGGCCGGTCCGCCGGGATGGAGGATGGCGACGAGGCAGGGATCAGATGGTCGAAAGAGTAGATTTGAGGGGCAACGGTGAAGCTGAGCAGTAAGAATGAGTGACAACAGAAGACATCAGCGGAGCCGGGCAAGCCTGTCTAAACGCTGTCGCACACAGTCGACAAGCACAAGAATACTCACCTCTCATTGGCCCAACGAATATCGTCGCCCCCATTCTGAAGGCCAAGCACAAGAAGCGCTCCATCGACACCGCATCCACGTCTACCCTGCCAATCGAGCCAGGCTCCGCACTCCTCGAGACCCTCCTCGAGGGCCGCATCGACCTCCTCGTCGTGTAAGCTGAGGTGCGCCTCGACGATGGGCGCCGTCTCCTTGGCGGCGATGCCTAAGTACCAAGTCGGGAGTGCAGCCGGATGGATGGGTAACAAAGGGACCGTTGAATCAAGGAGGGCTTCGGGTGAGAGCGTGTCGAGGGACGGGATCTTCGAGATGGCGGCGAGGAGAGCCGGGAAAGCCGAAGGGTCATGGAGGTGGGTCTGCTCGCTGTTTGCTCCCCGCGTACGCCATG
The DNA here is from genome assembly GCA_951802195.1 of Tausonia pullulans. Classification (NCBI taxonomy): domain Eukaryota; kingdom Fungi; phylum Basidiomycota; class Tremellomycetes; order Cystofilobasidiales; family Mrakiaceae; genus Tausonia; species Tausonia pullulans. Next base: position 863,739 of record OX637626.1, read on the forward strand.
TGTCAGCTGAATATAGGCTAGATCTACCTCCAACGATCCAGGATGAACGCAGAAACCCACAGAAGCTCGAAAACTGGGTGAGACGCCGACCAGCTTGTCTTGAGCGCGACGTTGACAGCGCGATGGGCCGCTGTCGCCGACGACGACCCCGCGGCAGCGACTTCTGGTGCTAGCCAGAGGAGTGGGAGGGCGGAGAAGACTCCTGCCGAGAGAAGAAACAGCATGATGGATGAGAGGGGTTGATAAGAAGGGGAGACAGTCAGTCGAGAACGCATCCCAGTCCCGGCAGCAGTGTAGCCAAGGCGACGACGGGCGAGCGCTGGCTTTCGTGGGCTTGAGAGCTTGAGAAACAAAGGTTCTCCCTACTTCTGCTGAACTCTGACATCCACCTACCTCTTGCTCGCCCTCCTCTTCGACAGCATGCGTTCCCCTCGAAGCGTGTCGTCGTGACGCTCTTCTCTTCTTTCCAGAGACCGTGAGTCTTTCCTCTCATGTCCTCCCTCTCGCTTTCCTTCTTTCGCTCGGCTTTGTCGGCCTTCGCTCCTCCCTTTCGCCTCCTCCTCCCTCTATTCTCTACATGATGCTCTATTTTAATTAGACACGGACTAGGGGCACTTGTCCCGACATGTCGAAATTTTCTCCCAAGATGGCCTGATCCCCCGACCTATGTTTCTTTTCGTGCTCGCTCACCCCCTCGAAGGAGAACAAAACGACTGACCCATCTTGCCTCTGCTCTCCATTGCTCAGATTCCCCGGCTTCGCGAAACAGTGAATGCCGTCTGGTCTCATGGATCAAGGCCTTCGCCCGATGCCTTCAGGTGTGTGACTGGCGACAACGACATCTGGCTTGGCTTCTTCCCTTTCAGTCTTCACCATGGCAGTCCTTTCTACCCTTCCGTCTCTCTTTATGATGTATGCCAATGATGACACAGATGCTGGGGCAAGAGGACGTGACACTTCTTTTCCCCCTCTGGGGAGGTTGAGACTTGGTCGCGCTTGACTTCACTTCAAACCAGCCTGCTTTCCTCTCGAGAGGGGGGGAGGCGGAGTCTGAGGCGTCTGTCTAGTTGGCTTAGTTTATGTATAAATGATTATTTCGCCTAATTTGTCCATTAATCAACGGTCTTCCCAGTGAGGCAAAGACGAGGGACATTCGAAAGGAGGAAGCATCGCGAGTTCGATTAAAGAGGAGCGCGTGCCTTAACGGGCCCTCCTTCAGGATAGCCCCATGCTCGGAGATCCAGATCTTGACACAAACCGATGAGAACAAAAGACTCATTTCGACAAAGGGAGGAAACCTTGGCAGCTAATCGCAATGGCCTCGTAAATGCATTCAAGCCTAATTTCCGTGTTGACTGCTATACCTCAGTGTCCAGAGGTCAAGCTCCAGTCGCAGTTCGCAAATCTTTCTGAGCTGAACTTGACGGCATTGCTCCAAATGACTGGTCGAAAAGAGCCATCGACTAGGCGGGGCAGTGACAATCGCCCCGAGAAAAACTGTCGATATCAGTGCGGTGTCAGATCACAAGCCATTCGCTCCATCAGGATCCGTGTCAACTAGCATCACAGATCACAAAAAGAGGACATGGTGATATTGGCATGACGTCCAACTCGGCATCATCCTGTGATCTCCTCTTTTGGCAAGGGGTGACAGGGATAATTCCTTGATCTACCATGATTCTAGATGGGAACTACTCAGCGGCTGCGACCAGCGCACAGCTGTATGTCTATCTGATCGTGATGCGTACAGACGAAAGCATCCTCTTCCTTGAAGTCCCGTAGTTGTAATCAGTAACACTGAGTTAGATCTCTTCGTGTTAGGTCTACATGCGTACTGCAAGATGGTAGATTAGACTTGACTTTTGCGCACTAATCCAGCTCCTCTTCCCTCTCTTTCCGCGCCTGACGACCGCCCTCTCCCGCCCACGTAACTGTCTGCCTTCGCGAAAGAATGGTGTCTTCCTTTCTCGAGCCCGCACACTCTTTTGACCTCATACATATACCACCGACGTGAGTCCGCTCTCCAGCTTTTCCTTGTTCGCCCTGTTTCTATTCTCCCGGTCTCTTCATCATCTTGAATCGAGTTTCTCGACCTGTCCTCCTTGTCTTCCTTCCTCCCGACCTTCGAGCAAGCAACCCCTGACTGACTCTTCCTCTTTCAGTCTTTAAACCAAGTTCTGGGCGCACCTCTATGTCCAGCTTCTACATGGCGAGTCAGGGAGATCAGGCACAAGCCCAAGGTACACTTAAAATTCGGCGTGCCAGGCCCTCGGGACCCCCGTGCACGTCGCTTCGCTTGTGATTCCAAAGCTCTCCCTTTGATTTTTTTGTTGCTCTCGTTGCTCTTATGTCTGGTTCCTTAACTGCATTATGTCTGGTTCCTTCCCTGCATTTCTCTCGTGAGAGAAAAGGACGGCCTTACGAAACATCTCAACGAGACCATATACACCTGTGAGCTTTCTGAGCGTGGGCTAGCGACGGGCAAACTCGAGTCTATTCGATAAGAGAGAACAAACTCAAATGGTTCGTTCATACGAAGACGCACTGCAAGTATAAATGCGGGTTATGAGGCTGTACTTTCCGCACGAAAGCGCGCGTGTCTCAATCAGGCAAGCAACGGCCCTCTCCCTTTCAACAGTCCTCATGACGTAAACCCGATCAGAAAGACGCCCATTCCAGACTGTAGAACTCGGCCTCTTTTCTCTCATTGTCCCACCCGGCGATCAGGTGCGCCTTCTTAGTCGCTGTGCCCAGTCGACCCCATGCGACGAGCTCCATCGGCCGGACGGCACTCTCGATCGAAGGTTTTGGGGTCGCGACAAAGTGGGAGTGGTAGCGGAGCGAGTCGCCTGGGAGGCGAGAGGCGGAGTAGCAGGTGGTTAATGTGAGCGCGGTCGACGCATGGATGTTCTCTCTAGACTTTGAGACTCACCCGGGTATACGAGCAGCTTGCCTCCAAATTTGAGACCAACACCCATAAAGTAGCCCCGTTCCCACAATGCCCTGAACACGCCCGCCTCTGACCGCTCCTCTAGCGTGCTCGGGTATGTCCACACGCCGGCCTCGCGCGCAGCTTCCAGCGTCTCGTACGTCACGTCCTCCGGATGGTAGTATGGCAGACCCTCCGACGTCGGTGGTGTGAACACCTGGTAGGCCGCAATGACGGAGGCTGCGACTGGAGGTGGCTTGGACGCCACCTCTTCAACGATGGCTGTGTCATTCTCGCCCTCGACGATCTCACCTGCCGCGAGAGCAGCCGCCCGGTTGGCCGCCGCTTTCTCCTGCTTGGCCTTGATGCGAGCATCCCGCTTGATGCGGTCCTTCTCGCTGAGGACGATCTTATGCGCGTTGGCGCGCCTCTCGGCGTCGTCCCGGATGAGCTCCTGCTGCTGGGCGCGAATGTCGGCGATGAATGTGGCAGTTTCGGCGGAAATTTCCTCCGTCGATGGAGGACGCGTCGCTTTAGTGTCGTCGATGAGAACAGCGACACCTGGGCAAGCAAGCGACGAAGTAAACGCTGCGTCAGCTCTCGTAGGAACAAGACGAGACGCGTCCAGCACCGTGCGCAATGTCTCGTCGGAAGACGTACCGTTCTCGACGAGTACGACGACCTCCTCCGGCATGAGGCTCAATGGCAAGCCGAGGAAGATATTTTGCTGCGAAATGGAGGGCAGCGTGCCGACGAGCGAGCCGCAGATGTGGTGTTCGATGCGAAGCGTCCGGACGTCGTCGACAGACCAGATGTAGGCCTTATTGGCCGCGACATGTATGGGGATTTTACGCTTGGGCGTGACGGGTGACGAGGAGTCCATTTGGGCGAAGGAGATGCTGTTCTGACGCTAGACAGAAGAACTATCGGTTGAGGGGGCGGAAATGGAAGATTCAGCTATCGGAAGAGAAAAAAGAGTCAGCACGAGTCAACTTGATAAAAAGAAGGCCACACACACGTGAGCCTTGGCAGGCCAAGGTGGCAAAGGCAAGGCGGTGATGGTGTTAGTGGTTGTCGAAAGGACATGTAGGCTGTCTTCCTTCTCCTCTGCCTCTACTACGCACCTGCCTCATCAACTTGCGGCGACTCCATGCGCGTGACGACTTGCTGAATCGACGCGTAAGCGGCGGGCGCGGAACGCCGGAGCAAGAAGCTATCTCCTCCCGACCTCGAATTTCCGCCTTTCATTCTCAACCTCATCTCACCCTCTCTTTCTCTTCAACATGTTCCGACCGGCCAGCAAGGCGTGGATCGCCAAGGTCATCCCGTTCTCAGCAAACTACTCCTCTACCGCCGTTCCCACCTCGTTCTCTGTGGCAGCCCTTCGCTGCTACTCTACGCCCCTTCCCCCTCCGTCGCCCAATCCGCCCATAGCTACGCCCTTGAAGCACCACCATCGCAACCATATTGCGAGTCCTAAGACCGTTAAGCCCCCGCGAAAGGCGTCCTCGGAGGCCAAGCCTATCAGATCGAATCGTTCGCCCTCGCTCACGCGGTCCAATGTCCGACATACCATTTCCTTCTCCACGGCTCGCGCCTACAACCTCTCCGTCATCGAAAGTTTGCTGCCCAAAGAGGCCAAGAGGATCATGACGGGCGAGAGCTCGAGCTGCATCTGGGTCCCGCTTGGGGCAAAATCGAGGGCCGTCTCTGGCCTGGGACCGCTTGATGAGAGAACCGGTCTCGTCGACAGCGAGGACCTCGGGTCGGATGAGAACGGCGAAATTTGGTAAGTCTATGAGCCTCGAAACTTGAGTAAGGTATACTGAACCAGCAATCTTTCAGGCTGCTGGAGAACGGTAGTTTTGTCTCTTGGGGACTCGACCGCGCCGTCGCCTGGCAGTGGTGGCAGAATCTCGTCAAGCCCTCCGGCTTTGAAATTGGCAAGTACGAAAGCGTAGAGGATGAGAGTCTCGACTTTTATGTCGATCCGGCTGAGTGAGTTTCAACTTAGACAAGGCGTGGATAGGCGCACGCTTGTCGACTGACAGTCAGATTGACGGCCCCCCAGGCCGACGACCCGTCTCATGGGCGACATCATCATTCTTTCACCCACTGTGGCCAAGCTCTCCCCTAGGCCTGATGACACCGACATTGTCTCCTCTCTTCTCTCGCGATATACGTTCTCTGAGGCGCTTTCTCGCTCCTCACAACTTTCGATACTCGAAGGTACATCTTGTCCTTCCTGCACGATTTCGGCCCATGCTGATCATTGTATACATAAACAGCCCAGCTGAGCGAACTCATTGATAAGGTGGCTTTCGTCCCAGGGTACCTCGCTCGGGAGGGCAGGGGACCATACAAGAGAAAGGAGGTTGTTCAGAGGTGCGTGGCAGCCATTGTCGCTTGCTACAGGGTGTTCGACTAACGGCACTTGTCCTTTTTTAGGCTCGGTGAGTTTCTGAGCGTCCGGCAGGCCGTCAACCTTCAGGGCGTGAACGACATTCCTGAGCTGTACTGGGACGAACCCGTGTTGGAGAGTGAGTTCTCGAACCTATCGCCCCATGGCCAGCCGACTGATCATGGCATCTGGCAGAGTACTTTGACGGCCTCATGCGCGCGCTCGAGGTACGCCAGCGAGTCCACATTCTGAACGAAAAGATCACCCATGCGCAGGAGGTTCACGCAATTCTCAAAGATCTCCTCGTCGAGGTGGGCGCTGTTGCTCTTGTTCTCGAGTAGAAACGATGCTTATTTCTGTGGCTACAGAAATCCGGCCACGACATGGAGATCATCATTATCGCGCTCATCGCCGTCGAGGCGTCTCTGGTACGTGGCTGTCTGCGCGGAAGCTTCTGGGTACGCACTGAAGTGTGCTTACTTCACAGGCTATCTGGAGTCATTGGGAGGGTCTTATGGACGCTCTCGGCTTCGTTTCCGCCGTTCCAGTCGACCACACAATTCCCCCGATCGCTTCACATCGCTCTTACTGAGCAAGACCTCCATTTGCATTTCCCGATCAATTTCCCTCCTATATTGTTCCATCTTGACGGTCCACCCCTCTCACTCAAATCCATGTTTCAACCTCACTCGCGCGCGCGCATCTGCCTTTGGCGTTGTCATGGGACAATGAGATGGCGATCCCACGAGCCAAGGCACATGTCACAAAGACTCAACTTGCAATGACCTTTACTCAAAATAATTGGTCATTTTGGATAAAAAAGCCAGACCCTGTCACAGAGCGTCGGTTTCGGAGTCTGGGACAGGCTCTGTCATCGTTCCCTCGGTCCCGCCCGAGGAGGCCGTCAGACCCTGGGAATGTACGAAAGATGTTCCCCGCCCTTGCATGAGTCTTCCCCTCAACCACGATCCACCACCCTCGCCGACCACACAATTCCACTCGTCCTTAAAAGCTTCATTCTCGCCGCCCTCATCGTCCTAGGCACCGTCTATCTTCGCACACCCGTGTCCACCCCCAAGCCGAGCAGTCCCTTCATCACCACCATGTCCGTCTCTCGACAGGTCGCCAAGTCGGTCCTCGCCGTCGCTCAATCCGAAGGCGTTGGAGCCATCGTCAAGCGTTCCATCGGTTCTCCGGCGCTGCGGAATCTATCTCCATTCCTGATGTGAGTCCTACAATGACCTCAGAGACGCAGGGGCTGCGTTGCGCGTTGTGAACGAGAGACTGCTGAGAGCGAGCGAGCTGACGACGCGTTCCCGTTCCCTCTCCCCTCCCTTCGGGCGTCCTCTGGCTGACTTCTACCTCCTCAGGCTTGATGAGTGAGTTTCAACTTACTTTCTGGCATATTGTCATCATTAACAAGTGTATATACAAGATTCAACGTCGCCGAGGGAGCGGGCTTCCCTGATGTGAGTGAGCCGTTGCAGACTGCGCGCGTCCGTCGAAGAGACCCCGCGCTGACCGCCACTCCACCATCAACCTTCGACCCTCTTATTGATTACGAATTCAGCACCCACACAGAGGACAGGCCACGATCACATACATGCTAGACGGATATTTTCAAGTACGTTTAATGCCTCTGCTCTTCATCGCGTCGTCGTGCAATCGCCACACGGGCATCTTGTGCTGCGAGCGGCACTGGCTGGCAGGCCCGGTATGGTCAATTGAGTTTCAGACCTGATTCCCTTATTTCTGCAGCACGAGGACTTCGCCAATCATAGGGGTCGCATCGGCCCCGGCGATGTGCAGTGGATGATTGCCGGCAAGGGCATTATGCATGCTGAGATGCCGGTATTCCGTGACGAGAACGGCAACAAGCTTCCGAATCCAACTGGTCTACAGCTATGGGTCGATCTACCGTGCGTATAACTACGCTTAATATACTTGCACATGTTCGCTATGGGCGAAAGCTGATCGCCCGTATTGACGCCCTGACAGGCGCCAGCACAAGATGATCGAACCAGAATATCAGGAGCATCTCGCCAAGGAGTGAGCGCTCTCGTTGAGCGCATTGCCGGCTGGAAACACTCTAACATGCTTATTTCCAGCATCTCGACCGCCTACCCCTCTGACGACGTTCAGATCGTTGTGATCAGCGGCGAGTCGCATGGTGTCACGGTGCGCCCTCCGTCGCGCCCGTCAGCTTTTCCACACTGACATGAACCTATGCGATGCTTATCAGGGCAAGGTTCGCCACCGTGGAGGTTGCTACTACTACGACATCCGGCTCAAAAAGAATGGATCAACAATCTACCAACCGATTCCTGCCGGATGGACCGCCTTTGTGCGTCGTCGTGCCCAACATTTGTCAACTAACCATAGCCTGGCTGACGGCGACAATCTTATTGATAAAGGTTTACACTCTCACTGGGTCCATCAAAATTGGCAACAGCTCCGACACATACCCACCCTCGACCACAGTTGTCCTTACGTCTCAGGTAGACGAGGATGGCGTTCAGCTTACTGCGGCGCACACTGTAGAGGGCGAGGAGACCCGATTCGTTCTCATCGCCGGAGAACCTCTCGCTCAGCCTGTCGTCCAGCACGGTCCGTTCGTCATGACCAGCAGACAAGAGATCATCCAAGCCTTGTAGGTCTATCCCGTTGGCTTCACTTTTTCCGCCTTTATAAGTGGCTTACCTATGTTCCATACTTGGTGCCTCATAGTACGGATTACGTGAGTGTAGCGGACTGATCAGAGCTGCAAAGAACCTCCGCTGACCGTCCGCCTTTTCATATTTGTAGCAACTCCACGAGAACGGCTTTGAGCGTGCGGCCGGCTGGCAGAGCGAGATTGGAAAAGCTATGCGCTGAGCACGCCGGGGAAGACAGGGAAGGGAGGAAGCCGACCGTTACGTCACGTCATCGCGTCCCTTTGATTCTCATCGATCCGTTTGAATCTCGATTCGATATGCACTCCTGTATCTCTCATGAGCCTTCTTGTCAAGCGTACATTGATCGACGTCCAGAATTACTTTTCGTCCGATGGCGACCGCATGGTGCTCGCCCGCCGGCACTCATCACCCTATGATGAACCGGGGGGGGAGGGGGGGAGGGGGATCACACGAGACCGATTATGTTCCAGATGGCCCGCGTGCATCTCCATTGCACTCTAGGCTGACTCATTGACCGCGAGGGTTGGCGAGCTCTTGCGCGACAGACGCTGTACACACATGGTGCACCTTTCCGTATCGTCGGTCTCCATACTATCGAGTCTGGGGTGTCGTGCGCCCCAGGGACAAAAGGCCCGCCCTTGAGCCCATGCGGTCGTTGATATCGCCGTCGCCCTGCGATTGCTGTGGAGTTTTGAAAGGATCTTGGCGGCGGAGAAAGTCACTGTGTGCTTGCCAGCTTCCAGCCCCTCAGCGGTTCGAAACTAGCTTCGTTAAGAGAAAAGTTGAGCATCTCGGGACGCATCTGGTCCGCAGGCCCCCTTCGATGAAGACAGTGAGCGCTCTCCGGTTGATTTTTAACTCATCACAGATGTCATGGATGGGATGGACGCCACAACACGACTTTTCGCGCGCGTCGCAATCTCCCGACCCACAGAGACCTCCTCCATGGGCTCAACAGACGAGCTCGCCTTGTATTCAAGCTAATTCTTTCGGTAGAAGTCGCTAATTGGGAGGGTATGCAAATAAGTCTAGCTCCGGGGGCGTGTGCGTGCCGAGAGCGGAGACTGATCGTGGAGACGTACGCATGCAGACTACTTGGCCGGGGGGTGGCAGCACGCGGTCCCCTCTGACGGACGCGAACGAGCGAGCGAAGCCAGTCGCCTTGGTGCTTTCTCGGCAGCTGTAAGAACGCGCTTGCCCGAGATCAAGGACCCATCTCTTTGGGATCGCCGACACTCGTCTCCCTCAGACTCCAACTTTCTCCCTTTTCTTCCTGTTCTCCTGGTCGCCTTTCTCTCTCTCTTTGGGCAACTTCACCGCCTTTTTCCTCCAGAGCCCCATTTGCTCAAGGTCCTGCAGCTGTCAGGCACCTCCCACGCTCTTTAGCATCCCACATTCCTTCCTAGCTTCTCTACTCGCCCTTTTTCCATTAACACCCCCTCACAACTACTTTCCGCTATGATCTTTGCTCCTCTTGCCATCATCGCGGCTACCGCCCTCCAGGCGTCCGCTGTCATCTTCGACAAGACTGCCTCGGCCGCCAACTCGGTGAGTGCCAGGTTGGCTGGCAACTTCGCGCGGCACAAAACCGTTGGCTGCTCCACGCGAAGCGGACCAGAGTGTGTGTGCATAATGACGATCTAACCAACTTCGCCGCTCCCTCTAGCGCATTGTTCCCGGCCGCTACATCGTCGAATACTCCTCCGCTGGAGCTAAGCGTTCGGTGAGTGCTCAAGACTCGCTCTTGTCTCTCGTGATGGGCGCCACGCCGCAGGAGTGAACCCGAACAGCCGGCGTCAGCTACATCGGCTCATCGACCCATCTCATCTCTTCTACTCCCCCTTCTGTCGCTGATTATACTTCCCCTTTCAGGACCCCCATGAGCATTTTTCCTCGCACATGAGGCGCCAGGGCGTCGACTTCTCTGTCGAGCGCCAGTACTCTAACGAGGACATTTTCGTCGGAGCTTCCGTCTCGGTTCCCAACGCCGACGACGTCGCCCGCGTTGCCGAGATCCCTGGTGTCGTCAACGTCTGGCCTGTGCGGCTCATGGATCGCCCGGAGCCCTACGGTGGATCCCAGAGCATCATCAACGCTGCTGCCGCGTCCAACCCGACCGACACATTGTGCGTCGACTCTTTATTTTTAACGCCAGGCAAGCTCGTTTGCTGACTTCGGTGCCACATCTTCACCAAGCTCCACCCACCAGATGACCGGTGTCGGTGAGTGGCCCATGATCCGGCCTTGGAATCTCAGAAGCAGACATTCTGACTGCCAACCTATCTTCTAGACAAGCTGCACAACCAAGGTATCCTTGGCGCCGGTGTCACCATCGGTATCATCGATTCTGGTATTGACTACACTCATCCTGCCCTCGGGAATGGATGCTTGTGAGTCTGCTGTTACCTCTTTATCAGAGGAGATGAGGATCTGATCTGAGCATATTTGTTCTCCCTCAGCGGCAAGCCTGAGTGCAAGGTCGTCGGTGGCTACGACTTTGTGTGAGTCTAGCCGATCCTGCCTCGTTGTCATCTGTCACCCTGAAAATTCTTTCTTTTTCAGTGGAGACGCGTACAATGCCGAGACCAGCCCTGTCCCTGTTCCTGACAACGACCCCAAAGATTGCGGTGGACACGGATGTGAGCAAGCAGCTGCTAGCTCGTCCACAGCGCCACCAGTTTTGACCAAAAATATTACTGGCTGCTCGCAGCCCACGTTTCGGGTATCATCGGCGCCGACATGAACCCCCTCAATTTCACTGGTGTTGCTCCTGCTGCCAAGCTCCGCGGTTACCGTATCTTTGTGAGCTCGCTCTGTCGTGTTGGAGCAGGCCAGTATACCTCACGACTGACATCGTCTTTCTTCTACAAAAGGGATGCACTGGTTCCGTCGCGGACGATATTGTCGTTGAGGCTATGCTCAAGGCTGCCGAGGACCGTGTCCAAGTCATCTCGATGTCGCTCGGAGGTCCTGCTGGATGGACTGAGGGCCCCTCATCGGTCATCGCCTCCCGCATCATCAAGTTCTACGGCATCGTCATGAGTATCTCTCAGGGCAATTCCGGAGCCGTCGGAACTTACTACGCCTCCGGTCCCTCGTCTGGTGTCGGAGTCATCTCTGTCGCTTCGGTTGACAACATTGTTACCCCTTCGATGCCCGGACTCCTTGTATGCCTCCTGTCTCATTGCCCTGATGGTTCCATTTTCGTCCTTTCTGCTGAAAAACACCCTGCTTGTAGTCCAATGGCTTCGCCTTCCAGCTCAAGTCCGGCGAGCCGATCGAGATCGACCCCAAGACCAAGTTCCCCATCGCTCTTTCCTCCAACGATCTCAACCCCGCCAGCGACGGTTGCATCGCTTACCCTGCCGGAACTAACAATGCTGGGAAGGTTGTTCTGGTCCGCCGCGGAACCTGCAGGTGAGTCCGGTATTAAACACAATTTGAACCAAGATAGATGATTCGCTAACATCACGCACACTGCTTGTCTTCAGCTTCTCGGTTAAGGCTCAGAACGTCTATGACACCGGAGCCCGCATCATGCTCATCTACGACAACGTCGATGGTGCCCCCATCACCCCTTCCCTCGGAGATGTCCAAATCACTGCTCCCTTCATCACCCAGGCCGACGGACTCGCAATCAAGAAGGCTATCCTCGCCGACCCCTCGATCACCCTTACCTTCTCCGACCAGTACTACAACTTTCCCTCCCCGACTGGTGGACTTATTAGCGACTTCTCCTCTTGGGGACTGACGAACGACAACTACATCAAGCCCACCATCGCCGCCCCTGGAGGGTCCATCCTTTCGACCTGGCCTGTTGCCAAGGGCTCGTACAACCAGATCTCCGGAACCTCAATGGCCTGCCCCTTCATCACCGGAGTCGTTGCTCTGTACATCAGCCACAATGGAGCTGGAGGTGAGCTCTACTGCATTACCGGATTGCCAGCTCTGTTCCTCAGCCACTGACATTATATATTTCCTCAGTTGGACCTGATGGCATCAAGGACATCCTCCAGGGATCTGCCAAGCCCATCTACACGTCCATTGGAGGATCCCAGGTCCATTCTGTCGCCCAGGCCGGAGCTGGTCTCGTTGACGCTTACATCGCCGTCGTAAGTTGTCAGCTCCTCTTACTGCGTCTTTTGGAACTTGAGCGCTGACCGCACACAATATTTTTTTTCTCCAGATGTCGAGGACTGTTGTCTCTCCCGGAGAGGTCGCCCTTAACGATACCGCCCACGCCCTCAAGTCGACCAAGATCTCGATTGTCAACACCGGATCGACTGCCGTTTCGTACAAGCTCTCGCACCTACCTGCCGCTGCTGCCCTCACCTTCTCCGACGTAAAGACAATGATTTGGGTTTATGAATCTTCCTTTGTGACCGTAAGCTGATTACTTTCTCCCAAACACTGCAGAACGGCAACCAGCCGAATGTTGGCCCCGTCCCCCAGGTCTCTGGCGACGCCACTCTCAGTTTCCCTGGAGGAACCTTCGTCTCTGTCGGCCCCGTCTCAGAGGCTGAGTTCGATGTTGACTTCACCTTCCCGACCAACCTGGACGCTTCCCAAGTCCCGATCTTCTCTGTGCGCCTTTTTCGTTTTTCTTGCCGACCTTGAGGAGATTGGCTGATCTTTACGTCTGTCATCTCTTCAGGGATACATTGTTGTCGAGTCCGCCGACCAGACTATTAAGTATACCATCCCTTACGCTGGTACCGCTGCCAATCTCAATGTCGACTACCCCATCTTCGACACTGGGTGAGCTGAGAACGCTTTGTTGTAGCTGGAGTCTCAGGAACGTGACTGACTTGCTCCATCTCAGCGTCGACACCTACTTCGAGGGCAAGCAGATCTTCCTTTCTAGCAAGCCTAGCGACATGGTCCCCATCGAGGAGGGAACGGTTCCTACGTTCACCTTTGCCGGAGACGGTGAGCATCCTTCCGCTTGGACACGCTTCCAGCCTTCGACCTCCTCGCGCTGGTCTGACCCTCCATAATATCCGCCCTCCAGACTCTCCCTCTATTATCTACCGTCTCCTTGGTGGCTCGGCCCAGATCCTCTTCGAGCTCGTTGACGCTTCGACCGAGTTCACCCCGACCATTACCAAGCGTCACTACTCGCAGAACAAACTTCACCGTGTTGTCAGGCGCGCGGCTCCCACAACCCCGAACACCATCGGTCTGCTTTTCTCGAGCACCTACAACTACCGTAATACCCTCGAGCAAGGCAACGGTACCGGCTACTTCCAGTACGGCATCTCGGCCACCACCAAGGGCTTCTACTTCTCAGACGGCAAGAAAGTTCCCAACGGAACCTACAAGCTCCTCGTCCGCGGACTCAAGTTCTACGGAGACGAGACTGTTCGTGCTATCGCCTCTTGCCTTGCTCTGATGTCTCCTTAACTGACTCAACCCTGTTCCCCGCCACAGGACGCTTCCCAGTACGAGTCGTGGCTCTCGCCCGCCTTCACCGTCAACCAGGCTTAAGTCCTGGATGCGTATTTCTTGCTCTTTCCTAGTTGTGTTGTGTTTTTGGGTCTTCAGGCCTGTCCCTTCTCTTGTTCTTGCCATCTATCGTAATCCCGTTGGCTGCAATATCACACTGAGCCAAGACCAATAAGAGAGCTGAGGCCGAGTATGCTCGACTTAGGTGCTGTCACCATAACAACAAGCAGACATGGAATATCAGATCGAGCCGCTCGCATAGTCGAAAGAGCTCTCTCCTCCGATCTGAGGCTTGAACTGCCCATCCTTGAAGCGACATCAGGCAGAGTGTCATGCTGATCGGGCTTTGAGCGGGAGAGTGGGATCATCAATTCGGTTCAGAGGAGAACAAAACACGAGGACGCAGTGGAACACTGGGCAATAAGAGCAGCGTCTAAAGCTTCGTGGCTGAAACGAGGGTGCTGACGGCCCCTGGCATAGTTTACGGCCTGTCAGGGGCCGGTCCCATCTCCGAAACTGAACGATTTACTGGTTCAAGCACCATCACCATCACCGTTCTTTCCGGCCGACGGAAGAGCTTGAAAAGTTAATCTATATCTCTCTCTCACTTTCACCCCCATCAACTCTCTCTTTTTCTTTTCTTCCACTCCTTGAGCCACTCCTCCCCCTCGGATTCCCGCCTTCCACCGCGCGCTGTTCGCCCCCTTCGTCACACTATTCTCCTTTCCTTGCATCACCCCCTCTTTTCGTGGCTAAATGCCCAAGATGCCCAAGACTCCCAGTCACCGATACGTCTCTTCCTCCCTTCTCCACGGCTCACTTGTTACTCATCGTAAAAGCGATGATGCAACCCCACACTCCTCGACGGCCCTCTTCCCCTCTCATTACACAGTCTCCCCTCTCCTAGCCCATCGTTGACGCATGGCGCTCTGCCCTGGTCCTCAACGTCATTGACTGCCGAGCGGTGGCTGCAGCTGCTGCTCGTCCCGGGCGCCCGTCTGCACTTGGGCGACCCCGTCCCAGATGGCCTTCTCCCTGCGAGTCTCGCGTGACAGCTGGAGAGACGGCACCTCCTAACTCCACGGACCGCGTTCGAGCTAACAAAGGCGGCAGTTGTACACGTTCTCGTCCACATTCGGCGACAGCCTCTGAAGCTGGCGGGTGACAGTTAGCAAGGGCGTTGGGCTGTTCTCTGAATGAGTCGAGTTTGTACGCAAACAAGCAAGAACAGTGGATGGCTCAATGTCCTTGAATCTCTTTGCTTGTCGCAGACCCGAGGCAGGTAAGCGGTCGCTCATGTAGCAGCAGAACTCCAAGGAGACACTTGGCCCGTTCGGAACAAGGAGTGCGGACGAGTTGCTTCTCGATGTCTCGGAATGAGGTAGCTGGGGTTTAGCTTGACCCTTTTTTTTTTTTTTACTACTTTACTTTGAGTTGACGACATGGATGATCCCTCCCCCATGATGCCCTCGTGCTCTGCTTCTCATCCCACATGAATTGAGCGGACCGTGACGTCGTTCCGTGTGCCCCGCGCGCTTGAAAGAGAACGTCATTTCAAGAAGAGCCTGGGTTCCTCGTCCCGGCTGATGACCCCGGCTCGCCTTTTCGCGCAATCTCGACTTCCAACACCCATCATCTCATCCATCTCACTCTCCCACATACCTTCTCCTCTCCTCTTCCACTCAGCCAACATGTCCTCCGAGGGATTCACTACCGCCACTCAGCCGCACCTGACCACTGAGGCCTCCTCCACCCAGCAGCGTGCCGCCGCCGCGAAAGCTCAGGCGAGCAATGCTGCCGCTGGCGTTCTCAACCACCCCATTGTCGCATCGGCTCGGGACAGCATGAACGGACAGCTCTCCTACCTTGGTGAGTCGCCTATTCTCACAATGTCTAGCGTGCGGAGCGCTGTTTGACGCTGGCATCGTGTTCAGATAAGGAGCTCGGCAAGAACAAGGTACATCGTGGCTTTTTTTTTCTTCTTTAACTCCAGCTCGCATCGCTGCATCCTCATTGATCTTCCTCTCTTGCAGTACGCTCGTGAGTTTGAGGCGAAGACCCAGGTCCCCAAGACCTACGGCTTCCTCGGGCTTGCCTTTGTTTTCTTCATCTCCAGTGAGTCCCATTCTTGGCGTTGTAGCTTGCACGTCATCTCTTCATACGCTGATCACCAGCTCGCGCTTCTCTTAAGTCTTCTTTAGTGAGCCTCTGTCTTTAAGGCTTGACGTGGGTTTCATTTTTGACCATAAATCTCTCCAGACATCTTCGGCCTCGCCCCCGCCGTTACCACCATCCTTGGTTTCGCCTACCCGGCCTACCTCTCGATGCAGGCTCTTGAGTCGCCCGGTGCCTCGGACGACAAGCAGTGGCTCACGTATTGGACTGTGTTTGCCGGTCTGACCACTCTTGAGTCGATCGCCCTCCCTCTCCTCGTCCGCTGTGGGTGTCAAACATTGTCTGCCTGCTACGACATGGGCTGACGACTATTGCCATTTTCCCAGACATTCCCTGGTACTTTTGCCTCAAGAGCGTCGGAATCGTCGCTCTCCAGCGCCCTAATGGAGCCATCCCTCTCTATGACAATGTTCTCCGCCCGGCGTTCTTCAAGAACAAGAAGGCCAACGTTCCCGTGGCTCAGCCTGCCACCTCCTACACCGTCCCGGTCTCTGACCGTGAGTCTTGTGCACTTCCTCTCTCAAGTCATGGCTAGGTGGTATGGCTGACAATCTAACTTGCCAATTTCACAGATGAGAAGGTCCTTTAAAGCGATGAGCCGTTGTCGGACCTCGCTACTCCTCCTGACGATTGCCACGACCTTGACGTCGAGTTGCGCCTTCCTCTCGATCCTTAGTTCTAGTTTTTCACCCCTTTGATATACGTGGTTTCGCTCCTCTTACCATGGTTACCATACCTTTCGTTCGCTGTGAGAAAGCCAAGAAAGGATGATCTCGGCTCCGACGTTCCGGCCCTCGGCGTCGTGAAGACAGGCTCGGCGGGGCGCGTGCGGAGCAACACGCGGTGACTTACTTAACCCCCTGTTGGTCCCCCACGAGTCTTTCCCTTCCAACCGCCGCCTCGACGCCTCGTATTCGCTCCGCTAACAGAAGACAAGATCGCCTTGGCCTCTGCCCAAGTCCACTTCGTCCTCTGATCTTTCTCGGGTCGTTCCATTGCATCTCCATCTCGAACTTCCTGGACCACCACCCTCTCGTTCCCTCGCACCTCGTCCCTCTTCGCTGCTCCTGAGACAGACCGCCATGCTCCCCAAAGCTCTCCTCCTCCTCCTTTGCACAGCCAGTGCTATCACGGCCGCAACGACAACGACACTCGCCTCGACGCCCTCTGGTCTCGTCTCCCAGTTCTCGCTCGACCAGTCTGGCTCGCTCCCGGCGCCTCCGTCGGCGCTCGAGAATGTGGCGGCAGTCAAGTACATGACCTCGTCGTGGAGCTTGAATGGAGGCAAGGTACATGGAAAACTTCTTGGTGCCTTCTCAGGAATTGGATCGATCGAGAGTTCGGGATGGCCAAGCAGTACATCAGTTACCCAAGGAGGAACGCCCTGCTCGCGGAGGGAGGCAGCTGACGACGCCGGTCGATGAACTAAATCGGACCGGGGGCGTGTGCTTCCATGTACTTCGACCAAGACCCTACTTGAATAGAAGTGCTTGGGACCAGCATCTATAGAAGTCAAATCTTGCGACATTACTAGCAGCTGACAGGTCGTTCTCTTCTTGCTTTGCTCCCCGCCCCACGCGTGCCATCATGCCGCTTCCGATCTCCATCCAGCTCCAAGCCGGCAAGGCCAACATCGAGTTCGTCGACGACCCGTTTGACGTGTCTTCGAGTGCAACGCCCGTCCTTCGGGTCGCGTACGACAAGGGCTCCTACGGAGGCAGTACTGGCGCCCAGTTCCTCGTGCGTCCTAACGGGGGGTGGGGGTCGATCGGGGTTGAGATTGCCCTTGGCGTCGGCGATAGGAGTCTGGCCTGGCTGGCGTGTTGACATTTGAGATTCTTCAGAGTGAGCCCATCAACAACGGGTCGGACAGCGGGTCAATGCTGCTTTCGTACGATGTAAGTCTCGGCGAGCGAGTCCTCGCCAAATTTGTCTTTTGCTGGCCTGATCAGGCCTTGACGTTGGCTGGTATCTAGCTCGCTTTCTCGCCCAACTTTGTCTGGAATAAAGGCGGCAAGATCCCCGGTTTGCGAGGCGGACCGGACGCCAAGGGATGTTCTGGTGGCGAGGAGAGTGGTGTCGGGACCACCTGCTTCTCCACAAGGCTGATGTGGCGCGCTTCGGGTCAGGGCGAGAGTCAGTCGGTTTATCTGTCTTTGCCCGCTTGCTCGCTGCTGACTTCAGAATTTTCTCTTCCCCTTCAACTCAGTCTACGCCTACATCCCGATGTCAAGCGATGCCTGCAAGGCGACCGACGTGGTATGCAACTCGGACTACGGCATCTCGCTCTCCCGCGGCAAGTTCACCCTCAAGTCCGGAGTCTGGCAGAAGATCTCCCTCTTTGTCCAGCTCAACAGCCCCTCGAACGTTGCCGTGCGTCCCATCCCTCGACTCCATCCTACGTTCCCTTCCTGGGCTGACCCCCCTTGTTCCCCACGCCTGCCCAAAGAACGGCCGCGTCCTCCTCTTCCTGAACGACACCCTCGTTCTCTCGCACACCAACCTCCAACTTCGCTCCTCGGATTCGATCGCCTCCGTTTCAGGCCTCTGGTTCTCGACCTTTTTCGGCGGATCCGACGCCACTTGGGCCTCGCCCTCGAACCAGTCAAGCTACTACCGCAACTTTCAGATCCAGGCTGGAGCGGCGGTCAGCGATGGACCGGGGAACACGGTGTCCTCGTCCAATTCGTCATCGGCATCGACGTCAAAGAGCGCGGCGGACCTGATTAAGGGGAGCGCTGGGCTCGTGAGAGGCGCAGTGGCGTCAGCAATGGTGGCGGTGCTGATGGGTCTGCTCCTCTGAGAGGGAAGGAGAAAGGGCGGGAGGGATTTCTTCGCCATTTATAGTGCCTCTCTATTCGGGGCGCCCTGTTTCCAGCCTATTTTCTTTCATCGGTTTATTCTAATGATCATGAGTGTATCTCCACAACGCTTGTGGCCTAAGTAGTCGGAAAGCACATCTGCAGAGCTGACGAGAAGAGGAGACCCAGTTGGTCTAGGGTAGCGGGGGGAAGACGAAGCAAACAGGCCCATGAACAGCATGCTTATGAGAAACGAGGGACGGAATGGGTACGGTGATTGAGAAACAACTAGGAGCGCAACGAAGAACAGAGACAGGAAAGGCAGCAAGTTAGCAAGCAAGCTACCTGACCTCGGTCAGGATTGCATTGTTGAACTCTTCGAGAGGCTGGAGCTCGCGCTTGTCGACGAGATTGAACTCAGTGACAAAGAGGAGGAAGTGGCGGTAGTTGGTGTTGAGATGGGCTATTGACTCGGGCAGGGGCATGGTCAGCGGCAGCAGGGAGGAGCGTCCGAAAGCAGACAACGCACCCTCAATTCCGAGCGCGCAGATCTGGTCAAAGTGAGAGGCGTAAATGTGGCCATAGATTCGGAAGAGTCGGCGAAGAACAGTCTTGCACGTCGCTCGGAAGTCCTTCGGGAAAGGAGCGCCTGTCGAGTGGATAAACACGGTGAGTCGGTTTTATTGTCTTGCCACCGGTACGGCAGGACAGGTACCGCAGCCAGCTCACCAATCCTCGAAGGAAAGACCTCTTCGTCGTCGAGCAGACCCTGGATCCATGTCATCAGAGCATCGACGTATTCCGGAGCCGAGAGCGCCGTCGGCTTCTTGAACCTGGAGCCATCCTCAAAGAGGAACTCGAATCTGACGTGGAATAGAGCTGCGTCAGCATCACCCGAGCGAACAGTCGATAGGGGAGGCTTACTTTGGGCCGGCTGACATGATCTCGCACTGCGACCGCAAAGGAGGACGCCGACAAGGGCGCAAGGCAGGGGTGTTAGATCGAGATGACGCGAGGTCCGTGAGCGAGCGGGGGGCAACGCGACCGCGTGAGGGGACCGAGGCCTTGAACATACTGTGGACGGCGTGCAAAATTCGGTGATGGTGCCGTAGAGCATGTTGACATGGTTAAAGAAGTCGACGACTGCGAGGGGCGGGCAGTAGACAGAGAGCCGGGCGAATAGGCGAGGAGACGTGGGCAAGCGAAAGAAAGCAACATGCCGACCCGTCAGTACGCGTCTCGGTGTAATCTGCCTCTACTCGTCAAGTCCCTCGTCTCTCGCGGTAACAAACGACTTCACACTCACCATGGACGGCGATCCATTCATTTTCATCCTCTCCCTCAGGCAGTACGACGGCCGCTCGCAGGTTGCCCGACCCCTGTGTTCGACGAGAAGGTGAGGAGGCCGGCGTGCAAGACGCGATCAGCCCATGGCGCTCTTTCGCCTTATAGCCCGTTGCCATTTTCATGAACTCACAAGGGTGCTCTCAGCGAACTTCTTCAGCTGGTACTGCTTCGTACCCGTGGGAGCCTGCTTCGGCTTGAAAGCTGGACGCGGCGAGAGGAAAGCGGGCGACGGCCGTAAGCGGACAGACCGCGCGCACGGGGTCAGGCTCTCGGATATGCACGCACTGCGTGTCCGGTTGGACCTGGGGGAGTGAGAACCAGTCAGAACTGGCTGTAGACAACAAGAGATTGCGTAGAGCTCACAGGTTGAAGATGGAGGACATGGCAAATGGTCAAGGTGTTGGTTGGGAGTCAGCCGGCTCGTGACGCGAGGCGGGTGGAGGAGCGACGCGCTTGCCGCGCGTCGTTTCAAGCTCAACGACGGAGTCGCCCCAAAACCACCACACCATCTGAATTATTGACTGGAAATCTGCTTCAGGGACAACGGCGTCGCTTGGACGTCAATCCGCCGTCAATTTCCATTGAGCTGTCGGTCCATTACGCGCCCTTCATCGAGCCAATCCCTCTCCGCTTGCGTTTTCTCATTAGACCGTTGGCCGTTCTCTTGTTATAGCTGTACGTACTGAGAAAGCTCAGGGCTCTTTATAGCTTTTCATTGTCCAAGCTGATGTCCTCTGTGACTCCTCGCCTGTCCGTGACTCAAAGTGTCATTCGCAATGCCTGTACGTTCGCAGTTCTCACTTCCGAACGATGAATGCCACGTTGACCTAAGTCCCCTTTCCACAGCAAGCCCCTGTCGCCCTCACTATGCTCGGCACGTCTTCCGGTGGAGGACCTTCCAGGATGCGTAACTGCTCGGCGTACGCTGTGACCCACCAGGGACGTTCTCTTCGTGCGTGCCTACGCGTGCAGACCAGCTGCGGATGGTCACACCAGCAGATCTGACTGTCAGCTTTCAATATCCCAGTCTTTGACTGTGCTGAAGGCACTTACCGGCAGTTGCTCGCTTTCGAGTTCAAGAAGCCCTCGGCGATCGACACCGTCCTCATCTCCCACATCCATGCCGACCACGTCCTTGGCCTTGCACCCTTCATCGGCTGCCTCCTTACAGGCGTTCAAAACACGCCTGAGAAGATAGAGAGTCTCCGCGCGAGAGGTCCAGGATACCCGAAGGTGGGGTGTCCCTGGGCAAGCTCGCTTTCCTCCCTGTCATCTAAGCATGCCATCACTCCCTTCCCTTCAGCCTAAGCTTCAGATCATTGGACCCAAGGGCCTTCGCCAGCTCCTTCGGTCAATCCTGACCCTTTGTGGCACCGAGCTCGGAGCGACGTACGTTGTACACGAGCTTCTTCTTCCAGGAGAGCTCCCCACACCCTCGTCGCCTGAGGATTGCCACCTCAACGAGGTACCTGGAAGGGATGTGTTCCTAGATGCTGGAGGAGAGCCCTTCTGGCGAGACGTTTTGAACGAGGCGGGAAACCAAAACGGATGGGTTGTCGACGCAGGGGTCATCCCTCACAGAGGTGAGCCATGCAAGCGCTTCCGCACCAGTCCCTCTGTCAATTACGATATGCTGACTTGCAATCGCCCTGTTCTGGTCAGTAACGTCCATTGGCTACACCATACGTTTCCCATCCACACCCAACAAGATCCCGCCTCACTACCTCTCAACCCTCAAAGCGCACGGATTCCCGCCCTCGATCCTTGGCCGCTTGCTCAAGCCCCCCTATGAGTCCATCGTCCTCCCAGCTTTCGAGGGTCACGCCGAAAGTGTGCTTGAGCACCCTGGTTTCACTGAGGGCTTCAAGCTTGCGCTTCTGGGAGACACATCGAGTGGCGTGGACATATCTGACCTATGCATGGACGCCGATCTGTGTGTACCACCCTCTCATCTTGCTAATCGCCAGCGCTAACAGGACTTTCTCTCTGCCACCAGACTCGTCCATGAGTGTACCCACGCATTCACGCCTACGACGTCCCGCCCAGGTGACACCCACGAATCCATCCGAGCGAAGGCCCTCCAGCGGGGTCATTCGACGCCCGAGATTGCAGGGGATTTCGCAAGACGTGTCCGGGCGAAGCACATTGTCCTCAACGTGAGTCGTCATCGCCTTGTCTCGCCTCGTCCGCTGACCCCTGTCTTGCAGCATTTCTCCACCATGTTCATCCGACCGGCCGAGTTCGAGTCCATTGCCGAGCAAACACGCACAGCGTGGGGCGTGGCTGGAGAGAGCGAGGGCAAAGTCGTCTGCGCCGACGACGGGATGATGCTCATTCTACAGGCGAGCAAGGAGGAGGTTGGCAGGGTGGGGCTGACAGTTCATCCGCCGCCAGCGGCTTGATGTATGGATGGCATCGAGAAAAGGATAGCAATAGCATGAGTATCTCGCAAAGTGGGAGGTTGTTGTTGGTACAAAGGTTGCATGCCAGTCAAGCCGCCGTGGCAACTGGTTTCGGCTTCGCACCAACACCCAGTTCGGTCTGTAGGAGGACGGGCGGGACCATCAGCTACCACTGAAAGGGGGTTTGGAAAGTCACAGACCCACCTTGATCGTCTCAAGACGCTGAAAAAGAAAAGGATGGTCCATCAGCCAAACCACTTTTCTTTGAAAAGCCAATGAGAGGACTCACCTCGTGCCAGGCATTGACGTCCTTGAGGCTCTCTTCGATCTGCCGAATTTCGGCCTCGAGTCCTTGCTCTTCCTCCTCGGTGCCGAGGCGGCTGATCTCCCACTGCTTCGCGTGGTCGCCCGTAAGCCGGAGGTGGGTGGTGTGATACTGAGGGAGTGCGAGCATAGTTTAGCGTTCGTCTAATCGCCTGAGATGAAGTCGGCACACCTTCATTAGAGACGGGCGGTGGCTGGGATAGGTTATCAAGTAGAAAGTCAGCAGTAAGACAGACATCCAATGCGAGACAAGATACTCACGAGATAGTCATGAGCGTCACACCCAAGTCCTTGAGACCCTGGTACATAAGCCCCTCAACGTCCGTCGAGACGGCCGACGTGCAATCGTCGAGGACCGCAAACTTGGGGCTGTGGTAAAAGACGCGAGCCATGCCCATCCGCTGCTTCTCGCCGCCGGAAAGGACATCCTTCCACTCTTTGCGGGTCTCCCAGCCGCCCTCACGGGATGGGAGGTAGGCGAGGTGGACCTGCCCGAGGATTCTCTGCGATGTAAAATAGCCCAAATGAGTGTGAGTGCACCCGTTGAGCTTGTACAACGCAACGAAGACATACCATGAGTTCGGCGTCGGTGCGGCCGGCGGCCTTCATCTGGGAGTATGAGTGGGGGTAGATGACTTGGTCTCTGCATGATCGAAGAGACCGTCAGCAATAGTACGATCAAACCGTCACACCGAAGGAAGACTCACCTGAGTGATCCGAGCGAGAGGTAGGGGCGCTGAGGCAGGAAGAAGATCTCGTTCTTGGCCGGGCGGGTGAGCGAGCCTGACCAGACAGGCCAGAGCCTGGCGAGGATCCTAGCGATGCTGCTCTTGCCGACTCCATTGGGGCCTGCGGTAGAAGCGCACGTCGTCAGCTCAGCGACAAAGCTACAGAACTCAAGGGCGTCGCGCACCAGTGATGAGGATGTGGTCTCCAGGCTGATGAGAAGAAGTATACAGGTCAGCTCATCGTCAGCCGACTCAGACCAGACGATGACAGCTCGATTTACCTCAACGACAAGGTCGAGACTCTTGATGAGCTCTTCACCCCCGCGCTGGGCACCGGCAGCACCTCCAGCAGGAACGACGACGGGGACGCCTAGGAATTCGATTCGGTTGATGCCCTCGTAAACCTTACCGGCGACGCGCGACATGTCGTAGAACGGCGCGTCGGGCGCGAGCGACTCCGGGCGCTCATTGATGGGGTACGACTCGTTATTGAGAGCATGGAGACTAGACAGAAGCGAGTAAACCCTGCCCGTGTATCCTGAGAGCTCGGCAACGTCCTTGTAAGACAACATGAGCCTTCCTCCAGCGTCGGCGAGCGAGATAAGGAGTCGGCGGTTGGAAATGTAGCCCTCGGTCCGGTGGGCGACCTGGACATCCTCCTCATCACCTGTGACGATGTCCGAGACTGACTTGATCGGCTTCCGCTTGAGAAAAACTGTGTGAAAAACAGCTGATCAGCGACGAGCGATCGGCCTGGAAAAAGGTAGTTGAATACTTACTTGGAATGCTCATGAGAGAGTATCCGGCGGCGCTCCAAACTGCGAGATGAAGGAGCAGAGTCAGCAAGGGCTGGTAAGAAAAAGCGACGCCCAAGTTCGGACGAACGGTACTTGATGACACTGCAGGATATGTCGATATCAGTCGGCGTTATTAATCAGAGAGATCGATCCACTTACAAGTCCTCCGTCATGGTATACGCGATACGGATCTTGTAAATGGACTCGCAGTGTTGGACGAGCTTGAGGTAAGCCTTCCAGAGTATGCCCTTCTCGCGCAGTCCTCCCTGATAGAAGCTGCAAGGTCACGACAATGTCAGCCGAAGGATTTCTTCCATCCAAGGGGACGCTTACTGACGCAATTTCCTCTGCCTCCCGGCCCACACGTCCGACTCCGGCACGGTATTCGCCCTCGAGCCTCGCCTGAATGGCGGCGAGCTTGCCGAACGCAGGCGTGACGGACCGGAGTACGTAGGCGGTGAAGAAGTAGTTGGCGAAGAGGCCAACAGTGCCATAGGGACCCAATGAGGTCGACAGCTGGGCAGTGAAGATGACAAGGTCAAGCACGGGCTTGCAGACGTTGCCTGACGCAGAAGAAGGTATGGCGTCAAAACGCTCAGATCATGGTCCGCAATCGAGCTGATCTCGGCTCACCATAGAGAGCGGAGAGGGTGTCACAAAATTTGGCGATGTCGCTGTTATGATAAAACCAATGTCAGTCCCTCAAACATGGCTTGAATTGTGCATAAAGAATTTGAAACAGACGTCGTGATGAACTGATCGGCTCCACCTCCGCCGGCTCCTCCAGTGCCGCTTTTCCCACTCGCAGCGAGGGCGGTAGCCTCCTCGGATGTCAGCTTCTTCTCGGCAGAGACGCCGAGGCCGAGATTGAGTTTGTAGAAGTTGCGCTTCTCGCTGAGGTAGAGATCATGCGAGTACCGCGTGAGGCGCGTCCGGAAGGCCCTGGATGTTGGTGGCGTCATGCTTGTTAGTCGTTGAGCTCAAGAGAGAAGAGGAAAAACGGACAGAGCAAGCTTGGACTGAAGGTAGTGGACTGCAAGAGAAGGATGAATCAATCCCGGTTTAGCGGCGAACCACAAATGTCTATGAGACCGTACTCATGGCATTTGTGTCTGACATGCAAGAAGCCTGTCAGCTGTGCACTTCTATGCGAAGACACACTCCACTCACACGTCGAAGGTAGGGCGAGGAGGAACCAAAGACCGATGCCCCTCGCGAAGCCCTTTTTGTTCGCCGAGATGAGATCTCGCACGATGCGACCATCGAGGCGCGCGACAACGACGCTGAGGATTGTCCTCTGAACGAGGAACAGCGAGTGGAGAATGATCATGAGGGTTTCGCGACAGCGCCATCTTGAAAAGGGGGCGACAGGATGGAATGGGAGTATCAGAGGATGAGCGCGTGAGCTTGTCTGCGGCTTCGACCTTTCTGTATAAACCCGTCCAACCTATTTTCTCACCTTGGGATGATGATCGTAAGGATCGCCCGGAGCTGGCGGAGGAAGGACTTGTTGACGCCGAGCTTTTCGCCCGGAGGTATCGGAGGGAACATTTTCGAGTGCTTCGCGAACGTCGAGTCCGGTATCGTTCGAATGTTGACCTGAGGGAGCAAGGCATCATGTATCAGCGACTTTGAGAAAGCTTGGAGAGAAGAATATATAGGCAACTCGCCTTGGACACGCGGCCTCGAAAGGGGACGAGTAGGGTCCGGCTCTGGCCGTCGCGGCTTGGCACGAACTGCAAGACATGACCCCGCACCACGCACGACTTCAACACCAGCTCGATGGCAATTGTCTCGTTTAGCCCTGGAAAAACAACTTACGAGATCGGCCGACTCCTTCTCAAACTGAGGCGTCGTCAGAGGCGTCATATTGCGGAGTCGGTGCCGCTCCCTCCGCCTCTCAGCACTCTCCTGCCAAGGCAGGTTGAGCTCAAGCGACGCCCGCCGGACAATTGCGAGTGAGAGGAAAAGGAACAGGATTGCCTGCTTTTGCCTGTATGGATCGGCCGTAAGGAGGTGGACCGGGACCTTGGACGAGAGAAGCCCAACGAGTTCGGCCGTGGGCGAGCTCATCGTGAGCGGTTGGCGGGAGCGGGGAACGCCGGCGATGGTCGACAATTGAAGGCGAGGGAGGGGTCCCTTGAGGTGCGATGTATGATATGGGAGCCCGAGATCCCCTGCCCGTACGATGATGATGGTGGTGGTTGGACGACAAGGGAGGCAGCTAGTCCAGGCGATGGGCCATTCTCCCCTGCTTCCCCCCCCCCCCCCCCGCCGCCTCGGCTCGGGGTCTCACCGGTCTTGCCGGTGGGAGCGAAGCACGCGCATTCTCGCCTCGACGTAATCTCTCCATTCCTATCATCCATTACAGAATGGAATGGTCAGGTTCTGCCTACTGTTACTCGTTGTTATCGACCGTGGAAGCCTATGCTAGAATAGTGACGAGCTGTTCTCCGGGGATGACTGATCCACGCGCGCGGGAACGGTGTCAATAGGAATCCGGCCAGCTGGCAAGGGTTCAAGGGGACTCCTGATGCCTGAAAGAATGGTATTACATGAGCGCCGAAGATTTGTGATGGAATGACAGAGGTTCCATCTTCGGAACTGCTGCGCAAACAGAGAGAGGGAAGTGACTTGTGTAGGGAGAGAAAGGACGAGAACATGTGGTCTACGCCGGTTGCTCCTGGACCACCGTTACCGTCTACCCGACTGCCCAGAACTCCATCTCTCAGCGTTACACCAACGAGCATCCAGTATGTCAAGACACATTATTCTTCGGTTTAGGAGGTCGTGGAATTCTCCCTTTACTATCTCCCGTCTGCACATTCACCCTTTACACCTCCGTCCTCGCTCGCGGCTACCCTCGGAGATCCTTTTCGAGATTTCCGAACCTGACATGCCGTCCACACCCTGCTGGCTGGCTTGCGCATGTGCCCGGTCCGCCTGTGGTAGGGGTCGCATCGCGCATGCCTCGAGGAGGGATCCGTTATTGATCGCGCGGTCGATGTCGCCTCCTCAGATCGCCTGGAGTCTCGTTCTCATCATTGTCAGCATCAGTCTCTATTCGAGCATCAAGATGTTGCTCGCTCCGCTCCAGCGCTACGCTCAAAACTCACTCGCCTATAAGGCATATCATTCGATGGGAAACAGGCATTCCGCTGGGCGCTTCGCTTTGCGCGGCTCTGAAGTGCACCCACCCCGCCTACAGCTCTATCGTCGTTCGCCCAGGGATTATCCTTCTCAGGGCCGACAAAGGTCGTCCGCTACCATGGCTTGGCTTCATCCTCGTTAAAATTCATTTTTATTCGACTAACTTTTCACGCCGAAGGAGCACCGGCCGAGGTGTCACAATCCTTTCTCCATGCCTTCGTCGACTTCAACATGCACAGCTGCTCTGTCCACTACAGCCTCTCGCTCTCCTCTACCACCCGCTTCGAGATGAAATGCTTTCGAGGCTCCGAAACAACGCCCAAGCCTTCTGTGTCGTACTCTTACTTGACGTCATCACTGAATCCGGCGATATGGCTGAGAGCAATCAGGTTGAGGACTGAACCTGTCGAGCTCAACTCGAGCATCTCGAGGAGGATGAACGAAACGGCCCATTCTCCAGGAGCTGAGGACCGGCCCAGGGTGTCAGGCTTCCCTGCAAGCAGATCTACAGAGGGGAAGGGCAGGCCAGCCTCACCTGAAAGAGACGACGGTCGACCGAGCAAGCGAGTCCGAGAGAGATCGGCATGCGGAGAACCACAAAGAGAGGTTTTTTGAGAGTTTATGATTGTCATTGAAGTCGGCAGTGAGAGATGGCTCTCAAGTAATAGTCGGATGATGATCATGGAAGAACGCGGATGTTAACAGGGAAAGCTCACCTGAGATCGCCCTTCCTCTGTTCCTGCTCAGTCTTTCACATCGCAACCATGCTCGACGCAACCATTTAATCGTAGCGTCTAGAAGAAAAAAAAGGAAGAGGAGGGGAGGGTGGGGGGAGAGGAACGAAAAAGGACAATGAGCAGTTTTGATCGGCATGAGAAACCAAGGTACACAAAGGACAACGGGAAGGAACGCTGGGGATAGGACATATGATGGATGGGAATTCGGATCGGAAATAGAAAAAAGGGCAAAGAGGGCCCAAAGAGAGAGACACAGAAAGAGAGAGAGAGACAGAGAAAGAGAGAAAGAGAGGAAGATAGAAGCGAAATATAAAGAAGCGGGAGAAAGATCAAAAAGAGGGGGGACGCAGTAAAAAGGGGGGTTACGCCCGCGCGCTGCCGTCGTGGACGAGCATGCCGTATTCGTGCGTGGAGAATGACTCGTCGCCTCCATCGCCGCCGGGGAGCTGCTTGCTCGGGGAAGAGGCAAAGTGGGAATCGCCGGAGACGCTGTGGAGAGAGTCCGTCGGCATAAGCGGCGAAATGGCGCTCGACGTCAAAGCGAGGGTGGGGGGGGCGGGAATGGAAGGGGAGAAGGTCGGAGCGTTGATCTCGACTGTGAGATGTCGTCCGTTAGGAGGCAGGTCGAGTGGAGAACTGAGCGCAACTCCTTCTGGGTCGAGGTAGGATCCGCCGAGATAGCCAGGTGTTGCCGAAGCTCGGCCAACGGACACCTCAGAAATGCCGCTCCCGGCGCCCATGAGGATGTTGCCACCGAGAGGGTGGGGCGAGCCGTTGACGAAGATCGAGTTCGACCTAAGTGCGGGTGAGTCCGTCCTGTCGAGCGAGAGCTGCTGGAAGTCCGGCTGCGGCACCGTCTGCTCGAGCTCGTCATCCTCATATGTGTCGAGTTCGATGTCGGAGAAGGGCGAGGTCTCGAGGAGGGAGTGGCCGTGGAGAAGCTGAGAAACTCGGTCATGCTGAAGGCCGTCGTCGTCATCGGACTGGTAGCCGTCGATGGTTTCGCCGTCCGAGTCCACCTGCTTATCCGGTACAGCACCCGTTTCCTCCTGAGCCGCCATACCGGACATCTGCTTCTTAGTCGCAGAAGCCCTGGACAAGGCTGCCCTGCCGCCGTTCCTCGCTGGCCTCGTCGTTGAGGGCACTGGTAGCTTGACCTTCAGGTTCCCGTTGGACTTGGAACTTCCCGCCGTCTTGCTCGTCGTCGGCGTAGCAATCGGCGGCAACCCGACACCCAAGCTCGATTCACGGCCGAGCGAGGCTTTCCACGTCTCCGTCCGGACGCGCTTGCCTCGGCCGAGTGCGACGTCGTCCTCCGTAGGTGGGAGCTGCTGAGGCGCGCCACCTCCGACGCCGATGCCGTTGCCGTTGCCATGGGCGTTCTGAACCTCGTACCGTTCACTAACACGCCGTCTCCGACCGCCGTCTACGGGCGTCACCGTGGTCGATGACCGCGAGGGCTGCGGCTCAGAGTTGGGGGGATGTAGCTGCCGTTGGCGCTTGAGGCGAGGCTCGGGCGTGTTGACGGCAGAAGCGGGAGGGGGAGGAGCTTGGGGCTTCGGCACCGGAGGGTGCAGAGCGCGTTGACGCTTGAGGGCAGAAGGTGTAGGCGCGGACGACGCGGACTTGGGTGTGGATGCGTCCGCCGCAGGAGCAGGAAGAACATAGTCGCCCGAGGGAAGGATGGGGAAGACGCCGACGGGGCTCGAACCGCTGAGAGCAACCCAAGCTTCATGGCTTCCAGCAGCGGCGACCTGGGCGTCGAGGAACATTCGTACGTTAACTCCGGTCTTGGCGGCATGGTCGGCGAGCGAGGTGCCGACGCCGACATAGAAGCCCATCCGGCCGCGGTAGCCGATCCGCTTGAGGCACGAAGAGCAGTTGCAGTGACCTGAAGACCAGAGGAAAAGCCAGGGTAAGTCAGTGCCGGTTGAGCGCAAAACAACAACATCTCGGAGAGCAGAAGTACAAACCTTGACACTTGGCGCAGGCAAAGTCCGGGTCGTCGGCGACATCGATGTACTCGATGCCGTACCTGATGAATATAGAGCAAAATTGTTAATTAAAGGCGGAAACGAGAGAGTGACAACATCACGTACCTCTTGCGCAAGCATGTGGCACACCAAAGATTGCCGCACAAGGGGCATTCCTTCTTCCCGAGCTGGTTCTTCTCTGCCCGGCACTGGTGGCAGCCTATGGCTTGAGCCTGGATTGAAGGAGGGAGCCATAACTGGTGAGCGCGAGCCAGAGTAATGAGGAAACAGGAGATGGGGCCGCACCTTCTTGCCCTCTTGCGCCTGAGGGTTGATTGGCGGCACGGAAGCAGTGGTCTTCGCAGGCTTGGAGCCCGACGAGGATTCCCGCTTAACGAGGATTGTGGTGGGGCGACCAGATCGCGAGACGGAGGGTCGGCGCTGGATTTCATCCTCTGAGGTTGAGGAGTTGGAGCCAGAGCACTGCAGAGGAGGGGGTTCAAGTCAGTGATCGAGGAAGAAAGAAAGGAGAAAAAAACGCCGCACGCACCGACTCAGCCAGCACTGGTGCCGTGACGAGCCTCCCAGACCTAGTCGAGCTCTGCCGCCGGTCCGGGAGAGAAACAGCGCCGCCACCTCCAAACGTTGATCTGACCGCCGAGCTTCCGTCCGTCGTCGAGAGGCTCCTCCGCTTCTTCTGCGGCCGATTCTCAAACTTGCCCCTCGAGAACGGTGTCGGCGCGGGCTGCTGCTGTGGTGCAACGATGGCGCTGCTCTCCTCCTCTGCGGCGACAGAGCTTCTCTCCGTCTCGCCACCTGAACGACTTGACCCGGGGCCGGCGGAATTTCGCTCGCGCTCAGCGGCCGCATGGCCGTTGCCGTTCGAGGCGTGAGCGACAGCACCTACGATTGCGTCGGGCTCGTCATCCTCGTCCTCCTCATCGTCGGGCACGTTGTTCATGAGCATGAACCCTCCCAGGCCCTCGCGAACCGTGATCGGGGGCAAGCCCGGGATGGGGATCCCGTTCTTCTCTGCTCGCCAGATCCGCCCGTTGGGGTCCTTGATGGCGAACTGATAGAGGCCTGGGCCGACGTGGAACTCGAGGACATGGGCATAGCCCTTGCGGGTTGGCGGCAGACAGATTGTTCGAGGGTCGCTTCCGCCGCCACAACCGCTGTCTTGGGGAGGGTCGCCAGAGGAGCCACGCTTGTCGTTTGGGGTCTGATGAAGGAAAGTAGTGGAGGTCAACAGAGAAGGACTAGATGGTAGATGAGGATCTTCAAGTACCCACCTGAGCGTCATTCTGACTAGATAATCCCGCACGTGGTGCGGAGCCGGATACACCAGAGCCGCCATTCGACGTGTCCGCAGATGCAGATGTCTTCTGCTGGTGATCGCTGTTGACCGAGCGGTCCGTCGTCGAGTTGGCCTCGCCAGAATCGTCCACATCCATGCCCATCATCAAGGAATTGGCGGCAATCAAGGGTTTGATGTCAGGCTGTGGAGGTAAAGCAGAGAAGGCCATGGGCGGGCAAAATATCAGTGGTGGTTTTCAGAAACCCACGCCCAAGCGAGGCTGACTCACCTTCTCCTCGTCTTCTCCAATCCCACGCTCCTTGCCCTTCAGACTCAGCGGGCTCTGGGCACCGCCCTCAACGAACGTCGTGACCGATGTCGCCAGGCCATTTTCCCACTCAGGCACTACATCAGATACAGCCGAGCGAGGACGCTTGGCATGCCGTGGGGAGGAGTGGCGCTCAGGGGCGTGGCCGTCGCCGGAAGTATGGAGTGTCCGCCACGACGCGTTGGGGCTGGCCATCATCGAGCAGTCAACGGCCAATGCAGCGGGAGATCCACTTGATTCAGGTCCCAGTGTCATTTCCGCGTCCGACATGAGCGACGTGAACGAAGGAATGTCAGAGAAGAGGGGGATATGAGTTGGGCGAGGCCGTAACGGTGGTCCCGAGCGGTTCGAGGCGCCATGCAGGACCTCCAGGCTCGAGTTCTGCAAGCAAACGAGGAAGAGGTCTTCGGCGTCGTCTCGGAGGAGTTTCTGTTCCTTCATGATGCTGTCCGTTGTGTAGAACCCGTTGCTCGCGCCGTGCTCGGCGGGGTTACGCCAGCCCATCAAGCCGCCCATGAGACCGCCACCAATCCCATAGTCGTCTGTCGAGTTGAGGCCGCCACCGCCACCACTGACGAGCATGGTGCTGTCGAGCTCTGGGAGGTCGACGCCGAGGGCAAGCAGTGTGCACTTATCGGTCATGGCCGACTTCTCGGCCTCTCGATCGAAGGGGAGCGAAGCTGATACCGGGGCCGGAGAGGTGAGGCGATCCGCTGGCGTTGAGTGGTCTGTCGACGGCGGGGGCGAGACTGACCTCGAGTCGGCATAGAAAGAGGGAGACCTAGCCGCATTGTGCGGCGGCGAGACAGGGGAGGGACCAGGGAAAGATGTTGACTCGGCGAGTGCCGCGGTGGAAGCACAGGCAAGAGCAGGGTTGGCGGAAGAAGAAGACGGGTCCAAGGAGGCCAGCGTACGTGCTGGAGGAGATGGGACTGCTGAAGGGGATAGAGGCTGAGGAGAAGCGGCGGGGGAAGGAGGCGAGGGGTTGGTCGCCTCAACTGGAGGAGGAAGAGCGGCTGCAGGAGGCGAGGGAGGAGGAGAGGAGAGCATCTTGGGATTCGACGGGACCTTCATCAACGAGAGAAGCGTCGTCTCCAGAGGGACGGCAGGTCCAGACGCCGATAATGGGGAGCCTTCGTTTGCTGTTGCCGTTAACGCGTCGTCTATCAGCGACGACGACGCCTCCTCGTCTTGCGGGATCCTCAGCCACGTCCGCCGTTGCTTGGGCAGAGATTCTCCGACATCGCCCTGCTTATGGAGATCGACTGAAGAGTCCGTAGCAGCGCTTAAAGCAAAAGCAACGGACGCTGTTGCTGCTGGCGTCTCTTCCAAGGCCGCCGCTGGTCGAGGAGAAGCTACATTGATGAAGGGAGTGGAGCGAGAGGTGGAAACCCGTCGTCGCCTGGAACCAGGCTCCGAGTGGGCAACATGGTCGAGATTCGAGGTGGTTGGCAACAACGCGTCCGGAGAGGGAGTTTGCCGGGGCGTGTGAGGGTGGAGGAGGAGGGGATCGTCGTCGTCCGACGGAGGGCGGCCGGAAGGCGGCGCCGGGGGAGGAGAGAGAGAGAGGTGGAGGGGCTTGTCTTTCCGGGATGTGCGAGCGAAGAGGGCCGAGGTGGACGCAAAGGAGCGCATAGCTGAGGAGAAGGAGGAGGAGGAGGACGGGGTGCTTAGGCTAGGGCTGCCAGCGGTGGTGGTAATGGTGGAGGACGGAGCCTTGTTGGAGGAGGAAGACGAGGAGCTGATGATGCTCTTGTCGAGACCTCGCCGAGTCGCCCGAGGGAGCGGCGGGGTGAGAACCTCAGGCGACGTCGAGGTGCTCCGACTGCTCCACCTCCCGTCCTCGTTGTGCTTGTCGTCGTCTACGACGATGACGGCCGGTGGCCGGACGGCCGTCTTGAGGGCGGCCATCCCGACGTGGGGGCGGACTCGGTTGAATGGGCGAGGTTCCCGCGTCGTCGTCGTCGAACGATGCGCCGGGCCGTTCCCAGGATGGAGCGGGGGTAGGTGGAGAGGGAGGGGACCAGAGGGGAGGATGCAGGGATTGAAGAGCTGTTGTTGCTCGAAGGAGGCTAGAGAAGCGCAGGTGGAGGGGAGACGAGGGGAGGCAGGACAAGAACAATGGTCAGCATCAGCGGCTCACGGTGGTCGCCCGAGATCGATGCTTCGCTTTCCCCGCCAACTCTGTGGCTTCGAGGCCATCAGGGCGGGGAATCCATCCTGCTAGGACCTGCAGCTCCAGCCGGACGGGTTCGGGAGAGCGAATGAGGTGGGTGGAGGGGTCGATCCTCGCTTCTTCCGTCGTCCGGAAGCCGCGTGCGTGGCCAGACTCCCCCGTTTCTCCGCCGGCCTGCCCGCCCACATGCTGATGATACTCACTTCGGGGCAAGGATGTACGTTCGTGCTCCTCGGGTCCAGGGGACCTAAGGGAGGCTGGTGAAGAGAGAGGTGGGGCGGGTCGTTGTGTTGCTGGGGGGAAGGGGGGCGGGGGCGATGGTGGTTGAGGGATTCACTTAGGAGGCGGGCGGGGCGGGAAGGAAGGGAGTGCAGGCGAGGAGAGGAGCAGCGGCGGACGGCGACGCTAGAGAAAGACCGAGGCATCCGAGGCTCTTTTTGCCTGAAATCGAAACAGATCGACGACGACGACCACCACGACGGGCGACCGCCACGTCACCACGAAAAAGAACAAGGAAAAACATATACAAATAATATTGGAATGTGGGGTCCCTGACCTCACTCAGCGGGCGTCCTCCTGCCCGCGCCATCCTTGATCTCAACCGCAGAGCCACCAAAGAGACCCTCCGCCCTCGATCCAACGGGCATGAGGAAGCCATCCGCCCCACCACGCCCCCTCGAGCTGGACCTCGCCTTCCTCGAAGGGTTCAGGCCGTCGCGCATGTACTCGTCGAACTTACTCTTCCACTCCGGGTGCCAGCGCGAGAGCGCTGGGCGGTTGGCGACGACGTCCGTGGCGGACCACGTCATCCGGAGTCTGTCGAGCTCCTCGGTCGTCTCCCCGTCAGGGCAGATGAGGTACTGCGAGAGGAGTGCAACAAATGAGTTACGGCGATCCTGTCTCCGCCTCGGCGGCGCACTCACAAAGTCGCCACACTCGAGACGCTCTAGCATGTATGCCACCGTCTGAGGCGCCGTCCAGGCTCCCGCGGGCTTTTCAGAGCTCCCGTTGCTCGTCATGCCGGTGTGAGTCCAGCCTGAGGGAGCAGTGGATAGTTCAGTCCAAGGCCGCATGAGCGCCAAAGGGGAGGAAGCCTCGCTCACCAGGCACGAAAAGGTGAGCAGTGCACTTGGAATGGGCCACTCGGAGCTCGTGAGCGAGCTGCTCCGTGAGCGTCTTGACGGCGGACTAGAGGGGAGTGGGAGGGTGAGAAACTCAGCAAGCTTTGAAGTAGAGTTGTGGCATCCACACTCACCTTGGACACGTTGTAGGCCGCTGAGACGTCACCTTTGTCAGTCCCCCTCTGTCGTCGGAGCATCGCCGACGGAGCGAGGGCTCACCGTTTCCGGGCGGGCAAGTGATACCCTGTTTCGAGCCAGTGTTGATGATGACCGAAGGGTTTTCTTGGTTTACCATAAACGGTGCAAAGGCCTGGACACCATTGAGAACTCCGAAGACTGGCCGCAATGGAGTTCTTCAGACTTATGGACTGGCGACAGAGGCAGCGGGTGACACCCACGGTTCACTTCGAGGAGGTTGCGCCAGTTCGAAAGGTTCTTTGCAAATGTTCCTCCTCCCTCGGAGATAGCAGCGTTATTCCTGAGCGAAGACATAAGAAAGAGGGCCAGGCGTCAGGAGGCGTACGTCGGACGAAGCCGGTCGGTCGCCTGAGATCAACCGCTACGGTGGGGGCCCACGACCAGAGAGCCTACTCACATGAGCACGTTAATCTGTGCAGTTCAGCGAGAGGTTAGCTTCACTCGGTGCGCACACAGACAAAGGATGAGCTAGGAATGAACTCACCTCGCCAAAGGCATCGAGGACCTTTTCTCGGAACGCCTCGACTTCCTCGTACTTGGAGACGTCGACGCGTTGGATGATGAGGTTGTTGGCCGGGTCCTTGACGTCCAGCTCGGCAGAGACGCGTTTCTGGCCGAGCGAGCAGCCCGTCAGAGAGGGGGTGCTTCTCCAGCTACAAGATTTCAGACTCACAAGTTCGCCGAAGTTGACATCGCATAGGGCGAGCTTCATCCCAACCTTCGCGAACGCCTCAGCAGCCGCGAGACCGATGCCGCTCCTACGTGATCGCAAACACGCCCGAGGATAATCAGTCTCCCGCGAGCAAGGGAAGACCGACACGAAGAATATTCTGTACTCACGCCGCTCCGGTGATGACGGCCACTCGTGTGGGTCCGATAGGCCCGAAGGTTAGCGGCTGAACAAGCGGCAGATAACAGATAGTCGTCAGCTTCGAGAAAGGAACGGCAGGGACCAATGTCGCTTCTCGCCCGGGCAGGCGAGGACAGCGTGGTCGGACATCCGTCCCGATTCCCTTGTGCAACGAGAGGGCGGGCGAGGAGGTCGTGCGATTCATCCAGGCAGTCACGGCGTCCCAAGGGGCCAGCCCCAATCGAGTGGCGGCATCGTCACCCTGGGCCAGTTCCCACGAGGAACGCAGGTATCGCTATGAAAAGAAAGGAAGAGGGGGGACTCGCCTCTCCAGTGTCGGTGATGATTGCTTGGGCTAGATCGCGGAACGGCATAGTCGAAATGAGGAGAAAGGAAAGGAAGGGGGGAAGCTGAGATGACGTCGAGTGAGCGATGGCCAAGGCGGTCAGCCAGTGTTGCAAGAGGGCGCGGGACGCGTGCGAGTGCGAAGGCGGGGGCATGAAGACGAGGGCTTGGTCTTACGGAAAGTGAAAGTGTTGAGGAGTAAGTAGTCGTCTGAGGCAGGGAGTAGGTCGAAGGTTGTTCGAGCGACAAGCGCCTCGTCGTGCCTCGTGCCCCCTCCTCTCATCGGCGCGCGGACCGACGGGGTCCAAGAAGAGAGACCCTCCGCGAAGGCAGGCTGAGGGTGAGTGGCCTCGGCTCAGAATGGATCGCTCCGACATGAGGGCTTTTTCATTGGTCAAGATGGAGATAGGCCCTATGACGTCCTATTCACTAAATAGTAGCGCCGACGATGAAGGAGGTTCGCATTCTCGCTCTGGACCCGCCAGAAGCGGGTGAAGGAAAGAGGCAGTGGCAAGGCCTTCACGCGCTGCGCTGTCTCATTCGGCGAATTCCCCTTTCTCAGCTGGCCCCCACCATATCTCAGAAGGCGAAATGCGCTCATGATCCCATCGTGACAGCAACCTTGCCTTCCGCCTCGGCATCATGAGCCTTCTTGCTCGCCTCCCGAGCCGCCTCCTCCAACTGACGAGCCTTCCTCTCCATCTCCTGCTTTTGCAGCGCCTCCCTCTCCCTCTCTCTTAGAGTCCCCCTCCTGAAGGCTGTGCCTTCCCAGTGCCCAGGCATGACCACCCCAAGCTCCTGCCGAAGGTCGTCCATCCCTTGCTCCCACCGACGCTCCCAGTAAACACCGATCAGCGGCCGACACTCGTCCGCGGCACGGATCGCCCAGGGGAGGTAATCCCGGAGGAGAGTCGCCCGCCCGGAGGAGGTGAGCGTATTGAAGGGCGAGAGGACGGTGAGGGATGAGAGGAGAGGCATCGGGAGCTTGGTCTGGTGGGCCTCGAACATCTTGAGCGCGATTTCGGGGATCAGGTTGGCCGGGAGGCCAAAGAGCGTGTGCGCAAAGTCATGCGTCTCGCTTAAGAAGAGAAGGGAAGGCCGATTGAGGGTGAGGCAATCAGAAGATGTCATCGCAACCCAGTGCGAGCGAGCGAAGGTGACTACAAACGAGACGCGAGCGAGGCCACGACGCGTCTAGAGCGAAGACAGTTGACTCACCGGTAGCGCTGGAGAACATAGGCGAGCTCCGGGTCATCAACGTGCTGCACGGGTAGCCGGGTGTCCGGCGACGTGTTGCATCGCTCAAGCCAGTCGCAGTACGTCCGCCCGACGGTGCCGTCTGGGAGGGCGCGAAGGGCGTCGAGGTCGATGGTCTCTGAATGGATCCTTGGCCGGTCACGAAGGATGGCGCGGCCCTCGGCGGTGGAGAACATGGTGTCACGGAGACCAGGGAGCCAGGGACCAGACGTCGTCTCGGAGAGGGCAGCAATCATGTCTGGCGGAGGACAGCACATGGAGAGGGACAGACAGGCAAGACAGTTGCGCGAAGAAGCGAGCAGAGACGCAAAGACACGGATGGGACGAGTCAGTCCGGGCGGCCGCCTTATTCGATATCTAGGCCCGATATGACTCTTCATCAGACGTACCGGCTCTACGAGGGTTCAGCAAAGCGGCACCGGCGCTGCCGATGGTGAGAACGATCTTCTCGAGGCCAGTAAGGGGGACATGGCCAGGGTAGCGAGGCGGCATCGAAGAGACGCCGCGGGCGGCGCTCTGGGCCGACAGAGTGAGGAACCTGGAGGAAGAAGCAATTGAGAGGGGCCGCATAGCGGAGGAACCGTGAGAGAGTCGAAGGGGATGAGAGGTAGGATGATGGTTGGGAGCGAGAGCGAGCGACGTCTCGCTTCGCGCCTGCCCGCTGATGACGAATCGCAGTCGTCAACAAGCGCTGATCCGTACGCTCCTTGACGTCTCCTTCAGAGATGCTACGTACACAAGAGCAGTTGCATCGCTGAGGAGAAAGGTTGATGGTTTTTCCTTTGAGATGATGGACAGGAAGGCGGAGCGGGTTAGGGGAGTCACCGCTGCTGCGTGCGTGCGGATAGCCCAGCCAGCTTCCTACCCCGACGTCGCGCTTTCGCGTTCCTACTGCGATGATTTTTTTGGAGAACCAACGAGGAAAGGCTCAATTTCGCTTTCTGAGCACGGGTGCAATTGCGCGATTAAGTAATTTGACGGAAACCCAACAGACCCTCTTTCCCTTTGATCTCCTTCCAATCCGGTGATACCATTCTCACCCAACACCTCATCCGACGACACACCCCTCTTTTTTCTTCTTGTTCTCCCGCCTGTACTCGATTGCCATCTGCTGGGCCTCAGTCATACGTTCGAAATCGGTTGGGTTGGAAATGACGGGACGCTCTTCTGCATGGATGCCAGTAGAAGAGTGGCTGGTTAGCAGTCGACGACGGGCGGGCTAGCGAGGGAGCTGGGGGGAGAATAACTGGGCTGCTTGGATTTCATTGCTGACATGGATGGAGGTGAAGGAGGAAGCCTAGTGTCAACGATGTGCTCTTATGAGGAGGGGAGGGGACGATCGATCCACCTGTCTGCTGCGAAGCCTGCGTTGAGTCGCAGAAGGGAGGAAAGAAAGAGAGACGGGAGCCTACCTGAAACGACTAGGATGTGTACCGAAGAGCAAGAATAATGGGTCTGGCTGTCTAGGGATGGGATGGGCGAGCAAGCAAGACGACTATGGCTGGGGATGGGCGTCGGAGGGGAACAAGAAGAGAGGCAATGACCTCAGCTTCGACGCGCGCCTCCGCCACTATCGCTCGCATCTCATCCCTTCGCTTGTCTCTCTACAGGGATTACCGACCCCGCCCTCCGACATCACAAACTCCGCCCTCATTCGCCTGCTCCTGTCGCGGGACCAGCCAGCCAGCCACCTCCCATGGTTTGCGCAAAAGGCTACAAAGCCCCTATTGTTCTCTCCTTGATCGAAACCCTCTCATTCTTCGCCCGGAGGGCATTCTTTGTTCAGACAAAAAAAATCATGGACATCCTCCCCCTGGTTGGGAGGAAAACAAATAAAACAATCAAGAGATAAAGAAATCTAAATTAAATCAAGCCTCGGCTTTGCGGTGAGCGACGGCGCCGACAGGCTCCCAGAGCTGGACAATGGTCGTGTCGTCATCTTTGCCACGGCCCTGAGATGAGCAGTACTGGAGAGGTGGAGAAATGGGAACGGGATGTCAGCTTCGCGCATCTTGCATGCTGCTGAGACTCAAAGACGCACCTGGAACGGGTAGAGCGCCGTACTGGCCATCGGAACGGGCACACCGAGGAGGCCAGACTCAGAGACGACGATGCCGATGTCCTTGACGAGGATGTCAACGGCGGAGAGTGCCGTTCGGTCGCCTTCGACGGTCCTCGGGATCCGGTTGGCGTACATCCACGAAACACCCTTCGACTTGAGGACGTGGGCGAGCGTCTTGCGGAGCGGGAGGCCGAGCCGAGCAGCGAAGGCCATGGCCTCGGCAGCAGCGGCGACGTGGGTGCCGGCAAGGACCTGGTTGACGAGCTTGGCTGAGGAGCCCATGCCGACACCGCCGGGGATGATGCAGAGCCGCTGCTCCTTGGAGCCGGCCTGGGTTGTGCAGGCGTGAAGGACCTTAAGGGACTTGGCGATGGCAGCGTCGTCGCCCGAAACGAGGATGGTGAGGTCGCCGTTGGCGGCGCGGGCCGCCCCACCGGAGACGGGAGCGTCGACGAGCCGGGGCTTGTTGCCGAGGGCAGCGAGACGGTCAGAAAGGAGGAGGGCGGACGATGGAGGGACGGTAGAGGAGAGGACGACGGAAGCGGAAGGAGCGAGGACTGGGGGATATAAAGACAGGTCAGTCCCGCCCGCTCGAGCTGATACTAGGAGCAGACTACTGACGCTTGGCAACACCTCCATTGGAACCAGGCTTGCCAAAGAGGATCTCCTCAGCTTGGTCAGCGTTAATGACCATGAGGACGAGCGTCTCAGCGTCCTGAGCAGCGGCCTCAAGGCTCTCAGCAGCCTTTCCGCCAGCCTCCACAAATTTGTCGAGAGAGGGCTTCCAAAGGTCGTAGCCGACGAGCGGAATGCCAGCACGGACAATGGACTTGGCCATGCCGAGTCCCTGGAGGTGGGGAAAAGCAAGAAAATTGTCAGAGAGAGTAGATGGACGGAAGATCGACAACGAGAGCCTTCTACGCACCATCGCTCCAAGTCCAACAAACGCGACCTTGCCTTGCTCGACATCTCCAGCACCAGAAGCCGAAGTCTCTCCACCAGCTTCAGCCTGCCCCCTCTGGACCTTGACTCCACTGAACTTCTCCCAGAGTCCCGCGAGCGCGAGACCAGCGGTCGTTGAGTTGTTACCGCCGGCCGCGCCCCGAGCAGCAATGAGGTTCTGCTGGGCAATGGAGAGAAGCGGTGAAGGGAACTTGAGTGCCCGAGTGGCCTCAAGGACAATGGTGGCATTCTTGATCTGCGATGAGGGGAGGAGAGTCAGCGGTCGTGCAACGAGGGCAGCCTTGCTCATCCGTTATGCATGCACATGCTGTGTTGCTGCACTGAGACCCCAAGAAGGAGCAAAGGCATGGTTTTTGGGTACTTACAACGTCTCCGATGGCCGGAGTCTTCTCATGCTCGACACCGAGGAGCTCAGCGCCCATGGCGGTGAAAGCCCACGAGTTGCCCGCGGCGCCGGTGATGATGTCGTACGTGTTGAGCATCTCGAGACCAGTCTTGGCGCCAACCGAGAGCGCCTCGGAAGCGGAGACCAGGTGAATGGCTGTAAGCTAGTGGCGCGGACGTTGGGCAGTCAGCAAAAGATGAGGAGGCAAGCAGAGAGCGGGTAGAGGTGCCGACGAACGAGGTCAACGACGAGAGCGAGCTTCTGGTCCTCGGAGAGGGACTCGGGAGATGAAAGGGCCATGATGCTGATGAGGGGAAGCAGTAGGAGATTGAGAAGGGAGGAAAAGGAAGGAGGAAGATGTAGTTTCAGGGAAGAAAGTGGAAAGAAGAGAAAGAACGTCTGGCCTCTTCCCTTCGACTGCCGTTGCGCGCCGACAATGCGCCGACCGTCTCGGTCTCGGCGGGGGGTCGTCCGGTGATTCGGGCCGGAGTGATGTGTTCCGGGCGCTGTCAAAACTCGAGGAGAGCATTCGAGGCTGCTTGCCCCAGTAGGATAAATTGGGAGTGACACTCGAACCCGGCCGCTGCTTGCTTGCCGAGCACTCCGGGCGGTTTTATATCATGAAGTCTTCTCTCCCTCCC
Source organism: Tausonia pullulans (assembly GCA_951802195.1). NCBI lineage: Eukaryota > Fungi > Basidiomycota > Tremellomycetes > Cystofilobasidiales > Mrakiaceae > Tausonia > Tausonia pullulans. The sequence goes on from OX637626.1 coordinate 905,246, forward strand.
CCTTTTCGGCTGAGCAAGGTTCGCTCATGTCGGCGACTTCGGTAATGCAGAGAACCATTTTAAGGGTTTCATGAAATCGAGATGAGGGAGATGAACAATCGATTATGGAGAGGCACCTGGCCCCGACACAGACGAAGAAAGAGCTAGCTAGAGGAGAAAGGCACAAGGGGTAGAGGGGAGGTGGCACGTAGGTGATTGGAGAGGGCCCGACGTCTGCGACAGACCAGTGTTGCAGAACCGGAAGAGGCATCAATGGAGGGTGATGACGGAGCGTGCGCTCTGATTGATAGCTGGATTGGAGGACGACTAGCGCCACGAGGTAAAAAGATACACAAGACAAACAGACAAGAGGGGGAGGTGACTACCAGATAAAGGTGAGAGACGACCAGGCGCCAGTCCTCCATTCGATGAGGCAGACGAGAGATCGCGAAGAGGGAGGAAACCAGGAGGCGTGCCTAGAGTCACTTCGGCTGGAAAATCTTGACGTACTTGACCTGCCAAGAAGAGATAGGATTAACAAATGCTGTCAATGAAAAGACAGGGAACTGAGAAGGACAGAGTAACGCACCTCCCAGAAGGCGTCGGTAAACGCGGAGCCACGGTTCCTGACGTACTCCTCGCAAGTTGCGTAGCCAGTCGAGGCAGCGCACGACTGGGACTGGCCGGCGTAGCCGGAAGGGTCGTTCCAGATGTTTCCTGGGGACGCAGACGGGTCAGGGAGCAGCGTAAATATCTGATATTTGCTCACTGACGAGCGAGGAAAAAGATGGAAAGACGAACCAGCCCAATCGCCGCAGAAAGTGGTATCAAAGATAACCGAGTTGTCCTTGAAGAACTCGTACGGGTTGCATGACGCTGAGGGGAAGTTGCCCATGGGAAGACCCCAGGTCTCCGGCGTGGGCGTACCGGCGACGACATCGGCGGGGATGGCGTTACGCGGGAAGAAGTAAACCGAAATACCGGAGGCGTCCCATTTCAGTGCGTACTGAGGTGGTGGGAAACGATGCATCAGGCGTCAGGTACATGGCGAAGTCGACAGCAGAAAAGGGCGACTCACAACTCCACCGCCGTTCTGGTTGAATGACTTGCCGTACGAATTGGGAGCCTTCGTACGCTGCCCACAGCCCTGGTTTGAGGTTGCATAAGAACCGCAGTTGAGGTTGTCAAAGTTGCCGGTCGTGAGCTCAGTGGTAGCCGCGGCGCTGAACGAGGAGGGGATTTTGCAGCCTGTAACAAAGGAGTTAGTTACTGTTTTGACCTCTTTGAACATCTCAGACAGATGCGCACCATCTCCGGTGTGAAGAGAGACCTGGTTCCAAGCGAAATCGTTGACACCCTCGAGGATGTCGATCTACGGGCCAAAACGGGTGTCAGAGACGGTGTTTCGAGCGGCCAATAACCTCGAGATCTTCTCTGACCTCTCCGCCTTGCGGCCAGTTCGGCCCGTAAGTCCAAAACGCAGGCCATGAGCCACACCCTGTCTAGAGTTGTACGATAGTGCGCATGTGAGTAGAGGAGCGATGAAGGGGGAACGAGGAAGCGCGCGCACCGGCATGTGGACCGAGTCCATGAGCATGAGGCCTCCGTTGAGCTTGTAGTCGGAGTGAATTCGGACGGACTTGCGTCCCCTACCTGAGATTTTCTCAGTGTGGTCAACATTCATGACGGCGTTGCCGGCTTGATTGATCTTGATGAGGCCCTGGTTCCACTGGAGTTGGGGGTCAACATAAGAATGAAGAGGTCCAAAAACAACAGCAAGAGGGACATACAGCGTCCGAGGCAGAGACATAGTCGACCGTACCGTGGGTAGGGTCGTCGGCGGTCCAGAAGTCCCAATCGTTAAAGAAACTGGCGCCGGACTAAGGGGTGGGAAGGAAATCGCGACGCGAGTCAGAATGGAAGAAAATCAAGCGCGAGAGGCGGACGCGTCATGGAGGAGGAACAAGCGAGTCCTCCTCGGCAACCCCCCTTTCGCCCGTCGACGCTCAAGGAGGGAATTGAGGGGAGCACCGGAGAAGGAAGGAGAGCAGGTACGAGGACAGAGCAGGGCGATGCAAGATGGCAAGGGAGGAAGGAAAGAAGCGGCACAGAGCCTACAGCTGGACTCATAAGCCAGAAACAGAACAGAGGACTCACGGCTTCGTGGTCCAACCTCCACGTCGAGTTGAACTTGGGTGACTCAGGGGTGCCAGCGATGGGAGGCAGGTTGGAAGGGGCAGGGACAGCAGGGACGTCGGTCCCACAAGCAGCCACTTGGCGCTTCCTCGGCCGTCCGCCCTGACGGACACGCTCCACGGCCTCGTTGTAGAAGGCGAGGTCCTCGGGGAGGGTCGCGATGGTTTCGTTGATGGTACGCTTGACAGACATGGACTTGTGGGACCGCTTGTAGCCCGAGGGAGGGTGAGGGGGAGCAGCAGCGCTCAAGGTGGCTTCGGCGGTGAGGGCGAGGGCGAGGGTTCCGGCGATGGCGAGGGAAGGGAGAATCATTCTAAGTCTTGAATAGCAGTGGGGTGAGGCGAGTGAAGTGGATGGTGTGGCTATCAAAGCTCTCTGTAGCTCTTATCGAAAGAGGAGGGGTGTGGCGCAGGTAGAAGAGGTGATCTGAGTGACGGGGATTGAATTGTGCCGCTAGCTAGACGCAGTCTGAGCAGGGAAGAGGGAAGAGGGAAGGGGAAAGGGAAAGGGAAAGGGAGGAAGGAAAAGACTTGAAGATGCTGGTTGGGGGAGAAGGAAGGAAGGAAACTGACCCAGAAAGAGGTCTGTCCGAGGGGTTATGAAAAGGTGGCTGGGATTAGTCTCACATACATCATACCGTGCGCCAAGCCGAAGGCCACGCAGCGCGGTGTGCTTCCCCGCATTTGGTTGGGTCCAGCGAGCGCCGGAAGTGGAGAGTTGAGAGAGTTCACTTCCAGCCACCCCTTCAGCATCCGGTGGAAAGAGCTCGTCTCGTGTGTGAAGCAACGATACAGCTTGTTCCGTCCATCTGTTAAAGGGAATGTGCAATGACGACGCTGGCATCATGAAAGATCGAGAACAAGAAGGCACGAGAGAGGTAGGCCTTCCCTGTTTTCCATTAGGCGAATCATCCCTCAACATCTTCCCCGCTTTAATGCTGTACTCTCGATCGGATGCTCTCTTAGCTCCTCTCTTGGAGCATCTGTAAACGAGCCGAGCCCTCCAACCAAACCCAGACGCAATAGTCCGACTCAAACTGCCTCCTTTTTCCTCGTCTGGTAATCCCATGACGACATGCAGCCAGCTTGATGCCTGACAATGGATCCTTGATTCTCAGGGTAGCAACTCTTTTTGATATGCTCTCCTCCTTGTCTGCATCACCTGATGGTCACTCAACATGTCAACATAAATGGGTCTAAGTCGATCAATCAACATAACAGAGCCCCACACTCTGATGACGGCCGTGTGAAGAAGAAGGCTTCGATCTTTGCTCTCGGCTCGGCGGCAGGCGGCAACTGTTTTTTCATCGCCCTCGCTCGGCGACTTCGGCGCCGCGCGCTTGAGCGTTGGCTTGATCGATTGCTTTTGAGACTGTGAAGCGAGGAACAAGCATACAGGAGGAAGGCGGAAGCGAACGATGCTTCAACATGCCATGGCCTTGGCGAGCCTCGACCAAGGCCAAGAGCGGCTTGGGTGAGAAGAGTCGGTCACCCAGCCGGATCGAAGCGTGCTCGCTCTATTGAGAAAGTGAAAGCAAAAGTCTTCGCATCTGAAGGGTGTGTGAAGTCAAAAAAAGGTAACGAGTACAAGCAGGTGGATGTGTGATGAAGCGTCAAGAGGAAAGAGTAGGAAGAAGGGACGGCAGAGAGAATCGAGGAAGTAAATGTGATGCGACACAGAGAGGAGGAAGAGACGAAAGAGACTTAAAAGTAAACATGAAGAAAAAGAGGAGGTAGAGAAGTAAAAAAAAAAAAAAAAAAAAAAAACAGGCAGAACGAAGCAAGAGTGGTGGGATAGAGAAATAAGAGGCGATGGCCGCTCAACTCTGCTCAGTCGACGACTCACTGCTTCCTCCACCACTCCTCAGCCACCCTAGAACGCCTCTACCCCTCCCACCCAGGGGCCTTTGCGCCTCGAGATCCGCCGCAGTCTGCCTGGCCCTTGCCTCGGCCTCAGCCCGCTCCTGAGCCTCAAAGGCGGCCGAGATCATCGCCGCAGGGAGGTCCGTCGGCACACCCGCAGCGTAGACGACTGGGTCGAGGTGCGAGTAAGACGGAGGAGAGACATCACCTGCCGTGCGAGAGGTTGGCGGAGGGCGGAAGGTTGCTGTGCTCTCGGAGCGGGCATGCGCTGGGACACTGGAGGCGGCTGGGGTCGGGCGGGCAGTGCCAGACGAGCCGTTGGAGGAAGACAAGCCCCCTCCTCCCGTCGAGATGCTCGCTTCAGAGCCGAAGAAGCCGCCATCGCCGTTGAGTCGTTGTAGCGAGATATCAAGGTGACCCGGTGTCGGTGGGTTGTGCGGAAAGGAGCCCGTCGTGGAGAACGAGGCGGGGGACGTGTCCGGGTGGTTCTCTTCCTGTTGCTGGTCGACGTCGGACGAGTGCTGCGAGCTCGCGTCATCGTCCGATGCATAGGGTGATGGTGGCTCCGAAGGAGGATGAGCAAGGAGCGGGGAAGCTTCACGGTCCGTAGGGGAGACGTAGGGTGACGCCGAGTCAGAGGTGGGGCTGAGAGGCGTTGTAGGAGGTTGCGCAACGGTAGAGGGAGAATTGCCGAGTCGGAGAGGAGATGGATAGATGGGCGTCGTTGAGGCAGGTAGCGGCTTGGGTCGACGCGAACGGTGCGAACGGCTTCGGCTGGGCGAGGCATGACCAGCGCCAGACGAGGAAGAACCTGCGATGGCACGTGAACCATTACCACTGCTCGGCCCAACGGCCATTGCCGAGGACGCTGGTGACCCATAGCTCCCAGCCGAGAAGGCCGAACCAGCGCCATTCAACCGTCCGTGCGACCAGTCCTGCACGCGTCCCGAGGGGCTAGCTCCGCCGCCGTTGGGGCTGTTCGCTCCCGCAGAGCCAGCCTCGAGAAGAATGCTACCCCTCTCACTCCCATACGCCGGCGGCGGGGCTAGCGTCCCGGTGCTCGGCGCAAGTCCCCACTTCTTGACGTTGGCCTCGATGAAGACGAACCCAGCTTGCCCAAGGTTGACGTGGACCGTAGCTGGGCCCGTCGCGCCGACGGTCGGGAAGAGGTTGAACCGCTGAAGACCAACAAAAGCGTCCTCGTGTTTACGGCCGTTGCGAGTGAAGAAGACAGTGCCCGTCCGAGGGCGGTAGCCGACGCCGAGGACGTCGCCCTCCTTGAGCGGGGGGCCATAAGAGGCGGCAGTGAAGGGGTAATTGTGCGCACGGAAGCCATCCGAGTTGTAGGCAACCGAATACTTGTTCCAGCCTGGAAGGAAAGAGTCAGCAATTGCTCAAATTTTAACAGAAAAAGCACGCACCAGGCAGGCGGAAGGTCGGGAACGGCTTGGTCGCGAGTCCAACGGCGACATCCGTTCCCTCGGGCTTTTCGTACATCTTGCACTCCCAGTAGTAGACGTCATTGAGCTTCGGCAGCGGCAGATTGGCCATTACCGAGTTGCCACCCCCTTCCTCGGCGGGCATCCCCGGTCCATCGGCGAGGAACGTGATCTCGGTCCGTGACTGAACGAACAGCGACGGGTTCGACTCGTAGTCCGGCTCGAAAGACCAGGCCGAAACGCCCTTTTCTTGTATCGAGAGAAACTGAGAGAGCGTGATGTCGGTCGGGACCGATGAAGGAGGGTACTGGAGCTGCCAGTCTGGAGGGGTGAGAAACGAGGCACCGAACGCGGGAAGGGAGGGGACAGACAGACGAGTAGTAATGGGAAGGGCAGATGAGGCAGAGAGCGTCATTAGGCTTATCGCTCGTCGACCCTACCATATGGGTACGCTTCGAGAACTTGACGCACCTTTGGCCCGCCTGTAGCCTCTCTGGACATCCTCCTCCTGACTTTCGAGCCAGCGACTCTCTACCCCCTCGACGCCGCCCTCGCCGTACACGCCATCGCCATGGCTAAGATCAACGGGGCCGCCGTCATCGCCGAGTCTGAAGCAAAGGGCCACCGAGAAGTACCATGGTCAGTCAGCTGGCGTTATCCTCTGGCTTGAGGGCAGGCGCAAAGGAAGAGTCGTCGTCATCGCCGCATCGAGAAATAGAAGACAACGGCGATGGCGGCGGAGAGGGGTTCGGTCGTCCCCCTACCTCGCTTCCCGCCGCGATTGTCGCCCCCCTCCCCGTCGTCGTCCGAAGACGACGACGCCTCGCTCCCCTTCCTCCGGTCGGATGCTCTGCCACGGGACGAACCTGATGCCTCGCTTGCGTTTGAGGAGAATGACACAGACGAGAAAGACAAGGATGAGAAAGAGGACGGTGCTGAGTACGATGAGGAGCGGGAGGAGGATAAGGAGGACGCCCTCCTCCTCCCGGGTCGTCGTCGTGATGTTGGTCGCCGCCATGGCCTGCGAGCGGAGGAAATCGGACCCTAGGGACTCTTGGGGCGTAGAGGGCCTGTAGCCTCGGAGGAGCGAAGCAAAGTCGTCCAGCGTCGGGGACGACGGGGTGGTGGGCATCGCCTTGGCGTGCGGGCGGTGAGTGGAGAAGGACGGAGGAGAGGAGAGAAGGAAGGAAAGGGGAGGGGAGAGGCGAAGAGGAGAAGAGAGGAGCGGAAGCAAGCAGACAATTGGGGCGTGGTGAGGCAGGACGAGGAAGAAGTCGGGGGGGGCAATCGGGTTGGCAGACGGCCAAGGTGGTTGTGGTCGAGAGTGTGGAGGGGGGTGAGAGCGAGAGGGGAGAATGCGCTCTGAGACCAACCCGCTTCGGCTGCCTCTGCCGGGACTCACCCAGCTTTCAGCCAGGCAGCGGCAGGGGGCGTCGCCATCGCTTCATCTCTTTCAAGAATGGCATCGAATCACAAAAGGGCATACACAGAAAAGCGAGTCAAACCACAACTCAACTAGGCAGCCATCGCCGCCTTCTCCGCCGTCTCCGCCGCCTCCTGCGCATCGAGCGCCGCCTCCGCCTCTCTCACGAGCCGCTCCTCCTCCGCCCGCTCAGCCGTCTCTATGCGCTCCGTCCGAACAGCACGCTCCTCGGCGAGCTCCTGGTACCGCATCTGGAGGTCACGCTCCCGGGCGAGGAGCTTGTCGACCTCCCGCTGGAGACCCTCAATCCGACCAGGGACCGCCCCGCGCTCAGCCTCGTGGAGCTTCGTGAAGGCCTCGAGTTCGCGCTCAGTCTTCTGGATCTCCTCATAGGCGTCCGTGATACGCTTGGTGATCTTGCCGTTGACGTTAAGGTAGCCGCCGAGCGTTTTCTGGAGCTTCTTCTCCACCTTGCTGGCTTTGGTCGCCTCGACCACCATGGACTCCCGGTCAGCCGCGAGGAGAGCCTCATACCCAGCGATCCGCTCGGAAGTCGAGAGCGAGTCACGTTCAACCCACGAAGACGTCGACGCCGAATAGGCGAGCTCCTCCCGCTGCTTGGCCCATGAGATTGACGAGAGCGCGTCGGCATCGGCGTCGGCGGTGAAGGCGACGATCCCGCGCCTGACCTGTTCCTCGTTAGCGCCGGGGAAACCGAGCGCCGTCGCAAGCTCTGTATGGACGAGCGACCGGGCGGTCGCGAGCGAGTCGTCATCCGGAGGGAGGTACGACGACGAGGCGGCCCCCGAACGAGACGTCCCAGGAAGAGGGTGGGCGATAGAGTCATGCTCGAGAAGCTGGGCAAACTCAAAGTCAACGAGACGCTGAGCCTGGTCGGCTGTGGTGTCTCCCGAGGGCGTTGACGCAAGCGAGAGCTCGTTGAGCAGCCGGTCGAGGTCGACGTGCGTCGGTCGCGGGAGACCCTTCTGAACGGCGAGACTCCTCCGAGCGAGCGCCTTCTTGGCCTCCTCCTCCTCGAGCCGCTGGCGCCGAGCGTCCCGCTCAGCAGCGTCTTCCTCTGACAGAATGGGCTCCGCCTCAGGCTCAGGCTCCTCCTCTGGGAGCTCGATAGAGAAGTCGTTCTGCGCCTGCGGGAGGCCAGCGAAACCTCGTCGGAGGGCCTCCTTCGCCCTGCGCCGCGCCTGGGCGGCCGTCTCTCCAGCAGGGGTCATGCCGCCGTCGGCCGGATTGATAGAGAGGCTGTCGCGCATCGGCGTCCGGAGCGGCGTCGAGGCCGTTGAGAAACCAGCCTCCGACCGAGGGGTAGCACCGAACTCGACACCGCCGGTACCACGGAAGGGGGTTGCGAGCGGGTTGGGAGTTGCCGAGACGGCGTGCACAGGCGTCGCTCCCTCGAAGCCAGTCCCGCCGTTGACCATGTGGAGCGGGGTGTTCTCGTCGCCGAGAAGCGGGGTCTGCGTCTGGATCATGTTACGCAGGTTGCGTGCCTCGGCCATGACGGTGTCCTCTATTGAAGGAGTAGAGGAGTTCAGGAACAGGTTGCAAGAACACGCGTAAATAAGATGGGGCCATTGCACTCACGCTGAGGAGCAGTTCGCGGGGTGCGAGCCATCTTGGCCTTGCCGAGACTCTCGTAGTCACCCAACAGCCGGGCACTGGCGTCGCTCTCCTCCGACTCGACGAGCTCCCTTGATCGCTCACCGGCCTGGCCAAGCTTGACGATCTCCTCAAGCTCCGCTTCGCCGACCTGGGCCTCGGGAAGGACGAGCTTCCGCCGGAAGCCAATCTGCTCGGTGTCCTTGAGCTTCTTGATTTGCGCGTCGCGCGCGGCGACGAACGCTGCGTTGGGTCCACCCTCCTTGTCCGTCTTTTGCTTCTTGCTCTTCTCAATTTCGTCGTCGTCCTTCTTGCGCTTGCCGTTGCCCTCGAGCGTGGCGAGCGACTTCCCGACGGGAGCGAGCATCTTGCGGTTCTTCTCGTCCGAGGTGTCGTAGAACCCAGGAGCGGGCTGCTTGTTGAACGGGATATCGGCGTTGTAGTCCATCTGATTCTTCTTGTTCTTCGGCTTGGCCCGCGAGCTGTGGCAAGGGGGGAGAACAGTTTCAGTGGCATTCTCAAGGGGCTGGTCTCTATCCATGATTCACATGATGCCGGCCGCCTTAAGTTCTCTCTTCTTCTGGAGGACAGCAAGACGACGAGCCTCCTCGAGCTGACGCTCACGCGCTTTCCTCTTGGCCTTCTTTCCCTGCGTATTGGCCAGCCTGGCCCGAGCCTCCGAAAGCATCTCCTTCTCTTTATTTTGTAAGATATCATTGTCAGCTCGTGAAGTTTGTCGCCGTTGCGATACGACTCACCGTCTTCGTCCATGTCAATTGGATCTGGCCTCGCGGGCTTCGTCTCGGGGTCCGGGTCGACCTCTCCCGGCCTAAGCTTGCGCACATCGTCGGCGTTGGGACCAGACTCGGGTCCACCAGGTCCGGAGAGACCGAGTTCTTCCGTCTCCTTGGCCTCGGCCTCATCGAGGAGCTTTTGGTAGCGCTCGAGACACTGAGTCGCAGTGCGGCCGACGATGGGCGCGATCGTGCGCCACTGCGTCGGCATGAGCTTAGCAAGGTGGAGAAGCTTCTCATCCTCGGTCTGAAAAGGTCGTCATGGTGTAGGAGAGGGAAAGGGAGGAAGAGGGCAAGGTGAGGAGGACGCGCCGGGGCAGAACGGGACCACGCGAACGGGCAAGGAGGCTTGACGCACCTTGGACCACTCGACCTTCTTGATCGACGGGTCAAGCCACTCATACCAACTGTAGAATGATTCAGTTGAAGCTGAATGAAGCATGAGAATTTGGATGGTCTGAGAAAGGCACTCACCGAGCCTTGCATTGCTTCGGTGTTTTCCTGACGAGGAGCGACGAGATACGAGCCCATTGCTGTTTGAAGGGGGAAGGAGAAGTTCATCTTCAGCTTCAAGGGGACCAAGAGCAGAGTGCAGCATTGGGTGTGCTCACGTTCTTGCCGTACTTAGAGATGGCGGCCTGAGGAGAGTGAGAAAGGGAGGGAGAAGCATGTCAGAGGAAGAGCCCGGCGAAGTGGGGTCGCGACGACGCGAGCCCGAGCAACCGACGGCTAGCGCAACGAATCCAGCAGCCAGGCGAAAAACGCACCTTTAGAATTTCATCTTCCGTGTTACGCCTGGATAAGGGTAAGAGGACGCGGCGGTTAGAACGCGGACGCGAGACCGAAGAGTGTGAGAGGCCGGCAGATGCGGTCATTCGCGTCGCGCCACAAAGACCCGATGGTAGCTCGCTCGGCCGGGAACTGAGCAATAACTACTCACCAGATTCTGATGGTGGCGTTGGAGGAAGGTCGAGGATGTCAGCAGGGGAAGCCGAGGCGAGAGACGGTTGAGAGCCGGTGGGCGAGGTATGACTACACTTACCCTCCCTTAATGATGATTCGCTGTTGGTCAAAAGGCAATGCAACGAGCATGAGTCTGGAGTACGAGGGGCTAGTCTACGCAGCGGTGATGGGTGGACTGACGACCATAGCTGCGAGTCTGACGGGGCGGTCGAGACTGTCGGATGTGGTTGAGCGCCAGAACACGGCGGGCAGGCTGGCGCGAGGGCAGGCTGCCCTCGCTCGCGCGGTGGTGGTCAAGCAGGCTGGCTAGCTCGCGCTCGCCTTGACGACCGAAGTAGCCACAACTCCATGTTACTTACGTTCTTCCGCTCCTTTTTCATCATCGTCTTGTGAGACAGAAGAAAACATGCAGAGGTATGTGTATGTGGAGAGCACGAGAACAAGGATGGGAGCTGAAAGAGGTGCGACGGACCGGGAAGGGAAATCGAAGGCAAACGACGAGATCGAACACAGGCGGAAGAAGAGAAAACGAGAATTGGAAAAAGCTCCAAGCAAACAAGCGGAAAAAAGTGCTATATGAGAAGAAAGGGTGAACTAGAGAACAGGCGGAGGACGGAATGCACAGAGAAAGAAACAAAGGAGGAAAGAAATGGCGAAATGGGAGGAACAGAGAGGGCTCAGATCGTCTGTCCGATCTGGAAGCCGAGCCTGATGAGCACAGAAAGGACGTTCTCCCTAGTGAGGGGCTTAGGGATGATGCCGGAGAAGAGGGTGCCAGCCTCGGAGAGCGTCTGGCCCTCCTCCGTGACAGCTGCAACAGCAATGACTGTGTGCGAAAGAAGGGGCACCATCAGCCGACCGACTGAGGTACTAGAAGGGTGTAAAACTCACTCGGCGTCTCAAAGTTGGGGCCCGCAACAGACTTGAGGTAGCGTGCGACGTGATCGCCGTCAAGGTGGGGAAGCCGGAGATCGAGGAAGAGCACGTCGAAAGCTGAATCGTGAAACGGCAGCGGGTTAGCGACTAGATGGGTCGGCGAGCATGGAAGTGAGGCTAGAAGTGGAACGTACGACACGTCGTAGCAACCGCGAGAGCGTCAGAGCCGTTAGAGACAGTCGCGCATTGCATCCCGAGCTTAGTCAGGATGCCGTACCCGACCTTGGACGAGACACTGGGAACACAGTGATACGAGTCAGCTTCTATCTAGTCAAACAGCAAGGAATAAGGCTCACGGATTGTCTTCGGCCAAGAGCACCTGGACCCGCTGGCCTGGCCCAGCCGCAGAAGCGGGGTCGATCACGTTCGGCGACGAGACCGATGATGCCGGAGAGAATGCGAGCGGGGACGACATGAGCTGATCCGACCCTTGCGAGCTGGAGCTCGCGCGAAGGCGGCTCGGTAGACTGCTCCGGCGGGAGATATCGCCCTCGCCCATCACGCGTTCAAGATCGCTCGTTCGGCGAGAGTACGCCTGCCAGGTCGAGATGGCCGTCTGGCTGTTGGACGCGCTGTTCGGGCCAAAGGACGACATCGAGGTCTCGGGGGAGGGCGGGCTCGTGACGATGGCCTGGAGTGACATGGGTTATGTGCAGTCAGTTTCTGTCACTTCGAAGAAAGTTGAGCAAGCAACATGCTCTGCTACACACCCTTGGTTCTTGGATCACCAATGGGCTTTTGACAGCGCGGCGACGCGAGTCAATGCTGTTGCGGCGGCCACCGAAGTTCGTGCTCGAGAGGTCCAAGTTGGGCAGGGAAGCAGCCTCCGCCAGAGCTTGCGCGCCTGGTAAGACATACAAGAGGATCAGTGACGAACGAAAACAGAACAATGCCCCAGCAGCAACTCACGCATGTCCTGGACGACCTGGTCATTCGCGGCTTTGCTGGCGGATAAGTTGCGGAAGTTGAACGTGCCAAAGTCATCGTGCGAGGACGTGCCCGTCTGGTCCTCGCGTGGGTCCGGGACTGCGCTTGTCGGGTCGAGTTCATCTGGGAGCTCCAAAAGTCCGCGGGCATCGAAGTAGTCTGTCGAGACCTCGTCGCTAACCTGGGGCACGAACGATGCGGGCGCCGTCGCGACGGTGTCCCAATCGATGCCATCAAAGAATGGATGCTGACGAATCTCCTCGGCACCGCCTGCTCCAAGCCGTCGCGCCGGGTCGGTGCACATGAGCTTTTCCATCAGGTCGCGAGCCTCGGGCGAGACGTCGTCGTCCTCGGGATCGGGCCAGTGGATGCGGCGAGAGATAATGTTGTCAAAGACCTTTTCGGCGGTTTCGTCATTGAAGGGCGGGATGCCGTAGAGCAGCTCGTACATAACGACTCCGAGCGCCCACTGTCCCAAAGGAAGAGGGCCGACGCCAGTCAGCAAGGGACAGGAAGCAAGCAGGAAGGTGAGACACCGACGAACCCAGTCGACGGCTGCGTCATCTCCACCAAGACCGAGAATGCTCTCCGGCGCAACATAGTCGACTGAAAACAGGGAAATCAGGTCGAGCCAAGCTCCGCGAATTTGAAACAGATGACTCACCAGTCCCGACAAACTTGTGCGTCTCCTGGACAGGCGGCGTTCCAATGTCTGGGCTGTGCTTGAGCCCGACGGCGGCAGCGAACGAGACGTTGGCGCTCGCCGAGTTTAGGCGCGGGCGACCAAACATGCCGGACGCGCTCTCGGAACCGCTCGACTCGTCCGCCGAGCCCTGCTGGCTCCGGTCCGGGTCGGCGAGCCGATTAAAGTAGCTCGCCGCGAGCCCACCACTCGAGCCCGTGGGCAAGCCAGGCGAGTCCGTTGTCGAATCCATCGAGTGTCCACGCGAGTTGGACGGCCGGTGGCCTGGCCGGGCACGAGACGAACGACCTCGGGGGATCGTGAAGCGAGATCCGCCGGCCTGACGGCCGAGGAGACCGATCCGGGAGAGTCCAAAGTCGGTGAGCTTGAGGTGACCTTTGGCGTCAATGAGCAGGTTGTCCGGCTTGAGGTCACTGTGGCAGAAGGCAAGGCAGAGATGGAGGATCAGTCAAGTTGATCCAGAGCAGCAACCCGAGCCAAAGCGAGCGGACAAACCGGTGGACGATACCCTTGTCGTGCAGAGACTGCAGGCCAAGCACGACCTCAGCGATGTAGCCTCGCGTCCAGTCCTCGTCGAGGGTGCCGAGCTTTTTGACGAGGGCACCAACGTCTCCACCTGGAAGATACTCCATGACGAGGAAGAGGTAGTGCTTGTTCTGAAACGTGAAGAAGAGGCGAACGACCCAGTGCGACTCCGCTTGGTTCACTGAAGAGACAGGGAAGGTAAGTCAGACGTTGTTAACAAGAAGGCTGTCATTCGCGATTCACTAAGAATTTTGCGTTCAGCCTTGACGTTGGTGATCTGGTTTTTGCTGATCATATCGGCCTTCTTCAGGACCTTGATCGCATAGTTGTCGCCCGTGGCCCGCTTCTTCGCGAGATAGACCGAGCCAAAAGCGCCTTTGGAGATCGGCTTGATGATATCAAAGTCTTTGATCGAGACCGTCGCCGCGCGCGACGCTGGCGCCGTTGAGGGCAGTCGCGGCGAGAGCGGGCCATCTAGCCCAAGCGCAGGCCGGCCAGAGACGGAGGGCTTGCGAGACCGGCTGGGAGAGCTACCGGGCCCACCAGCGACGGGCGAGCTAGTCACGCTCGAGACGTCACCCCGGTCGTGCGGGTCGTCGTACCGATGATGGCTGACCCGGCGGGGCCGAGTGGAGATAATGGACTGCTGCATCGGCGCGAGGGATGAGGCGCCGGATGAAGACGACGAGGTGCCCAGACCAGGCAAGGACGGCATCGGAGGCGTATGCGTGACCGTCGGCGGCGTATGAGGGGAATTGCCGCGGCCCCGATCCAAGGTTGTCGGGAATGCTGTGCTAACTGTCTTAGGTAGGAAGCGGCCGTTATCCGACGTCGGTGCAGGCAAGACCGTGGTGTCGCGGCTGACGTCCTCTATGGGCGCTGGTGACTCTGCGAGCTTACGCTCGGCCCCGCTCGCATTTGAGCTGCCAGACTCGGATACGCTTTCGCCGTCCTCCTCGGAGAGAGCGGCGAGCGTCTTCTCTACACGGTCCTCCCACTCATGACGGACGCGCTCCGAGTAGACGATCGTGTTGCGCATCCGATTGACGGCGTTGACCTTGTTCCGAATCGCCGTCGCTGTATCTGAGATGAGCGAGCTCAGGGCTGGGTCCTCGGTCGACGGCTTGCTCCACGTGTTCACGAGTGTCATGTGGTCTTCGGACCTGGGGGAGAGAAGACGCTGGTGCTCGATGGAAGGATCTGGGACGTCCTCCTTGATCGACGGCGTCGAGATTTCGAGGCACGTCTCGAGAACATCGACGACCTGCCGGACAACCGCGTGCTGCATCTGCCGAATCGCCTGGAGCTGCGGCTTGGACGGTGAGAAGAGTGCCTCGGGCGGAATGGCAAGTGAAGGGAGCGTAAAGATCGGCGCTCCCTTGTATGACGGCGGCAAGCTTGAGGGCGAGCTCTCGTCAATGGCCGACAAGAGCTCCTGTGCCTGCCGGAGGAGATCCGAGACGTTCTCGTTCTGATCCGAGATCTCGGCCTCGAGCCGATGCACCTCGTGGCACGTCTCGTTGTGCTTCTCAAAGTACCAAGCAGGCACCTGGCGCTCGCAGATTCGGCAGAGGAAGTTCACGATGGAAATGGCCCGGCCGTGAGGGAAGGGCAAGATCGGCTGGCTCGGCGACCGCCGGTAGAAGCCGAGGCCGAGAGCGCCAGAGAGCGGGGCGCCCTCGGGCAAACCGAGAGCCTCCACATCGGCCTCGGTCGGCACGCTCAGGACGTCGACGGGCTTGATAACCCACATCGTGTGCGAGGCCTCACCCGTAACGCGATCCCGCATGAGCATGCCGCTGCCGTCCATCTCGAGATAAACGGGGCCAGGCTCGCGGTCTGTCTCTTCGTCGCTGATATCCGGGAGAATCTAGGGGTGTTGAAGCGAGTCAGAGGACAAACATGAGAAGAAGCAGCAACGAGATACCCACCTGCAGTCGGAAGCGCGCCTCGACAGTGTGTGAGTCGTCCTTGAGAAGTTCGCGGGTAGCCTCGGCAAAGACAGCGCCGTCTGCAGGCGCAAGATGCTGCTGGATGGGCTGGCCAAGGACGTCCGCAGGGTCGGATCTGGCAAGATAAAGCAATAAATGTCAGCGCAGCTAATGCCTCTGATCAATGGCAAACTTACCCGACTACCTCTCCCCAGGCTGGATTGATCCACTCGACGTACTCGCCGTCGAGACTGAGCTCGAGGACCAGATTGACCGTCTTGGCTTGCTCAACCTTGTACGCCAGATCCTCCGGTGGAGCAATCGCCGTCGGCATCGACGACGGCGGCATCTCCCCGGTCTCAGACGTTCCTGCGCCGTCGAACCGAAGCTTGATGGACGGAAACGACTGGGCGACAACGGGCGTAGCACCAGAAAGACCCAGGTGCGAGAGCGAGGACTCCGTCGAAGGGCCAACAAGGACGGGCGAACCGTATGCGCCGGCCTTGGGTTCAGGTCGGAGGACAAACGTAAGAGGCTCAACGTCCTCCTTCTGATCGGCAAAGTTCCAGAAGCCCTTCTCCGCCTCCCACCATTCGACGACGCGGCTCAGTCCGGCAACGGCCAGTAGCAGTTGGACGTACCTGAGGGAGGAAAGAGAGGAAGAGACAGTCAACTACGGCGACCATCTTACCAAAGGGACCAAGGAAAGGACTCACCATCCGCGACCCGGCCAGTCCGTGTGGTCGTCCCAGACTTTGCCGAGCTGTTGGACCTTCTGAACGTACTCCGGGCACGTCCCCGGCCGCTCCGTCAGCGATGAGATGGACGTGTCGAGAATCTCGGTCGCAATATCGATGATCTCCTGGAGGACACTCATGAATGTTGGCGTCGACGGAGTCGCGGGGCCCTCATCTTCCTTGTTGGGCGAGCCTTGGAGCGAACGAGACGCTATAGGCATGGGCGACCGGGAGCGAGAGGTCGATCGAGAGGAGGACGCAGACGAGGGACCCTCCATCGCCGCATTGAGCTGGAGGGCCGCTCGGTACTCGGCGCGACGGTGAGCTGGGACGATGACACTCGGCCTGCGTCGGATAGAGCTGCTGAAGTCAGCCTGGACTGGGGCGGGGAGCATCTCGCGGCGCTTCTGGGGGCTTCCCATTGAGATAGAAGGCCGTCGCGAATGAGGGCGAGAGTGGCGGGATGCGCCTGAGAAGAAAAGAATACAAATCAGCTCAAAGGTCGGTCAAAGAGTAAGTGAGACTTACGACGAGCAAAGGCAAAGTCCCCACGATCCGATTCGTCTCCGCCAAAGTCGCTCTGGCTGTCGAGTGCCGACGACAGCAGCTGCTCGAACGTGCTCTCCGACCTCGGGTCCGGATCGGCAACCTCTTGGAGCTTCTCTTCGACAAAGATCGTAATGAGATGGATGATTTTGCGGAGCTCTTTATTACAAACCTCTTTCTGCGTCATCAGTCGCTGTTTGATCTCGCGGTGCATCGCCGCCGTGTTGAAACCCTGGGACGTCGTCGACGGCTTGTTCGGGTCATCGGCGCTCGAAGGCCGGCCGTCGTCCGGGGGGACAGCGAAGAGCGGGCTCGGCGTTTGAGCCCACGGAAGAGGCTTGATGCTCGCCTCCTTGGATCGCTGGTCCGAGGCCCATTGCAGCTTCTGCTGCGATCCAGAGCTTCCAGTCGATCTACTACCGCCGCCGCTGTCCTTGGTAGACGAGGTGTCCGTCGGAACCGCCAACTCAAACGACGGCCGTTCAAATTTGAGCGAGAGATGAGGCTGCTTACGACGCGACTCAATCGTCGACCGCCCGCTGTCGCTCGCATTACGCGGTTCGGCGGTCCCATCCTCGCTCTGGTTGGAGCCAAAGCTCCCGACAGACGTAAAATCGGTCGCTCGTTCTGGAAGGCTTGGCCGAGCGGGCCCTCGTGAGATGAGGAGCGGCGGAGCAAGGCTGAGGTTGGATCTGGCCGCCGAGGAAATATCGAAGTTGGAGGTGGCTGTCCGGAGTGTCGGGGCCGGGGGAGACGTCCGTCGTTGGCTGACGGGGTTGAAGCCGATGACAATAGGGGAAGAAGGCGCCGAAGGGTCCTGGCGACGGGTGGGACGAATGTGGCTTGGTGGCTGAGTCGCCGAGAGCAGGGAGAGGTTCCGCGAGGAGCTTGAGGCCTGGGATGATCCGCTGTGTAGGGTTGGCTGCGAAACCTTGCGTGCGCCAGACGTTGCCTTGGAGGAAGACGACGACGATGACGACTGCTCCGAGACGAACCCGTTCTTCACAGACTTCCACCATCCCTCAATCTTATTGCCGAGATGCTTCCTCGAGGAAGAAGACGACGACTTGGTCGCCGGGTCCCGGAGCAGGTCCGCCGCGCTCGTGACGACCTCGTCCCGCGACTTGGTCGTCGAGCTCGATGTGTTGCGCGGCCGCTCGAAGAAAGTCTGAAGCCGGTGGGTGGACGACTTGGCAATATCGGCCGCCGCGTGTGTCGACCGAAACGAAAGGCTCCGGCGGTGCATCGGCGGTAGACCGGCCTCGTCGATCCCCGTTCTCGAGACCGAGGGCGAGATGGTGAGCGGGTCGCGCGATCCCGAGCCCGAACCCGAGCCCGAGTCAGTCCGCGAGCGGGAAGACGTCGACGGGAACATGGTTTGAACGGGACTCGCACTCGTCGACCGACTGAAGGCCGACGACGAGCCGCCGAGGTCCTCAGCCTCTCTGACGGGCTGAGAGCCAGAGGTGGCATGATTTTGAACGTTCTCGAACTCGGCGCGAATTTTGGCCTCCTTGTGCTTATTGTACTCGTCCAACCAGTCGACCCACTCGATGTCGTGCGTACCCGAGGTCGCGCCAAGCCTGGAGGGCGTCCGCTCCATCGACGGTGTAGCGAGTTGGATCTCCGTGGCGGAGGCTGGCATGGCCAATGAAGTCGGGTTGTCATCTAGTCTCTCAAAAGGTAGCGTCCGATACCGCGAGAGGTCCTCGCCAAGCGTAAGGGGTAGGTCCAGCTTGGACGTCTGACCTGAGGCGTTCGCAGTCGTCCAACTCGGCCCAGGAGCGGCTATTCCCTTACTGCTCTGGGCGTCGACTTGACTGGTCATGTCTGCAGTCTTGCCAACCGAGAGCTGGCAACAAAGAGCGGAGCAGACATCAGCATGAGCAAGTAAGCAACGTCGACGAAGTAAAATGAACACCCACCTGGCTCGTCCGCCTCCACTTTTGCATCTTGGCCGACCGGCTCGTCATGATGATGCGCGCATACTCGTCCGGATCCCTTTCGGCCATTGTCCCTGGCCTTTCCCAGTCACCATCGTGCTGAAGCGCAGCATGCCCCCTCGCCTTGCCAAAGGACGGCTCATACGTCGACGTCCGGTACCGTTGATGGAGACCCCCCGACTCGACCATCGATGAGCTCGGAGGGATCAGCAGAGGATCGAACGCTGAGGGCGGTGGGATTGCCGGTCGGACGCGACCGGTTGCTGCCGCAGACGAAGGGTCAAGGCCGAAGCCGAGCGATTTGGGCGCCGAGCGAGAGGGCGACAGCGCCGTTGGGACGGAGACGTAGGACGTTGCGAACGTGCTCGATTGCTCGGCCTCTGCACTTGGCGAGGGATGAGGTGCGATGGGTCCCTCTGCGGAGATGGCTGGAAGCTCGAGGCTCTCGCTTGGGGGAGAGTCTTCAGGCGTGGCTGCTGGTGTTTGGGGCATCGGTGGTTTGCTCGGCGCGACTACGGGCTCGACGGTCGGCTTGAGTGGTGGAGCGCCGAGAAAGAATTCCGGTCGGGACCCTCCAGAGCAGGAGGCGTTCAGTCGCCCACCTGCGCTGCTCACAGGTGAAGGGGAGGAGATGTCGGTCGCAAGCCTCACGGCGGTCGGAATCCGCTGGAGTCGAATGGCGCCGCCTCCGCCAGAGGAGGCTTCCGTCGGGGACGAGTTGGACGAGGAGAAAGATGAGCTGGCCCAGGGGACTGGGAGAGCGTTGAGAGGCGAGACGGCTACAGGGGCGGCGGAGATGTGCGATGCCGAGACAATGGGGATTGGGCGAGGCAAACTGGATGAAGGAACAACCCCGGACATCCGTCGGCTGTCAGAGGAGGGAGCGAGATATTCCGAGCGTCGGCGTGACCTGTTTGGGCTGAGGGTAGCGAGATGAGAGGATGAAAGGGGAGAAGCGGCAACAGCGCAAGTGGATGAAAGGAGCAAGAATTAGTCAAGCCCTCTCCATTTCTCCTCTTCCTCTGTCTGAAAGGCAAACAGGCAAGACACTGACGAGGTCGAAAGCGAGGTTGTGCCCCCGTCCGAGAGGCCAGAAGACCGCCAAGACGCGTCCGAGGCCTGTCGACTGCGCCTGTCTCTTGATCCACCCCCGAGCGAGAACGGCGAGTTGAGATCGGCCGTCGTCGGGCTCGCAGGACCTAAGCTTCCCGAGCTGTGGCCGCCATCGGACCCTTGGCTTGGTGGAGATGGCGATTGGGCCTTTTCCGGGGCAAAGAGGATGGCCGTAGGCGAAGCGGTTCGCCGGACGGGTCTGATGAGGGACGACGCCCTTCTGAGCCGAGCGGCAGCCATGCCCTCGACGGGACCACCCAGGTACGAGCTTCCGAGGAGTCCGAGACCGCTGCCCAAGCTTCCGGGCTCAACGTCAGCGTTCTGGCCGTCATCATCGTCGTCGTCGATCTCGCCGTTGTACGAGGGCACGATACTTGCCCGGGCCAAGGGCGAGGGGAATGACGGGGTTGCCGCGAAGCTCCGCTTGGGAGGACCCGGCGCAAGAGGGGTGGGCGAGCTCGTCGGCATCGCCGTCCCGCCTGCGGTCGTCGACGAGGGGGAGGGCGAGTGCGAGGGTGAGGACGACACAGAGGGCGTCGCGGGTGCCGTCGGGAGCGAAGAAGTCGTGGTTGCTGCCGAGGCGCGAGCAGGAGAAGCACCAGCACCAGTTCCAACTCCTGGCCTGAACGACGTCGAGGCCGTCTGGGCGACTAGCGCTTCGAGCGACTGGGCGGCCGAGAGCTGCTTGAGCGAGCTCTGTCTCCAGTCGAGCGGTTTGTCGAGCAGCGGCTCGCCCAAGTGGCCTGCAGCAGGCGATGGCAGTGGTTTGGGAGCCGGGAGCGGTGGTCGGCTGCTGGTCGAGCTCGTCGAGCGGGCGGAGGCGGCCGAGGACGAGCTGGTTGGGCGGTGGAGGGACTCTGCCGTCGGTAGCGCTGCAGCTCCTGGCTGACCTGTTGCGGGTAGAGGCTGAGAGCTGGACGCGGGTGAGCTTCCGGACTCTGTGTCTGACGGGTTTGACGACGACGTTGGCGTATGTGAGCTTGTCCGAAACGGCGGGCGAGGCCGGACGGGTTGGTGCGACGACGAGGAAGCCCCCCCTTGATGCTGAGGAATCGGTCGCGGAACGCTCGCTGCTGGCGGCGGTGGCACCTGCTTGGAGCTCAGTAGCTGAGACGGAGGCACCTCGGCCGGATGGACTCCTGACCGGCTCATGGAGGAGGGGGGGCGGCAAGGGGTGGAGAGGTGCGGGTGTTGATGGGATGGTCGCGAGGCGCCCGCGCGAGCAGGGGAGCGAGAGGACGAGGTCGAGATCTCTCGCTCTCCCTCTTGGCACGAAGGTCTGGGCCGGGAGAGGGGGGGCCGAAGCGAGCAGGGAAGGAGGGAGCAGAGGGGAAACTATGAGAGTGTGTGTGCGTGGGTGCTGATCCGGATGCAAGCGAGGCCAGTGAGGGAACAGAAGAGGCCACGGCGGGATGTGGACGAAGGTGAAGGTGGCTGAGCGAGCAGGGAGACGAACGTCAAGGGGCGTCGTCGAAGGCGCGCGCTCTAAGTCTGGGCCAAGTGAGGCAGGGCCTGCTTGCCTGGCCTCCGCCTTTCTCCGGATTTGCTTATTCTTTATTTTGTCTCGCGCGCTATTATAGCTCTTTCCCTTGCCTTTCCTTTTCACACCTCATCCCTTGCCCCTCCTGCGGCCGCAAGGGGGGCTCGTCATCACGAGAAGCCGTTCTGCCTATAACTGTTTGTTTCCATTTGAGATGCGCGCACATGCAAGGGTAGTCCATTCGTTGCCACCTCTCACCTCCTCCTTCTCATCCAGTGTACGAGTAGTTGAACGTCTGCTGATGAAGGCTGAACGAGCCTTTGCGGCTGGTAAGAACGTCGTCCCTCCCGTTGCGGGCGAGCCAGAGCTCAGCCTCGAGGTCGTAAGATCTAGCGCGCGCAATAAGTCAGAGAAGCTTCATAGGCGAAATCAAGAGCATTGAGGGGAGACATACCGTTGATCGTTGACCTTGAACCTGAGAACACCTGGAAAGGGGAATAATAATCGACAACTCTGTCAGGCGTCGATTAGAGGATCCAAGTGAGGACGACGTTTTACCCTCGATCTTCTCGCCCTGGAGAGAGACAACCAACATGGGACATTCAGCCAAGTTAATGTGAGCCGAGAGCTTGAATAGAAGAGACGACTAACCGCGTTCGTCGCCAGAGGTTCCGTCAAGAGCAATCGCGCCTGCAAGCGTTCCACTCGCATCAGCCAGGCCAAGTCATTCTCCCTCCATCTCTCTTGTCCGCCTCACCTGCTGCCAATGCGTCTTTCCAACATGCGGCCCAGTCGGAAGCGTCGTGCTTAGCCCCTTGGAAGGCGGCACCGGCGGGTAGACGGCCTGGCCCAACCCACAGGCAGCGCCCGTGATGGGGTCGACGACGGGCGTCCAGATGGAGCGCTCCCAGGCGAGGCCCTCGGCGTTGTCGTGCGGCTCGGGGGAGGTTGATGGGGGTGGGGCGAACTGGATGTCGAACCTGGATGACAAGAGGTGTTAGCATTGAAAAAGAAAAGGGGAGACGTGAAATGTTGACGGACCAAGTGGCGATCTGAGATTGAGCGTTAGGCGAGAGAGGACGGCGTCAGTCGAACGTCGGCAGTGGGCCTCATTGAAGAAGCCTTACACCGTGAATGAGGCTTGAAACGAGAAATGTCAGCGGGTTGTACCTCCTCCATCCAGCCTCTAAAACTCACGCTGTCCGGTCGATGACCCACGAGATAGGGATCTCAAATGTCTTGAGCTCCTATGCACGCGTAATTTATCGTCAGCAGTCGCTCAGCGCATATCCGTTGTCCCAGAGAGAGATAGACCCACCTCCTGGGTCACCGTGTAGAAGTCGATGAGGTGCTGGGCCGTCCCGCTCGCAACGAGCTGCGACGGCGGAAAGAGGCCGACGACCGGCTGGGCAAAGACCTCCTCGGCAGCCGAGTAGGCGAGCGCCGACATGTCGATGCCATAGAGCTCGTGGTTGAAGAAAGAGGCCTGGCAGGGGAATGATGGGTTAGTTCTGCCGATACGATACCATAGGAGAGCATCACACACCTTGCCTAGCGTCTCCGCATATAGACCTTCATCTGTGAAGGGAGCAAGATGGATGAGGCCAGCCGAAGGGAACATGGCTGTCAAACGAACAGGTTGGTCAGGACGCTCTGGACAGGCTTGTTTTCTATCGACTCACCTCCTCCAGGCTTAAGGAAATTATCGCGGGCGTGGATATAGCTCTCCACCTACCAGATCTCAAGACGGAGCTTCAGCAAGCGTTCTAGAGCTATGAAGGGGATAAGGGCGACTGACCATGCGCTCGTGGATGAGGAGGACACCTGTCGGCGGCGTGATCCAAGTCAGTCATCCGCCAGTCAATCATTTTCTCGAGCCATAGGCAGACCGATCGGCTCCGATATAAGCGTGTCAACTCTTGGGCCGTGGTAGTCCTCAATCTTGCCCTTGACGATGCGAATCTTGCCCTTGAGCTGAGGATTCGCCTCGCCCCGGTTCGCCTGGTCGACGATCTGAAGGAGGGCAGCGAGGTCAGTCAGCAACGGGAAGCACTCGATCTTGCTGGTGTAGTCACGCACGATCTGTAGCTTCTTGGCCATGTTGCTCGCCTCCATCGCGTAGACGAGATTCGCGCCGGCCTATATCGATCGGGGAAGTGCAAGAGGAGGGAAGGAAGCAGCCAGGAAGGGTGAGCTCGTCTGTTCCTCGTTCGACCCGCTTACTCTGCTCGAGTGCCTCGAGATTGGTTGGTTCCTTCAGAATGCGATCTCTTCCTCACCTCGGCCGCGAAGAAGGAGAGGACACCCGACCCAGCGCCGACGTCCATGACGGTCTTACCCGCAAAACCGACGGCCGAGTTGCCCAGGATCGCATTCCTGTATGTTGTCGTTCGGATGGTGTCGGACAACATGTTGGCCTGGTTCTGTAGGGACGAGTAGTAGGCAAAGTAGGGCTCTGGAGTGCATATACTGCTATCAATATAGCATTTATGCGTGAGGAGGAGGGAAGGCGAAGGGCCGACGCGACGCGACAGCCGCACGCGTACCGTCGACGCCGTTTTCATCCTCGCCGCGAGGAATCAGCTCGTCGTCGCCCTTGGAGAACTTCACGCCCTTGCTGCTGGTCATGTTGCACGGGGGATGGAAAGAGGGAGAGATCGCTGCAAGGGCGGAGGTCGGTCGTCGTGGTCTGGACGTGACCGCTCACGCAGCGTCTGTCTGTCCTTGTTCTCCTCTCCAGCGAGCCTTCGCCGCCCACGTCCCGCCGCCTCGGCTCATCCCCCGGCCGCTCCCCCCTCCTCATTGTGGAACAATGCCCACTAGTGCCCCAACCTACAACAACGTCGCCGTCGTCATCATCACCGTCGTCTGAGCCTTCCCTGTCCTTTTTCCCTCCTCCATCCCTGCGCTCCCCCCGATTACCGCTACTGGCTCGCCCCTTCCATGTCGTACCCGAGTCTCAACGCCCGCGCGGCCGGCCTCCCACCTATCGCTAAGCCCGTGAGGAAGCACTCGCTTCTCCCTGCCTTTAAGTTTCAACGTCGGTCTTCCCTCGATCTCCCGATACAGATGCCTCCCAGGCCCGACCTCGCCGCATCGGCCCCGTCGACATACTCGACCATGGCGTCGTCGCAGGTCAGCAGCAGTGATGGCGGACTTTCCTTGCCAGAGACAACCACCACGATGACAAAGCCAACGCCGACCCCCTACTACCGCCGTCGGGCCTCCATTTCCTCGACCTCTGAAGGAAGTTCGAGGCAGTATGGCAACGACGAGCGCTACAGTAGCAGCGGTGGAGACGACGATGACCTCCGCTCCGCCCTGGTAGAGATCCTCCCCCCGCCCCCACCAGCCCCAGCTTCCCGCCGACCCTCGAAGGCTGATGTCCCGCAGACGCCCAACCGGCACACCCACATTTTCACCGAGTCCATCTCGTCCATTTCCTCCCGCGAATCAGTTGCCATCAGTAGTAGTGGCATCGGCGGCGGTGGAGGGAAGAACTCAGCGCAATCGTCGTCTCGAGGATCTGCGGCGGGCCCTCGCTCATCTCGCCACTACATCTTCCCTCCCCGTCCTGGCCCACCGCCCCTGGGCGCTCTCCCCTCTCGTCCTCCTCACCCGAACTCCTCATCATCAGCGACGGCTACGGATGCGAGCTTTTCGGCGCTTCTCCTCTCCCATAAGTCGGTCCTCCTCCCGCGCCAGCCGTTCCCACAGGAAGAAGTAGGAGTTGGTGCGGCACCGGCGGCCTTGTCAACCCTTGTTCAGCTCCAAGTCGCTGGCTCGACGTACATCATCACCGCCGAGTCGCTAGAGCGATACGGTGCCTCGTCAGCGCTCGCTTTGTTTATTTCAAGCTGCATCGAGATGAACGACAGCAGGAAGAGCCCCCACACAGACGGGACGTTTTCGGACTGTGAGACGGACGACGACATCGAGCAAATGACAAAAGCAGTGATGGGATCGCCTCTGCCTCGGTCGAACCCTCGCTGGTCTCTGGACTCGTTCGTCCTCTCCTTTCTTCTCTTTGATGCTCGCGAGCTCATCTTCCCTCCCTCAATCCAGTGACACTCTCCGCGCCCCGCCTTGCTTCAGCCCGCCGCACAACCTGAACATTCCCCCCGCCTCGATCGGCAAGCTTCAGAGGCTCGGTGTGCTCCCTCCCTCCCCTCCTCGCGAGCGGGACCCCCAACCGTTGTTCTTCTCTCACCAACGGTCGACGTCTGTTACTCCTCGTGCCGAAAAGTTCATCTCTCTAGGTGGGGGAGGCGGCGACCGTGATGGAGGAGGCTCGTCCATCACTGCTTCCTCCTTGATCTCCTCCGCCTCGTCGAGCACCTCCACTTCCAGTAGCCGCGGAGGACCTCGGCCTTCCTTCCCAAGCCGTCGTCCCCTCCCTCCTCTCCCGCTCCGGCGACCTTCCACGACGTTCCTCAACGTCCTCCTCCTCCGCTCCGCCTCGCCCTACCCCGCCATCGTCCACTTCCTTTCCTCCGGAGAACTCCTCCAGGCCCTCCGTTTCCGCGCCGATGCGACCTTGGGCAGTGGTGGCGGCCTGATGGTCCAGATGAGCCCGACGTGCTGTTCCCAGTGCGGCGGCGTCGGGAGCAGCGAAGCCCAGCGTCTACTGCGCCTCCGCGAACTCGAGGCCGAAGCTCGCTGGCTTGGCCTCGTTCGGCTCGAGAGGCTATGTCGCAGTGAGAGGCGGCGGAAGGACGCGAGGAGTCGGATTGTCACAGACCTGACTGTTGCTGATGGTGGTCTGAGGAGGGCGGCGCCGGCGCCTGGTGGGGAGGGGTGGATCTGATGGAATTGATGGTTGAGATGGTGCTTTTTGTGTGTTTGTTTGTATACCCTCTGGTCTGTAGGTACTTTCTTCCCCTGGAGCCGTATGGAATTCCTTCATAATACCCATGTCACTTTCTGCGTTCGGTTGCGGCCGACTGCTTGAATGTGATGTCAACATAAGACAGATGCTGTGGACCTGAACGTCAGGGCGCGACCAGCCTGAGCGTACATCCAAGAGGAGGAAGGCTTCACACGTGGTTCAGTACCATGTGGCTCCCCATCGCATGCGAGAGAAAGATTTGTCCATCTGCGGGGATGCTGTATAAAAAGCACGGTAAAACAAGACAAGGGATAGATCAGCCCAGACTGGCCAAGCCCAAGATCGTCTCGACGTCTTTCGAAGCGGGACCTCCAGTCCTGATCCTTCGGATATCTCGCACGGCTCAGCGTTGCCCGGGGATCTCACCGCGAGGACCCTTGCTCGACCTGAAGATGGAGGCTGGCCGTTGTTCGGACGAAGGAAGTGCAGTTGGGGCTGGACTGGTTCGCGGGCAGGTGATGCAGTTTGCCAACGCCGCGAGCCCGTTCGCCGGCTGCTGATGTACCCAGACCCACCTTGCTGATCCCGGAACTGATGGTCTGAAATGGGTCGTTCGTGGCGGGACGCACGATGGTCGTGGTGTGGTCGAGGGGCGACCGGCGCTGCGTTGCCTGTCTGCTGCTCTCTCGCGTACTCCTCGCTTGTGCTCTCTGTTCCTGCCGGTTCTACCCAGCGGCAGCCAT
The DNA here is from genome assembly GCA_951802195.1 of Tausonia pullulans. NCBI lineage: Eukaryota > Fungi > Basidiomycota > Tremellomycetes > Cystofilobasidiales > Mrakiaceae > Tausonia > Tausonia pullulans. The sequence continues at coordinate 931,931 of OX637626.1, forward strand.
TTTTTATTCACCCATCGAAGTCCCTTTCTGAGAGTGGACATATGAGGTGACACCCTTTCTGAACCGCTACTGGACTGCCTCTAGTCGAACCGCCGGTTTGTCTCTGTCCAAAAGAAGGGACCTCTTGGTCTCCCGGTCCCCGCAGTGGAATCCATCACTCTTCGGAACAAAAATTAAAAATAAAACTGGCCCAACGGACAGCTTCCCCCCCCCCCCCCCCTCCCCCCGCCCTCTTATCTCCTCGTTCACGAACCCCTCCGTACCATGTCCTGAGCGCGCTTCCCTGGTCTCTCTCCAGCCTCCAGCCTCCAGCCTCCAGTCCTCCTTCATTCGAGCAGAGCCAAGCCGCATAGGCCAGCCCGCAGCCGCTGCAGGGGGGGGGGGGGGGGGGGGAGGCGGGAACCACCCCCCCCCCGTAAGCACTTCACCTCGATCGCTCTGTCCCGGCCCAGGCCACCGTGGACCCGTCACGCACATACATATCGCCAGCTCCTTCAAGTGCCCCCCCCTTCTCCCTTCGCCCCCCCCCCCCCCCCCCCCCCCCTTTGTGTGTGTGTGTGTGTGTGTAGTTTTTTTTCCTTTAGAGAGAGAAAAAGATGGGCACTATGCATCCAAGATGCTGGAGAAGAGGAGGAGAGGGTCTCTCTCCCCCGCCTAGAGAGAGGCGGTGCCGGCCGAGGCTACCAACCTACCTGCCTACTTGCCTACCCCACCCGTCGTGCGTGAGCTGACGGCGGGCGCCCTGATTCGCCATCAACGACGTCACTCACTTTCTTTCATTCTCGCCCCGCATGTTCAACGAGCGAGACATGGTATCGCTCGATCCTCACTTCAATCTTACGTGAAGCCAGGAACGTGTTCAGAGAGACGCTGGGTTTGGGTTAATTCCGTCGAGTAGGCGGATTGAAATCAACGTTGTAGATGTGAGCAAAGAGAGAGAAAGAGGAAGTAGAAAAGAAAAAGTGAAAAGAACACAGCGGGGGCAGACATAAGCAAGACAGATGAGGAAGAAGGGGGCGGAAGAGGAAAGGGGGAGAGGAGGAATCCCAGTGTTGAAAGGGACGTGAGGGGGGGGCGGTTGAGCGCCGCTGCGAGGAGGGGGCAGAGGCAAGGTGGATAGATGGACGGGGCAAGGAAGATGATGGATTGGGGGTGTTTTCTCGGGGCAAGAATGATGTTGAAATGCGAGGATGGAGGTGGGAGGGATGAGCACTCCCGGTGGAGATAAAAGAAAGGAAGGGGAAAAGGGAGAGAGCGAGAGGTGCATTACGAGGTGCATGGATGGAGGGAGAGGCAGGAAGGAGGGTGCTACCAATTACTCCGTCTTGGGCGAAGGAGTCGGGCTTGAGGCGCTCTCACCCGGAATGTAGCCGATTGCCTCTCCGACTTTGATCTTCTGGCCCTCCTCGACCGCAAAGGTGAAGTTCTTAGGGGCCTCGAAGATGAGCACAATCGTCGACCCAAGCTTGAAGCCGCCCATCTCGTCGCCAGCGGAGAGCGGCTGCCCACGGAGGAGGCTCGACGCCTTGGAGTAGACGGCCTCGATGTACGTGCCCGCCGGGTGGGGGCGGAGTCGGTTGTTGGTCCGGAGGGCCTGGTCAAAGTTGATCTTGATCGAGCCGACGTTGGTCGCGCCGACAGGGACCATGCCGAAGAAGCCGTACCGCCAGCGGCCGAGAAGGGCAACGCGCTCGTTGAGGACGAAGAGGTTCGAGAGACGGCGGGCAATGTAAGGGGAAACAGAGAAGAGCTCGCCGGCGAAGTGCCTCCTGCGCTCAACGACCCAGGCCGTGGGCGAGTGGAATCGGTGGTAATCGCCCGGAGCGAGGTAGATGACCGTGAAAAAGAGGCCATTGCCCTCTCTAAGCTTGGAAACCGAGCTCTTGGGAATCTTGGCGCCCTGAGGGATCGCCTCGGCACCCATGGAGAGCGCAACGCTCGCGTCATGGACGACCGAGTCGGCGCGCGACCGGTCGGCGAACATTTCGGTCGGGACCGAGGCGTCCTCCTTGGGCGAACCGGGAGTGGAAGACGTTGAGGATCGGGAGGAGATCGAGGTCGGGGTTGTTGAGCCAGAGGTAAAGAGGGCCTCCTCCTCTTCCGACTCAGTACCAGGGGGGGCCTGGGAGGGAACCTTGAGGTGGTGGCCGCCAGAGCCGAGAAGATCGCCAAGCGAGTAGTCGATGTCGTTGATGTTGGCAAAATCTTGGTCTGTCGAGGCGAGAAGAGATGCTTTGGTCAGCTCATGTGGACGGGTTCGAAAAGAGAGACAAGCGAGACGACGACCTACCGTCCACGGCGCGCTCCGTGTCAAAATCGATGTTTTCGGACTTGGGTGACCCGGGGATGTTCGACTTGCCGAGGAGGGCGTCGAGCGAGTAGCTCATGCCCTTGACTTGCTCAACCTTGGCGCCAGAGATGGCGCCAAAATGGAGGAGCTTGCCGTCGGCGGGCGAGACCTGATAGATGGACGGACGGACGGACGGACGGACGGACAGACGGACAGATCAGCCCCAAGCCCTCCTCGTTCGACCTCCCTTCCTTCCGGCACAGGGGCAGGCCACTGCAAGACCACGTACGAGGGGGACGTCGGCTATCGGCCGGACTCCAGGCTTGAGCTTGCGGTAGAAGAAGTCGCCGAGCGAGGCGTACTGCTTGAGGTCTGGCTGCTCGAGCTCGTCGAGATTGCAGCCGAACGCCCAGGCGTACATCCTGAATCCAGGCTCACGCGACCAGACGGGGAGCTGGAGTGAGGGGCAGTGTCGTCAGCGAGACTGGCCGTCTCACCAAAAAGAGAGAGAGAGAGAGAGCGCGCAACAGACCTCGAACGAGTTAAGGTAGCCCCACAGGCGGGAGAGCGACCGGAGCGGGAGAGCGCCCATGACGTGAACCTGGAGAGTCACACACAGACACACCACGCAAACGAGTCAGGAGAGGACGAGGAGAGAAGAGAGATAGACCGAAGCGCATGCTCACCTGCCACGGTCCCCTCAGCTTTACGACCATCTCTTCACCGTCATCGGTCATGCCGACCGAGGCCCGGTCCCTTGGCCGGGACGAGCCCCAGCTCTGCTGGTAGTCGTAGATGCCGTATGCGATGGCCCCGACAAACGGGATCGGGATCCACTTGGACCGGGGCTTCCAAGCGGAGCGCAAGCGGGCTGGGAGGGACGAGGGGCGTGAAGGTGAGGGCGAAAGGAAGAGCGTGCGCGAGATATGCCAGTCGGCGGGCGGAAGCGGAGAAGAAGGGGGGGAGCGAGAGAAGAGGACAGGCATCAGCGCCGGGCTCCTCCAAGCATCCAGGCCGAGACAGGATCCGGCCGAGCAGAAGAAGGGGAGCACTGAGAAGAAGAAACGAGAGACCCCTCGGGACGGAGCCACGCAGGCAAGACCGCGCGAGGAGGGAGGAGCACGAGTTGTCCCTTGCCCCCTGGTCGGACGACCGACCCCCCGTTTCGGTCTTTCGCTTGCTGCTGACACTCACATCCGACGCCCCTGCGCTTCTTCTTGCCCCCGTTAGGGATCTCCTCGTACGGGCCGCCAGCGGTCGGGGGGATGGGCGAGCCAGGGCCAAGCGGGCCCTGGTCCTTGGCGAGCGAGGGCTGGGTCCGGAACCCCCGGCGCCAGGACAGATTGGGCCGTTTGGGGAGGTACGACCGGTAGGCCGGGACAGCGCGAGCCGTCGCGCGAGGGAGGGGCATCTCGGGGTTCGTCGACGACAAGGGCGGGGTCGACGCAGACGTCGAGGATGGTGGTTGAGGGGAGGAGGCCAGGAGGGAGCTCGCGCTCGACGCGGCGGTCGAGCTGTAGGACGAGGGGTCCGCGCTCATGGCCGGGTCGCTGTGCGCTGGGAGAGGGACGGAGGGGGAGGAGAGGAGACGGAGACGGAGACGGAGATGGAGACGGAGGCGGTTTGCGCAGGAGCAGTGAGAGACGGCCTAGGGAGGGGAGACGGAGGGGGCCGGGGCGGGGATGGGGATGGGAAGGATGATGGGCTGGTCGTCGTCGTTGAGGGGGAGGGTGATTGAGACAGAGCGAGGGAAGGTGGTTCGAGAGAGAGGCGTGTGCTCAGCCGGCGTCCGCCGTTTCTCTCCTGGAGGGTCTCCCCTCCTTTCACTCCCGGCTCGGGGCAACGCGAGGGGGAGCTGCTGCTGACGCTGGGCCGCGTACGGGGGAGCAGTCCGCAGGCGGCAGTTCTTCCTCGCCCGGCCGTCTGGTGTTGTTGCAGCTGGCGTGAGACCCGGCAGCCTGGCGCGTTGTCTGCCCGTTTGGCTCCGCGCCCCGGGCGCCGCCCGAGTCCATCGACGGGCGGGAGACATGGCGGGCAGCCATCGCGTTCGCAAGCGGAGCGCGTCTTCTCCCGAGACACAGGCAGACAGGCAGACAGGCTGAGAGCGCTCGACCAGAGAGCAGAAACAGGCAGGAGCGCTCAGTCGTCAGCGCCGCTGGCCGCGCGCGGGGGAGGCGTAAGACGCGGTCGGTCACACGAGCGAGCGCTCCGGGGTGCAACGCGAGCATCCTGCTTCCCATCTCTGCCCGAGAGGATCGTGTGAGCGAGCGAGCACACGAGCACACGGGCACACGAGCAGGCGCTCCGCCTCTCGCTTTGTCCACCGTCCTTCCTTCTCTAACACCTAGCCTTTCGGGATATGCACGTCTCAAGTCTATCATTGCATCACGAAGAGGTCGTCGCCTCGACAAAGCCGTGGTCCGCCGCCAGGGGCTTCGGGATCCGGTGGAGGAGGCCGTACCCGGCGCCGCAGCCGAGGAGACCCTCGCCACCCCATTGCCGGTTCGGGACGAGGACGACCTCCTGTGGGAGAGCAGCGAGAAGGGAAGTCGTCAGTGGGTGGGGGGGGGGGGGGGGGGGTGAGTCGGACGGGACGAGAGCGGGCACGCATCAGGACCTACCCGAAGCGTACTGGATGAGCGCGGGGGGCACAGGTCAGACAAAGCCAAGAGCCAGGAGGAGGCAGTGAAAGCGTCGCTCACTCGAAGTCATAAGAGTACACATAGAGCCGCAAGGGCTTGTCCTCGTGCTGAACGGGCAGGATCGTCAGCATCCGTCGCTCGTTCTATCTCGAGCGGGGACTGGAAACGCACCCCCTCGACAAGATCGTAAAAGTCCGACTCGTTGTTCAGGACGCCTCCGGCCCAGCCGATGATCCAATCTCCGTATGGAACGAGTCCTAATGAACGGCGCGCGCGTGGCCGTCGTCGTCATCGTCGCAGGGTGCTCGCAGGTCAGCTTCGAGACCTTTTGCCTCGCACCCTCCCCTGCTCGGAAAGAACCACATACCTGCCGATTCCGCCGGGCTGCCCTCTAAGACCTCAAGCACGTGCCACACGTTCTCAAGGGCCGTCTGGGGCGAGCAGAACCTCAGCGAGAGACCCAGGAGCGACGGCTGTTGCTGCGAGCTATAGTGCTCCTGGCTCGGCGTGCTCCGGTGCTGGCCAGTCTTTGTCGGCGACGTCGGGAGATGCAAGGAAGGGGTCGACCAGTCCCGCGAGGGCGTCAGAGAGACGCGACGCGTCTCCTGCCGCTTGGACGAGTGCACGAGGAGCGTGAGGGTCCGCGACTCGAAGGAGTCAACGGTAGAGGACAGAGATTCCGGAGACAACTCCTGGTGGAGAGAGGGGCAAAATTCAGATCAGACAGGTGTGCCAGCAACGAGGGGCAGGTCGGGCGTCCATGACGAACCGTCTCGACGCCTTCGATGCCGATGATGAAGTCGAAGACTGGGAGGGGAACGGGGTTCAGCGTGGCCTCAGACGCATGGGCTAGAATCTATGTACATGGCTCAATGCCTGCCTCGGCAGCTGGGCTCCCCTCCGCGACTCTGGTGGCGGCCGAGAGGGAAAGCGTCGGTCAGGTGCGGTGCGCGTGTGTAGGTAGGTACTGGGGACGAGATTGAGAGCTGGGGCGAACCGTAGGACGTGAAGAGCCTTGGACGAGCCACCGAATGAGTCGTTTGCAGACGAGGGCGCGTTACCCATTGAGGACAGAGGAGAGAGAGAAGTTAGAAGAGATACAGAGGGGGCGACAATGTGATGGTCGAAGGCCGAGGGTCCAGGCGAGGCGCGTCCCGACTGGACGGCGGGAGCTCCTTGGACGCTTCCTCAGTCTCATCTTTCAACCATCACCTGGCCGCTGGCTTCGATGACCACGACGACTGCTATCAACGCCTGTGGCCGGGCGAGATCTTTGTTCTCGTCAGGTGTTTTCTCTGCTTTCCGCCATGTTCCTTGGTCGACGGCAGATGCTGGATGAAGGACAATCACAGGACAGCACCGTCACCACCATCACCGCCACTCCTCCCGTCCGATCGCCAGCCTTCTCTTTTCTCCAGGAACGTGGGCAGACACGTCATCTTTCAGCACAGGACGTCCCCCAGCCTCCTCCTGGCCGCAGCGGGGAGGGAGGAGAGGATCCCCTAAGTCTAAGTCGAGGAAGCCCCTCTTCAAACTCCTCCCGATGGGGGCAGGCCCAACAAGTCTCGTTCCACGCCCGACGACCTCTCACGACTCCCTCAGCCCTCTCTCAACGTTCTCCCGCTCTCTCTCACGCCCTTCCACGCTTGTCTCGTTCTTTCTCTCTCTTGTCTCCGTCTTCCATCTCCCTGGCCAGCCGACCCTCCGCGCGGTAGGTAGACTGTGTCTCGCCTCATGCAGCCGCAGCCGGCCGACTACTTTGGCCCTGGGGCACTCCCACTCCGTCCGACGCCCCGACGCGTCTCTTGGTCTCCCCAAGCGGCCGCCGTGGATGAACAGCGACGACCCGGTGGCTACCTCTGGCTTCGCGAAGATCATTTCTCCCATCCACCGACCCCCCATGAAGACCCGGTCCTCACGCACTCTCCGCGCCCGAGCCTCGGATCATCACGACCCCCCTCGACAGTTGCTTCCTCCTCTCGAGGCCTAAACCCCTCGCCGCTGCCCGTCGTCGCCTCCCACTCTCCTTGGGAGGATGGCCGCTACGACCGCTCAACCAGGCAAGCTCTGAGAGAGGAGTCCGAGGCGTCACTCGTCGAGCTTGACCTTGCGACGTACTCGCGCGCTCTTGAGCGAGAGATGGCTCGGACCGAGAGCAGCAACTCACCTTACGCCCCGTTCGACCCGAGGGAGACCATCCGTCGCGGCCAACACGTCTCCCCGACGTTTATGGCCTCATCTGCCCACCAGGGCTACCTATCCCCTGACCCCCCACAAGCGGCAGTCGCTGGGGGCTATGTTCGGAGCTGGCAAGAGGAACAACAGGAGCATCAGATGTCTTTGCCATCCTTTGGCAGTCGATGCCAATTCGAGGACGATCGTTCCGGGCTTCGCCAATTGACCACAGCGACGACCGTCACCTCGCCTCACCATACCTATACCTCGCGCCCTCAGCCCGTCCAACACGCCTCATCTTTCTATGCCGGATCGAACCCTTCATCATCCTCGGCGGGCGGTGGCTCTCGCTCCCGCTCCTATCCCTTCACCCCCAAGGACGCCCCCGCCCGTCGAAGCCTCCCCCAACAGCCGTTCTATTCCTCCTCGCCGCCGTCGTCCTCCGGCCACACTGCCACCTCCACCTCCAGACGATCACCCCCCTCTCCCGCGGCCCCCTTCTACTCCAAAGCCACCCCGATCCACCCGCACCAGCTCGTCACGGCCGCTGACACCGACGACGCCGCCTCCCTCGCCCCAACATACCGCTACGATGCGCCCCAGGGTGCCGACATCCCCGGCTACTTTCCACCGGACTCAGCTGCCCCGAACGTCGTCTTTGATCCGGAAGCACCGCATCACTTTGGCTCGGCAATGAGAACCGCGGGCGGAGGCGCCGGCGGTGGTCGACCGGGGGCCTTCCTAAGGGACGAGGACGAGGGCGAGGGCGAGCTCGATCGTGAGACACTCAAGGCGTTCCCCAAGTTCGCGAGGACGTGGTTCCACCATCCCAACAGTGATGGAGGCGACATGCGTCGGAGCAGTGGGGGCCCACCTCAACGCAAGGAGGAGCAGCACCGGCCGGGCCTGACCGGTGACCTGGGCGAGCGTCCTCCTGTCCAAGGAGCAGAAGGCGAGGAGGAGATGCTTAAGATGCCTCACGTCCCTGAGGCTGAAGATCTTGAGCGCATCAAGGAGAGCCGAGTTCGTCAGCTCGAGCGAGAGTTTGGCGCTGGCGCTTCCCGTAAAGATGGCGCCGGGGGCAAGGTTTCGTCCGTCGAACCGCCTCAGCTCGAGGTCGGCGATGTCGATGGGAAAGGGAGAATCGTCACGGCTGGGCCGAAGCTTCGAATGTGGTTGCGGATCTTTGAGGGGATCATTGAGGTGGCGACCGTCGGTCTCGCTCTGTACCCGGCCTTTGTCAGTCGCATACTTCCTCTCTCCTTTACCTTAGCCACCATTTGACTCCCCCTTCCAGCTTCTCAAAGTCACGCTTCCTCCCCCACCCAAAGGTACTCTCTCAGCCTACGTTCTATACGGCTTTTCCCTCATTGCCCTCATCGCCTTCCTCGCATTCGTCGTCATCCGACCTCTTTGCTGCGCCAACGCCGAGCGCACGAAATCCTCAGCTGCAGGGGGGATGCATCCCGGCAGCCATTTTGTCCCATTGCCGCCCAGGCCAGGCGGAGGTGGAAAGGGGATGGGGAAGAAGGGCAAGGGCATGCAACCAGGGTTCCAGATCAACCTGCTCGTCGATCCGGTGAGTCATGCCCCATCAGATCTCCCTGCTCGATTCAGAGCTGACGTCCTCTGCTCTGATTTCACCAGAGGTCCCTTATGCTTCAACCTCCGCCGACCAAACGTCGTAAGAAGCATCGTCGCAAGAAGAACGGCGCCCGACAAGCCTCAGACGACTTTTCCTCCTCCTCGTCCGACTCGGACAGTGACGACGAGCAAGAAGCCCGCGGTCGACCCCTCGACGTGATGGGCGATCGGCTCCGGTTCGCTGAGGCTCGTCGATGGATCGTCAAGATGCTCTGGTTCGACGCTGCCATGGTCGTCGGGTGGTGAGAGCTGTCCATCTCGATCCTTGTTGTGAGCGCTCTGGCTGATATTCCGGACTTTGAAGGGGAGTCGTTGCCCTCCTCCAACTGTTTGTCGCCCCCAAGTGTCCGGTCCAGACCTTCGACGGATGGTCTGTCCCTCTTCTCCTCCTCCTCCCTCATGATGCCTTCCTCCCCAGCTAATGTCCCATCTTATAGGTGCGACCTCTGGAACTCCACCATTGCCTGCGCCCTCGCCCTTATGCTCGCCTTCGGGACATCTTTCGTCCTCGGTTGCAAGGACGCCAGGCTGCCGGGCCCGTACCCTGGCCGGGGATGATTCGCCCAGTGCCCGAATGTTCCCTTCATCCTTTCATCTCTCTCGCTCATTCCATCACGATCACGAACATCCGCCCCCCCCCCCCCCCCCCTTTTTTTTCCCACTGCATGGACCGCGCCCTTCCCACGTCACGTCTTCATTAATTTTCTGCCTTCCTTCTCCTTACGCCATGTTCGTATCCCACCGAACATGCTAATCCTATTTCCAAGCCATCGCATACCCCTCCTCCGCCTAAGGGCTCGACTCCATATTTCCCTTCCCGCTACAACCCGCTGTCTTTCCTCGTGAGCCCTGTTTCCCCCTCAACGCTAAACGAATCGAATGCTCTACGACCCCTTTCTCCCCTGGGTCCCGCTCATCCGCTAAGCGGGGGCAGAGATCGACTGACCGGCAAGGAGGCGTCAAAGCATAAAAAAAAGGGACTGAAAGAGACGGGAGCGGAGAGAAGAGAGGAAGCCCCGTCCTTAAGCATCAGACGGTTAGACACGAGGACGCAAGCGCAAAGAGGGCAAGAGGGCGGGGAAGGGAGGGAGGGAGGGAGGGGAACGAGAATGGGCTAGGACCAGAGAGTCGAGGACGGAAGAGACAAGCTACGCTAAGGGTAAGTTAAGTAGTGTCACCACCTCCCTCACCAACGCCTCAAGAAGAGCTCATACGTCTCCCTGCCCCCCTTCTCATCCCCCTCCACTGCCTCCACACCTTCCTCCGCCCCGCTGCCTCCGATCCGCCAAGCCACCACCACCTCGACATTCTGCAACCCGCCCCCTCCACCTCCCGCACCGCTTTCACCAGCGGCCAGTCCAGGCGATGTCGCCGCCTCCCGACGCGGCACGAGCACCGCCTTGAACCGCGTCTTTGGCGTCGCGGTGAACCCAGCCGCCGCGGCAGCGTCATCTGCGGTGGCAGAAGGGAGGGGGAGGGTGCTGGGGATCGGGGAGGGGAGGATCTCCAGCGGGACGCCATTGAGGTAAGCGGAGATAGAGTAGAGGCGGCGGGGTTGGGTTGGAGGAGAAAGAGTGGTGGAGGAGGGAGAGACGGCGGGAGCGGCGGCTTCGGTAGGAGCTGCCGATGGTGGAGGAGGTAGAGCGGAAGGATCGGTCTCTGCCACGGGAGCAACAACAGATGCCTCAGTCCCGGGAGCAGGAGCAAGTGCAGCCTCAGGGTTCTCCATCGACGATGGCGGCACGTAATCATCAGCAGCACTCGCTGAGATCTCAGCGGGGGAGGATTCCTTCTTGGGCGCTGGCATCGGCGGAGGAGCAGTGAGCATCCCGTCCCTGAAGACGCACTCGAGTTCGAGGGTCTCGGCGCCCTCATCGAGGTCAAGGACATGATGGCGGACGCCCCGTTCGTTCCGAAGCATGTGGGTGACTACCGGGGGCGGCTGGCGCTGGGTCGTAACGGCTCCATCTTGGGTGGAGAGCTCCATAGAGGGGAGCATCGGCGTCGTGGGAGGGGCGCGGAGCTTGAACGCGGAGAGGATGGAGGGACCGGGGCGGGGCTTAGCCATTGCTGCTGGCTGAGCGGCAACGCCAGAGGTGGCACCGGCAGCGGCTTGAGAGATGGGGGCAGCAGCCTTGGATGAGGAAAGGCCGGAGGTCGAGGAGGACGATGAAGGGTTCCGGCTGAGCTGAAGACCACTACCAGGGCGCGATGAGGGCATCGAATTCTCGGCATTCAGCACTGGTGGGAGAGGTGAGCGAGGTGGGGGCGCCGCCGAGGGAAGGGTGTTCAAGGAGGACGTCGGCCCTAATGTAGCAATCTCACCCTCGCCGCCCTCAACCTGGTCAACATCCATTTTGGAATCGGCATCCTGGTCGTCCATCGCTTCCGCCACTGTCGGAGAACCAGCGACGTCCGAAGGGCGAACCCGGATTTTGATCGAGGGAGTCTGCTGCTGATGCTGCTTTTCCTGGGCGGCGGCAGCAGCGGTGACCATGCCCTTGCCCTTCAGGTCAACCTTGAGAGTGATCCTGGTAGGTTGCGGGTTGGCGGCATCCGCGGCGACGATGTCGTCGACGAGACCATGGAAGATCTTTTTCATCCGGCGAGCGTCGATGGCGCTGGTGGTGGAGACAATCATCAGCAAGACCGGCTAGGCTCATCGGCTTGAATGAGACCCACATTTGGCTATCCTCCTGGTTATAAAGCTGGGCGTTGGAGAAAATGAGGTCCACATCGTCGACAAAGTCGGAAGGGGTCGCGTATTCTCGCTTCTTTAGTTTTTTCTGAGGGACAGGCGGACAACGTCAGCCTATCTGAATGGATACATGCGAGCATAAAAGTCTACGGACCGAGACCGAGTTGAAGCTCCGAGGTTTCTTGATGAGCGCATAATAGTCCGGATAATCGGCTTTCGAGACGACGTCCATGAAGAAAGTCGATAGCCACCGATCCCTGCAGTCAGAGGAGAGGGTAGTAAGCCAGCGCTCACAGCTAAACGAAGAGTCATCCACGCACTCAGTCTCGTCCTTGGAGTATATGACCTCGTCGAGCTTGTGCCGAAGTGTGACCCAGATGTCCTTTCGGGGCTTCTTAGCCCCCCCCTCAGCTGCGCTGCCCTCGGCATTCTCGGCAGCCTCTTCGGCTGCAGCCTCAAGAATCTCGGCGTACGCGTCTTTGGCTACTCGCTAGAAGGACCGAAAGGGAAATGCTGGTCAGTCTGCGTCGTTGGAGCATTCGTTCTGGAGAGGGAGACAAGCAAACACGCGACGCGTTGAGGTGAAGCCAGACCGTCTGTCACGGGCTCTCACCCTCCCTCTCCTTCGGCGCCAAAGCAACGTCTCATCACCGGCAAGAGACTTACATGCAGGATCCTAGCAGCTTCAAAAATGGCCGAGCTCTTCTGGTTGTCTTTATGGAGTCGCATCGGCAGACAGAGCACGCGTGACGCGTCAGCGAGGGGTAATATCTCTAGAGACGGCGCACTCCAAGACGTACACTTCTTGGCGTTCCAGAAGCAGTGCTCAATTTCGCGCTGGACCGTTCCGAGCTTGCTGTACTCTCCCGTCTTGAGACGCGTCTGGTGGAGATAGAGACAGAAAGACAACGTGTTGAGTCCGCTGCTGCCCCGACGCGTTCGGTACAGGAAGAATCGGACAGACCTCAATGTCCTCAAGGCAGAGGGGTGTTTTGATAATGTCGTAATAGTCTGGGTAGAGATCACGATCTGGGAGCTTGAGAAAGTCGATAGCATAGTGCCGCCCGCTGGATGGATGGGTAGAAGAGAAGGTGAAGTGAGAACTAGAGCAAACACAAGCAAGGAGAGCGGCGTGGACCTCCCATCCGCCAGGCCCCGGACAACTTCGTACTGGCTTGCCGAATGAGGGAATATAGAGAAAGACACTGACGTTCCTGGCTCGCGTTCGGCCTTGATCGCGTCGAGGAGTTCCTCGCCCTTTTCCTTAACCCACTCGGGCGTGTCCTCGATGCCAGGGTGGGCCTCCTCGATGTGCTTGGCCGTCTTCGGGTGGGCCCTCGTGGGTGCTGGAGCGTAGACAGGCGGAGTGGCGTCGTCCCTGCGTCGCTTGCGGGGCTCGGTGAGGATGAGGGATGGGTCGACGCCCATGATGCCGCTAGAGGCGTAGGGTTTCTTGATCTTGATGGCTGGCAGCGGCGTCGATGGGCCTGAGACGACAGCGGAGCCTTCAGCAGCTGTGACCGCCGGCATCTCGGCGGGCGGTGGCTGGGACATGGCTGGGGATCCGGCTGGTGCTGGATGGCGTTGACGGGGATGGATGGGTAGTTGGTGGTCGTCGGCCAGCAGAGTGGTCGCGCCGCCGCATGTACCCGCCTGCCTTCGTCTCGCGCGGAGGCCAGCGCGAGCGAGCGGAGACGAGCACGAGGGCAACGCTCTGGCCCTCGACCGCCATCATCTACCAACCCCATCCCCCAGAACCCTCCCGACTTCGCCCAGCATGCCCCCCTCCATGGCCTCCCGCGGACGTCGAGGAACCGTTCGTTCACTCCATGTCACTCGGCGGATTCTCGCGCGCGCCTGAGCTGACTTCTCGTCTCCCTGTCGCGTCCAGGTCAAGAAAGGCTCGTCCACGAGCCCCTCTCTCGCTCCTCCTCCATTCCCATCTTCGCGTCGCAACGTGTCGCTGACCTCTTCACTTCGCTTTTCCAGGTGTCCAGTTTACTGCCATGGTCGTCGGTCAGTAGTCGGAGTCATCCTCGTCCTACCAGCAGCAATCTCGCGTTGTTGAACCTTGACCGGGCCGCCTTCTGACCTTCGCGCGCGTTCGTGCTTCCCCGTGTCCTTGTTCATAGGTGCTTCTGGCACTGGACGAACGACCTTCGTCAACACCCTCTGTGAAAGCCAGGTTCTTGTGAGTGCTTTCGTCCCTAGATTCGCATCGCTAGCTTCTCGGTCCGGCGCGGTCCTGACCCAAGCTCGCGCTCGCTCTCCCTCATTCTCAAGGAGCACAAGGAGGTGCCCCAGCCTAGCCAAGCCCACATCGAGGAGCCTATCAAGATCAAGCCCTACACCGTCGGTCAGTTGTTCGATCGCTCGCGTGCGTCAAACGAGCTCTCGCTGACGTTGCATTCAAGAGCTTGAGGAGGACGGTGTCCGCATCGCGCTCACCATCGTCGACACGCCCGGCTTCGGCGACCTGATCGACAATGACCCCAGCTTCGCTGAAATCCTCGGCTACCTCGAACGTCAGTACGATGATATTCTGGCCGAGGAGTCGAGGATCAAGCGTAACCCGCGCTTCAGGGACAACCGCGTTCACGCACTTGTGAGTCGGTTGTGTGGTCTTCTTCCAACGAACGGACGGACAGGGCGAGACAACGCGCTTTGGCCCCTCTACTTTCGTGGTCATGCTCGCCATCCCCCTTCCTTCGTCACTACCCATCTTGGTGCTTGCCAGCCTGGGGTTCGTCATAGGCCACCTGCCTTTGGTAGAAAGCTCGCTCCAGCCAGCCGTTCTTGAGGACGAGCGCGTGTGCGATGTGGCATCAAGTCGTCGCGTCACCCTGCTGCCGCTGAGGACGCAGAGGTTTAGCGGTCCAATAGCTCATCCATCCTTCAGGGATCAGTGGGAGCTCAGCATGATGTCGAGGCGAGTGCTCGAAATGCTCTCGGCGACTAGCATACGCGAAGACGCGAGAGGGACATGACCCCTATCGCATGACCGTCCTCGCCTTGTCCTGCCCTATCCTGCCGCTCGCCCGTCACTTTATGGAGACCCTAACCCACAGAGCTTGCCCACAGATCTACTTCATCCCGCCGACCGGTCACGCCCTCCGCGAGATCGACATTGAGCTCATGCGCCGCCTCAGCTCGCGCGTCAACGTCATCCCCGTCATCGGCAAGAGCGACTCGCTGACGCCGAGCGAGCTGCGGGACTTTAAAAAGCGAATCATGGAGGTCAGTTGACTCGCTTGGCTGTGGGAAGGAGCTAGTGGCTAAACTTTCTGCCCTTTTAGGACATTGAGCACTACGCGATCCCGGTACGTGCCTCTCGATCTCTCGCTCTTTTCCTGTTCTAGACTGATCAGAACTCCTCTCCCTCTAGATCTACAACTTCCCCTACGATGTTGAGGAGGACGATGAGGAGACGATCCAGGAGAATGCTGAGCTTCGCGTGCGTTCTTCCCGCCTTCCCCCTCCTCGTCTCCAGGCTGATATCTCGCCGTCCCGTCCAGGCCCTCCTCCCCTTCGCTATCGTCGGATCCGAGGAGGAGATCCTGGTCGATGACGAGCCGATTCGCATTCGTCGATACCCCTGGGGTCTCGTCGAGGTTGACAACCCGAAGCACTCGGACTTCTCCGCCCTCCGTTCGGCGCTTCTGTCGTCCCACCTGACGGACCTCAAGGAGATCACCCACGACTTCCTCTACGAGAACTACCGCACGGAGAAGCTCTCGAAGTCTGGCGAGTCTGGAGGGCTCAACGCTCGCGAATCATCGCTCCTCCCTGAAGGACTCGCCTCGCAGAGCGTCAGGCTCAAGGAGGAGCAGCTCCGTAAGGAAGAGGAGCAGCTTCGCGCGATCGAGCTCAAGGTTCAGAGGGAGATCGCCGAGAGGAGGCAGGAGCTGCTTGCGAAGGAGGAGAGCCTGAGGAGCCTGGAGAACAGGCTCGCTCAGCAGAGCTTGGCGAGCGGCGAGAGGGATTACTGAGCGAGTCGCTCCTTTTCTCTCCCTTTGATTTTCTTTCTCTCTTGCTTAGCTGGTCCTACTTTCTTTCCTTTCATGCCAATTCTACTTGCCCTTGTCCCCCCTTTCCCTTCTCTACCCTTTCCTTTCTTTCCCTCCCTCGTGATACCAAGCTTCTGAAATGCATGTCCGTCGATCATTCATAGTATCAATTCTTCTAGGCCTATCTAAAAGCGATTCGTCCGCCTCGCCTCCTCTCTCGCCGCCTTGCCTTCCTCCCCTACCACCGCTGCCACAACACCCACAGGCGAACTCGTGTACCCATCCAAGATGGAGTCGTCATAACCGTCATCCTCGTCGTCCGCCCGTTCTCCACCTTCCTCCTTCTGCTGCTGCTGCATACGTGCAACCGAAGAAGACGACGTCCGCTTCGCCAGCGGACTCATGGCCACGGAAGCGGAGGCCGTCGAAGACGTCGTGGAGATCGTGCGTGTTCGAGGGGCGCGCGGCCCCTTGACGGTCGGGCTGGCAGGGCGGTCGCGGATGGAGGGACTCGCAGAGCGAGCGGTGATCGAGGTGGTGCCGTCGGAAGGAGGGGAGGAGGGAGCGGGTGCGCCAGAGCTCACAAAAGAGGATGAGGAAGAGGGTCGGCTTGCAAATGGAAGAGTAGATGCGGAGGAGGCCATGCTGAGAGAGTCAACGGTGGAGAAACTGGAGGTATTGGCGGCGCGGATGGAAGATACAGGCGGGGAAGAAGAGGAGAAGGACGACAAGGTTGCCGAGCTCGGAGCGTCGTATTTGCTGCTGGCACTAGCTCCTCCCCCAGGAGTGGTGGAAGAAGTCGGAGTGCTGCCAGAAGACGTAGTGGAACCGAGGTTCTTGAGTGACAGCCGTGCAAGTGAGGGGTGCTGCTGGTGGTGCCTCAACCCAGGACCATCGACGCTTTTCCGCTTCTTCTCCGGCGACGAAGGCATGGACGATGATGTCAGGGAGAGCGGTCGGTCCGCTGCCGATGAAGAACGGTGTCGCCGTGTGGCAGGGGTCGGTGTCGTCGCGGCCGACGTCATCGTGGGGAGCTCGCTTAGAGCATCATCGTCGTCGGTGCCGGCCAAGGGAATTATGCTGCTGTTGGCAGAGAGGTCTCCCGTCGGAGACGTCGGGTTCGCTATCACTGCTGGTCGTCGCTTGAGCGAGCCAGAGTCAGAGCCGCCCGATCTTGTCAGCGACGTTTGGCGGGCCGCAGCTGAGGCTGGAGCCACCTCGGACGATTGCTCAGAGATCGACGACGGAGCAGCGACCGGGCCAGGTGCGCCGACAAGTTGATGCGTCCTACGTTCACTCTTCGTCTTCGCGCTCGTCGAAGCCGTTGGCACGGGGACGGCAGAGTTCTCGAACTGCTGCGAGAGCCGCGAGACGCGAGAGGATGTCGTCGGCTCGGCATCAGAAACAGCGCTGACGCCACTGACAGAGATGATAGACTCGGATCGTCCGCCGGGCTGGGCGGTAGGTACGCGTGAGGAGCGAGGTGGCGGTCTATTTGAGAAACAGGTTAAGTCAGAGATGTAGCAGAAAGCAAAGCAAGCAAATGAGGAACACACCGAGTAAACCGATCACTAGCGGTCGCTTCCTCGTTCCCACTCAACCCAGCTGATACCAAAGCAGACTCAGTGTTCAAGTTGCCCCTCTCCCTCAGTCGGATTCCTGCCATGGTCGTCTTCGGTGTCGTCCTCAAAAACGTCGGCTTGACCGCCGGAGCAGACGCCACTGCCGGGGCGCTCTCCGTGCTCGACATTCCACCAGAGTGGCTTGTGGACGAAGCCGTTCGCCTAGCGCCGATGGGAACACGCGTCGTGCTGCCTGTCTCGGACTCGGAGCCCGCGTAACTGGATACAGGGCGAGATGGTGGAGGCGAGGTCGCTGATGCTGGGCCATCTGCCCAAGGAGGCCGAGAACGACCGCCATTGCTGGACGTAATCGAGGATGGCGGGGAGAATGGAGCTGGTGGGGAAAAGGCGTCGGGAGAGATAGAGGAGGAGGACGACGACGTGGCTGAGGAGGAAGTTGAGAACATAGAGGGGACCGCCGAGGAAGGAGCAAGTGGCGCATGAGGGAGGGCGCCGACAGTCGCGCGTGCCGAGGCTGAGAGGAGAAGAGGCTTCGGAGACGCTCCGGGCAAGGGGCTCGTCCCCGTCGAGGATACGATGAGCACTGATGGGAGCGAGGGGGGCGTGGCTGTGGAAGCAGCGAGGCGGTCCTGGAGTGAGCGACGCGGGGTCGTCGACGAGGCGATGGATGCCGTCGCAGAAAGGACGGAAGACGTCGTCGAAACTGAATCGGACCGTAGCCGCTGTTGAGGGTGGTGTGGCAAAGCATGGTTCCCCTGATATTGCGAAAATGGCGGCGGTGGGGTGAAGTCAAGGCGATCCGGATCAATAGGATCGGCGAACATCGGACGAGGAGACGAGCCACTAGTGCGGGAGAAGGGCGAGAGCGGAGGTTGGACAAGCTGAGCTCTGTTCATCGATGGCTGTCGCAGCGACGATGGAGAAGAAGCGGCGTTGGCACCACTGTTGCTACCACCCCAGGAGACGAGCGCGGCGGCCGTGAGATTCGAGGACCGTTTGGAGAGGGCCGCCGCCGTGTCACTCTCCTTAAACTGCTCGGCATATCGAAGAAGATTAGCGTAGCGAGAAGTCGGCTGGGCCCCGGGTGCTAGCTGCTGCGACAGCGGTGGTGGCTCAATTCGTACGGGCGACGAGGGCGACACCGGCGAGTTCTTCCCCTCTGCTGACGCAGCGCCTCCGAACAATCGCCTTCGCGCTGCGTCAGCGAACTTCGAAGCCGACGTCGGCCGCAATGATTGAGGTTGCTGAGGCACATCAGGGTCCTCCTCCCCAAGCTGGCGCAGGACATCGGCGTACTCCTCTGGCCCATCGCCGTCGAGCTCGGCGAGCAGGCGACGCTGGCGCGACTCGAAGGCGAGGTCAAGGAGACTGTTGAGACCTCCTATCTTCTCGGTCGGGTAGCGCTGTAGGATGGCTAAGAAGAGAGAAAGGGCGCTTTTTTGTCAAGACAGGAGGGAGGGAGAGATGGAGAGCAGTCGGTAAAACTCTTACCCATTCCCTCGACGAATCCCTCTCCGAACCCGCCCGGGCTCGCATCCAAGGCATAGCCGTGCTCCTCTTCCTCCGCCCAGTGTCTGTCACTGATTTTCAAAGTGGTTCTCGCGCCGGCCTTGAGAAGGTCCCTCCTCGCCCTCAGCAGCATCGCTGTGCAGACGTCTAGCAGAAGATCCACCTTCGGCGGTGCCTTGCCTCCACGCTCGGGCGCCGGTTCCGAGAGGATAGCATCCCAGATGCGGAGGAGGTCCACGAGAGGGAAATCCTGGGTGAGGAAAGAGCCCACCCATCGGTAGGCGTAGTATGGCTGGGCCGGATCGAGCGATTTGGCTCGGAGGTCCTCCCAGAGAAGTTGATCCGCCCAGCGGAGCCGCATCGACAGGCGGCGGAGAGCCCATGTGACTGAGAGCGACCCGTCCGTGGGGGAGGCAAGGAGGGTAGAAGTGGTGGAGCTAGAAAGCGGGCGGACGATGTCGCCAACTTCAGCGAGGAGGGCGACGAACGCCCAGAAGGCATCGCCCTCGGCGTCAATTCCTGATGAGGCCTGAACCGGGGCTGCTTGTGAGAACACCCAGTAGAGTGGGGCGAGCAGCTCGGAGAACCCTTGGGCGTAGGCGAGGTGCGGGTGGATATGGGCAAAGACGTAAAGGATTCGGATGAGCGCGTCCGAGTGGAGGTCGGCCGTGGGGGAAAGGGGGCCGGAAGAGGAGGGGGCCGGCTCTGTCTGAGCCATCGCGGGGACTTCACTGCTGCCATCTACGTCCTGCCCAGACGACAAAGAAGCGGGTCCAGTAAGCTTCGTCGCGATGCTCTCCGCCGGTGTCGCTGTCGCTGGCGAACCCTGCACCCCGACGACAGCTGCCGTGAGAGCTGAGGGTGAATCAAACTCCAGAAGCGGCAGGCCAAAGGTCGATCGAGAGGACGACGACGGCGGAGTAGATGGCTCGGCGGCGGCGAGGACTGTCGAGTCCGACATGATGGACGGGTTCGGACTCGGCGGGACGACGGATGCTCCTCCTGCCGGGTTTTCGTTATTGGTGGGCGTGGAGAGTACGAGAGGAGCAGGCCGAGCTCGAGCTCGCAAGGTGGGGACCACTGTCGTCTGGGTGATCTTTGCCAGCCTTGAGGAGAGGATTCGTCGGTCCTTGGGCGAGGCGGCGTTGGAGCCTGTTGATGAGGCGACTGGGATGGGCTGGTCAAAGAAGCCGAGGGTGGACTGCGTTCCGCGGATGTCCTTGGCGATGGCGGCAAGCTGGGCATCGTCCGGCGAAAGCGGCACAGTCGGCTCCTGAGAGTGGAAGCAAGAGATGCATGAGAGGGAGAGAGGGGAAAGAGGGGAAAGTTGGTTGGTCGCGAGCATGAGTAAGAGTGACGCGTTCGTCAGCCACTGGCTATTCAACTCGCCGCTTCCGATTCATCATGAGAGCAGCCATTCCCGGCAAGGTCTCAGCTCACAGGTGCTCTCTCGATCTGCCCGAGAAACGTGGCCGAAAGGTCGTGGTAACGGCGTCTGGCCGCATCCTGCTCCGTCGGCCAAGCCGCGCGCCTCTTCGGGAGAGTCCCGAGGAGGAGGCTGTACGTGAGCGATCGAAGATGAGGAGGTTCCAATGGCACGCCTAGACAGTAACAGAGTGAAATCAGCTGCTGACTCGCGTCGATGTAGTGAGAGGGGGAGGCGCGTTCGTGCAGTCTCGCTCCCAGGACGCTCGCGGTCGCGGCAAGTGTTGTTTGTCGCATGTCGGCCCGGGGTTCTCTCCTTCTCATGATATGCACGAAGACAAATGGGCTAGTACTTACCTCTGGCAGCGAGCCTTCGAAGCGTAGAGATCTCGACGTCCGGCTCTGGCGAGCAAGGGTCGAGTAGGCTCTCAAAGGCACGGAGCCTATGGAAGCAAGCAGGCGGGGGTGAGTGGTGGAGGAATTGACTCTCTCGCGCGGTGAAACATTCAACTGACAGCTCCTTTGGGGACTGCATGCAAGAGGAGAAGACGAGCGGGACGGGGTCTTGCTGGTTGGCGTGAGGTGGTTATTGGGCAACACGCGCTTGCCCTCGACTGACTCTTCTCCGCCCGCGGCGGAGGTCTCGGCAACCTCGCCAGGAACCTCGGCATAAAAACTAAGATGAAGATCCTTGGTTGTGTTATCTCCCCTCTCTCAAAGAGACAGAATGACGTACCGGACCTTCCCGCCCTTCATTCGCGTGCATGATGAGCTAGTCGAAGGAAGGAGAGGGTCCCTGGGGCCATGCGCAACGGCCCGCCCGCATCATTCCCGTCTCGTGACTTCCCTCACCTTCTGGTGGCCTCGACCATTCTTTCTTCCCAACTGTTAGCAGCAGTCTGATCGCAACCATTTCATCCTCTCCCAATATCCAGCACTACCAGCTCTCCCCCATGCTCATCCACGACGGCCTCGAGGCCATCGACGAACGCCTCCCTTTCGATACCTCCCTGCCACCCTCGACCGTCGTTGCTACCTGCCCTACCCCTCCGCTGGCCCCTACGGTTCACATCTCGGTCGCCTGCCAGCTCCCACCGCCGACAACATCGCCTTCGGGCCGACGGACCGTCTTCTTTGAGCCTCGAGTGGAGATCGTCGTCGAGAAGGAGCTCAAGGTCAAGCGCGCACTGTCCGTGCGACGGATGTGAGTATCAGTCGTCGTTGCTTTGCTTTGGTCATTCCCCTTGCTGATGCCTCGCCTCACTCGCTAGGTCGGTCCCCTTGAGCTTCGTGCGGACGCCTTCCGAGGCTGATCAAAACGACCGTAGGTCTCCCGTCTCTCTTTGGTGATATGGTTTCCCTCCGTCAATGCAAGACAGCTCTACAATCGGTCCCGCCTCTCCTCTCCTCTCTGGGGCTCCTCATAGCTCGTCTTCTCTGTCGTCTCTTTCTCCTTCTCCTACCTCCCGCATTGGTGGCGTCTGTTTGGCTCTCGCTCATCCGACAAGCCCGGTTGTGAAGACAAGCAGGAGCAGGACGGGGAGTAATTGTGAAGGAAATGTGTCTCAACCGGGTGGGAGAACATCAGACGAGCGAGCGACCGGCATACATGAACCGGTCCCGGTTCCTATATCCGCACTGACGTAGCTTGCTTGCCTCTTGACCCGCCTGACCTCTCCGCTCGTTCTGGTTGCCAAACATCTGGTCATGATGCTGACATCGACTGTTTTTGTCTTCTGCTTGTCCATCCCGCCTTGCAGCCGACTTTATCCCAGCCGTCCCACGCACCATCTCTGTCCGGCTTCCCTCGCTCATGTCGCGAGTCTGCAATTCCTCGTCGTCGGCCAGCGCCGGGTTGCTATCCCATGGCGGCTGTGTTGCACAAGAGCACATTCCTTCATGCCTCAAGGGTCACGGCAGCATCAGCGGACGCCGGCGGTCAGCCTCGGCGAGCGTTATTCACCCTACATCAAGTCCTCCAGGTCCTGCACCCATCCCAGTTGACACCAGCCGGGTGTGCCCACCGGCGCCATCGGCCTCTCATTCCTCCTCGTTGTCGTCTAGTTGGACGGATCGCTTGTCCTCGTCCCTTCCGTCTTCCTTAGGAGGTGGAGGTGGTCTTCTCTCCCGGCATCGCAACCAGCCGCGCAGCGGCTCGCTGCCTCCCCAGCCGCCGTCTCCTACGGAACCTCAGCACACCCACACCCGTCCAATCCCTCTAGGCCGACGCAACTCGGCGTCCTCCTCCACCTCCTGGCTCTCCGGTGGTTCTGGAACCCCCTCCAACATCACCACGGGCGGCGAGGATGACCCCTCTCTCCCGCCCACCGAGCCCCTCGCCACTTGCTGCCTCGCCTGCCACCGCTCAACAGACTACACCCTTGCCCACCCCCCACCCGCCTCCGCCTGCTCTTCTGAGGGCGTTGAGACCGAAGCGCCCAAGTTTGCGACGCTCTCCGCGCAGAGGAAATGGGAGAAGGATACTCTTGAGCGTCAGCAGGACGAGCGACATCGACCCTCGTTGTTCGCAGGCGCAAAGTTCGGGCAGCAGACGATAAGCCCGCTGGGTTCGCCGATGGAGCAGGAAGAGGATGAGGCTAGGAGTCCTGGCGGGGGGCACGGAGGGCATGCGATGGGGTTGGGGCTCGCGGCAAATGTGTTGGTTGACGAGATGTCGCAGGCGAGGAAGGCAGCGTCGCTCTCGCTTGATAAAGAGGGGGAGGGAGAGCAGGAGGCAGCGGCTACGTCCTCGCCGCTGTGCCACTCCCCCCTGCCCTCGCCAGCGATCCGAAACGATTCGGCCTCCCCATTACTCAGTAGCACCGATCCGTCACCTTCTCCTTCCTTTTCCTCGGATTCCTCCATCAAAGACGCTGTTCACCTGTCGGACGTCCCCACGCTCCAGACCCCACCTCCGCCAGCAGCAGCAGCAGCAGCGGCCGCCGCGGAGACATCGCACCTCCTTTTCGGTAAACCTGAGCCGCCACTGCCGTCGCCATCCCCAGCACGATCCCGGTCTACGAGTGGCGCCCAGTCAGGAGGCATGACGTCCGCGACGAAGAAGCTCTGGGGGTTCCTTCACCTCACCGGCGGCGGTGGATCCGGAGGAGGAGGGGGGCATACGACGACGAGATCGAACGCCACGGCGCAGGCGATTGGGCATGGTCTCCGGCTCTAACATGCCAGACAGCCCATGAGCCTACGTCGGAACACCTGTGTTCCGAGCGGGGATGGCCGGGCGTTTTACATCTCGCTCTCTCTCTCTCTCGCACCCCTTCGGTGCTTCTTCCGCCTACCCCATCCATCCTCCTTCTTCCTTCTTCACCCTTTCCACTCTCGGTTCCAGTCCCCCGCCCTATTTTAACCTCCTTCTCTCTTTTCTTTCCCTCCCTGTCTAATCCACGTTGTATTCTCTCTGCCCTTCGCTGTTGTCTAACCTTCATTTCTCTCCCTATATCATGAGCTTATAGCTCAGCTCTCATTGGCCTCGGGAGAAAAGGCATACCATACCGAAAGGCGTCCAAAGAAAAAAAAAATGCGCAAGAAAAGGGGGAAGGTTAAAGCGAGAAGCCCCTTCCCCCTCCCCCTCCTTCTAGGAGAGCCAGATGGACGGACGGACTGGCTGACTGGAGTGAGATTCCTAAGCAAAACGAGGCACATGAAGGTTATTTTTTTTATTAATTTTTTTAGGATGGTTTGTTCTCTTCCTTTTTTTGGGGGCGGGCGGAGGTTCATTCTTTGTGTATGTGTGTGTGAGAGGGGGGGGGGGTCTTTTTTTTTTTTTCATTCTTCTCTAAGAGCGAGCGGATCTTATGCAACCCGTAGATCTACCTCCCCCTGCGGTCGACCAGCTCGCGCGGTTTGACCGTCTCTCCCCTCCTGCTCACCCTTGCAGACTTTTCGAAGTCGATTCGTTCGTAATCAATCTTCAAGGGGCCTAGAGCAGAAACAGAAGGGTAGAGATGGGAGGAGACGAGGCCCGGGGGTAGATAGAGATAGAGAGAGAGAGAGGGGAGGGAGGAAAGGCGTGTATTTTTCAAGGAGGAATGAAGGAGGAGGAAGAAATAGGATCAAGGGAGGAGTAGGTGGTGGGCAAGGGAGGAGGGGAGTGGGCGTAGAGTAGGGATTGGCGGTAAAACGGGGACGGAGTGAGTGGAAAGGGTATCGTAGGGGAATGGGCGGGAAGGGAGATGGGGGAGAAACGATGAAACGAAACGAGACGATTTCGATGACAGAGAAGAAATCCCTGGAGGCAGATGGCAGGAAGAAACGGAGCACTCGGGAGATTGAAAGACCAAACCACTAGAGAGAGAAAGACAGACAGACAGAAAGGAGAGAGGTGAGCAGGACTCGACTCAGGCGCCCGTCCCATCGACGTGCGCGCCGTACGTGTCCTCGCCGGTTGCGGTCCCGTCATCCGTGGACGGGATGTCGTCCGCGTCGCCGCTGTAGAAGGGGAGTGTCAGAGAAAGGAGCAAAAGATAGAAGGGAAAGGACGCACATCTTGTGGAAATCGAGAATCTCCGAGTACATCATGACCTTCCACGTGTCGACCGGCAGCTCGGCATCGTTGAACGACCAATCGAACGGCTCGCTTGCCTCGGGCTCGTCCGATGGGTCCGCATACGGCTCGAGGAACGGGTGGGCGAGCGCCTCGGTGGACGAGATCCGCGTCCTCGGGTCAAAGACGAGCATCTTCTCGAGCAGATCGACCGCGTCCGGGGAGGCCTTGGGGAACTTCTTCTCGAGGGGGATGCGATCCCGCTTCGGAAGCGACTGCACAAAGCGGAGCGTGTTTTCTGAGCAGATCGTCTTGATGACCTCGTCGGGAGGAGTGCCAATGAGCTCGGTGATGATGGAGAACTGGTTGACGTGGTCCTTCCCTGGGAAGACGGGCTTTCCAAGGATCATCTCGGCGAGAATGCAACCAACGGACCTTAAGGATACGCAACGATTAGCCAGGCTCGCACACATACACCCACTCAGACTCACCAGATGTCGACCGCGTGGTCATACTGCTGCCAAGTGAGCATAATCTCCGGGGCCCGGTAGTATCGCGTCGAGACGTAGCCAGTCATCTGGGAGTCTGCACGTGGAAGGGTGTTTCATCAGCCCTCCTGCCCGAGCTAGCTGCGGGTCGACACTCGAAACGCGAGCACCACGCGCGGCATCTGTAAAGAGAAGATAGAAACCGCGAACGAACCCTGGATTCGGGCCAGTCCAAAGTCGCAGATCTGACTGACGAATCAAAGCCGACGGACCAAGGGAGGAAAGGAGGCGGAACAGGCACAGGTCAAACGGGAAATGCGCCAAATATGCCTCCGCCCGCCGGAAAGACCGACCTTGAGGTCGCAATTCTCATTGACAAGAATGTTTGACGGTTTGAGGTCACGGTGGATGACGCCTGCCGAGTGAACGTACTTGAGTCCACGCTGGCAAGGGGCGAGCACGGTCTGTCAGGCAGAGGAAAGGAGAGCACGAAAGAAAAGGGCAAGCAACGCACGAGCATCTGGTAGAGGAAGTACTGAATGAACTGGTCATCGAGTGGCCTGGAGGTAAGAAGCCGATGAAGGTCCGTTCCGAGGAGCTCCGTTACAAAATAGCTGTGAAGTGGCGAGACAAAAGAAAATATTGATAGAGAAATTAGCTTGGAGATGAGGCGGAGGAGAGAGCTTGGGCCGGGGGAGGCGGATGTGGGAGGAGAGAACGCCAGGAACCGCCAGGAACCCCGTCCTTTTTCACGAGGGGTATAGGCATGCTAAAAGGTCCGATGCCGAGAATGGGCCAAAAAGATTCGGCACGTTGCCGCGTTGTAGCCTTCTCTCTCGTTGAGCAAACGGAGTTGTGACAACGGCATCCAACGAAGGAGCAGGGAAGGGCAGAGGGACTTGAAAACACGGCGCATAGGGAAGGGGCGTACATGTCCTCGAGAGGCGAGATGAAGATGTCGCTAAGCGAGATGATCTGCAGGATTAGGCCAGGAAGAGAGGTGGGTAGCAGGGGGAGCGGAGAAAGGGGGGCGGCGGAGGGCGACGATCAGTTCTCGGCTCAAATCGATCTGCGGTTGGAATCGACGCGTCGGCGGCGAGCAGGCCAGGGAAGGCAGGCAAGCATGGAGGGGGTTGGACCCACGTTCTCGTGCCGGATGTGCTTGAGAAGCTTGAGCTCGCGGTACGTCCGCTTGGAGAGGACAGGCGTCGAAAAGGGCTTCATGATCTTCTTGATTGCCACGGACGTGGAGGTGAGCTGGTCCTTGGCCGAGCTGCGAAGGGGACATGTCCGGTTAGTCCGCACCGAGAGACGCAGTACGCTGGCGGGAGAGCAGTCTCTCCTTGGAACAGACTTACCAGACGAGGCCGAAGGCGCCCATGCCTTAAGAGACCGGGAGCACTCTCAGCTGAAGGTCGGGCCACATTAGCTCGACGGGAAGGAGATGCACGCACCGACAGGGTTGCTGAATGAGGGAGGCAGAGAGGGCGATCAAGCAAGGGGTTTGACAGTCAGCCTCGCGGAACGACGTCCACCTTAAGCCCGAGGCAGACCCCGGAGGACACCGGAGAGCTGTTCCACAGGTAGCGAGTGGGCTTAAGAATGCGACTGACAGGTCGACATATCGCGAGGTGACCTCGAAGACCTGTCGGTCAAACGCGCGTGTGAAGGACAACGAGCGGGATGGACATCCGCCATGACGAAGAGGGGTGGGCGACGGGCCGCCGCAATGGACGGCGAGGAAAGAGGGTGGTGAGAGCGCCGTCAAAGAAGGGGAAGACGGTGTGCCGGTCGCAGAGGGCAAGCCGAAAGAGGCGGACGAGTTGCCGGATGGCGGAAGACGGACGACGATGGTAACGAAAGCAAGCGAAGCGGCAAGGGAGAGAGGGAAGATGGGGGAGGGAGCGAGGCCGTCTCAGTGGGGGGTGACCCTCGCGATGACAAGCGAGTGTGCGGGTCCAGTGAGACCAGACAGACGAAACAAGCAGCGGTACGCACGGTGCCGAAAATGGAGAGCTTGACGAACTGGGCCGACATGGGAAGGACGATGGGAGGACGAGCGAGCGAAAGAGGGTGGGTAGGGTGTGGGAGAAGATGGGTGCGCGCGAGGATGGGCGAGCGTGGGTCGGGGCGGAGCGCAGGACGGCCGGAGGGGACGGAGAGGGCCAAGGAGCGGTCCAGGCGGAGACGAGCGAACGGAGGGGGGAGGGGGGAGAGACGAGGCTCGACGGAGGGAGAGACGAGGTGAGAGTCAGGAGCAGCGAGCCTCGGGATGCGTCGACTCGCCCGCGCTGGCCCAACAAGCGCTGCACGCGTGCGCCGGCGTTTCCACCGGCCGCCCGCACGCAGCGCGCGCCACAGAGCCGGCGGGCGCCAAGCTGGCGAGGCCGAAGCGGGCAGCGAACTCTCCTCGTCAGCCGGCTATCAACTCCACAACCACCACCGCGCATACATTCCGCGCAGCTCAGGCCTTCTCTTCGCACGCCTTCTCTCCCCATGACCGACACCGCAACCGTCGACATCGCCTGCCGGGGCGCGCGAGAGTGCGTCTCAGGGCTTCCCCCGGCAACGCGTTGCATCGTCGTCCCTCAACTGACAGCACACTCCACCCCGCCGGCAGCTTTGTTCGCACGTACTTCGCCGCCCTCGACTCGGAGACGCGTGCCCAGGTGAGCAAGCGCGAGAGCAGGCGGGCTCGCGAGCGAGGGTCGTTCTCTCGCGTGGGTCTCGCCGGCTCACCTGTCTCTTTCGACAGACTCTTCCCTTGCTGCACCGGCCATCATCCGTCACGACGTGGAACGGGTCGCCTCTCACAGCCGACCTCCTCCCAGACTTCTTCTCCAAGCTCCCTTCCTCTCGGCACGAAGTCCAGTCTATCGACGTGCACCCGGTTCTCGGCACGAGTGCGTTGCGCAACCTGTTCCCTGTCGTCCATCCTCCTCCAACGTTCACTCCCTGACTCGCCAGTCCCTCCCTCGGCGTTCCTCGCACGCACGTAGCACCAGCACCCCTGCAAGTCACCGCCGCTGGCGTCGCCCTCCACTTCGACGGCTCCAACGGCGCGCCCCCACCACAAGCGACGGCCGAGTTCAAGAAGCCCAAAGGCCCCGAGGACATCGCTCGCATGCCAAGAGTCTTCCACGCGTCATTCTTGCTCTTGCCACAAGGGACGGCTGGGCCGGATGCCGAGGTTCGGGTGAGTGGAAAGGGGGGTGGGTGGTCGGCGGGGGAGACGCGCGGCTTGGCCAGGTCGACGAACCTGTCTCTGCTCAGACATGACTGACAGATTGCTCGCATTGTGGGCGGACCTTGTCAGTACTATATCGGCTCGGCCTTGTACCGATTCGTCGGCTAGACGGTCATGGCGAGGGAGGGAGGGTGAGGTGGGAGACAGGCAGACAGGGCCGTCAGGGGAAATACCGTCATGTCATGCGACTCGCTATCTTTCTTTCCCATTTCAACTTCTCATACCCAATGTATCATCTCTTCCTTGCCCTTGAGAGACATCGAGCTCTCCGTGGAAGAAGGCGAGGCCGGAGCGGGTCGGTTGCTAAGGAGTCCTGCAACAGCCTTCCAACTTCGCGACCTCTCGCGTCTGTCGTCCCCCTTCCCCACTCCCTCTCCGACGATCATCACCTTGCCCAGCCATGTCCACCGTCCGCAAATCGACGACCACGACGGTAGTCCGTCCCGCCGGCCGCTACTTCAAGAACAAAGCCCCCAGGGGCGCCGCCGACGCCGCCTCTGACTCCTCAGACGAGGAGGAGGAAGAGGAAGATGTCGGGGAAGACGACGACGCGACCGCCGGCGATTTGCTTGCCCAGCGGGGTACCGCGGCCGGCCAGCCGAGGAAGGAGATGGGTGTGAAGTTGGGAAAGATGGGTGTTACGAGCGAGGGGAAGGTGACGGGGGGAAAGACAGAGGGTGAGTACGCGAACATGCGGTCGAATGCGACCGCGTCAGTGAGAGCGCGTGTTGCTGAACCGCCGTCTTTGCATGCACAGAGTCAAGCGAGGAGGAGGAGACGAGCTCAGATGAAGAGGAAGAGGAAGACGTTAAGCCCAAGTTCAGGCAGCCTCCGAAGTCCGGGGTTCCAGCTCCTGCTGCTGGCGACGGCGTAAGTTGTGGATTCGATCACTCCGACTGCTGTCATGCCCGTGGCTGATGGCTTTCTGCCACGCACAGGAGTCTTCCAGCGAGTACGAGACGGACTCGGAGGAGGAGGAGGCCCCGAAACCGGCATTGCGGCCGACGTTTGTGCCCAAGTATGTCGGTTGTCTTTGTCGCCAACACGTGCCGTGTCATCACGACTCTGCTTGGCCTGTCTCTTCTTTCATCATACTAATCTGCCCTCATCTCAACCCAGGCGAGCACGAGAGACTATCGTCGCCCGAGATGCGACTGCGCTAACGGCCGAGGAGGCTGAAGAGAAGGCCAAGGCCGAGGCGGTCAAACGAAAACTGGAGGCTCATGAAATGGTCGCCGAGTCGATCAAGCGTGAGCTCGCCGAAAGTACATCGTCGTCTCGTCTCCACATTGTCTCGTCAGTGTTGGGTTGACACACCTCCCTTTTCCAGAGGAGACCCCCGACCTTGTTCCCGACATCGACGACACCGACTCCCCCGAAACGGCTGCCGACGACTTCGCCGCCTGGCGACTCCGCGAGCTCCAACGTCTCAGCCGGGACCGTCAGGCTCTCACCCAGCGGGAGGAGGAGCGGGCTGAGGTCGAGAGGAGGCGGGCGATGCCGGAGGAGCAGAGGAATCGCGAGGATACGGAGAGGGCTGAGAAGTCGAGGAGGGAGAAGCCGAAGGGGCAGCAGATGTTCCTGCAGAAGTTCTGGCACAAGGGAGCATTCCACCAGGTGCGTGATGGCCTTGGTTGACACTGTTTCGTTTTGGCCTGTGGTTGTTCTGATCGAGTCACTCTTGTTCTCCAGGACGACGAGGTTCTCAAGAACCGCGATTTTACCGCTCCGACCGAATCAACCGTCGACATGTCGGCCCTCCCGGCGGTGATGCAGAAACGCAACTTTGGAAAGATGTCGCAGTCCAAGGTAGGCCTATCGCTTTTGCAGGCGCGGTTGCCCTTCAACTCCCCACTGATCTGCCGCCTGACGGCTCTCTCCAGTACACGCATCTCGCAGACCAGGACACCACGCGCAACAATGGTGGTTTCGGTGGCCACACTGCCAACAGGCCAGGAGGAGGAGGACCGGGGTGCTTCACTTGTGGAGGGCCGCATCTCAAGAAGGGTCAGCCGACTGGCCTCTCTCTCTCCACCTTCACAAGCTCCAGTTGCTGATCGCGCGATATGCATACCCAGACTGCCCGCAGAACTCGTGGAATCAGCCCTCTGGGTCGGGATCGACTTTCGGTGACGGCGCCGGGGGTCCTCCAGGCGCGACAGGCTCCAACATGAGCGCCCTCGGCTCTCGGACTTGGGGTGCACGCGATGACGATCGTCGCCGGGATCGCTACGACGACGACCGGAAGCGTCCGGATGACCACGACCGAGATCGGAGACCGCCGCCGCCGGGGGAAGGGTGGGGTCGAAACGATGAAGTCCGTAGGCCGTCGTCTGGGAGGGAGCGGAGTCGGAGTCGGAGCCGGGAGAGGTACCGTGGTGGTGGAAGGGATGAGTACTCGTCTGGTGGTGGCCGGAGACGCAGCCGGAGTCGGGACAGGGACGGCGGTCGAGACAGGGACCGAGATGGGGAGAAGAGGCGGCGGTACGATTGAGCCGAAGTTGATATTTATACATCAGGTGTTTGATCTTTGCTGTTGAGAAATTAAGCAAGTGCTCACTTTTGACCAAGCAGGATAAAGGGCGGCCGCGCATCCAGCAGCCCACGTCCCTTCGGCCGAGAGGGAGCACCCCACTGCCGCCCTCAGCCGCAGATGCAACGAGTCATCTGAGCTCTCTCTCCCTCGCTCTTTATCGCTTGCCTCTTAACCGCCACCAACCCCCTCCCCCCACGCTCCTTGACTATCATGTCTCGTCCTTACTTATCCCTCGCCCCCCGCTTCCCAAGGGCTTTCAATGCGCCCACGCCGCTCCTTCGGCGAGCTGTCTCGCGGGACCCGTTTACTGGCGAGATGACCTCGCTCCCGGACATCAATGTGAGTCCTGTTCTTCGTGACTCTGTGTCTCATGTTCGCCCTTCCGAAGAAACGGTGACGGCCAGTGTTGACTCTCCATGCTTGATGATTCTCCTTGCAACCCTCAGGTCAAAGCTCTCCAGGTTCTCCCTCACCCGAACCCGGGCACCCCTCCGCCGAGCAACAAGCTTGTCTTCGGCCGGACCTTTACCGACCACATGCTCACCATCCCTTGGAACAGTGAGAAGGTCCGTGATTGAGCAGGAGAGAAGGCGCGATGAGGACGAACGCACAAGAGGGGAAGAGAGCGAGGGCTGACCGGCTTTCGGTCGCGTCCGAATTATACTCTCCTGCTTCCATTCTCATTCTTGCTCTTGAAACCTCGCACGCGCACAGGGATGGGGTGCTCCTGTGATCCGACCTTGTAAGTATAACTGTGGCCTGGGTGAGATTTCATGTCATCGTCGATCTGACCTTGCTCGTCCCAGACGGACCGCTCTCTCTCGACCCCTCGGCGACCGTCTTGCACTACGCCTTCACTCTGTGGGTTGCTTGCCCTTCCACTCTTGCCCTATAGAAATCGTTAGCTGACCTCAGTTCACGATCTCATTCTAGCTTTGAGGTCCGGCCTCTCCCTTGTCTCGGCTCTCAACTGCCTGCCTCCGCCCCTGCTTCAACTGACGTCTCTCTACGCTCGTTTTATCTCCAGGGCATGAAGGGCTACCGATGCGATGACGGCACTATCCGTCTCTTCCGGCCTGACAAGAACATGGCTCGCATGAACCGTAGCGCTGAGCGCATCGCCCTCCCCGTCCGTCATCCTCCCAGTCCCTTCTCACAAGAAGGAGCGCAGCTTCCAATCACTGACAAGAAGCATAATTCACACAGACTTTTGATGGTGAGGCCCTCACGACGCTCATCAAGCGCCTCGTGATGGTCGATTCCAACTGGATCCCCTCCGAGCCGGGACATTCGCTCTATATCCGTGCGTCTCAGGCTCTTGTCTCGCTGCGCTGTCGACAACGATGCTAATCTCATAATCGTTCTAGGCCCTACGCTCATTGGAACCCAGAACGCCCTTGGCGTTGGGCCCTCGTCGGACGCTCTCCTTTTCGTCATTTGCTCGCCCGTCGGACCTTACTACCCGAGTGCGTGGCTAGCAATTGAGCGTCCGTCACAGCACTGACCGGCTCGTGTCTCTTTCCCTAGCCGGCTTCAAGCCTGTTTCCCTCCTCGCCACCTCGCACTACACGCGCGCCGGACCCGGCGGCACTGGAGGGTACAAGCTTGGAGCCAACTACGCTCCCGGCGTTGTCCCCCAGGTGGAGGCCGCCCACATGGGCTACAGCCAGAACCTCTGGCTCATCGGCGAGGAGAAACTCCTCACCGAGGTCGGCACCATGAACCTCTTTGTTGTTCTCGAAAAGCCCGACGGCAGCATCGAGGTCGTCACGCCGCCTCTTGAGGGTGAGCGCTCGCTTTCGTCCTCGCTTTGTTGTCTTGTCTGCTTCTTGACACCACCCTTCCCTCACCGCAGACATCATTCTCCCCGGAGTCACCCGCGACTCGATCCTTGCCCTCCTCCGGGACCATGCTTCGGGCGTCTCCAAGCTTCCCGGCCTTCCGGACAAGATCACCATCTCGGAGCGACACATCGGCATGGCTGAGATTGTCGCCGCCCAGAAGGCTGGCACTCTCCGCGAGATATACGGCTCCGGAACTGCCGCGCTCGTCTCGCCCGTTGACAGGATTGGGTTCGAAGGCACCGATATTCCTGTTCCGACGGGACCGGAGGGACTGGGTGCTGTGGCCAAGGCTGTCCTTGACAGGTGTGTCCATAGGTCTGCTCAGCCTAGCGAGCGTCACTCGCTGAACAGCGCCTTCTTTACAGGATCGTCGGAATTCAGATGGGCAAGATTGAGTCCCCCTGGAGCGTCATCGCCTCCGAATAGTGTAATGGTTCGATCTCGGACATTTAGACGTATCATATGGAGTGCAGTGCGCTTTGAACTCGAGCACCAGAGTAATTCGACGTATCATTGAAGGTTTGGGTTGTGAAAGGGACAGAAGTATTTCAGGTACAGTCATCGCAGTCGAGGTGGGTCGAGGATCCAAGAAGGGCGGAGAACGGATGCGCCGTCGCTTAGCTTTCCTTGTTCTACTCCAGCGATCACCATTCTCACTTCCACCCGGCCCTATTCGCCGCCCGCCGCCCCCCCCCCCCCCCCCCTTTCTCCTCTTGGTCTGTCCTAATTCGAGCAAGACTGCGGCCAGTCCTCGGGCGACCTCAGGTGAAGGCCTGACTGCATTCCAATTGGCCGGCCTTGCTCTGCGGCCGTCTTCTGGGCAATATTGGTTGTCTGCAGATGATGTGCCATGTGATCTCTCGCGTCGCCATGGCTCTCTCCTTGTGCGCGAGGCTTGAGTGGCCCCATCGGGACTGACGCACCCAACCGCTGGTCAGACGCCCGCTGTCGAGGGGACAGTCAGACTAGCTGGGGTAGAGATTGCGTGCTCATGGTCGATCGATAGAGGTTGAACTGGAGGGTTGTTATCGGGTATCGGCGCAGGGGCGGCCGGCGTCCCATCCATCCTCCCTCGTGATCTCGGCTCATCTCGCACGCATTGCTGGATTGCGCGATTTCTCTGCCCCTCACGAGCGCCAACAAACTGATTATGGTGAGTCCATCTATCTCCCATCCTTATACTTTTCTCTGCCTTCATGAAAGCGCCTCACGGACCCGACTGGTTGTCTGTCAGCCTTCTCTCTCTGTCCTTCTTTCTTATGAAACACATCTCACTCTCCTCGTCCGCCTTCTGTTCATCGATTCCTCCCGTCCTTTGACTCGTTCACTCATGCATCCTCTTGCTGCCCATCCTTGATCCTACTGTTAAAGACCAGCTCGAGTCGCGTGACGTTGCGGTCTCATCGCTTTTATCTTACCCCCTTCGAACCGATGGCATGCATCCTGCGCTCCCCTCTGATAGAGATGCCCCGCCCCCGTGCCCTTCTTTCTTGGAGCATGATAACTGTGGCGCATCATCTGATGCACGATCGCAGGATGGTCAAATGCGTTGAGGTACGGAGCTAGGGATGACCTACGCGGCCACGTCATGCCCGAGGGTCGAAGTGGGGTCGAAGAGACCGAAGGCAATGGTTTGCTATGACATCGTATCACAGATCGGGAGGAATCAAGGACAGCAGCAAATGTCGGCCGAGGTGGGATGGATCGCGATGTTGACGCTCGACGGTCGCCGAGTGGCGAGCGGTGCGCCTTAAAACGCAGGAGAAGGACAACACCGCAGCGTTGGAAAAGGATATATCGCGAAAGGATAGAAAGCAACTGAGAGAAGTATTTACTGGGTTGAGGCGCATCTGTTTAAAGCACAAGGACAGGAGACCGGCCAGGTCGGCTTGAAACACGCAGAGGCGCGTCACCAGATCCTGTAGATACAATTATAAACTAGTTGTAGACGTTCATCTCAAATTCAGACTAGGAACGTTCTCCCTGGCTCCGCTCCAGCTTGTTGTTTTTGGGCGTGCTTGAAGCCTCGGCTTTGTTGTTCTCGGTCCGCGCTTCCTCCACTTTCTTCGCTGTCTTTACTCCCCTTGAGGGAGTAGCGAGCGAGCCGCGATTTTGGTCCGCGCTCTGATTAGCCGAGAAACGGTCCCGTCCGCCACCTCTTCTTAACGAACGGTCAAGCCACGAAAGGACACCTTTCCTCCCCCGATACAGTTTGGTGCGGAGACCGCAAACGGGAGACACGGAGAGAAAATGGATAAGAACTGGGGTTAGAGGGAGAGAGGGCCTCGACTCGTTGCGAGTCGCGTCGATGGAGTGTTTGGAGGGGCCAACGCGGGGTGGAGAACGAGGGGGTTGCAAGGGGCAGAATTGAGGCGAGTCGACCTTGCCGGCTGGAGCGATCCGATGCTCCAATTATTCGCTCGACATCCTGAGCACTTCTTCCCTTCGTGCTATGGCCGAATGGCAAGCATCGGGAGTGGCGGACGGCAAGGGACCCGCTCATTTGCCTTTTCGAGTGGACCTCGTCAACTCGTCATCGAAAATAAGAATCAACCAGCACGAGGGCTGATGAAAAGGGCGATACGTTGTTCCAGCAGATAACCCATCTTGTGACCCCGGATTTGCCGTGAGGGCGCGAGGGCTGAAGCCTCAAAGCCCTTCCAGCACTAAGGCAAAGAGGCCTGGAATCAGCCTCCGCAGCGATTTGGCCAAGGGCACTCCCGCGCGCGGCGCTCCCCTTCCTCCTGGTCTCTCTCTCCTTTCCACCCGCTTGTCCGCTGCCCGACGACGACCAACACCCCCGCTTGTTTCTTAATTGTCGGGTCCTCGCCTGCAGCACACCCACTGTCGACAATTCGCATCTCACGCCCAGGTCTGCAGACGTCCTCGTCTCCTCCGCCCATCCCACGCCTCTCGTCGGTCGGCACCCCCGGAGTTGTCCGTCCGCTCTCATCCCAACTGGCTGCCCCCCCCCCCCCCCCCGAATGTGTGGTGTTCCGGGGGCTGACGGCTCTTCCTTTCCTTGACCTCTTCTTTTCCCTCCAGCTCGCCGTCCAACGTCTCTGTTCTGGATCTCTGCAGACCTACTTTCCCAAACAGCCAGCCCGCCATGCTCTTCTTCGAGAACCTCTCGGACGAGTCGCTCTCTTTCGCCGACTTCACCACGCTCGTGCCTCCCGTCCAGGATCCGGCCTCGCCGTCCACGTCTTCTGACTCGCGCGCGTCGTCGTTGTCGTCTTCCGGCCCTCACACAGCGCCCTACTCGACCTCCCCCATCTGCCCCGCCAACAATAACAAGGGCCCGAGTCCGCC
Organism: Tausonia pullulans; assembly: GCA_951802195.1. Lineage (NCBI taxonomy): Eukaryota > Fungi > Basidiomycota > Tremellomycetes > Cystofilobasidiales > Mrakiaceae > Tausonia > Tausonia pullulans. The sequence continues at coordinate 967,832 of OX637626.1, forward strand.
AAGAGCGGGCGCGACGAGCCCGTGGTCCTTCTTTCGGCGGGGCAGCGGACATGCGCTTGCGTCGCCTCCCCTCTCGTCGTTGTCAGGCGCTGGTTACTCGTCGCCTCCTCCTCCAGCTTCCTCAAGACCCGCTCCGGGCACTAGGAGCTCGACTTGGGCGGCCAGCAGTGCCGAGCCTTCCAAGTCGATTTCCCCGCCGTCCAATGAGAGCCGCGCGCGCTCGTCCTCATCGGCGTCCACGCCTGCCTCTTCCATGCCAGCCGCAGCCAAGGCGCCGCCGTCTGCTGTTGTCATCGCCCCTGCGTCGCCCTCGTCGTCGTCGTCGACGTCGCAGCCCCCAGGCAACCGTTTCAGCCTCTTCCGTCGAAGCTCCCTTTCGCCACGAACCGAGAAACCTCCGCATGCAACGTTAGGAGGCGGCTTCCTTGGTCGGGGCATCTCGCTCGGCGGCAGCGGTGGCGGAGGCGGCGCGGCAAACATCACAGACAGGGGTGACGTCGCGAATGCGCCTCCGAAACGTCGGATCTCGATACGAGGGAAGAGCAAGCAGGAAAAGCAGGAGGCCAAGCTTAAGCGGTTGTCGATGGCGACCCCTCAGACGGACGACTACTGGGGTGTCGCCAAGCGTACACCGATGCCGCGGAGCGAGAGCGAAGAGCTTCGTCCGCCACCACCGATGGGGGCAGCTTCAACTCGGAGGCCATCCTCTCCGCTCGCGCAAGGCTTCTACTCTCCCTCTTCGGGGGCCCCTGTGGGCGAGGAGGAGGAGGTCTACTTTTCACGCGTCACCAAACCACCGTCAGCTGCAGGGTCGTCTCTAGACTCACAAACGCCTCGCACCCCTACTCACCGCCCGTCTACTCCTACATCGTCCACAGACGAGACCCCTAGTCGCCGGTCAGCCGTCCCAGCCGCCCTCGGGTCTCCCAACAAGCGCCGCTCGGCATCGTCCTCGCCATTGCGGTCACCCATCACTGAAGTTGGGGAGGCCAAGCAGTCGCGTGCCTGGTGGAAGCCTCCTTCGGCGTCCTCATCGCCAACATCGCCGATGTCTGGCGCGTTGTTCGTCTCCTCGTGCCCTCCTCCTCCCCCGCCTTCTGTCATGACCTGCCCGACGCCTCAGCATGGCTTCAACGCCTCCGCCGCCCCCGCCGCCCCGGCTGCGTCCTCTTCTCCCGGCTCCATTCGTCTCTCTACCTCCGCCGCCCCCTCTCAGCCGGCCTCGCAAACAAACTCCCTCCTCACCTCCTCTCGCCCGGCCGTCCGTTCGTGGACGCCCCCCGCCCGGTCCGCGCCGACCCCGCCGCCCGCCACGGCCGTGACGACGCAGCGGCTCAAGTTCGCTGCCGCCGGGACGCCCAGTTCATCTGTTGCATCGTGCGAGGACGATGACGATGACAGCGATGACGGTATGACAGAGGAGACAGAGGGCACCTCGGCAAGCACGAGGGAGAGCTGGGGGCGTGACACGCTCTGGCCGTCGTCATTGTGCCGACAGGAGTCGGCCGTTGAGGAGGCTGGCGAGGTGGTCTCGACGAAGACATGAACGTGGTGGCTTCCCTACTTCCTCTACTTCTCTGATCATATCCTCTTCTCTCTTCGTTGTAAATTTCTTTCCCTCAAACCTCATCTGTCTTTTGTAACTCCTTCTGTCTCGGCCTCGGACTTTCGATCTCCTCCCTGTTTTCTCCTTGCACATGACCACTTTCTCATGCGACCTTCCTCTTAATAGGATTGCATCCCTTTTCCTTTGTTCGCTTTACATCTTGGGTTTTTTGTCTATTACAGCTGGTGTTCTCCAATCCTCGCCAGTCTTGACGACAACATTCGTTCGTCAACGACGACTGTAGGCCAGGACAGCATCTATGGCTCACCCAGGGCTGCTTCTTCGACCGCCGATCTTGCAAAGTTTCTGGCTCGAAACTGAGTCTCCCATGAGCAATTATGTGGAGGCGTAAGCCAGCCCGTCTTCTTGATTCGATTGAAGAGGGACTCTTGCTGCTGCTGTCAGGCAAACGCTCATACCCAAATATCTCGATCGTGATCGTTCGACAGCCGAAAACGACGTCGGTCTGTCATCTCCTCGAGCGCTTACTTCTTCTCCCTTCAGCAGTCCGCAACCTTATTAATGTGTGTATCTTATGTCCTAGCCGCAAGATCTCCCTCTCGAGGACATGGCAGTGCCTGCGAAGTCGAGTTCCCGCCCACGCGGTCCGATAGGCGTTAGGAGCGGACTTACTCAGGCTAGGCCGATCTCCCGTTTCGCCCGTCAGGAAGGAACTCCGAGCTCCGCCCTCGAAACATGTCTCACAATTCAGCTCTCATCTTGTTCATGCACCTAGCTCGAAATCGGAGTTAGATGGCTTACGCGCTTTCTTGTCCAGCTGTACAATCTCATGATTTGCATGTACGTGCAGCATCTCTAATTTTACCATGGCTTAATCATGCAGTAGCTCCTGCGGCTGTCCAAACCCTTATTCTGCTTCGAGGTTCATCATTTGGAGGACGCTCTTATCAAGAGAGAGAATCGAGTGGTCATCTGCTGGATTCCTTCCCGTGGGTCCAGATCCAGGGTTTCAAGCATTTTTGGTATTCATCTACTTTTGCCCAACGATGCTGGCCCCTTCCGCCGACTGATCTCGAAGCTCGAGTTCTAAGCGCGCGGGCTTCTTAGTATGTCGGGACCCTCCTAACTGACATCTCTGTCGCCAACTTCTCTTGGTTGACTGGTCGCCCGGTCGGCGAAGTACAAGGACTCCCGCTGGATCAGTCAAGCTCAAGGTCAATGGCATCCACGCCTCATCATCCCATCCTCTGGTGACTGTCGTTATTCCAGCTCTTTTACGCTTGGCCTGGATCCCTGTGGGTAAATAGCCCTTAGTGAGGAGCTTGCCTCCTAGTCACTTGCCAGAGTAAGGACCATCACGCTTCATCGCCCCTGAGCGCTGTTGTGTGGCATCGCAACAATTTAAGTTGATACAGAGGGCTCCGTCGGTGTCCATATGGCAAAACAAGCATTAAATGGTTCATATCTACTCAATACCAAGCAGAGAATCTAACTAGCGACTGCCTCTCGATTTGACAGTACCTCCAGTCGCGGCTGGGGCCCACGACCTCGGCTACACCGCCTTCCACGGAAATCGGGGATGTTGATGCTGAGCACAATGATTATGGATCTGATCTTTCACATTAGAAAGGGTACTCCTCCTGTCCAACCACTGATAGACGTCTCAATGCGCGCGCTTCTCCAGCCCATTAATTTCAGTTCATCTCGTGCGGGTGAAATTCACCTGTCCTCGAGAGTCGAATCACGTCGAATTCTGGTAAGATCAGGGGTCCGGCCAATATTGGTATGTGCCGACTGATAGCAATAGGTACACCATGCAAGGTCAATGGCGGACTGACGTACGTGCCGTCCCTTGGCCCCCCTCTCTCTATAGGGCCGGCATCCAGGTCCGCCATACCAAGATCGGTGTCAAAACCCTGAAGGTCAAGGTGGGTGGAGCGATTAATGGGATGGTCTTATCGTTGATAACTACCCGCTAATCCTCGATCTCGTGCTGCTCCGAATGTCAGACCTGCAAGCAGATCGAGCGCCTCAACTACAACCACTTTGTCTCCCACGCTGGATTAGGAACTGGGCCCTACTTGATCCACGTCAGCACTCAGGACGGTGATACGACCAAGCACTTCAATTTCAAGCTGAACGGCCTGCCTGGATCAAGCTGAGCTTGCGCCGGGTTAGTCCAGCTTCCTCTTTACCTTTTGCACCGTCTCTTCGTCGAAGCCTCTTCCTCTTTTATATAGTGAATCCCTTTTGGATTGTTCTGTACCTCCATCAAATGCTCTCGTCAGTGTCTCTGCCTGAGTTAGTCTAACTCCCAGCTGCCAACTTCGATAGAGTGGGATTCGATCTGCTTTGGGTGTCCATCGGCGCATCAGTGTACTTGGCCTCTAGCTCCTGCTTCTCCTTCCTTGTTTGCTATTCCTTCCTCCTTGCTTCCTTCTTCATTGAGAATCCTGTCTATGATTTCTCTCTCCCACCCTCTCTCAACTTAGATGCCTTCTAGCCACATATGTTCCTTAAACAGATATTGTCTTCGTCAAGATCGCCAGTTCCGCTCTGACCATTTATATCACAGCCTTCACGTGGAAATTATCCTTGTTTGTGTTGGCAGATTCGTCCTCTGGCAAACAGGCCCGCCAATGCAGATTGAACTTGACGCGCAAGTACGCGAGCTGCGGCGGTCGATAGAGTGAGCATCTGAATGATCGCTCAAGAGCATGTCGCGTATTTCGTATCCTTAGCCAGAATGGAACCGTCGTATATGCTGGAACGGACGGCAGTAACGTTGAGCTCCTTCACACTCTCTCTCAGCGTGCGCGTGAACTTCAGACTCAAGGTCAAGCTTGGTTTAGCTCGCCTCAGGAAATCAGAGTAGGGCGTTCCTTGAACTGCCTCTCGCTTGTTGGCCGCCAATGCCACAAAGTCCGATGCGCACTTCTGTCCTATACTCGTCTCGTCTCGTGTTGACTTCTGCCGTCCTCCACCGATATTTGTGTTTCCCTTTATCTATTTAATTCTTTGGCGAAGCTTTCCTCAAGTCAAAATCGATGCCTTAGCTCCTCGAATGTTTCGTGCGCGCATACACGGCCGCCGCAAGCGCTGATCAGCTCTTGGGCCGGGCGAGCCACTGTCACCATCTCACACTTTCAGCTGTCATCTTGGTCCAACTGTTGATCTGCAAATGTTCCAGGCTCTCGATTTCAGCCAGACCTCTCTCTTCTCTTTGGTTCTTATGGCGATGATTTCAATACGATTCCTCGGGAACTACTCGAGGACCGTGAACCCCTGGATCTCCTGAATCGACGCCGGTGGCCTCGGCGATATTGGCGCGCCACCCTGTTCTGTCTTTGGCTTTGTCACTTTTAATATGCGTTGAAACTCTTCAGCCACTAAAAATGAGGTCAAGCACCAAGCTGCGATCTATTTATTCTGAACCACTAAGTATTGGTGTCGTGTACTCCATCCTTCTCAAAAGCGCACGTTTGTCCTTGCTCCTCTCTTTTCACAACTCCGATCTCCTTTTCAATATCCTTTCCTCGCTCTTGCATTACCCTTCACCCTCGCCTCCGGGTGTGCCGTTTCTGCGGACAGCTCCTAGGCCAACGTCCTTGAGGCGCGTGCCGACATCACAGTCTACACGGGCACTTTCTACGGTACGCGACCTTCTACCATGTGTGTTTTGGAGCTTCATGTGCCTGATCTTGGCTTGTGCTCACACTGGCCGGACTAAGGCAATGCCAGCTTGGAAAGAACTGCATGCTTGCTCCCTACCCGCTCGGACAATGTGAGCCTGCTGTCAGCCATCTGGTAACCACACACCCATGACATTGTTTATCAATCTGAAGAGTCCTAACATCCTCTTGAAATGCAGAAAGACGTCGGTATGTCCGGAGCTGCCTCGGCCACGGTGGCCTACTGCGACGCTTGCATCTAGTATACAGGCCCGAAGGGCTCCGTTAGCGTGGTGGTGGCGAACAAGGCAGGCAAACCTCATTTCTTACCTGTTTACTATCCAATCGCCGAAGAGCCTAACAGGTAGTCTCAACGTGTCCTGAGTTCGCCGAGGGAGGTTTAGACAGTACCCCAGCTTTCACCACTACGGGCACCAGTACGCTGGCAAGGGTGAGTCGCTAGCGTATCGTCGTTGAGGGAAGTGTTACCAGCGCATAAATTGTTAGTTTTATGAAATGAATCGATCAATGAGTGGGGCGGGATCGACGATAGCTAAAGGAATTGAGCAGCTGACTTGGCGTCTTCTAGTCCCCATTATCTGGTTTTTCATCAACTGCAGGACTGCCAGCCTTCAGATTTAAATCATCAGTATTGACTTAAAATCAGGCTCATTCTCCAGCTGGGTCGGTATACAGGTCCGCCACGTCAACGTTGGCGTTCAATCGCTTGCGGCTCTAGTTCATGGGGTAAGTGGCGAGCGCCATCTCAGTTTCAATGTCTCGCAGGCCAGGCTTGACCCTCTGCATCTCCTTCTATATATATCGAGGCTAGATCAATCATGTTAGCCAGGATTACAACTTGAGTGACATCAAGCCCACAGGAAGCGGTCGGCATGGCGATTGAGCAAACCCTTCCTTCGATGGGTCGGTATTACTTTCTCGCCAACTGCGGCGTTGGCCCGGATCCCACACTCTCAAGGTCGCCCTCCAGGAGGGATCTTCATCCTTCTCACTGGCGTCAAGCTCTACTTTGTCATTGGAGACTATGAGGGATTTTTTTTTACACCCTTGCCGTATCTTCTTTCACGGTACTCCCAGTAGCAGCCTCCCGTCTGCGGCAACCCTTGTTTTTAGTCTCTCACCTTCTCAAAGTCTTTGTCTTTGTTCTTCTTCTAGCCTTTAACTAAGATTGTCTTTTAACTTACTTCATGAATTGAGGGAGTGATGCGCAGCCGAGAGCACAACCGTTCGCGCGCCTAATTGCATAGCGAATACGTCCTCTACCAGCGAGGACTCGTCTCGATGAAACTCAAACGGGTTTGGTTCTAAGTAGACCATTTCCGACAAGAACATCTGATCCCTGCACTTGACAGCCTGCTTAGATGCTTCACTCATGGGACAACCGTGACCTACTTGGGCACCCCGACTGTAGGTGGAGTTCGTTTCGACTTTGCGGCTTGTGGACATTCCTTCACACGTTCCAGGAAGCAGTCATCACATTGTGATACACCAATAGTAGCAAGGGGTTGATACAGGCTTGCAATGGCCCCGTGCTCTGCCTGTGAATCAAGTTGAGGACCCGAGGGTCTTGCTTCTTCGCGCTCGAGCTCTCTTCTTTCTCCAAGCCAAGCTGTAGCGAGTTTCTCGCGCGAAAACATCAGGGCCAGACGTCTGACACCTCCTGTTCCCAGCCCCTCGGCGGTGCCTGGACTTATCCCCCTGCCACGCGCCCCTGGATGATGGCTCGCGTGGGAGAGTGTATAGGAACCTTCATAGATAGCCCCTGAGCAATCTGATCCCTCCAAAGAATTCAAAAGCAACCGCGTCCTTCCCTTCTCTCTCATTCCAACACACATCTCCCTCATCCTCTTCCTCTCCCTCTACTTTCCGTTCTCTATCTCTCCACTCTTCCTCTCCTTCCCCCTCCTCCCCCCTTCTCCTCCTTCCCCTTCCCCTCGCACAGTCCTTTCTCGTCTCTTCTTCCCACTCGACCCTCTCCACCACCATGATCGTTCCTCTTGTCTCTCTCCTCGCGCTCTCCTCCTCCGTCACCCAGGCTCGCTCCCACGGCCATCGCCTCAGCCACCGGGCTGCGAACAAGGGTTGCCGTGCTCCCGTCCCCCGTACTGCCGATCTCGGTCTCCAGGTCTATACCGGCGCCCTCGGCGGCCTTTCGGCACCCGCGGTCACGTACGTTGGCTCGCAGGCGAGACCCTACAATGTTGGATCCCGCCAGGAGCTCGACCTCATCACTGCCCTTGGTGTCTCGTGCGACCAGCAGCAGTGAGTCTCCATCTTCCTACCTCCCCCTCTCGTCTGTTTGAGTCAATGTCATCCACACCCCGACGGTGTCTTCCGCAGAAGCCTGCTCCGATCCTGGCCTCCTCACGTTACTGACCCTGTTTCACCGATCCCCGCTCTTCTGTTCCTGCTATCTCCGCCGAACCTCGTTTCATCAGCAACGTAAGCCTATCCTTGGCGATCCTACGTTATACAGCACCTCTGAACCATTCTGCTTGCCTCACGAATCTCAACAGCTCTGCGCCGACGCTGCGAATAAGGCTGGTAACAAATCATACACCGTCGGAGACTGCGATGGTATGTGCGGATGCACGCTGAGTGTTCGGCTGTGTGATCGCCTTCTGACAACGTTTGCGGCCCTCTTATAGTCCAGAACCAGGGTCAGTCGTGGAGAAGTGGCGATGAAGAGCAGATCTTAGACTCAGGCTGATCTTATGCCCCTAATTCTTAGACTGCCACCGTTCCATCACCACCGACGTTCCTGCCCCAGTTGTGTCCTCCACCCCCTCGACCACTTCGGCCGCATCTGCCCCCTCCGAGTCTGTCTCCTCTGAGCTTGCGACCCCCGTTTCCAGCGTGAATTTTAAAAAACGATGGATGCTCGCTCACGAAAGTAGACTAATTCCCTAGCTTGTCCCAGGCATCCGTTGAGACTGAGGCCCCCGCTCCTGTCGAGACCTCCGAAGCTCCTGCTCCTGTCGAGACCTCCGAGGGTCCTGCTCCCGTCGAGTCCTCTGAGGCTCCTGCTGCCCCCGTCGAGACCGAGGCGCCTTCGACTACCGCCGCCGAGAAGCCTATTACCACTGCTGAGGCCCCCGTCGAGACTCCCGCCTCCTCCGTGTCGGCCGTCACCTCCGCGACTTTTGTCCCTCAGTCCTCTGCTTCCCTTGAGAGGCTGGCGACCTCCTCGGCTGCTGCCCCTGCCACAGCCACCCCCATCACGTCCTCGAAGGCTGCTCCGTCTTCCACCACCGCCACCGCTAGTGCCTCGGCCCCTACCTCCGCCGCTCTCTCCTCGTACACTGGACTCAAGAGGGGTGATGGAACGTGAGTCGATACACACACTCGTCAAGTGACTGCAAGCTGACGTGACGAATAATCTTGTCCAGATTCTACGGTTCGCATATGGCCCTTCTGCTGTCACCATCTTCGTCTGGAGCTGATCTTGATCTTCCCAACCCTCAGGCAATGATGGCTCGGGAGGCAACTGCCTTCTCCCCGCTCGTTCTGACCTGGTGTGTGCCCCTGCTATTTGCCTTGCGCGTCCTCTCACTGACGGCCTCAACAGATGTTTGCTGCCTGGCCCGGAGCCACCTACAACAACGCCGAGTTCTGCGGTGCCTGTGTCCGCGTCACTGGACCTAAGGGATCCGTTGACGTTGAGGTGACGAACAAGTGCCCGGAGTGTGCTGAGGGGTCTCTCGACCTCTCGACCGCCGCCTTCGAGAAGATCGCCGATAAGAGCGCTGGACGGGGTGAGTCACTGCAACAAAGTTCAGCTGTTGCCAGGTAGTCTAATTGTACGGTACTTTCTGCAACAAGTTCCGATCACCTGGGACTTCATCTCTTGCAAGGCCTCTGGTCTCGAGACCAAGCCCGTCGAGTTCGTCTTCAAGTCGGGTTCGAGTGCCTACTACGTTCGTTTCCATCTCCTCCGCCTCACGGACTACAGAAGCATACGGAGCTGACACTCCTTTCTCTCCTGCTCCATCCTGTAGGTTGGTATCCAGGCCAGGCATACCGACGTCGGAATCAAGTCGCTCGCCGTCGAGGTCGACGGAGTAAGTGACAAGTGTTTCTCTTTCGCACTCGGCTTCCGTATCTTACCCACTGTGCCTCTCTCCTATTTCCAGGCCTTCAAGGAGCTTCCTCGCAAGGATTTCAACGTAATTATCCACCTAATATTCCTGTCGATCATGGTACTAATTGTATTACCTCCTCAGTACTTCGTCGCCGACAGCGGTCTCGGAGCCGGACCTTTCAAGATCAAGCTCACTCTCCAGGACGGTTCTTCGTCCATCACTGACGGCGTTGTCCTCAACTCAGTCATTGGAGACGCTTGATCGCGATCTCCGCTCTTCTTCTCCCCTCCTTTGCTTGCATTCTCTCTTTGTTTGCCCCTCATCTGCTTCCCCTCCCTCGTTGAACGAGGTTTCTCCTGTCTTTTCTTATCCCTGTCGACCCATGGCTGGCTTTCCACTTCTCTTGATGAAATGGATCACATCGATACAACTACATCCATATTACAAGCCGTCCATGTTCCTCAGCGCCTCGACCAAGCTCCCTGCGCTCGGCTTGGCCGCCGCCACAATTTCATCCGCGACGATACCCTCTATCTCGATGAGCGCATCCCTTGTCGTCGGTCCGATGGCAGCGAACCGCACAGCCTCCATTAGGCCCCTTCGCCTCAGGACCCCAAGGACGAGCGGGATCGCACTCGGTGAGAAGAGCACCATCCACGGGCGCTGCTTCCCCTGCTCCTCTCGAGGCGAGAGCTCGTCCAGGAGGCCGTCCACCGTACTCTCGAACGCCGGGTGCAGAATCGTCTCATACACCTGTTGCTGGATCACAGGGAGTGGAGGAGAGGCGGAGGCGAGCGATTGGCCGAGGACGGGCGAGTTCTTGTCTCCTGTGAGATAGAGGAGCGGCTTGGTTGGCTGAGTAGTCGGAGTGACGGATGCGGCAAAGTGCGAGATGATGATAGTCGCGAGGGCAGAGGCGTTGCCTGCCTGATCGGATCCATAGATGAGATGGGGATCGGGGAGGAGCGATGGGGAGAGAGATGTGGGCAGAGCGAGGAGGGCTTGGGTCGTAGAGGAACCGACGGAGAAGAAGGGCATAGCGTCCCAGGACAGGGAGGACGCGTCCGCTGCATCTTTGTCTATGTAAGAGACAGCAGATTGTTCAACACTCGTCGTTAATAGATCTCTCATACCAGAAAGCAGGACAGCAGGGTACTCACCTTTTCTGACGGCCTTTCCTTTGCCTCTGCCCGTCTCTCCGACCGTCACTCTCTCCGCCGCCCGCCCCCACGCGTCAACCGCCCGTTGACTCGTGATAACGACGCCGGACCATTGGCTTCCACCATTCTGTAGGATCTCGACGAGCGCATCCTCCTGTACGAAACCAGTGTGGAAGATCGGGACAAAGTATGAAGCGTAGGACGGCGAGCACGACGCTGGTGAGGGCTGGGACAGCAAGTACGCGTACGGGTCTGGCGACGAGGTTGAACATGACCGGGAGCTCGGACGGAATAAGACTACGGGGATGGGCATGTTGGAAGAGGTTGTATACCGGCTAATGCTGAGAGGCAAGGCAGCAGCAAGACTGGAGATGGGCGGTTGGAGATGAATTGCGCGCGTCGAAGCGGCGGCCGGGGCGAAAGGTGGATGACCGCTGTTCGTCTGACACTCGAGCTCGGTAGCAGCCTGACTGGGCTTAGGCAGCGCGACGAAGGCAAGGGGTGTGACCCCGATGAGAGGAGGCGATGATGGTCTTTAGTCGGAAAGAAGCGAACGTCATCTGTTCGTTGAAATTGGCGGACTCGGGCAGACCGCGACGCTACAACCACGCCGCTTCGTCCACGGTCTCATGCAGGCCTGCACTTCTCACACGAGACCAGAAGACAACGGAGGCAGAAAGAAATGGCATATAGAGACTTCCACCGCGTTCAAAAGAAGGCATCGAGCCGCGTCAACTGCTGGTAGACCTCCTGGCTCATCCGGTAACGAAGCATGCCCGCGAACATCATGAGGCTCCGCGCTTTCTTTCTGTACTCGGCCATTTTCTATGCATGGGAAAAAAAAGACGGAGAAGGAAATCAGGAACTGTCGTTGTTTCGGGAACAAGGAAGCCACGCACCGACTGCCGGGCCTCGCCACCGTACGAGCTCTCCTTGAGCGCCTGGTGGAGCTTGAAGAGGCAATTCATGGTGACAATGAGGACGTCCGAGAAGTTGTGGGCGATGGGCTCGTCGAGATCGCGGAATTCGTCCGCGCGCCGGTTGATGGCCGAAATGTCGGACGAGAGCGGAAGGAGCGAAATGGACTCGATGTACTGCAAGGCGTCAAAACGTTAGAAGCCTCCCATGAGCTCACAGTTTTGAGGGGGAAAAAGCGAACGCACCTCAAGCGCCTTTTCAAGCTTGCCCTGCTGGTACGCTTCAAAGACCTCCTTCAACCGGAGGAGGACCTTGCACGTCTCCCGGTTCCTTTGGCCGACCTTGTCCCACTTGCTGAAGTCGCGCTGATAGTGTTCGAGGATGCCGCGCGCCGTCGGGCCAAGATCCTCTTCGGCACCGAACCCAACGCTCCGAGCACCAGCGTCCGATGCGGCCGACGAGGGCTGAGAGAGCGACGCCCCGAGGGCCTTGTTGAGGACGGCGACGACGGCGTCGTACTCTTCGGCAAGGTTGTAGAGGATAATAGTGTCCGAAAGCCTTTGTTGGGTCGTCGAGCGTGCCGCAGCGACTTTGACGATCGAGAGAAGGTATGACCGCTCATCCGGAATATGGGCGAGCTTGATATCGCGCTCGATTGCTCCGGGCTGAAGAGAAGACACGCAGCGAGGGGAGCGTCAGAAGGGCAAGAGTCGTTTATGGAAGAAAAAGGTGACCCACAATCTTGGTGCCGTCCGGTTTGATATCGCCGAGGAGCTCGGCTATCCGGCCGCTCTCCATAACGAGGTCGCGGATCATCTCGTGGCAGGCATCAACCTGCTCCTTGCCCGTCGGCGGTGAGAGATCCGCCGAGAGGCAGATGAGGTAAATGTACTGAAGGGCGTTCTGAGGGTCCGCCTTGGCGAAGGGCTTGATGTACCGCTGGATAAGGCGGACAAAGTTGATGTAAGATGTCTCGTACGACGACGACGACGAGGGGATCGTTACGACTGTGAGAGGGACTAAGTCAGCAACACCTAGGGGCCTATACACAAAAGAGAAAGAACATACGCAGCTCGACGTCGGACGACTGGGCACGCGATGGCACGCGGAGGAGGCCGTAGTAGATCAGCGCGATGGCAAAGTGAACGGCGTCGACTTGATGTTGTGGCTTGGAGTGCAGGAAAGCAATAGCCTGAAGAAGAGGAGGTTGTAAGATGTCTAGCGGCAAAGAACGGATTCTTGGAGGTAGTGAGACGGCGCACCTTTTCAAACTCGCCAACGAAGAGCTGGACCTGGAACCAGAAGACCGGCCGGTCTCCACGAGGATCGAAGTGTTTCTCGCCAAACTTGGAGACGAGCTTGGCCATCTCCCGAAGACCATGCCGTTCGCCGATGGGCGTCGCTGTCTCCTCGACCTCGTCTTCGCGGACAAAGCTGAGCTGGAACCAGACCCAATCCTCAGTCGTCCGCGCAACGGGAACGTTTTTGCGGACGTCGATCCGGCCAATGAGCCGATAGAGAGCGTGCTTGAACGGGTCGCCTGCGTTGCCCCCAGAAGAAGACGAGTGGCGAATTCGGAGATTGTACTCAGTCATGAAGCGCTCGCGATGAGCGCGCGGGAGCCTGTTAGGTGTTCAGCTCTTGCTCTTCAGTTATCCCCGGCAATGGAGAAATCAGGCCGCACCTTCGGTCGGGTGAGTCAAGCCAACCCTTGAAGAAACCGACAAAGAAGCGTTCCGTGCGACCGATACCGTCCTCGTTTTCGAGCGCGAGGTCATACGCCTCCAAAAGGTGGCCGGAACGGATGAGGTAATACATCTGAGCCCAAATCGGCTGCGAGTTGACGATCTACAGGGTTACAGCACGGACGGAAAAGTGAGCTACAATAGCCTAGGAGAAGCCCAGCAAGATTGGAACGAACCTCAATGTCGTCCCTCCAGCGGCCCTCTTTGTAGTGCATCACGCGAACGAAGCCCTTGACCTTATTCGCAATTGAAGGTACTCCTCCGAGAGCGGCCTGTGCCGGCTGGGCCGCAACCCGGCGGTCAATGTGCGCGTTGAATCTGGGAGCAGAGGATTTGGGTGAGGAGAGTTTAGGAAGAAGTGTGCCGTAACATCGGATACCCACTGCTCCTCCAGGAATGCCTTGCCACCCTCTGCGATACCCCTCCGAACGAAACGCGCATTCTCTTCCTGGCCGTCGTCCGCGGCGTACCCAGACGCGTACGTACGCTCCCCAACCCCCGGCTGGCCCTCGCGGACGAGACTCGCTAGGAGCGAGAAGCTCTGAGCGAGCATGGGCGACATCTGGTTCGACGACGTCGAGGCCGTGTTATTGGCCGCCGAGGCGAGCGAGTCGGCGTACGACTTGACGAGCGGGAACGGGGACGAGGACGCGTTCGAGCGCGAGGCGTTGAGTTGCCGGACAACCTGGTCGTAGCGCAGCATCCGGTGGTGGTTGGAAAGCGTCTGCCCAGGAAGAGGTCCGCTCATAGAGCTACCCAGACCAGAGGTGCTCTCGCCTAAGCGACCCCTGACGGAGCGACCAAAGGCGCTCGCACCGAGGCTGCCACCGAGGGAAGACGTGCTGGGTGCAACGATGTCCCCCGCGCCGACCTCGTCAAGAATCTTGCGCTTCTGGGCATCCCAAGAGGACCGCATGCGCGAGTCGAGCGTTTGGTAAAACGAATTAGTGAGCTGCGAGTGCGACTCGGACAAAGCGGTGAGGATGAGCTGCTCGCGGGTGTGCCGGAGGTAACCCTGTTGGACGACGAGACGACGGCGGCGACAAACGGGGTTAGCAAGGAGACGCACACGGCATGAGGCGAGCGTAAACAGGTTCTTAGAACGATGCTTACATCGACATCGCTATCCCCGAGCGGGATGAGGGGCTCGAAGGTGCCCCCAAGGGCGGAAGGCGCGGTCGCCTGCTCGACGCGGTAGGTGAGGTCGGCGAGGTTGAGGCCCGCGCTGGCGAGTAGGTGCGCGCTGGTCTCCCAATTGTCCGCCGGGGCATGGGGGTGATCAGTAACCATCGTCGTACTGAAGCATACCTCCTGCCCTAAGTATTCGTATCCACTCACGCTCGCCCCTCCTCGCCGTCGATGTCCATCGCGCTCCGCTTGCCCGACGCGGCGCCGCGACCGACGAGCCGCCGGGACTGCTCCTCGATCTGATCGAGGCCGAGGTGGAGCTGGGGGAGTTCCTGGTTATCGAGGTGGGAGGTGAGATTCTTCGACTGCAGAAGCAGCGAAGCGAGCGTGGAGGAAGACATGGCTGTCGAGATGGCCGTCGAGGGGAGAGCAGAGAGGCGAGACGTCGAAGCATCGGTGGAGCGTGAGAAATCGAGGATGGATGGCGCCTGGTCGTCAAGAGGGAGGGTGGCAGTCAACAATATGTACCTGAATCCTGAATGATGAGACAGGAAGTCGATGAAGATGAAGCCTTCATGTTGTTCGTATCCTGAAGATTCACGATACGAAATGAGATGAAGAGATGAGCGCTCGCGGCATGACATCCGCCTTGCGTGGCGCTATTTTTAGGTTAACTTACATACAAACTGCTATCTCTTGTCAAAGTTAGTGCCGGTGCTCAATCCAATTCTCCACAAAATAGAAGGGTTGGTTGCGAGGTGACGTTGACGCGCTGCCAGTCGCAGAGGGCGGGACCCAGATGGATGTCGACACGTCGCTCCTTTCCCTACTTTACCCTCGACCACCGCTGCCATCCTCTCGTTCAGCATCACCCGCTTGCTTGGTCGCCCGGCCGGCCGTCTCCTGTTCTATTTTCGCCCCAATACCATCCCCCTTCTCCGCCACCCCGACGTCCTCCGTTCATTTCCATCTACGTTTATCCGGTCTTCCAGCTCTCGACCCCAATGAACGTTCAAGCCAAGCTCTATGAGGGCTTCGATCGGTAACTTCTCGTCTCGCAAGTCATCTGGGCCTTCTTACTTCCCTTCGCAATCCGTCCGGTCAGCATCGAGTATTGTTGGGGCTCGTGCAAGCGGAACTAATGGGGCCGGCTCATGCTGTCGGAGACTGGGATCTTGGGAGACACACCCCAGCGGAAGATTGCGACGGACATACGTCAGGAAGTAACGCGTGATGCAAGGCTCAAAAGTTTCTGAACATCGACGGGCAAGAAATCCTCCGGCACCTCAAGACAAAGGCTCAGGACGCCTTTTCGCTGCCGCCCGATGCGGACCTTCCCGGCCACACCCTTGAGCCCACTTTCCCAAGCCGGATTCATCTCTTCTTCACCGTCGGATGGACACCTGACCGTCAATATCCTTTCCGAGACTCCTTTTCTGTATTCAATCATCAAATCACCCGCAACTTAAAAAAGTACAGCAACCGTGTTCAATGGGTGGGTGCGGAAGGGGGTGGCGCACAGGTCGACTCTCCTATTTCATAATCGGTTAGAAGCTTCTTCACCGACGGCGCGTCCTTCAGGACAGTGCGAGCAGAGATCTGGAACTGGCTTCAAGGCCTTGAATCGGGCTTCTTCTCTCCGGGGCTCGTTCTCAATCAAATCGAACAGCAAAGCCTTGAGCTCTTACGCTGCTTTCTCTCCAAAACCTCGATACCTTCTCTCCCTATCTCTACTGTAACCTCACCTTCCTTTTAAACATCCAGCCAACAGAGTCTCAACTCGCCCAGGCGCATTTGATTTACCACCATAATTACCTGTGCATTTGCCATGTCGTCGGAGGTACCATCCTTTTCTACCAGTCAACACATATTTCGAGCTGTTTTCGAGAAAGGCCTGCCTCTAAGGATCTCTCGTGAGACGAGGGTCTGCTGGGTGCGTGCCTGTTCTCGCCATCGGCCGCTCTGGGCCAACAACCCTCTGCTTTGTTGGAGTTGGATCGGGGAGGTTGGCACTCGTACCCTGATCGCGCGCACAGAGTGACTCTGTTATTGTGAGTTTTCGAACCCCACCATACTCGCTGCTTCCTCTGATCTCAGAATCGACTGTTATCCTGTCTTTCCTAGCCCTCTCTCCTATACACACGTATATACACTCCTCTTGTCCGTCTCCTGCCTTTCCACTTTCTCTCCTTGTCAGCCGATCCAATCCCATCTCCCCATGCATTGTCGGTTCTATCCTGACCTCTCATACCCCTGCTTCAACATACGGACACCCTTACCCCGCGCTCAAACATTGTTCGTTGGCCTCTTCGAACAAGGTCGGGTTCCGGCCATGCCTTCGTCTCCCCTGACTTAACTGACTCGCTCCTCACTCCTCAATCCTCTCCCTCATCGTAGATCAGATGACTTCGCTGTCCTCTCGAGCTTTGGATCGTTCCGTCAGATCACGATCCTTTCTCGTTTGACTCACGTTCTTCACTTCCCTACTTCATCGATCGTTTGCTTGCCATGGCTAAGTCGGGAGGGGGGAGATAGGATAGACGTTCAGGAGTGGCCGTTCCTTGCTCCGTTGGACAATTAAGGAACAGACACGACAGACATTCCTCAGAGACCGACATCACGCTGCGGATTCAAAAAAGAGAATCGTATAGCCGGAGGGGGGAAAGGGTAAAAGGGAAAAGAGAGTATGGAACCGCGAGAGGAGCGCGCGTGCGCTATCTCCATAAGCGAAACGTCAGAGTCAAAGGAAAATAAATGGCAGCATTTCGGCCAATTTAAGCACGACGCTTCAGGTTGCTGCTCAGCCACTCTGTGACGTTTTAGAACGGAATAAGAGTCAGTCGAGTTGTCTTCAAGCTTTTGTAGGGGTAGACGACGCACCAAGACCCTCGTAGAGACCGTCGCCGGACGTGGCGCAGGTGGCCTGGATGTACCAGGTCCGCTGGCGGAGCGAGTGAAGCCCAAGCTTGTCCGTGATCTCGGCAGCGTTCATGGCGTTGGGAAGATCCTTTGGTTGGGCAAGTGAGTGGTACAGAGGGTGTATCAGCGAGGATCCCTCGGCGGAGGTGCACCACAAAAAAAAGTAGCAACCCACCTGCTTGTTGGCGAAGACAAGGAGGAGAGCGTCACGGAGCTCGTCCTCGTTGAGCATCCGACCGACTAGATGGTAAAATCCAGTTCGTCAGCGACAGGATAGATAGTTCAAATCGAGGGAACGGACTCACGCTCCTCGCGAGCCTCAGAGACACGCTCGCGATCGTTGGAGTCAACGACAAAGATGATACCCTGAGTGTTCTGGAAGTCTTAATTTGGCAGGCGGATACAGGACGGAGGTTCAACGATGTTCCAGCTTGGGCCTCGCTGAGATACAGGTCGGGAGAGCCACCCACAGTGCCTCCAGAGGGGACGAATCTTGTCCTGTCCTCCAACATCCCAGACGGTGAACGAGATGTTCTTGTACTCGACAGTCTCGACGTTGAAGCCTGAACGAAGGAGAAGCGCGCGCGTAAAGAGGCAGCGTAAAGAGGCAGCGTAAAGAGGCAGATACACGCAGGAAAGATCAAGGCACATGGGCCGAACCGGACGAGAGCAGGAATTCAAAGGTGGCGAGGGAGATGCAAGCAGGACAACGTCAGGAGAATGCGTAATGAGCGTTGCAGAAGCTCGAAGCGCGAGCCCAGGCAGGGGGAAGCAACGCACCGATGGTGGGGATCGTGGTGACGATCTCTCCGAGCTTGAGCCTGGATTGGGTCAAGATCAGTGTCTCTCATGGACAACGAGCCCTCCTTGATCACGCAAGGCAAGAGAAGTTGCGTACTTGTAGCTAAAGAATGCGACCGAAAAGCAAGGATCAGCAGTTGAGTTTGGCAGCACGAGGGAGAAGGCCGTGCAATGACGAACAGGATGGTGGTCTTTCCAGCGGCGTCAAGTCCGACCATGAGGATGCCTGACAACGGAGAAGACAAGAGACGCTCATCGTCAGCAAGGGAGCAAAAGAAAAGGGGATCGTTCGAAGCTCAGCCGATGATGCGATAGTCGGAGGCCGACCCTCCCACCGGGTCTGCCATCCGCTTGCCCAGTAGCATCTCCCCAGCCAGCGCGATCAAGAGCCATTTGTGGGAAACATCGAATCAACAAGGCGAGGGCCAGAATCGGTAGAGCGAGGGAAGGTGAGGGCGATTGTGTGAGGAAGGCAGAAGGGACGCTGGGAAGCACGCGTCCCCTCGCGCGGAGGGGGGGCGAGCGAGATGCACCGTCCTCGTCCGTCGCCTTCTCGGTCGACCAAGAATCGGCTGATTGCCGCCGATCTCTCCTCACAGTCCTCCGCTGACGAGCTCCTGTCGGCCGGGCAGCTGAGCGAGCGAAAGCGCATCGGCTGTCGCGATGAAGCGCCCAACAGCGGACGTGCTGGCAGGCGAAATGGCCGGGCAGGCGAGCGGGCGAAGGGCGAGCGAGCGAAGGCCCGCGTGAGGCCATAGCGGGGGAGCTCTGGAATCCGGACTCACGCATCTCCTTCTTGCCGAAGAGGCCAGAAAGGAGCTTGGAGATGGAGAGTCCCATTGTGGAGAGGGAGGGTGGTCGACGGGAAGGGGGGTGGACGACGGGACGGGTGGGGGCGGTGGGAAGAGACGCGGTCGAGGTTGGAGAGGAGAGGAAGCGAGCAAGGGACCGCCAGCGCAGGAAGGAGGGAGGGCCCAGGGGACGCAGGCGAACGGGCCTTCCCACGCGGGGTCCCTTGCAAAAGGCCATCGACTCTCACCTTGGAAAGATGGGAGGGCTCACCATGTCACATCCTTTTGCAGACCTTTGGCTGACGTCTCGCAGGTTGGTGTGAGGTAGCAATCGCCTAGTCTACAAAGTGATTTGTAGAGATGCGAGCGAATATCTCGTCATCTGGTTCTGCCCCTCATCTTCGATCCTGTTCAGACCAAGGTCGGATGTTTCGCAGGAATGATCTACTCGAAATACCAAGAGGATACCATTCCGAGTATTGTTGACGTTGAGTCCGCGCAGCATCCGAAGTCCTGTTCTGCGGGAATGGAGCAATCGGCATCGTTGTACTCCTTGACAACAGGGCGAAGCCGGACTTAGAGGGCCTAGACCTGAGTAGAGCGCCACCCGAGATGATGTGAACGGGAAAAGAGAGGCATGTTCCTTCCGGGTTGGCCGCTTAGGCCGCTGCGCAGTAGGCGGTCGCCGGCGGGCCGCTACAGCGAGGGGAAGCGGACAACCTGGTTGCTGGTCTGATGCATGGCACAAGCGACGATATCCTCGCCGCAATGACCCTGGATGAAAATTCAACTAGCCGATGGGAGCGGGTTCGTCGGCTTGTCTGTCCGAGTCTTCCTCTTGGCCGATCGCTTATCTCCTTGCGTTCTTTTCGTCTGTCTCTCAGAGTTTCCATCTGATGACGTTGTCCCGGGTTTGTTGGAGACCTTCCTTCGGTATATACAATCAGGTAGCGCTTGAACAACATGTCTCTCTGACTCCTTCCGTTTTTTCCTCTCCAGTGGCGAATAACCTCAACAATTTGGAAGCCTGCGTAAAGACTTGGGCTCCGGCAGAGGAGAACAATGGTTGGCTAGCTGTTAGGATTGGCCCAAGGGTCAATGGCGAGGAAGACTGGGCGAGAAGAGGGACGTTGGTGACGAAGTGTACTGAGAGCGGAGGTGGGTGATGAGATGGAACTGAAGTGGCGGAGGTGACACGGGCTCGCTTAAAGGTCTTGGGCAAGTTTGTCGGGTCCAAATGATAGTCAGAGTGCAGAACAAACTACGATGAAATGAGCGTTTTATGGACTAGAGGTAAGAACAAGGGGGGGGGGGGGGGGGATTAGAAGTGCGAGAACGCAAAGAGTGTAGGGCAGATGATGATATAAAAGAGAAGAAAGCGCAATGAGACAAGGAGCGTGAGCCAATGTGGCGAAAGAATGGTCCAAGATGAGGGAATGTGGAGCAAGCAGGGAGCAGGCAACACTTGCACAGAGTTAGCCAGACGCAGAACCAAGGTGGCAAGTACGCGAGATCCTGACACTAGCCTATTCGGCAGGTTCGGCTGCTCTCAATCGTGAAATGTGTTTCTACCGAGACCAAGAGTTATGAAGACGATCACATTTGTCCTGGAGGTGCCAGCTCCTCTTCTCAGCTCCTCCCTTTGGTTTCAGTCTCAACCTCAACTTGCTGAGGCTGACAGTCGAGCCCAGCGAGGAGTAATCCTTAAACGACATAGCCCCCGGGCACCTAGCACATGAGATGGAGGGTAACTTGATCTCTGAAAAGTTGCCGCCTCAAGAGGAAACGAGAGAGGACAAGGATGTGAGCAAGCCTGTGACGCTCATCTCCGCACCAAGTCCCGCGTTTTCCATTATCCGCTGGCTGCCTGCCGAACTGAGGCGGCGAGATCCAAGTCTTGTCTGTCCTCCCTCTAACCCCATCATCCCGCCCACATTCCACCCTACGCTGCACTTCCGCATGCCAATACAAGTAAGGAAGATACCCCAAGTTGTCCATGAGCTTCTATGTTCTTATCAAGTCATAGATAGCTCTGATCCACGCTTTCCTCCCATCTCCCTCGCGGCCGTCCGCAGAAGTTCTTCTTTCTCTCTCACACCCTCCTCGCTCACCCTTACTCTCGATTTGTAGATGTGTTTGATCGACAACGGACGCGACGCGGACATTGTCGCTGTTCTTCCCTTCCCAATGTCTTCAGCTCGCTCTTCCGTATTTTCTCTCACGTGGCGATTGATGTTGGCTTGCCAATCAGGTTCAAATCCATCCAACTTTGCGCTGAGAAGGTTCGTATTCGATGCAACGGCAAATACGTGTCCGCCTCCTCTAAAGCGTCTTTGCATGTTCACATACCAAAATTATGTCAAACAGAACTTCAAAGTCAAGAGCGACTGCTAAACTTTGGTCACATCGAAGGCATTGTGCCACAGCTCGACTTCGCGTTGGCCCGCCCGCGATCTAAGTTGTGCCGAGGTTCAGCTGTCAATCGGCTCTGCTGTAACGGACTCTTCATGGTCTTTGCCTCTTCCCGGCTTGAAGGTCTTGCCATTCTCAATGTCACCGAACCCCAAATCTCCAAACCGACGCTTTGCGTGCCTGCTCATCCCTCGCTCTTGTCGGTTCATCGCAGGTAAGCCTGGTATCTTATTGTTCCAGTACGAGTTCTCCGTGAGCAAAAATCGGGGCAGCTAGCTCTCGGACTTCCCTGACTCTGTCATCGTTGGTGGCCTCGCTCTAAAGACATCATGCTCTTTATGGGATGCGTCTTTGAGAGCTGGACGCCCTTCATCACGCGGTAGAGCCACATCTGCTTGATGCCATCATTATCATCAAATCTCCCCCCGGTGCTCACTGGCGACACACTGGAGATGGTAATGTGTCAGCAATCGACCTACACTTCGGGACGTGAACCTCGAGGCCAAAGGCTCTATCTCAACTTAAGGTTCATTCCATTTCGATTACCTGGCTTTCCTCATAGAACCGATGGCCATGTCGTCGACGCCTCCAAGGCATTTTTTTCCTCATTCGATCCAGAGCTGCGAGCATATAGGCTACATGGTGGCCGATCGACGTCAGACGGCCTCGTCCTAAATCCCGTTCGTTACGTCGACCTCTCTTCTGCCTGTATCGGCGCGCCGTCGAACGAACTTCCAGCTCTGACCGCCTTGTGAATTGCCAGCTCAAAGAGCGATCCTATATTTTCTCACACTGGTCACTGGTTATGTAGCCGTCGTCTGCTTCGCATGGAGTCTAGGGGGAGAGACCTTGGTGATGCTTCCGCTTACTCGCGTTTAGCATGCGACGCTCCCACTCTTCTCCAGCGGTGAGCTCAATAAGTTCTCAATCTATGATAGTGAGTACCAAGATCTCCATCTCTCGCCCCTGATTACCCATCTATATGGGCCTGTCTGAGGAGGACTTCGGTTGCCCTTACTATGGCTTTCCTCTGTGGACATTGTCCTTCGTGGCGACCGCTGCCGATCCTAGGTCGAGCACGACTACCTCTCCCACTTTCGCACTCCGTCGAACCCGTCGGCGGGCCTGATGTTATCGAGCGTGTCTTGCCCAGATCAGTATCGCTCAGCTGCACTATATCGCGCCTCACATTCCCGTTGGCACTGTTATCGAGTGAATGCTGAGGACACACGGCGGGGGGTACGTCATTTATTTCAAAGGATCACTCGTCAGGTCACAGAGCGGCCAGAACAAGCTCAATCCGGTCGAGACGCTCTTGGAGTGTAGAGTGGAGGAGGACCGACGCTTGCTCAGGTTGGGTTTGAACAAAAGGCTTGTGACAAGAGGTAAGCGCTCCGTATCTGCTCGCTTTTCCATGTTTTTAATCCTGAACTGACTCCACTGTTGTCTCTCTGTTCTTGTCGTTCGATGTCGTAGTCCTGTCTTCTCGCTCGCAGGCCCGGAATCGCTCGAGACTTTCTCCGGTATGTACGCACACACATACGCTCGCTGCTCCTTGGACCAACACCCTTTGCAACTCAAACATCCCCTAGATCTAGTGCTGAAGTTTGAGTGGTTGAGATGTCGAGACGAGTGGTGTGTTGTTTTGAGACTTGGGAGTCGGGTTGGAAGCGTCAGCTCGAGCAAGTCGCGACATCCAGGCCGGCGGTCAACTCAGGAGAACGAGGGACGGGCCACCCAATCTGTGGCTCATGTCATACATCTGGTACGAGTTTGAATTGAAGGGTTCAGATTCATGGCGCCATGAAGCAGTCATATGCGGGTGTAGGAATCCCGGATCTGGGTGATCATGATGGTTAAAGACAACAGCTGCGAGACGCATCGCGAGGGGACGATCTCGGACTGTGTGTGCCTCTTGCTTCTCTTCAAGAGCGTGACCAAATCTTGAGCCGCAAGCATAGAAAGAAACCAGTACGATGTCGCCCAATTCATTCTAAGAGACATGGGAGAGGAAAAGAGAAAGGTCTTGGTACTGTGACCAGCTTTCCCGCAAGTGAGAAGGGTCTTCAATCAGAAGCAACAATGGGATAAATCAGAAAGCGATCGAGCGGTCATCGCAGCAGCAGCATGTCAATGGCGCACTCGTCGTTGGACCTCTCCTCCCCTTCTCGACAACAAGGGTCGCGGCGGAGGTGCTGGCTGCCCACTCATGGGTAGAAGCGAAGGCGGCGTACCCCCATTCGTAGGAGTGCGGTCGGCGATGAAGGTGGACGAGGAGGACAACATGGAGGAAATGAATAATTGGCGGAACTCGGGTATGTCGTCACAGCTCCAGCTACGAGATTCTGCAGAGGCCGGACAGGTGGTGTTGCAAAAGGCTGCTGATGAAACGGTTGGGCTTTCACAGTCACTTGCATCGGCTGGAGCGGCCGACGCCCGCGATGGCGTTAAGATCGACCGTCTGGGTGAAGGAGAGTTGAGTCAGGTTCAAACATGATGGGATGACGAGATGAAGCTCCACTCGCCACACGACCTTCGAAACAGTATCTTGAAAAGCTCCTGACCGACATCGGCGAGCCGTCCCAAGCCTCGATCTCCTGCTCCACCCATTTGGCGTAAGGCTTCAAGCCAAATATTCAACAACTGACGGCCTTGGTATCGTCGAGAGCCTCAAAGATCTCAGCGACGATGCCCTCTCAAATGGTAGATGTGTCACCACCGAAGAGGCTGAGCTGATCTGCGAGCTCGAGTTTGTCGAACGCTTACTTGGCCACATGGGCGTTTCGCGCGACAGCAAACGCTTCCAAGGCCTCACAAAATCTGACGATGAAAAACATTGTCCCGTAAATCTGGAATATTTGTTGCCACGTCCAGGGGGTGGTGATCGTCGGGACTAGTCTGGCGGACGCTAGAGAGGAGGGGACGGGCGAGTTGTAAGCCTGGACGAGATGGTGGACGTCCGAATGGCGGAGCTTGGCTTGGAAGATGGGGAGGGACTCAAGCGAGGCTAAGACAAGCTCGCATGGGGCTGAATGGGGTGCGACTCAGGGCTCTCCAATAGGAGGATGGGAACGGGTGCAGATGGACGAGGACGGTAGCCGTCAAACCGATCGTCGAGGCGAGGGCGATGCAAGGAATAATTCATCAGCGGCTGTCCTGGGAGGAGCGAGTGAAGCACAGCCCGCCAACCTGAGCCAGGAACGGTCTGTCTGGCGAGGGAAGACCTCGCACACGATTAGGCTTATTGAGGGTGACGAGGGACGGTCGCTGACACCGACAAGCCACTTGCCACTGCCAGCGCCGTCTGCTGCAATTTGTGTAGGCCGCGAGTGACTGAAGCTCTCGGAAAACGAGCTGAACTACCCAGCGGAAGAGAGGAGGCGCTAAAGATGATGGGAGAAGCAGGCATAGTGGGAGAAGAGGTGGCTGGATGACGGATGGCTGGAGCAACTTGCTGATGAGATCGACGAAGGGAGTCGGGTGGCGGGTCGTTGAACAGCTTGCCTACTTGGTTGAGCACGACGTGTCGATACTGTCGGGAGCGTTGGCGTCGAGGCAAGCGCGGTGATTCAGCTTGACCTAGCCGATCTTCGTCATTTGAGCTAACTAGGAGGCGAGAAATGCGTGACAGTGTAAGACGATGAGAAGGCTAGAGGGCCTCAAGTGAGCCAGCTATGGAGGTGACGGGCTAGTTCCTGCCGCGCGCGCGTCTGAGCGGCCCGGTTTGGGAGTCCAACCAAAGGCAGGCGCGCTTAGAGCTTAATTCCGCTCGGCTCTGGCATCCTTGTGCGGGCCAAAGAGGGAAGTAAAATCTCCCCACATCGGTCAGCACCAGCTCCCGGATGTTAAATGAGAGAAAATCGGCCGTCCTCTTCCAAGCCAACTCTTCACCCTCTTTCAGCAGTCAACTTCCCTCCCCCGCACCCATCCCCTCTTCAGCGTTGCTTGACAACGACAACCCACCCGTCTCCTCGCGCTCCTTGGCCTTCGCGACTCGTTCACCTCCGACGACGACGATCTCCCCTGCGGTTCATCCCCTCGATGACCTCCCTCATCACCTCCATATCCAACTTCTTCAATCCGGGAAAGAAACGGATGGCCACAGTGGACGACGCCCTCGACCAGGAGTCCAAGCGAACCCGGCTCGACCTCAGCGTCAGCAGCGGCGACTCACCGTTGCCTGCAACGCCCACCCCGGCTACGCGGACGATCGCTCAGCGGGTCGAGTTCTCCAAATTGATGCGCGGAAAGGGACCAGAAACTCGTGAGTGGCGTGGGCCCGGCTGTCCTGAGAGAAAGGAAAGAGAAAGATCAGCACTGACGCGTACGCTCCTTCGCGTCTCTCTTCCCCCTTCGCGTTTGGCCGGACCTGTACACAACGACAGATCTCCCTGGTCCTTTGACCTTGCCGAGACTCCTGGAGGCAGCGAGAACGCCCCCAGCTTTTTCCTTCAGCTCAGGTACGAACGCACATCCGCCCTTGCTGCCCTCTCCTCCACCCTCGAACCCATCTTCCTCCGCCGCATCCACGACCGCCGTCCCTCCTCGACCTCGAACGGAACCCACAATATTCGCCTTTCCATCTTTCAATGCGCCCATGGCGCCCACATCCCTTCCGTCCAGCTCGTCTTTCACCCAAATTCGAGACTCGCTGTCGTCTCAATCGTCCTCAAGATCCAACACACCTCTTCTCAGCCGGGCCTCTTCGTTCGCCAGCTTCGCATCGTCCCCGCAGCCACGTGAACGAGCGTACCTCCGGTCACGACAGACCACCATTGGGACACCGCACCGGATTGTCAAGCGGCCGGTAGCGACTCCTGCGAGCCGGATGAAGGAACAAGTGAGCACCTGATGCGTCGCGTCACTGTCATACTAGGGCGCGCCACTCAGACGACCGACCAATCTCTCTTCATCCACTTCGCAGATCAACAGCATGCATGAGAGCGCAATGCGAGCGTTCGAGGCCAAACGGGCGGCCTCGTCTCCGGCAGCCCAAGCGCAGGCACACCCAGAATCGTTCTGGCAGCTCCAACGCCTTCTCGATCAGCGTAGGTGTCTGCCAGCTCGATCCGACACCATTTCAGTCCCCTGATTTACTTCCTTTTCCAGTTCGACCTGACACTGAGCTGGAAGAACCTGAACCAGAGCTGAAACTGGAGCCGTTGTCTCTCAAGGCATCGTTAACTAAGACAGTTCGTTGCGAGCTCTCTGGCGAGAACGCCCTTCATTTCGCTGACCTGCCCTCCTCTCTCATCCAGAAGACTCCATTGAACGACATGTCGGCCCTGCGTCGAACTCTGTCCATATCTAAAAAGACTCTGGAGTCGTGCGTGTGCCTTACAAGCCTTTCTCTTTCCCTGATTCTGGATAACGCATTGAACTTCATGCCCACCACATTCTAGCCCACGGCCGCCAGCACCGTATTTGCCGAGTCGAGACAAGCTTCGTGTTGAGGATGAGGAACTGGATCGGCTCGTCGAGAAGAGGCTCGCCAAAAAGGTTGTGGAGAAGGTGTGTCCTTCTCCTCGTTCTTGCTAATCAGCTTTTCATCCAATTTACGCCTTGCGTTCCTTAGCTCCCAACATCTCTCTCGCAAGAGGAGAGCGCCGAAGTCGACGCCCTTCTTGCCAAGCCTAATCACGTCTCGCGTTGCGTCCGCGCCGAGGTCCGCCACCACGACCTCGTCCGGCTCAAGCCCTGCGAGTGGCTCAACGACGAGATCATAAATTATTACGGTCAGATGATCACGGATGCGTGCGAGGCTCGGCTCGCAAGGGCCAAGGCACAGGGCGGCGGGTCCGGGACGGTCGTCGGTGCCGGAGAGGCCCTCAGCGTCCATTACTTTTCGACCTTCTTCTTTCAGAAGCTCAGTGAGCAGGGGTATGCAAAAAGCAGGCTTGCACGGTGGACGAAGAAGGTGCGTCGTGATTTAGACGAGGGAGGGGGAAGTGGAGGCTGATCGCACGTGCATGTCTACGCCTAGACCGACATCTTCTCCAAGGATGCCATCCTCATCCCGATCAACAAGGGCAATGCCCACTGGACGAGCGCCGTCATTAACATGCGGATGAAGCGGATCGAGGCGTACGACTCGATGGGCCATGGTTCGGCCAAGCACATTACAAAGGTGGGCCCTGTCTTCCTTTGTCTTGACAGGGAGCATATCACATACTGATCTTGCGTTTGCGATAGATCCTCCGCGAATACCTCAACGAGGAGTCGCTGGACAAGCGAAAAAAGCCGTTCAACTTT
This sequence comes from Tausonia pullulans, assembly GCA_951802195.1. Taxonomy (NCBI): domain Eukaryota; kingdom Fungi; phylum Basidiomycota; class Tremellomycetes; order Cystofilobasidiales; family Mrakiaceae; genus Tausonia; species Tausonia pullulans. Next base: position 995,299 of record OX637626.1, read on the forward strand.
ACAGGCTGGGTGGAATATTCCGACCCGGATGTGCGTTGTCGTCTCTCTCTTTTTCTTTCTTCATCTCCGTTCGTCGCTGACAGAAAGAGAAATTGCTATCAGCTCACCCCGCAGCAACTAAATGGTTTCGACTGCGGCGTCTTTACGTGCCAAATTCTCGAAGCGTGCTCTCGAGGCGGCGGCGCTGGCGTCTGGACGTTTGGGCAGGGCGGTACGTATGTTCAAAGACAGTTGCGATGTAGCTAGCTGACGAAAAGGCGGCTCTTGGGCCACTCAGACATGCCCTACCTTCGACGGCGGATGATGCTTGAGATCGGACGGTACGTCTGCCTTCCACCTTTTGTTCCCCTTGTCCACGTTTGAAGGCACTTCCTGACGTCCATCTCGTCTGTCACAGAGCAAAGCTCCTCAACAATCCCGGCCCACTCTCACCCTAGTATTTTTCCTTCCATATCCTTTTCAATCGCTTGTGTCTTTGTATACCCCTGGGCGATTCTAGACGGACTGTCGTTATCCCTCGTTATAACCCTATGTACATTAACCCTGTGACAAATGAGAACGCATCGCATCCAACCAAGGCAAACATTGCCGTCGCCGCTGCTAACCGAAAGATCCAGCCTTCCCTGCCGCCTCCCCTCCGTTTCGCATCCTATCATGCACACACACCTACGCATACAATCCCATCCTCTGCAACTGCTCTCACAAGATAGCCCAAACCTGCTTCAATAACCCAAGTAACCCGTCTCTTTCAGAAGCCGAGCCTGCCTATCCATCTCAACGAATGAAGAGTCGACCAGGGGCTTGATGAGGGCCGGGAAAATGTTGATGGAGCTTTTGCCCTGGAAGTAGGAGAGAGGCGGTAGGAGAGATGAGATAGAGGTGAGATGAAACAGAGGGGAGGAGATCGGACAGGGCGACGGACGCATTGCTTGTAGAACTCGAGGACGATGCGGCTTAGAGTGGGGTTCTTTACGACTGAAGCGTGAGATAGGGAACAACAGGGCCCAGTCAAGTTGAAGGGTAGTGATGGAGGCAAAACGGCCAAAGCACTGTCTCCCTGCCTAGCTCTAACAGGGTGGATGTTCGTCCAGACTTGTAGCCGATCGAACAACCCTTCTTCCGTGATATCATGCTCGCTCAAGCGAGGAGCGGGCCCGCTAGGGTTAGGATCTTTGGCATTGTGGAACTTGAGGACGACATAGAGGGAATGGGAGTCTGGGAGTCTCCTGGAGTCGGTGAAATGGATGCATACGTCTATGCTTCGGTAAGACCTTTTGAGAAGAAGGAGTAAGGATTCAAATTCTGCCAGCGATCTTCAGACACCAGGCCCCTTCCTTCTGCGGCACGACGCCCCCCTTATATTCCCTTTTTCGTTATTGACGGTTTCGGGGCCGGCCCGAAAGAATTCCCTCATGTCTTGTCGGTGCTCTCTCATGAAGTCGCCTGCCCGCCGCTGGATCTCATCTATCGGGAGACTCACTGCCTTACGATTGCCACACCACCTCAGTAACTTAACTCGGCCAATTTGACATCCGGGCGCTCTCCCATCAATATTATCTCTTCTAACACTTGACGAGAAAGCTGTCTGCTGGCGGTTGGTCAGGGGCCCTTGACGACCGAGATATCTCCCTTCCTGCGCACGCCCCTTCATGTCCTCCTTCCAACTTCGCCTCGTCACATCGTCACCTTCTGACTTGTCAGCCGCGCCATCCAGCACCGGCTCACTCCCACTCTCCTTTCCCCCTCTTTTTCATCTCCTTCGTCGATGGGAGCGGACCAGTCCAAGCCCGCCGCCGGCGACGTCCCACCGCCGCCTAGCGCCGCCGCCTCCACTGCCGGGCCCGAAGACTTCTACCAGCTCCTCGAAATCGACGAGGGCGCGGGCGACCTCGAGATCAAGGCGAGGCCACCTTGTCTCTTACAACATATATCTTTTCCGTTGCTGACTCTCCCACAGAAAGCCTTTCGCAAGCTTGCACTTAAGTGGCATCCGGACAAGAATGCCCACCGCGTCGAAGAGTCAACCCTGCACTTCTCCAAGTCGGTGTCTCCTCCATTGCCAGGACCCTCGCTCTCCTCATATTGATGAGCCCTCTCCCTCCCCCACCAGGCTTCAAGAGGCCTACGAAACACTTTCGGATTCGCAGGAGCGCGCTTTCTATGACCGTCGCCGCCGCGCGGGCCCTGCTTCCGAAGCTGTCTCCTCCTCGGATTTTGAAGACGTCCTCCGAGGCTGCCGCCCGCCACCGAGACCCTCCGCTCGCGACCGAGGGCTCGGTGTCCCCGAGCTCATGCGGTTCTTTGACAAAGACGTCTGGCGGAGTGGAGGGATGAGTGATGCGCCTGGAGTGAGTCGTGCTGCTCGCTCTGCCTGACTCCACTTGTTTTGAACCGCGCTTCGGGAACCGGACCTCTGACACCTTCCCTTTTGGTCTGTACCCATCTATTGCACTTCGCCCAGGGCTTCTTCCAAGTCTACGACGCCCTTTTCCGCTATCTTGCCCGCGAAGAAGCTGCTCACGCCCCAGGCGGCGCTGAGTCTGTCCCCCCTTATCCATCCTTCGGCACTTCCAAGACACCTTGGTCTCTTCCCGATAGAGGACAGGAGCAGGCCCGGAACTTTTACAATTTGTGGACGTCGTTTGCGACGGAGAAGGCATTTGAGTGGGTTGAGCCGTATAGGCCGCAGGCGGGGGAGGAGAGGAGGGTCAGGAGGTGAGTCGTCCACCGTGCGCTTGCCCTGCGCTTGGCATGATGCTGACGAGTTTCGTTGTATGGGAACTTACCTTCCCCCCAGGCTCATGGAGCAGGAGAACAAAAAAGCTCAGACGGAAGCACGCAGGGAATACAACGAGACCGTCCGGGTGAGCCCTTCACATCACTCACCTTCTCGACCGCCCTTCTTCCCTTCCCTCTCTCTGTCTCGCTAGCTGAAATGTCTCTTTCTTCAACTAAACAAAGGCTCTCGTTGCCTACATGCGCAAACGCGACCCCCGAGCCCCCGCGACCACCCACCCCTTCTTCGCCGCCTCCGGTGTGTCCACCTCCTCCGGCACCTCGACCCCGGGTGGAGGCCGCAGTAAGGCCTCCAAGGCCACTCTTACTCCATCACAGCAGCAGCAAACGCACATGGGCGCCGACTTCGTTGCCCAGGATTGGCAGAAGGTGTCCCTCAAGGACTTGGAGGCTGCTATTGATGGCGAAGGAGGTGAAGAGGGGGAGGAAGAAGAGGTGGCGTGGGAATGTGTGGTTTGTGGGAAGGAGGGGAGGAGCGAGGGGAGGTGGAGGGATCATGAAAGGAGTAGGGGGCATTTGAGGGAAGTTCAAAAGTGAGTTTTCGTTGAAATCCAGGCTGGATGTGAGAAGCGCAAACGTGTGCTGACGAGAGGAGAGCTACAGGCTCAAGAGGGAGATGCGGCGCGAGGACCGCGAGTTGGGCCTGTCTGGCACAGCAGCGGGCGACGACGAGGATGAGGACGATGAGGATCTCGAGGATGACGGCGTCGATATCGGCTCAACCGTTACCGAATCTGGCGATGGCTCTGGCGGGGACTACGTCCATTCGGAGGAGGATCTCCCCGCTGGACATGACGACACCTCGGACCTCGATGCGCTCGCAGAAGACGTTCGGAGCTCACTGGCGCTCGACCATGGCGAGGAAGAGCAGGAGGAGGAGGAAGAGGCGGAAGTTGAGCCCTCTCGGCCGGGCGAATCAAAGAAGGCAAGGAAGAAACGACTTAGGGAAGAGAGGGAGGCGCGCCTTGCGCGCGAGGCCTTGCTTGCCGGGGAGGCGATTCCATCCTCGAAGGAGACGAAGGGGTCGAAGAAGAAGCAATTACTGCCTCTCAGCGCGAAGACGGCTGATGAGGCGGTAGAGGAGAAGGAGCAGGGTGATGGGCCGGAGGAGGAGGGCCATGAAAACGAGGCTGAGGGCTCCGCCGAGAAAGAGTCCATCGTCGAGCTGAGCAAGAAGGATAGGCGGCGGGAGCGGGAGCGCAAGAAGGCAGCCGCTGCGGTTGCCGGAGGATCGATGCTAGCTTCGAATGACGTGCCGCCTGGGAGCGAGGTTTGTCTGTTCAGCTTCTCTTAAGAATCAAACGCTGACCGCTTCTCTGTTTCGACAGCGCTGCGCCGTCTGCAAGGCAGTCTTTCCCTCTCGGACCAAGCTCTTTGAGCACATCCGAAAAACTGGACACGCTGCCCCAATCGCTGCCAACGGACGTGGTGCAGGCGGGCGGGCGACGTTCCTAGGCACGGCGGGTGGGAGCGATAGCGAGGATGACGGGCCTGGTTCGAAGGGAAAGAAGAGCAAAAAGGGCAAGCGGAGATGAGACTTCGAGAGGGCGAGGTAGCTTTTGACGATCTTTCATGACGAAACGACGATGGCGATACGCGCCTGAGCCGACCGTTGGCTTACCTTTCAAAATCGGACACATTTTGTCACTTTCTAGCTCCCTCTGATCTTTGAGTGAGCCAGAGACCAATCGTCAGGCACCTACAGTGGCGTAAAGGCCCAGGTCCCTGATATCGACGTAATCCGACTCGATCTTGGAGCGTACGCACATAACCGTATTTCCTCTTGCCCCTGTCACTTTTGGCACTCTGGAGACAGGCTGAAAGATCAGCAGGCTACAAACACAGCATCTGAAGTCAACACGGGTAGCGTGTGATAGCAAGGAAGGAGAGATAAGAGGAGGCGAGAGCCTGGCCTATGCCGCGCGCTCATGCATAAATTTAGACTTCAGACTGGGTCGATGTTGCTGCCGAATATACATTTATCTCAATGTCATCTCCCTCACACGGGCGCGCACGCGGGCGAATCGTCGTGACGGATTGCAAGCTGGATTAGGCTTGTCTCCATAGCATTCAGTGCCCAAGCAGACAGAAACGAGGATCAGTCTGGGCGGCGGCCCCAGAGGGAAGCGAGCTAGGAGTCGAGAGCCGACAACGCCAATCTTTGATAACGCAGATAACTTGGCTTCGGCAGCGGGGCCATATCCATGTTGAGAGAGACGCTCTGTATCCGGCAAAAGAAGCTGTCGAGTCTCCGTCTATAAAAGGATTGCTTTCTCGGTCGCTAGCAAGACAGATTTTTTTTCTTCATAGGGGCCAGTCAACTGTGAGTGAGCGACGAGCGGAAGAGAAATAGGACGGGACGACAGCAGCCAGAAACAGCTCTTGAGAGTAAAAAAAGACCGATGAAAGCAAGCGTCAAAGTCGGCTGGCACTCTGATCCCCGGGCTTGGGTACCGACGGCCCACTTTGACGAGACGCAGACCCTCTTGGCCCTGGTCCTGGGGGAGAGGGGGAAAATGGAGCATTCCGCGAAAGCGAGCACTGATTCGGAGCGTTCGGGGGAAGATCAGCTGTCGAAAATAATCAAGACGACAGTACAACAAGCGAGTAGACACCTCCTTCTTCCTACTCATCGGCACCGACCCCTTGTCTGTCTTTCCCCACCCGGTCTCCGTCGGCGGTGCCGGGCTCCCCGGGGAACGAGCGAGTGAGAGTTCGAGATCTAGCGGCCTGGGTGAAAAGAGGACGGGTGAACGAACTTAGGGCGAGCCAATTACTTCTGCCGCGGGGCCTCGCACGCAACCCGCCGGCGCACTCGCTCGCTCTCTCGCCTGGCTCAGTCCCACCCGCTGGCTGGCGTGAACTCGCGCGTTGGCCTTGGATTCGCTTCCTCGACGGCCACTCTCCCCTGCTCCCTTCCTCTCCCTTCTCTTACCGACCGTCGGTCCGCCCCTACCTCGCTCGCCTTCTCTCTCCCTCCCCAGAGAGCAGCCGCATGTCCCCCCAGCCCGACGACTGGACCACTGCGACAGCGTCAGCAACCGCTGCCCTCGAGCCCGCTTCCTCAGCTGCCCCTTTGGAACGTGAGTGTCCCCATTGGCCACCTGCCTTTCTCCGTCATCATTTCCTGGCCGCCCATATCCGCGTCTGCGGACTTCAGCTTGCTCGAGGGAGCCGGTTATGGAGTCGCTTCCCTGCCGCCTCTCGCGTAAAGAGGGACATGGTGTAGGTGGAGGCTAGCAATCAGTGAAGGGTGAGAAGGTGGCTCGTCGACAGGCAACACCGGCGTAGTGCTCTCCCCCGCTCGTCTTGTGGGTCGGGGGGCACGCGGCCATGATCAGCCTCGGCCCACCTGAGCGTCGTCCAAGGTCGTAGAGGAGCCACCCTTGAGCAGCATGAAGGCATACACGTCGCCCTTTTGCCGCCATTAGTTGCCGTCGTCATGCCTCCCTTGCCGGCCAACTCCCTTCGCGCACTCTCGCTCCTCCACTTTATCATGCTTTGCTCTGGATTGTGCGAGCGATTTCGCGATTATCGCTCGGTGGCCGCTCGCTTTTTAAAGCGACCGCCCCGTCCGTCGCACCGTCCAACAAGCGAGGCTTCCTCCGTTTAGATCGCGCGCTTCTGCCGCCGCTGTCACCTTCCACCACCACACTCCGTCCTTTTGTCAATGGCTGGTTGGCTAATCAGACTTGACCCTTCTCACTCCCAGCGACCACAACCACCACGGAAGGCCCGTCGTCGTCTGCCCAGCAGCCCCCCTCCCCCTCTCCTCAGCTTCCGTCAGCGCCCACGATGACTTCGGTCCTCCCCGCCTCAGGACCCTCACGCCTCTCGCCCTACCCCCAGTCACTACCACCGCACGCCTCGCTGCCCTTGTCGTCCTCGCTCGCAGGATCCTCATCCCAGCCGCCTCCGCTATCACCTCCGCAGCAGCCGCTTCCGAGACTTGCGAGTTTGACAGGAGGCCAGCAGCGTGAGCTAGGATCGCTCTCCCCCTCGCACCAGCTTCCACACCCAGGCTCGTCGTCGCCGTACCACTACCAGCAGCCGCACTACCTACCCCATCCACCACACCCGCACTTTATGCCGCCTCAACAGTCTCACCTCTCATATCCCCAGCCGCCGCCCGGTGGAGGAAGCTATCATGCGCCCTCGCCTGTCCCTTCGTTCTCTCGGCATCCACGTCCGCCGACACCGCCCGCACCGTCTCCGCCCAAGCAGCTGCAGCACCAGTCTGGCCCTCCGACGCCACCGCCTTCCATTGGCTCTTGCCCCGGTGACGGTCACTGCAACGGAACTGGTGGCAAGACTGGATGTGCCGGCTGCCCGGCACTCAACAACTCGTCGGTCGGCCAGAACGCCAGCGCGCCGGCGACGTCTGCCTCGACTGCGACCGCAACGGGCGGCATCGTCTGCGTTAATTGTGGAACGAGCACGACGCCCCTCTGGAGGAGGGACGCCGACGGCAACACGACGTGTAATGCCTGTGGTGCGTGCTGGTCTTCCCAAACTCCGTTGCTGCTGGCGTCCCCTCTCTGGGCGGATGGAGAAAGCGAGGTGGGACACATGTCTTATTGGTTGACGCGTCTGCCCTCTCCCATTCCTTCCTACCCCCCCCTCTAGGTCTTTACTTCAAACTTCACGGTCAGGCTCGACCGGTGACGATGAAGAAGACAGTCATCAAGCGGCGCAAGCGTGTCCCCGCGGCAACTAAGGAGCACCAGCAGCCTCCGCCACTGGCCCAGCAGGTGTGTTGCTCCTTCCTGTATTTCTCTCTATCTCTGCCTGCTTCTGTCCCTGTGTGTCCTGGAGATAAAGAGCCCAATGAAGTGGGGAGGACAAACACGTGTGTCATTGTGGGGGGAGAACTCCTTCCTTCGATTCGCCCTCCGCTTTACGCGCACGAGCCGATAATCATCCGCGGCCGCTTTTTGTGGGCCTACCGCCTCCGCCCCCGCCTTTGTCTTTGCTGCACGCTCTCTTTGCCGTCTTTGCTCTCCTGCAATCTGATCAACCTCTTCCTTCTCCGATCCCGACGGCGTTCTGCTCTCAACCTGCTGACGCTCATGCCGCCTTCTCGCCCTTGCTCTGTCTCCCCTCCCTCGGTTCAACTGCTCCCCTTGACGATGCGACCTAAATCGTCGCCGCGTCCGCCGCCTCTTCCCCCCAACGTCCTTAATCCACACCAGCAGACCACCAAGAGCGAGGACACGTCCCAGTCCGACGCGGCCGAAGCTCTTCTTTCTGTTTCGCGGTCCCAGCAACAGCAGCTCCAGCTGCAACAGCAGGCATATTCCTCGCACCACCCGGCCACGTCGTCGTCCTTGGCCTCTTCCTCCTACACGCCTAGCTCGACGTTCCCTCCATACTCGCACCACGGCACAGTCCCCCCCCTCCCTTTTGGTGGCGGTGGCGCCGCCGCGTCTTCCTCTACCGCGTCTTCGTCGGCCCCTGGACCGACCCGAAAACGCAAATCAACGGTCCAGGACGCGAACGAGTCTGATAACGACGGTGGTCGCTCCACCGAGGGCAGCCCGCGACCTGTTGGTGTGGTAGGCTCCGCGTCAAGGGGTGAGACGCTCGCCCCCGCAGGCCGGTCACCGCTTGGCCGGCAGCAGCACGACCAACAGCCACCGATCCCCCCGCACTCCTCTTTCCATCACCCCGCCCAGCAGCAGCAGCATCAGAACGGCGGCAGCGAGTTCCATCACCTCCCGCCGATCATGGACCCGCACGCTTTCGCCGCTCGCCAGCAACACCCCCAACAGCAGTCATCGGCTGCGTACGCATCCTCCTCTCAGGCACCCCCAGCCTCGATGACAGCTCCTACCTCGCCTCTCCCTCCTCGTCTCCCTCCTCTCTCGTCATCTATTTTCTATTCTCCAGGCGCGTTTGCCCCGCACGTCTCCTCGGCCTCTTCTCATCCTCCTGTCCCACCCTCATTGGCGTCGTCCTCCAATCCTCAGCACCGCCCGAGCCCTCCACCCTCCGCCACACCACAAGCGCACCTCCGATCGAGCGAGCTCGAGGAGTACCGCCGAGAACTGCTTGCGGGCAAGGAGTGGCTCGAAAGCATGCTCGGCAAGACTGAGGGTCGTCTCAAGGCCGTGGAGGGCGAGATGCTCGCCGCTGCCGGTTCCGCCCACAGCAGCAGTGAAATCACCTCTACCGTGGCGGCGCCGTTGCTAAAGAGGGGCGACCGCGTCGGTGAGGATGGGGCTGTGTTGATTGAACTGAAGCAGCGGCCGGCTGGGGCGGGCAAGGCAAGGGTCTGGGGTTTGGAAGTTGAGGCTAAGCTCAAGCCTGCGAAACCTCTGTCGCAGTCATCGACGTCTACCATGGACGGAATCGTGGCTTCGTGATAGAGAAATGCGGTCTGGTTATCCCTTCTTGTCATCTTCCCCCGACCTCCGGTGTTGCCTGTGGCTTTGTATCCCTCCCCGTCGTCTTCTCCCCTCCCTCTCCATATCTTACATCGCCAGCCAGGCATTATTACCTTCCCCCCACCCCTCGTCCCTCGTTGTTGCATCGCTCGCTCGCGGTGGGACCCGTTGTATCAATTTCGCTTTTTGTTTGTCTCCTCGTCACGCCACTCGGACCTTGTTCCCTCCTAAGTACGAGTAAACACGCTTCCTGTGTACCTGTGTGAGTATGTCGACGTGAACCTCATGTTGCAAGAAGCAAGGCGGAGAGGAACGTGAAGAGAGGTGCACATATGCTGTCATTGCGACTCGACTCTGCCCTGCCCATTCTCGCCTTCTCCCTTTGACCCAGGCGCGGATCTGCGAGCGGGACCTCTCTCAGCCCTGACGACCACCTGCAGACCCATTCCCCCCCCCGCGCGCCTCCCCATCCTCCTCCTTCCTCCGCCTTCTCCCTCTCTTGACCGACGACCCTCTCCTCCCCTCCACCCAAAACTACGCGCGATGTCGTCCCCACGCATCGCTCCTCCCTCTCCACCGCCGACCGTCCAACGAGGCGGCAGCAGTAGCAAACGGGCAAACCAGGATGACCACGACCGCCGCGGGCCGGCGACGACGAGTCACAACGACGATGTGACCGGGGATGCCTGCCCCGGGACGGCACCGAGAAGGAGGACGAGGCTGCATGCTGCGCAGACGTGCGTGATTGCTTCATTTTCTCACTCCCTGTGATCTGGGTGGATGAATGATGGAGGGAGGGAGACAGACGCGCGCCCAGGGGAAAGAGAGGGAGGAGAGGGCGACTCTAGGCCAACACGCCCCAGGTTGGAAGGGAGCGCTCTTCTTCCTGACGGGCCTCGCGGGTCCCTAAGCCTCGCTCTGGACTGGCAAGTCGATGGAGAGAAGTAAAGGGATGGGCTTGGAAACGCATGATGCGCTGCTGGAGTGTCTTTCAATGAGAGGTGGTGGGGAACGAGGTGGGGAGGAGGGGGCGGGGCAATGATACGACCTTCAGCGGTGAGATCCGTCATTGCGAGGGACCTCGCCAGCCCGCCTCCTCCCTTTCTTATTGCTCTCTCAGAATTCTCTGGATTCTCATATCTCCCGACTTTCATTATCATGCGCTTACTCTGTCTCTCTTCATTCATTCAGCCTCCCGACTCCGCCCCGAACCCGCGACACCCGCACGCACACCTCGCGCTCCCCTCCCGCCTCTTCTTCCGCTGTCATCTCCTCGACCTCAAGGTCCCACCATCGCTCGTCCTCTACCACCGCATCATCTGCTTCTCAACTCGCTCTGCCAGCTCAGGCGGGCGGCCTGATCCCTTCCGTGGAGATCCAGCCCTTCTCTGAGGCGTCTTCACGACACATCGCCGCCGTCGCCTCGTCGTCCATCAACCCCTTCCTCACGACGACCTCCTCCTCCTCCATCGACCATACAACTACTCGCACTTCTCCTCCTCCCGAGCCCTCTGCTTTAACGCTGGCCTCCTCGCCTCTCCACCCGCCGCCCCCAGGCCCCCTTCCTCACCACCCAACCTCACACCGCCTCTCAGCGCCCAAGCGGGCGACCGACGCCCTCGGACCATCGAGGCGCGGTGCAAGGAAGGGGTCTTCGTTGGCGATCCTGCCAACCGCTAGGGGGACGAGCGATAGCAAGGGCGCTACTGGCGGGAAGGCGGCGCCGAAATGGGACCCAAAGAACCCGTTCCTCCAGGGGATGGGGCTCGTCGAGAGGGGACTAGTGACAGTTGGGAGGGAGAGGAAGGGAAAGATCGAGGAAAGACAGACGATGGATTATGTCTTGTGAGTTCTCAACCCTCTCTCTCGCTTTCCTGACGCAGCGCGTGCTGACGGAGGCCTCGTTTCCTTCCCAGCCGTGGCCAAAAGACGACTTTCGCCAACCCATTTTTCACCGGTCCCTCGTCCTACCAACACCCTGCTGCCTCCTCCTCCGCCTCCGAACTCGACCCTTCCCACCCGGACTTTTCGCCGGAAGCCAACCCGCCACCAAGGCTTCTCTTCCCCGTCGTTCCTGGGGGGTTCTCTGGGGCGCTTGCTGCTGCAGCGGCCGCTGCTGCCGACTCCGACGAGGAGATGCGGGGCTCTGAGGACGATGAAGACGATGAGGAGGAGACGAGGATTGTAAAGCCAAGGTTGCTGTTTGGCGCTCCTCCTGCAAGAAGCAAGCGGCCGGCCCCTCAAGAGGAGGATGAGGTCGACGAGTTCGTTTCGGACGATGATGACGAGGCGTCGAACGCACTCCAGGCTGGCGCGAAGACGAAGGCCTCCTCACAGCAGCAACGCCGCTCGCTACTCGACGAAGTTGCCGAGCGAAGTGCAGCAACGGCAGCTCCAGGTGTTGGCAAACGACTCAAGTTCTGAGCCCCGCCTTCCCTTTCCTCTCTTACTTTCTCCTCCATTCCCTCTTTACTATGCCCCTCTCCCCCTCCCTCTTCTCTCTCCAACCTCTTTGCTTGCTCTTTTTAAGTCCGTCATAACGATTCCGAATCTGTTACTTTTAATAGTCACCCCTTCTATTTTACGCGTAAACTCCCTTAGCTAACCCTCTCGCGCCACCCTCATCTTGCTATCGTCTTTCGTCGGTCGGTATCTTCCATCCCTCTCTTTTTTTTTTTTTGTTCCCCAACATCAATTTCTCCCATACACCGCGTCACCCTCTTCGTCTCTCTCCTCTCTTGGACCTATCCTCTCTCCACTCATGTAGTCGTCCCTTGTTCATGCGCTCCGTAGTAGCCTCCGGTCTGCGGCCGGTCTCCTTCTGTTGAACGAACTCCTTCTTTTTGTTTCTTGTTCTCCCTTCTTCATCTTGCTTTTCCTTCTCACTCTCTTGGCGTTTTGGCCCTTTCTTTCTACTTTTGTCTCTCTGCTCGTTCTCCTCGTTGAATGACATTCTTGAGAAAAAGACCCATGGCCCGTTCAGCACTCCTAACGCCACAGCCAGCCAGAAGACCGTGAGGGCGACTCTCTGGCCCGTCCACATAAAATAGTAAAGGCCTCCACGCTTGCCTGAAGGATCACCGCCACTGGCGTGAGCGCGAGCGCGAAGAGTTGCTACCGCAACCAGCCCACTATCAGAGAAAGAACCCACAGCTCCCCTCTAGCTCAGGGCGGGCTAATTGCATCCCGTCGTCTCCCCTGTCGGGCGTCGTTAAGCGAGCTGGGAAAGCTCGCTTCCAGCCTCGCCTGGGTCACCACGGCAACGGAAGCCTTAATCTCGACATAGTTTCGTCGGCATTTGGTCCATGGTCCTCGGTCTCTCGCATCCGATAGGTGTCGAGACGGACCCCTTTCGAGCCCAAATACGAGGTCTATCCCGCGGCCGTAAGCATGCACATCATCCATCGATCATCGCACAAGCCCATCGACGACTTGGCCCATCTTCCTGGCCCACTTCTTGACCTCCCCTCGCTCGCCCATGAGTGTCACCCGGAGCTCGACGTCCTTGAACCGGTCGGTGCTTCCCGTCTTTGGGTCGGCGCGGGCCGAATCGGGCAGCCGAGTGAGGGTGTGCCGACCGAACGCCCAGTTGACGATGTAGAGGTCGAGAGACTCAGGGGCGGGGGAAGGAGAGGGGGGAGCAGAAGAGGAGGGGTCGGTGGGGAGAGGCTGAGCGGAGAAGGGGGTGATGGATGCCGACGAGGTGGACCCCTCCGACGGGGGAGGAAGGAGAAGGAGACCCTTGACGCGGTAGATGGAAGAAGGGAGGGTGTCGAGGAAAGGCTTGATGAGGGCCTCCCAGTTGAGTTCGGGTCGAGGCCCAGTCGAAGTAGGCGTGGACGAGGAGTGGTCGTGCCCGCAGGCAGCGTCGCCCTTGCACGCATCGACCGGTTCGTCAGCAACAGCCCCACCCTCGACAGAGCGGTAGACCCCGACGCTCTCGACTTCGCCCTGGTGGCCGCCCTCGGTCCAGCCGAGAGCGGCGAACTCGGCCTCCTCCTCGGCGCGACGAGTAAAGAGCCGCGAGTCGAGGCCAAACAAAACGGACGGCTTCAAGGGCTCCGAAGGGGAATGCCTCAATTTCGGGGTTTCGTCGTTGAGAACGTAAAGGTGATCGAGAACAGTGTCGAGTTGGCGGTCCGAGACAAGGTCCCATTTATTCAAGATGAGACTTTATAGGTAGCGCTCGTCAGCTCAGGGGAGTGGTCCGTCAGGGGGGGAGAGAAAACCCATCTCACATGTCAGTGTACTTCGCCTGCATTTTGGCCGTCGGCGAGGTGTCCTCGTATCCGGAGAAGTTTATGCAGTCGACGACAGTGAGGACGGCGTCGAGCGTCATACCACCGGCAGTCTCGCGCTCGAGCTCTCGGATCTGCCACGCCAGTGTGGCAGCTGTGTAGACCGGGAAGATATCATGAGCTCGATCAACAGTCTAGAATTGGATAAGAGGGAGTCTTCACGGAAGGCAGAGCCACTGCTCTCGACGATGATCCGATCAGGGTTGAACTGCTCCTTGATGTCGAGGAGCGCCGTCTTCATCTGACCGACGAGAACGCAGCTGAGAAGGAGCGGTTTAGCGTGTGCAGCAGTTCAGAGATAAGAGAGTCCAAGGATCACCAGACGCAGCCGTTGAGGATCTCGTTGACTCCCGCAATGGAGGGAGACGACGCGAGCAGCGAGTCAACTTGAAGAAGTGGAGGTATATGTGAGACTCGATCCAGCGGAGATATAGATAGCCCACCACCCACCCTCGACGTCTCCAAACTCGTTCTTGAGAACAACAACCTTGTAGTTTGGGTCGAGCTGTTTGAGGATCGAGAGGATCAAGGTCGTCTTGCCTGCACCGAGGAAGCCCGTGAGGACGGTGACTGGAGTCGACTTTGCGGCGGGGGCGGGAGAAGGAGCGGGGACGATGACAGCGGCAGTCATACGAGCTGGCGAAGGGACGGTTGGAAGAGAGAGAGAGGAGGGAAGAGCGAGCGAGTCGAACAAGGAGCGTTGGGGGGAATGTGGAGAAACGTTGGAGGTTGGGGTCGTGTCGGCTTTCCCTCTCTGCAAGACGCCTCCCTTCGCGCTTCGCCGAAGAGACAGGTGCGTAGCCTCGATAATTTCGCAGAGCAGGCAAGGAGCGAGCAGGTAGACGCGCCCTTGCTTCTTCACACCACCACCGCTCTCTTTATCCCTTTCTCCCATCCACTCTCCTTTCTCTCGTTCCCTTTCTGCCCACCAGTCATGTCCAGCGACCAGGTCAAGCCCAAGAAGGAGAAGAAGTCCAAGAAGGCCGCCGTTGTTCAGGCCGCTTCGGATCCCGCCGCTGCTGCCCCCGCCGAGTCCTCGTCCAAGAAAGACAAGAAGCGCAAGGCCGAGGCCGAAACTGAGGGCGAGACCACCACCAATGGCGAGGCTGTTGACGAGGAGTCCCTCAAGAAGGAGAAGAAGCGGCTGAAGAAGGAGAAGAAGGCCGCCGCCTCCGCTGCCTCCGCCGCTGTGTCCACTGACGGCACCCCCGCCGCTGAGGACGTGACCGAGGGATCCAAGAAGAAGAAGGACAAGAAGGACAAGAAGTCGGAGAAATCCTCGGCCGCTGCCACTCCTGCTTCGGCTGTCACCACTCCCGCCGCCGTCTCGACGGGCCCGCTTTCCGAAGCGTCCCAGGCGTACCTCGCCCAGCATTCCATCACCATCTCGCACCAGTACACGCCTCTTCTCGACTTTGCGTCTCTTCCCATCTCCCCGAAGCTCGTGCCGGCGCTCAAGGACTTCAAGACGCCGACGCCCATCCAGGCGTGCTCGTGGCCTGCCCTCTTTGACGGCAAGGATGTCGTCGGTGTTGCTGAGACTGGATCTGGAAAGACCCTCGGTTTCGGAGTGAGCATCGTCCTTGTTGAATTCATAGGAAGACGATATGTAAGCTGACAGACACATGTTCCCTCCTCCAGATTCCCGCCATGCAGCACCTCCTCTCGCTCCCTCCTTCGCCCAAGTCCGTCTCCGGCGCCTCCCCTTCCATCCTCATTGTCTCTCCGACGCGTGAGCTCGCTCTGCAGACGTCTTCGACGCTTTCGTCCCTCTGCACTCTCCTTGGCTTCCGGAGTGTCTGCCTCTTTGGTGGCATGCCCAAGCAAGAGCAGGTGAAGGAACTCCGTCAGCCCGGCCTTAAAGTCGTCGTCGGAACTCCGGGACGTGTTCTTGACCTCGTCAATGACGGTGCTGTGGACTTCTCCAAGTAGGTGCTGTGTCTTGTTCTGCCGCTGTAGCTCAAAATTGACGCCCGGTTGCTCTCACCAGTGTCTCATACCTCGTTCTCGATGAGGCCGACCGGATGCTCGACAAAGGATTCGAGAACGACATCCGGCAGATTATCGGTCACTGCCCGACCACGAACCGCCAGACTCTCATGTGTGCGTGGTTTTGCTTGTCTCATCAGTCGACTTGCCTCTAACGTGCGCTCTTTACATCACACAGTCTCCGCCACCTGGCCCGAGTCCGTTCGCCAGCTCGCCGCCACCTTCATGAAGACCCCCGTCCGGATCACCGTCGGCTCCGACGAGCTCAGCGCCAACAAGCGTGTCGAGCAGAGTGCGTTTTTAAGCTGCTGGTCGATGCAGAGGTTTCTTTGACTGATGTTTCGCCCTTGCGCTCTCCCAGACATCGAGGTCTTCAACACCTCACGCGAGAAGGACCCTCGTCTTCTTCAGCTCCTCAAGTCGCACTCGGCTTCGTACACCGGCGGCTCCAAGAACGTTCCGCTGCGCATCCTCGTCTTTGCGCTCTACAAGAAGGAGGCCACACGGCTCGAGCAGACCATCCGCCGGGCTGGTTACAAGGTCGCCGGTCTTCATGGCGACATGGGTCAGAAGGAGCGGATGTCCGCCCTCGAGGGCTTCGTCACGGGCGAGGTTGGAGTTCTCGTTGCTACCGGTGCGTTCAGTCTTCTGCTGTCAGCGAGTGAGCGTATTCTGACCTCTTCTATCGAGTTGCAGACGTCGCCGCCCGTGGTCTTGACATTCCCGATGTTTCGCTCGTCATCAACGTTACCTTCCCGTTGACCGTTGGTGCGTCATCATGCCCTCATCTCCTCATTGTTCGCATGCCCACCCACTGACCTTGTCGTTCTCAGAGGACTACATCCACCGGATCGGTCGGACTGGACGTGGAGGCAAGCTCGGCAAGTCGGTCACCTTCTTTACTGGAGAGAACCATGAGACGGCCCTTGCCGGCGAGTTCATGCGTGTCCTCCGCGATGCTGGCGTCGCGATCCCCAAGGAGATGGACCGGTTCCCGTCGACAATCAAGAAGAAGGAGCACGGCGCGTACGGTGCCTTCTTCAAGGACATCTCGGACGCGCCTGCGCCCAAGAAGATTGTCTTCAACTGATTGGTCGTCGTCACTGTTGCTTAGAGTTCTCTTTGTTTCGCTTTCACCTGGTTGCATCTACTCTCCTTTTGTTATTATGCCTCTTTCACGGAATTGCGGGCATTGTCTTACACTGGACGCCGGTGCCTCCCGACCTCAATGGTCTGTTTTCCCACGCGCTCTCGACTCCCCTTGTTCTCGGTCATCCGCCATCGCCATCCCCTACCGCCTCCATCTACTTTCCCCCGCCTCCACACCCTCAGTCTCACTTGGGCCACCTCTCATCCTGTGATACCTCTCTCTGGACTCTCCTCCATCGCTCGCCATTTAGCTGGAGCTTCTCTTGCAAAATCCAGATTTTCTCCTCCTCGTTTCCTCATCAGAGCTCATCAGACCTTCTCCCTTGTTCTCTTCTCACCCGCTGACAGCGCAGGCACCTCCGCCCGAGCTCGATAGTCGAGGCTCAGCGTTACGGTATCGCACCTCTCCCTCCCTCGTGGCCGCCGTTGCGTCTCTGCCTCTTTGCGTCTGCCTCCTCGCCTCGCTTCGGTCGTGTCGCTTGCCTCGTATAGCCCTCTCTCGCACCGACAATGGCGTCATATTATGGTGACGGTTGCTTCATGCTTCTCTAGGTCGGAATTTGCTCCTGGCGAAAAGGCGAAAATGGCGAAAACAGTGAAGGGAGCGGAGGCGCGTTATTGAAGGCAGTATGGAATCAGCGCACCAAAGAGGGTGAGCCTCGTCGAGGAGTTCTATAGCTCTCCAGGAGAGATGTGAATATGCTTAGAGATCCCCTTCAAATTAAATTAAATTCTAGTGACTGGGGAACGAAGGGAGGCGTTGACCCAGATGTGGAGTGACAGGACAATGGTCGTTCATTTTAGAGGCTGCAGCGGGGCGGGGATGTGTTACTCAAGCTAACTTATCCATCGCAACTTCCTTCGGACCGCTTGAAGAGCCAATGCATCTGTCATGCCTCAGTCCTGTACATCTCGCTCTCTCCAAGCATTGGGTACGCTCGAACGCTTCACGGCCCGTGGTCCAGTCAGAGCTCGACAAGCAGGGGGTTTAACTTCACCAATGTATGCGAGGGTCCTAAGCGCGAAGATCTTTGCAGTCTGCGTCGGCTCCCAAATGCACTACCACACTGCGGCTGTCACCCTCGCACTCTCAAGGGACAGCTTGGTCAGCACTGGCTGAGGTCACGATGTTGTCGTTGGCATTTGTCAGGAGACTTTTTTAAGCGCTCGAGAGAGCGAGATGGATCAAACCATTGAGGCTGGCGACGTGCGTGGAGAGCGGTCTTCCAAGCGTTTGGTGGTTGTATATGCGATAATCGAGATGATGGTGTGCCCTTGCTGTTTGAGGCCGCTACAACAGACTCACGGCTATCGACCTATCCTCAGCCTCATCATCCTCGTCGGGCTCTCCCTCTGCGCACATGGTTTAAAGAGCAAGCTGAGCGATCTCCAAGCACACGGACATTTCTCCTGGTGAGTTTTACAACCCCTCGACGACACTCGCCCTCTTGATAAGCTGATTCCATACCCCGTCCGTTCTCGCTCGCTGCGCCGCTTCCTCCAGGGATACGGTCTCCATCCGGCGCTTCATAAAGGAGAAGCAGCCGCTGCCGTTATCGATGTTGGCTTCATCGCGATGGGAATCGAACGTCTGGCAAGGAGAGCAGAATTTTCTCGAGGCGGATAGATGAGTGATGGGGCGTGGATCATTCTTGAGAGATACGGTGGCCATGCTGGCCACAATGAGGAAGGGAGAAAGACAGTGACTTTATTGATCTCCTCCAGCTCGGACTCCCACGGTGAGATCGTCACCAGGGGAGGAAGGAGCGACGGAGGAAGGCTGTGTTGTTGATGGACGAGGGCAGGGGACCGAGTCAACAACACCCAAATCACCGTACATGTGCCTGATGGGCCAGATGGATTGTCAAAGGAGGAGAAACAAGGAAAGTGCACGCCTCAACCTTGCAAGGGCGAAGCTCATGTATCAAAGGTGGCATAAGGCTAGAACAGGAAGACGAGGGGAAAATACAAGACATATAGAGGGAGAGACATATTCAGAATACATAGATTAAGTACATAGCGGGGGAAAGACGAGAGGCTGTAACTTGTGAGATAGAGGGAAGAACAGGGGGCGGACGATGGCAACTCATTTACGATCCGCTCTCAGATAACTCGGATCCCGGCTCGTTGGCGGCTTTTAACTGGGTGTCACATGGGCCCTTGACTGCACGGGAAAGACGAATGAGAGAGAAAGGGCTTAGACCTGCTCTCAAACTAGACGAACGAGACCAGCTGACCTTGCGCGATCCCACAGTAGATCGCACGCCTGTCGAGGACAGCCCAGTCAGCGACATCATTGGCTGGCAAGGGAGCCAGACTCACTTGGGAAGATTTTTCATGGTAAGCTCGCGAAATCTGTATGAGATGGTCTCGCCGATGGAAGGATGATTGGACGTGAGCATCTGGGACACGCCCGAGAAGATCAGTGAAGAAAGGATGCGACGTCGGAGAGACATCAGCGAGAGTGACCCACCCTGACTTCGTTTCCGCTGAATAGAGACAGCAAAATATTTCCTCCGTCAGCCACAATCAAGACTTCAGACAGGCTAGCTGTGACTCACTTCGCCATCGTCGCGACGATCCCAACGATCTTGCCCTTGTTCGTCATTCCCTGGCCATAGATGTCGCTCTTAACGATTGCCTGACCATAATGGACGGGGAGAATATCTCTCTTCTTCTTAGCAGCTGAGGGGCTATCCTGATGCTCCTGTATGATTGAAATAGGTGCTGGTCAGTCAGTCGGAGGCTGAACTCGAAGAGGAACGGGAAGAACTGTAGAGATGTCCCCACCTGCGGCGTTACGGGCCCGGTACTAGTCCCGACGGAGGCCTGGCCATCTTCCGAGGCAGAAACCGGCACCTAGTGCGGACCGAGCAGGAGGTTTAAAATTAGATAAATAAATGAAATTGCGAGAAGGGTCGACGATGTCGAAGGACGACCGACCTGGTTGCCTGACGGGGGCGACGCCCCGGCTTCAGCAGGGCTGCTCGCATGCAACATGACCGGCTCCGACTATCAGATACAGTGAGATGCTGTCAGCGTAGGATATATGGAATACCTAACTTCCAGATGATGGACTGTAAACCCCGTCAAGGGAGCGAGAAAAGGGACCGACCAATTCCTTGCGCTTGGGACCACCATCGGCCTTCGCCTTGAGGTTCCCGAGAATCTGGTCGACGAGGTGTGTATTGCCCGAGAAAGCGAGACGAGAACGCTCGTAATCCTCTCTGAGAAACCCATGGGGCTCAGAGGTGGTGCATTCAAGGAGAGTGACGGTTCCACTCACCCATTAAGACGGATAATGTGCTATCCGGCAGTGAACTGGGTCAGGATATGCCTTCCGGTGATGCTGGAGGCAGACAGTTCACCTTGCACGTCTTGTGCTCGTCCTGACCAGTTTTGTAAAAGAAAGAGGGGCCTGGAAAGGAGAGAAGAAAAGGAGACGAGAGAGGTCAGTCTAACGGATAGGTCGACGGTCGGCAGTAGCCACCCTCCTCCTTCACCTGCCTCCACATTGAGAGGCCACTCACAGGTGCACCTAAAGGAGTCTTGGTTGAGCTTAGAAGAAGAGGCCGGGACCCTGGTTATGGTGTATACGCTTCCCGACTGGTTCAAAGTGGTGGATGGAGAGCAAAGAGGGAGATGGATAAGATCTACAAAGCGAAGACGGCTCGCGCGAATGGAGGCTCGACCTACTTCTCCCTGAACCGTGATCTGCTGATGCCTGGCGGCAGGGCTGGCGGCTGAATACGTGAGATGCATGTGATAGGTACCCAGGATGAAATATAAGGGAGACAGGCCGGATATAAGGGAAAGAGGCAGCGCAGCGCGAGCATACCTTGCGAGAGAGCGGGCAGCTGATGGCCACCGAGGAGGGTGGCATTACTGCGGTACATGAGGTCGCCGGCGCTAGGAAGAGGACGGTAGGTCATGCTGGGCGGGCTCTGGATGGATTGTAACGAGTAAGAGAGGAGAACGAGCGGTGGGTGCAGGTAGGCGTCGAGGGAGAGAGAGAGCTGCTTCAAGAGAGACCGATTATGCTGGACAAGGGAGCCCCTGTCTCCTCGCGCGTTGAGCGTGTTTGCGTTTCGAACGTGAAATATAAGGACGGCTGCGCTCTCTTTTATCATTTTACAATATTGCTTACATCAAAGAGAGGCAGATGCTCATAGTAGATTGAGCGTGGCACGCATTGGCGTACGCGAGAGAAGAGACATCCTCGGAACGACTTTTAGATGGCCCAGTCTCCGAGGAGGGAGACAGGGTCAGGTCTCTGCTTCGGGAAGAACAACACATAGTGGCGAGAAGATAAAGAGACAGACAGGCTGAGAGAGACAGAGACAGGGGAGGGCGGCTCTCGGGCATGGACCGCCGCGAAATTCGAAGCGAGAGGAGCAGAGAGTCGAGGGAAGGACGACCTCCTTCAGCGACCACCAACTCTCCCCCCCTCCCCCTCCCTCAACATGTCGTCCGCGTGAGTGCAAAGGAGTAGACGGGGACATCGGCATGCATGCTGACAGACCGCCTGGTTCCCTCACACAGCGCCCCGTACTGTGAGCGGCCCACCCCCCCCTTCGACGCGTGCTGCCCGCACCAACCGCTCACGATTGCTTCTACCTGCCAGACGTCGTCAACGGCGCCCCGGGCCAGTCATCGATCCCGGCATGGATGACTCAAAGGTCCAAGAACAAGAAGGGCTCGAAGCGCGCCAAGGTGACCCGCACACTCGGCCACGTCGAGCTCATCCAGCACTTCGAGTTCCCTGAAGCGTCCAACAAGATCAGGACAACACCCGACGGCCACCACGCCATGGCCACGGGGACGTACAAGCCCCAAATCCGGGTCTTTGACCTTGATCAGCTCACTATGAAGTTTGAACGACACACCGACCAGGAGAACATCGATTTCCAGGTGGGTTTCTCATACCCGCCTCGACGCGTCTCGTTCTGGCCTTCGGTCCCTTCTCCCGTTCTCCCTGTCTTTCTCAGAGACAGCAGGCAGTCCCACGCTTATCATATACATGCTTGGGCTCTTGCCAGATTCTCTCGTCCGACTGGACCAAGTCGGTTCACCTCCAATCCGACCGCGTCATCGATCTTCACACTCAGGGAGGCATCCACCACTCCGTCCGGATTCCTACTTTCGGTCGGGCCCTCTCCTACCACGCACCTTCGTGCGACGTTCTCGTCGGTGCCACGGGACCGGAAGTCTACCGGCTCAACCTCGAGCAGGGCACTTTCATGACGCCGATCGAGATGCAGCGCGGTACGGCAGGAGTCAACGCTGTCGATGTCAACTCCAGGCACGGACTATGGGCGTTTGGCACGGAGCGTGGCGACGACGGAGGATGTGTTGAGTTCTTCGACCCGAGGTCCCGGTCCCGGATAGGGATTCTCAACCTCCCCGTCGACCAGCTCCGGCCGTTGTCGTCCGTTGAAGCCGTCTCGGAGTATGATCGGGTACCGCTCGCAGTCACGGCGCTCGCCTCTCGGTTGGACGGTCTTAGCATGGCCGTGGGCACATCGACGGGTCACACGTTGCTCTACGACCTTCGGAGTCCGAAACCATATGCGCTCAAGGACCAGGGTTATGGTCTCCCGGTCAAGAAGGTCCAGTGGATGGAGGGCGGCCACCGGGTCGCGAGGGAGGGCCTCATCGCCAGTGCGGACGCCAAGGTTCTCAAGATTTGGGATAAGGAAGACGTGGGTAGCCTCGGTCCTCGCTGGACGTCTTAGATCCGAGCTGACATTTGCGTCCCTCCTAGCCGACGACCAACTTTACCTCGCTCTCGCCTCCGACCAACATCAACGACTTCCACCATCTTCCGGCGTCGGGTCTCATTATGGTCGCCAACGAGGGCGTCCACATGACGACCTACTACGTCCCGCAGCTCGGGCCGGCTCCGAAATGGTGCAGTTTCCTCGACAACGTCACCGAGGAGATGGAGGACCACCAGGGCGGCGGAACCAGCACATACAACGACTTCAAATTCGTTGAGAAGGCCGAGCTCGCTTCGTCAGTCGCTCGTGCTCTATCCATTTACGCGAGATATCATCCGCTGACTTCCGCCTTCCCTTCTAGTCTCGGCCTTGACCACCTCGTCGGCACGCCCACCCTCAAGCCATACATGCATGGTTACTTCGTTTCGCTCAAGCTTTACGACGCCGCCCGGCTCGTTGCCAACCCTTTCGCATATCAGGAGCACCGGGAGCGGCAGATCAAGGACAAGCTCGACAAGAAGTCCGAGTCCCGGATCCGGGCTCGCAGGGGGGACGACGTCAAGGTCAAGGTCAACCAAGGGCTCGCAGAGAAGGTCAAGCGGGACGAGCAGAAGCGGCTGGCGAAGTCGGGGGGCAAGGAGGAGCTGGGAGAGGATGGAGCGGGGGAGAGTATTTTGCGCGACCCTCGGTTCGCCAAGGTGTTTACGAACCCAGAGTTCGAGGTCGATACGGGCAGCAGGGAGTATCTCCTCAAGAACCCAGTCAAGGCGCCGATTGTGAGTCATCAGTCTGGTCTGACTTGGAGAGAAAGGCGCCAACTTTCCTGTTCTATCCCTCTGCCAGCCCAAGGGCAAGACCGCTGTCGAGCTCGAGGAGGAGGAGTCCGACCGGCACTCGTCCGACCCAGACGACGAGAGCGAATCTGGCAACGAGAGCGAGGACTCGGACGCCGCCGGCGAGCTCTCGGTCTTCGATCCTCGGACGATGCCAAAGAACCAAAACCCACTCTTCCGACCAATGCCCAAAGCCCAGGGTCTTCGTCCGAAACTGGTTCCTATCCCCGCCGGTCTCGAGGACACCTCTCGCATGCCCGCCTCGTCTTCTTCCAAGCCAACGACGTTCGGCCAGCGCGTCAAGGCCGGTCTCAATGCCTCGGGCAAGTCGTCGAACTCAGAGTCGAACCCGCTCGAGGCGGGCATCATCTCGTCCAAGCATCTTGGCGGTGGTGGCATGGAGATGTCCTTCATCCCGCAGACGGCTTCTCGGGTGAACGTCAAGGGCGCCGAGGCCGAGGGTATCCTCGACGACGACTGGGACGTCGGCAAGGACAAGGGAACGCTTGCCCGCGAGGCGGAAAGGGAGAAGAAGAAGAAGGGTATCGAGGAGTTTGGCGCGGGCATGGAGCGCGGTGGGCAGGAGGAGGACTTTGCGAGCGAGGAGGCCAAGCAGGGTCGCATGAAGAGGAGGACTGGTGGGCGCATGGCGAGTGGAAACACCTTCCGCAAGATGTGAGCGTGGGGAGGTCTCTGTTTCTTCTCTGTATCGAATCATGCATCATCACGACTTTGGCGACGGTTGCTAAAGGGAGGGAAGCCGCTCTCAGACCAGAAAGCGAGGCGCGTGCGCGTCCGTCAACTCATTGAGGAGTGAGAGATCGACGGAGGCCGTTCAACAAAGGGTCACTGACTCGCTCGAGCTCGTTCCTCGACCTTCAACCTCCAACACTCACTCTCTCATCTTCAGGCACAAGGCTTGCCTCCATGACAAAGTTTGCTCGGGCCAAATTCCGCTACACGCCTCAGAACCCGGGCGACCTCGAGGTACCCAAGAACGCCGTTATCCGCGTTGAGAGCGTTGTCGTCGAGGGCCAGTGGTGGATGGCTCAACTTCTCGATGGGGATGGGGAAGACGTCAATGGGAGCTTGGGAAACGTTCCTATGAACTATTTCCAGCTCCTTGACGAGGTGAGCCACTGGCCTGCATCCCGCGGCCTGAGGTCGAGGCTGACGCCTTTCGACACGTCTTCGTCACCGTCCTGTAGTCGCCCTTCGTTGCGAAGACAGAGGAGGAGGTGCCTCTTGCATCGCCTGCTGCTCCAGAAGGGGCTATTCAGCCGAAGCCGAGGTCACTTCCCCCCCGCCCGACTCTAGCTGCTGTTGCCCCCTCACCGTCATCACCCTCGCCCTCCCTCGGACCCGGACCACCTCCACCCATCAACATGGCGTCCCGCCCGACTCTAGCTGCTGCTACAGTCCCGAGCGCGTCAGCTATTCGACGAGCACCCCCAGCTCCCCCTCTCTCTCCTTCCTCCTTTGTGGCCACCCCAGCAACGGCGACAACCGTACCTGAGCGCAAGACATGGACACGGCCTGCAACTTCGCCTGCCGCTGCTCCTAGCACCACCACCCGTCAGGTATTAGCTCCGCCAACAGACCCTCGCGCCACTCTTACCAGCGCCAGCGGCGAGAAGAATGACGAGCCGATATTTACCTCCCTGAAGGACCGCATGGCCGCTCTCAACGGAAGAGGATTATCATTCTCCGGATCTCCTGCCCCTCCAGCACCTGCGCCGCGGGATTCCCCACGACAAACCTCGCCGCCCGCATCAGCGTCGCCAAGGTTTGATGAACAGCCTGCGGCCGGGATACCACTCCCTCTTTGCCCCCGCCCTCCGCCTCTGAAGCCTCGTCCATCGGCATCGTCGGCATCGTCGTCCTCAAGCTCTTCGATCCCCAAGATGGCGGCGGAGCTGGGGCCATCCCTACCACCCGCCGGACCGACGAAGCGACCGCCACCGGCCCCACCCCGAAGAATGACTGGAAGCAGTACCCCTCCAGAGGCTCATATCTTGCCAGTGACAATCCCGTTGCCCGTGACTCCTGCTGTTCCCCCTCGACTTCCTCCTCGGCGCTCAATCTCCTCGACGCCGAATGTTCAGAAGAAGCCGTCGCCTGACACCGAGGCGCCTCCTATTATGGCCCGAAGACTCCCTCTCAGAGCACCGGACGATCCATCTCTATGCATTCCCCCTCCTCCTCCTCGTCGACAGGTCTCTCTCGCCCCTCCCGAGCCCCTTCCCAAGGCCCCGCCTCGTCCAGCGACTCCTCCTCCTCTCACCTTCAGCTTGGACTATTCTTCGCCGCAAGCGGAGGATCTCTCAGATGACTCTCTAGCTATCTCATCCCAATGGTACGCCCAGAGGGCGAAACTCACGCTTCCGGCCTCCATCAGTTGCCGTCAAATGTGCCGGTCGAGCTGCTCGGCCAGGTTTAGCTCGTCTTCAGTCGATACATCGTCCCTCAACCTCATTATTGACTACGCCGACCGTTCGCGCACGTCTGTCTATATCGAGTGGGGCGCGGGCGTCCCTGTCTCGCAGCCGGCCGTCTCGCAGACTCACAAGGGGATACCTCCATCAAGCGCCCTCGAAGACCTCATTTTTGCGTCAAATTGTTACGGCGAGCGCGTCGCCCTGTGGTGTGAGGACCAAGAAGGCAGCCAGGTCGGCCGTGGCGAGTGCTGGGATCTTGCGGATCATGCGATCAAGGCCGTTTCCGAGAATTTGGTGCAGGAGAGCGGTGGCGAGTTCCCGGGGCTGGCGGAGGCCATCCAACTCAGCTTTGGCGAGGTCATCTTTGTCAATGTCGAGGGAGTCAAGGCTTTCGGTGCTGATCAGACAATTCGACGAGGCGATATCTTGCAGTTCAAGGTGTGTCCCCTCAGCCCTCGCGAAACCTCTCGAACAAAAAGGTTACCGTAGAGAACGCGGGAATGGCAATGGGAGTATCCCTGGGTCTCTGAAATTGACTTCCGTCATCCATCGTCGTTCGCCGCAGTACTGCCAATTCAAGTCATACTTCTCCGACGGTTCGACCATGACGTCGACAGCCGGCACGCCCAGTGTGGGTCACACAGCCGTTGTTACCCGCGACTGGACGGGTGCGGGTGGACAGGAGATCGAGGTGCTTCAGGCGAACGTTCAGGGGTCGCCTCTAACTCGCAAGGGAACGTACAACCTCGGGGATCTCGTCAGCGGTGAGGTGCGAGCGTTCCGTGTCATGGACTTGGCGTGGGCCGAGGGAGATAGCGGGAAGTGAAAATTCATGTTTCCTTGAAAGACTGGTGGTAAGAAAGTGACGCGTCCGCCACTTCTCCTTGGCGACCTAGGCAAGCCCACGCGTCGTTGTCTCCCGCGCAACGCCGCCCCGACCCTCAGACCCTCTCAACCCTTTCTCTCTAACCACCACCCCCAACCCACTCTCACTCTCACGTCGCCTTGCCTTCCACTAAGAGCACTCCTTTCGCTCTCCATCCCTCTTTTTCTTCTGCACTCGCTTTCCTCACATCTTTTCGCTCGACATGACATTCCCCCACCGGCCCCCACCTCCTGGCCAGCCGATCCGGCGCTTCATTTGGCGGCAGCGCGTCTGGTTCGAGGCCACTTTTGGCCTTGCCATGCTCGACATCTGGGAGACTGTCATGGTCTGTTAGTAGCCAGATGTTGCTCTGTCTCGCTCAGTTGCCATGGGAGTTCGGCTGACACCACTTTTGGAACGCGCTCGCGTTCACTCTTGAATGCGTCCCTCCCGACAGATATGATTCTTCTCATAGTAACCTCTCTCCTCTTCCTCTCCATCTTCTACTACCTCCCAACACACGTCAGTTTCCTCCGCCGCAGGGCGGCCTACTACCTCACAGGAGAGGAAACCGCGTCGATACTCGGCCCGAAAGGGTGGCAGGCCCTTAAGGACGGGCTCGGAGTCTCAGGGGCGGCGTCAGCAACGGCAACGCGAACAGCGGAATCGGTGGTCAAGGGAGAGCTTTAGATGTTACCTTTCTTTGGGTTGAGACGCGGGTGGAAGAGATGTGTCGCATGAGCGAGCGAGAGGTGTGCGCGCCATGCAGGCGCGAGCGGGCGAAGGCGAACAAGGAGGGTCGTGCGGGTCCCTTAAGGCATGTCTCGCTCTGCACATTCACTCCTCTTATTTAGAGCTTTTCATATTGGAACGACTATTGTCTGACGTTTTCGACGGCGCCTGGAGTCGACAAGTCGGAAGTAAAGGGCTCTGGTGTTTATTCAACCTCACTAGTTCAACAGAGAGGCGGATTTGGGAGCTTTGCCTTCACCATCGGAGGGTACTTGTCACTCTCTTGACTGCTCATGTACCGCGGATGCCTTGACTCTGTCCTCTGCTTCCTGATACGAGTCGAGTGGACCGCCAACTTGACACACTTCGGAAGCCCAACTTTCCTCGCATCCTCATTTCCCCCTCTCTCCTTCCTTCCCTCCCTCCTCTCCAACTCCCAGCCGTATCAGCTTCTTCCATGGGGCTTGTTATCTCAGCCCATATCCCTACCTTCGGCTGCGAACCATCGGCTCCCAGCTCGACACTAAGCTCGACCCCGCGGGCTCGTCGTTAAAGCTCTGACTATGAAGTGCTCGAGTGTGTCCGAACAGGACGAGAGCGAAATGAACAGGACTGAGCACGACAACTAGAGAGGATAGAAATGCGCTGTGAGCAATCCGGCAGAGGAGGACGTGGAAGCTGGGGTGAGGGTCCTCGTCAAGAGGCCGAGGACTGCGCGGACTGAGACTGCCGATCATAGATCTTCCACTCCACGTCCCAATCAAGCTGTCCTCTCGCACGCTAGGTCATAGGAAGCGGGCGGAGCGCGAAGTGATCGCGCAAGTACTTTCTGTAAGAATGTGGAGCTCCTCGACGGTACTCGCCCTCCCTGGTACGCTAGATCCATGCTACCACCCCGACACGGCTCCACCTTCGCCGATTCCGCGGGTAGCACTTCTCCCAGCTGTAGGAGATGAGAAACAGCCGTCGTCGCTACCAGCGGCATTGAGCGGCGCATTAGGCGCCGAGATCAAGCAAGGGAATGACAATCTCGAGTCGAGGGATGGGAAGTGGAGGACACAAAATCCAGTTGCTATGGAGCGCAGATGAGAGCGCACGATGTAGCGGTGTTTTGACTCCTGAGCTCTGATGGGACGAAGGCGTGATGAGCGGAGGGAGGAGTAATGTGCGAACAGGCAGGAAGGAGGAAGGGCAGAGACTGGATCTTCGACGAAGGGTAAGGCAGTTAGTTCACTTGAATGACGAGAATCCGAACACGGCTGGCGGGAGTCTTAGGGTGAGAGAGGAGTGTAGGAGGGAATGAGAGAAGTGAAAAGACGAGCGAGAGTCGGACAGGTGGAGATAATGATGGATGGACGGAGAAAGGGAGACGAAGAAGGCATCAAGGAGACATCACCTCATCGGCTGGAAGGAGAGAGCGTCTGGTGTCCAAGGCGGCCGGGAGATCACAACCAGAAAGCAGGCTGAATAGAAAATTGAGCGAGAGGAATGAAAGACAAACACTCCTCACAGGTCCGAAACGGATGGATTGCCGAAGAAGCGGGTGAACATCCGGAGGCACGACTCGCTCGTCGCGTCCTCTCCTCGCCCTATTCCGGTCCTCACAAGACCGCGGACCTTCTTTCCCTTAACCTCCACCACCACCTCACACGACCCCTTTCGCCCTCGTCGCCATGGCCTTCGACTTCTTCGGCGGCAAGAAGGCCGGCTCAATCTCCAAAGCCGTCACCTCCTCGTCCTCCTCGTCCAAGGTCACCCTCACACGGACGCTCGTCGCTGTGGAGAAGCCCAAGGCAAAGCCAGCCTTCATCCCCAAGGCCCTCCCGAAGCCATTCAAGTCGTCCTCCTCGACGGTTTCTGGCTCAGCCTCGGCTCCACTCTCCTCCTCGTCACCCTCGTCTGCCAAAAAGCGCAAGGGCTCCCCGCCCCAATTCTGCGACTCGCCAACATCCAAGAACAGCCACGGGAAAGACGCGCCGGTTTCCTCGTATTCCTCGGCAGCGAAGAGGCGCAAACCAGACGTCCTTCAACGCGTCCTCCCCGAGTCCTCATCGGACGAGGATGAAACTGGCACGTCATCGGGTGCGGAGAGCAGCCGGCGGACATCGAGAGCGGCGACGCCCCATGGAGGCGAGTATGTCGTCGAACGCGCCGTCGCGTCGAACCTTGGCCGCCTGGCCTGGCAGGGCTTCCTCCACTCGGAGGATGTCATCCGGGATGACTTAAGATCCTATGTCCGCTGTGAGCCCTTGATTTTCCATGCTAAGTCCAAGCGAAGGGTGGCGAGCACGCATAGCGCGCGCGACCTGATCATGAAACGCTGTCGCTGACGAAAAGGGTCCTGGCTTGGCTGTTCACCCCTACTGCAGTCTTCGCCAGCGACACGGATGACGAGCCGGCGTCCATCATGCTCGAGTACCCCGCCCCGGGGGCGAGCGAGCGCTTCCTTCTCCTCAGCCCAAAGAATCGGGACGGGGAGTACGACCCGATCCATGAGATCGTGCGCGTCGTTCGAACGGTTCTTGAGCGTGAGTTCCTACTGGGCTTCACAGCTGCTGATCTTCTCGCTCACCGAAAATGCCTTTTCTTCGCTGCAGATTTCCTTGCACACTCTGAAACCGAGCCTCATCCGCTCTCGCTTCCTCAACTCCCATCCCAGCCTCCCTCCCCTGGTCCTCGATCTCCCCTCAACCCATCCTCTCCCGCTCCAGCTCCTCAACCGATGTTCGCCGCGCCCGTATCCGAGCCCGCTCAGATTATCCGACTCCTCGAGCGTTCGATCGCGCCCAACATCCTCTCGATGCCGCTCTTCTTCCAGGCGATCGCGGGCTACAACGCGCTCGTTTGCAAGTTGAGGGAGTCTGGAGAGATGAAAAAGAACATTGAAGCGATGAAGGGCGTCAGGCAGGACATCTGGGCGTTGATCGGGGATCAGTGCTACCAGCGGGTCGTTGGGCCAAGGACCGAGGCGCTTAAGGATTATGAGGTGGATATGCTGGCTAGCCGCTGGACTGGGCGTTGATGCTGATAGTTGGCCATTTGACTCCTCTAGCCCTTCTCAGATCATGTCTACGGTACGGGCAGTCCCCTTACCTCTCCCCCCTTCTTTTCTCCCCCCCCCCCCCGCCAGGTATCGTTTTCGTCTGACCCCCTCCCTTCTTTCCTTCTCTTCCAGGCGAAATGAACCCCGCCTTCGTCTCCCTTGTTGCCCAGCAAACCAGCCTCTCGTCCAATTCGACCTTCGTTGACCTCGGTTCCGGCGTCGGCAACTGCGTCCTTCAAGTGGCCCTTCAGACTGGCGCTGCGTCTTACGGGTGCGAGAGCCAGCCGAACCCGAGTCAAATGGCCAAGCTCCAGCTGGCCGAGGCGAGACGCCGGTGGGCGATGTGGGGGCTGGAAGGTGGGGATGCGGAGGTGTGGGAGGGCGATTTCTGCGAGTCGCCCAAAGTTGCGAGGGTGCTTCAGCAGGCGGACCTTGTTGTCAGTTCAGTTCAACTCGATACCTTACTCTCAGGTCTGACATTGCTTGGCTTGGACTAGATCTGCAACAACTACGCGTTTTCACCGCAGCTCAACGAGCGGCTAGCCTTACTCTTCCTAGACCTGAAGGAGGGAGCCAAGGTCGTCTCACTCAAGAGCTTTGTTTCACCAGACTTTCGGCTTTCCGAACGGACGGTCAGTCCTCTGGACCATGACTCCTTCTCTTGATAGTCTCTGACTTATTTTTGTGATACCCAGTCGTCGAGCCCGCAGGCGATCCTCCGCAGGCAGGAACATCGGTTCCGGAGCCAAGCCGTTTCGTGGACACACGAAGGAGGTCCGTCGTCCGCCCATCATTCTTTGCTTCGGTTTTCCGCTCTCCGCAATTGATTCATTCTTTCTTTCCCTTCCGTCCTCAGGCGTCTATTACATTCAAACAGTCGATCGGAGCATGCTGAGGAGATACCAGGAGAAGCTCGGCAAGAGGAGCAGACGTTGAGAGCCCATAGGCTATTGCCCTTCCAAAATGCATACTCACCGGACACACGAAGGGGACGGAGGAAGGAACTGTTTCATCATATCCACATTAGTGCTTCTTCCCTGGTTCCATATCTCTTCCCCTCTTGCTTCTTGCTTCTTGCTTCGTACTCCTTGCTCCTTGCTTGCCATCATCTGTATCATGCCCGGTGTTGTAGCCTCTTGTCTCCTCGCTTGCTCTAGAAAACCAAACCCAGTCAACCTTTATCGAAACCAAAAATTCACGCTAATCCTCCCTCCCCCACCTCCTTCTTCCTCAGCTTCCACGCAATGCCACCACCCCTCTGGCAGCACCAACACCTCCCCCTCGCTTACCACCACACGCACTTCCCCTTTCTCCCGGGCACTTGTGAAGAGCGGGTAGCGTTTGAGGCAGACGTTTGGAGGGGAGACGGGGAGGAGGGAGGTTTGGTGTTGCGGGAAGGGAGCAAGGTACAGGGAGGTTGCCGGAGTGGACGGTGGGTAGAGATGAAAGGTTTTGGTGCCGACTAGCTGGCAGAAGAGGTTGTGACTGATTTGGGTGCCGATTAACTGAGCTGACCTCTTCTTAAGAGAGATGGTGGACGTACTAAGGGTCCTTATGTATTCTTCGAGAGGATGGGATAGTAAGTTGTTAGGGCACTTAGAGCGAGCGAGCAAGCCTGCAGATCCACGAAGTACCCACGGGCTGAACGTCCCCATTGGCCCGATCCACACATTGCTCCTCCAAAACTCGCCCTTGCCCGCGGTTAGATAAGGCTCTTTAAACGGAGGCAAGTCCTCCTTGAGCTCTGGTACCTGTCCATCAATCGATGTGGAGATGTTAGTCGCACTCGGCACGCAGGCACCCGGACGACGACTCACAGCAGAAAGCAGGTCGTGCTGAGCGGAGTAAAAGATAATCTCAGACAAGGGAGACGAGGGATCCGCTTTTGGAATCCTTTCTAGGAGGAAGGCGTCGAGGAAGACATCTGACAGTTTGGTCGGACCGATGATCAGCAACGCATGTCCAAATGTCGTCTGGCCGCTCGCGATTCTAGACTCACCAAGCGGCATCTCTCCCTTCCCTTTCTCCCCTCCATCCAAGAACCCTCTCCCCTTCCTTCCCCATTCGACGGGAACCATAACGCCCTCAGCACGCGCGCGAAGCCGGCCCAGGCCATTCGCGAGCGTCCAGTCAGTCAGCGCCGGCCAGTGCGAGAGTGCGCCTCGGATGACGACCGGCTGGGACTGGGCGAGACGGGCGGAGACATCGGAGAGCAGGGGCCGGTGGAGGGTCTCGATGTAGTGGGAGAGGAGACGGCGGGTGGAGCGCATGCCCGGGCAATGGCACGGAGGTTTGTGGGTGGACAGACGATGAGGTGACTTGATCGACGACGCGCCGTTGTTGTCAGGGAACTTGCAGAAGATCGCGCGATCTTACCTCTCGAATCATATGTTTTGAGGATCAGACCCAGTGTTGACAACGAGAGATTGCGCAGATAGCGACGAGATAACAAGGTGGAGGTCGGCCATCACCCAGTCGCGTCACAGCCTCAGCACGACTCGACAACGACCTTCTCTCGCGTTCGTCAAGACCCAACGCCCATCTCTCTCACGCCATGTCCATCGCCGCCCCCGAGCCCACTTCCCCTCTCCCAACCCAAGAGCCACGCTCGATCCTTCCCATCGTCGCTCAGCTCTTTACCCTCCTTCAAGCGGCGTCCGCGCCCACGCCTCCTTCGTTAAACCTCACAGACGACGCCGCACTCGCCCGGAATCGCGAGGTCGACGCCGTCGCTCAGACGCTGAGGACGCAGCTCGCTGAGGCCGAGAGATATGCGCGCGAGCTACCGGGCGGGGACGTCAGGGAGGAGGAAGTCGAGAAGGTCATCCGTGTGCTGGAGCGAAGGGTCGAGGATGGAAGGTGCGCCTCTCTCTCGCGTTCGTTCCTTGGACTGACTGACACAAGAGGACTGCACAGGCAACTACTGGAGACCCTCTCTACACTGCCTCTACCTGTGCTGTCGTCTCTGACGACAACAACCCCATCGGCGGCCAAGAATGACGCCGATGTCGAAATGGATCAGTGAGGAATGGGCGCAGAGAGAATAGCAAGAAAGGCGAGGCGATGAAGCGACTGGTGAGTCGAGTCTCTGTCTCTTTCTCCTCTTCCTCCCTCTTCCGGTCTAGGGCGGTAGCGTGGGTTTCGGAGCGAGAAGGCCCCGCCAAAAGAAAAATTTCTTTGAGATGGCAAAGTGTTCCCAACGGCTGTCTTCATCCCTGCATACGGATCTGTCCCAGGAGGCTCCCGAGCCCCCGACGCGGACAGACATGACATGCCCGTCCGTTCGCAAGCTCGGTCCAAGTCCATTCGTTCATGCAAGAGGGGCGGACCGTAGCTCATCTGCACAAAACAAGAGCGTCCGCTTTGCTTTGCCTCTGCCTCTCTGAAGGATCGCGTCCCAGTTTCGTCCCAGTCTCGTCCCATTTCTGTACTTCGCCCTACTCTCGCTGAAACTCCGTCCACCTCAAACGGGATCCTCTCACCCCCCTTCCTTCACAAGCTTCGGCACCTTAGAGTACTCGTCGACGCGGCGCACCTCACTCCGCCTCCGGGCATACAAGGAGCGGAAACCCTTTGTTGCTCCGATTCGCCGCTCGATCGATCGTCGGATAAAAGCGAGGACTTCGGCCATTGTTCAAACGCCGTGAGTGAAGATTCCGTCGCGTCTTCCCCCTCAAAAGCTCAAACAATCCGAATAAAAGCTGACGGGTGTGGGTGTGCCAGAAGTGGATGTGAGAAGATGGCGGCTGAGGAATGAGGGGTTTGAATGCAAAGCAAACCTCGTCTACTCCGTCCCGTGCCTACTCTCTTGCAAATACATGCAGTCAAAGACTGGCGGAGGGTCAATAAGTTCCAGGTCTAAACGAATCACTTTAAGAGAGAGATAGCAGGAAGGGAGGAGGACGCCGAAGGAGGAGCAAATGCTGATCTGAAGCGGAACGGATGTCGAGGCACGGAGGGCTGGGCTGGGTTTCTCTTGCAGTTTGTTTTTTAGACCAGAAGTTCAGAGGACCTGGCAGAAGAGAGGGGTCGAAAAAGGGAAGAAAGGAAGAAGCAGTTAGTAGCGAGCGACTGAAATAAGTTGGAGCAAAATAGAGGATGGATATGATGAATGTAAGAGAGTGACGGAGACTAACTAAGACGGTGGGCTATTGATTGGAGCGTCGAGATGGACGAGACGAGAACAGATTCGGATCGAGGGGCCGCTAGGGCGATGAGAGTAGGGTGGGTAAACAACAGTGTTGAAGAGACGACGAAGGCGAGAGGACAATTCGGTATTAGATTAGCGAGTACCGAAAACATGTGGGGAAGAGGAGTGATTGGGACAAAACTAAAAAGTGATTGTTTGCGAGCTAGCTTAAAAGTCAAGCTAAGGGACGAAAGAGGGGATCGTTGCGGGCGCTAGTGGCAGACGATGAAGAGTTGGCGGCCGTCGTAGAGAAAGGCGGCAAATCCTCGACGTCCATCCTTTGGTCTTCGAAAGACGCTGAACGGTATCTACCGCTGCCGGAGCTACTGAACGAGTTGACCGATCGAGAGGACGAGGGCCGCGAGCCAACGGGGCTCGGGATCCGGTACGGGTGTCCTACCGCCAGTGCAGGGTGGTGCGCCGTCTGGACTCGCGAGCTCGATTTCGTGCGCGAAACCTGGAACACGGAGCGGAAGCTATGTGGTGATCCACGAGGAGGAGAAGACAGGGACGTCGAGCGGTGACGATAAGGGTGGGCCGCTGGTAGAGGGGGCGAAGGAGCTCCGAAGGCGAGGGTAACCGAAGCGGGCTGCTGCTGGCCAACGTTAGAGCAAATGGCGCGAATAGACCCAAAGGAGGACTCAAAAGAGAGGCTCTGGGTGGAGTAGGCGTCCGAGGAGACCGACGAACACTGACTAGGAGGGCGGGTTGGAGGCGCGAAGCCAGCCCATGTCGAAAGGCGCAGCGTCGGGGTCGAGCGTGTGTGCTGAATCGAAGGACTCTGGTGGGCGGTGGCGGCGGGAGAGACCGGAGGAGCGACGGCGGCAGCAGCAGAGTGAGGCGAAAGGCTGGTGGCCGCAAGTAAATCGCTAAAGGAAGGCAGAGGAACCTTGGGGCCGAGAGCGGCCGGTGCTGAGGGAGGGTACTGGGCCGAGAGGGGGGTCGGTGGCATCACCGATGCAAAGGGCTGATGGTAGCTGGGATGCGGCAGCGATCGATGGGAGCCAAAGTCCAAGAACAACGGAGGAACTGCATCGGGAAGGATGATGGAGATCGTCATTAACTCGTGAAATCTGTCTTACACAGTCTAAAAGAGAGTGAAAAGCTAACCTCTCGTCGGAAGGCCTCGAATAGCCGTGGCAGGCAGCGCATCATGTCTCGACTGAGGATCACGCTGAATCCAAGCCACTTCAGATGGGAGTTGCTGCCTCCGCCAGTCTCCGTCAGCGGCAGGTCTGGTCGAGGCTCGCTCTGGTAAGCGAGTGCGTCCAGATGCGAAGGGAGCAGTGGCAGGTCCGGTCGAAGCTCGCTCTGGCAAGCGCGCGCGCTTAGCTGCGAAGGGAGTGGAGCCAGGCACAGAGACAGGGTGCACGACGGAGTGATGGTGGCTGTAAGGGTCATATCGGGCTTCTTGAGTGGCATGGACGCTCGTCCTGGGGTCGGCTACTATGTACGGCGCGGCGGAAAGTGCCACCGGGTGATGGACTGCTGGAGGGCCGTAGGGAGGGGTGTAAGGGCGCCACTCGTAAAACGAGAACGAGGGACCGGCAGCGCCCTGGTGGTAGGGATGCGGCGGTAGTGGAGGTTGGGCCTCCAGCGAGTGATAGCCCTGAGGTACCGGGTGCCGGCCTGCAGATGATAGGGGGTAGTTCGCGGCGGTCTGAAGGGGCGCCAGTTGAGGGGCAAGAGGATCGGACCCTCGAGGGGCAGGGACATGGGAGGGCCCTGCGTTCTGCTGTTCTATGCGCCGGTGTTTCTGGCGTTGATTCTAGAGGGTTTGAAGAGGGAGATTAGGAGATGTCGTCAGCACCCGGGCCCAGGACGCACGCGCCGGTGCATCCGATGACTTGTGAAGGAGAGCGCGGCCTCACCTGAAACCAGACCTGCGGCACAACATCGAGATGAATAAATGAATCAAATTCTAAACTCCGACCTCCGCTCTATATGAACGGACAAGGCGCTAGCAAGCAAGCTCTCTTTACGAACTTGGACTTTGCGTGGCGTGAGCGAGACCTGTGCAGCAACTTGCTCACGCTTAGCGGTCGTTGGAAACCTCGTCTGAGAAAACAGTGGCACAAGAAAGCGGCATCAGTTCCGTTGACATAAGCTGGAGATGAGTTTCTCGGTAATACAAGATGTACAGAGGATTGAGGGATGAGGGGGAGAAGGAATGATGCCGAGACTGACTTGATTCCAGAGCGAAGTCAAAGCAGCGAGTTGGCCAGGGGTGATCGCTGTCCGAGTTCTGTAGACACAGGCGCCCCCGGGAGGGTAGAGGTGACAATTAGTGGTCGTGCTTGTGAAAGAAGAAGGACCCTTGAAACCCCAGTGACATTGAAGAGCCTCTCTCGTCTCCTCTCTCATCCCACAGGCGAGCGAGGATAGGTGCTTCTCTTCCCCCCTTCCCCCGGCCCACTACCCCTGTCTGCAAGCCGTCGGGCAGGCGGGCGGATATGACGACGACCACCCAGGGCGGACGTGTGATTTCGAAAAGCGACATACTTTGGAGGGGCGAAGGCCCCCCAGTCGATGCGGCCCGACTGGACCTCCGGCGACGACGACCCATCGCACTGACTGGACTCGCTCTCGGACGAGTCGCGGTGGCTTTGAGACATGATGGTCGTTGCGGATAGCGTTTGGCCGGCTAACGAGGAAAGTACGAGAAAGACTTGATCAGGGGGGGAAGGGGTCGGCGTCGGCGGTGAGGCGAAAGACAGGATCTAGCAGGAGGAGCAAGGCATGGGCGTGATGCAGCGGCTTCGAAGGGGAAACGGCGGAGGGCGGTGAGGCGACAAGAGCGAGAATGAGGCTGGCAGAGAGGCAAAAAAAAAAAAAAGAGCGAGAAAGCAAGAGAAAGCCGGGCGGCAGGATGGGAAGGGGTTAGAGGGAAGAGAGACACTGGAGAATTAAGCGACGGCAACGGCGGACTTCGCCACGTCTCCTGCCGCGGAGATTTCGAGAGTGGCAGCGCCTCCCCCTATTCCAAAAGAAGGGGTAAGTCTGAGTTTGAACAACGTAAGCCACAGGAGCGTCGATCGCAGAGCCTTTCCACTGGAGCGCTCCCTAGAAGGAGAAGTAGAGCGACGAAGCGGGGGAGAGGAGAAATATGGAGGAAAGCGTCGAGAAGGCAGGTGAGGTGGTGGGCTGAAGGGACAGCTCTGTCTCCTGTCCGGATCCCCCTCCCCCTCATTTGCCCCTGTCTATTGTTTTTCGACAGCCGCGGCCGCTCATTTGAGCAAAAACCCGCGTGCTTGACTCGTGTGCAAGAAGGCTTCGCCAAGTCTCAACAAAGATTGACCACTTCACACCGGGTCAGAGAGGTGAAGAGGTGCGCGCGCGCAGCGGTCGGACTCTGGAGGTATTCGAACAGAGAGCGCGCGATGCAACCAATTGTCGTTGTCCGTAGTCCGTCGTCGACATGCTCCTTGCCTGCGACACCAACTGGCCCACCTAATTCTATCCTTGTCTCTGCTGGTCTGTGGGGTAACATGGACCGGCTGGAGGTCCCGAAGTGGCCGCGTTGCCAGCAGCGTCTTGCAGTCAGCTCCAGCTGCATGAATCTAGCACATGCCAACCCGGACTTCCTTCACACTCGCAGCTGCAGTCGAGCGAAGATATAACATGGCAACTCCGCCGTGGGCACAATTCCGCATCGCGCTTGAAAAAAAAACTGTCGACGTCGGTGTCAGACACTCCTCATACGCACGCAAACGAGCAAGAGCCCCCCATTTGATGAGCAACCGAGCCAAGCAGCAAAGCTGCCGACTGACCCAGACAACTCAACTTGTCCCACACCAAAGACGGAAGTTGCAGTGACGCAAAGACACGAAAGATGATATCACGCCCAGTCCGACCTCTCACCCTCCCGAACGAGGGCGTCCCAGCTCTCCGGCTCCCTCCATCCGCCAGCGCCATCCCGCGTCTGGCCGAGGTCGAGAACTCGGTCGACGACCGAGGCAACCTCCTTGGCGTCCTCCCGATTGTCGCCCTCAATGACGAAGCTAAGCACGACCCCCACAGGAAGCGTCGATGGGATATGGAGGAGCAAGGGGGAGAGAATACCCGACCCAGGGAGGGGCGGGAGGATGAGTTGCGCCGCCTGGGCTCCCGCAACGGCGGACTCTTTCAGCGGCTGGGATGATATGGTCGGGATGGAGGTCGACGACGAGGAGTACGCCGGCAGGCAGTCGCTGAGAGCCGGGAAGGGTATCGAGACGACTGAGGGCATGGGCAAGTGGTGGTGCTTGTGCGAGCTGAAGCAAGGGAGCGGGCGTCAGAATCGAAGAACGAGAACTGGGAAACAGATGAAGAGAACGCTCACTTCGGGCCAAGCTCCTCAGTTCGCGCCGATCCGTCAAGCGCAGCAAGAAGGAGCAGCTTGGAGAACTGGGACTCGATGAGCCAGGCGACGAGCTGGCGCATGTGATGCTCCCTCTTGCTCTGAATCGAGAAACACGCTGCGTCAGTCGCTGGCTGGAAGAGAGAGCAACAAGAAGTTGAGATGACGAGGAATCCACGCCGGGGCTAAACGAGTCTTCGTCGTTGGTCCAGCCGCAGAGCTCCTCGTCGACCTCAGTGCACCACACATCGCGCTGCAATCACCCAGTCTGAGGGCAACTTGAGAGCGAGAACTCACCTTCAGAACAGGGCTCCGCTGCTGGATCCAGAAGACGTCAGAGTCCTCCTGGGCATAGACTTCGAGGGCGGTGACGATGCCCCCCTCGCCTCGCTCCTGGCCGCCGACGAAGGGGACCAGGTCGGACGAGTTGAGGAAGCCGACGCGCTTGAGGTCCGGCAGGGTCGAGATTATGATGTCAACGGCAAGCTGAGGGACGTTGCCCACCCTGAGATCGAAGGAGCACGATGACCTGTCAGCCAGACACGTGCATACAGGCCGAGTCATGGCGGGAGCGGCTGTTGGCGAACTGACGAGACGACCGGGAGGACGGCAATTCCACCAGCGAAGGAGCCGTGCCAATCTTGAGTAGGGTTGAAGAAGGGCATGTTGATGTGGTGATGGTGGGTGGTGGACGTTGGCAGATTGTGTCGAAGCGCGATGACGAACAAGTGCTGGCAGAGCGCGCTGGCCCTTACGTCCACCCTCATCAAGCCAGGGCGTCCTTGCTCCACCAAACGCTTTCAACAACCAACGGGCTCGTTGATCAGACACTCTCCTCCAAGCCCTCCATCTCGCCAAGCTTGCCGCCACCATGGCGGCCGACGATGTCGAGATGCAGCTCTCTCCACGCTTCTCCTATCAACCTCCCCTTCCCCAGATGGCCCAATCCGGTATTCCCTCGTCCTCGTCCTCAGCGTCCTCGTCCTCAGCGTCCTCGTCTCAGCACCAGCAACAGCTCTCTGGTTCGACGACTCCTCGATTCGAATCCACCTTCTCGGCGTTCAAGCTCCCGACCTCGCCCGTCACACTCAACGGTGGCGGCATGGCGGCCGCTCAGAACGAGGCCTTCGGCGGCAACAGCAACGGGGGAAGCGCCAGCCTCGACCCCTTCCGCCGGGCGCGACGACCGAGCCTGCTTAGCAACACGAACACCTACCTCACTACATCCTCTTCGGGAGCTAGCCCCTTGGCAGACAAGGGCCACCAGGGCCATTCTAGCCTCTCTGGCCTGTCGGCCTCCTCGTCCGCCCCAACGTTGACCTCGCCCTCCGACCCGTTTGGTCTCTCGTACGGGGAGTCCTCGTCCGCGTTCGCCTCAGCGAGCCGCCCTGAGACGCCCCCGAACGGAGGGTACCGCTCCATCTGGGGGAGCCGCCGGGACAGCCGACCGTCGTCATCGTCATCATTAACGGCAATGATGGCGTCCCCACCACTATCACTCAACAGCCAGTTCCTTCCTCAGTTTGGCGGGTCACGGCGCGGCGCCGACATTGACTACCGCATGGACTCTCGCGTGCCGGGGGGCAGCGGCGGGATTCCCGCTGTTGACATTAAGGGCAAGGATAGGGCCTTTGGGATAGGAGGGGAGGATGATCTTCAAAGCACTGCCATCTCTCGAGCCGTTACTCGGAACGGCTGTCTCCTCGTCAGTGGTCTTGGACCCACGTGCGCGCGGTTTGTGCCTGTTGGGACTAAACTGATCCCCTCCTCATCACGCGAATAGCCGAAACCACTATCCCATACCCTCACAGCCTCCCTTCTATCGTCGGAGGCCAACCCATCGGTGACAGAGATCCAATCCGAGGCGCAGATCCAGCGGCTCCTCCAAGCTCAGTCGGCCTCACCATCTACGCTCAAGCCCCGGTCCTCGCTCTCAGCTCATCGGTTCGCCCGCGGCCGCTTCCCAGAGG
Source organism: Tausonia pullulans (assembly GCA_951802195.1). Taxonomy (NCBI): domain Eukaryota; kingdom Fungi; phylum Basidiomycota; class Tremellomycetes; order Cystofilobasidiales; family Mrakiaceae; genus Tausonia; species Tausonia pullulans. Next base: position 1,036,046 of record OX637626.1, read on the forward strand.
ATGTCGACGACGACGACGACCTCTTCGGTGGCCGCTCGCCGGACTCATCCGACTCGGATGCCCCCGACGAAATGGAGGACGTTGGCGCCGAGACGGGCGACGAGAGCAGCTCCATCGGCGTTGGCTCACACGGCCCTCGAGCGAGGAGCTCACTGGGAAGCCTGGGTGCCTTTAGCAGCTTGGGAGGCTTTGGGGTCACCTCGAGGATGGACGAGGCTACTCCTCCACCTTCGGGCATGCCGACGCCTACGAACGGCTCCTTCCCGCATAACCGCAGCTCGAACGGCGGCGGCAACGGTGAGCATGACTATCCCACGCTCGCGAGTAGTCCTATTGTTGGCAGCCCAATCGGTATGTCAATGAGCTGGCGTGATAGTGGCAAGGCCAGCAACAAGCGGAAAGCTGCTGAAGAGGTAAGGTTCTTGCAAGTCCGCTCTTACCATTGCCGCCATTGTCTGACCCGCCACTCGGTACAACCCATTAGCGCTTCGACCCCTACGGCTCTGCCGCTCTCAAACGCCGAGCTGTCTCCCCGTCAGCCGTGCTCTTCCCTACGAATGCCCTCACCATCTCCCATCATCAATCCTCTTCCGCCGGTCATAACGGCAGCGGTCTCGTCTCCCCCAATCACCTCCATCAATCCCTCGCAGCGGTCGCCAACCCTTCTCTCGCACATCTATCATCCTCTTCTGCGCCTATCCCTATCTCTCCACAGGCAGGCAACTCGATTTATATGTCGAGCTCGCGCTCTCGGGGAGGCAGCCCCACTCCGCAACTGATGAGCACGAGCGGGCCGAGAAGCCTCGGAGGAAGTGCGCCGGGGATGGCGGGTCCTGGCCTAGGCTTGAGCCTGCTCCAGAGAGACAGAGAGGATCGACGGAGTGCTGAGGAGGGTGGTGAGGGGATGGAAAGGATGAGGTTGGGCGAGTGATGCGTGTATGCGCAATTTGACCGGTCTCGCCGGACACTATATGTTTGCTCCATATTGCTAATTTTATGTTGTTTCACTTCTCAGTCATTTGTGCTTTCTACCGTTGTAACCAATTTATATGCATTGCATCGAGTGCTCGCTTATCACTCGCTCCGGACACGGGCGCCAGTGACCGAAGAGTGAACTCGCTTGAGGGCTGGGCGTATGCCAACCATCACCCCTTCTCTTGGCTTTCTCACCTGCCCTCTCAGCATCTCCAAGAACTCACTCACAGAGTTATATCTTGCCTGCATTTCTCGTACTCCTCTTTGTGGTAATCTCTCGATCCCCCCTCGACTTACGTACCGTCCTCGAGCGAGATCAAGTCTCTCTCCATCCTCCCTTCTCGTCGTCCCTTACCAGACCTTCCTCCCTCATTCGTTTCTCCCTTCTCAACACACGTCAATCCCACCAGAGCTCCAGGCGAGACTCAGCTACTTTACTGTCTCTCTCCTCTCCATTGAGGTCGCCCCCGATGCCTATCATCTACTGCTGCTGCTTGCCTCGAGACGGTCACCTTCATCGTCTCATCTTGGGGTTTTCAGCGCTGTCTAATGTCGCTGGCTACGACGACGGCTCTTTATATGTCTTTCGGCGGAAGACTGAACTGATGGCGAAGGAGGCGCGTCGGAACAACGGCATAAACTCAGCGCGTCAGGAATGGTGAGTGTCGTCGAGGGGTTCCGTAGCGTTGTCATAATAACTTCTCGAATCGCATGGCCTTGTGCCGGCGATGCTTCATTCAAATATCTGCCCTATCAACTTTCGATGGTAGGATAGAGGCCTACCATGGTTTCAACGGGTAACGGGGAATAAGGGTTCGATTCCGGAGAGGGAGCCTGAGAAACGGCTACCACATCCAAGGAATTTTTCCAGTGGCTGCAAGTGCCTCCTCTGGTTTCCTGTATCCTCCAGCTCACTCTCCACGGTCTGGCAAACAAAGGGAGAGTTTGACTGTGGTGTGGAGTAGCGGGTCGATGGTCGTCTGTCCAGGGGAATGCGTCTCATCTCTGCCTTGACATCGACATCCGCCGGGTTAGCTTAAGAGCGTTCTGGTCTCTGCTGTTGTCAGACAATGCTTCTCCTCGCTCCCTCCACGATCCGAATGCGCTAGAGACTCTCTTTGCGTCAGCCTCCTGTCCGCGATAGATGGCGGAGTAGATCGTCAGCGTTAGATTGCGAGGGTTTCTGACGCTACGGCCTTCGCTATCTATCATTTCTTATGTAATATTATGTATATTGGCTTACATGTTGAAGAACTTGCCAGGTTGGCGATGACGCCTTTTCTGGTCCTCGATCTCTATTGCCGAGGCTGGTCATGGTGTGCCTCGATAGGTCCGCTGTCAGGCATTGTGAGATGGACAGCTCACCTGAAAGCATCGAGGCCGGCGACGGACGAAAGAAATTCCTTCCAAGCATCCGGAGGAGTCTTCCCTGCCCGAGGTTTCGTCTTCAAGTGGTCGCTAGCACCCCCGATCATTGACCTGTCACTCTTTATCGATCCTCATCAGTTTCTCTTCCTTCGTCTCTATCGGCGATTGCAAGCTGAGAGGTGTCCAATCCATGCATGCCCTCCTCAAAGGCATTTTGGAATCCTGTTCGAAAAGTTTACCCTTTCTGAAACTTGGACCTGACTGCCATTCGCGTGGACTTCCTCCTGCGCCGCTTTCTCCGACAGCATCCTTCCCACCGAGGCTCTAGGGAACAAGCATTCATTGCAGTCGCCGCCCCAGTTGATGTGCCATTATTCCGGCGGCTATCGATGTCTGGCAAGGAGGACAGAATCGTCTCGGGGCGCGTGAGAAAGGAGTGGTTTCAAGCCTTCTCGAGGAGAAAGCGACGATGACGACGGTGTTGAATTAGAGAGATAACGAGATTACGTAAAGCTACAGTAGGAGAAATAATGATTTACAAAGTAGAAAAGAGTGAAGTGAAGTAGGATCATGGGGTTGGAATGCGAGGTCGATCTCGAAAGGGAGTTATGCTAGGTTTGTGTCGCGCAGCTCAACTTGGTTTTGTAGGGGCGAGGAATATTCACAGATGACAGATGGCCGTGAAATCGCGGGCAGGGCATGGATGCGGGAAGAGAGGATGACTTGATTGATAGAGTGAGGGAGGACGTTGAGGAGCCGAGGAAGGATGCCATTGATCGGGAGGACAGGGAGTGTCTGACGGCGCCTAGCACTGAGCGGGAGTGGAGAGCGAAGCGAACAGGAGTGTGCGTGTGCACGCGAGTGCCGAGTTCAGTTGACAGCCGAAGGGGGAGAAACCGAGATTGCGAGCAAGCATTGATTTGCGTAAACGAGGAAAAGGACGAAGGTCAAAAATCAAACGAGAGATTGATATCAAGACGGAGACATGAGAAAATACAACACAAAGAAGAAGAGAAAGAGAGGCAGACGCTCTCAAGCCAAGAGTAGAGGATGAAACGAAAAGGTGGCAGAAGATCAAGATGCGAAGAGAGAACAGAGAACTGCCCAGTTCGAGTACATGGTCAGTCACCCTTACATGACCTGCTCTCAGACACCAGACACCGGCTCGTCAGCGGCCTTGAATCGAGTCCCAGGCGCCCTTGACAGCATGCGAGAGAGAGATTGGCTAGATCGGCTCTCAACGCTGAACGAACGAAACCAATAGATCTTCCACTATCCCGCGGTAGGTCGCACGCCTGTAGAGCCCAGCAGTCAGCAACATTCAAGCAAGGAGAAGATTTAGAGGCGATGTTCACTTCGAGAGGCCATCGACGGTGAGCGCACGAAAACGCACGAGATGGCGTCGCTGATAAGGCCAGGATTGGAGACCATGAGAACACCCCGTACGCCAGATCCGATGTTCTTGGAATGATCATTTTGATGACAAGCGAAAAATGTCGATGATGGTCACTGAACAGCACAGACAGAGTTGGGAATACGTAATCGGGATGCGCAGTTGGCTTTGCTTGACACCAATGCATCAGCCGAATGCTCACCCTTTGACTTCCAGATATTTTCATTAGTTCGTCTTTTTTTGGCTTCTTTTATTTTCTGTTCACCTCGAGCATAGATCATAACCCCGTCGCAACCAGACTGGCTGACGTCGGACGAGAGCGAACACGACCTGAACTTCAGATCAAGCGTCCGCCTCGATCGACCACCTGCCTCCGTACCGCCTCTCATCCGCATCTACTTCCCACGCGGCCTCAAAGAGATGCAGGGATGGCGATTTCTATGTTCCTCACCCTCATCCTCTTCTTATGGGTCGCCTTCCAGGGAGTGAAGCACTCTCGTCTTCGCTCATCCGCCCTCCGTCGGCTTTTCCCCTTTACGAACGCGGACAACGACAATGAGGATGGGAACGACGTAGATCAGGCTTGGACCATCCGGACAACTCTTATTGGGCTCCAGATTACGACGACGACTCTAAATGAGGCGCCGCGTCGGATCCTGAGCCGACTGGGGAAGGGTCATAGGAAGGCGCTCGTGAGCGCGTACGACCTGGGCATCGGCTGGGGCGTGGTTGGGATCGTTGTCTCCGTCGGAATTCTCGCTTGGGAAGGGGGAGGCCTCATCGCCTGGCTTTGGAAGGTTCTTGGGCGGCACGGCCAGCCCGTCAGGGTAGTGAAGCGCGCTGTCACGATGGCGGATGAAGCATCGAGCGCGACCGAGGGAGTCATCCAGCCTCTCGTCAGTCGTGTCCTGCCTCATCACCTAGCTTCAAAGCGGCAAAGTATCACTGACCCGCCCAATCCACTCAGATTCCTGGCCTCACACTTCCTATCTCGCATACGCCGTATCTCATCCTGTCCTTCATGGTCGCCCAACTCGTCCACGAGCCAGGACACGCTTTCACCGCCGCCCTGTTAGTGCACCCTCTCCCCTCTGATGCCAATCGCCAACTGACTCAGTCTCCTCAATAGCTCCAGCATCACACCTCTCCTCTCCTCAGTCCATCTCTCGCCTGTCCTTCCTTCCGCGTCGGTGACCCTGCCGCGCGCGGAGCTTGCCGCCCTTCCCGGACGCAAGAGAGCTGGGATTGCCTCCGCCGGGTGCTGGCACAATGCGCTCTTCGCCGGAGCGCTTTGGCTTTCATCGGCCCTCTCCAGCCAGCTACTCGAGAGGAACGTGGCTGGGACGGGGAGAGTCGTGTTGGATGTCAGTGTGGTCAGTCGCTGACCTCTCTCTCCTATTCACCCCACCCCCCCCCGTGTGCTGAGCCTCTACTCCTGATCTAGAATTCGGCTCTCCAAAATGTCCTCTTGCCTGGAATGGTGATTCTCAGCCTCGACGACCTGTCGCTACGAGCAAAGTCCCAGAGCCGATCGGATGAGCTTTGGAACCAATTTCTCTCGACAGACCCAGAGTCCTCCGACTCTCGTGAGGGATGGTGTGTGCCGATGAACTGGTTTTCTGGTGAGTCCTTCTACTCGAGCCCATCCTTCACAGCAGCGCTGAACTTTTTCTTCTATCTCTCAGCCCAACCCGTCATGTGCGGATCGTCCAACATCAGCCTCATTCGATTCGACGACCTTTCCAGCAGCGGCCTTGGGTCCCATTGCCTCCCTCCCCACTCAATCCTTACGACTACGCTGGATCTCACCGACTCTAACGCGAAGGGCACGCCGCTCGGCTACTCTCGATGCCCCTGCTCTTCGGCGGGCGACATCTGTGTCGGGCTCGATCCGGCGGAGAAGATTGTGCGCATCGCGGTGAAGGACGATTCGTTCCCAGCTGGTCAGGTGAGGACGATCGTCTGGCAGGGACCAAGATTTCTCGTCCGCGATCAAGGTTGGTCGATGAATCCTGTTACCTTGCCCAACCAGTCGTTTCTGACATCGTCTATCTCCTTAGTGCGAACGTCCACGTCCGTCCCCATCCTTCCCACCGTGTTCTACCCGTTCATCCTGAGCGCCAAGCTCTTCACCTCGTACCTCCTCATCATCTCGATCACCCTCGCGATCTTCAATCTTCTGCCCTTGCCGATCCTCGATGGGGGCTTGCTCCTCTCGAGCCTCTTGGAGATCGTGCTTGGAGCTGGCAGCGTAGAGCGTCAAGAGAGGGGCGAGGAGGAGGAGGTGTCGGCGCTTGTTGAGGAAGACAGGGGCAGAGAAGAGGGCATGCGCGGGACGACAATGGGGAGAGAAGGAAATGACAGGAGAAGGACCAGAAGGACGATCGAAAGGGCAATCCACTGGGGGGTTGGCGGGCTCGGCGCATGGGTACTCGGTGGAGTCTTTGTGCGGCTTCTTGTTCAAATGAATGACTGATGGACACGCTCATCATCGAGATCCACACCCAAGAAAAAAAAAAAAAAAAAAAGGGGGGGGGGGGGGGGGGAAGAAACTATTGCTTTCTAGCAGCATCACGTTTCCGCCGCTTGCTTTCGAGCACAGCCCGCGTCTTCTGCTTCTCACCGAAGCCAGAGTCGTGGAGCGCCATGGCGGCGACGCGCTTGGCCGTCGAGACCTTGTTGAGGTCCTCGAGGACTTTCTCCTCGGGCAACTCGAGTTCTGTGAGAGTTGCGTCTGGATCACAAAGTCGTCAGCCAAAAGGGCCTGGTCATGGAGACAGATCTCAATCCGACTCACTGATCGTCTCCTCGATCCCAGCAACAAGCTCCGTGTCCCTCTCCGTGACCATTGTCACCGCCACACCACCCCTACCCGCACGCGCCGTCCTACCAACACGATGGATGTAGTCCGCTCCGAACCTTGGGCAATCCCAATTGATGACCATGGCGACCTCGGGAATATCAAGACCACGGGATCCTACATCGGTCGCGATGAGGACGGGCGCCTGGTTCGCACGGAACGTCGCGAGCGAGCGAAGTCGTTCCGGTTGAGAGAGGTACGAGTGAAGTGGGACGGAGGGGATCCCGAGCTCCTGGAGGAGAGCATGGAGGTGGGCGGCGGTCGCGCACCGGGAAGTGAAGATGATGGTTGACGGCGGCCAATGGGGCAGCTCATCGTCATCGGTCGGGGCAGAGCGCTTGCCATTCTTGCCCGGCTTGGATTTGGAGGATAAGGTGGAGGACGAGGCGGGGACATTGGGGTTCAGTCGTTGGAAATGGGCGATGGATTTGGGCGGGTTGAGGAGGAGGTAGTAGAGATACGGCTCGCGGATGTGGGAGGGGATGAAGAGGTAGTGTTGCTTGAGCGTCGAGACGGTTGAAGTGCTAGGGAGGCAAATTATCATCAGGACAAGGACGGAAAAAAGCTCAGGATGCTATTGTACAACTCACTCAGATAGCACCTTGTGAACAAAGATCTTCTCCTTGCCCGGCCTCGGCTCCTTAGCCTCGAGCTGACGAATGGCATCCGATTCGGTGGCCGTGAAGAGACACGTCTGACGCTCAGTCGGAATCCGCGACATCAGATAGGCGAGGTCGGACGCGAACGTTGGAGTGAGCATTCTATCCGCCTCATCGAGGACCTGACAGGAGGGGTAGCAAGGCGACATCAGTAGACTGCTTGGACGAAGCATGGAATTGCCCTAGGCGACACTCACAAGCGTCTGAACCTTGTCAAGCCCCCACTCGCCACTGCTGCTTCGGAGGAGATCGACGAGTCGGCCGGGGGTGGCGACGACAACGTGCGGACGAGCACACATTTCCTGCGCCTGAGTGATAATATCCATACCACCGACGACGACGCTAGTCTTAAGGTTCATCGGCACACCAAGAACGTGAAACTGCTCGGCAAGTTGGAAGGCGAGCTCTCTAGAAACCAAGTCAGTGCTTGCTTGGTTCGAAGGGATTAGGTGAGCTGCGGCGTACCTCGTCGGAGTAAGGACTACAGCCCAAATACCGAAAGGGTCCCGAGCAATACGTTGAAGGATGGGGAGGGCGAACGCAAGCGTCTTTCCTGAACCAGTCTGGGCAAGACCGATGCAATCCCGGCCTGAGGCGGAAGAGCGCGCGGAGAACAGTCAGACAGAGCGAAACAGGCGAGCACACGCGACGGACTCACCAGCTAGAATGGCGGGGATGCAGCCCTGCTGGATCGACGTGGGCTTCCGGATAGACATGTTGCCCATCCCGGCGATGAGCGCGTTGGAAACGCCGAGAGAGGAGAAGGTGACAGGAGAGGTGGAGGCGGTGGAGGGAAGGGGAGTAGACGTTGAAGCCTCAAGCGAGGCGTTGTCGGTGATCGTCGTCGTCTTGGAAAGGGAGGGATCTGAAGAGGAAGCCGTTGACGGGACAGCCTTGATGGTGGCAACCCGGGAGGCCTTGACCCGGGAAGTGGCGGCGACGACGCGTGAAGGTTGCTGGATCCTCGAGGGCAGCGTTGTCACTGGACGCGGTGCCAACGAAACCACAGCGTCGGCGTCGTCATCGGAGTCGACAAGCAACTCGTCGGGGACCCTCCGCATGAGGTCCCGGTCGTCGTCCGAGGCGGCATCGGAGTGATAGGACGACGCCGAGCTCCTTTCGTCATTATCCGAATCTGAGTCTCCGTCTGAGCCAGAGGGCGGTGAACCAGCGCGAGGCGGGGTCGGCGCACTGAACGGGGTAACGTGGGAAGTCTTCTGCTTCTTGACAGCCATAGTGGAGCGTCCTTGGGCTTCCAAAGGCTGAGAGGTACTGGTGGTGGTCGGAGACACCCAGTCGCGTCTAGTCCAGAAATCTGGATATTCTCGCATGGACCCAACGCTTGGTCGAGGTGTCTTGACAGGCTTCCTTCTCTCTCCATTCAACCTCTACTTCAAGCCTCCACCTCCACCTCTGCTCTACTAGCGTATTTCGGTGCCTGTAGGGCTAATAGTCGTCCTATACGTCTTGCTCATGCCCTTCGCCATCCCGCCCCTGCGGCCAGTTGGACCGCGACCCCTCCCGGCGACGACCGTCTTCTCCCTCTCGGCGCTCGCCCGACCTCGCCCGAATGGAACAATCGCCCCCTCCAGGGACGCGCAGGGGAACATCTGGTATCAGGAGGCCCAAGGTTGGCACGAGCTCGAAGACGGAGGACCTCCGCCTGCCAAGCGGCGCAAGGGCGGCAGCCGCGACGACGACGAGGACGATGTCGACGACGAGGTCGGTCAGACGCGTGGTCGACGTGGTCGGCCAAAAGGTTCGAGGAGCAAAAAGGCTTCGAAGGGTGAGGTTGGCTTTTTAGCAGATCCTGATCGTGAGTCTTTCGCGGAGTAAAATCAGAGTCTGGGGCAGGAGCGTTGAAACAATGCCGGCGATGTGCGCGCGCCGCGTGCTCCATTTCTCTCAGCTCGTGAAGCTCTCGTACCGCCTTCGGTGAGCAGTGCCAGCATCGATGATGTTATTCGGACCATCTTCATAACGCTAAATCATGTCAAACTGCTTAATTTCTCTCAGGATCTTCTCCGCTCGATCAGCCAACGTTCCACAACCTACTATGCCAGCCACGTCCCAACCCTACTTGACGAGGCCTCGCACAGATCCTTCCTCGAAGAGACCGCTACTAGCAAGTCTCAACGCCGACGTCGGCCCAACGCTGCTTGTGCGGAGGAAGATGGCGGGGACGAGAACAACAACATTGATGATGAAGACAACGACCCGCCACCGAGCCGAGGTTTCCCGCGCGGCAATGCGATTCCTCTATCATCTCCCACACCCTTATCGAAGAAGGCCAATCAATCGAAGTCCAAGCGGGGGAAATATCTCCAGCGTAGGGATATGTACCGCGCTCTCGACGGAGACAGCTTGATTGCACTTGGTGAGCCTTAGTGCAATCTACACTCATCCGATCCAGGCTTAATTCGAAGTATTGTTCAGGCATCCTGGTAGAAGAACAAATCAGACTCTATCTGGAACTCGCGGGCTATGGGGGAGATCTGGGCTCCGTGTCGGACGACGATGTGGAGGAGGAAGGGTCAGGGGACGACGACGTTGCCGAGGAAGGCTTATCGAGTCAGGAGTGGACGGACCAAGTTGGCGGAGATGGCGGAGGAAACACCCAAACTGCTGGATCTGGTGGGCAAGAGGGGATACAGGCGCCAGCGGGCGAAAAAGGCGCGGGGAGCGAGTCGTCGAGCGAGGAAGAGAACTCAGATGAGGATTACAAGCAGGGGAAGTTCGCGCGCCTCTTTGGCACTCAGAAGGAGGGAGGGAGCGAAGAGAGTGACTCCTCCGATGGAGACTGAAGGCTGCTAGTAGATTGAGACGATCGGGTGAGCCCACCTCACTTCAAGAACCTGATCGAGAGGTAGCTGACGAGGCTCTTCAAGCAAACGAACAACATCGCTCTCACACCACAGCAATGTGTGCATTATGACGATTTACTGGCGTTCCGATGCCACGCACAGGTGGCCGCTCTTTCTCCCCCTCAATACTGTGAATCTGACCTCAGTTATGTCATTTACGCCTATCGAGCTGACTCTGAGACCCACTCTATTTCTCAGGGACTGAGAGCTTTACGGTCCTCTCTCAACCGTTTGACAGAATTGATTGGCCTGTGCCAGTCGGGGTAATCTGGAAGAACGATTACGATGACTTTATGACTTTTCTGGTCTAGCCCGTCGAAGAGAGACAAACAATGACAAGGATATAGACACAGGCTGTACAACGGAAGGGAAGGAGAGGAGAGGTGCCGAGTTCACAGCAAGTGGGAGTGAACAGCATACACGGAGAAAGAAGACAACAGATAGAATGGGGCAGTGGAGAGTGATGTGATGTAGGGACTTCGCGAGAAGACACCGGGCAAGTGCTAGAAAGTCTCAGCCGCGAGCATCCAAGCTCGACCCAGGCCTATCACTTCCGATCTCAGACCACCCCGCGTCACTCTCAGCGATCTCAAGCTCCTCCGCATCGCTGTCGAGCGACAAGACATCGTGCGAGAGCAGGCTCTGTGCCGCTGCCATTGGCGGCGGCGAGGTCGGCACGAACGCTGACGCTGGAGGGGACGCCCAGGGGGAGACGGAGGCGATGGAGGACATGTCCGAGAGGGCGGCCGAGTGAGGAGGAGGAAAGGAGGGCATTTGAGTGTTGCTCGAGGAAGGGATGTGCGCCCATGAATCTTGGAGGGATGCGGAGAGAAACGAGGGTGAGGGGATTGACGCCGGTGGAAGATGAGGAGGGGGCGTATTGGAGGATGAGCGGAAGGTAGACGTCGAAGCAGCGGTGCTAGACTGGCCAGTAGCCACGGGGGACTGAGCCGAGTAGTCGAAGATAACACGAGACGGTGACTGCGAGGAGGACGTCGAGAAGTCAAGCTTGAGGAGATTGAGGCAGTCAGCAACGAAGAATGATCGACGAAAGCAGTTTCCGGAGAAGACCGAGTGGGTCAGGAACACACACCTGATCTCCTCTTGGACGCTTTCTTAGGCTTCCGTGGCCCTCGACCTCAGCCCAGGAGGTCTCGGCACCATCCTGACCGCCTTCAAACCTAAGGAGGTCCATCTCTTGCTCGAGCTCCGCTTGGCCCGCCGCATCCGACGACCGCGGCCGATTCTCTTTGCGTCTTTGCGCCCAGCCGGCGTGAGAGCCAGACCGCTCGAGGTTTGAGGAACGCCCGACGCTCATCATAGAGTCATCACCGCTTCGTCCGCTCCATCCAGATGGTCCGCTGCCTTCTATATTGATACCGGAGGATGACGACGACGACCCGGTGTCGTGACCGCGAGCGAGGACAGCCTTCCCTCGACGACGTTGCTCTCTACGGCGGGCGACCACGCTCTCCACCCACGATTCCACCCGCTCAGCGAAGTCTGGGGGGTCACGCACGACGTGGATATCGTCAGTGTTGCCGCGGTGGCTTATAGAAGTGAAACGAGAGTGCCTTGGGCCGCGAACGACACCCCACTCGGCAGGCCAGCAAGCGAGAGCGCGCGTGTGTGGCGGTGACACAATGCTCTCTCAATCCCATCCCAAGCAGACCTGAAGGACGGCTCACAGGTTTCGTAGACATAAGCGACGCCCCCTACGGCAGCGATCGTGATAAGTATGGGGTAGACAGGCGAAGGCATGGTGGTCGGTGAGCCACTTCGTTTTGAGAGGGAATCCGGGAAGGATGAAGGCGGCGCCGATGGGCGCGCGAGAGACGACGGGTAAGCGAGAAGAGAAGGGGAGCCAGTCGAACCGTGCGGAAGGGCTGCGGTGGCGGTCGTAGTGACGTCAAATCGCTCTTTTCTGAGTCTGAGCGAGGAGCCGGTCGGTGTCTGAAGAGAGAAGAAGGGTCGTTGGAGATTGTGCGATACAGTTCAAGGCCGATGAGAAGCTTGCGCCCAGAGCTGCGTTTGATGAGCCGGACGATAGTTCGCTTTAAGAGCTTCCTCACACCATCCAGAGGTAGGCTGAGCCGATCACACAGTATAGAAGTCATCTTGCTGTCTCCCTTGCCCAGTGTCAGCAGCAGTCCTCCCAGAAAGAGAAGAGCATACAATCCCAAGCAGGCGACCCCACCCCCATCACAAACGAGCGCACTTTTACCCATCCCTGTCACCCCATCTAACCCTGACCGAGCATCCTCGCCCGGTCCGGGTTAATCATCAGCCCAACGCCCTGCCCCGGGGGCCCACTCGGCGGCCCTCCAGGCGGTCCTCCCAGTCCTCCACCTCCAAACTGCATCGGCGGCCCACCCATTGGCGGCGGCCCACCTTGGAGGCCATTCGGCGGCAGCGGGAACCCTCCTCCAGGGGGTCCTCCAGCTCCTCCGCCATTCATCATGTGTGGCGGCGTCTGGTAGTTGCCCTGAGACGGCGGCCGCTGCTGCTGCATGTGCGGTGGCATCTGGTGTCCTCCAAAGGGGGGTCCTCCAGGGAACCCGCCGCTGCCGGGAGGTCCTCCGGGACCAGGAGGGAAGCCGCCGGGACCGCCGAACCCAGAGGGAGGAGGGCGGAACCCGCCGGGAGGACCATTGTTGAAGCCGCTGCCGGGGAAACCGCCTGATGGAGGAGGAGGGCCAAGGAAGCCGGGTCCCATGCTGAGTTGAGGGGAGGAGAACGGGCGGTTAGCATTGAGCATAGGCAGAAGAAGGACAGGCGCGTGAGCAAACGCGTCAAGGTGAGCGCATTAGGGCGCGCTCAAACCCAGCAACCAAGCCGGGCAGTGGCTAGGAGAGAAGTCGACAAGCGACTTAATGGTACTGAATCCGAGGAGATTGTATGGCAAGAGGCAAAAGCAGCAAGGATACTACTGCAGGCATGCAGGCTGGATGGAGCAGAGCGGCACGCGTGTCCCGTTTGCATCCCCCTCTTCTGCAACCAGCGGCAGCCAGGGGATCCAAGCAACCTCTTCCGCTCTTGTTCCTCTCTGAAGCTTCGCCGCAGAGGTCGACGAACAAGTAGGGAGACATGAGAGAAGGAAGAAGGACTCACCGCATGCTGGGCCCGCCTCCGAAACCTCCAGGCCCGCCGAACGGAGGCCCACCCCGAGGAGGCCCGTTGGCATACTGGTTGGTGATCTGGTTGATCAGATCCTGGGCCTTGTCATGGCCGAGCGCTATTAGGACAGGTGGAGACGTCAACGAGTGAGAACGGGGAAAGAACGCGACGCTGACGCTGGCAGAACTGGTTGGAACATGGCACGGACAGGCGTAGTAGTCGCGGACGTTCTGGAGATGGTTTCGCCCTGCGTTGTGAGCCTTGCGAACTGGAAAGGGTGAGACATCAGTTGTCAGGGAGGAATGGTCGCGCCGTGTCGGGAGAGGCGCGCGAGAACGCGACAATGAAGGAGCGGCACACACCCGACGCAGAGTCATGCGTCCTACGATCCCGGGGAGCATACAAAAAGATCAACCAGGTCAGCGTCGGAGAAGAGAGCCAGAAGAGACAGCCCAGGAGGTGCCGACAGACAGGAAGACATCGCAGTACTGGCGGGTCAAGAGCAGGCAAGGTCCAGTCAGCGCGGGCCGCCGGGAGTTCAGCAGGGCTAGACAGCGCTAGTACTGACGTCGCAGTAGTACTTGGGCATAGCGACGGGGAGGAGATTGTTCCCAAGTCGTCGAGTTGAGGTGGTCAGTCGATGTCGGCAGGCAACCTCTCGTCGCTGCCCGACGCCTTTCCCTCGCATAACGGCGCGGGCGGAGGGGTGCCCCCCGCTGAGGAGAGAAATGGGCCAGCCGCCTTTCTGAGCCTCGACTTCAACCGACAACCACCACCTCCCGACCGACTCTCTGCCTTTCTCGACTCTTGCGGCCCCCCTCCGGCTTTGCCCTACCCTCTTCTCCTCCCGCCTTGGCCTCTTTCCTCCCCTCGCCCAAATGTCGACGTCTCGCTTCGGCGCGACCGCGCTCGCTAACGCCCGTGTCTGGCACCACGTCTCGCTCGAGAACCGGACTCTCGGTCCGTCCCCGTTCTATACATGGCTCTCCAGCACGCTTGCTCACGCGTTCTGGCCCCGAGGACTACAGGTAAGGTCGCCGCCCGGATAGCTCAGGTCCTCATGGGCAAGCACAAGCCCATCTTTGATCGCTCGAGTGAGTCGCTCGTCCTTTCACCCGCCTCTCCGACCGAGACACACGCTGACGCTCGAGACACGCGTGACAGCCGACTGTGGAGACTATGTCGTCGTGACCAATTGCGAGAAGTTCTGGCTCTCTGGCAAGAAGCCGGAGCAGAAGTAGTGCGTGTCCCGAAACTCGCTTGCTCACCCGAGCGCGTACTCTTCGAGTCGGGTATCGTTCTTTCTCTGACTATTCGTCGACCTATACTTCGACCGCTTCGCACGAACAGCTATTGGAAGGAGTCTACGTTCCCGGACAACTCACGGAGGATTATGTTTGACGAGGTCCTCGACCGCCGGCCAGAAGACGTGCGTCCTGAGTCCTCTGTTCCAGATCTCGCGCGCTGCTCGAAAGAGACAGACAGCTCGCGCCCCCTCGCTCGCTCGCTTTCTCTCGAAGGACGGGAGGGCGAGATATGTGTTTTGACGTGGCACACATCTCAGGCATCAGTCTGACGTCTGGACAATATCACCCACTCCCATGCGAACTCCAGGTCATCACCCACGCCGTTTCTAAAATGCTTCCCAAAAACAAGCTCCGTGCCAAGCGGCTCGCCCGGCTCAAGGTCTTCCAGGGCGAAGCGCACCCATACGAGCAGAACATCATCAAGCGGTACGACCTGGCGAAGGACGGAGCTTGGGAGGGCAAGGATGTGAAGTGCGCGCCAGGGGACAGCGCAAGGTTCGATCGGGCAAAGCGGATCGAGGGATTCTAGATAGATGATGAATTCCTATGAGTAGAGAACAAACCAGAGATACGCTATCAAAGGCTCAGACAAGAGTGTGAATACAGGGGAATGGCTCTTCAGATTGAGCGCGCAGTTTCGGCATGCCATCCTACCAAGCACCCCTTCACGAGATCTCGCCCTTCCAGCCTCACCTTTCTCTAAAGTTCTGAGAGCCATCGAGTAGCTGGAACTGGTGACCACCTTTGCGAAAAATAATGAGGACAAAGAAAAACGGTAGCATTTGACAAAGGACAAGGCTATGACCCCACATTCGACCGGGCGCTCCAACTAGCTCTACGTGCACGGCATTCCCTCCGCATCGATAGAGCAACTCTCAATGACGTACCCAGGTGGATTATACTGCCAAAAGTGCGTGAACATGGGCTGCCAATGGGCGTGTTTTCTTCGTGTAAGACATCCAGATGGTCGGAGACATTTGACAATGGCGATGTCTCTTGCAGACATATATTTGGGCTGGCGAGTAAATATTATGACTCCGAAGATATCGAACTTCAAGCAAGTGGCGACGCATCCCTGTCGGCAAAATAGGGTTCACCAGATGTGAGAGAAACAACGAAGTAAATGAGAGGGACTAATGGCCTCAGTAGAAGACTTCCAAACGACCTAGGCTTCGGATCTGCAAAGATGGCCTTGTCACAATTGGGCCTTCGCCTGTCCAGGCTAGCAAAGAAAACAAAGTGTCAGTTCAGCCAATGCGAAAGTGAATGCGCGGCTTAGTTCAAGGGCGAGGAAGAATGTTTGGTTACCTCTTGTTCGGGGCTAGATGGACTTTGCGTTTCAGTCGGGTCTAGCAATTGAGAAGTCCACACGACCATCAACCTGCCTTTGGGATGGGAAGGAGACTGTTTTGGCATTGAGTACCTCCAAAGAGACAAAGCGAGAGGGAAT
The DNA here is from genome assembly GCA_951802195.1 of Tausonia pullulans. Classification (NCBI taxonomy): domain Eukaryota; kingdom Fungi; phylum Basidiomycota; class Tremellomycetes; order Cystofilobasidiales; family Mrakiaceae; genus Tausonia; species Tausonia pullulans. Next base: position 1,052,039 of record OX637626.1, read on the forward strand.
TCAACTATTTGATCCTATGCAGTTCTCTAAACATCAGACGGCAAGCTGCCCAGCCCTTAGATATAACTGCCTACCCCTCCTTTCTGGTACGAAGGCACTGGCTCCAAGCTGGCACTATTTCAAAGTTAGATGAGGCCTTGAGACAAGTTTCGGCACGTCTCGCATGTTGTCGGCGACCTGATAACGCGGACAGAGGTGTCATTGTCGGCAGAGATATGAAATAATGATTTATACGTGGATCTCGTGGAGAAATTACGTTGATGCGGTCAGTTCAGGAACATATTTGGATGGATGAGTAAGAGAATATGTGCGTGATAATGCGCGGGCGCTCTCCTGGATTGCTGCGGCTCGTCTCTCCTCTACATGCTAACTATTCCTGTGCAAAGCCAGACAGGTGTGGTTCCTAACTATCCTGCTTGCCTCGGGATAGGGGGTTTTGAAAAAGGGTAAAATTCATTGTTTGGGGGGAGCAGTGAGAGCTTCCGCAAGAAAGCCAAGTCGATGATGGTGGAGGCAATAAAATGACGGCAAGGGGCCGCGTTCATGAGGAGATGGGCGGTTGGTGTCCCCTGTGCCGCCTGTCATTTATTGAACTGTATCAAGTCGTGGGTCAAGCATACAGGACGGCACGAGCCTATGGGTAGCAGAGAGAGAGGAATGGGGGAGAGGAATCCAGCTAGGGAGGAAGAGGAGGGGATGAAGGAAAAGTGTTCATGGTGAAAAAGCGGGGCGAGGAGGGGAAGGCGGAGTAAGATAGTATATCATGGAAGGAGAAGGAGAAGGAAAGATGGGGGGATGGACATGAAGGGGGAAGAGAAGAGAAGACCAAAATCACAAGTCGACCGTCCAGTCGACTGACTACGAATCCTCGTCGACGCTCCTCAGCCATCGCCGTCATGACCACCGCTATCATTACTAGCATCCTCTCCACCACCACCAGTTTCACCCCCATCCCAGCGTTTTAAACTTCCCATTACCTCGTGTCCGTCGGCTGATGGTTAGGTCGGGATGGTGAATGCAACCATTCGGATCTCGTTGTCCTTGACATTGACAAGATCCTTAGGTTTACTTTTTTTTTGTATTTAAGTCATGAGTTATACGTGGAGAACGAGGTAACCCTATGAGAGATGGTAATTCGTAGCTAGATAGAAGGAAAGCGAAAATGAAAGTAGGGGTGGAAGGAAAGCAAAAGATGGGTTATGGACATGGGTCCATTAGAAAAGGTAAGATACTAAATGACCAGCAATGTCGAGTGGTGGCTATGGTCTATAGTCTAACCATACTTCCCCACCCCTGACCTGCTTGTCACCCAGGATCGATGGCGGCACCGACAGCAGGACCAGCCATCTGGTCACTGCCAGCCATCCACCTCGTATTCGACTGCCAGTGTGTCTGCCGGATCGTAGACGCGATCTTGCGGATCTCCTCGTCCGTGACAGGGTCGAGGGCTGCGTTCTTGCTGTATCTCCGCCTTCGGACGAATCGCCATGTCCGGGCTACAAAGATGCAGTGGAAGAGGAAGGTCGCCTTCGGCGGCGACGGCGTTGGGCAGACAAGCGTCTGGAGGGAGGGAGGATGGGTGGGGAGTGAAGGAGAGGCATGTGCAGCAGCAGCAGCAGACCAGATAGCGCGCACGACGGGACACGGCTCGTCGAAGAGGTGGAAGAAGGACTCGACGGAGGCCGTCAGGCACAGCGCACATCGCTTGGACCTGTTGTGCGGCGTAGCGGTTCCGTCGGCGAGGAATGCCGCGGCAGATGGAGGAGAGGACTCAACCGGGGATCGAGGTCCTGGAACCGATGACCTGGTTGGCCAGGAGGGAGAGTCGACATACTCAGGATCATGCGATCCTGCTCGTCTGGATGGTGTAGCGGTATCACGCCATGTTAGGGTGCCTGACTACTGCGGAATCATTCGTATTCAGTCAAACCATCACTTCATGGAGGTCCTCGGTTCAATCCCGGGTTCGGACCCTTTTTCATCCAGCTCCCAAGAAATTTTTCCACCTTGAGAAGTGCTAAGCCTTCTTGACCGATACCTCGGGTATGTGGCACGTTGCTTTCACTCTGGCCCTGATTTGCACTGAAAGTCTCTCCATCTTATCACCTTGACCGTCTTCCTCTCCAGATCTTCATCATGCACACGCCTGAAGTCCAATGAAGAAGAGGGACTACGAGTTGAGACTCTGCGTCCCCGCTCGCTAACTTCCATCAACTTCCAGAAGACCCTCACCGTTCACGTCACAAGCAAGTACCACCCCCCATCTGTCGCCTTCGCTCCGACACTTCCAGAATGTTGATACTTGATACTCCTTGCCAAACACTCTGCTTCGAACCCTTTCCCCCTCCTCTGTCAGACAATATCAATTTCCTAGCCGGATCTAATTCCTTTTTTTGCGTAGATGCTTTTGCGTCATTTGTGCGCCATCCCACGAAGGCTGCAAAGGTCGATTTCCACAGGCCGAGAAGTTAGAGGGGGGTTCGCTGCCGATGGAAACAAACCCCTGATCGATTCGCGCACTTTCGTCCTGCTCATCGGGTCCAACGTTCATGCAAGACGGTCCCACGTCGCCGTTTCAGGGCGCGTCTTATGTGCTTGCTGCTTTGTTCTCTTGACGAGGCTTCTGGGCCCGGGCTAAGCTCCTTCTTCTCATCAACTATGAAAAACGCTCTGTTCTGGATTTCAGGCTCCCCTGCGCTTACCATTGACTCGCGGCCATGCGATCCTCGCCTTTCTCTCCATGGCCGTGTCACTTTCCTTGATCGCGGCACTCGTGAGGGCCGTTCCGGCCGGACTTCAACCCTTGCGACCCCGCTCGCGGCGCTTAGCCCTTTCCAGCTGGCCCCGGATACTGCTCCTCCGGTCCCTGTTCGGGCGCCTGCCACTGGGACAAGCGCGGGAAGGGTCTTCTGCCGATCGCGCTGTTAGGATTGATCCAAGGGTTGAGCACTGAGGGAGATAAGTCTAGGCTGGACTGGGTTTTTTATGGACGAGGAGGCATATCGATACAGGAGATGAGAAGGACGAGGAAGCAAGGAAGTGTGGCATGATGGGACAAGAGGGCGAAGGGTGAGAAAGCAAAGAAGTGCGGGACAGATGACGAACGACAAGAGAGGAAGGAACAACGAAAGAGGGAGCGTAGTAAGATGTGGCGAAATATGGAACGAAGAAATGGGAATACTAATTAAGCAAAGGAGAGGTTACACAGGCGCAGAGTTGGCCAGGCACAGAGCCGAGGTGGGAATCCGCGAGATCATGACAGCAGGAGACTTCAAAGGTGTCGAATATCTGCGTTCGGGTGAACCAGGGGAATGGAAGCCTCATCGAAGCAATAGGAAGAAGGGGAACCAGTTTTGCAAACCGAAAAGAAGATGAATCGACGAGTACGATCGCATGTCGAAAATGAGCCTGTCCACACGCGCTGTGGCGAGATGCAGAGACTGCAGCAATTGTTGAGGCACCACCACAGCGAGTCGGGCCGGTTCGATGGGACAATCCAACAGACTGGAAACTCCGGGTCGCAATAATGACCCTCAGCCTCGATTTTGGAGAGCAGGAGACGGTGACAAGGCCTGATTAAAGTCATGAGACTGAGTCATCCCTCGCGCTGGAGCGAGTCGATGAGGGCGTCGAGGACCGTGATAAGATGATAAGATATAGGAGAGCCCAGAAGAGGCAGGGAAACAAGCGGCAGGCAATTTACCGTCGAGTTGCCATCATGATTGGAGAAGCCCCGATAAGCAGATCGAGATCGAGTTGGCTGTTAGGGTGACAAGGGTAAGCCTCATCAGCTCAGGCGGACAGACGTACGCGTGCGGCGTGATCACGCGCCTCGCGCCTGGTCCCTAGCTCTCGGATACAGGAGCGCACCCACGGTCGTCAGGAGACGCGATGGAGACCAGCCATACGTACATATCTGCCATCTCTCCGTCCTGGTGAGAAATCGGCTTGCCTCATTTGACACCGATGGCTCTTGCGGTCCGCCTTCTTGAACTCATCGGAATATCCGTCGGATAAAATCGGTCAGGAGGCTTAATCGCTTCCTGCCCTGCTTTCTCTTTTTGTGACTGTCTAGTGCTGGACGAGGATGAGAGAAGAACCGAACTCACGCCGGACAAAACAGTAGCCATCGTTGTGAATACGTGGATATATATTCAGCCTCAGCAGCTGGCATTCAGGAACGCATCCTCTCTTCGCTCTTTCCGCCACCCGAAGGTTTCCAGATCGAAACTGGAGCCCGCAACTAAACAATGCGGGCTGGCGCAATGGTAGCGTGTCGGGCTCATATGATTCAGAGAAGAAGATGAATTTCTTTTGCACCCTGCCCCAACCAATCACCTGGACTTGCGCGAGTCTCAGATCAGGCTGCACAATACAGCTCTTGGGAACGAACAAGCCGTGAGGGAATGAAACTTCATTTGGGCGAGCAAAAGGGATGGATCCCCTAGGCCTTTCCTTCTCGCCGCCGCTCAGGGTATTTCTTGTATTTCATTCATGCATCAAGCGTAGACAGACGACCTCATGACCCTACGAGAGACCGCGAGGGGGGAGAAGGAGAGATAGAAGATAACCTAACTAGAGATTCTTGAGAGGAGAGTGTATAGATGGGGGGGGGGGGGAGCCGGGAGAGACGAGTGCTGCGGCAGCGGTCCAGACGGCGGGAACCACAGGATAGCCAGGTCTCGTCGAAGAAGATGGAGGAGAGGACTCAACCGGGGATCGAGGTCCTGGTTTTTTTGTATTTAAGTCATGAGTTATACATAGAGAACGAGGTAACCCTATGAGAGATGGTGATTCTTAGCTAGATAGAGAGAGAGCGAAAATGAAAGTAGGGGTGGAAGGAAAGCAAAAGATGGTTATGGACATATGCCCATGAGAAAAGGTAAGATATCAAGATGACCAGCTATATCCAGCGGTGGCTATGGTCTAACCATACTTCGCCACCCCTGTCCTTTTGTTCACCCAGGGTCGATGTCGTCGCCGACAGCAGTGCCAGCCATCTGGCCCCTGCCAGCCATCCACCGCGTGCTCGACTGCCAGTGTGTCTGCCGGATCGTAGACGCGATCTTGCGGATCTTAGACGCGATCTTGCGGATCTCCTCGTCCGTGACAGGGTCGAGGGCTGCGATCTTGCTGAACCTCCGCCTTTTTTTTTTGTATTTAAGTCATGAGTTATACGTGGAGAACGAGGTAACCCTATGAGAGATAGCGAGTTGTAGCTAGATAGAGGGAGAGCGGACATGACCGAGCGCGAGAACGTCGGGCGAGGCGCCGTGGGAAGAGGGTTGGTCGAACCACCGGGGATGGTGGTTGGCCGAAAGGGGGTTGGTCGAACCACCGGGATGGTGGTTGGCCGGAAGGGGGTTGGTCGAACCACTGGGGATGGTTGGCCGGACGGCGTGATGGGCGCCGTGGGAGGGGGGTTGGTCGAACCACCGGGATGGTGGTTGGCCGGAAGGGGGTTGGTCGAACCACCGGGATGGTGGTTGGCCGGAAGGGGGTTGGTCGAACCACCGGGATGGTGGTTGGCCGGAAGGGGGTTGGTCGAACCACTGGGGATGGTTGGCCGGACGGCGTGATGGGCGCCGTGGGAGGGGGGTTGGTCGAACCACCGGGATGGTGGTTGGCCGGAAGGGGGTTGGTCGAACCACTGGGGATGGTTGGCCGGACGGCGTGATGGGCGCCGTGGGAGGGGGGTTGGTCGAACCACCGGGATGGTGGTTGGCCGGAAGGGGGTTGGTCGAACCACCGGGATGGTGGTTGGCCGGAAGGGGGTTGGTCGAACCACCGGGATGGTGGTTGGCCGGAAGGGGGTTGGTCGAACCACTGGGGATGGTTGGCCGGACGGCGTGATGGGCGCCGTGGGAGGGGGGTTGGTCGAACCACCGGGATGGTGGTTGGCCGGAAGGGGGTTGGTCGAACCACTGGGGATGGTTGGCCGGACGGCGTGATGGGCGCCGTGGGAGGGGGGTTGGTCGAACCACCGGGATGGTGGTTGCCTCCGGACGAATCCTGGAATCGATGACCTGGCTGGCCAGGAGGGAGAGTCGACATACTCAGGATCATGCGATCCTGCTCGTCTGGATGGTGTAGCGGTATCACGCCATGTTAGGGTGCCTGACTACTGCGGAATCATTCGTATTCAGTCAAACCATCACTTCATGGAGGTCCTCGGTTCAATCCCGGGTTCGGACCCTTTTTCTCCTTCAACCTATCTACAATGGTAGGATGAGGATATTTCTCGTCCGAATAATGGCCAGCAAGGATGTCGATGAAGCGTGAGTTGTGCTTGGGGATCGAGGGCGAATGTCGCGAGTCGGTCTCTGCGGTGGTTCCTGCCCTGCTTTACTTCGCCTGTCTCTGCGACTGAGAGAGTACATCATGAGCTGACGCTAACCGGTTAACCTTCGAGGATGAGCCTACTGAAGGTATATGGCGCAGAGGAGTAAGTGTCTGTGCCCTGGCGACCGGGGATGGCCGATAATGCCCGGCTCGCAAGCCGCTGTCGCGAGCTTCCCCTCAACAGCCACCATTCACCCTCCCATCATCATGACCACCCTCGCCTCAACACCCTGGCAGGAGAGCATAAGGCTCAGCATCGATTCACGTAACGCTTCTGAATCCACCTATGCCGACATCATCAATCAGTGTGCGTGCTTCTCCCACTGCTTCCTTTCCCGTCCTGAGCGGCGCCCTTCTCTCGTATCGAACCGCGTACACTCGCTCACTCGAGCCATTGCCTGCTCGCCATCCATTCAGATCGGAGACTTGCCAAACAGGCGAAGCAGCTCAAGATCCGCAACCAGGCTCTTCTCCGCGCGGCAACGAGCGTCCTGAGCGAGCCGGGTCGGACTGGCGCGAGCAGTGGTGGAGGCGGCGAAGAGTGAGATCAGTGAAGGAGGGAGGGGAAGGGCTCTTTCGCCCCCCACTCTCACCCGTGCACCCGAAACAAGAGCACCACTGATGAACTTGCCCGCAACGGCTACAGAAACCCCGTTCTCCAAGCCTACGTCGCGTCCCTCGAGACGCAGATCAACAGTCTGAAGAGCGAGCTCTCGGACGTCTACAAGCAGCAGGGAACCAACACCCAGAAGCTTTTGACCATGACCGAGGCTCGCTAGATCCTTCATCCTTCCCCCCTTTTAGAAAAGTGCTGTCGCTGACGACGCCCTTGCGTGGTATAGACCCTCCAAGAGCGCGACTACCAGGCCCGAGCGGATCAGGCCGAACTCGCCCGGCTCACGGAGGCTGAGGCTCGTTGGAAGCGGTCGATTGAAGAGTGGACGGAGCGGAATCGAATGAAGGACCGGGACCTCCAGGTGAATCTCTCCTCATCCTATCAGACAGGCGAACGAGGACACTGGTTGTCGATAGCGCTCAGACGCGTCTCGACTCCGACCTGACGCCCCAGGCGTTGTTTCGCTCCCCTCTCGTCTCACCCATTTCAAGGCTCAGCAAGACGAGCAAACTGCTCTTAACCTCGAGCTCGAGCACACCCTCGTCAAGCTGCAAAAAGTCCAAGCCGACAATAAGAACCTTCTCTCGCGATGGATCGACCACATGAGTCTCCAGGTTGACCGGATGAACGCCGCGAATGAGGACGCCCTCTCTGGGCCTAGTGAAGAAGAATCGTCTTCAAAGTTGGAAGCAACCGAAAAGCAGAAGTACGAGGTGCCTTTCCTCGCTTCCCCTTTTCAAATCTTCGTTGCTCGGACGCGCTAATACATAGGCCGTCTGCCCTCTCTCACAGACCGTGAAGGGCCGGAAGCGGGCAGGCTCGGATTTTCAAAGAAGAGGACAGACCCAGAAGGGGAGCTAGATCTCATCTCGAGCGGCGTGCTTGTCGAAAAACCGGCGGACCTGGCGGTCGACAGCGACAGCGAGGTCAGCGGAGTCGTTCCTGTCTTATCGGAGAGTTGGGATCGGATTGAGCGAGAGGAGGAGAGGCAGGAGGAGGATTTTAGGGGGAATGGTAGAGAGGTGGACGAGCTAAACGAGAAAGACTGGCACGAAGTGAAGAGGGACGGAGAGGGAGACAGCTGATGGGCGCATGAGGAAGTAGCAAAGTGGCGAGTCTGGATTTCACCTGAATATACGATTCCGGGTCATAAAATGAGTCATATAGCCAAGATTCTGTCGTTAAATAAGAGAATAGAAGCTAACGCTACGATCTCATCAAGGGCACGCTTTCGCCGCCCGCAGCATCGGGCAGTACCTCGCTACCCTCTACTCCGGCTCCGTCTCGCTTCCGCTCTTGACTTCGGAGGCAGTCTCTTTTTTGAGCGCGGGTAATGGACCCGAAGAACCTACGAGGGAGAGCATAATAAGTTGGGCAAGGAACGTCGGGCGAAAGGACGAAGACGACGACGCACTTGCGATCTCGCTGGGGCAAGCGCTTTTGGACTTGAAATCCCCATCCGAACTCTCGCCACCAGAAAAGACGCAGGCAAGCGGCTTGCCTGAGGATCTGGGATGAGATTATAAAAGAAGAATGTTAGGACGTGATCGGAAGAATGGACCGTCCATCACTCGCTTTAACGTCGGCCGGGACACTTCCTTCTTCACGCGATTGTAAGGCGGCGGTTGGGATTGAGACATTTCCGACGACTGCATGGCCTGCAAGGATTGGACGAAAGAGGACTCCGTAGATGAGGCATGCTGAGGCGACCTCGATGTGGACGCCGCCCTTCCTGTGAGCGAATGTAAGGAAGAGGTGGGCGCTGCCTTGTGTTGAATCGACTTGGTCAGCCCAAAGGGCTGGATGAGCGCCTTACGAGACTGCTGGCTTAAGGATGCGAGATCTGCCGCTGAGACAGAGCCTGTCAGGCAAGGACTCTGGCGCCTAGAGAGGAGACTGAGAGTTAGACGCACTCTTGGGTCCCTTACTGTGTCCAGCCATGCTGTCGTCGCTATCATCGCCTGACGAGTCTGAGCCCGAGAAAATTGGTCCCACCAGGAAGCGAGGCTGCTTTTGATGTGGATTTGCCATGTTAGACCCAGTGCGCTTCTGCGGCGTCGGGGCTGAGACGGGTGACTTGGCTAGGTCAACAGCGATAGAAGGTCGAGGAAGAGCAAGCACTCACGAGCGGAGATCTGGCTCGAGCTGTAATTGGACTTCTCTTTGTCCTCCAGGTCCTTCTGGGCCCACTTGAGCCGGTCTTTCGTGGCTTCATGCGCCGCCTTCTCGGCCGCGAGCAACTTCTGATAGTCTTCGAACGAATCGCATCAGTGCCAGAACATCGGGGACAGCTAAGCTGGGAGGCGGACCTGGGCTGGACCCCCGAGAGTTGAAAGATGGACCAAGTTGATGCGGGCGGTCCTTAGCATCAAGGAAGAACTGTAGGGAGGCAACGAGCCAGTTGGCCGAATGAACGCACTCATTCGCGCGCGTCGAGAGGTCCCTCTTACCCACCTCATTGAGCAAGTCCGCGGCTAGGCCGTCCGAAGCCTCCCCTTTTGATTGGAGTTTGATCGAGAAGGGATCATATGTGGCCCGTGTCGACCCGATCTTGAGCTGTGACACACGCAAGTGGGGATGAATGAGAGGCATGGGTCAACATAGCCCTACCCGGACACGTCTGTGACAACAGTCGCAACATCCGGGTGAAGGCCGACTCACAACGATGACTTCCTCGAGGCCGGTCTTGACGCCCTCGACATGGATCTCGCCAGAGGAGATGCATTTGATCATTCTTTGGCAGCTGGAGGAGGGAGGAGGGATCAGAAACAGCTCGGACGAGGGCTAGAACAGAGTACGTTGCCGCACAAGGCCGATTCATCGCGGTCTGCTATGAGCGTCGACATCTGTGAAGGGCCACGATCAGAGTCCATCACCAGCACTCTCCGAGGAAGAGTTAGCCTACTCACCATGGTGAGCAGCTCTTGGCCAGCGCTCCAGCCACCTTCCCAGCCCCGCCAGGTCGAGCGTGTCGCCAGCGCGGCCGCCTCTGCCGACCTGTCTCCCGCATTGACTGCCTGTCCGGTTGAGGACGCGTCCTGCTCGAAGCGCTCGAGGAGAAGAACCCGCCAGCCGAGGCTGGCGGAGGCGCGGGAGTGGAAGAGGTAGGTGTGGCTGATAGCATCGGCCGAGGTGTAGTGGACCTGCTGGATAAGGCCGTGGAGGAGGGCAAGGTCCTGCCAATCGAACGAGGGTAGGAGAGCGGGAGGAACGAGAGGACGCACCGTCAGCGCAAGCGCAGGCTAGGGTTGAACATCAGATGAGGCCAGAGGGAGATACGTACAAGGACCGGCATGACTTGTGTGGGCGCCCAGAGGAGGAGGGTATCAACGCGGATGATGGATCTTCAGAGAGAAACAGAGGGAGGGATGGAGAGGAGAGGAGAGGAAAGGAGAGGAGGCGGGTAGCGCCGGTGGGCGCGCACTTGCCATCGACCGTTGTTGGCCTGCCTTCGACGCGGCCCAGAATAATGTCATCGAAGCTCTGCTCGCTGGCGAGCAGAATGCCGCAATATCAGTGTGACCGATGGCGGACGAATAGGGAGGCTGCTCAGGTGCCTGCTCCTCGGGACGAGGCGAAGAGTTGTCGGGTTCATGTCATCCGCGCAGGATCGCAGGTCCGGAATGAGCGGAATGAACTTCGTTTGGCCAAACGTCACTCGTCGGCCGTTTTTCGCCCTGCCCGATCCCAGGTCTTCTACTTGGACCCGCGAGAAAACGGAGGATGGGACCGAGGAGGATGAGAGATCAAAGTGGTTGTCTTCACCGCTTGACATCGACGCCAGCCCTTGGTACGGCTAGGTTCGATGCTTCCGCTCGCTCGAAGCCCGATTCTTCCGGACAGCAGGTATCCATCCCATCCCGGGATTCATCAGACAAGAGAAAGAAAGCAGGTGGGCCGATTCCTTCTCCGTTCGCACAGGAGTTGGTCGTTGCTCAACCTCACGGATGCCCGGGCGGACGTCCTACACCGAAACCTGGGCTGGGGTGTTTACACGCGAAGTGCACAAGAACATTTGGTGCTCATTGCCCGCCCGTCAAGATCCAGGGGGGAAAGTGGCGGGAGGAGTCATCGAGCCTGGGGGCGTTCTGGAGGAGATCGCGCGAATCATCGAGGCGAGCTTCCCACCTTGCTCCCTTCTTCCCTCCGTCCACGACTTTCCCTCTTCCGGTTTCCCTTCTTCCTCCGCAGATGTTGCCCGTCCCGGCTCATCCAGACAGTGCCAGCATCCGAGGGCGCCGATCCCCTGATGCAGACACCATTGTCAATGACATCGTCGCCCACTCAGAATCGGACAGCAGCAGCAGCAGCAGCCGCCGATCCCCGTCATCCTCGGCGGCCACCCCCTCACCCGGCCTCTTCCTCGTCGACGGTCCTCTCACTAGGAGTTGTCCCGGCGGCGTTGTCCATGCCACTCCTCCCACCTCGCCTGACGACGACTGGCTTTGCCTCCAGCAGCAAAGGCTGCTGCTCAGAAAGCACCACCAGCTCGAAACGCTCGTGGTATCGAGCGTCCGCATGCTGAGGCCCACCATCCTCGACAATTTCGTTGGCGAAAATCTCGAGACCATGCTGATGGGAGAGAGCACAAGGCAAGCGTCTCCATGGACCCCGATCCTCGACGTCAACGATCGCGCTCAGATGGACAACCTTATGTCGCTCCCGGTCGATTTTCTCTCCTGCGGTGAGCACCGCTCCCACTCTCGGTCTACGTGGCTCGTGACAATTGGGGGCGTGCTGATCGACTTCTCTTCATCTGTCGATTCTCGCTCCTTCTTCAGAGATGGCTAGCGAAGTCCTCGGCCAGATCCTCCCGCCCTTCCCCGCCACCAGCTTTCCGCTCACCGATTCCACCTTGACTTCCTCCGGCTCGCGCTCGCCGTTATCTCTCGCTCCCGCCGATCTCATTGAGCTACTCGAGCATCAAACGCACCAAATCGCTCGTTGTTTGGGCTACTGGGCGTCGCTCACGCCACACCCGGTGCGCCCTCGTTCTCCTCCAGTAGCCAATCGGTGAGCGCTGATGAGCTGACGTTCCGTTCCTGACTCGCTCGACTGCCCTATAGCTCTGCGTCCTCATCGCAGCCGTCCTCTACCTAGAGCGCCTCAAGCGACTCCACCCTGCTCTTTCGTCAAACGGACGTGAGCGAAGGTTTCCTCTCCGCCTCCTTCGTCTCGCGCGCTGCTGAAGATACCTTCCTCCCGATGTCCCCAGATACGACGGACAGTGGCCTCCGCGTCATCTTCTCCGCCGTCCTCCTTGCCTCCAAGTGGCTCTGCGACGTCTCACACTCCAATAGGGCTTACGTCAGGCGTACTCCCTGGACGCTTTTCGAGATAAACTCGATGGAGCGCGAGAGTGCGTCCGATTATGCGCATCGGCGCTTCTGACTCAAACTGACAACGCAGCACGGTCCTTGCGCACAGTGCTGGAACATCTGAACTACGACGTCTTTATATCGGTCAAGGAGTCAGTGATAATTGTCGGATATTTGTGCTCTTTGCGACTCTAATATCGCTAACTACCTTTCTTCCGTTCGAAGGATGCTTCACCGTGCCAAAGGCTTTTGGACAGCCAGGTACTTACGTCTTTCCACCTCGAGGCACGAATATTACTCCTGTCTACTAACATATCTACACAACTTTCTCAGAGGTCCTGAGCAAGCGCGGTACGGTGCAGATGATGGGGTGCATTGAAACTCGCTCTTTCATATCTCGCCGCTTTATCTACTGACGCCTATCTGCGTAACAGAGCATCAGCTTCTCGCCGGCCATCTACGAGCACATCAACCACTTCTTAGAAGGCCGCACGACGTCGCCTCTCAGGCCCGAGTCGGTGCGTTCTCGCCGAAAGCTTATGTTGTTTGCAGGCCTTAATCCTACGCCCTCTCCTTCTCTTCCATAGATATGAAAGGGATATCCTCATACCCATCCCACACATTTGTTCATCCCATCAAGACGCGCTGTGCATGCTTTCCCCCCTTTGTTGTCTGTTCACTCTTCATATCGTCCTAGCATCATCACCTCATATATACATATCGTCCTGGCATCATCACCTCTCTTTCTCCTTATGTCGAGTTTTCTCCTAGTTCTTCTCCTCTTTACTTTGCCTTTGGTCCTGCTTCTTCGTTGTTTCGTTGCTCCGTTTGCGCGCGCCTTCTGCTGGCCTCCGGTGGAGGGCAATAACAATCCTTCGACGACCGAAAGTGTGCGAGGGTTCGCTTAACTTCACATTCGTGTATCCCAGCCAGCACGTCATGACCGTCGCTCCTGCAGGAATGCCTCGAGTTCAGCATCCAGGTCCTCAACCTTCTTGGGCTCCCGCCTCTCCCGCCTCCCCCCTCCTCCTCTTTCCTCACTCCTCCCTTGACCTCTATCTCCCCGACTCAAACCATAACTGCGGTCCCCATCCCGCATAGCGTCCAGCTCAGCGTCCAAGTCCCTCGCCCTCTCCCACCTATGCCCTCCACCATCTCTACCGCTGCGACCGCCATCCTCCCCCCTCCGACGAGGTGGAGGTGCCCTCATAGGCTGAGCTCTCAGAAAATCGCTGCGCATTCCTCCCCCAGCACGTTGAACCTCGATCTCTTCCGTTTGGTCTTCGAGCGCTTCTTCCTCTTCATTGTTGGCTGGTGCAGCGCCAAGGCGGGAGCTGAAAGCGTGTTCGGGGGTACGTGAGCGGAGCCGTCGATTGATCGAAGTGCGGGTCGGACGATCGTCTTCTCCGGCACCAGGGGAGGCAGACCTCTGCCGCTGTCGTCGACGAGTTGTGGATCGGTCCATCGAGAAACTTTCGTCGAGGAGATCCGTCTGCGGTTCATCGCATCGTCGGCGGTCTGTCGAAGGCGACAAGCGCGAGTCCTCGTATGTGGCGACGGGCCCGTCGTAATCGTTCCGAGATCGGTCTTTATAGCCCGGTGGCTTGCCGGCGAGGGAGCCGTGCTTGTCGTAGAAGGAAGACCTGCCGAAAGGCTTTGACAGAAAAGAGGTGGGTAAGCTCCCCTACCGCAACGCTCGCTTCGAAACAAACCAACTCACCCTGCGCTGCTTTTTATCCGTGGACCTCGCCCACCTCGCCTGAATCGCACCCTTCATCTTGTTCTCCTCCGGCACCTCCACATCCATATCCACGTCCATGCCCCTATCGTCGTCCTCCTCGCCGTCCGTCCGGACACTCCCCTTCGCGCCATACGCCGCCTGGGCTCGAACCCGCTTGGGTCGGTACTCGTCTGGCCAGAGCCGCTGAGGGACCGAGTGGGTCTCGGTGCTTGCAGGGTGGGACTCGGGCGTGCGAAGGATGTCGGAGAGGGCTGAGGAGGCATTGGTGGAGTTTGAGAAGACGAGAACAAGGCCTGGCGGGAACGCGTCGTCGCGTTAGGGAGGGGCGGGGAGTTTGAGAGTGCAAGGCCCTGACTGGCACCACGTACGGTCATCGGCGATCCACTCAATCCCGAGCGGGAGAGCCTTGGAGAAGCAGCTGACGAAGGAGAAGACCTTGTCCGTCGGAAGCTCCGTGAGCGGGATACCCTCGAGGTAGACAGCGTTTGGTCGGACGTCTGGGTCGTCGGAAGGGACGGGAAGCCGTAGGGTCGCAGCGGTGGCGGCGGACTCTTCGTCGGCTACTTGACAACTGCTTCGTCAGGAACGGCTTGGGAATGCAGCCCGGATGAAGAGAGACATGGTGATGGCCGACCTTCGTTGTCATCGCGTTTCTCAAGGAGGTCGGATGCCTGTGCAGCGCGTCGATTGTTCGTCATGCCTCATCAGCCCTCCGCGCGTGTGCCGCATGTCCACAGAATGCATGATAGGCTTACCATCCGATGGTTGAGCATAGGCTTTACCTCCTCCCGGAGATAGAGCCGCGTTGACGGAGGCGGTCGCTCGCGCTGCTCGCGTGTCGGTCGGGGTTCGTAGTCGTCGAGCGGGCGGTCGAGTGCCGACGGGTACGAGCGAGTAGAGGGCTGCTCGACATAATCAGCTCCATCGTAGGGGAGGCCCTGCTGGAAGGAAAAGTCGCTGTCCATGGTGGTGGTTCGAAGAGAGACGCGAGAGGTTGGGCTTCCCTCCTCCTACTTGCTTTGCCCTCGCGCCAGCGCGCTCGGCTTGACCTGGTCGAAGCGCCTGATTGACCTTGGTTCGTCTCTCTCTCCACTAGAACCACCACCACCCACAGCCAACTTCCACCATGCCGCCCCGATCCATCCCGACGGATCCCAAGAAGATCATCCCCCCGCTCCTCGAGCTCGACCCCTACTCGGCTCACCAGAAGACCCGGACGACTGCCGCGAGGCTCATCTCGCACGGCCACGCCGAAGTCGCCGTCGATGTCCTCTTCGAGGTCTCCCGCGAGCTTCTCAAGAAGGGCGACGCCGGCTCGGGCGTCGACCTCGGAACGATGATGATCCGCGCCTACGAGAGCAAGGAGCAGCCCGTCGGCGACCAGGAGCGAGGTCTGTTCCTCGCCCACGTCACCGCTGGGTGTCGGCTGAACGCGTCGTCGCTCATCCTCATCCTGATTCTCCCCGCACACTCGCTCGTCGCTCTACAGCTCGGATCATGAACCTCATCTCTCTCTGCCCGAACACCGGTAACTGGCGGAAGACGATCATCAACGGCGCCATTGAGTGCGTCCGCCTCCCCTCCCTCACATTGTCCTCAGTCGGCTCGCCGCGACGACGCGTAGATCTCGAGACTCCTCTCTCAAGCTGTCCTATGACTGTCACTTGTGGTCAGTCTGCTCACCCGTTTATCGTCCCTTCCTCTCCTCCAGATGGTCCACCAAGTTCCACGCAACTCCCCACCCGGCCGGCGACCCGCTTCTCCACCACCTCATCGGCTCGCACCTCTTCCGGCTCGGCCTCTACCCTCTCGCCGAGCCCCACCTCCTCTCCTCCGGCTCGCGCGACTCAGGGCGACTCCTCGGCGAGATGGCGTTCCTCTGGTCGAGACGTGGGGAGCTCGACCCATCGCCCTACCTCCTTCGGGTGGTCCTCCCGTTCTTGCTCCTGTCCCCGCCGAGCATCCTCCCGGCCCGAGCGGCACTCTCGACGTTCCTCTCCCTTGCGGCCGACAAGGACGCGTCCTTCGTCCAGGAGCGACTTCCGCTCGGTGACAGCGATGAGATCCTCTTCACCTCGCTCCCGGTCGTCAACTTCCTCCAGCTCGCCGTCGCGGCCATTCAACGGGCTCCCGCTGCCGACGCACCCGCCAAGGTCGGCGACCAAGCCCTCGGGAAGGGTTGGCAGGAGATCACGACAAAGTACCGGGCGTTTGGCAAGCCGTGGATGCGGGATGAGCATGTCAAGGAGGTGGGTCTGGGTCGTTTTGTCCTTCTTGCTCGCTCTATCTCTCTCTTTCCCTCCCCTTATCTTGCTCAAGTGGCGCGAGAGAGCGGAGACGTGGATGGAGTTGAGACCGGACGGACCATGCCGATAAACGAAGGGGGCGACGGCCGAGTTGCTCTGGCCTGTTGCCTTGTGCGTGTCCCTCTCTTATCTCTCGTTCTGACTTGGTCCTTCTCTCTCAGGCCGTTGCCATCATCAGCCAGGGCTCCTTCCGGATCCAGCCGCCGAGACAAGGCAACAACATGATGGCCGAGCTGCTGCAGGGTCTGATGGGCGGTGGAGGTGGTGGGCGATAAAAATGGATAACCCCCTCCTTATTTTTTGGACGGCCCGAAGCAAAATGGCTTTCTCGTTGCTCGAGAAGCGGCGCAAGCTCGCCAGGGGGACTGTGCCGAGGAGGCTTGGCAAGATTAGGTGGCGTGCTTGCTTGCGTAGTTTCGCCCTGAGCCCGACGAACTGGATCACCGTCGTTTCGTCTCGCCGCGGTAGATCGATCGGCGAAGGGCCGTGCGTGCGGATGGTCTGGCCAGAGAGCCCGAGGCGAGGGGCCAGCAATCGCAGAGGCGCGGCAGCGTTCATCTCCAGAGAGAAGGGAAGGCCCAGGGCAAAGGCCCGCGGCGGGCGCCTCGTGCTTCTCGCCGGCCTCGTCGTCGTTGCTCCTTCTTTCTCCACGAACGTCCGCCCACCCTTACCTCGCCTCACCTCGCCACAGCCACTACACTCCATCTGCTACCGTCTCTTGCCGCCTCGTCCACACGGGACGACCACCTCGTGCTCACTCCTCTTCCAGGACCCACGCGCAAACTCTTACCCCGACCTATATCCCCCGTTCCTTCGGCCTCAGGCGACGCCCGACGCCCGACAGCCACCTCTCCATTAACATTTCGCGACTGACTCGTCTGCCCGCCCGCCCGCCTGCCCGCCTGCCTGAAGCACCATGTTGGCCCACCGCCTGGCCGCACGGACGGTCATGACTTCTGAGCGCGTGTGTCCTCCCGCGAAGGAGCGGGGAGGAGTGTCGACTGATTTCCCTGGCTGACTCAAGCGACCCTTTCCCCCGTCCTTCCCTGCCTCCTACAGGACGTCGGGACGCAGACCTCGCTCTCATTCGAGACGTCCTCGTCCATCCGAGACGAGCTCCTTGCGTACTTCGACGAGCAGGAGGGCATTGATGACGAAGAAGGCGATGGCATAGGCAGCAAGGACGACGGCGGCGCGAGGAGCTATGTTCGAGGCGTCGGCGACATGACGATAACCGAGCTGAGGGAGGTGGGTGTCACTCCCATGGTGAAGGCAAGGAGGGGATGTGTTGCGCTGACATGCTGCCGGCTGCGTTCCAAGCTGCACTACCATCACTGCCTCGACCCAAATTACGACTCAGCCCTGCTGTAAGTCCCTGCACCAGGCCGGCCTGTCCGCCTGACCTCCATACCCACCCAAACCCGTTGTCGCCTGCGGTCTAGAATTTCTGGTATCGATCCTATCGCCTCCTCGCTCGTTCACTTATCCCCTCCTACTTGCTCACTCATAGAGAACGAGAACAAGCGACCCTTAGCCGGTGGGACGGCTCGACAACCGGCGGTCCTTCGCGACCGCCGTCGTCGTACGCGTTAGGTTTCTTCCCCTCCGAGGGTGGGAACTCATCCCAGGTTGAGGAAGTCTACACCGAGTGGGGGTTTGATGAGGGCGAAGAGGACAGTGTCTATGCTGAAGTTCGGGCGGCTGTGTCCAACACGGTGAGTTAGAGGATCTTGGATGAGATATGCCGCCTTGCTGTTGCTTATGCTGGTGCGTCTCTGCCCCCCTCTCATGCGTCAATCAAACCAGGACGACCCGACGATACCTACCAACACATTGAGAGTCTGGGTCCTCGGTATCCTTGGATCTATCACGCTCGCCGGTGTGAACCAGGTAGGAGATTGGCTACTCTTTCATCGGCCTTCTCCGAGCCGAACTCCCGACTGTCAAGCTCACTTACATGTCCCTCCGATGCAGTTCTTCTACTATCGTTACCCATCCGTGACCATTGCGAGCCTCATCATCCAGCTCATCTCATTCCCTCTCGGCCACCTCATGGCGCACGTCCTCCCGCACGGAGACTTTATTAACCCGGGCCCGTTCAACAGTGCGTCTGGCTCTCTTTACTTCTTTATCGCTGTCGACAACCTTGCTGAGTGGCCCTGGTGGCCATTGTACTAGTCAAGGAGCACACTCTCATCACCATCATGGCAGGCGTTGCTCAGGGGACGGCTTATGCGACCAACATCATCACAGGTTCGTCCGTCGTCGAGCTCGATGTTTCTCTCCAGCTCTCTGACCTGGTTTCTGCCTGAATTACAGTTCAACGCTACTTCTAGTCTGTCCTAGTAGAACCCCAAAACCGATATGGTTCGGCAACGCTAACCCTACTCTCCAACTACAGTCATCAGACGTGGTCGTTCGCTTATCAGGTCAGTCTCAATTGGCGCTCCTTTTCTATCATTCGCCGCTGATGGCCTTTTGGACCCAACCAGATCATGCTTGTCCTCTCAACTCAGCTCATTGGATTCTCTATGGGAGGCCTGCTCCGCCGCTTCCTCGTTTGGCCGGCTGCCATGATTTGTTCGTCTCGAGAGACCTCGAGAGTTTGCGGTGTTTTCTTGGCTCACCTTACTCCTTCCCTCTGTCAGGGCCTGCGAGTCTCGTGAGCACGGCGTTGCTCAACACTCGTGAGTGTTCTCGATCCACGCATTCTTTGCGATTAACCTCATTATCACTGACCTTGTTCATGCCACCTGCAGTGCACAGCGTCCCCTCGGGCGGCGTCTCAGCCGACGGAGCCCTATTGCGAGACAAGGTGCGCCCTACATCCACCCATCCATTTACCCACCGAGCCGCCACGAATGTGACGCTGATTATCGCCTCACACCGCAACAGTTCTTCTTCCGGGTCACCGGCGCCATGTTCATCTGGAACTTTTTGTTCGTCCCGCTGCCCTCCTCTGTCTTCCCTGAAGGCTTCTCTGAAATGAGAACTCCTCCTTCACTCAGCCCGACGTATCTCTTCACCGCTTTGAGCAACTTTGATTGGGTTACATGGATGCGAGTCTTCCGTCCCTCATGCGCGTAGTAGTGGGCGACAGCTGACGAGCCGGCTTTGACAGCGCTCCAACGAACGTTATCGTCAACCAGGTCTTTGGCTGTCCGTCTTTCAGATTACCCGTCCTGGCTGCTTGTAGCTCCGCTTACTGCCCTTGGCCCCGCTGTCGCAGATCAATCAGGCCTTGGCTTGAGCTTCATCACGTTTGACTGTGAGCCCCTCTCGACCTCCCCCCCCCTCTTAAAAATCAGCTTCAACTCACTTATCCGCCTCCTCTCTCAAACCCAGGGGGTCTCATTTCATCCATCGGCAACCCGCTCGTGATGCCCTGGTGGGCATGCGCCAACATCGTCTTTGGAGTGAGGGTGGCGCAATCTGTCTTTCTTCATGGGCTGTTCGAGCTGAGGCACAGGCCTGACGCTTTCGAACACCAGTTCTGCACGTTTGTTTGTGTACTGTACCCGTCGCTTTACTACACAGGCGGTGAGAGATCGAACACCCCATTACTTGCGGGAGGGCGAAGCAGCGCTGAACACCTACCTCTCAGCCTTCGATGCGTGGTATCTCCCCTTCTCCAGCAGCGGAGCAGTGCGTCATCGGCTTTCCCTTCCTTATATCTCCAAACTTCCCCGACCCCGCCCAACCGACGGCCTCCTCTCTCCGCAGTTTGACAACCAGGGGCAGCACTACAACGTGACCAAGATCCTCACAGGTGGGGAGGCAGTCCGGTTCGATGAAGAGTGCGTCCAACACCTCCTTTTCCTCTACCCGTACTACTCAGACTCCGCCCGCTGACACACCTCCTTCCCTCCCCGCTCCCTAGGAAATACGCCGCCTACTCGCAGATCTTTGTCCCGTAGGTATCTCTCCTCCTCTTCTTGGTCGCTGAAGCTCACACCGATTTATTACCCTCTCCAGAATCACCTTCACCATGTCGTACGGCATGAATTTTGCCTGTCTCATGGCGACGCTCGTTCACACCGTGTACGTCGTTCCGTCAATCTCTGTGCTTCGCGCGGTCGTCAGACTGATCTCCTATCGTCAACAACAGGCTCTACTACCACAAGGAAGTTTGGCGCCAAGCTCGAAGCACGCTCCACATGCAGACGGACATCCATAGCCGGCTGATGCGGAAATACCGGGAGGTGCCGCGTGAGCAGAACTAGCCTACTCTTTTGAACAGCCAGCGGGGATGTTAATTAGGGATGTTCGCTTCTGGACAGAATGGTGGTACGCCACCGTGTTCTTGGGCAACCTCGCGCTCGGTACGTGCCTTCATCCGGCTAGGTGGACTGGATGGGCCACCAGCTGACCGAAACCGAGATACTTGCAGCCCTCGGCGCGACGCTCGGATGGCCGACCGAAATGCCGGCTTGGGCGCTCATTTTGGCGCTCTTTATCGCGTTCTTCTTCGCGCTGCCGATTGTGAGTCAAGGCTCATTCAACCGAGTTCGTTGCGCTCGAAGCTGATCGTCGTGCTTCTTGTCTTCTTTCAAGGGCATCGTTCAAGCGTGAGCCGCCTCTCCTTGCATGCTTGATGGATTCTGAGCTGACTTAGACCTCTGGTATGTAGAATCACGAACCAGCAGGTTGGTCTGAACGTGTAAGTCGCCTCGCCTTACATTGACCCTCTCCATGAGAAAACATAGCCGACCTCAGCTTCTTTGTGCAGAATCTCGGAACTCATCATCGGCTACCTCCTCCCCGGACGGCCCATCTGCAGTATGTCGCATCGTCACCACCTGATTCGAAGTGGCGCGCTTGCTGACGCTGGAGTTTCGGGGGTCCGCGCACTCAGTGATGACGTTCAAGACGTATTCGTACATCACGCTTGCACAAGGTCTTGATTTCGTCAGCGACATGAAGGTGCGTCCTGCGTGGATTGGCTTCATTTTTGGAAAAGAACTGATGAAATTCTTGCTTGACCGTGGTGCTCTTTCTCCAGCTTGGTCACTACATGGTAAGGCTCTTTGCGTGTTGAGTGAAAAACTTGGACCGAGCTGACTTGCGTTCTTTGCACCGATCAGAAAATGTGCGTGGTGATGAACAGATCATGACGTCCGCCCTTACTTTGACGTTGACTCTCGCTCCATCTGTAGTCCACCACGACTCATGTTCACCGTCCAGGTGAGGCATCTGATGTTCCATTGTGCGTTGTTTGACCCCCTATGCTGACCTCTCTCCCGTGATAGATCGTCGCAACTATCGTCGGGGCCTTTGTCCAAGTCGGGTGACCTTGATTCCTCTTTTCTCCTTCTTTTCGAACATCTTTCTGACTCGAATCACTTCTGCAATCGCAGCGTCGGAGCGTGGATGTACAGCCACATCCCAGACAGTTTGTCCTTGAACCGTTAAGCGGCCTTTTCTTGCCCATCAGCTGGCTGACAGGGCGTTATTTTCTCTGTGTAGTGTGCGACATGAAAAAGCGAAGCGAAGGAAACGCCTTCTGGTGCCCCTCGGCGCAGACGTTTGGCACGGCAAGCATCAGTGAGTTTGTCTCCGCTGGCGGCTAAGCTCGCCTCACGACGTCAACTGACGGTCTATTCCCTCGGCTGCGATCTAGTATGGGGCGTAATTGGACCTGCGTACGCCCTGTCTCCATTTTTCTCTTCTTTCTGGTCCGTCTAGACGTGGACTAACGTGGGTTTGCTTCTCTTCAATTTACAGACGTCAATTTTCCATCGGCCGGATTTACGGACCCGTGCTCTACGGCTTCCTCGCAGGCACGCTTGCCCCTTTGCCGTTCTACTTCCTTGCACGGAGGAACCCTGGAAAGTGGTACAAAGTACGTACTCTATCCACTTCTGTTGACAGCCCAACGTTGACATCTCCTCTCATCCCCTCAGTTCATCAACTGGCCTGTCGTCTTCTCCGCCACCTCCCTCATGCCCCCGTATCTCCCTATCAACATCATCTCGTTCTGTTACACCAACTGTGCGTCCTCTCGCTCGACTCTCTTTGAGCCTCCTGTTTTTGGACTGATGCTAGCTTTCTCCTTTTAGTTATCTTTCAATATCGTACGAAACGATTTTCCAACGTCAGTATCCTTGCATGGCTCCTGATATCCTTCTCTATTATCCCCTCGGCAGTTGTGCGGAAATACCGCTTCGTTTGGTGGAGTCGTTTCAGTGAGTCTCGTCTACAGTGTCTAGCCTACTGTGTCTGGTCTGACCTGTTCTTCTCCTCCCTCCCTCAGATTATATCCTTTCGTGAGAGCATCTACCCTGGGCGACGCAGAGGGGCTGGTCTACCATCAGAAGCTAACAGTTCTTTCTCCCTCTCTTCATACAGAGCCGGCTGGAGCGCAGGCTACGCCATCTCAGTTGTTCGTCTCCCACTCTCCCTCTCATTGTTTCTCGTTCTCGTTCTCTCTCTCTCTCTCTCTCTCTCTCTCTCTCTTCCTTTTCTCTCCCAAACTGAAACCCACCGTCACCGTCTCCTTAGATCCTCATATTCTTCGCTTTCTCACTCCCAACGGATCACAATGGCGCCCAGATCGGCAACTCCACGGTGCTGGCCGTTCGTTTCTCCCCTCCCTCCTCGTTCCCTTTCCGCTCTGACCCAACGACTGACGGACGGCTCTCCATCGCATGCCACGCCCTCCCAGTGGTGGGGGAACACCGTCTACAAATCAACCGCCGACGCCCAAGAGACCCCGTTCAAGAACCTCACCGAGGGCCAGACGTTTGGGGATAAGACGTGGACGTAGATGGTGGGGAGGGTTGAAACTGATATGGCTGGACCCTCTTCTCGCTGCGTTTTTATTTCTCTACTTCCTTTTTCTCTTGGTTTACTCTTTTCTTTTCTTTCTGTTTTGAGCTCACGCCCCGATCCCTCTATCACGTCCACTTCCCACCCCCCCCCCCCCCCCCCCCTCCCCTCCCCTCCCCCCAACCACCCACCCACCACCCCCACTCCTCCTACATACCTATATGCACACGACGCACCGGCGCCCTCGGTGCAAACTGAAAGCCATTCCATATTCATTTCTTCTTCTTCGGCTGTTCGTACACGGAGGCGGTCGTAGAAAGGGAAAAGTCGCGAGTGGAGGGGAGAAAAAATATATGAAAAAAGGTAGGAAAGGAGGAAGAATCGTGGTCTTCCCCCCGCTGGGTAGCTCGGTTTCGAAAGGGACGATGTAGTCGCTTTGTACTTGGAGGAGGGGGAACGTGAGAGTCGTGAGAAAGTGCGTTTGGAAGTGTTTGGGTGTATGGGAAAGAAGTAAGGGAGGGGGGGAAACGATATCGAAAAAGGGGAAGAAATTGATTGATTGAGAAGACTAGAGAGAGGGGGACTTCCCGCCCTTCTCAGGCCTTCTTGGCGTACGGGTTGACAGCGAAGACCTTGATAACAGGTGGCGACTTCTCCATGTCGGCGCTAATGATGACCTGGGAAGATGAGAACGAAGGTACTTAGTGCCAATCCAACTCGACAAATCCACGAACCGACTTTGAAGACTCACGGGAACCTTCATGAGCTCCTTGATCTCCTGAATGCGGTGACCTCCCTGGCTCTTGAGGCCCTGGAACGTCGGGACAGTTTTAGTCGCCGAGCGGGACCTCTGGACGCTCGACTTCTCCTCCTCCGGTGAGAGCTTCTTGCCCGTCCCGGGGCGAGCGACAATCTGCTCGGCGTGCTCCTCCTCCTCCTCATCGTCATCGTCAAAGAGGGCACTCTCGGCCTGGGCAGCCGCGGATCCGGTCTCGAGCGCGGCGTGGTGGTCGCCGGCCTTCTTGACCTTGTTGAGGTGATCGTCATCACCGCGCTCAGCGAGAAAGGCGATGACGTCGCGCTCACTCCAGTAGAGCTGGAGCGTCTTGGCGTGCTCGTCGTAGACGAGGTTCTGAGAGTGGGAGGCAAAAAGAGAGTCAGGGAGCAGGAAGAAGCAATTCAGACGATTGGCCCATAACTCACGTCGAGGGGCATCTGGTCCGCATGGACACGCTTTTCAATGCCGAACTCGGAGACGACGACATCGAACGCCTCGTCGAGGACGTTGACGACGCTCGCCTCACGGATGACGGATCCGTAGCGCTCGGTGAGATCGTGGAGGAGAACGCAAAGGAAGAGGTGGGCTGACTGCTCCTGGGCAAGCTTAGCGCCCTCCTTCTTCATGTTGCAGTTCTGCGCCGTCTTGGCGACAGTGTCGCGGTCCATCTGGAACCTCGACTCTTGCGGCTGACCGGTTGACGATTCGTCGAGCGAAGCGAGTAGCTGCCGGTGGACGACGACGTCGGCGTACCGCCGGATCGGGCTCGTGAAGTGCGTGTAGAGCGGAGCGTTGAGGGCGTAGTGCGAATACTTGGCGATGTCGATCATGCCGGAGCAGAAGTACTTGGCCTTGTGCATGCCCTTGCCGGCCAGAAGCTCGAGGAGGAGCTTCGACTCGTCACCCTTGACGGCCGCGAGCGACGTCTGGAGCGCTCCGGCACTCGAGCCGTCGAGCTCGAACCCGAGTCGAGCGGCATGGGCAACATAGGCGTCAATCCGTCGCTCTGAGGGCGATTCGTGGCGACGAAGGAGAGCCTGCTCCGGCAGGTTGGCAGCGATCTGGGTGGCCGCCGAGATATTGGCCTGAAGCATGAACTCCTGAACGAGGTAGTTGGACTCCTTGCGGGTCTCGGCGAAGCAGTCGGTCGGTCGGCCCTCGTCGTCGAGCGTGAACTGAAGCTTGAGGTTATCGAACTGGAGCGCTCCATTCTCGAACCGGCGGTCGGCCATCTTCTTGGCGAGTATCTGGAGGAAGGGTGGGATGACGGGTCAAAATTCTCTCTCTCTCTCTGTCTTTTGGAGATAGACCTGGCCAACGACTCACCTGCATCTGCTTAATGTCCGCCTCGAGCTCTTCGACCTTGTGGGAGACGTTCTCCTCAAGCTCAACGTTGAGCGAGCGGCCCTCAATGACGTCCTGAGCGTCGGCGTACGCAATCTTGGCGCACGAACGGATGACAGACTTCGTGAACGACGTCTTGACGACCCTGCCGTCGGCGGTGATGGTGAGGAAGATTGAGAATGTGAGCCTGTCCTCGCCCGGGATGAGCGAGCAGAGCTGCTCGCTCAGCGCTGGCGGGAGCATTGGGACCGCTCGCTGGACAAGGTAGACGCTCGTTGCACGCTTGCGCGCGTCGCGGTCGAGCGCGGTGCCCGGCTTGACAAAGTGCGAGACATCGGCGATGTGAACACCGACCTCATAGGTGCCATCTTCATTCTTGATGACCGAGAGTGCGTCATCGAGATCCTTAGCCGTCATGGGGTCGATGGTGAAGACCCGGGTCTCACGAAGATCCTTGCGGGTCTCGATCTCACGCTCCGGGATCGACCAAGGGAGCGGCGGGAGGCACTTGAGGACGCTCTCGGAGAAGTCCTCGGTCGGGAAATTGCAGTCCTTGAGGAGCGCCGACGTCTCAACCTCGACCTGGCCGATGGTACCAATCTCCTCAACGAGCGTTCCAAAGGGGTGAAGCGAGGTGATAGGCCAACGCTTAATGCATGCGCAGAAGAGTGTGCTCGCGTACGCGTCGGACCGTTCGAGGAAATCGGCGGGCGCCTGCTCCGTCGGGATCGCGATGAGCGGGACCCGCTTGTCGGTCGGCTTGAACCAGACAATCTTGGGCCGCTCGACTTGCCGAGGCTTGTCAGCTCCAGGGCCCTCGCGTTCACGGCGCTCGGCCTCTTGCTTCTCCTTGGTGACAGCCGACGAAGGTCGGAGGAGGCCAAGGGTACCGGAGAAGAGCTGACCGGGCATGCGCTCAACGACGGCAACCACGTGCCCCGCGAACTGGGGCTTGGTCTCATCGTTGACCTCTTCGTCATCGAAGAGCATCATGCCCTGACCCTCGACTTCAACGTCGTCCTTCTTCTTGTCACTCCTGCGCGCCGCAGCGGACTGGAGACCGCCAACCGCCCTGCCCGCTCCTCCCGGGTAGCTGTTGTACGCGGCATTTTCCTCCTTCTTGCGCTTCTTGTCCTCCTTTTCCTTCTTTGAAGCCCAAACTTCGTCGACGTCGAGCAGCTCGACAGCCACGGTGTCGCCATCGAGGGCGCGGTTCCTGTCGCGCGAGCCAGAGATGTAGATATCGGCGTCGAGGACCTCGGTGGCGATGTAGGCGTCAGACCGATTGCGCTTGTTGACGCGGAGGATGCCGATGACGAGCTTGCCAGCCGCGAGGAGCGGCGGAAGTGAGGCCGCAGGGAGGTAAGGCGAGAAGAGCGATTTGCGCTGGGGCTGCTGCTGCTGTTGCTGGATTTGGAGCTGGAACGCCTGGAGCTGCTGGGGGATGTTGAAGTAAGGCTGGGAGTTGGCGTAGAGCACTGTGAGAGCCGATCGGCAGGTTAGTCTCATCTCAGTGAGCTGGAGAGAGAGAGAGACTCACTGTTGGGGAGCATGTTGGGAAGAGCGAACGAAGCCATCTTGGAGTGGCCACCTCCAGCAGCCGCACGGAAGGCAGCGATGGACTGGAGCTGGGCCTGAGCCTGGGCGAGGTCACCAGACATGCCACCGCCCTGCTGCTGAACGGAGCCAACTCCACCATCTAAGGAGAGAAGAAGGACAGTCAGATCAAATGTGGCAGTAAAAATAAAGCTCAGCAAGAGGCCACGTACTCATCCGCCATGAGCCCTCCATAGTGCTTGACTGCCTAGAGTGGTTGCCAGACTGGAATCCGCCGCTCATGTTGCCGTAGGGTTCGTCCGCCCAATCGAAGCGACCACCGCCAGGACCACCGCCGATGAGGTTGTTCATCTGGGCTGATCCACCGATCGAACCTCCGCCAGGAACGCGGCTCGCGAGGTTCACGGAGTGGCGGCGGCCATGGCCCGAGGGGAGGCTGTCGAACGCTCCACCTCCTCCCCCAACACCACCAAAAGTCGCCCCGCCACCTAGACTTTGCTGGGGTTGGTGGAACTGGCCAAAGTTGCCCGTGCGAGCGAGGTCATTGCCGAAGGACGAGACCGTCGGCGAAGGCGCGACAGACTGGACCCGCCGGTGACGGTCCATGCCGAGCGGCTGGTTCTCCGGGAGGGAGCCGAACGAGCCCTGAAGTGTCGGCTGCTGCTGTTGGGCGTTGAGGATGAGCTCCCGCTGCTGGCGCTGGAGTTCCTCAATCTGCTGCTGAAGGCGGACCTAAAGATGAAGAGATGTGGGAGGGATCGTCAGTAGGAGAAGCGAGGGAGGGTTCGAGACAGACGCACTTGCTCTGCCATGGCCGGGCTCATCTCGCTGCCCGTCCGCCTGTGCGCCCTCGCGGCGAGACCGAGGAGGCCGCCGATGCCAGGAACGACGGGTCCCGCCGACAGAGGCGTGATGCCGAACTGCTGCCTGGCCGTATCGTCGTCGATGTCGACCGATCCGCCGTAGGCAGGCTCGAGCGTCGAGGTCCGTCGGCGGACGCCAAAGGTGAACTGAGGGGCAAGGACTGGGCGTCCTCCACCGCCCGGAGCAGCTGACGCGCCTGCAGCGTCATTGCCCTGCTGAGCGGCGAGGGCGGCGAAGCGAGGAGCGGTGAAGCTGCCCATCGGGACCTGCTGCTGCTGTCCTCCACCGCGCTGGGGAGCGTTGACAGCCGACGCAGGGATCGGAGGCATGCTGAGTCCGTTGTGGTCGAACGAGTCCTGCTCCTCCGAGACCTGGTCAAGCGTTGCCTGCGAGGGGTGAAAGACGGCCGCGTTCGGGTTGGGCGCCTTAGGTGTGAAGGAGGGCGACGGCGCCATGGCCGTGGCCGCCGAGCCACCTGCAGGCTGAGTAGGAGGAGGGGCAACGATGGGGATCGGCCGGGGTCCACCCCGAGGTGAAATGAGGGCGGTCGCCTGGCTGACGGTCGTAGGAGGGCTGTCCGTGGCCGACGCTGGCTTGGGCGGCATTCCCTTCAGATCTCCGATTACACGTTGGAGCGAGTCAAAGGCGTCGGTGTTCTTGTCGCCTCCTCCGGCCGTGGAGGAGGCCGAGGACGAGCCAGAGTTCTTGCCTCGGCCGCCGCCGCCGTTGCCGCCCGTCGCGGGCGACTTGACGCGGCGCTGCTGCTGCTGAGTGGACGAGGACGAGCTTGACTTGGCTCCTCCGGTCGAGACAGTGCCGCTGGGCGAGGACTTGCTGCCTCCCGCACCGCCAGCATTGCTCGACTTCGCGGTCGTCGGCTTCTGCGTCCCAGACGACGACTGCCGACGAGGGGCCTTGGGCTTGTCACCGGCGGCGCCCTCGTCCTTCTTGATGTTGTTGTTGCTGTTGTTGCTCGACGCGGGCGGGCGGGAGCGCGAACTAGCTGAGGACGACTGGGCGCGGGCCTTGCTAGGGTTGCGTCCCTGCTGCTCGCTGGAGGTCGATGACTTAGCCTGCTGCCTGTCTGCTCCCTCTGCGGTGGGCTTCTTAGGCCCGGGTTGACCTCGCGAGACGGTGGGCGGCTTCGGGGTGGTGGTGGGGGCTGTGATGGAGGCGAGAACCGCCGCCGGCTTGGAGGTGGCCTCAGTGGAAGATGACATGGACGCGCGACTGGAGGGGAAGATCGACAAGGAAGAGAGGTCAGCGAGCAGGAGAACAAAGGTCAAGACCGGGCGAAGCGACGTACAATGCGGAGGTCAGATGGGTGTCTCAGCTGACTGACTGAGGATTATGGGTGGAGGGAAGTAAGATGTCGTGTGGGAGCTCGCGGGCTAGACAGATGGAGGGAGGGTCGGAGCGTCAGAGTCGCGTCTCGAGAAGGTAAACGAAGTGGGATCGCTTGTATGCATGCATGCGTGCACTTTGTGCGTGCGAGTAAGGGGCGCAGTGAGAAGCGAGAGTTCCCCTGCGATGGCCCGCCGATCTGGTCACAGTCGGTTCATGGAAGGGAGGAGAGAGAGAGGCGGAAGAGGGTTGACGTCGCGGCCACCCGACGGACGGCTTTCCTCGCTGTCTTCTCTCCTCATGCTTCATCGCCTGCTTGCTTGACAAGGGATAGCCCAGCAACTCCCACATCGAGCCGGGGTCCCAGCAGAACGGCCAGCGTGAGCAGACGGGCAAGATATGCTCTCGGGGTAAGAGGGCCGCGGTCGCAGTCAGGTCGTCATCGCAGGGGTGAGCCAGGCGGCAGCAGTCTCGCCTCCCATCGCACGTCGACGAGCGGTCCCATCGAGCGCCTGGCAGTCGCCCGGCGCAAGACGACAGAACAGGGACATCCTCCCCGAGCCCGCGGCGATGGCCACAGTGGACAGGTGCAGCAGCGGCGGTCATACGCACAAGGACGCGAGGGCCGAGCGGGGAGAGAAGGTTCAGGCGAGGAGGGTGGGGTGGGAGAGAGGAGAGAGGGGCGTGTTTTTGTTGGTGACTTGGGGTTGTGTGGGTGCTAGGAGAAGCCGACGGGTGTTCTGTGTTGCACCGATTCAGAAGGGGGAGAGCGAGCGAAAGAGGGAAGGAGCGGGATGGAGGAGGGGAGGGAAGGAGGAGAGTGAGAGATGAAGAGAGCGAGAGCGGGCGGGCGGGAGCCTGAGAAGGAACTCGCGCGACTCGTCGTCGGCCCCGTGCTAGCCAGGCGGCAGGCTCTCGTCGTCAAGGGCCGGGCCCTCTCACTCTGTGCATACTCGTGCTCCCTGGTCGCGCTCACAGAGGGCTAAGTCACATCATTCGTATCATCAGGCAGAGAGCGGTGGCGGAGGAGCCAGGACTGCGCGGCAGAGGGCTCAGTCCACACCTCTGCGCGATCCTCGCTCGAACGGCCCCTCGGTTCCTTTACTCTCTAACAGGCAGAGTCTTCTATTACCATCTACATTCAAACAAGACCCACCGTCTGTACCCGCCTGCCTCGTCCCTCGCGGTCGTTGTCGTTTCAAGTCCCCTTTCACTTCTCCTCGTTACCCCTGGCGGCATGGAGCGCCCTGTCCCTCGTTCCAGATCCGGCCAAAGTTGATACGGGTAATGTCTAGTGCTGGACGAAACACTCTATTCGAATAAAATAAAACCCCCTCTAGGTTCTGCAGCTTCTACCACAGCAGTCATTTTGTCTCGGCCATCTTCCTCGTCACTCGCCCTTGCCCCGGACAGCGTTGAGCGCTCCCTTTCCCTCGTCGCAGACTCGCTGGACGTTGATCCGGGCGAGATCGAGAGCACGAACGAAGTACTCGCTCGACATGCCCCTGCGCGAGCAGGCAAGATGGCATCAGGACGCGGTCGGTAGAGAAGAGTGCTACCGCCAGCGGGACTTACGACATGTGAGGCGTGAGGAACACGTTCTTGAGCGTCCACAGCGGGCTGTCAGCTCCCAGCGGCTCGGGGACCGTCACATCGAGGGAGGCTGCTCCGATCTTGAGATCGCCCGAGTATGTCTTGTCAAGGCCGTTCTGGAGTGCCTCGATGAGCGCGTCCTGGTCGACGGTATCTGGGTTTGGCAAGCCTTCAGTCCGACGACACACACCGCCACTCCATTTGTTTCCGCTCGGGCTCACCTCCTCGACCAATGTTGACAAAGGCCGCGTCCGGCTTCATCGCCTTGAAGGCCTCAACTCCGACATACTTGGTCGTACCCGCGCTTGAAGGGAGAGTGTTGACGACGACGTCCGCCTCACTATAGAATGTGCGAATCGAGCTGGCATCCTCTGTCGAGTACCATGCCTCTGGAAGGTCTGAGAATGAGGGGCAAAGAACGTCAGCGCTCAGCTCATCCGCGCCGTCTCTCTCCGCCCTTGCCAACTGCGCACCCCCAGTGTGGTCCCCGGTCCCCTCGACCAAGTATCCTCCGACACTCGACTTCTTGCCCGCCCTGTTCGCAGCGACGACCCGCATTCCGAGTGCCTTGGCCATCCGAGCGGTCTCACGGCCGATGTGGCCGTACCCGAGAATGCCGATCGTCGCACCGCGGAGCTCGCGAATGGTGAAGCCTTCAGCCAGAAGCTCAGGGTGCTGCAGGGAGCGATGTATCGTGGGTGAGGCAGGGATCAAGAGATAGAGGAATAAAATGGGAGTCAGCCGCTGTATTGCAACAGTGGTAAAGAGAGAAAAACGCACCGGGATCCATCGCTTCTCATTCGCGCCCGAAAGAACGAACCGAGGAAAGCCGTGCCAGAGGGCCATGACGGAGGCAAGGACGTGCTCCGAGATGGGAACGACACTGTGAAGAAAATAATCGGGTGTGAGATATGCGGTATCGAGAGGAAGGAACTACATCAGCCACCCCGGTGATACGGACTGGATACCCGAGGCCGATGCGACGATGATCGGGTGCCTCTCGGGGAGCGACTTGTAGCTGAAAGCCACGAGGACAGTACCAAGATGGAGGGAGTCAGAGATGCCTGAAGCGTGAATTGAGCCTGGTGATCTTGGCACTTACAAGGCCGAGCTCTCCACGTGATTCGAGCCAGCACTGGCCTGTCAGCGGGTTGGCAAGAGTCTATGTCAACCATCGCCTTTTTCCTTTGTCCCCATTCCACTTGGCCAACTGGCTCCTCTCACCAGCTGGATCAACTTGAGTCGAGGCGTCTGCTTGATTGACGTCCTAACGGAAACGCCCAGATGTCAGCCCCTCGGCACTTCTCATCCCTTCTGGTTGAAGGACTACTTACAGGCTGTTAGGAAACTGGAACAGGAAGAGCACATCGGCGTTCGCATACTCCTCTTCCGTCGGCGGCTCCTCGTTCGGGTTCGTCCGACAGACAACAACGACTTCCCTGCCCTGGCTCGCGAGCGCGCTTGTGAAAGTCTGGAGCGCCGAGGCCGGGTACGTCGGGATGAGGACGAGGATGTTGATCGTGGGAGGGTGTTGGGTCATATTTGTATGAGTAGCACGATCTTTTGGATGGGCGAGGGAGGTA
Organism: Tausonia pullulans; assembly: GCA_951802195.1. Taxonomy (NCBI): domain Eukaryota; kingdom Fungi; phylum Basidiomycota; class Tremellomycetes; order Cystofilobasidiales; family Mrakiaceae; genus Tausonia; species Tausonia pullulans. The sequence goes on from OX637626.1 coordinate 1,084,193, forward strand.
GTGAGCGTTCGAGGGGAGGGGGGGAAAGAGACGTCCAATTGAGACGAGGCGGAGGGAAGCAAGCGCCCGGTCGTCGGTCTTGCCCGAAGACGATGACTCCGAGAGACCGGCAAGTGTGCGCGAAATGTCGACGATATCGCAAGTCCATGACCAACTTGATCGGACGCGGCCGAACCGGGGAAGGACGCTGGGCTGTCGTCTATCTTGTCGTCAATGTGTCGGAACCAAGGAAGCGCTCAGCGCATTGTCGTCAAAGATCGCCGCCGCTTCGGCCGATCTCGCGCGCGGAAGGGGTCAGAGGGTGACGTCTGGAGGCCATCAACGTTCGCGTCCAACAACACCCACCAATCCTTGCCTTGACTCGTGCAACTACCCATGCCAGCAAGCACTTCTCTCATCGCACGCTACGGTCAGCATCGTTCCATCCAGATGTCCTCGTTCATCCCGGCCGCTTCTGACCTCTGAGCTCTCCTTCCACCCCAGGCATCCGCGTCCCGCTCGTCCTGGCTCCCATGGCAGGGGCGTCTGGCGGCCTCCTGGCCGGATCGGTCTCGAAAGCTGGCGGGCTTGGCTTCGTCGCCTGGACCCGTACGTGCTTCTCCCTGCCTCCTCACCAAGCCCTCACCCACTCGAAACGTTCTCGGTCTCACCATCTCCTTCCGCAGCTGGACCTGCCGCCCCACTCGCTACCCAACTCGCCCTTGCCCGCCAAACCGCCGGCTCCTCTACTACTCCACTAGGTGTCGGTCTCCTTTGCTGGGCGCTGGACGCGCGCGGCCAAGACGGCCAAGACGCGCTCGACGTCGTCGTCGCTGCCGAGGACGTCCGTGCCGTCTGGCTGTTTGCGGGCGAATGGAAGCGATTCGTGAGAGAGATCCGTAGAAGGGAGGAGGAGAGAGGGACCGAGAAGGGGAGGAGAAAGGATGTTTGGCTGCAAGTGGGGACAATGGAGCAGGCAAGGGAGGCGTTGGAGAGTCGCGAGGTCGACGTGCTTGTCGTCCAGGGTTCGTTCCTCCTTCTCCTTCGCTCGAGGTCATCTCTTCCGGTCTGAACGCGCCGTCCCATCTCAATCTCCAGGCTCTGAAGCAGGCGGCCATGGTCTCATCGCCTCCAGACCCCTCGACACTCTTCTCCCCCAAGTCGTCCAGCTTGCGGCGACCTCATCGACGCCTGTTCCCGTCATTGGAGCAGGGGGTCTAATGACAGGAGCCGACCTTGCGCATGTGCTGAGCCTCGGAGCGGCAGGAGGGGTAATGGGGACGCGTTTCTTGACGACGAGGGAGGCGACGTACCCAAAGGCGAAGAAGCAGGCTGTCGCGCAGGCTGGGCTGCAGCACGAGGAGCAGGGGAAGGACAAACAGCCTGCGACGGGAAGAAGCGTCGCTTGGGACCGGGCGGGCAATGTTCCTTGGCCCGGTGCGGTGTCTCTTTCTTCTCCATCTTCACAGGATCTCGACGCACTGACGCTCTCGCTCGCCCGCCTATGCAGAGGGCTACGACGGCAGAGCACTCCTCAATCGTACCGCGTCCGACTACGCCGCTCTCTCGTCCAACGGCAACGGCCAAGCCGAGCTCGCCAACCTTCGAGCGCGGTTCAAGCAAGCTGTGACTCAGGGCAACCTCGACCAGTCCGTCGTTTGGGCAGGCGTCGGCGCCGGCCAGGTGAGGGAGATTCAGAGTGCGGAGGATGTAGTTCGTGAGGTTGAGGAGGCCTTCGAGGAGGCACTCGGGCGGGCCTGAGATGCAGTATGCATGCGTGCTGGGGCTTATTTCTATGCGATGAAGGCTCATCCCATCTCCGGGCACGGATCGCTCGCTGCGGGACGCTTGCGTCATGCGAGCACAGATGGGGCAGCTGTGTCGAACGTCCGCAGCCAGCGAGAGGGCGGGAGCAATGAGAGAGACAGGCCGGGGCGGGGTCCGCCGCTGTCAGTGCGCGCCCCAACCAACCCGTTGCCCCCCTCCACCACCAAGCCACTCGCCGCCTCACGCTTCCTCCAGGCAATCCTCACCTACTCACCCACTCACATCTTCAACTCCGAAACCGACAGTCATGCCCAAGCAGGCCTCCATTCCGACCAAGGAGGACAAGACCATCCGCCGGTCGCACCTCAGCCCGGATGCCCTCGTGACCCAACCCAACCTCGGCGCCGACCACGACATCCAGACAGTCTACGATGGTGGGGCCTGCCCTCTGGCGATGCTCCCCTACCCCTTCCCCCTCCCCCCCCTCCCCCCCGGCCTTCCCTGCTGACAACGGCGATGTCTCTCCCTCAGTCTTCCCTACGCTCGCGAAGCGGCACGGCGACAAGCACGCCGCGGGATACCGTGACGTCGTTGCCGTCGTCGAGGAGGAAAAGGAGGTCTCCAAGATTGTCGAGGGCAAGGAGGTCAAGGAGAAGAAGACGTGGAAGTAGTGAGTCTTCTCTCTTGCCTCAGGCAGCATGTTGGCCCAGGTATGGGCGGGAGCGATGCCGCCTCTTGGCATCCCAGATGAGAGGGGTTTGGTTCAGTCAAGGGATCCGCGACAAGGCGCGCCCCCGCTCTCCCGCCCGCCGTCACCTATGTTGGCGTTCTGTCTCTGGTCTGGGTCCCGTCGATCTCCCGGCATGGTCTCCCTGCATCGCACACCCGTCCATCCCTCCCACCCTTCCTCTCTCGCGTCCCGCGCGTCCAGACCCCTCTCTGCTCGCTGCAGACCTTCCCTCGCTGCTACCCCACCGGTTCCTTTCCAAACGGGGGCGGTCCGACGAGAGGGCCGACGGCCGGGCCCGAGGACATCCTGCGGCCCGCCTTCTCTCGCTTCCTCTCTTCCTTCTCTCCCTTCCTCAATGCACGGCCCCTGTCCGTCATCGGAACACACATAAACACACAGAGTCACACGACGACTTTCCCAAACCTTACTTGCCGGACTGCTTACTCGCGCTCCTTGTCCTCCAGCTTCACCCTCTCGGATTACAAGTACCTCAGCTACAACGAGCTCTTCCGGCGCATCGAGGAGGTCGGCTCAGCCCTCCAGCACCTCGGTCTCAAGGAAGGATCCCGCGTGAGCGTCTACGCCGAGACCTCGTGCGTGCAGTCAATGTTCTGGCTTTCTGGACCCAAATCGTTCTCGCTGATGTCTCGATTCATACATCCCGTTCTGACAGGGTCAATTGGCAGATTGCCGCCCACGGATGCACGCGCGCCCTTCTCCCCATTACCACCGCTTACCCGACGCTTGGCGTTTCGGGTAGGTCGCCGTCATGCTCCCTTGCTTGCTTCGAACTCAAAGCAATTGACACCGTCGCTCTTCCTCCGCCCTCTAGGTCTCGCCCACTCGCTCACCGAACCCGAGGTCCAGGCCGTCTTTACCAACGCCGCCCTCCTCCCGACTCTCCAGACAGTCATCTCCAAGGGCGCCAAAGAGGGCGCAAACGAGGATAAGGAGGCCGGAGGCAGGAATGTCCGGTTCATCATCTATGATGGAGAGTGCAAGGACCAGGTGCATGGTCGGCTTGGGTCTCGATCCGCTCATTCGCTTTCCGAGACTCGTCTAACTTTTGTTTCAATCCTATTAGGCCATGCTCGACGAGTTCAAGCAGGTTCTCGAGGAGCGTGGCGGTCAAATCCTCACTTTTGACGCCCTCCGCAAGCTCGGAGCTGAGCACCCTGGCAACTTTGAGAAGAAGCCCTCGAGGGATGACATCTTCTGCATCATGTACACCTCGGTACGTCTCTCTATCCATCCCATCGTTGGCGAAAGACGGTTAGCGTTGACGCTGAAGTGCGCATTTTCAGGGCTCCACCGGTGCTCCCAAGGGTGTCGTCCTCTCCCACGGCAACATCATCTCGTCGCGTTCGTTCTTGCCCCTCGCTCTTCCTCTCCCGTACAAGCGCTGACTTGTCTTCTGCTTACTCCCTAGTCGGTGGAACTTGCAAGCTCCTCACTCCTATCGTCAAAAAGGAGGACACCTTCCTCGCATTCCTCCCGCTCTCGCACATCCTTGAGATGCTCGTCGAGCTCACCTTTTACACCATGGGCATCCGTATTGGCTACGGAGGTGTCAAGACGCTCACCGATGCCTCGGTTCGCAACTGCGTTGGCGACCTCAAGGCCTACAAGCCCTCCATCATCGTCGGAGTCCCCGCTATCTTTGAGACCATCCGCAAGGGAATTGTCTCTAAGATCAACGCCGCCTCGCCCGTCGCTAGGGGTGTTTTCAACTTGGCGTTCAGTCTCAAGAAGAACATCCCGGCCCTCGGAGGTATCTCCGATGCCGTCGTCTTTAACAAGGTCGCTGAAGCGACCGGTGGCCGGCTCCGCATCGCCATGAACGGAGGCTCGGCCCTCAGCAAGGTTTGCCCTATCGCCCTTCTATCTCGAGATGCATGTATTCTGACCCAGCGTGCGCTCGCGAATTCACAGCCTACTCAGGAGTTCCTCTCGACTGCTCTCATGACCGTCCTTCAGGGCTACGGACTCACCGAGACGTGCGGCATGGCCAGCATCCTCGTCCCCGAGTTCTGGAATGTGCGTGGCCGCCGTCGTTCTACTGCTCTCCTGGCCGGGCGCTGACGGGCTCCATTCTACTTGCCCCACAGTACCAGACCGTTGGTGTCCCCGTTCCTTCCGTCGAGATCAAGCTTCAGGGTGCGTCTCCTCCTCTGCCCCCTTCCCCACCCCCCTTGGCTGTTGGCTCATCCTCTCGCTGCAGACTACCCCGACGCTGGCTACTTCAACTCGAACAAGCCTCATCCGCAGGGTGAGGTCCTCCTCCGCGGAGGCTCCGTCTTCAAGAACTACTTCAAGCGGCCCGATCTTGATGCCGAGTCCTTCACTGAGGACGGCTGGTTCAAAACGGGCGACATTGGCCAATGGAACGCCGACGGCACGCTCTCCCTCATTGACCGGATCAAGAACCTCATCAAGCTCAGCTCGGGCGAATACATCGCGCTTGAGTCGCTCGAATCCGTCTACAAGGGCGCCAATGGTCGGTGCCTCACCAGTGGTTTGTTCGCTTGGTCCTCGCTGACGATGGCTTGCTTCCCCAGTCCTCAACAACCTCTGCGTCTACGCCAACTCGGACTGCAACCGCCCCCTCGCCATCGCCACAACACACGAGGCCAACCTCCGACACTTCCTGAAGGGCCAGGCCAACATCTCCGACGCCGATTCGCGCCCTCTCGAGCAACTGACGACAGACCCTAAGGTTCTCAAGGAGGTCCTCAAGCACGTCAACGAGGTCGGCAAGCGCAACGGCCTTAAGGGGCCCGAGACGCTCTCGGGCATCCTCCTCGACGCCGAGGAGTGGACCCCGGAGAACGGCCTCGTCACGGCGGCGCAAAAGCTCAACCGGCATGCGATCATCAAGAAGCATAAGAAGGAGATCGACGAGCTCATCAAGAAGAACTCGTCGTGAACGCCTCTCGGCGCTCTTGGCTCACTGGACACCTTCTCTGCTTCACCTCGTCACGGGACACATCTTCCCGCTTAGGTCTCGTTATCGCTCCTTTGTTCGCTCATCCGCTGCCCTCCACCACCACGTCCCTTAATTAAACTGGCTTCTTGCACACACATATACACACTCCCCTCAAGTTGGCCCCAAGTTGGCCCCTTACTAATCGAATCACCTCGAGTGTCCCGGCGTCCTCTCAGCAGGTTGGACACACCTTCTCAGTGAAACTTGATACGCGAGAAGACTTTGAGGAACTCGCCATCCTCGGGCTTCCAAAAGAGAGAAAAGATAAGATAAAGGAAAGAAAAAAAAAAGGAGGGGGGAGGGGGGGTCGACAGGCAAGCAGGCAGCGAGAGAGACGAGTCACATCAACCAACCCCTTCACCCTCGCGACTGACCATCCGTTTAGTCCCTACCTCAACACTCACCAGCCAGATCGGCTGCTCCAGCCTCGGCGCCGGAGACTGGGGCAAAGAGGAAGCTACGAAGTAAAAACAAAGACGAAAAGAAAACGGAGACTTGGGGCCATCAGAAGAGTCGAAGACGCCGTCATGGACACGGACGGACATACCAAAGAAAGATCTCGAGCGAGTCGGGGCCGGCAAGTTGTGGGAGACAGGACTGCAGGAAGCGGATGGAGCGGACAGACGGACAGGCAGCTAAAGGTGGGGATGGAGAATGCGAGGGAACGCACCTAACATTGTGTTGCAGATGTTCGTCCGCAGCGTACTGTTGGATAGGCTCGAAGGTACAAAGACGTTGATGTTGATTCTCATGCTGACGGTGATGTAAGGAAGGGCCATCAGAAGGTCAGGTGTTGCGGTCAGCGACGTGCATGGGTCCACATATCGATTCGGCCATAGAGGGAGCGTCAAGGAGCGCGACTCCGCGAGAGGGAGACTCACTCAGCGAAGACGTCTGCATGTAGACGAAAGAAAACGATGTAACCCCACCGAGAACCCCTCATCAAGTATATATGAGCAAAGCTCGCCCGAAAGAGAAAGAATCGAGCACTCTTGAGGACGGCCGTGATGATCAAATGCATCAATACGTACTACTCCTTGAGACTGGCAGAGCGGGAAAGGCTCGAGGAAGGTTAGGCATACCCTGTGGGACGGGACGGGCATGCGGTGAATGGGCGAAGCGGCGAGGGATGGGTGGGATGATGGTGATCGGTGGGAGGACGAGCAGTCTCGCCTGCGGTTCTCTCCTTGTGATCAACGTCCTACGTGCGCCACAAGCCTGTTCGCTTGCGCCCTTATTATTTGTTACGCTCTCTTCGGACAAGGGAAATGCTTAGTTGCAAGCTGGAATTACATGGAGCCGTGATTGATTTGAGTCTTTCATTCATTGTCCATGCCAGAACGTCGAACGTCGAGGATGAGTCTCGTCGGCAAACGTCAAGAGCCCGACTGTCGGGATCGCCACCTCGGATGTGCGCGCGCCTGGCCACAGTCTCGCCTGCGCTCCTGCGCCCCCGACCCTGTCTTTTTACTCGACGTGCTTCGGATGATTTGTGTAGGTCACCTGATCAGCCTCCTCTTGTCCAGCATTCCATTTTCTCCGTTCCTCCTTCCGCCACATCGTCCCATGCTCCTTGCTTCGTTATCCTTACCTCTCTGCTCATTCGTCACTTGTCTCCCACCCTTCTGCTTTCTCATCCTTGCCCTTCTGGTCCCATCTTGCTGCGGCCCTTTGATTTTTCACCTTTCTGTTCTGCGTTCTGACTATCATTTGGGCCCGACAAACCTGCTCGAGACCTTGAAGCGAGTCCATGCCACCTCCACCGATGCCCCTCTCCTCACCCATCCTCCTCAGCTCTCGACCCTTGGGCCAGTACTAACCCACCGCCCTTGAAGCACCATAATCGAAAGACTCCGCTAGAAACAGATTGCTGGGCGAGATTGAAGATTGACCACATGAAAGATACACATTAACTGACAAAGCTACCTCCTTCATCGTCGCCCCCATCGAGTTGGCCGGTCGCTCATCTCAAACAACATCTCCACATCCCGGCCATCCGTGGAGAAGATCTCCTCATGCCTTATGACCGGACGGTCCACATTCCGCCCGTTGATCGACAGACTCCGGATGTAAGGCTTGACCTCCCTGTAGGTGCCTGCGCCCGGGGCGAGAATTCGCAGGACCCGGTCGGGAAGTCTTGGCGCTGATGAAGAGGCGTTGTGCGGCGGTGAGGGCAGGCGGACCGTGATGGACGGGAAGAGAGGAGTCGCAACGATGTATTCTTCCCCTGCGGGATTCACTTGAGGAGATAGAGAAGCATGGGATAGGTGTCAAACGTGTCCGAGGGCAGAAAGGTTGAGGACAAGTGCGACGGACCTGGATAGAAGCCGAGCGCGGAAAAGAGGAACCACGCAGACATTTGGCCGCAATCTTCATTTCTAGGTTTGGTGTTGTCCGTCAGTCTTGGAAAGAGAGGACGTGAGAGGAAATCAAGGAGGACAGACAAACCCCAGAAGTCCCTCTGGGCCGAGGCCATAATTCCCTTCTTCGAGCGCCACCTAATTTCGAATTTTGGCAGTAAGTCGATTGGTAGGGTGGAAAAGAGTGAGGACGGTCGAAATTCACCTGGCGCACCCGTTCTGCAGAGCGGGAAGGCGCCCCAGCCATGGAGTACAGATATGGCTGCATTCGCGACATCAGCGCGAGCCCTCCAACTGCCTCCAAGTGTCGAACGCACAATATGATGAGACGGCTCGTTAGTGTGGTCGTTGTGGCCGCCGTCAAAGTGGCGATCGAGGAAGTCGACAAAAGCTTTCGTGCCGCCGATCAGATCGATGAGACCTGACGAAGGAGAATGTCAGAGAGGTGCCACTTTTGAATTGTGAGAACTCACCAGGGATGTCATGCACGACGTCGAACGAGTAGGCCCACCTGTAGATTCATGTTCAAAGTCAGAACCAGTCACTCCTGGAGATGGGACGGAAAACAACTCAACTGATCGCCTTCTGTCCATCCCTCCTTCTTGCCCGCCCAGCTACCGTTCGCCAATCGCGCCTCCATAAACCCGCGCTTCTTGTTCCCTAATGATGATCAAAGCGAGGAAGGTCAATCCAAGAAACCGGCAATCGCGTCAGGAGGCAGGCACTCACAGATTGAGCGATAGTTCTGCGATCGATTCGCGTACTTCCGAGCGCCGACCTCGTTCCCCATGGCAGCGCAGACGAGAGAGACGGCATGATCGTCGTAAGCATAGGCGAGCGTCCGAGAGGCGCTCTCCGTGTGCTTCATTCCAGCGGCCCGTCAGCTTGCGACGTAGAGCGTGACGTAAACAGACAGGAGGGATGTACCAGATCGTCCGCGACATAGCCTTTGGTCCGGTAGAAAGAGTCGAGACCCGCACGGACTTCGTAGCCGACGTTCTCCTCTCGATCGGCGTATCTGGTGGACGGCATGTATGAGGAATAGTCCCTGGTGCGATAGGGTATAACAACTCACTGCGTCGTCATATCGTGCTCAGGCGCGACGTTTGCATTTTTTAGCACGGCCTCGAGTGCCAAAGTCCGGTTCCAGCCGGTGACGTTGCGAGAAATGGCCGAGGCGATCATCGAGTCTGCATGGGTTCCAATCTGCGAGGCGAGGGTGAGCGAGCATATCATTCGTGCATGAACAGGGCCACTCACCATGATGTTTGTCTCACTGCAAGGGTTGGTCGATCAGCTATAAGGTCAAAGGAAGGACGATAACGAGAGACCCACACAATATTCTTCCACATGGGCAGCCATCCACCCTCTCGGTAGTCGTTGAGCATGCTTGTGATCATCCCCGGAACCCGCTCGGGCGCAAAGAGGATCAACCACGGCCACTCGGCTCGGAAGGTGTCCCAGTTGCTATAGCCGCCGAAGCTTTCTCCCTCGTGAACGACGTTGTCGTAGCCCGAGTAATAGTGGCCCTCCTCCGAGGTCTCGAAGGGGTACTGGAGCGAGTGCTGTGTTCGACGAACGCAGGTCAACCAGGGTATGATGAGCGAGAAAGCTTCAGACATACCCAGAACGCGGTGTAGAAGATTCTGTGCCACTTGTCCGATCTTGGCGGAACCTTGGCCACATCGTGCTCCTCTTCATCCTCACCAAAGGTGATTCTTCCAAGCTTCTCTCTCCACGCCTCCCGCGTCGCAGCCGCCGTCTCTTCGATACTCGTCCCATCTGGTATCTCTCTCTCCAGGTTTCTTCTCGCCTGCTCAACGCTGATGAAGCTCGTTCCTATCCGGACCTCGACCTCCTTGGTCCCCTTCTTGAATCTCGCCCATCCAGCAATTTCCTCGCCTTCACCTAACACCTTTTCGCCCGGATGCAGTCTCGCGCCATTCGCAACCCCGTACGACTCGAAGGGCTCCGAGAAGCGGGCAAAGAAGTAGCCTGCGAAGGAGGACGCTGGGAGAGCGGACGAGAGCAGGATCGAGTCCTGCCGCTCGGGGTTGACGCCGGAGATCTCACGCGTCAAGGGGTGGATCTGGACGGAGCCGCCAAGGACCGAGGTGATGTTGGTCGAGTTGGAGGTGATGATTGTATTTCGGGTGGATTGGAGAACGATGAAGGGGGAGGAAGCGACATTCGTCCCAAATGAGTACTTGATGTGGCCGACTCTCGAAGCTGTCGAGAAGGGTGGCGTCGGCTTCCATAAAGTATCTTCGCAATGGATTCGACTGTGGGCTCACTCGATGCATGCTCTCCCTTGATGGAACGACCCCGTCCAGCGTCCATCTTTACGCTGTAATGCGAAATTGTGGCATTCTCGTCGGCGTGCGAGAAGCGAAGGCCTCGATCCCGGAAGGCTGTTTTGACGAGTCCGAGGCCCGCATGGATGACAACTTGGCCCGATTCGCCCATCCATATGGCTGCCAAGAGTTGAAAAGGGAGGTGAAGGTGAGCAGTGGAAACAGAAGCTGAGCGCGAGCAACAGACCTGGCTGGTGTGTGCCTAGGAAGACCTTGAACCCTCAGCGTCTGTTCATCTTTGGCTGAAGTGAAACTTAACTCACCCTGGAACCCATGGATGAAACGATCCGTACGGTTATATGGTGTCGAGGACACGTACTTTTAACATTGATAGATCAGCAACGATCAACGATCGACTGCTCGTTGATGTCGAGGCCAGATGACCCACATTCTCCCGCGTCTGGGCGACCCATCTCGTCATTCCGAACGGTGGAGCCGTCGAGGGGATCATTCCCCCACTCCCATTCGGCGTGTCACCCCCCGTACCAACCATGACGTCGACTAGGTCAACCCCCTCGGGCAACGGCGGTCGCGGGGATGACCGCCAGGCTGCATTTGAGAGCCAGCGAATGCACGCAAGTGGGTACAAGAGGGCTGACGAAGGGAGGAGGAAGAGCTGGGGATGGATGACTCGAGAGATCGTATGCAGGGAGAGTCGCTGGAGGAGGGAGAAGAGGAGCACGGCGAGCACGCCAAGGCTAAGGACGCGTGCCGTCGACCGCGAACGATGGAGCCTCTGGCAGGATGTCGCGATGGGGAGAGAGGAGCGGAAGTCAGATGGACGTGACTGGGCAGCTGTTCGAAGAGTGCCGTCAGGTAACGCACTCGTGCCGGCATGGTGATGGACGTCGAGGGGACATTGGTGGAACGAGGCACCCTCCCAGCCCGGCCAAGGCCGAAACGAAGGACGCGCGATCTCTCTCATGCTCTGTCTCTCTCCTTCTCTTGTAAAGCGAGAGCGAGGTTGTCGTTCCAAGTGTCATTCATGTCATGACGCGTCTTTCTCCTTTCCGCCTTCTACCCAACTCCAAACGACCACCCCTCCGCGCCTCTTCTCATCATCCTGCGCCCAATCGAACCCATTCCATGCACTCCAGACCTGGCTGTAACCCTTCTCCTCCAAGATCGCCTTCACTTTCGCGCCCTCGTTGTCCTTCACCTCCTCGAGCAGAGACGCGAAGAACGCCAGATGGCTCGGCCAGGCACGGAGGCCGGGCGGGAGAGCTGCTGCGGTCGTGTTGGGTGAGGGGGGGAACGATTCGAGGAGGTATCGCGAAGGGGAGGCATAGAAGGTCGACTCCTCGGTGACGTGTTTGCGAGGCACGAGACTGTTGGTGAGGAAGGAGCCATCAATTAGTGAGAGCACGACTGCACGACAGGAAGGGTGCAGGTGTACGTCTTGGGCGGCTCGCAGGTCAGGAACCATGAAGCGGAATCGATATCCCGCCGGTGGAGATGCGACTGCCAGGGAGTCGAGTGGCACGGCATGAGGACGCCGAGGCCTGTGACGGCCGAGTTGGAGCGAATGTATTGTATGACGGAGTGCTGGGCGACGCCGTGATAGCGAGAGAGGTAGATCACGGGGCCAAGCGGGGCGAGGCAGAAGAAAGCGAGGGTCCGACGCGAGGGGAGACGAAGGACCGACGTTCCGAAGATCATCTTGGTAGATTTTGTCGAGCATGCTACGATGGTGTTGGCGGCGAGGACGTGAAGGACGGGAAGGATTGGGTGTATGAAGCGCCACTCCTTGTGGCCGATGATTGAGTAGACGCCGACGGTCCAGGAAGCGAGCTCGGCAAGGAGCTGAGGATTCGGGCCGTAGTGGCCAGACAAGTTCCGGTAGATGCCAATAACGGCCCACGGAATGGCAGTGGTGAGTAGAATCGGGAGCGCTTGGGTAAGATAATAGTGCCAAGGGGACGTTCCATAGAACTCCGATGTCGGAAGGAGGAGGTTATAGGCGAAGAAGGCCAGGGCCGGAATGGAGACCGGAAGAGTCGCCGTCGCTGGTGGGGGGAAGAGCGCCGTGTCTAGGGCAGTCGATAAGAGAAGAATAGTGGACCTAGTGTCAAAGACCGGGCGATCGACTGTCAGGCAAGGAGATCAAACGCATACGACTGCCCCGCGCCAACTTACCCAATGACGGCCGCCTCAACCGTGGCCTTGATGGCTTCACCAGTCCTCCCCCATCTGAGACAGTAAAAGACGTGATGAAGCCCGAGAAATACCCATATCAAAAGGTTGGTTGGCCGTAAGGTGATCGCAACGGCGCCGATCAAGAGAGAGAGCCTGCGTGGAGGACGACACCAGTCCTGGTCAATTTGATTGAACCATTGTTGGTTAAAAGCCGGGACACACATTCGCCTCCGGGAATCTATAGGCGAAATCTTGCTAGTGGGTACCGACGGCCACCAACAAAGTGCGAGCGTCGTGAGAGTCGTCTCAACGCTGTTGGTGAAGGGCCGGATGAGGGCGTGGGCGTGGAAGAGCGACGTCAAGCTCAGCAAGAGCTGGAGACAGTCACGGATCAGTTATCACACTATCCAGTAATCCTATCAGGCTGTACACACGGCGGTCGGCGCGACATGGGCTCCAAAATGGCGGTACGCAAGGCGATAAGTCGATGCGTCGCATACGGCGGCGATGGCGGCCATCACGACCTTGGGCGCTAGCGTCTGATGCACACAGCAGTTCGTCAGCTCCTTCCATATCGTTTCACTGAATTAGGACTTACGAGGAGTCCTTCTTCCAAGTGCAGTCGCTGAAGTATCCAGTACACGACCGCCCAGACTCCGACCCAACCTCCACCTCGCAGCCGCCCCTCCGACATCCATGCCCAGCTGCCCAACTCCTCAACGAGATCATTAAACCGCCATTCCCACGTGAGGTGACCGTAGCCGAAGATCCGGGCGTGGGCCGGCTCGAGCGACTGCCAGGTCTCGTCCGGCTGGAAGGGGGTGCGCGTCACGAGCGCGAGGGGGAGCCGGACGAGGAGAAATGCAAGGAGGAAAGGGCCGAGGACCGAGTTGCGCCCGGCTCTACTCGATTCTGATGCTGCCATGTGTGCAGACCTGTGTGGGGTTCCGAATTACTACCAAGCGTTGGTCGTCGAAGGAGGACGATAGCTGAGAGGAGGAGGAAGCCGAGCTGCGCACGGATCGGCAACCCTTCCTCTCGGTCTCTCGCTCCTCTCCTTCTTGACTTCCTTCGCCCACCACCCTCCCTCCCTCTTCCTCCCCCTTTCGTTCTTCCTCTCTCTCTCAACTCGCACTCCTTATTTACCCTCATTCATGGCCAAAGCAGCATCCAACAAGAAGCGCAAGGCCCAGGCGGCCGCGAACCAGCCAACCAAGAAGCCCGCGACGGCCGCTACCGCTGTCGATGTCAGCAACAGCGACATCGACCAGGCGAGCAAGCCCACGACCGCCGACGACAACCTCATCGCAGGACTTGTCTTCCCTGAGGAGCTCGAGGCGACGATCGAGGTCCTCCGGACGCTTGCCGAGAACCCGGCCGCGTTGAGGTCGTCCAAGGATCTCAAGGGCTTCAAGGGCGCAATGTGGGATTGTTGGCGAGGACTCCAAGAGGCGTCCGGGACTGGTACGTACTTGATCATGTTCAAAGTTCAAATACAGAAGCTCAAATTGTACCTTTCTGCACGCCACAGGAGGATCCCTCACGTCCAGAATCTCGGCCGCGCTCCGCGACTCGCTTCACCTTGAGGCGCTTGTTCTTCTCTCCGAGCTCCGGCTCCGAGGTCAGCTCCCAAAGCTCGGCTCTCTCCAGCGCTGGGTTCGCGAGTGCGACGCCGCCGCTATATCGGCGGCCAACAAGAAGCGGACGGCGGCTGAGGCCGAGCGGGAGGAAGCGCTCGTCTGGCAAGTGCTCGATGCGCTACTCCGCGCCTGCGGGGACACTGTCGAGGACGTCGAGGCCATTGGAGAGATTGAGACGGACGTCAAGCGGGGAGGAAAGGGCGTCAGGAGTTGGAAGGAGTGGGATGTGTCGAAGACCGAGGGTTTCCAGGGTCAGGCCCCGATGAGCCGGAATATCTGGAAAGCCGTCGCTGAGGGTTCGCTTGTTTGTGAGTTGGCGCCTCTCGTTCTTCCATCGAAGAATTAATTACTGACTTCTCTCTATCTGCTGAGGATTAGCCGAGGAGAACAAGATTGCGTATCAGGCCGCCGTTCTTGCTCTCGACACGACTCCTGGACCCTCTCGCCGGCCGCCTAACCTCTTCCCTGCGATCGTCTGGCACATCCCGACGCCCGAGACGCTGGCCTTGTCGCTATCTCACCCTCCTGCGACGCGCCACGCTGTCCCCGGTGTCCCTGGAGCTCTCCTTCTGACCGACGTTATGTCACATGCCGAATGCCTCGACATCAGTGAGCTCGTTCCTTCGCTTTTGGGGTGCTCGCACTGAAACAACATGTGTCGGTCTCAACTTCTAGTCAGCATGAGCGAGTCTGTCGGCCTCATTGAGGATGTTCCTGCCGGTGGCTCGGCGACCGAGCTGAACTCGGTACGTCCCCCTCCCGGTCCAACGCACAGCCCTATCCTGACATTTTGGTTCTTCTCACAGATTCTTGCGCATAACCTCATCCTCCTCGCCCCTCCCCAACTCCTTACTCCCCTCTTCAACCGCGTTAAGGGCCTCCTTCCCTCGCATGTCCCTGTTCCTGCCGGGTCCAAGATGAGCGGCGCTCTCAAGGGCATCAACAGCCGCTTCCGCATCTACCGCTACCAGGAGGGCTCGGTTTACCGGCCGCACGTCGATGGAGCTGTGGGTTCCTCTCCTTTGCGTCCTTTTTACCAAGAGCAAGCGAGCTGATTTCCTCCCCTCCCCCCCCCCCCCCCCCCCCCCCTCTCACGCCTTGAAGTGGCCCTCCTCGGCATCGAGCCCCGTCTCAGCTGACGGTCTCACTCCAGCGACGTACATCTATGACTCTGATCCGACGCTCTACTCGCGGTACACTTTTCTCCTTTACCTCAACGACTCGTTCACCAACGGCTGCACGACGTTCTTCCTCCCGGACCCGAACCGCGATGGTGTCCTCGACGCAAGGTCGGTGAAGCCTCGAGCTGGCAGTGCGCTCGTCTTCCCGCATGGTGCGGCGAAGGGTAGCTTGCTTCATGAAGGCAGCCCCGTGTTCCCTTGCGAGCAGGAGGGAGCGAAGGTGAGTCCGGGGTCCGGCGTTCATCCTTGCGCTTCACGGCTGACTTGTAGCGACATTGAATCAGTATGTCATTCGGACCGAAGTCTTGTACGAGGTCGATCGCATCCCCAGTGCCGGCGAGGGAGGCGTCGTTGGTGGACTCGTCTAGGCTTTGCCTTTCTTATCTGGATCTGCAGATTGTATACTTGATCTATCCACATGGAAGAAGTGTCAATATATCAGTCCCGTAGCCACCGCCTGCTCATCGCTTCATCACCATCGTCCTCAACACCTCCTGGCTCTCCTTCGCCCATTCAGGCGAGGCGTTCCGCCGGCCCTTCTCCTCCTCTTCCATGCCGTCGACACCGAACCGCAGCTCCCATTCCTGCCACACCTCCGACGTCTTGACGACTCCGAAGCCCAAGCGCTCAAAGAGCGCGCGAGAGGCGCCATTGGAGGTGGAGATCTTGGCGAGGAGGTTGGATGACTTGGGAAGGGCAAGTCCAAAAGAGGGGGAGGTCGCGTAGCGGAGACTTGTTGCAGATAGTGAGGGTTAGGTTGGGCGAGAGAGTTGCCTAGTGAAGAAGGGTGGGACATACAGCAAAGAAAGGGCCTCCAGGGCGAGTCCCTTCCGCCTGTCAACTCAAACCAGATCAGTGTCCGGATGAAGAGAACAACGCAGCCTTCCAAAACGCACCGATACGCCGTCTCGGCGATCATGACCTCGCACTCTGCATCTCGGAGACCACCTTCCTCCTCGGGCTCGTGGAAAAACATGTTGACGTCGCCGATCATCGGGCATGCAGAGAGATCGATGGGCGCGTCGTTTGTCGTTGGGCGGGCGAGGACAATGAAGGTGAGCTCTGCTCAGAGTGGATCAGAGAAGCTGGTGAAGGGAGATTGCAGAGCGGCAGGCCTCACTGTCTTCGTCAACAAGCCACTTTACTGAAGGGCGGACGGAGGGAGCGGATGAGGCCGAAGACAGAAGACGCAAACGCGCAGACAAGCATTCACAGGGGAACGATCAGTCCGAACCCTAACTAGAAACACAAGCAGTACAGCGTCTTTGTCTCCTAAGAGCAAATCCCAAGAGGCGGAGACCCACGCTGCATCTCGTACTCCTCTTCGAGCGAAAGCGGTTCAGACGCCGTCGTCTCGAGCAGCTCGGGGCTCTTCATCCACTCGTGGTAGGTCTATGGAGGGCATGTCAGTCTTCCTGTTGACATCAACACCATCATGCGGATGGGCTGAAGCAACTGACAGCGACATGCTCCTTGCTAGTAAACGGTAGAAGGCCAGGACGGACGCGTCAGACAGCCGACCCCGGCGACGACCGACGAGAATGAGAGATCGACCGGGCGGCCTGGCTAGCGGTTCGCTTTGCTCACAGGTAAGGGACGAGGAGGAGGCGGTCGCCAATGAGGATGGTGGTTTCATTGAGCCTCATAGTGCGAGTAGGGTGGTGGTGGACGAGACTGTCGTTGTTGGGCGACGACGGCGGCTGGACCGCACGCAACCGAGGAAGAAGCTCGACGAGAATTCGAGTCGCAGCCTTCCTCCCCCTCGACCTCCACCTCGTCTCGTCTGCATCATCATGTCCGCTGCTGACCAGGCTCCTCCCTCCTCGCCGCCCGAGGCTGCTCCGGCTCTTGCTGCTCCCCTCGACGAGACTCCCGCCACAGCTGAGGCCGGGTCGTCGTCCTCGCCCAAGAAGCAGCCTGTAGTCGTCATTGTCATCGGTCCGTGCCGGCCACTCGCTCTCACTCCTTCCCTGTCTCTTGTCTTCGTCCTGACATCGGCTCGCCCCCCGCTCCCCGCCAGGCATGGCCGGCTCGGGCAAGACGACGCTCATGCAGCGGCTCAACTCGCACCTCCACTCGCAGCGGACGCCGCCGTACGTCGTCAACCTCGACCCGGCGGTGACGCACATGCCGTACACGGCCAACATCGATATCCGTGACACGGTCGACTACAAGGAGGTCATGAAGCAGTCAGTTGTGGTCCCTCTTGCGAGTTCGCCCGTCTATGCAGAACAGTACTCCTGTTGAGGAGACAGCGCCGACCTCAGCCATGTTGTTAGGTCGGAAGCGAGCTAGATGGCTGACTGAGCGACCTTTCCTTGCTCTCTAGATACAACCTCGGCCCGAACGGAGGCATCTTGACAGCCCTCAATCTTTTCACGACCAAGTTTGACCAGGTCCTTGGCTTCATCGAGAAGCGCGCCGAGACGGTCGAGTACGTCGCTCTCTCTCTCTCCTGTCTCTTCTCCACGCGACCAACGACCGACGACACGTCTCTGACGCCTTACTTCTTTCTCTCCAGCCATGTCCTCGTCGACACGCCCGGTCAGATCGAGATCTTCACTTGGTCCGCCTCAGGTTCCATCATCACCGATGCCATCGCATCTTCCCTTCCTACCTGCATCGCCTACGTGATCGACACCCCTCGAACAACCGCCCCAGCGACGTTCATGTCCAACATGCTCTATGCGTGTTCGATCCTTTACAAGACCAAGCTGCCCTTCGTGCTCGTTTTCAACAAGACGGATGCGCAGGACCACACATTTGCGCTTGAATGGATGCGGGACTTCGAGGTTTTCCAGGAGGCGCTTCAGACGAGGGACAAGGAGGCAAGAGACGGGGAGCCGAGCTACATGAATGGGCTCATGAACAGCATGAGTCTTGTGCTCGACGAGTTCTACAAAAACTTGAGGGTGAGTATCGAGTGAGGAGTGGATGATGGAGTCACGACTGACTTCAACCCTTTAGGCCGTCGGAGTCTCTGCCATGACAGGCGACGGCATGGACGACTTCTTCGCCGCCGTTGAGGAAGCCCGGAAGGAGTACGAGGCGTGGGTGGTCGTCTCATCTATCTGCGACATCTTGATGGTTCTCTAACTCCGTCCACTTACCGTCTTTCAGCGACTACCGACCTGAGCTCGATCGGCTCGCCAAGGAGCGGGTTCGTTCGCGCGCTCATCAACCTTCTGCCCACCATGGTCTCGCGCAGCACTGACGATCTCCTCTCCCTCTTCCCTTTTCTCCAGGAGGACGCCAAAGCCGCTTACGCCCAAACCCAGCTCGACCGCCTCATGGCCGACATGGCCGTCTCCCCCGGCTCAGCCGCGGCCAACCCAAACCTCGGCGGCTCGTCGAGCGTCCCTCCCTCGCGGTTCGCTGCCAGCCGAGCGAGGGGCAACCAGCCGGGCGACGACGACGATGGGATCATCCAGCGCGATAGAGGGTTCCGAGAGGGGGACTCGTGGGGGGATGAGGATGGCGAGGAGGAGGATGTCATGTGGGGGGACTCAGACGAGGATGTTGAGGCTGACACGAGTGAGTCGAGAGCGCCATGCCTGCAGCTCTCGTCAACAAGCAAAGCTGATGAACTCGGCTCTTGACAGACGAGGAGGTTGGGCCCGGAGGAAGGAGGACGGGTGGACTCGGAGGTGTTGGTGCCGTCAACTGGCCGAGACCGAGCTAGATGACGATGTTCTATCATCTGCGACCAAGATCAGAATCACGTCTTGCGAAAGAGAAAAAAGGGGCCGTCTGGGTGGCGAGATGGTTGCCGACATGCAAGCAGCGCGCATGCAGGGGTGCTCGACGCTCGACGCATCTACCCTGGTTTTGTTCGATAAAATCGCTAGACTCCGAGAGCATGCATGCAAACTCAACTCTGCTCTGGCAGGACATAAGATTGGGAGAGCACGTCGACAAGCCCGTCGCCCGTCGTGCTCGACTTCGCCCAACCCGACCGCCGCGCGCTGGACATCGCTCGCGAGAGTCCAATGAGAGTCACGCGCTACTTTCCTTTCCTCCCTTTCCTGAGGGACCCCGCCCGACTGTCATCTCCCCCTCTTTGGACCAGGCTCCTCGCTCCCTTCTTCCCCTCCCCTATCCCCCAATCTCTGGCCCGCTCCTGGTCGATTCCTCCTCACAGTCCGCTCTAGACGGGACCGACCGACCAACCGGCCCCCATGTCATCCCACTCACAGCATTCGTCGTCCACCGGCCAACACCGCGAGCAGCCCCCGGCCACGTCGTCGTCCTCCTCACATTATCATTTCGCAACCACCTTCGACATGGGGCCCTACGGCACGCTCGCAGGCCACGAGGACCACAGCATGCTCCCTGTCTTTGACTCGGGCTTTGAGCTCCCCATAGACGAGAGCTTTGGCCTCGTCGAGCCTGGCGCGTTCGAAGGTACGTCGAGGAGTCGACGTCCCGTCTCGTGTCTCTCGCCTCGTTTCGGCCAGCCCCCCCCCCCCCCCCCCCCCACGACCGACAGACCATCCATCGCCCGCCAAACTGTCTCTTCCCCCACCGTTATCATCCCGGATCTCTAAGCTGACGCATCCCTCCCTTCTCGCGTGCTTGCGCGGGCGCGTCGTCCGTCACCTAGACTTCAACCCGCTCCCCTCGCTCCCCTTCGACTCGCCCCTCTTCCCACCCCTCTCGCCCGGGACTGTCGCCGCCATCGACCCGACGTTTGGGCTCTCGCTCCAGCCAGCGTACCTCGGATCCACCTCCGTCTCGGGCCCTACGGCGCACCAATCCCTCTTCTCGACGCTCGAAGCCTCGGCGCTCACCTCATTCCTCACTTCCCCGTTCGTCCTGGATGCGGGTCCGCCGCCCTCATCGACGTTGGCACCGACGGGCACCACAGGCGCAGTCAAGGACAAGAATCCGTTCGCTGGGCTCGCTCGCGCTAGGGGTACATGGGACTTTAATCCGGTCCTGCCGGCGGGCTTGCCCAAGTGGGAGACGCTCGGAGGGCTTGAAAGGATGCGGATCTCGGGAGGCAGCAGGGAGCCCTCGTCGGAGGGCTCCGGCCCAGCAGCCACGTCGTCATTGTCGTATCAGCCGTCGCCTCGTTCGTCCTCTGCCACCTATCCTCCTGCACCTCCTCGTCATTTGTCGTCCGTTTCGACGAACCCCTCGCGAGCGACTCCGCGCGCGGCGAGCCGGTCGGGAGGAGGTCACTCAGGTTCCTCCCGCCGTCGGCCATCGGCGTCCCCGGCTCACCGACACTCCATGCCTCACCACGACGCGACGGCCTCAGAAGATCAGCACTCCACGGGCTCCTCGACCCGAGGGGCTGAGGATGGTCCCGCCGATAGGTCGGGGGTGCTTCCCAACACGCCTCCGGAGGAAGACGTCGTCATGGCCGAGCCCGGGGTCGTCGTGAGCGACGAGGGCGAGTCCGAAGCGCCAGAGGTACCTACCTCCGATGGAGACACATCGCCTCCTTTAAGGGCCGGCAGCGCTATCTCCAGGAAGAAGCAGGGTGGTGGCAGGAGTCGCACCGATCCTTCCCCGTCTGATCAGCCGCCATCATCGCTCTTCGGGTCTCACCAATCTTTGTCGCCTCCGCAACCGCCAGGACTCGTCATGTTCCCCTTGCTAGGCCATCATCTCCCTCCTACCGACAGCGGCACCCCATCAGACTTCCCCCACCCTCCCGTTCGACCGACCATCTCTCCGCCTCTGCCTCCCTCCGCCGCCGCTGCCACGCCGGGATCCTCCTTACTCTCCCACCGTCCCTCACCAGAACCCGAGGATGGCCAGCCGTCCCAGCCGAAACGGAGGAGGCAGTCAGCCGTCGTCCTCCCGCCTCTCCAACCAGATGCGAGGTCCGCTGCTACGCCGTCAACGCACGCATCGGCGTCTCCACTGCCGCTTCCACCACCACCCCCACCGCCGCCTTCTGCGACAGCCAAGGGCAAAGGTCGAGTGACTGCCCCCGTCGCTGCCGCTCCGCAAGCCTCTTCCAGGAAGCAGCAGTCGAGAGCGGTCGCCTCCGCAATGACCGACGACGACGACGATGCTGCGATGGATGACGGCCCATCAACGGGCGACGTGTCGGCCAAGGCGGAAGACTCGCCTTCGGCTGTTCCTGCGAGTGTTGCTGGAGGGAAGGGCGGAGCGGGAGGCGGAGCGGCCGGCGGTGCGAAGTTGACGCCGGTGAGTGGAAGGGGGTTGCGAAGTTTGCGCTTCGGGGCATCTTCGCTGACGCGTCTTGTTGGTATTGACAAACTGCAGAAGGAGCGCCGAGCGAACCACATACTCTCTGAACAGCGTAGGCGGGATCTCATCCGGATCTCGTGCGTACTTCAGCTCTCTCTTTATTTTGCGTTGCCATTCCTGATCCCTCCTTCTCTCCTCTCTCCCTTCTCAGCTACGCCGAGATCACGCACATCCTGGCCTCCTCCACGCTTGCCCCTCTCCCTCCAGTCCCGCAACAGGAGCTCAATGCCCCGCCCCGCAGAGGCGGCGGTCGTGGCAAAGGAGGCAGTAAAGCCGGCGTGCTCAGGAAGACTGTCGGGTTGATTCGATGGCTGAGCGAGGGGAACCAGTGGATGGAGGAGGAGGTCGGGAGGTTGGAAAGGGAGGCGGGAGGAGGTTGACCGGAGGCGTGAGAGATGGGGTTAGGGTTCTCGTCGTTGTCTGTTTCTCCGTTGTCTGACCTGCCTTCTCCTTTTGTGCTAATGTGTAAGACCAGTGTATGATGGCTTATTGATTCTCAAGCGCTCGTCTACCTGATTGAGAGGGTACAGGAGAGGCAGGCACCGGGCACTCGTCCATTTCCGATCTTCAAGCGCCACCCACCCATTCTTTATCTGAGCCTTCGACAGGAAGACGAGCACCAGGCCTATCGACCTTCCATCGTGGGACAACAACGGGAAGGTCCAAACCCGGGATCGAACCAAGGAGGACCTCTGTCTCGTAGTCTCTCGCTCTGTCTGCACATCCACATCGTGTCATCGATCCATCTCCCTCTCGTCTCGACTCTCGCCCGCTCCCTCGTGGCCCGCTTCCTCGGGGCCCGCTCCGTCGTGGCTTGCTTGCCAGCACATCCCGTCCGTTTCTCTCCCGTATGGCTCGACGTACCGCTCTTCCTCGAGCTTTGTCCGCGAGTGAGCCGTGCGAGCAAAGTACTTGGAAGGCATGGGAAAGATCGAATCACCGCGTCGGGGCTTGTATCTACGGGTGCAAAGCTACTGCCACGGCCCTTAAACAAGCGTCCAAGTGACGGCCATCGGGCAGAAACTGGGCAAAGTGGTGCCAGATGACAGCGTAAGATAGTCGCCTTCCGCGTTATAACAAAGAACGGTGGGCGCGTTGGCTGGCAGACAGGATGGACGGCATCAGTCACTGAGCGGCGTCACTCGATACTGTGACGGCAGGTGCACGAGGACCGGACCCACCTCCATCCTTGTTGACCCACGTCGCCGTGAGTCCGCCGTTGGGTCCAATCGTGAAGATCGACGACTCGACGCCGGCAACACCGCTCCACGTGGACTTGAGCACCTGAGGCGCCACGCCAGGGTCAGTGTGCGTAACTCCCGCGAGAGCGTTGAAACTGCAAATGAAAAGAGTGGACACCTGAGTCAGCTGTTGTCGGCACCCGATCCATGCGAATGAGCTAGTCGCCGCTCACTAGGGGGAGTTGGCAGACAAGTCGCCGCCGTTGACTATACCGCCCAGGAAGTAGCCATTGTACGCCGAATTGGGCGTCTGGTCAAATGTACAGAGGAGATCAGTCAAGGTCTGAGATGAAAGAAGAATGGATGAAGTCTATGAAGACATACAGAGACAATGGAGATCTCGGCTTGGGTGGTGCCTTCTGCCGCAGAGATCGAGACGCCAAACGAATTGGCCGGGTCTGTTCCTGATGCCCCCGCGAGGTAATTGAGCCAGGTGCTCGGGGCCACTGTTTGGGGAATCAATCAGGATGAGAGAACCCTCTTTCTTCTTCGAGTATCGAAGCTGTATCCCACGAACCGTAGCCGATGAAGGAGCCGTCGGACACTTTGTTGATGCGAATTCGCCCGTCTCGAGGCGCAACTGGGGAGGAGCGGGGAGCTGGAGAAGGGAATGAAGAAGCAGGACGTGGTGGATAGAAATACAGAGAGTGATGGGCAGAGAGGGAAGTAGCGATGAGGGAGTGAAAAATCAGCGGATGGCCAAACAAGAATCGATGAACGAGCGAGCAGCGCGCATGCCGATCCTGCGTACCCAGAGCTCGGAATCCGCGCTTCTTGGGAGCGGCCGGCGGGAGACCCCTCTTGAACCGCTCTCCATTCGTGATCGGTTTGACAGCAGCCGGGACGGGAGCAGGGACCAGAGGAACGACAAGTCCCTCAGCCCCCACCTGAAGAGCAGCGTTGTCTAAGCCAAGGGCCTGAGGCGAGGCAGAAGTGGCAGACACAGCAGGAACGGCCGTAGCCGGAGCCACGAGGAAGGGGAGGAGGAGGGCCAGCGAGAGGCGTGAGTAGTGCATGGTAGGGAGCTGGGGGGGGGGGGGGAGGGGGAGATGTGCTTGGAATGTGGTTGGGATGAGGAGATCACGGCAAGCGCGAAAACACCACTCTGGCAAGAGGGGAAAGAGCAAGATCAAACCCAAGCCGCCGCCGTCGGGCCCAGACGCCAGAAAGAAGAGAAGGCACGCACCCATTCGTCCCTCGACTTCACGCTTTGTCCCTCTGGGCAGGCAGGTCTGACCGTCGGAGCCGGCGACGACGACGGTCAACGCGTGGGGATCGAAGGGAGGACAACCACCCGCTGGACAGTTGCCGGCGGGCGTTCCTCCAGCCTCAGCTCTCCAGTCTCAGCTTTCCAGCCTCAGTCAGCTCTCCAACTGCAGCTTTGGGCCGCCTGGTCGGACGGACAATTCCATCGTCATGCTTGCCAAAGGAGAAACGATTGGGGTCGATATCTCGTCGTATGGACCGAACTGCTTTGCCCGCGAGGTGGCAAGCAGGAGTGACACGGCTGACGGCGCAGCAGGGTAGGTAGGACCTGCAGACTGAGGAAGAAAGCATCGAGCGTTCCGGGCTCGGACTCTCCAGCGCCCAAGCTCTCCTCTCATGGATGGATCCACGCAAACAAGAGATAGGGGTGAGTGCGACAAGGAGTGTGTTCGAAAGGCGGAAGGCAGTCAGAGTATATAAAAAATAGAAGAGCCGCGCTGTTCGTGGGCGAGCGAGCGGCGGAGAGCGTGGATCGCCCTCCTTCTGCCCCACGACAGTATTGACCTGCGATCGCGCGGCCGATCTGGGTCTGGGCCTTCGCACGGTCGGGGAGCCATGGATAGGAGGTTCGTGGCTCGGCGAGAAGCAGACCGTGCCGCGTTGGCGAACCTTCGTTTGCATCAGCATGGATCCAAGGCGAGGGGGTGGGTGTCGAGAGCGTGTGGATCTGTCTCCCCGACAGAGACCGATCATCTTGCCAGCTTGCAGAGGGAGGAGCGGCGGGAGGAGTCGCAGTGGAAATTCTTCTCGGACGGAGGAGGTGGAGGAGGGCAAAAGGGTCCGAACCCGGGATTGAACCGAGGACCTCCATGAAGTGATGGTTTGACTGAATACGGATGATTTCGCAGTAGTCAGGCACCCTAACATGGCGTGATACCGCTACACCATCCAGACAAGCAAGGCGTAAACGCCTATTGATGGTACTAACAGTTTCAAACACATCTATAATTGCATTCGATAATGTGGTACCTGGGCATTTTACATTCTCTAATGGGCCTTTCTCTATACCCAATCTTTCTTTCACTTTAGCTCTCGCCTTATCTGGCTACGACTCGCTGTATCTCATAGGGTTGCCTCGCCCTCTACGTATTACTCACGGATTAAATACATACACACACAAAAATTGCAATATCTCTCCTCGTTCATCCGAACGGAGCTCCCATCCTCGATTCGCATCCACCTACACCCCTCTTCTCAATCGCACTCCTCAGTCCTTGACCCTTGGGCCAATCCTCAAATATCGATCCGACCTCCCGTCGACCTCCTACGGCGTATCGGCGGCGGCTCGCTCTTCCTCATGCTGGAGAAGGCCCGTGACGCCTCTCTACTCCCACTTCGCCCTTCTTGTTAGGACAAGCACAAGGGTCAATGGCTAAGGGACACGGATGAGAAGAGGGGCGTAGTTGGAGGAGTGGACTGAAATGCTGGCAGTGACACAGGCTCGCTTTAGCACCTTGGGCAGGTTCGTCGAATCCATATGATGGTCAGAGTGCTGGACAGATTATACGGCGAACTGAGCATCCCCTGATTAGATCAAGTCGTCTCGTTCCCAATCTCGCGCCCGCTGACTAGCAGGTCTGGTGGCCGGGCCACGGAGGACTTTCCTCGCCTCATTGTCGTTTTATTTTTTATTTTTTTAATCATGAGTTATACGTGAAGAACGAGGTAACCCTATGAGAGATAGCGAGTTGTAGCTAGATAGAGGGAGAGCGGACATGACCGAGCGCGAGAACGTCGGGCGAGGCGCCGTGGGAAGAGGGTTGGTCGAACCACTGGGGATGGTGGTTTGTCGAGTGCTGCTCAGTCGCGCGAAAGATCTGGGCTGGCGCCGCATCATTCGGCTACCATTCCGTGTCCTGAAAACCGCTATTCCTGGGATACATTGTCTGTCCGTCAGTCGCGCCCCCCGAGGTCCTGTTCTTGAAGGCAGACGGCCACGCTCCACGGCACGGCCTTTACCTTGTGCCAGCGGGATGGAGAGTGCAATTTCAACAGCTGGTTTGAATGTGTTGATCAGCGGAGAGGCAAGCGAGGACAAGGACTTAAATACCGACGCGCGTTGTAAAAGAATATATTATTTGACGCGTTTTCATTTGCGCGGCGGAGCGCCAAAAGTAACTGGAGGCTATAAGAGTTGAACTCATGACCTTTCACATGCGAAGCGAACGCTCTACCAACTGAGCTAAACCCCCAATACGATATATGTACACGATTGCGGAGATAGGTTATATCAAGGCCAAAAGCTGTCGCGACCCTGTTTTATCAAGGGTCAATGGTTCTTCCCAGCCGTCTGGTGGAATGCCATCACAAAGCTCCAAGGAGCTCTCCCTGCACGATGGCAGGCTTACCTCCGGGCATGGTTCGAAGAAATCAGCTTTGACATGAGCTATTGGAATCAAGACCGCTGGAGGAACGCTGTCCACTGGATGTCTATGTTCGGTACAGATCGCCAGTTGCGGATAGCTCTCCACCCTGGCCACACAAACCTGGGCCGGCTGAACGTCCCTCTTAACAACCCTGGCACACACAGTCGTACTCTAGCCAACCGCGGCCTCATCATCCCAAAGGGGTGGCAAGACCACTTTCCGGCGCTTACCAAGGTCGACTGGAAGCGTCAGTGGTGCCTGCTCAAGGCCGTGTCCCGAGCGTCGCCCGAAGACGTCGACTTGGCCCATCGCTTCTCGCTGTACAGTCTCCACCCAGGAAAGCATACTGCTGCGGCATTCCTCGCCGACGGGACCGCTACGCCGCACAACAGGTCCAAGCGATGTGCGCTGTGCCTGACGGCCCCCGTCGAGTCCTTCTTCCACCTTTTCGACGACCCGTGTCCCGTCGTTCGCGCTATCTGGTCGACCGCGGCAGCGCGTGCCTCTCCTTCACTCCCCTCCCATCCTCCGTCCCTCCAGACGCTTGTCTGCCCGACACCGTCGCCGCCGAGGGCGGCCTTCCTCTTCCACTGCATCTTTGTTGCCCGGACATGGCGATTCGTCCGAAGGCGGAGGTACAGCAAGATCGCAGCCCTCGATCCTGTCACGGACGAGGAGATCCGCAAGATCGTGTCTACGATCCGGCAGACACACTGGCAGTCGAGTACGAGGTGGATAGCTCGCAGGGACCAGATGGATGGAACTGTGGTCGGCGCCGACATCGATCCTGGGTGACAAGCAGGTCTGGGGTGGGGAAGTATGGCTGGTCCATAGCCACTGCTTGATGTAGCTGGTCATCTTAACATCTTACCTCTTTAATGGGCCTATGTCCACACCCATATATTGCTTTCCTTCTACCTGTTCTTTACTTTCGCTCTCCCTCTATCTGGCTATTACTCGATATCTCTCATAGGGTTACCTCGTTCTCTACGTATAACTCATGACTTAAATACAAAAAAAAGTGTTATTATTATTATTTAAATACAAACAAATGTTTTTTATTATCTTAAGTCATGAGTTATACGTAGAGAACGAGGTAGCCCTATGAGAGATGGTGATTTGTAGATAGATAGAGGGAGAGCGAAAATAAAAGTAGGGGTGGAAGGAAAGCAAAGAATGGGTTATGGACATAGGCCCATTAGAAAAGGTAAGATATCAAGATGACCAGCTACATCAAGCAGTGGCTATGGACCAGCCATATTTTACCACCCCTGACCTGCTTCTCACCCAGGATCGGATGAAGGAGCTATTGACAAAGTCCGGTTTTTTTGTATTTAAGTCATGAGTTATACGTGGAGAACGAGGTAACCCTATGAGAGATAGCGAGTTGTAGCTAGATAGAGGGAGAGCGGACATGACCGAGCGCGAGATCGTCGGGCGAGGCGCCGTGGGAAGAGGGTTGGCCGAACCACTGGGGATGGTTGGCCGGACGGCGTGATGGGCGCCGTGAGAGGGGGGGGGGGGGTTGGTCGAACCACTGGGGATGGTTGGCCGGACGGCGTGATGGGCGCCGTGAGAGGGGGGGGGGGGTTGGTCGAACCACCGGGATGGTGGTTGGCCGGAAGGGGGTTGGTCGAACCACTGGGGATGGTTGGCCGGACGGCGTGATGGGCGCCGTGAGAGGGGGGGGGGGTTGGTCGAACCACCGGGATGGTGGTCCGGGCTTGAACAAATGTTAGCCATCTAGGTACCCTGTGCCACACACATTATGACAACATTTGTCAGGGGGTTTAGCTCAGTTGGTAGAGCGTTCGCTTCGCATGTGAAAGGTCATGAGTTCAACTCTTATAGCCTCCAATGACTTTTGTCTTCGTCGGTGACGGACAGTTATTTCTCTGTCCTTATTTTTTGTTTTGAATAATGTCGCATCGGAGGGTGAAGCGGGCGCAACGGCCATCGAAAGATCATTGAGGTCGCGAGCCGTCGTCAGAGAGACGACGAGCACCCTTGCGTGTCTCGACAGTACTGAAACGGACGAGACTGCAGGATTTCCTTCTTCTTCTCTTCACCCTCCCTAACGCAGCAACCAATCCATCACATCGCCCCCTCCATCCCCCTCCTCTTGATCTCCTGATCTACCCTCTCCTCCAACCACTTCCCCCACCGCGCACACCTCTCTGCGCCCAATCGCATGACGTCAAGCAGCTCAAGCGGCGGGAGGGCAACGCCACCGGTCTTGGAGAGCATGTTGAGTTCCGCGGAGGCAGCGTTGGTCTCGGACGTGGAGGAGAGGGAGAGGGTGAGGAGCGAGGGGGAGAGGAGAAGCTCGGAGAGGGAGGGGTCGAGGAGAGGGGGGAGGCTAGAGGGTCGAAGTCAGCTCAACAGCGGTGATTGCAGAACAAAGGTCGAAAGACGGACTTCTCAAAGTAGGCAAAGGTGATACAGAGCGGGACGTGATGCAAGGCGAGCGGTACAGGCGGCCGCTGGGTTGGCGGGAACTGGAGGAGCGTAGGGGGGTGGGGAGAGTAAGCCAAGAGAAGGGAGTCTCAGAGAGCGGCCGCGACGACTTCTTACCATGATGACCTCACCGCCCTCGACCTCCCACTCCCACCGTCGATGACTTTTGAGAGCCGCCATAGTCGCCATCATGGCGCAGTCAAGGAGGTTACCCTGGTCCGAAAGCGGGTGGATCGTGATCTTAAGGTTGAGAACCTGTCAAAGGCGCGACGCGTCCGACCATCGTCAGCGAGAGCAAGAAGACCGTGATCTTCAGCGAGTGACGCACTTTCTCGCCGGCAACGATGCAGAGGGACTCGCGGTCGACCGCCTCGGACTTGCGGATAGCCTTCTCGAGCAGCAACGACAGTCGTGTCTCCTCGTCAGCGGTGCTGAGAAGGAAAGGTGTGATTGTCAACTCAACGCGTCTTCTTTACGCGCGGATAGGAGGGCAAGCTACTCACCGTCCAGTCTCGTAAGACGTAGAGGCCATCGGAGAAAGCTCAAAGTGGATAGAAAGGATGCCCTCGTATGGCCGGTCGAGCCGCGGCTTGACGATCGTCGACGAGACGCGCGCGAAGACACTGGAGGATGGCCGCGCACTGCCTATCAGCCTTCTGCCCCTTTTACAACCCACTCTCCCTACCACCAGAGAGCTGCGCTCGAACTGACCAAGTCTCTCCAAGCCGGCACTCGACACCCCCTCCACCAGCATCGTCCTCACCGGCCACCCACTCAAGCGCCCATGGTCGACCCTCGTCAAGCGCGCGGCCGTCTGTCCGAATCGAGTGCGGTGGGGCGAGGGCGGCAAGGGTGAACTCGCGCTGGGCGTGGGAGGGTTCCGGGTCCTTGGGCATGGCGAGGAGAGCGTGCAAAGGGAGCGGTCGGCCTGGTTGGCAGGTTGGTGGTTGTCGAGAGACAGCTCGCGCTGGGCAGCAGATTTCGGGCGAGCGCGCTTGCCTGCCTTGACCTCAACGTCGTCAGGGCGTTAGACCGCGAGATTCCCTGCCGTTACCCCGCCGTGGCTACATGGACACAGACGTGGGAATTAGGAGAAACACAAGCCGAGCAGTCTGTAACGGCCTCCAGGACGCTCTGAGAATGACCACAAGACCAAAGCGACACGATCCGATCCTGCAATGCCACGGGCCCCTTGCGCTTGCACGCGTTGAAGCAGTGCGCGGAGTGGGCGTTGCCTTCTCTCTCTTCCCCATCCCCCACCACCAATGTCCGCCGTCTCCATTGCCCGGCTGGCGACAGCCACTCGGTTGAGGTGCGTACCTCTTGCCTCCTCATTGCCCCCAGAGTAACCTGTGGAGGCGTCCCTGGCGTCCTGAGGACCTCTACGGAGGGTCGGCCTTGCCCCATTTGTTCGCTGTCCGGCTCGATACCCGAGTCGCCCGGCGTCGTGCCTCGTTCTATAATGGCCCAATGGCCCAATGGCGGCCTCCCTCGCCCCTGCATGTGGAAATGCGTGCAAGCCAGCCTTTCATGCGCTCCCTTCCACGCCTGCTTTGCTCATCGATCGTTGTTGTGGCTTGTTCTCATCCTTGCTCACGTCCTGACGCGTCCCTTGTTCGGACTCACCAGACCTCGGTGTCCGAACGTCCTTCTCGGCTCGACGTCCTCTTTCACTGCCCTCGCCAGCATCTCTTCCTCCTCTCTCCTTCAGCCCCGTCGCTCCTTTGTTTCCCACCCGCCGTGTCGACCGTCTGTCGGGTCTCTGCCCGTTCCTCCAATACCGCCGCGGCGCTCCCCCTCCGTCGTCCTTCTCCCCCGCCGGTTCAATAGCTCGACCCCCGCTTCCGAACCGGAGAAGGAGGACAAGAACGACGATGAGCTTTACGTGACGCTCGACAACCTCCCTCCGCCCCGAAGAAACCGCGACGAACCCATCATCATCCCCTTGCTGCCCTCAAAGCCAGTACGAGACATTGCGCCCTACGACGCGCCCAAGAGCCGGACGCTCGCCTGGGTTATCTACGGATGGCAGTACATGAAGTTCCTTTTTGGCGGCCTCAACGAGGTCATCGTCGCTTGGAATATCACTGCGAGACGCAACAGAGCCATTTACCGCGACGGGAGGCCGCTTAATTGGGAGGAGGCTAACGCGCGTCGGCGCGCAAAGACGGACCTTTGGAAGTAAGCTGAATTGAGGCATTTTATGTCGCTTTGGAACTTCCCTTGGAGGCTTCTAGCAGTGGTCTTGAGTCGCCGATTATTATGTGGACGGATGCCACATGCACGCGCTCGCTTTCATCTGGTGGCTGACTGACTGCGCTCTCTTCCTCATCATTGAAGACTTCTCCCTGCCGGCATTGTCGTCCTCTCGACGTTCGAGGAGCTCATCCCGCTCCTAATCATCTTGTTCGTCCGCCGATCTCCCTCTCTCATGTCTGCAAGTTGACATTTTCTTCCCTCCCTCTCAGCTTCCCTAGCATCATTCCCTCGACCATCCTCCTCCCTTCCCAAGCCCGGCAGCTTGCACACAAGCGCGAGCGGACCCTCTTCCTCGCGCGCGAGGCCATCCTTAAGGAGATGCAGCAGCCGCCAACACCGGGGATCCAAGGGCCGCCGGGGGGTCATATCCCTGAGGGGCTGAGGAGGGGATTGGTGGGATGGAACGGGAAGGGTTGGGTGCAATGGGAGTCACAGGACATTACACTGCTTACGCCGTGAGTCGCACGATCCTCTCGCTCATGTATCGATCAGGCCCTGATAACCCTCCCTCTGTCGCAGCCTCTTCACCGGACACAAGCTCACTAAGGGCCGCCGCCCCGTCATCGAAGGTACCTTCCGCCAGGCGTGCCGCGTCCTCGACGACGACGACAAGCTCCTCCTCGCCTACCCTGTCGAGCGCGGTCTCACTAAAGACCAACTCCACGAAGCCCTCCAGCGCCGTGGACTCCTTTCCCTCGCTCTTCCGGACGAGGAGCTTGGTCCTCGACTCGCAGCGTACATCCATGCGTGTCGGTGGCAAGCCAACTTCCACCCGCTGCCCTACGTGCTGAATGACATCATGGAGAACCAAGCGCGGTTCGCGAAGATAGATGCGGAGGAGCAGGAGGTGGTGAGGGAGAATAACGAGGAGGAGGCGAGGCGGAATGGAGGGTACACTGGGTGGAAGGCGTGGGTGAGGAGGCTGTTCATCAAGGAGACAGAGACGGAGCAGGGGGCGGCGAAGGCTGGAAAGGGCAAGCCAGAGGACGTTATGGTCGTCCCGGGCGAGGAATGTCACGACTCGCCGTCGACCAAGGCACCGCTACCGCCGGTCGCTGAGGTCGTGGAGAAGGTCCTCGAGGATGTCGCCTGGAACGACCGGACCGTGACACCGTCGCCGTCTCCGGCCAAGGGTGGGGAGACTGCACCTCGGTCGACGTCGTCCTCTGTTATTATGGAGGAGGAGCAGTCCGCCCGGCAGCAGACGAGCAAGCGGAAGGCCACTGCTGCCCAAGGCCGACGCGTGATCTAGATGGGCCGTGTGTTGGTATCATTGCTCGAGCAAGCGAAAGTTATGTCACATGTGAGCCCGAAGGGAATGACTCCAGAGATGCGACGCGCTTCTCGCACTTGTCGCGTCGCGCGTGGTGATCGACAACTCGAAAATGAGAACGGGGAGTAAGGCTTGCTTCCGCGACGGGTGGAGCGACGGGCAAGGGCGAAAGGGCGAGGAGAGAGAGGCTGGACACAGAGGCGGTGGGGACGGAACGACGCGTCCTTGCCGCTAACCACGATCTTCCCAACCCACACCCATCCATCCATCCAACTACGTGCTTTCGACATGGCTCCCCCATCCGCCGCTCCTGAATCCACGGCCCCTGCCTCGACCACCGGCGGCGGCCCTCCTTCGAAGAAGGGCGGCGCGAAGAAGGCCTCGGGCGACCCGGAGAAGAAGGCGCTCCAGACGAGGAGCGCAAAGGCCGGTCTGCAGGTGCGCTTTAAGACATCGTTTCTCTCCCAGCGAAGAGAGAGGAAATAGCTGTTGGCCCTCCGTGGGTGGATGGGTCGTTGGGTGGAGGGTGGAAGGGGGAGAAAGGAGGAGAGTGCAGGTGGGGGAGTAGTGTCAACCTTACGGTGGACAGTCTTCCCCTACATAAACCTCTCATCCGCCCTCTCCCATACATCCAAGCCCTCGTTTTCTCTCCCAGACAATATCCATCCACCTCATTTACCTTTTGGCTGGACTCTCGCTCGCGCCAGCCGCCGTTAGTGGCCCAAACCCGGCTGACTCGTTCTCGTCGTCGCCCTCTTCAGTTCCCTGTCGGCCGTATCCACCGATACCTCAAGCTTCGGACGGCCAATAACGTCCGAATTGGAGCCAAGGCTGCTGTCTATACATCGGCGATCTTGGAGTACCTTACGGCTGAGGTCCTCGAGTTGGCAGGTGAGCGTTTGGGGGGCAACGACGCGCGTGTTTGGGTGGAATCCAGACAGGTGGACCTGGGAGGACGGAGGATAAAGCTTCATGGGAGCGAATACG
Organism: Tausonia pullulans; assembly: GCA_951802195.1. Classification (NCBI taxonomy): domain Eukaryota; kingdom Fungi; phylum Basidiomycota; class Tremellomycetes; order Cystofilobasidiales; family Mrakiaceae; genus Tausonia; species Tausonia pullulans. Next base: position 1,117,403 of record OX637626.1, read on the forward strand.
GCCTCGTTTCAAAGCGAGAATGGCCGTCCGAGGAGGGAGGCGGGTCGTTTGGTGGGCATGAGGGCGTTTGCGATGACGGGACGGGTCATTCACCTCCTGCCAGCCTGTCTGACTGGACAGGCTTGTTGGAGACGCGTCTTTGGTGGCCCACCGGGACTCGAGCCGGATCCGATCTTTCGCTCCAACGATCATTCAAGTCCGAGGGTCTCGAGTCGCAGGTGGTAGAGCCTCATTGATGTTGACGGGATGGTAGAAAATGGCTACCATCGCCTTCGGTGCCACTCGAACCGCTCTCGGGTCGGCCAATTGTTCTAGTCAAACGCATCACAGTCGCTCGCATTGAGGCGTTGCTTTCACCAGGGTCGGACGCTTTGCGTCGTCGATATTGATCAACTGATCGGGGAGGAAGGGAGACTGACCCTCCCTCCCTCGCTGGCCCTGGCACCCCGCTCTCATCCGAACCCTTCCCTCCCTTTCAGCTTTGCATGCACATGTTCGCTGACTTTTTTTTCGCCTGATTTAACATTAGGCAACGCCTCCAAGGACCTCCGCGTCAAGCGCATCACCCCACGCCATCTTCAGCTCGCGATTCGTGGTGATGAGGAGCTCGACTCGCTTGTCCGGGCGACGAGTGCGTGGTCCATTGCCCCCTTTGCATGGCACGAGGCCTGCCTTACTGACACAAGAGCTTCTTGGGTTCCTCAGTCTCTGGTGGAGGTGTCCTGCCGCATATCCACAAGGTAAGCGCGAACTTGGCCGATAGTGTAAACGCCACCCCTCGAGACTCACCCGTTTATCTCTTCTCCTCCTCTCCCCCTTACAGAACCTCATCCAGAAGCCCGCCCCGGCACCCAAGCAGCAGACGGCCACCGCCTGAAGAGCACTATCCCGACTCTCTTGCCCTTTGTGTTTCTCTTCGGTACGATCTCGCTCGATCTTTGCCGCATCACGTCTCCCTGCCACCGTCGTCTTTCGCCAATTTATTCGTTTCTTCCTGCGATTGTTTTTTTTTTTTGGGTCCTCGGCCCCTCCCTCATGTCGTGTACTACCCCCTTTCCTCTACGGCTTGGGAGCGAACGACGGTGATGGTCGTCGCGGTCCGCTGCGTCACACGCCACTGCTTGCCGGACGTGGCCTGATCACCAGTCATCTCATCTTGCCTTTCGCTCTCGCGGTCTATATACTGTTGTCTCAGGTCTCCCTCTGGCCACGAAGAAAGGAGAGCGAGTGGGATTTGGGCTGGCTTGCACTGCGGCGCGGCAGTACAGTACGAATCGCAGCGATCGACAATGGTTGTGGAGAGAGTGAGAAGTGAGAAAGTGGTGATGTGATGTTAAGCTCTCATGCCATGCACGGTCCGCAGGTTTCATAGATAGATAAGACCGAGAAGGAATGAATTGGGAACGGCTGCGTGCGAGTTTTGAGCCCTGCATCCGCTGTCGAGGCCCACGGATGCTGAAGGTTGCCCGCGAGACGGACGAAACGGACGACCGCAGCGAGCGCTTTGCACTGCGAGAGAAAGAGAGAAAGAGGGAGAACGCAAGCAAGGCTGCACACGCAAACGCTTCCTTGCCTTTGACGTTATAATGGCCATGCCCGCGTGGCTGACTGGCCGGAGAGGGGTCGATCGGTCAGGGCTGTTTGGCCGAGGTCGGAGGAGAAGAGAGACTGAACGAGGTATCATCTCGAGGCATTCCCTGGTCCTCGTGCACGCTGGAGGTACAACTGCATGCGCAGACAAGCAAGGTGAATCAGATCAGATATCTATATGGGGGGAAGGGGAGGGGAGGAGGGGGGAGAAATAAACCTAAACATGCAGGTGCATGCATGGGCGCCTCCATGCAGCAGGCAAGCAAGCAAGCGACGGCGTCGCCCCTCGATTTAAATCCATCTTTTCTTTATCCCGCCTCCCCTCCCCCCGTTTCCTTTTTTAGTCATCAGGCCCACCACACGCTGGCTTCTGCTACCTGGTGGAAGGGGGGTGACATCCACACAGAAGAGTGCAGATATAGAGTCGAGAAGAAGAACAAGAAGGCAAGGTTTTGCATCATGTGCTCTCCTCTCGCCGTATCTTGGCGGCCGGCCTACCGAGGCGGAAACGAAGGAAATTCGAGCATACAGAGGCTTGCAGTCTCGGGTGTTAGCGCGTCATTTCGAGCCGGAGGCTGCGGGTGACAGCCGAACCGCCGTGCCGATGTCCGAACTTCCCCAGAGAGGTGACGCGCCGCATGAGAGAACTTGGCGGTGCTCCCTTGCAGAGGAGAGAGATGCACAGCTCGAGGGCTCTTGCCTGATGGGGACCCACTGTTTCCTTTCACTTGCCTCCCCACAACACCAATCAATTACTATCCCCCTTGTCTCGTGCACAACGACGACGATTCATTCACTGGGCTTCATATCCTTTCGATACCAGCAAGGGCAAACGACGCCAGTTAGGTGACTCCCCACTCCTCTCCCCCCCCTGCGGCCCCCGCTTGAGGGCGAATGAGACCAAGCGACCGCCTCTATCTCGGCCTCCCCAGACCCGCAGGCCCCCAAACTGAGTCTCTTCCTCTCTCGCCCTCCCTGTTTAAACCTCCTTTGCCCCTCCGTCCACCAGTTTCCATCCTCGCATACCTTTCCTCTCGTCGCCATGGGTCGGACCCCCTTCCGGAACCCGCCCGTCACGCCGCCGAGCGAGCCTGAGCTCGCCGAGCACGCCGACGACTCCTCCCACCCGGTGTTCGCCCCGTTGCTGGGCACCTCGAACAGCTCGAGCAGCTCGAGCAGCTACGACCCTTCCTCCTCCTTCTCGTCCTCGGCCTCGTCGTCCTCGGCGTCATCCTCGTGCTCGGATGACCATCCGAGCAGCCCCCACCTCCGTTCTTCGTTGAAGCCCTCGTCGGGAACCTTGACTTCGCCCGCGGCGGCCGCTTCCGCAGAGAACAGGTCGCGGCGACGAAACCAGGACCGCGCTCGGAGGGCTGTGCTCACGCCTCCAATGAGCCCACCTATGCCTGACTCTGCTGTCCTCGACGTCGACTACGAGGAGCGCGAGATGGATGAGGCTGGAGCTGGGGCGAAGGAGGACGATGCGATCACGCTGAGGCAGGCGAGCAGCAGGAGTCGGGTACAGATGCAGCCCGGTGGCAACGCGGCGGCGTCGTCGTCCCCCTTGGCCGCTTGGCCTGCCGGCCAAGTGCTCGGCGGCCTGTCTTCTGCGGAATTCTCCCAGTTATCGGCTCCTTCGGCCATCGTCATGAAGGCACCGACGTTCTCTGACGAGGATGAAGAGGAGGAGGCCTACGAGCTCGATGAGGACGTGGAGGAGGAAGAGGGCGAGGTCGAGGAGTTCTCCCCTTCAGACGACGAAAACGACGACGACGCGGACGACGACGACAACGACGACTATCTTGACCAGCAGGAGCTCGCCTGTCAGCAAGACGAGTTCATCCGAGCCGGCTTCTTTCGCCATCACGACACGTCTGTCTCTCCCAGCTCGTCCTCTTTGCTATGGTCCTCCTTCGTCTCGCTGTCCTCCCTCTCCTCCTCGGCCATCCTCTCGGAACTTGCCCGGCTCACCCTCCTCGTCCCTCGCATCTCCCACGTCCTCCCCGACCGCACACGATCTACCCTCGAGCGGTTTGCCTCCGGCTCAGCCTCCTCCTCTTACACTTCCCTCCCCCTCCACACCCTCTCCCCCTCCTTTCAACAAGAGGACACTCACCGCCATCACCACCGCCACCACCGCCATCACACCCATCTCCCGCTCCACCCCTCCCATCTCCCCCTCCCCCTCAAGCTTGTCCATACCCTCTCCTACCTCCTCATCCCGCCATTTCTCCTCGCGCTCCCAATCGCCATCTCCCTTTGGGCTCTCGGCGAGCTCTACTACTACGCGGGCTTTGTCCTCGGCTTCCGATCGCCCGTTTACAAGGTGCTACTGTGGGTCATTGTCGGGTCGGCAGCGACAACGTATGGGTGGTTTGGGTTCTGGATGATCGTCCGGATGGGGCTGGGCCTCTCGGATCTATGGTGGAGCAACGGCGCCGCAGCAACATCAACAGAATCGGCAGGAGGTACGACTGCAGATGGGAGGAGGAGGCAGACGCCAGGGAATGGTCGGCCTTCGAGAGGCAGGCGGAGAGGAGGAGGATCAGGACTGTTGAGGGCAGGTGGTGGCGATCGGGGGATGGATTAGTCGCTCAAGCTTCCATGCATACATACATACACTCTCTAGCATTACCGTCTACTTTACTCACTTGTATTTAATCCTATTGGTCAATCTTACTCCTCCTGCGGGCGCTAGACTCTGCTCTGCCGCATGTCCCTTCGAGCTTCATTCGAGAGAAATCACATGGCTGCCGACCTGAAGCTGGGGGTTGCCCCGTAGAGCAGCATGCGACGCATCCGCGTTGTGGAGTTCGTCATGTCCCCGCTATCACATGGGGACTGTCTTGGCGTGGGTCGAAATGAAAGAGCTATCCTGGGAAGACGGCTGATAATGATAAAGTGGGGGGAAGCGAGAAGGAAGGGCCCCGTGGGCAAAGGTCGCGGCTGAGAGTTACCGGATTTCAAACTCAGCTCCTGACTCCAAGTAACAGTGGCCTCTCACTAGACCAGACCGAGAGTCGTGGAGGGCTCAGCTCGTTACAACGCTAATCCGACTCTAATTACTGGAGGGCCCGTGAGTTGAAGGACAAAGAGCAGTCATAGTCATGCATGGGAGGCTTATTCACATCGAAACGAACTGGAAAGGATAACATATGGAGAGGACTCGAGGAGCGAACCAAATGGGGAAGCATAACCGGAATACATCCAAGCCCAGTGTTATGTAGAAGCACGAACGAAAGAACAGGTGCTCGGGTCTGCGATGTCGCCCCAACGCAGTTATCTGGGGATGGCGAGTCCGATAAGTAGGTTTCTGACATCGAAGACCGTAGAAGAAGAAGGAACTGCTTGATCGGCTCTTGAAAAGAACCGTGAGGTGAGGCGCACACCTCGGTTACGTAGGTGTTCAGATGCACGCTCTGCAACGCGGATAAATCCACTCGACGTGCAAACAAACCCCATGAAGAAGGATTATCCTACAAGCCAATATCAGTCCTGAAGCATTGCACACGAAATATGCCAGTCCCAGTGGGACAGAAGGAGAGAGCTCTGAAGGCGAACATCGCCAAGAGCACCGGCGCACTGCTCCGGGCTGTCCAAGACCGAGCCGAGGTTGGAGCCGAGGTTTGGAGCCGCGGAGTTGAACTGAAATTCCCCCGCAAGCAACCAACTCGATTAGCTTAAGGCCATATTGGGACCAGGAGCTCAATAATATAAATGGCCAGATGCGTAAAGGGGGGGGGGGGGGAAGATTTCAATCCGTCTCCGTCTTGTCTCTCGCCTTGATGCAGAGAGCATCGACAGCAATAGGTGCTCCCTGCCATCAAAGGTGAATGAGAGCTGAGGGCTGGACGAGCAAGGGCAGGTGTAGTAACCGGTGTATTTAAAACCGAGTGTGTTGATAGCATCGTCAACCCGCGAGACCTGGGCTCAAACGGCGGCGATATCGTCAATGCTTCTATCTGCGTAATGAAACAATAGTCAAGTCAAGGTCTTCGTATTCCGGCGTCGGTGGCATCTGCTCACAATTGAGGGTGACTCCGCTGTCGATGATGGCCGTGGTGGACGGGAAAACCAGGGCGAGCCATCAATAAAAACACCATCGAGTCCGACGGTCCAATACTGGGGATAAGTGGCCGAGGCATCGCACCAAGTTGCTTTAAGAGGGCAGTGAGTCTCTTTCGAGGATGACTACCGAACCTCCGGCGCGAGTGATGGTGTCGGAGTAATGGGCCGGGTTGATGTCACCGGGGAAGAGCTTCGTGTCCGTCTTGGCTGGATCGAACGGAAGGACGAGGCAGTGGACCTTCCCCTCGGCAGCGATGGGCTGGAAGAAGGGGTTTCGCCAAGCTGGAAAAGGCGAGAGAGGATACTGCCAGAGAGACCGTCACTTGAGGTGCTCAAGATTGAGTCTGCCATCGAGGTGGCTGGTCTGAACAGTTGATCCGTGCTCTGGACGACGCCGACCGACAGTGTGTCTGTGGATTCGACCCGAAGATGTGGAGCCATGTCCGCAGCTGCGATCCGTCGGAGGGAAGCGTCGAGTGCGGGTGATTCAATGAAGCGCTACAAGTTAAAGTTGCCACCTAGAAGATAGAGAACGATCCAAACTGCTTCATGGCGATCGGGGAGATGGTGTAAATAGTGTGTATGCCCTGAGAGGGGATAAGTGGGTGACCAGTCTCTCCGAACAATGGCTGAGACCTGAAGAACACCCAGATGTTTCCGCGCAACTGCTAAACCTGCATGAAGCGAGGGGGACCCAGAGGTCGCTCGGTGTGAGGAAAGGACATCATGTTTTTACTAGTTCGACACGTGGCTTGGTAAACCGCACCAAACCAGAGCAAGAGACTCGACTGCATAACACCAACCGAATAACAGCGGAACAGGAGCCTGGTTCTTGTTGGAAGGAGCGATCAACGAAGACCTATAATCTAGTGATTTCCATCCCTTGTTCTCATCTTTCTAGTAACCTTTTACGCCACTAGGTTAACCTTATATGAGCGGGTAGAGTCGAGTAGATATATGAAATACGCTTGCAACCACATTGGACCCCAGGCCGAACATAGACCTTCAACAGTTCTGACGTTTGGTCCAGTGCCAATGTCGAACTGAATCTGATCACCGATGTTGGCGAGACCCATCCAGAGAGATTATGCAGACTCTAGAGAAGCCAGATATCCGAGGCGGAATAAGACCGCGAACAGGTTTGGTATGACTGGCCCAAGTCAAGGGCTGAGGAGGATGAACGAGGAGAGATATTGCAATTTTTGTGTGTGTATGTATTTAATCCGTGAGTAATACGTAGAGGGCGAGGCAACCCTATGAGATACAGCGAGTCGTAGCCAGATAAGGCGAGAGCTAAAGTGAAAGAAAGATTGGGTATAGAGAAAGGCCCATTAGAGAATGTAAAATGCCCAGGTACCACATTATCGAATGCAATTATAGATGTGTTTGAAACTGTTAGTACCATCAATAGGCGTTTACGCCTTGCTTGTCTGGATGGTGTAGCGGTATCACGCCATGTTAGGGTGCCTGACTACTGCGAAATCATCCGTATTCAGTCAAACCATCACTTCATGGAGGTCCTCGGTTCAATCCCGGGTTCGGACCCTTTTGCCCTCCTCCACCTCCTCCGTCCGAGAAGAATTTCCACTGCGACTCCTCCCGCCGCTCCTCCCTCTGCAAGCTGGCAAGATGATCGGTCTCTGTCGGGGAGACAGATCCACACGCTCTCGACACCCACCCCCTCGCCTTGGATCCATGCTGATGCAAACGAAGGTTCGCCAACGCGGCACGGTCTGCTTCTCGCCGAGCCACGAACCTCCTATCCATGGCTCCCCGACCGTGCGAAGGCCCAGACCCAGATCGGCCGCGCGATCGCAGGTCAATACTGTCGTGGGGCAGAAGGAGGGCGATCCACGCTCTCCGCCGCTCGCTCGCCCACGAACAGCGCGGCTCTTCTATTTTTTATATACTCTGACTGCCTTCCGCCTTTCGAACACACTCCTTGTCGCACTCACCCCTATCTCTTGTTTGCGTGGATCCATCCATGAGAGGAGAGCTTGGGCGCTGGAGAGTCCGAGCCCGGAACGCTCGATGCTTTCTTCCTCAGTCTGCAGGTCCTACCTACCCTGCTGCGCCGTCAGCCGTGTCACTCCTGCTTGCCACCTCGCGGGCAAAGCAGTTCGGTCCATACGACGAGATATCGACCCCAATCGTTTCTCCTTTGGCAAGCATGACGATGGAATTGTCCGTCCGACCAGGCGGCCCAAAGCTGCAGTTGGAGAGCTGACTGAGGCTGGAAAGCTGAGACTGGAGAGCTGAGGCTGGAGGAACGCCCGCCGGCAACTGTCCAGCGGGTGGTTGTCCTCCCTTCGATCCCCACGCGTTGACCGTCGTCGTCGCCGGCTCCGACGGTCAGACCTGCCTGCCCAGAGGGACAAAGCGTGAAGTCGAGGGACGAATGGGTGCGTGCCTTCTCTTCTTTCTGGCGTCTGGGCCCGACGGCGGCGGCTTGGGTTTGATCTTGCTCTTTCCCCTCTTGCCAGAGTGGTGTTTTCGCGCTTGCCGTGATCTCCTCATCCCAACCACATTCCAAGCACATCTCCCCCTCCCCCCCCCCCCCCAGCTCCCTACCATGCACTACTCACGCCTCTCGCTGGCCCTCCTCCTCCCCTTCCTCGTGGCTCCGGCTACGGCCGTTCCTGCTGTGTCTGCCACTTCTGCCTCGCCTCAGGCCCTTGGCTTAGACAACGCTGCTCTTCAGGTGGGGGCTGAGGGACTTGTCGTTCCTCTGGTCCCTGCTCCCGTCCCGGCTGCTGTCAAACCGATCACGAATGGAGAGCGGTTCAAGAGGGGTCTCCCGCCGGCCGCTCCCAAGAAGCGCGGATTCCGAGCTCTGGGTACGCAGGATCGGCATGCGCGCTGCTCGCTCGTTCATCGATTCTTGTTTGGCCATCCGCTGATTTTTCACTCCCTCATCGCTACTTCCCTCTCTGCCCATCACTCTCTGTATTTCTATCCACCACGTCCTGCTTCTTCATTCCCTTCTCCAGCTCCCCGCTCCTCCCCAGTTGCGCCTCGAGACGGGCGAATTCGCATCAACAAAGTGTCCGACGGCTCCTTCATCGGCTACGGTTCGTGGGATACAGCTTCGATACTCGAAGAAGAAAGAGGGTTCTCTCATCCTGATTGATTCCCCAAACAGTGGCCCCGAGCACCTGGCTCAATTACCTCGCGGGGGCATCAGGAACAGACCCGGCCAATTCGTTTGGCGTCTCGATCTCTGCGGCAGAAGGCACCACCCAAGCCGAGATCTCCATTGTCTCTGTATGTCTTCATAGACTTCATCCATTCTTCTTTCATCTCAGACCTTGACTGATCTCCTCTGTATATTTGACCAGACGCCCAATTCGGCGTACAATGGCTACTTCCTGGGCGGTATAGTCAACGGCGGCGACTTGTCTGCCAACTCCCCCTAGTGAGCGGCGACTAGCTCATTCGCATGGATCGGGTGCCGACAACAGCTGACTCAGGTGTCCACTCTTTTCATTTGCAGTTTCAACGCTCTCGCGGGAGTTACGCACACTGACCCTGGCTCGGCGTCTAAGGTGCTCAAGTCCACACGGTCTAGTATTAGCGCCGTCGAGTCGTCGATCTTTACGATTGGACCCAACGGCGGACTCACGGCGACGTGGGTCAACAAGGATGGAGGTGGGTCCGGTCCTCGTGCATCTGCCGTCGCAGTATCGAGCGACGCCGCTCAGTGACTGATGCCGTCCATCCTGTCTGCCAGCCAACGCGCCCACCGTTCTTTGTTATGAACATGGAGGCGACCTTCTTCGGCTGTCATCCAGCAGCGTAGTCGGCTGTCAAGTGGCCGTCACTTGGACGTTCGTCGAAGGGCCGCAGTAGTAGCGTTGCATCCGTAGGTACAAGCCCCGACGCGGTGATTCGATCTTTTCCATGCCTTCCAAGTACTTTTGCTCGCACGGCTCACTCGCGGACAAAGCTTGAGGAAGAGCGGTACGTCGAGCCATACGGGAGAGAAACGGACGGGATGTGCTGGCAAGCAAGCCACGACGGAGCGGGCCATGAGGAAGCGGGCCACGAGGGAGCGGGCGAGAGTCGAGACGAGAGGGAGATGACTCGACGACACGAACGATGTGGATGTGCAGACAGAGCGAGAGACAACGAGACAGAGGTCCTCCTTGGTTCGATCCCGGGTGGGTTTGGACCCTTTCACCTGCGCTGTTGTGCGATCGGGAATAGAGAATTTTGAAAAGGATTGAATTATTTTCGTTTCGATTTCGCCGTTTACTCCAGTCTAACAATAGTGGCGCATTGCCAACCTCATAACTCCTATATCCCTGCTGTAGAGTAGGTCCTTCAGCGCTGCAGGAGATCTTTTTTTCGTGAGGATCGGCAGCTAGCTTGATCCTGTGACGCTGAGTGCCTGGATGGGTAGGTTCTATAGCGAGCGAGGTGATGCGTAGTTATACATACAACGAACGACCGTCATCCTTCGCCAGCAACATTCCTAATAATTTCGTCTCATGGTCTGACCCATCGCCCGTGTCTTGCTCAAAGTCTTCTCTCGCCAGGACTTCTGATCTCATCGCTAATCGACACCCCGCTCTCCTCCGGCGTCGACCCCGACTTTCGGTCCCATCTCATCTCAAACAAGCAGAGTAGCAGCATACAATTCCCTTTTGTATGAAAGGACAAGATCCTAGTGTGACAACGAAGAAAGCTAGAACAGACGAACGCAGAGACAACCACTAGTGGGTGCCGTAGAGACGGTCGCCGGTGTCGCCAACTCCCGGGGAGATGTAGCCTGCCAAGCGAGCGATCAACTTCAGCCACCTGCAAACAAGGAAGAGAGCGAGCGGGACCCACCTTTGTTTGTGAGCGTCTCGTCGACGGCGGCGACGACGATCTCGAGTTGGGGGAACTGGTTCTGAATGGAAGCGAGTCCCTCCTTGGAGGCGAGGATCGAGAGAAGCTTGATCTTTTCGATCGGGAGTCCCCAGTCGAGGATCATGGTGACCTGAGAGAGAAGGAGGGGGAATTGAGTGAACTGAAGACAAGGATTGAGAGCACAATGTGACCCACCGCAGCGATGGCCGTGCCTCCGGTTGCGATGAGGGGGTCGAGGATGAACAGCATGTCGGCGGTGACCTGAGCGGGCAGCCTCGAGTAGTACTCGACGGCCTGAAGGGAGACCTTCTCGCGGAAGAGACCGATGTGGTAGACTGATGCTTCGGGGAAGAGCTCAAGCAAGGCGTGCTCCATGCCGAGGCCGGCGCGGAGGATGGGTGCAAGCGCAACGCAGGGGGCGATCTTCTTGCCCGTGAAGGTGGCGAGCGGAGATTGGAGCTGTAGAGTGGGAAGTGTAGGATGTGAGTTGAGAAGTCAAAGAGGGACGGAGATTGGAGACACGCACGTTGGGGACATCCTCGAGCGGAAGCGACTTGGAGGCCTCAATACCGATGAAGGTCGAGAGAGAAGCGATGCCATCACTGCGCAGAGAGATCATCGGCCGCATCATCAACAACAGAAGGGAGAGAGAGAGACAGAGTAGGAGAGGTGACGGACCGGAACTGCTTGCTGGACTTGTCGACCTGCCGGAGGTCTGTCATCTTGGCCTGGACGACCGGGTGCGAGATAAGGGTGACGGGCATGGCAAAGAGAGAGCGAGAGACGGAGGAGTGGAGGGAGAGGGAAGAGAATGAATGGATGGGAGAGAGATGGTGGTTGAGAGAAGAAAGACGATGGCCCGCTGTTAAGTCCTCAACCTCGTCCGCACCCGTTTCTTGCACACCACCGAGGGGGAGGAAGCTCGGGTGAGCGGCTTTGCCCGCCCCGCCGAAGCCCTCTCGTCAGTTTGCGCCCTCGCTCGAGACAGCGAAAGCCCGACGAAGACGATGCAGCCTGATTAGCGCGGGCAGTTGTCAAGGCTGTGTGGTGATGAGAGTAGAGGAAATGAGGGCAGCTTGACTGAGATACGAGGCGCGCGCCCTATTCCGTCCTTTCTCGCGGTCGCACCAGTTCAATATCCTTTTGTTATACGTTTAATTACTGCTTAGAGCAACTCATGGATGTTTCCTCGTTCTTGATGACGGTTCGTCGCCATCGCGATCCGCACCTGCTTCCCTCCCCCTCGGCCTACCTCGCCCGGAGCCGACCGACGACTCATTCCTCCAATTCTCAACCACCAGCCTGTCTCTTTCTTACGACATGGCCTCCTCATCCTCCCTCTCTCGTGGCCCTCCAAAACCCCTCATTACATCTGATACTATCGTTCGGTACGTTGAGCCTCTTCTCCTCCCCTTCTTCTTGTCTCTGTTCTTCCTCCCAGACGCGTCCTGACTGTTCGTCATGCCACTCCACTCACCCAGCGTCACCTCAACCCTCGACAAAACCACACATAAACGCTACCTGACCGATGGCTCGCCCGAGACATGCTGGGCATCCGCCAACGTCCGTCGTCTCCTCTCCTTCCCTTCCTTTCCCTCTTTCCTTTCTCGCTCTTTCCCCTCTCTCTCACTGACGCGTCGTCGGCTTCACGGTCCCACAGGGCCTGCCTCAAGCCATCACGCTCACCTTCCCCCACCCCATCCTCCCCCAAGAGCTGAAGTGCACCTTCGCAGGCGGCTTCGTCGGGACGCATTGCTCGCTTTCCTCCCGCCGTGCTCCCCCCTCGGGGGAAGGAGGCGGACAAGGAGCAGGGTGGGAAGTGAGGGCGAGGTTCTACCCGGAGGATGTGAATCGGCGGCAGAGGTTCCCCCTCGAGTTGGGGCCCGGGGGTGAGGAGGGGAAAGCGGAGAGGGAGTGGAAGGTCGAGTTTGAGAAGGGAAGTGATTTCTTTGGGCGGGTGACGGTGTACGAGTTTGAGGTTTGGGGGTGGGAGGTGTCAGAGGGGAATGCATGATGATGAGTCTCTGGTTGTTTGAATTTTCGAGATGGTGAAGGGAGAAATTCAGAGTCCCAGGAGATGTGTGTTGTGAGAGAGATACATGCGGAGAGAGGTAGATAGGGCGGGAGACAGATCGGACAGGCAGGAACATAGACGTGCTCGGTTCATGGACATCAATAGCTCTTGAGACTCGCTCATCAAGTGATACAAGGGGGATGGGGCTAGGCGTTCGTATTGGTTGTTCTCCTTCTCCATTCGTACACAGCAATCAAAAGCAAGGGTAACTAGCTCGCTCTCCACCCCCCGGAAACCTAGAGCGCAGCCGTGGCGCTTTCCTCCCTTCATTCTCCGTCTCTCCTCGATGACGAGGACGAGCCCACATTTCTTCCTCAGGCGCGCACCGACACCTCCAGTTCGCTCAGAAGTATCGGTCTCCGAAGTCGCCGAGCCCCGGGACGATGTACTTCTTCTCGTTGAGTCCCTCGTCGACCTTGGCCGTGATGACCGTCATCTTAGGGAACATGGTGCAAACCTTCTTGATGCCCTCGGGGCTGGCAATCTATTCCCGCAAGGACTTAGCTCGGAAGGGACAGGAGGAGAGAAGGAAGGCAAGGGACGCACAAGGTTGAGGAACATGATGCGCTCCTCGGGGACGCCTCGCTCGAGAAGGACCTCGATGGCCTTGATGACGGAGCCACCAGTTGCAAGCTAGTGCGTGAGGAGTTGGAGGTTAGATGGGATGGATCCGAGGAAGGAGGCGAGGGGTGAGGAGACTGACCATGGGGTCGAGGAGGAGGCAGTGACGGTGCTCGATGTCCTCGGGGAGCTGGATGGAGCGTGGGTCAGAGTAAGATCTCCAAAGAGAGGTAAGAGTGGGGAAAAACGGACCTTGGCGTAGTACAGCTTGGCCGTCGCGGTCTCCTCATCCTATAAAAGCACACCAGTTCGCGCGCACGTTAGCATGCTTGCTCGGATCCGAGAGACAGGTCCTTCAAGCTCTTTCACTCACCCGCTGGATAAGGATCTTGCCAAGCCGGACACTCCGCGCACACTCCCGGAGACCAGCCTCCATCGCCTCTCCTGCGCGCATGATAGAAACTCCTGCGATCTTGCCCTGAAGAGAGAGAGACCAAGCAGCGGCAGACAGGACGGGAGACAGGAAGGAAGAAGGAAGGAGAGTGGATGCGCACGGACACCCCTAACGGTCAGACTCAAGGACTCTTCTCCCCAGCCCACTCGCTCGACGCACCTGGAAGCCGACGCCGGTGAACTTGTCGCCCAGCGGGGTGAAGATCTCCTTGGAGACGACAGGAAGGTTGTTGAGGCCCTCCTCGACGAGGAGCCGGATGATGCGGTTCGACGTGAAGACAAAGTCGCCCCTGGAGGGATGGGCGGCGTGTGAGCTTGCGGCAGGAGGCAGAAAGGGGAGATGGCGTGAAGGGACCGTACCTGTGGGTCTCACGGTCCCGAATCACGGTCAGGAGTCCCTCGAGCTGGGCGGTCTGGTGAAGGGTGAAGGCTGCATGAAAGGAAGGGAGAAGCACGGATAGGGAGCCGGAGTCAGCTGGCTGAGGGTCGGCGGTCGCCGGAGACAACTATCACTCCTAAGCCTCATTCGATGCGCTGACTGCAAGCCCGAGGGCGCATGCTAGGGAGGATGCTCCATCGCCAGCCGGAGACTCACCGTTCGGCGGGAGGTCGTGTCCAGCGGCGTTCGGGCTCTCGGACGCGCGAGGGAGGTTGGTCGGGAAGGTGGTCACGGGAGCAGAGGACGTTCCGTTTTTGGACATGGTGATGGGTGACGACGGGAGACGGAGATGGGATGGGAGATAGGGTGTGATGGGTTGCGGGTGGTGGTTGAGAGGATCCCAGACCGTTCGGGCTGTCTCCCTCCCAGCTCGCCCGTCTCCCGTCGCTGGACTGGTCCGAGTCTTGCTCGTCGGTGGGTCCGGTGGCCGCGCGCCCCGGCCTTCTACGATTGAGCGATCTCGGGACGGCGCAGGGCGATGGGCAAAGCAGCGGCTTCTCGCCAGTTTCGGCGGACCACCCAAAGACTCCCCCGACGCCCACTTCACCTTCTCCGCCTTCTCTCGTCCCTCTCGCATCCCCCTCCCTTCTCCAAGGTGAGTTGGCACGCACCGGCCCCAGCCTCATCCTGTCCTATCCCCGCCGTCCCCTCCTCTCACCACCCCAGATCCTGGATCGCCCCCTCCTTCCCGTCTCGGCCTCCACTCTCTTGGCTCTCCTCGCGTCGTCTCGCGTTGCCTCCGCCTCTCGCTACACCCGCTTCCCTGAGAGCTGCCGCCGTCGCCTGCCGCAACGATAATGCCGCGAGCGTCACTTGCTGATCCCACATCGTCCAGTGCCGCCCAGCGCGTCGTCGCCGTCCTCCCTCATCGCCAACAGCAGCGGCAGGTCGCCTTCATCACCGACACTTCCTCCACCGCACCTCGTCTCGAGAGACACTTCGTCTCCCATCTGCGGCGCGACGAGTTCGCGCACGACGACGAGAACACACTGCCGCCGCCGCCAACAGCAGGGCCGCCTCCTCGACGCGACTGTCCGCCGTTGCCACTCACCTTCAACAACCACCCCCACCCCCACCCCGCTCCCCCCCCCACCTTCCACCCCCCCAGCAGCAGCATCAGCGGCAGTCCTCGCTGGGAAATGCAACAAGACGACTCTGCGATGCAAGCGTCGGTGTCGCGGTACGCGCCCTCGGAGAGCGGCAGCCCCGAACGCAGCGGGAGTGCCTCCGGTCAGCCCCGAGCAAGCGGAGGGGGCGAGACGGCCGCGCAGACGGCAGCAAGGAAGTCCCAGCGGCAGCCTCTGAGGTGAGCCTTCCCTCTTGCTGGAAGACGAGAAGCAGGGAAGAGAGCGAGAGCGCTGGGTCGGGCTTCGTTCTTGTCGCTCTCACGCTCTTGGGTGCGAGACCAACTAAGCGCAAGCCGCAGCCGGAGGCCTTCCCTCTCTCCGTTGTCGCCTGCGCGTTCTCCTCGCTATCGCTGCTCTTTCTTGCTGACCCAGTCCATCGCCCTCTCTCTCCAGCTGCACAGAATGCACGAGGTACGGCAGCCTTGAACGTTCCTCGGCCAAGCTAGCCTTCCCTCCTATGACAGCTGATCATTCCATTCCCTGTCTTATCGCGCCGATACTCCGCGCTCGCGTGACTACTGGAAACTTGAAACCCCCTTCGGAAACAGACGAAAGACGCGGTTGGTCTCGCTTGTTGTGTCTCCTCAAGGGTCCCTTTGTCTGATCTTTCCTTTCTGCCTTCCCGTCCCTTCCCCACTCCTTCCCCCCCCCCCTAGTTGCGATAAAGGTGAGCTTTATCTCCCACTCGTTCTCTATGTATCTTGTCGTCAATCTACGGACGGAGAGGGGAGACGTTCCTGTTTGCCCACCGCATAACAGCCGGTGCCAGCTTCGCTCTTGGCCGACAATGCGGGGGGGGGGGCATGCTTGCAAGCACAACTCTGCACACGACCCGATGTGTCCATGCTAAACGGATGCTCGCTCACCCGTGATATAGAGAGAGTGAGAGAGTTAGTTGGGATGAGTGAAGAATAGACTCGCCCCCTCCTGCGCTTTCCTTTCCTCCCCTCAGCCGAAGCCTCTCTTTATCAGTTGCCGTTCGCTAGTAGGGACAAACTTGAACTGACGCAACCTCCTTCTTATATTTCGCAGTCATCCCGTGCCAAAACTGCATCAAGCGCAATAAGGCCGACTCATGCCATCTCGAGATCACCATCAAGGAGCCGCCCGTCGGCTCCTCCGCAACTGCCTCAGCAGCCAACATCCGCGCCCAGGCTCGTGCGCTCGAGGAACTGAGGGTCACGACGACGCAGACAAGCGAGGCGCTGGCGTATAGGGTCTCAGTGCTGGAGGATTTGTTCACGAGGTTCGTGAAGCAGTTCCCGCTGGGGGGCGGACGTCAGATCCAGGCGACTGCGGGGTTGAGTGTTGATGGGAGCGGGAGAACGACGGGGTCGGTGTCGCCTTCGCTGCCACCGGCTGGGACGGCTGGATCTGTGGCGATGGGGGCAAATGAGTCCGCGCTTGGAGGGAGCCAGCAGCAGCAGGTGGCGCGGCTGGAGTCGAGAGAGGGAGGAGATAGCAAAATCGGCGTCGCTGGAGACAACGCGAACGGGGCGGGCGGGGAGGAGGGCGTCGATGCCGAGGCCGATGCTGCGGTGAGTCTTGCTCCAAGCGTGTTGACGAGACAAGTTACTAATGATGGGTAATTGGACTCTCTTAAGGCCACGCTTGAATTGTGCGTTCTCTCTTTTTGCCTCCGCTCTCCGTACTATCGCTGATCCGACCTCCTCACCCCCCCCCTTCCCTTTCAGCCTCGCCATGGGTCGCTCCCGAGCCAAGTCGACCGGTGCGCTCATCGGCAATTCGTCTAAGGATTCAGGCCGACATTCCGACGAGAATGACCGCTCCGACGACGACGGTGGCCTCTCCGGCTCGGACGAGGAGGAGGAGAATCTGTGGCAGCCGCCAGCGCCCAACCCTGCGTCGACCTCGGCCTCGGTCTCGAAGCAGGCGAGGAGCACGAGCCCTCTGCCGCCTCATTCTCAACCAGCGAGTACGACAGCTCCTCACTCTTTCCCTTCCTCATCAGCGACGACGACGACGGCGACTGGTGCTGCCGGCGCGGCCTCCTCCACTACCTCCGCTTCACTCGCCCTCCCAAAGATCATCACCACCAGTGCCAGGCGCTCCCTTTCACCTTCCCCCGGATCCGGTCGCTCTCCGTCCAAACCCAACCAAAAGCCTAGCGTCGCGCTTCTTGATCCCCCAACCAGCACGACGAACGGTGCATCGTCCGGCACGTCAGCTGGTGCTGGTGCTGGTGCTGGTGCCGCTGCCGGGTCGTCATCGTCTACGGTCGCCTCTTCCTCGTCTCAGCTAGGAGGAAGCGGATCGGCCCATCGGGACAACAGCGCACCCGGCAGCAGCAGCAGCGCCGCTGGGGGGCCTCAACCTCGGAAGCAGCAAAAGGGCGTGATGGGCGTCGTTCCCTCGGAGAAGGTCGGTCGCCGGCTCATCCAGTATGACATGGAGATGGTCTCGTGGCTCCACTGCTCGTATCACATCCCTTCCTTCGCCGCGGAGTGCGACCTCTTCTGGGAAGAAGGCGCCACGGGCGAAGTCGAAGTCAACCGATCCTGGCTCGCCCTCTTCTTTGGCGTCCTGCTCTCGTCGCTGCATCACATGCCCCTCGCAGAGGCAGAGACGCTGTTCCCAGGGGAGTCGATCCAGTTGGTGCTCCATCGTTTCTTGGACGCGTGCTTGCTGTCGCTGCACGAGGCCAACTGGATGGGGTCGCACTCGTTGTACTCGGTCCAATGTGTCGCAATTATCGTTTCGCCAGCGAACCACCTCGGGAAGAGCGATCTATACTTTACGATGCTCGCCACGGTTATCAGGTCTGTCCTCCCTTCTCATTCTCATCCTTGATTCTCTCGACTGACCCTCTCTTCCTTCTCTCTCAGGATTGCCCAAGCCCTCAATATTAACCATCTCGGCCCAGACTCGTACCCAGCCCCTGCCATCACTGCGGCGCCCTCCACCTCCTCCGGGGCCAACATCAGCGGGTCCGGCTCCAAAACTGGCGACAACGGCGCCAACGGGCCCTCCACAAATGGTGGAGGTAGCTTGAGCAGCAGCGGTGCTGGCTCTCAGCCGGCCGCCGCTGGTTCTTCGTCGTCAGGTACCGCCACCGCGACGGGTGGTTCTAAGGACATCAGCAACGGTGGCAAAGAGGGCGGCAGCGACAAAGACGGCAAGGACAGTAAGGACGGCCCCTACATCACCCATTCGCAGCACCCAAACTTCCACCTGCTTGATCCTCGGGCACTCATCACACGCGAGGTGTGCAAGCGGACTTGGTGGCAGCTCGTCATTCAGGGTTTGTCCTCTCACTCTTTTCTCACTCTCTCGTACCCGAACCGAAGGACTAAAGCGATACAACCAGACTTCTTTCACCTCCCCTTCAACAAGTCGTGCGCCATTTCGCCTAATCAGTTCGACACAGCCCCTCCGCTCCACTGCACCGAAGAGTCGCTCTTTGATCCGGCAACGCTCAGGGCCGCGCCGTGGGAGGAGCCGACGATCAGCACGCACACATGCCAACTACTCAAGGTACGCCGCGCCTGAATATTTGCCCTTTCATATTTTCAGTATTTTTGCTGATCCTCACCCGCACTGTACGTCAGCTCGCGATCCAAGTCCACAAGCTCTTCGACGGCCTCCACTCGTCCCGGACCATCTCGTACACGCTCATCCTCCAAATGGATGCTGAGATCCGCTCTCTTCTCGCCGAGGCACCCTCGTATATGCAGTTCGACGAGAAAACGGGCAACCCGAACCCTCTCCCCGCAAACCCCCCGGCGTGGCTCGAGTGGCAGAGGATGTCGTATCTTATCTCCTCGGCGCACAAGATGATCATCCTCCATCGGCCGTTCCTTGGGAGGGCGTTCCGAGACCCGCGGTACCAGCAGTCGCGGGAGGTGTGCGTCTCGACGGCGAAGCGGATCCTGCGGTACCTCCAAATGTGCGAGATCGAGGCGTTTCGGAAGACATGGTGGGTGGCCCCCTTGTTCTGTTCTCCCTGCTCTTTGTGCTCTTTCGCTCGGCTCGCTGACGCTTCAATCGTTGGAACGAAACAGGACTGTCCTCGCACACTCCGTCGCAGCCTCCGTCATCCTCATCCTTGAGTTCAGCCACACCTACGACCCGACGGCCTCCCCCGCCTCATCCACCCACTCCGCCTCCACGACCGCAGGTGCCGGTGCGGAGGGATCCCTCCAACTTGTCCTCGAGGCCGTCGAGATCTTCCGATCCGTCTCCCACTGCTCGAGCATTGCGGAGAAGGGCGTCAAGGTCCTCACGGCGCTCATTGAGGAGCAGCTGAGGAAGAGGGAGAGTAAAAGCGGTGGAGGAGGGGGGTTGTCGTCGAAAAGGAAGGCGTCGAACAATGTTGGGGAGGAGCTCGAGAGGGCCATCAAGGTGCTAAGGCGGAGCAAGTCGCATGGCAGCAGTGGTGGAGGAGGCAGATGGGCAGGTGGGGGAGGTGGAGTTGGGGGAGGAGCGGGAGGAAGTCAAAGCGTTGGCCCAGTCCCGACGATGGTGAGCTTGGGGGCGCCGTTGACGGCTCAACGACGTAGGGAGTTCGATCTGCATCAGCTGATGCAGGCTCAGTCGCGGCAGCAGCACAACTTTCTTCTGCAACAGCACCAGCAGCAGCAGCAACATTCGCAGCAGTCATCGCTTCAACCAGGCGGTCATCACCCGCAGCAGCTCTCGCACCATCAGCTCCAGCAGCTTCAGCAGCACGCCCAGCCGCAGCATGCTCACCACCAGCAGCAGCAGCAGCAGAAGCACGGGCACCAGGAGCAGCCACCTCGCCACTCTCAAGGAGAACAGTCATCATCTTCCTGGGGCGCTGGCCAGTCGCTCCCCTTCTCATCGCCCTCTCCCATGCAACATCATCCCCAGTCCCACCAGGCGCACACACATCCTTCCCTTCAGCACCTGCAGCATCAACAACACCAGAGCCCGAACCAGTGGACTGCCGCCACGCCGTCGTCGTCCACGGGCGCTTACTCGCCCTTCCTCGGCGGGGCGACCCCCGGCCCGCTCGCGCTGGAGTCCCTGTTCCCCGGCCAGTCTCCGGGCTACTCGGGCGGCGGAGGGGGAGGCTTGACGGCGGCACAGATGCTACAACTGCAGGCCGGCGGGGGTTACGGGCTCCCGCACGGTGGGAACGGCGGCTCAGCGATGCTTATGATGGGCAACGGTGGGCTCGGCCTCGGTGGCATGGGATGGGGAGGAGGCTCAGGAGGATCGGGTGGTGCTGCTGGAGGCTTAGGGGGCCTCGGCGGGGGAAGAGGAAGCGATGGAGGAGGAGCAGGCGGCAGTCTGGGCGCTGATCACACAGCGACGCTCATGAACGCCGCCGACCTGTTCGACATGGAGGAATTCGACCTCGACTTGAGCCATCTCCTCGAATTTGACGCGAGGAGCTCGCAGGGGATGTTGGGTTAAGGAGTTGAAGACGAGGGGGGCTCTCTCTCTCTCTCCTTGTGTTTTCAAAAAAAAAATTCGTTTCGGGTTCACTCTCTGCTCTCATCTCCTCTCCAACCTGTTGTTTGCCATCATGTTCATTGGATCTTTCCCCTTTTTAACTTTTGATTCGTTTTGACTTGTGGCCTCGCTCAAATTGTATCCCAAAAAAATCCTGCATGCAGGTATGACATGCGATTGTTTGTCTGTCTAGTCTCTTCCTCAGACCTCCCCGCGCCGAATCATCTCGCCCGCTCGCCAGACGAGGTCGACCTGCTCGCGGGTCTCGACCATCATGTTGCGCTGCTCCCGGCAGTGGTCGATGACAACAGCCACAGGCTCCAAGGCGACCTCGTCTGGGAGAGGGCCAAGAGCCGAGGGGTTGTTCGTTGGTTCCAAGGGGAAAGGTGTGGATGAGGGTAGGAGGCGGAGGAGGGATGCAATGGAGATGAAGGAGCCTGTTCGACCGACGCCTGCTGAGCTGAGGGAGTGAAGAAGTGAGGAAGTGAGGAAGAGAGGGAAGGAAAGAAGATGAGGTCAGGATCGGAGTGCCTGGAATGGTCGAGCGGGTTCATTTGCTCACCAGTGAACGAGGATCGGCGGCCCATAGAGGTCATCCTTTTCGGTCGACATGGGCGCCGGCTTGTTGAGCTCGTTCGCAAGCGCGATGAACCTGTTTGCGGAAAAAACAATCATAATCAGCCGTGCAAACAACGGATCATCGCCAGCACCACTACGCGCGTCTTACGCACCGGAGAAGCTCGGCGGTCCCCTCCTTACCCGTCGGCACGCCCTTGTCGGGCCACCCTCCAAAGTAGAGATGTCGGATCGTCTTCTTCTGGTTCTCGCTAGCGCCGACACCTGAAATCTCAAGCTCCGTGAGGACGCATCCCTCGCGCCGGCGTGTCTCCTGTCGCGTCGACCGGACCTTGACAGCCCAGTCGCCGTTGTCGAAGAGGACTGGGGCTTGGTTGTTCGCGAGAGGGGGCAGGTACGGGTCGGCCTTGGCCATCCCACGCTCGACGAGCGGCGTCAGCTGGACGACGAGCGTCGTTGGGGAAGTGAGAAGGTACGCGTAGAACGTAGCGATCGTCTTGGGCAAGGGCGCCTGGTCCGACTCCAATTGTCAACTTGCTCCTCCTTCCTTCCTACCCTCTTCATCGGGGCTCGATACAAGACCCACCTGAGCGGCGACCCAGCTCCTGTTCCCATCCAGCTCCGTCACGACACTCGCATTCAAGTATCCCCTTTCTCCTTCCTCTCCGCCGACCTTGACCCTCGTCCGATCATAGGCCGCGATATCCCTGTACCGGTTCTTCCCCCTGTTCTTCGGATTCAGCGAGGCGTCGATCGAGTACGGTGAGCTTGATGCCGAGATGTCAGGCCGGCGAGAGGTCTCTCGCCGGATGAGCTCGCGCGGGGAGAGGTACTTGTGGATGAGTAGCGGGAGCTCGGAGGGGTGGCGTTTAGCGGAGGCTATGAGGGGGCCGAGGGGGTTAGAGAAGTGAAGGTCCATGGGCCCCTGGTTGTGTGAATGAGGGTGGTGGTGGTGGTGGTGATGGTTCGAGGGATAATGAATGCGCGCAGGGAGGGAGCGGAGCGAACTTCGGCTTTGTCCTCGTGTCGTCGTCACGTCGGCGAGCGCCGGTCGGTAGGCTTTTTCTTTCGTCGGCGACGATCCCCATGGTGCGCTTTCAGTCATACAAATAGATCCCTTTACAGATGGAAGAGCAGAATCAGGGAACGAAAAAAAAGGATAGAGACGAGGAGAAGGAGAACCCGAGAGTCTTTTCTAAGGGGAAGCAGAGGTGGCCTGCTGAGCAGCAGCAGCCTTGACCTCCCTCACGAGGTTGAGCGCCGACCCAGCCTTGACCCAAGCGACCTGGTCTTCCGACATCGTGTGCTTCGTCGGGATCTCGACGACGGACCCATCGGCCTTGGTGACCCGGAGGGTGATGATGGACGAGAGGTCTCCACTAATGAGCGAGGCGACACCAACGGTCTCGACCTTGTCGCCGGCGTCAATCTTGGCATAGTCGGCCTTGTCGGCAAACCAAAGCGGGAGGATGCCCTGCTTTTTCAGGTTGGTCTCGTGAATACGGGCGAAGCTGGGAGGGGGGGTTCTTTAGTTGGCATCCAGGAAGGACGATGGAGAAGGCAGCGAGAGGCAACATACGAGCGGGCAACGATGAGGGCGCCACCGTAGAACCGAGGTTGGAGAGCAGCATGCTCGCGAGCAGATCCCTCTCCGTAATTCTGTTGCGGTATCGTTTGTCACAAAAGAGATCGCGGAGGCAGCATCACAAAACTTCTCGACTCACGTCGTCAACGACAAGCATCCAAGGCTGGTCCTTCGACTTGTACCGCTTGGCAATGTTGGGGATCGTGTCCTGGCCCTCGGCGTCGCGGGCGACGTTGACCTCGCCTCCTTCGTCGTTGACGGCGGTGATGACTGAATGTTCATTGTCAGTTTGAGCCGGGCATTTGCTTTGATAGGAAGACAAAGACTGTCGTGACTCACGGAGGTTCTCCGAGATATTGCTGAGATGGCCCTTGTACTTCAGCCACGGTCCAGCCGCGCTGATGTGGTCGGTCGTGCTGGGAGGAGAAGACGTCAGCGCAAAAAGAAATGAGACATTGAGCGAGCAGGCGACTCACCACTTTCCACGGACGCGCATCAGGCACCGCATCTCCGGGAACTCGACGGGGCCTGAGGAGAAGAACGAAGGGAAGGGCTCAAGGACCTCAAGCCGAGACGACTTAGGGTCGATGGCGATCGACGTCTCCGGCGATGGCTCGGGGGAGGGCGTCGGCGCGAGAGTGAGGTCACCGGGGGTGAATCCGGCCGAGGGGAGCTTAGTTCCCGAGGGGGAGGCAAACTTGAAAGGCTTGCCGTCCTTGTCCGTGAGCGAGTCCGTCATCGGGTTGAACGACAGCGAGCCGGCGAACGACATGGCAGTGACGATCTCCGGAGAGGCGAGGAAGTTCATCGTCTTGAGGTTGCCGTCGTTTCGGGCCTTGAAATTCCGGTTGAACGAGGTGAGGATGGCGTTCTCCTCGCCTTGCTTTTCTGTACGCTTCCACTGGCCGATGCAAGGGCCGCACGCATTCGCCAGGACCGTCGCACCGACAGCCTCGAGCTTCTCCTGGAGACCATCCCGCTCGACGGTCGCTCGGATGAGCTCCGATCCGGGCGTGACCATGAAGGGGACCTTGACGCTCAGTCCCGCGTCCTTGGCCTGTTGGGCAATCGACGCGACGCGCGACATGTCCTCATACGATGAGTTGGTGCAAGAGCCAATGAGACCCGCAGTGAGCTCGTCCCGCCATCCGTTGGAGGAGATAAACTCGCCAAACTTGGAGAGCGGCGTCGAAAGGTCCGGGGTGAAGGGACCGTTGAGATGAGGCTCAAGCTCGGAGAGGTTGATCTCGATGACCTCATCGTACTCGGCGCCCTCATCCGCCTGGAGGAAACCCTTGGAGGCGGCCTGGTCGGCGGCCTTGGCGACACCAGCGCGGCCGGTCGCTTCGAGGTAGGAACGCATGTTGGCGGAGTAAGGGAACGTCGATGTCGTCGCGCCGACCTCGGCGCCCATGTTTGCGATGGTAGCGAGACCGGTACACGACTGAGACTCGACTCCAGGTCCAAAGTACTCAATGATCCGGCCGGTGCCACCCTGCGCGTCGATTGAAGGTTAGCCGGCGTCCGACTTAGGCGTCAGGCGCTCCGAACTCACGCGGACAGTCAGCCGTCCAGCGAGGTTAAGGATCAGATCCTTGGGCGTTGCCCATCCGTTGAGCTCTCCCGTCAGCTTGACGCCAACGACGTTGGGCGCCTTGAGTTCCCAAGGCGTGTCGGTGAGGGCGTCGACGGCGTCGGCTCCTCCGACACCAATGGCGAGCATGCCGAGACCGCCGGCATTCGGGGTGTGAGAGTCGGTTCCGAGCATGAGGAGACCAGGCCTAGGAGGAGTGGGTCCGGAAGTCAGCGAAAAGAGAATGCAGGTACTGAAGGGCAAGAGGAGGCGCACGCCGCATAGTTCTCGAGGACGATCTGGTGGATGATGCCCGATCCAGGACGCCAGAACTGGGGAGCAGACCGGGTGTCAGCCCTTGACAGCCAGCACAACGGCTGCCGGCCCAAGCGGGAAACCACCAACCTCGATGCCGTACTTCTTCGCGGCCGACTCGAGGAAGTCAAAGACCTCCTTGTTGGTGACAATGGACCTCTGAACCAGGCCAAGAGCGAGGGGGTGGGTCAGTTCTTGCCTGCCAAACGGCCGAGCTGCTGCTACAAACGCACCTTGAGGTCACTCTCAGCACCATCAAAGGCTACGCAAGAAAGCCGGAGGGGTGTGGGGCGGAAAGCGGGCGAGTAGTGGACCGGTGGTTGTCAGCGGACGACAGACTGAGAAACAGACACAAGACAGGATTGCGCCCGTTCGCGCACGCACGCACCCTGGATGAGGTGATCGCAGTGGATGCTGCTCGGGACGGCAGTCCTCTCCATGCCGCATGTCATGAACTGAAGGAGCGCCATCTGAGCCGAGGCGTCCTGCATGGCGACGCGGTCGGGCCGCAGCCTGGAGGAAAGTGAGGGCGAAAGTGGAGAGCCAAAGAGTGCGGGGAGAGAGGGGGAGAGGGAAAGAGGATCAATGACTCGGCCAGAGAGCTGACCCCCCGACGAAGGCGCCCCTCAGTAAAGGAAGGGCCGTACTTGAGGTAGGTCTCGCCCCGGACGGGACTCGGCGAGGCATCGACATCGTGAATGTGCGAGTAGAGGATCTTCTCGGCGAGCGTGAGCTTCTGGCCTCGGGGGAGCTTGGCCCGAACGGCCTCAAGCGTCTTGAGCAGCCGAGGATACGGCGGGGTGATGGACGACTTGGGGGAGAACGCAGACAAAATTAGGTACCATTCAAGTCGAGAAGGCTAGAAGGAAGGACAGCCTGGCAAGGCTGAGGCGTGGTAGCACGGCCAGTCGACCGAATGCCCGGCGAGCGACTAAATGGCAACGGCGAGCGGCGGGCTCAGCGACATGACACTCACGCAGTCCTTCTGGGCGAGCTGAGCGTAGGGGACCTCGGTCGCAAAGCCCCTGCGGGCGTTGATAGACGCGCGAAGACCACTCCGGGAGGCGGTAGGGAGCAGCATGGTGGGAAGAACGAGGCGGCAGAGGATGGTGGTCGGTCGAGGTGTCTGGCTCGACTTAATTGACTGACGCCTTGGCTTTCCCGTTCGCTCGCGTCTTCGACATTTCGGCGCCCGCCTCCGAGAAGGCACAGAGACTACAGCCAATGCGCGTCGACGGATCATCTCGATGAGATCGTGTGCACATCCTCATCCATCCGACACCCGCAACCATCATCACTCGTTATTTGTCTTCTTCCTTCCCCGCAGAGCCCGCCATCCCTTCAGCCCGACCCATCCAGCCGTCGCCCAGACCGCCAGCGCCGTCCCGACCTCGACGTAAGGCAGATGCGAGAGTCGTCCCACGGGCAGTGTCAGAATGAGTTGGGTGGAGTTCACACAGGCGGAGACCGGGTGCCATTCTGGCGCACGGCCGTCTGGGTGGGAGAAGAATGAGGACGTGAGTGACTGGCCGGTGAGATGCGCGCGCCCAACGGCGTAGCGTACCTGAGGTGGCATTCGGCATGCAAGCCCAACCCACTTGAGGCGCCGTTAGCTGTATCCTCCGAGATGCGTCTTTTATGCTTGGCTCCTCCTTCTCTTCCTCGAGCGTCAAGGCCGGGAGGTACCGTCCATGGATCGGTACCTCCAACAACCCCTGCCAGTCCGCCAGTGTCACCACGAGCACAGAGTCATTCCCGTGCCCCAAGCGCGAGAGCGGCAGCTCAAGCTCAATCTCGCCGGAGAAAAAGTGTGAGTAGCCGAGGGCGCCGTCCCCCTCGAGCTGAGCGAGCTGGAATGGGTCCACGATGATGGATGGCGGGAAGGTATGGATGACCGTCAAGGAGCAGGAAGGGTCGGGCGCATCGCCGAAAGTGCTATCGTCCTCGATGCTGGTTGTCAGTTTGGAGTGGAAGGATCGAGTTCGGGAGAGCTGGCTCCAGGAGGACAGGTAGCTGGCGGCGATGACAGAAGAAGCGGAGAAGTGCGTAGGTGGGTGGATCTGGCGCATCGAGAAGGACGACAAGTACGCGTCGTGAAGGATGGGAGTCACTTCAGGGACAGTCGATCAGGGCATACGAGAGATCGCCATGAAGGCCTGGTACCTCATTCGAGGCCTGGCGTTTCCCAGCCGCATGCTGTTGTTGGAGCACGCGGAGCTCTTCTCCGGTGAGAGCCCGAACTCCGTATGAGAGGTTGACATGTTCATGTTCCTGCTGCTGATTGGGAGAACTCGTGGAAGAACCCATGTTTCCGAGAGAGGTGGTCGTGGTTTGAAGCGAGACGGACACGAAGAGGATGATCCCACCAAACGAGGAGAGACGAAACGCGTCATTCCCTCCTTGCCTTCTCCTTCTTTCAACCATCATCCTCATGAGCTCCTCCTTCGCAAAGGCCAAGCTCAAATTGGCCCGGGAGGCCATCGGCAAGAAGGACTTCGCCACCGTCAAGTCTCTCGCAGACGATGTTCTTGAGCACGAACCGACCAACTACCACGCGTGAGGCTGACTGACGGAACCGAGCCGTCTGCTCTCATCGATGCTCACACGTTGCCTCTCTCTCTACATCTAGGCTAGTCTTCTCCGGTCTCGCAAACCTCAGTCTCAAGAAGTTCGAAGCTAGCGAAGCGGTCCGTCGTCGTCCCCGCCATGACCGGTCGTACACGTCAAGACTGACACGATGTCCCTTCCTTGCTCCTTGTCTTCATCTACCTCCAGGCCTACCTCAAGGCAACTGCTCAGTCCCCAGAACTTCCCACTGCATGGCAGGTGCGCCATCGGTGATCCTAGCTTTCGACTGGCACCTCTAGATACACTGTCTGATGTCTTCTCTCCCCCTCTCACTCGTTCTCAGGGTCTCGCAGCATTCTACGAGTCCCAACATGGCTGGTCGGAACTCGCCGGAGTCTATTCGCACCTCATCGAGATTTTTGCTAAAGCGTGAGTCCCACCAGACATGCACATGACGCGTCGATTGTGAAGGCTGAAACCCCATGGTCGCGTCTCGCCGCTTCAGCGAGGATGCCGTCAAGCTCGCCGAAACGATCCAAAAGCTCCTCGAACTTCGCCGGGAGGAAGGGCCCCGATCTCAGCTTATTCAAACGCTGCATCTACTTCTCCCTTCCTCCCCCTTCTGGCCAATATTGCAGACGCTCCCGGCCCCGACGCCCACAGAGCCAACGAGCACGACGACGCAGTACGTGCAGACGATTGTCCACGGGGACGACCTGCCTGTGCTCCAGGAAATTGTCAGACTCCAAGAGGAGGAGGAGGCCCAATTAAGGGAGAAGGAGGTGGAGAAGAGGAGATTGAGACTCGGGACGAAGCCGCAAACGAAGAAGCAAGTCCAGGCGGCCGTCTTTGCCGAAATGGGGGTTCAATCTCAGGTGCGCTGTTTTTTAACCCTATGGACGATTTGGCTACGGCGTTGACCCAGTCCCCCGTAGCTCCCGATGCTCTACTCGAGCCTCATGAACCACCCCAACCTCCCAACCGAAGCGCTGCGCGAGACCGAGCACAAGCTCTTCCTCTTCCACTACTCGCTTCTCGTCGCGCTCCCTCCTTCGGCTGATGCCAAGCCGATCGCTCGTAAGGAGGTCAAGGACATCGCTCGAGGCGTCGTCCTGCTCGGGCAGGCGGACCAAGAAATCTGGGATGTTGAGCTTGAGTGGGAGGACTACGTGTCGTTCCGTGAGTCACCGTCGTCGCGGGTGACCTTTTGCTTCGATTTATGTGACAAACACGAGACTGACGCACGCATGGAGGCACGTACTCGCAGAACAATACCCTCTCTCGACTCTGAAGAAGTACGCCTCGCTCTTCCCGGAAGCCGCGAGGGCGACTTTTATCCGTGGCTACCTCAAGTACTTTGGCCTTCAGGACCCCCCCGAGGAGGAAGAGGAGAGCTCTGAGAAGAGAACGACTCGCCAGAGAAAGAACAAGGACGTCGCCGCTGCCTCTTCGGTCGAGGTCGGCGTTGATGAACAGAATGCGGCGTGGCAGCTTCTTCTTGTTCGTTTCCCTCTTCTATTGGTGGCAGGCTGCCTGAACTACAGAGCTGAAGTTTGTCTCCCTTAATGGCTTAGGACGGCTCGGACGCCCTCCCGTCGTCTCTGCTTTGCCACCGGATCCTCGCTCAGATCCACCTCCTCGAGCACGACTATGTCTCCGCCATTCAAACCGCCACCGAAGGACTCGACATCCTTCTCGTCATGGAACGTGAGATTGGGCTCTCTTACTCTAATTCTCGCCTCGCCTTCCAAACAATCCTCGCCACCTCCTACGTTCACCACTTCTCGCCGAAGCACCATCCGCTTGCTGCGCCTCTCCTCGACACGGTCCTCGCTGCCCGGCCGGAGGACAGTCAGGCGCTTACGGGCCGCGGGTACGTCCTCGAGGCGAAGGAAGTCTGGGATGAGGCGGAGGAGATGTTTGCTCGTGCCGAGGTCGTTCTTGCTCGCGGCGGTAAGGGTGCGGTATGGGATCTCGCGAGGGAGGAGAAAGCTTGGTGCGCGTTCAAGGCGGGCAAAAAGGACGAGGGGAGAGAGGCACTCAAGGCGATATTGAGTGGTCTCGCGGAGAATTCTGTCGATCCGGCTATCCTTGCTCAGGGCGCTCGGGTGGCATGGAAGCTCGGCACTTGCTACTGGGAGATGGGTGGACGTGAGTGAATTTTTCCACCTCCAATCTCTTCTCCCCGGACAACAAGCTCAGTTGGACTTGTTCTCGCTTCTATCGAAAAATAGAGGAGAACCGCGATATCGCCCATCAGCTGTACCTCGGCTCTCTGCGTCGAAGCTCGACTTACGCCCCCTCCTGGACTGCCATCGGCATTTTCTGCGCTGAGCTCCACCCTCCCGATGACGTCCGAGCCTCGAAATGCTTCCAGCGGGCGTTCGAGCTCGACCCTCGCGAGGGCGAGGCCGGTCGCAGGCTCGCGGACCATTTCGCCGACGCCAAGGAGTGGGAGCTCGTCGAGATCATCGCCAAGCGGACCATCGAAGGCGAGGGTGGCCTCGAAGGTGGACTCGCCACTGCGGTCGACGAGCGCGTCAAGGAGGCCAAGGGTCGTTTCCTCGTCGGCAATGTTTGGGCCTGGAAGGCCCTGGGAGCCGTCGAGCTTACCCGGAGCGCCTTCGCCAAGGCCATCAACCACTTCCAGATCGCCCTCCGCTCCGATTCAACCGATATTGCTTCGTGGCTCCGACTCAGCGAGGCGTACGCCCGGTCGGGTAAGCAGGCTGCTGCGCTCAAGACGCTCGCCCGCGCGCGGGCGATCGACCCGGACAACTGGCTCGTCACTTTCATGATCGGAGACGTCCAGACCCAGCTCGGCGTTCACACTGAGGCGATCCGGTGCTTTCGCGAGATCCTCAAGACTCGCCCGAAGGAGCTGGGTGTCCTCGTTGCGCTCGCGCGCTCTCACCTCGCCCTTGCCAGGGAGGAGGCTTCGGCCGGCTACCACGCTCGGTCCGAGGGATCGCTCATCCAGTCGCTCGCGAGCGTCCAGGCGATCCTCGTTGAGAAGGTGGGCTTCCGAGCGCTTGCTTGGAAACACGTCGGCGACGTCTGCCTCGACCTCGCCAGGCTGTCGTTCCAGTTCGACGTCGACATGGTTGCCAAGGCTCTCATTCCCTTCGTCAAAATTCTTGTTGCGGAGGACCCTTCCGGACACTCATCCGTCGATTGCGTCGCCACGGCTCGTCAGCTGCTCTCTCCGAAGCCCGAAATTGACATTGCCTTCGTGCTCCGACTCGCCACTTGTGCCTTCACGTACCGAAGTCACCTTCTCGTCGGCGACGAGATTGCCTCGGCCGTTGCCTCCCACGACATCGCCATCGCGCTCCACCACCTCGGCACGGACGCCCCGACGCTTCTGGAGACCGTCCGGCAGGCATGCGTCAAGGAGGCCACGGCTGCGATCCGCTCGGCCCTTCGGGCTCAGCCGCGCAATGAGCATCTATGGATCACACTGGGGACGCTGTCGTTCGAGTCGAGCGCGAAGCTCAGCCAGCATGCCTTTGTCATGGCGCTGGAGATCAACCCGAAGGTGAGCAATAGCTCACAGCTGATGATCCTCTCAAACGCTAACTCTCTTACCTCGATTTTAGAACCCCATCGTCTGGAGCAATCTTGGCTTCCTTTATCTCAAGCATGATGACTACAAGCTTGCAGAAGAAGCCTTCTACAAAGCGCAAATCCTCGACCCAGACTGCGCGCTCGCCTGGCTCGGCCTTGGCATCATCGCGACCGTCGAAGGAAACCAGCATTCGGATGCTCGACTCATCTTCCAACACGCTGTTGATCTCTCTGAGGATTCGCTCGTCAGTGTCCAGTGTAGATTAAGTGATGTCCGTACCTAACTGATCTGGTAATTTTCCTGTACAGCTTGAGGCCAACCTCTCGTTCGCTCTGGCGACATACGAGCTCTTCGCAACCTCGACGCCTCCCTCGGCCTCCATACTCCATGCGCCGGCTTTCGCGCTCAAGCGCTTCTGCGAGCAGCGGCCTCAGGACGCCACAGCTCTCCACCTGTACGCGCTGATCGCCGAGCGACTTGGCCAATACGACCTCGCGCTCGGCCAGCTCACCAAGGCCGTCTCTGTCCTCGAGGCCGCGTACGAAGTCTCGGAAGACGTAGAGGTTGAAGCAAAGTTCGCCATTGCGCAGTCCAACCTCGGTCGGCTCCGACTCGCCTCGGGCGAGTACCAACTCGCGGTCGAGGCCTTCGCGGGTACGCTGGGTCTCATCGATGCCGCAGACGACAGCGTTCAGAGTCGGCGGGTGCGCGTGCATGCCAAGTTTGGCTCAGGACTCGCCCACTACTGGCTTGGGGAGCTTGATGAGAGCCTCAGCATGTTCCAGGCGGCACTGGACGAGCTCGAGACTAAGCCGATGGGCAGGATGAAGGATCAGGTGTCGGTTCTGCTTGCGCAAGCTCTATGGGCCATGGGTGGCGAGGAGGAGAAGGATGCAGCGAAGAACACACTGCTCGAGTGGTGCGTCCTCCTCCTTACGCCGTAGTGAGAGTTGCTTTTCCTGACCATTTTTGAATTGACAGCATTACGGCTGACTCGACGAACCTCGATGCCGTCGCGACCCTCGCTGCTATCGGCACCGTCTCGGCCGACCGGGAACTTGTCGAAGCCGCTCTCTCCGAGGTCTTTGCTCTGCCGGCTGCTCGGCGGCACAAGCTCGATCCGAATGGCGACCTCGCCTGGCTTCAAGCTCATGCAGCTCTTGCCGAGGTGAGCTATAGTTATGTTCTTTCCTCCCTTTTCGAAGAGCTTTTCGCTGATCCCCCCATGTCTCAAGTCGGACGCTGCCTCCGCCGAAGCCGCCTTCTCCAAGGCAGCCGAGGAGTTCCCCACGGACGCCGCCCGGCCTCTCCTCGATCTCGCTCGTCTCCGTCTGCAGCAGAATGACGCCTCAGGCTCCTCCACGCACGTCCAAGCCGCGCGCAAGGCAGCGTCATTCGACCCGCTCGGTGAACCGGCATGGGAGGCCCTCATTGTTGGGTCAATTGCGGCTTCTAGGGAGGGGAATGGTGCGGAGGCACTCAAGGCGGCGCAGAGGGCGCTGATGATGAGGCCTTGGGAAGAGAGGGCGTGGCTCGCTGTGGAGCTGGCCAAGGGGGCACCGAGGAAGGCGCAAGTGGTTGAGAAGACAATCGAGGAGGGCGAGGGTGAGAACGAAGTTGGAAGGAAGGCGTAGGAGATGTCTTTCGCATTGAGAGAGGAAGCAAGATCGATGCGATAGTGTCAGCGAAGTTGAATGCAAAGGAGCGTGATAAAGAACAGAATGTCAGATGATTCTCATCGCAGCGATAAGCACACGATTAAGCTTCTTTTAGAGGAATAATCTTCTCAGCCGGAGGGGGTGGAGGAGGGCAAAAGGGTCCGAACCCGGGATTGAACCGAGGACCTCCATGAAGTGATGGTTTGACTGAATACGGATGATTCCGCAGTCTGTCAGGCACCCTAACATGGCGTGATACCGCTACACCATCCAGACGAGCAGGATCGCATGATCCTGAGTATGTCGACTCTCCCTCCTGCCCAGCCAGGTCATCGGTTCCAGGACCTCGATCCCCGGTTGAGTCCTCTCCTCCATCTTCTTCGACGAGACCTGTCTATCCTGTGGTTCCCGCCGTCTGGACCGCTGCCGCAGCACCTGTCTCTCCCGCTCCTCTCTTTCTACAATGGTCATTTCCCCCCTCTCATCCCCTCCCCCTGCCCCATCTATACACTTCCCCCATCCCTCTCTAGTGAGGTTCTCTCTCTCCTTCCCCCCTCCCCTTCGCTGTCCCTCATAGGGTCATGCCGTCGCCTACGCTTGGTCCATGACTTGAACACACACACAAAAAAAAGATTACAAGAAAAAAAGTAATGAGACAAAAATAAAACTCAAGGAGATCTGTGCCACAGTATCTGCAACCCGGGCTTCGCCAAACGCATGAAGGCTTTTCTCACGTGATGCACATTGAGCGACGTGATGGCCTTGAATGATCCCATTGCGATGCTGCAAAAGGCGACGGAACAGGACAACGACGAAAGCAAAATACGAGGGGGAGGAGGACAGGGAACTAGGGTCGTCAAGTCGTAATAAGGGGTTACAATAAGAGATAGGGCAAAGGGACGGGTGACACGAGGAGAGCCTGTCCGAGTCGACCGGTCAGGTGTTTTGGGGAGTTCAAGGGTAAAGGGGTTGGTTCAACTTATGGATAGGAATGAGAGATGAAGAAAAAGAGGGGAGCGCAATGCGAGATAGCAAACGGATGCGGTTGCGTGGCGGATAGGCATGGCAAGAGGGGCGGGCGGGATTTCAAGAGGTAGAGAGGTGACATGCAGGCAAGATCAGAGGATGGGTCCCATACATGTGTTCCAAGAGGGTAGCAAGGGCGAAGAAGCCTGCCAGTCCTCAAAGCGAGTCCCTGTGCGACGGTGGGCGCGCATATACGCTGTCCTAGGAGGGCGACAGGCGCGTCCCTTTGGGAGCAAGGCAACCAGACGCGACGACAATGCGCAGATCTCTACCACTCGGTCGGAGGCTTGAGCCCGCCTTTCTTCTTTTTCTTGCTCGTGGGTATCGTTCCTGCGGGAGAAAGCGGCATTGGAAGGGCGAAAGGGGCGCGAACGTCCTATAAGGGAGAGTGCAGCGTGGTCAGTGGCCCAATCGAGATGGAGGCCAGTCGATGCAAGCAAGCGCATCGTCCCTCACCTGGCTAGCCTCGGACGCGAACGAGGGCTTGCGGACGCCTCCGCTGGCGCTTGGAGAGAAGCCACCACCATGACCTCCGTGGCCGTCATCCGATGGAAGGGTCGTCCGTGTTGGTGCAGGGGAAGCGATGGTCGTCTAGAGAAGGGAGACGTCAGTGAGCTTTGCAGTCGGGGGTAAATGCGTGCGAGTGAGTCATTAGGGGGGAGGGGAGGGCGACTCACAAAGTCCTGCATCTTTCTATAGGACGGACGACAGAGACAGGAAGACAATGGAAGCAGCGTCAAACCAGGAGAGCTATCTACAGACAGATGGCATTGAGAGAGAAGATACGAACTGCTCCGCCTCACGCGCTATCCGGGCAAAGGTCTCCTGCTCCCGCTCAAGCGTCGGAGCAGATGAAGGCGCGGGCGAGAGGGGACTGGTAGGACAGTGAGACGAGAATGAGTATAACGAAGAGCGGGCATGATGACGGTTAGCCTTGACTGGATGGGAGCCTGTCGCGATCAGCCTGAAACGAAGACTAGATACGCACGATGCAGACGGCTCGGCGACATCGGCGAGAAGCGGCGAGGTCTCCGTTGGGACGGCCTGAGGAGAAGAGAAGGAGCGGGCAGCGGAAGGTAGAGAGGTCGTGAGGCGAGTGGCGGAGGAGCACGTGCGAGTCAGCGACGAACGATGGCATCTCGAGACGGGAGAAGCCCAGGGGACGAGGCAGGAGAGAGGGGGGGGAGGGGGGGGGGAAGGATCAAGGGAGGAGACGCCCGATCTCGCTCTCTGCTCGCATCTAGGACTCGACCCTTGCGCCAGGGTTGAGGACAAGAGGGCGGGAGGCTAAGGGAGTACGAGCTGAGATACGGACGGCAATCGAGGCAAGCGGGGAGAGAGAGGACGTTCGAGGGAGGGGAAGGTTGAAGGAGGAGCGAGAGAGGGCAAGGACTAACCAGGTGGTCTTTCTTACGAGGGCCACAGCACGAGCCGAAGATGGATTGGAGGAGGAACATGAGGCGCGCTAGGTTTCTCTAGTTAGATGGTTGGCTGGCTGAAAGGCGCCGACTGGAGGTTGAAGGGGACGAGACGGGGAAGGGAGGAAGGCGCCGACGGCGAATCGGGATGACGGAGGTCGGAGAGTTCGGTGGCGTTGAGCGGAGCCTCAGAGTAAGGCCAACAACTACGGTGGGGAGTCAGTGCCCTCCACCCGACTCCTTCTGCGACCAAAGAAAACATACGTCTGACTCACTCGTTGCTTTCTCTCGTCAGGGCCCGAGCCGCGTGCGGGGGCGGCCAGAAAGGATAAACTTCCGCAACCGTGCGCTCAAGAGAAGAGCCGCCTTGGAAGCCTGGAGGAGTTCTTCGGCCCTTCTTGCCCGTGCCGAATCCGGCATGTCGTTACGCCCCTGTAGGCGCGCAGCAACTGTCAGAAGAGACTTCCTCCACCCTTCCACCTTGCCGTACCCTGCCCTCGCGCGCAGCAACTGTCAGAGGAGACTTCTCCACCTTGCTGCAGCGCGGCGGCCGCCTTAGCCCCCGCCGCTGTCCGTCAACAATTCCACGCTCAGTCGACCAACCTGATCCTAACTCCTCGACCATCGACCACCATAATCACCTCCTTTTCCCTAGCGTCATCGCCGCCCATCAGCACCATGGCCGAGCAACAGCCATCGGCTTCTCTCAGTCCAGAGGCCGCACCCTCTGCTGCCTCGACGAAAACGACGACAGCGCCTGCTGCTGTCCCTCTCGCCACTGACGAGGACGCTGCCGAGCGCGCTGAGCACATGGGCAGCTACGCGCCGCCTCTGGCGTCGCTTCCGACGCTCAAGGACATTCGACGGGATCCGAATCTCCTCGAGGCCAGGAGAACGAGGTCCCGGACGCTCTCCATGAGCCAGGACCCAGGACAGGCCAGGCTGGGTCGGACGCTCTCCCGCGTTCTCGAGCCGTGCGTTCCTCTTTTTCTCATCCCTGCCATTCATCTCTTGTACATTGGTATACATGCACAGAGGACCAGTCTAATGTCTGAACAAGAAGTGGGAGGAGGGAGCGAGCCGCTACCGACCCTCCTCTCCAGAAAT
Organism: Tausonia pullulans; assembly: GCA_951802195.1. Taxonomy (NCBI): domain Eukaryota; kingdom Fungi; phylum Basidiomycota; class Tremellomycetes; order Cystofilobasidiales; family Mrakiaceae; genus Tausonia; species Tausonia pullulans. The sequence goes on from OX637626.1 coordinate 1,153,402, forward strand.
CTCTGCCCATCCTTCCCCGCTCTGTCGCTCTTCTCCGAAAGGCCTCGCTTTCTGCCCTCCTGCCCCCGCATGTGTTAGTCCCCCTCGCTTACAGCATGTGTCCTTTCTGGCTTCCCTGGCGATTCTTCTTCTCGATATAGAGCCATCGTCGGACCCATGGGCTCCGTTTCGCCAGCAGACGCGGACATGTCGGGTCTCCCGCCGTGAGCCCTTCTTTCCCTTGCTTCTGCTCACCAAACTCCTCCTACGTCACTCTTACTCGCCGTGCAGCCGGCGCGCACGCGGGACCGCATTTAGGACTTCAAAGATCTGACCCTCTGCCACCTTCGCCTCCACCCACCTCTCTTCCTGCACGTGACTGGCTGGCCGCTGGACAGCCCTCGTGATTCCGCAGAGGCCGAGCGCACAGAGAGCCGGATCAACGCAGAGTGCGAGGCCAACAAGTCTGGTCAGTGCTCTCTTTTTTGCTCTACCGTGCGCATCCCCGGGCTCGGCCAGCCACTGATGTTATACATCCATACAGATAAGGACTGGGAGGTCCACTTTAAGGAGGGCGACCCGCTCAATCCGAAGAATTGGGGGGTCTGGTACCGATGGTGGCTCACTGCGGCCGGGGGGATCCTCGTCCTCAACGCAACGTTTGCCTCGAGCGCTCCCTCGGGCGTCATCCCTGTAAGTCCAATGTTCAGGTTATCATAGTTTGGAATTAGTCTGACTTGTGTGAGCCTCCAGATAATGATCCAGGAGTTTGGCTTCTCGCGCGAGGTTGCCATCCTCATGATTGCCCTCTTTGTCGCTGTGAGTCCGTCGCGATCCGTCGCTTCTTTTCTTCCTATCCTGAGACCTTGCTCCCACAGGGATATTGCGTTGGCCCGCTCCTCTGGGGGCCGGCTTCTGAGATCTATGGTCGCCGCCCGCTCTTCATCGTCACCTTTTTTTGCTATGCCTGCTTCCAAATCGGTTGTGCTCTCTCCAAGAACACAGCCTCGATTCTCGTCTTCCGATTCCTCGGAGGTACCTTCGCCGCCGCCCCGCTCACCAACGCCGGTGGCCTCATTGCCGACATCTGGGACTCGGATCGGCGTGGAATCGCGTTTGCCTTCTTCTCGCTTGCACCTTTTGCTGGGCCGGCGATCGGCGTGAGTCAGGATTACTCCTGTGGAGTGATTTTGAACGTGGCTGAGGTTTTGTCTCATTCAAGCCCATGGTATCGGGGTTCATGAGTACTGCCGGCCAGCCCTGGCAGAACCTTTTCTGGGTTCTTTTCGCCTTCTCCGGAGCGTGTTTCGTTCTCATCCTCGTCGGCATTCCCGAAACATACTGTCCCAAAATCCTCGCGAGCGAGGCCAAGCGCAGGCGGAAGCACGATGGCGAGGATAGGTGGTATGCCCCGCTCGAGCGGAGCGACACAAGTGCCAAGGCGAGGATTAAGGACATTCTCGTCAAGCCATTCAAGATGCTGGCGCTGGAGCCGATGCTTCTCCTCATCACGCTGTTCATGAGGTATGCAGTCGAGGTGGTGGTTGAATCTATTGGCTGCTGAAACCTTTCCTCCAGCTTCGTCTACGGCATTATCTACCTCCTGTTCGAGGCGTACCCGATCGTATTCACTGCCGGCCATGGTTTCAACGAGGGCATAACTGGTCTCATGTTCCTCCCAATCTTTATCGGCGGATCCGTCGCGACGATTACCTACATCATCTTCTTCAGTGCGTTTGCAAACTCGCTTCGCTCTCTCCTTACCTTGCTGACGTGGTCGATTCCAGACCCCCGCTACGTCGCCGCCCACCACAGATACTCCTCCATGACGCCACCACGGCCCGTCCCGCCTGAGGTCCGGCTTGAAATGGCCGTCTTTGGAGGGCCGATGCTCGTCATCGCGCTCTTCTGGTTTGGATGGACGTCTTATCCGTCGATCTCTTGGTGGAGCCCGGCGCTTGCGGGAGGACTTATCGGATGGGCAACCATTGTACGTAGGCCTGCGCCGCTGTCCCTCGAAAACCTCTCGCTGATAACTTTCCGTGCTGCAGTATCTATTGTGCGCCCTATCAGTAGCGATAGATTTGCCATTGAGACGAGCGATGTCTTCCCGCTGACTCTCTCCATCCACCTCTCTACTTCGCTGCGCAAATATCAGCCTTGCCATGTTCAACTGTTCGTGTTGGCTTTTTTCCTCTCTTATTTGCGTAGCGGAGCCGAACGCTGACCCGCAATTGCTCTTTTCTCGTGCGCGGGTCTTTTAACGGACCTCACAGACATCAGTGCGGCTCTTCTTCCTCCCCAAATATGCCTTCTCACCTCCGCGACGCCAGTTTGGATTGAAAAGTGAAGCAGGTCTTTGGGTGACTGACTATACCCGCCCGCCCATTGACGCCGCAGTCGATACCTACCTCTTCGCCGCTGCCTCGGCCCTCGCTGCCAATACTGTTTGCCGGTCGACCTTTGGAGCGGTGCATAGAAAACCTCTCATTGATCTCAGCATTGATCCGTCCTGACTTTTTCTGCTCACTTCTTCCAGGGCTTCCCGCTGTTCGCTGTAAGAACAGGCGATGGTTCTAAATGAGTCACCACCCGTTAGCTAACCGACCCATAACTTTCCGCGATCAATTTGTACAGTCACAGATGTTTGAAACGCTGAATCCGCGCATCGCTTCTACAGTACTTGGATCCATCGCTATTCTGGTTCGTTTGGTCTTCCTCATCTCCATTCTGTGTCGGGTCCTCCTCCGTCGGACCCTCTGTTGACGACCCCATCTTGCTTCTCGGCCCTCCATTCTCTTCTTTGCCTCTACAGCTCGCCCCGATCCCCATCATCTTTATCAAGTATGGTCCGACGCTTCGCCAGCGTTCCCGGTTCGCTCCATCCATGCCGCCGGCTCCCGCTCCGGTCCAACCGAAGGACGAGTGAGAGCGCCTTAGCCCATTCTTGGATCTCCTTCACTCTCCTCTCTACTCGGATTGTATCAACAATCGAGTAAAAAATAAATATCTTCCTCCATACATTCCTCGAACAAACTGCACTTCTTCTTCTCCTCTCTTTGGCACTATGAATGTCGATACCTCTCTTGTCCCTCTCTCCTGTATAATCTCCTCTCTTTCTGTTGCGTCCTCTGCGCTTGCAGAATCAGAATCTTTAAACTGCATATGCTGCTTACATCTTGTCCCATTTCGACCGCCCAAGAATGAGCCCGTCGTTGACACAATTGGCTCTGTGAGCAGTGAAAGGGAGCCCAATTGACTCTCCGGCACTCTTTTCTTCCGTCCGAGAGGGAAGGGGGTTTGAGAGTTGCTGTGCAGAGAGAGGGTGTTTCACACTGGAGCTGTAGATGCCGCGGAAGAAGGGAAGAGATCTGGCACGCTCATCATCGTCGTCATCGACCACGCCAGAGCCTCCGATGTGGTGCTGCTGCCCCAAACTTGACTGCCAGCCCAGCCCGTCAGTCCATAGTGCGAGCCTTGCGCTCGTGCTGGCACGGGTTGTATCAGCGACTTGGGCTCTGCCTCAGGGATGCCGTGATGTGTTCTCTCAGCCTCGCTACCAGCTGCCGCCCCTGCCACTGCCCATCGACCCTCTCTCACGGATGCAGAGGCGTTCAGAAAGGGTCTGCCGCCTGTTGCCGCCACGAAGCCTGCGGCGCCCTCAATATGCAGAAATGGATCGACCCTCATCGTCGCGCGCGCAGCCCGACTACCTTGCACCTCCGCGCCCAGTGCCGACAACGCCTGATTCGCCCAGTTTCCCTTCGCCTAATGCGACTCGGAGTTTTACTTCTCTTTCCTTTTCTTCTTTGCCGTCGTCTCCACATCGCTTCTAGTAGCATTGCCAAAACTGCGTGCGGTTTCTTTTCTCTCACGCCCAAAGTTGAGCTCCCTCGCACGAGACACTACGGCAAAAGGCGTTCTCGAGGCTTCGAAAGAAGCCACCTCAAATCCGTGTCAATGTCGTAACTGCATCTTATGCCTCCACAACGCCGCCACAACGCCACATTGCCTCCACATCGCCCTTTTTCCTGCCTCTCCACCTCGCCTCTTTCTCATCTAACCACTTCCCACATCAGCCATCCTTACTGAATTGATCATGTCTCTCCTAACCAAAGTCACTTTCCCGTCCTTCGCGCTCAAGATCGCTGCTGAGCTGCATGCTCCCTCGCCCGGCTCGTCCGACCGCAAAGGAGCCGCTGTAGTTGTCGCTCACCCCATGACTGGCATCAAGGAGCAAACCTCGACCGACTACGCCAAGGTCCTGGCCAAGGCCGGCTTCTACGCCCTCACATTCGACGCTGGGTACCGAGGCGAGAGCACCGGCGAGCCTCGAGGGCTCGAAGATCCCCACCAACGTGTCGAGGACATCAAGAGCGCTGTCACCTACTTGACGACGCTTGATGGCAAAGTCGACCCCAGAAAGATCGGCGTTCTGGGCATATGCGCGTCTGGAGGGTGAGCAACCGTCGGTTTTGTAGGCCTTTCAAAATGCTGACCACACTTTGTCCAAAAGATACGCCTCCTACGCCACCCAGTCCGACAGCCGCATCCGCGCCCTTGGCACCGTCAGCGCCGCCTGTGCGGGCCGCATGACGCGCAATGGCGGTGTCCACTCCAACTTGATCGAGAACGCGGCGGCGATCATGGGGGCTCTGCAGGCGGCCGGCGACTGGCGCACCAGCGAGCTCCGCAAGCATCACAATGATGCTCCAATGATGTTTGACGCTAAGGAGCTTCAAAAAAACCCAGCCGACGCCCCTGACTCGTTTTTCAGGGACGCGAGCGAGTACTACGGCACCGAGCGCGGCTTCCACCCACGCTGCACGCAGAGGGTGCCGCCGGTGAGCTACGACCTGATGGTCAGCTACGACTCATTCAACTTCCAGCACCTCATCTCGCCGCGCCCCCTGCTCATGATAGCCGGAAGCGAGGCGCAGACACTCCACTATAGCTGGGAGGCGGTCGAGGCAGCCAAGGATCCGAAGGAGATTTTTGTCATAAACCGCAAGAACCACTTCGACCTCTATGATGATCTCACCGAGTCGGGTCCCAAGCTAGTCAAATTCTTTGGCGAGTATTTGGATTGAAAGGCATATCTTGCCAGGCGTGGCCTTGTTAGGGGGGTACTGGATGGGTGAAATTGGTGGTGATGCAAATCAGATTACTAGGTACCCCGAGGGTTGCCCTGGAGGATGGAAGGAAGATGTGGGGAGAGTGAGAAGGTTGAGCGCGGGCCACTTTGCAATTTCTCCCCACCCGCTTACTCAATAGAGACTGCAGTTTCAAAATGTACTTTGGGCCTGTCTTTCTCTCACTAGGGCAGCTCCAGCGAGGCTTGTACAAACGCCAGCCTTTCACTTATTGTTGACATCGTCCAACTGTGTCAAAATAGGAGTATCATACAGAAGACCCGTGCTTGTTACCAATATGCCAGACTGCCCCTTTACCCACCCCTAAACCTGCCGAGCCGTACACGCCGTCCTGCCGTTGAAGAAGCCCTCGAGGAGAACAGCACACAACTCACCGATTTCGACCGCCGTCCTTCCTCTCCTACCCTTCTTGCTAAATCACCCCCTGACGGCCCACCGAAACTGCCGTACAATATGTCTACCACCACAGACTACTGCCCGGGCAAGCCACTTCTCCTCCTCTCGCTCACCCCCGCCGCCATCTGAGGCTACCTCCTCACCCTCTCCTGCTTCTTTAGGACGGAGGATACGCCCAAGGACCCCTCACCGATGCTGTGAAAATCTGGTAAGCGAGTATGAGGCTGGGAGGATGCAGGCGAGCCCAAGTCGTGTGCAAAAGTCTTCATTGCCACAATCTCTTGCTGATGACTCTGCTCCCTCGCAGTCTTGAGGCCCAAGAGATGAGAGTCGACTCGGGCCATTTCAAACGCGAAACGACGGCTGACCAAACTCTCACCCAAGCTCAAGCTACTCGACCAACTACTCGCCATATGGATATTCCTTGCTATGGCTATTGGTGTCATCTTCGGCCAGTTCTCCAGTGCCTCGGTTGTGCTCGGAAAGGTCAAATTCGTCGACGTCTCTCCAACCTCGGCGCGTTGGGATGATCAGGCATTGAAGCAGAAGCTGGTTCTTCCCTGTCATGAGCTGTTGCACCCTTCGTCATGATGTGGCCCATACCCTGCGGCTCTGTAGCGTATCGCCCACCGCCCGCGTCGAGCTCTACACCGGCCGAGCGTTTTAGTATCATCCTCTTATCTCGCTCTTCTTCGACTGGAATTTTGCACCGCTCCTCGTGCTCGGACTAGCCTGGGCTTTCCTACCCAATCGTACCGATCTCCACGAGGGTTGATCCTGTTTACCTCGCGAGGTACATTCCGATGGTACGTTCGACGACGCTCGTTTTTCTCCGCGTTGCGGGCCCTTGAACTCATCCACTCTACATTGGCAGGTACTCATTCTTGGGCATACGTCGCAGGAAGAGACTCGGATTGTGCGTCGCTGTGTCACCTTCCTCGAGCGTGGCCGGCTGTTCCCTCCTCATTCGCAGACTGCGCGGTCCTCGTCGTCTTCAGCTCGCTTCTGCAGATCGTGCTCTACTCTTCTTTCGCCATTCTGTGCATCAACATCGTCTCACCCAACGACAGAGAACAAAGTACCATCTCCTGCATGACTGCCGCTCGCCGTGTCATCGCGTTTCTCGGTGAGTTGGCGCCTGCTCTCTCCCTCTCCCGTCTCATGGTGCTGATCATTGACAGAGCTGATCACCAGTCCCACTCGCGCTTGCGACTTGCGGCATCTTTATCCTCTGCAATCCACGATGGGCAACGACATCGATAAGGCTCGCTCTCCTTCTTTGTCCTGGAGCCCGTAGTTCCACCTCGGTTTCTTTTAGTTGGTATGATTTAGCTTAATGCCATTCACAATTGCCCGTCTTTGAAAAGTGAGACGGTTCAGTTGAGATTGAGGAGGACCTGTAGAGTTCTCACCGGGGAGCTTTCGCCTCTTCTTTGTACATCACGGGCGTAGTCTAACCCCTCAAGTGCTGTTTTCAGCTCGATACTATCTTCAAGCCTCGCCATACTACTCGAGCTACCGCTTGGTTCCACCCTCCAGAACCACTCACTGCCTTGCTCTCGCGCTCGATCCCTGCCTCCTTAAGAACCTGGTAATAGTGATGGCAAGCGGGAAGACCTCGGCCTTAGCTCCCACTGGAATGAAAGATGACAAGTGGAATCTTAAAGAGAAAGGAAAGAAGGGATGGTAGAGAGGGGGTGAAGGACGGCGAAGAGATATTCACTGAGCCGGGCACGGCCGGCACTTGGCAACGCAGAGGCTTAAAGATGAGCTAGGAGCATGTGCCAAGCTTGCTCAGATGACACTCACTGAGTGATCTGTATTGCATACGTCGACAGCAAGCAGGGTCGGGATCTCAGTGTTTCCGCTACGAAGGGCATTCGGCAGGCGGGTTTGGAGGAGCTCGTGCAGCTGCGCTGAAGGTGCGAGGTAGATCAGGGTGCAGTACTGCCTCCCTGATTATGCTCGTGGACAAGACTGCAGGCACAAAAGCTCGTCAGCCCGTTGCATCGTCCCTCTGCTCGTTGAAAGTTACGTCGTGCCCGCGCTCGGCCGCTGACCCAGACACACAGCCCTTGCACCACGACTGACCTTTACCATCTCGCTGCTGCCTGTTCGCAACATTCGTGTATGAAGGAAAGAGACCCCGTGGGCTGCGCGCCTCAACTTCAAGTTGGATTGGCAGAGCAGGTGCGCGACCGCCGCTCCTCCTTCCCCTTCCTTCTGCTTCATGCTCAGCACAACTCGTGCTTTGTCACGAACTTGTCCAGCGATCCACAGCTCCACCATGACTCAAAGCTCGCTTGCCGCCACATCGGCGCAGCTTGACGAGATGGGCGTTGATGAGGTCGACGCTCGCTATAGGCCTTTTGTTTGACTGCGTTGCAGAAGCAGGAGGACAATTGGGCGGAGAACTGGAGATGGGGACAGTGTCGGCCATGTCTGGGGCCATTGGGAGGAAGTGGAAGATCCTGATGCTGTACGAATCGCTGAAGCCGAGTTGTGCTTTTCTCCAGGTTCGGCTCGTCCGTCATGTTGGAAGGTGACCAGGGCTGACAACCAAACAGATCGTTTTCGCGTCTCACTGCCTACGAGGAGTCACGTTTCGTCCACAAAATCAGAGCTGAGTTCGATCTCTCGATCCACATGACCTCCCGGTTCAAGACGACGTTTCAGATACGGACTCCGAAGTGCAAGCACGGAGACATTGGTGAGTGCGCCCTCTGTTACTGGGCGTCGAGCCGACCCGTTCCCTTCACCTACCCAGAGCGAGTGGAGCGACAGCTAATCTTGGTGCAATCCTGAGCAGCTCGGCAGTCAATTGGATCCCGCCCAGTGTGGGCAGCGTTCTGCTGACCCAAATTCTTAACCTCGCGGTCTTGCAGACCAATAGAGGCTCAAAGTCATTCAACATGGTCAACTCCCTTCGCCAGCTTGGCTGCTGGATGAGCATGTGGACGGTAAGCCTCAGCTTCGCTATTCGCAGTCTCAAGCCGGGGCATGATATGCTGATTCCCCGCTCGCGCGCGCCTTACCTACAGATCCCGGATCAATCTTGTTTTACTTTTGCATGGAAGTCCTATGTCTATATCGATTATCTCGTGACATCCTTTAGTCGTGATCGCCTCGTAGACGCGGAACCTCAATCCCGCGGCGAGCCTTCTCATCGCCGACTCGTTGCTGCTCTCACCTTCCTTCTCCCTATTCCTCACCTCACTTGCAGGTCTGAGAAAAACTCATTAAGACGACTACACTGCTATTGCCTCGTAAGACGCTACTCGACTACAGATTCTCCAGGCGTCCCAGAGCTCATCCCGTTCGTTACACCTGTCATTGTCTCGTGCGACCTGTACGTTGCACCCACTCCCGGAACAAATAGCAAAACCACAGCACCCAGGATTCCCGCGTGGTTTTTTTCTCCAGGCGACAGGAAAAGCGATAGCACGGCAGGTTGAGGACCGTAGCCGAGACGAAGTGGATAGCTCTCGGATACAGGAGCGCACCCACGGTCGTCAGGAGACGCGATGGAGACCAGCCATACGTACATATCTGCCATCTCTCCGTCCTGGTGAGAAATCGGCTTGCCTCATTTGACACCGATGGCTCTTGCGGTCCGCCTTCTTGAACTCATCGGAATATCCGTCGGATAAAATCGGTCAGGAGGCTTAATCGCTTCCTGCCCTGCTTTCTCTTTTTGTGACTGTCTAGTGCTGGACGAGGATGAGAGAAGAACCGAACTCACGCCGGACAAAACAGTAGCCATCGTTGTGAATACGTGGATATATATTCAGCCGGAGCAGCTGGCATTCAGGAACGCATCCTCTCTTCGCTCTTTCCGCCACCCGAAGGTTTCCAGATCGAAACTGGAGCCCGCAACTAAACAATGCGGGCTGGCGCAATGGTAGCGTGTCGGGCTCATATGATTCAGAGAAGAAGATGCATTTCTTTTGCACCCTGCCCCAACCAATCACCTGGGGATGACTTGCGCGAGTCTCAGATCAGGCTGCACGCGCGCGCCTGTGAAAATGGGCAAGGTACCGGTCGGACTCCAATGATTCGTCCAGCAGGAACGATGAGTTTGGGAATACAGCTCCTGGGAACGAACAAGCCGTGAGGGAATGAAACTTCATTTGGGCGAGCAAGAGGGATGGATACCCTAGGCCTTTCCTGCTCGCCGCCGCTCAGGGTGTTTTTGTATTTCACCAGCTCCGAGAAACCCGCCGATGAAGGCAGGCTTGGGCGCGGACATCTGTTGCGCTGCGTGCGTACCAGGGGCATTCAAGGGAACTGGACTAAGAGGGCAGGCGAGGACTTGGAACCGCGGTCACCCTAGAGTGCGTCCTCATGGAAGAGCACAACCTCATTAAAAAAAAAAACACTTAAATTGAGATGGGGTGATACTCTGCCCAGATTATAGAGGTCACCACTTGTTTATATATGGCCCGAGGCTGATGATATGGAACAGAGGAGCCTGGTCGTGTCAGTGGGTTGGACGCGACCAGGCCACTGTTCTGACTGCTCGGCGTCACCGACTAGATAGATCATGAGAGTGATGGGAATCATGGTGTCGTTTTGGGATTATACGAGTATCAGATAGCGACTACCAGAGAGGAGGGCTTGGAGAAGGCAAGACGAAGCAGTCATCGCACGAAACCAACGCACCGAACCCGACAAAACTGCCGTTAATGTCAGGATCTTGCAGATTAGCCAGCTCAGTGCTGCGCCTGACCACTCACTGTCACGCCTGCGCGTATGCAGCCTGCGAGAGTTCTTTCTTTACTCAATGTGCTTCGGATGATCTGCGCTGTTCGCCTGCGCAGCCTCCTCCTTGATTGTTCAACATTCTATCTCTCCTTTCCTTCTTTCGCCACATCGTCCCACGCTCATTGCTGCGTTATCCTTTTCGTTATTATCATTTATCATCTGTTTCAAAATATTTTGTTTTCTCACTCTTCACCCTCTTGTCTCATCATGCCACACTTCTTTGCGTCCTCGTCCTTCTCATCTCCTGTATCGATATCAATCCTCATCCATAAACACCCAGTCCGGCCTAGACTTTTGTTCTGCATTCCGATTATCATGTGTACTCAACAACGTGCCCAAGACTTCGAAGCGAGCCCGTGCTACCTCTACCACTTCAGTTCCACTCCCCCACTGGCGCTTCTCTCCTCACCCATCCTCCTCGGTCCTTTACCCTTGGATCAATCCTAACAGCGCGACTGGAAGAAGACCCTTCCTGCGCCTTGTCCCGGTGGCGAGCGCCCGAACAGGGACCGGAGTAGCAGTGTCCGGGGCCAGCTGGAAGGGGCTAAGCGCCGCGAGCGGGGTCGCAAGGGTTGAAGTCCGGCCGGAACGGCCCTCACGAGTGCCGCGATCAAGGAAAGTGACACGGCCATGGAGAGAAAGGCGAGGATCGCATGGCCGCGAGTCAATGGTAAGCGCAGGGGAGCCTGAAATCCAGAACAGAGCGTTTGTCATAGATGATGAGAAGAAGGAGCTTAGCCCGGGCCCAGAAGCCTCGTCAAGAGAACAAAGCAGCAAGCACATAAGACGCGCCCTGAAACGGCGACGTGGGACCGTCTTGCATGACCGTTGGACCCGATGAGCAGGACGAAAGTGCGCGAATCGATCAGGGGTTTGTTTCCATCGGCAGCGAACCCCCCTCTAACTTCTCGGCCTGTGGAAATCGACCTTTGCAGCCTTCGTGAGATGGCGCACAAATGACGCAAAAGCATCTACGCAAAAAAAGGAATTAGATCCGGCTAGGAAATTGATATTGTCTGACAGAGGAGGGGGAAAGGGTTCGAAGCAGAGTGTTTGGCAAGGAGTATCAAGTATCAACATTCTGGAAGTGTCGGAGCGAAGGCGACAGATGGGGGGTGGTACTTGCTTGTGACGTGAACGGCGAGGGTCTTCTGGAAGTTGATGGAAGTTAGCGAGCGGGGACGCAGAGTCTCAACTCGTAGTCCCTCTTCTTCATTGGACTTCGGGCGCGTGCATGATGAAGATCTGGAGAGGAAGAAAGTCAAGGTGATAAGATGGAGAGACTTTCAGTGCAAATCAGGGCCAGAGTGAAAGCAACGTGCCACATATCCGAGGTATCGGTCAAAAAGCTTAGCACTTCTCAGGTGGGAAAATTTCTTGGGAGCTGATGAAAAAGGGTCCGAACCCGGGATTCAACCGAGGACCTCCATGAAGTGATGGTTTGACTGAATACGGATGAATCCGCAGTAGTCAGGCACCCTAACATGGCGTGATACCGCTACACCATCCAGACGAGCAGGAATACATCCTCCTGACCATGGGAGGTCACACTGCTTGTTCCTCCAATCGTCTATGCCGATCGCCTGGCTCCTTCTTCGTCGTGCGCGCTATCTGGTCGGCTGCGGCAGCGCGTGCCTCTCCTCACTCCCCTCCCATCCTCCCTCCCTCCAGACGCTTGTCTGCCCAACGCCGTCGCCGCCGAGGGCGGCCTTCCTCTTCCACTGCATCTTTGTTGCCCGGACATGGCGATTCGTCCGAAGGCGGAGGTACAGCAAGATCGCAGCCCTCGATCCTGTCACGGACGAGGAGATCCGCAAGATCGTGTCTAGGATCCGGCAGACACACTGGCAGTCGAGTACGAGGTGGATGGCTCGCAATGGCCAGATGGCTGGTACTGCTGTCGGTGCCGCCATCGATCCTGGGTGAAAAGCAGGTCAGAGGCGGGAAAGTATGGCTGTTGGTCCATAGCCAATGCTTTGTGTATCTGGTCATCTTGATATCTTACCTTTTCTAATGGGCCCATGTCCATAACCCATCTTTTGTTTTCCTTCCACCCCTACTTTCATTTTCGCTTTCCTTCTATCTATCTACAAATCACCATATCTCATAGAGTTACCTCGTTCTCTACGTATAACTCACGACTTAAATACAAAAAAGAAAATTCGCCGCCGACGGTACAGCAAAGCTCTCAAAGACCCTGTCGATGTCACTGTCACAAGCGACGTGATCAGTCGCATCCGTCATCCGACGCAAGCATTGACCGACGGACACGAGGTGGTGGGAAGATCAACATACCGGGGCGGAAGGCGATATTGTGGTGATAGCGAAGGGGATGATGGTCGTGTTGGCGGTTGGTCGTTCGGGAGATCGGCGTGTGACTTTGCCTTCTCTTCTCTGCACCTTCCCTCTTTACCAGATAAATTTTCCGTCCCTTTCCCCCTCCCTCTCCCCCATGTCGTACTATCTCACTTCCTCCCTCCTCTGCCCCCCTCCCTTTTTCTAACATGGACGTTTTTCCCTTTCAAACTCCCTCCCCAGCTTAGATCCTAACTTCTTCCCCCCTCTCGCCGTCTCCTAGGATCGATCATGTCGTCCTTTACGCTTAATCCATGATTTAAATAGTAAAAAGGGTCAATATCCTTTGCCTTCCCCCCTCTCTTAGATCCTGCTCGCTTGTCCGTCGCCCCCCTTCGACCCTGCTCTCGGAGCGGTCAAAAGCCAGCGACATCGCTGCCTGCTGATGATGCTCGACATGTCTGCCTGTGCGTCATAATCGGGGATGCGCGCAAACGCATGATGCTTCGCGGCTCTTAATATTTTGACGTGCCGCGGTGCCACAGAGGATGAGCGTCTTATACACGCTTACCTTCCGTTGCTAGTTGTACTTGAACGACCGATGTCTCCATCCGACCTTTTCGCTTCTTGAGCTCGCCCCCGCGCTTCCTCGTTCACCCCTCTCCCCCCCACCCCCCACCCACCCACCCACTTCCTCATACATCGATAATTTTACTCCGGAGCCCCGAGCTAGTTCTCACCCGTGCAATCCCGATCATGACTCTGTGTCATCGCCATTGGCGTTTCCGGCGAAACAAGCGAGGAATCTGCAATGTGATTGCTCCTACAGAGCAGCGGGGCGTAAGGCAATCCAGAAAGCGCGGCTCGCAGATGCTGTTCTCAACGGGCTTACTGCTGTCCCACATGAACGGGACCAGCTGAGAAGTAATTTTGGGCGGCGTCGAGTCTGAGCCAGTGAACGAACCTCAGCTGCAAGCCGAAGGACGGACGTCAGCCATTTAACTCGTTCAAAGGTTCACGGTTGCCTCGCTATCCCTTGGTTGAAGTCGATGTCGCTGGTGTAAACAACCCGGCAAGGCACTTTTCGTCAAATTCAGCCCTGACGGGCTGCTGATGATAAGGCAATATAGTCAGTGGCCCACTTGCATGAGTAGCCGATCAATGAGGCTAGGGCTCCTCAGTCGGAAACTGACTGAAGCGAACACACTTAGGGTTTGGGTGCCTCCTCCCTCTGGCACCATGAGAGTGATTGTGGAGCTCCTTCCATGTACAACTGTCCCCTCGGCGCCAACGAGATCTCTGTGGAAATATCCGGGGCTGTTGCGATGCCCAAAGACCAGCGGACCAGAAAACAGCGCGCGAGAGGTGAGAAACTGCCGGATGGACATGCAAGGTAGTCGGGCTGCGCGCGCGACGATGAGGGTCGATCCATTTCTGCATATTGAGGGCGCCGCAGGCTTCGTGGCGGCAACAGGCGGCAGACCCTTTCTGAACGCCTCTGCATCCGTGAGAGAGGGTCGATGGGCAGTGGCAGGGGCGGCAGCTGGTAGCGAGGCTGAGAGAACACATCACGGCATCCCTGAGGCAGAGCCCAAGTCGCTGATACAACCCGTGCCAGCACGAGCGCAAGGCTCGCACTATGGACTGACGGGCTGGGCTGGCAGTCAAGTTTGGGGCAGCAGCACCACATCGGAGGCTCTGGCGTGGTCGATGACGACGATGATGAGCGTGCCAGATCTCTTCCCTTCTTCCGCGGCATCTACAGCTCCAGTGTGAAACACCCTCTCTCTGCACAGCAACTCTCAAACCCCCTTCCCTCTCGGACGGAAGAAAAGAGTGCCGGAGAGTCAATTGGGCTCCCTTTCACTGCTCACAGAGCCAATTGTGTCAACGACGGGCTCATTCTTGGGCGGTCGAAATGGGACAAGATGTAAGCAGCATATGCAGTTTAAAGATTCTGATTCTGCAAGCGCAGAGGACGCAACAGAAAGAGAGGAGATTATACAGGAGAGAGGGACAAGAGAGGTATCGACATTCATAGTGCCAAAGAGAGGAGAAGAAGAAGTGCAGTTTGTTCGAGGAATGTATGGAGGAAGATATTTATTTTTTACTCGATTGTTGATACAATCCGAGTAGAGAGGAGAGTGAAGGAGATCCAAGAATGGGCTAAGGCGCTCTCACTCGTCCTTCGGTTGGACCGGAGCGGGAGCCGGCGGCATGGATGGAGCGAACCGGGAACGCTGGCGAAGCGTCGGACCATACTTGATAAAGATGATGGGGATCGGGGCGAGCTGTAGAGGCAAAGAAGAGAATGGAGGGCCGAGAAGCAAGATGGGGTCGTCAACAGAGGGTCCGACGGAGGAGGACCCGACACAGAATGGAGATGAGGAAGACCAAACGAACCAGAATAGCGATGGATCCAAGTACTGTAGAAGCGATGCGCGGATTCAGCGTTTCAAACATCTGTGACTGTACAAATTGATCGCGGAAAGTTATGGGTCGGTTAGCTAACGGGTGGTGACTCATTTAGAACCATCGCCTGTTCTTACAGCGAACAGCGGGAAGCCCTGGAAGAAGTGAGCAGAAAAAGTCAGGACGGATCAATGCTGAGATCAATGAGAGGTTTTCTATGCACCGCTCCAAAGGTCGACCGGCAAACAGTATTGGCAGCGAGGGCCGAGGCAGCGGCGAAGAGGTAGGTATCGACTGCGGCGTCAATGGGCGGGCGGGTATAGTCAGTCACCCAAAGACCTGCTTCACTTTTCAATCCAAACTGGCGTCGCGGAGGTGAGAAGGCATATTTGGGGAGGAAGAAGAGCCGCACTGATGTCTGTGAGGTCCGTTAAAAGACCCGCGCACGAGAAAAGAGCAATTGCGGGTCAGCGTTCGGCTCCGCTACGCAAATAAGAGAGGAAAAAAGCCAACACGAACAGTTGAACATGGCAAGGCTGATATTTGCGCAGCGAAGTAGAGAGGTGGATGGAGAGAGTCAGCGGGAAGACATCGCTCGTCTCAATGGCAAATCTATCGCTACTGATAGGGCGCACAATAGATACTGCAGCACGGAAAGTTATCAGCGAGAGGTTTTCGAGGGACAGCGGCGCAGGCCTACGTACAATGGTTGCCCATCCGATAAGTCCTCCCGCAAGCGCCGGGCTCCACCAAGAGATCGACGGATAAGACGTCCATCCAAACCAGAAGAGCGCGATGACGAGCATCGGCCCTCCAAAGACGGCCATTTCAAGCCGGACCTCAGGCGGGACGGGCCGTGGTGGCGTCATGGAGGAGTATCTGTGGTGGGCGGCGACGTAGCGGGGGTCTGGAATCGACCACGTCAGCAAGGTAAGGAGAGAGCGAAGCGAGTTTGCAAACGCACTGAAGAAGATGATGTAGGTAATCGTCGCGACGGATCCGCCGATAAAGATTGGGAGGAACATGAGACCAGTTATGCCCTCGTTGAAACCATGGCCGGCAGTGAATACGATCGGGTACGCCTCGAACAGGAGGTAGATAATGCCGTAGACGAAGCTGGAGGAAAGGTTTCAGCAGCCAATAGATTCAACCACCACCTCGACTGCATACCTCATGAACAGCGTGATGAGGAGAAGCATCGGCTCCAGCGCCAGCATCTTGAATGGCTTGACGAGAATGTCCTTAATCCTCGCCTTGGCACTTGTGTCGCTCCGCTCGAGCGGGGCATACCACCTATCCTCGCCATCGTGCTTCCGCCTGCGCTTGGCCTCGCTCGCGAGGATTTTGGGACAGTATGTTTCGGGAATGCCGACGAGGATGAGAACGAAACACGCTCCGGAGAAGGCGAAAAGAACCCAGAAAAGGTTCTGCCAGGGCTGGCCGGCAGTACTCATGAACCCCGATACCATGGGCTTGAATGAGACAAAACCTCAGCCACGTTCAAAATCACTCCACAGGAGTAATCCTGACTCACGCCGATCGCCGGCCCAGCAAAAGGTGCAAGCGAGAAGAAGGCAAACGCGATTCCACGCCGATCCGAGTCCCAGATGTCGGCAATGAGGCCACCGGCGTTGGTGAGCGGGGCGGCGGCGAAGGTACCTCCGAGGAATCGGAAGACGAGAATCGAGGCTGTGTTCTTGGAGAGAGCACAACCGATTTGGAAGCAGGCATAGCAAAAAAAGGTGACGATGAAGAGCGGGCGGCGACCATAGATCTCAGAAGCCGGCCCCCAGAGGAGCGGGCCAACGCAATATCCCTGTGGGAGCAAGGTCTCAGGATAGGAAGAAAAGAAGCGACGGATCGCGACGGACTCACAGCGACAAAGAGGGCAATCATGAGGATGGCAACCTCGCGCGAGAAGCCAAACTCCTGGATCATTATCTGGAGGCTCACACAAGTCAGACTAATTCCAAACTATGATAACCTGAACATTGGACTTACAGGGATGACGCCCGAGGGAGCGCTCGAGGCAAACGTTGCGTTGAGGACGAGGATCCCCCCGGCCGCAGTGAGCCACCATCGGTACCAGACCCCCCAATTCTTCGGATTGAGCGGGTCGCCCTCCTTAAAGTGGACCTCCCAGTCCTTATCTGTATGGATGTATAACATCAGTGGCTGGCCGAGCCCGGGGATGCGCACGGTAGAGCAAAAAAGAGAGCACTGACCAGACTTGTTGGCCTCGCACTCTGCGTTGATCCGGCTCTCTGTGCGCTCGGCCTCTGCGGAATCACGAGGGCTGTCCAGCGGCCAGCCAGTCACGTGCAGGAAGAGAGGTGGGTGGAGGCGAAGGTGGCAGAGGGTCAGATCTTTGAAGTCCTAAATGCGGTCCCGCGTGCGCGCCGGCTGCACGGCGAGTAAGAGTGACGTAGGAGGAGTTTGGTGAGCAGAAGCAAGGGAAAGAAGGGCTCACGGCGGGAGACCCGACATGTCCGCGTCTGCTGGCGAAACGGAGCCCATGGGTCCGACGATGGCTCTATATCGAGAAGAAGAATCGCCAGGGAAGCCAGAAAGGACACATGCTGTAAGCGAGGGGGACTAACACATGCGGGGGCAGGAGGGCAGAAAGCGAGGCCTTTCGGAGAAGAGCGACAGAGCGGGGAAGGATGGGCAGAGATTTCTGGAGAGGAGGGTCGGTAGCGGCTCGCTCCCTCCTCCCACTTCTTGTTCAGACATTAGACTGGTCCTCTGTGCATGTATACCAATGTACAAGAGATGAATGGCAGGGATGAGAAAAAGAGGAACGCACGGCTCGAGAACGCGGGAGAGCGTCCGACCCAGCCTGGCCTGTCCTGGGTCCTGGCTCATGGAGAGCGTCCGGGACCTCGTTCTCCTGGCCTCGAGGAGATTCGGATCCCGTCGAATGTCCTTGAGCGTCGGAAGCGACGCCAGAGGCGGCGCGTAGCTGCCCATGTGCTCAGCGCGCTCGGCAGCGTCCTCGTCAGTGGCGAGAGGGACAGCAGCAGGCGCTGTCGTCGTTTTCGTCGAGGCAGCAGAGGGTGCGGCCTCTGGACTGAGAGAAGCCGATGGCTGTTGCTCGGCCATGGTGCTGATGGGCGGCGATGACGCTAGGGAAAAGGAGGTGATTATGGTGGTCGATGGTCGAGGAGTTAGGATCAGGTTGGTCGACTGAGCGTGGAATTGTTGACGGACAGCGGCGGGGGCTAAGGCGGCCGCCGCGCTGCAGCAAGGTGGAGAAGTCTCCTCTGACAGTTGCTGCGCGCGAGGGCAGGGTACGGCAAGGTGGAAGGGTGGAGGAAGTCTCTTCTGACAGTTGCTGCGCGCCTACAGGGGCGTAACGACATGCCGGATTCGGCACGGGCAAGAAGGGCCGAAGAACTCCTCCAGGCTTCCAAGGCGGCTCTTCTCTTGAGCGCACGGTTGCGGAAGTTTATCCTTTCTGGCCGCCCCCGCACGCGGCTCGGGCCCTGACGAGAGAAAGCAACGAGTGAGTCAGACGTATGTTTTCTTTGGTCGCAGAAGGAGTCGGGTGGAGGGCACTGACTCCCCACCGTAGTTGTTGGCCTTACTCTGAGGCTCCGCTCAACGCCACCGAACTCTCCGACCTCCGTCATCCCGATTCGCCGTCGGCGCCTTCCTCCCTTCCCCGTCTCGTCCCCTTCAACCTCCAGTCGGCGCCTTTCAGCCAGCCAACCATCTAACTAGAGAAACCTAGCGCGCCTCATGTTCCTCCTCCAATCCATCTTCGGCTCGTGCTGTGGCCCTCGTAAGAAAGACCACCTGGTTAGTCCTTGCCCTCTCTCGCTCCTCCTTCAACCTTCCCCTCCCTCGAACGTCCTCTCTCTCCCCGCTTGCCTCGATTGCCGTCCGTATCTCAGCTCGTACTCCCTTAGCCTCCCGCCCTCTTGTCCTCAACCCTGGCGCAAGGGTCGAGTCCTAGATGCGAGCAGAGAGCGAGATCGGGCGTCTCCTCCCTTGATCCTTCCCCCCCCCCTCCCCCCCCTCTCTCCTGCCTCGTCCCCTGGGCTTCTCCCGTCTCGAGATGCCATCGTTCGTCGCTGACTCGCACGTGCTCCTCCGCCACTCGCCTCACGACCTCTCTACCTTCCGCTGCCCGCTCCTTCTCTTCTCCTCAGGCCGTCCCAACGGAGACCTCGCCGCTTCTCGCCGATGTCGCCGAGCCGTCTGCATCGTGCGTATCTAGTCTTCGTTTCAGGCTGATCGCGACAGGCTCCCATCCAGTCAAGGCTAACCGTCATCATGCCCGCTCTTCGTTATACTCATTCTCGTCTCACTGTCCTACCAGTCCCCTCTCGCCCGCGCCTTCATCTGCTCCGACGCTTGAGCGGGAGCAGGAGACCTTTGCCCGGATAGCGCGTGAGGCGGAGCAGTTCGTATCTTCTCTCTCAATGCCATCTGTCTGTAGATAGCTCTCCTGGTTTGACGCTGCTTCCATTGTCTTCCTGTCTCTGTCGTCCGTCCTATAGAAAGATGCAGGACTTTGTGAGTCGCCCTCCCCTCCCCCCTAATGACTCACTCGCACGCATTTACCCCCGACTGCAAAGCTCACTGACGTCTCCCTTCTCTAGACGACCATCGCTTCCCCTGCACCAACACGGACGACCCTTCCATCGGATGACGGCCACGGAGGTCATGGTGGTGGCTTCTCTCCAAGCGCCAGCGGAGGCGTCCGCAAGCCCTCGTTCGCGTCCGAGGCTAGCCAGGTGAGGGACGATGCGCTTGCTTGCATCGACTGGCCTCCATCTCGATTGGGCCACTGACCACGCTGCACTCTCCCTTATAGGACGTTCGCGCCCCTTTCGCCCTTCCAATGCCGCTTTCTCCCGCAGGAACGATACCCACGAGCAAGAAAAAGAAGAAAGGCGGGCTCAAGCCTCCGACCGAGTGGTAGAGATCTGCGCATTGTCGTCGCGTCTGGTTGCCTTGCTCCCAAAGGGACGCGCCTGTCGCCCTCCTAGGACAGCGTATATGCGCGCCCACCGTCGCACAGGGACTCGCTTTGAGGACTGGCAGGCTTCTTCGCCCTTGCTACCCTCTTGGAACACATGTATGGGACCCATCCTCTGATCTTGCCTGCATGTCACCTCTCTACCTCTTGAAATCCCGCCCGCCCCTCTTGCCATGCCTATCCGCCACGCAACCGCATCCGTTTGCTATCTCGCATTGCGCTCCCCTCTTTTTCTTCATCTCTCATTCCTATCCATAAGTTGAACCAACCCCTTTACCCTTGAACTCCCCAAAACACCTGACCGGTCGACTCGGACAGGCTCTCCTCGTGTCACCCGTCCCTTTGCCCTATCTCTTATTGTAACCCCTTATTACGACTTGACGACCCTAGTTCCCTGTCCTCCTCCCCCTCGTATTTTGCTTTCGTCGTTGTCCTGTTCCGTCGCCTTTTGCAGCATCGCAATGGGATCATTCAAGGCCATCACGTCGCTCAATGTGCATCACGTGAGAAAAGCCTTCATGCGTTTGGCGAAGCCCGGGTTGCAGATACTGTGGCACAGATCTCCTTGAGTTTTATTTTTGTCTCATTACTTTTTTTCTTGTAATCTTTTTTTTGTGTGTGTGTTCAAGTCATGGACCAAGCGTAGGCGACGGCATGACCCTATGAGGGACAGCGAAGGGGAGGGGGGAAGGAGAGAGAGAACCTCACTAGAGAGGGATGGGGGAAGTGTATAGATGGGGCAGGGGGAGGGGATGAGAGGGGGGAAATGACCATTGTAGAAAGAGAGGAGCGGGAGAGACAGGTGCTGCGGCAGCGGTCCAGACGGCGGGAACCACAGGATAGACAGGTCTCGTCGAAGAAGATGGAGGAGAGGACTCAACCGGGGATCGAGGTCCTGGAACCGATGACCTGGCTGGGCAGGAGGGAGAGTCGACATACTCAGGATCATGCGATCCTGCTCGTCTGGATGGTGTAGCGGTATCACGCCATGTTAGGGTGCCTGACAGACTGCGGAATCATCCGTATTCAGTCAAACCATCACTTCATGGAGGTCCTCGGTTCAATCCCGGGTTCGGACCCTTTTGCCCTCCTCCACCTCCTCCGTCCGAGAAGAATTTCCACTGCGACTCCTCCCGCGACTCCTCCCTCTGCAAGCTGGCAAGATGGTCGGTCTCTGTCGGGGAGACAGATCCACACGCCCTGACACGCTCTCGACACCCCCTCGCCTTGGATCCATGCTGATGCAAACGAAGGTTCGCCAACGCGGCACGGTCTGCTTCTCGCCGAGCCACAAACCTCCTATCCATGGCTCCCCGACCGTGCGAAGGCCCAGACCCAGATCGGCCGCGCGATCGCAGGTCAATAATGTCGAGGGGCAGAAGGAGGGCGATCCACGCTCTCCGCCGCACGCTCGCCCACGAACAGCGCAGCTCTTCTATTTTTTATATACTCTGACTGCCTTCCGCCTTTCGAACACACTCCTTGTCGCACTCACCCCTATCTCTTGTTTGCGTGGATCCGTCCATGAGAGGGAGAGGAGAGCTTGGGCGCTGGAGAGTCCGAGCCCGGAACGCTCGATGCTCTCTTCCTCAGTCTGCAGGTCCTACCTACCCTGCTGCGTCGTCAGTCGTGTCACTCCTGCTTGCCACCTCGCGGGCAAAGCAGTCCGGTCCATACGACGAGATATCGAGCCCAATCGCTCCTCTTTTGGCAAGCTTGACGATGGAATTGTCCGTCTGACCAGGCAGCCTAAAAGCTGCAGCTGGAGAGCTGAGGCTTGAGGAACGCCCGTCGGCAACTGTCCAGCGGCTCATTGCTGCTCCTAGAGTCGACGCGTCGAGGCAGGACTGCGACTCAGTTGCACGCCTGGTCAGCCCCGTCGCTTCTCACAGGCCAGGGCAGGGATCCTGGGGCCTCATGAGACTGAGCTTCGTAAGAGGAGGCCCCGAAGGCAGCATGCGACCGCCATTAGACGCTAGCGAAGCGAATATCTGTATAGACGAGACGGGCTTGCACAGTTGCAAAGTTAGGGAACTGTAGGCAACCGGTCAGGATATATGGACAAGAGGGTCAGTGAGATCAGGCAGCAGCTGACAGCGGCACCAGAGAGAAACAGAGCTTACTCCATCCTTCAGGAGAAGAGAGCCGATGCACACTTGCTCGAGAAGATTGAGACTAGTAGCGTGCGATCACTGAGTTGCCAGATGCGACTGTGCCAGATTGAACAGGAGCCCTGTGGCAAAACAACCCTGGATCAGACCCCAAGGCCATTCCTTCCTTTTCACCCTTGGATCTGAATATCGTGAATCCTGGCTGGAAGTCCCACTGAATAGCAAGCATGAGACCGACGATTGCCTAG
The DNA here is from genome assembly GCA_951802195.1 of Tausonia pullulans. Taxonomy (NCBI): domain Eukaryota; kingdom Fungi; phylum Basidiomycota; class Tremellomycetes; order Cystofilobasidiales; family Mrakiaceae; genus Tausonia; species Tausonia pullulans. Next base: position 1,175,747 of record OX637626.1, read on the forward strand.
AGGGCAGCTCGTCGCGAGCCATTAAGGAGCAGAAATACGTAACAGGGAGGTCTGATTTAGAGACTGAGATAAATTTTGACATTTAGTAATGCTGGGAGGCAGTAAAGGGTTACGATAACCAGTGTCGGGAATGCGGGAACCAGTGGCGCATGACGGGGACGGGGCGGTCTACGCGTATGAGGGAGCTTCTGTCTGTTCATTTCGAGCTACAAGTGAGATCATGTGTGAGCCAGAAGTCTGGAACGAAGAGTGAGATAGTCTAGGAGTCAGCTAGAGTCAGAATGGCTGAGAATATGGAGGGCAACCAGGCGGTTGTCGGGGGTTCTCGAGGACACGATGAGCAGCCAAACGTTGTCCCTAGGCGTGCAGGTCAGTTGACCCGAACCTGACTGCGTCACAATAAGCGCCAGAGTTTTATTTCTTCGGGAAGGCAATAAAACATCCAGAGAGAAAAGACACTTTTGTCCCATCGTCATGTTTGAATTGACGCCGACTCGCTCGCGCGCGCCTCACCGATGCCATATCTACTCATCTCTTTCCGATCAACTCTGGAAAACCCGCCACCGAGTGAAGTCCACCTTTTCAAAGACATTTTGCTGTCCAACACTGATGCAATTTTCATCAAGTGACGGCGGGGCGTATAAGCTCATCTGCAAATGCGTTGGGGCGACGACTCGCGGACCTGTCCGTCTTGTCTTGTCGCTCGCACCTCCGCCGTTGAAACTGTTATGGCCCCCTTCAAAAGCCATGATGCCACCAAATGATGGACGGGGATTAATAAATTCTCCGTCTTCAGGTCGAAGACCGATAGACATTAACCGATTAGCGTCCATCGCCCGGCTTGTAGACGTGGAGAGACAGCGAGACAGGAAAGTGGTTGCGGTGGCCAGTGCGACAGCAACATGGGGACGAGGGCAGGGCGGAACGACGAACCAGGTCAAGGCCCTTTCTCGCTCTCCAACCGCCATCGTCTCTCTCCTTCCCTCTAACCGCCCCCTCCTCCCTTCTATCCTCCCCATGTCCGTCAACGTGCCCTCGAGCGGAAGTGCGTCCCCTCATTTCTCGTCCACTGCCACGTCAACGGCCTGTCTCTGACGCCCGCACTTCATCCACTGCACGTTGTCCGCCACCCATTAGAGGCCACGGCGCCCACTCCGCAGAACTCGCTCGCCAACGGCTCCATCCTCGCTGAGAGCTCGGCGGTTCCCACCGTCGACCGCATTGGCGAGGAGGACGAGGACGCCGCTACTGGCGCCAATCCGGCCTCGCTGCTGGCCAAGGTCCGTTCTCACGACGGGTTGGGGCGGGTTGTTGTAGGGGTTCGTTGGCCTCATCTCCATGCACCCAACTGACTAGAGAACGGATGTAGAACCCCAGCCTCTTCGACTCCGCCTTCCTCGAGTCTCGTGGCAGCGGAGGCTACCTCGACTCACTCCCTACGTCGATCCGGAATCGCGTCGACGGCCTCAAGGGCGTCCAGGTGCGTTGTCTCCCCCTCGCTCCCTTCATTCTTCTCCTTCTCACCATGATTACCTCGATATCTGACTCTCCTCCCCATCAGGCCGAGCACGCCAAGCTTGAGACCGAGTTCCAGCTCGAGATCCTCGCGCTCGAGAAGAAGGTGAGCGAGCAGGGCCCAACCGTCTCCCAACCGTCTCTGTCTCCCCTTCGCATTTCCCCGCCCTCTCCGCGGCCCCTCATTCCGCCCCGCCCCCCCAACCCCAACGCGCCTGGCTTTTGCCTTGCGCTCGGGTGGGCCCGCTACGGCCTCTCTTCTCCACTCAATCAATCCCCGAGGCCGACAGGCAAACGCTGACGATACCGCCCCTTCCCAGTTCGCGGCCAAGTACGCGCCCCTCTACGAGCGCCGATCTGCCATTGTTGCCGGATCTGCCGAGCCGACCGAGGCCGAGATGGCCGCCGGTCGCGCTGCCGATGGCGAGAGCACTTCTGTCACCGAGGTTGACACGTCCGACAAGACATCTGGCATTCCAGACTTCTGGCGCGTCATTCTCTTGCGCGTTCGCTGAGAGAGGGTTTGTCACGCTGACCTGTCTATCCTTTCATCACATCACTGTCCTTTGCCCTCCAGGCTTATCGCCCTCAGAAATCACGTTGGCATCTCAGAACTCATCACCGAACAGGACAAGGAGGTCAGCAGTCGTTCTGTCCCTTGATCGCTCCTTGCCCGTTTCTGAGAGACGCAAACACGCTCGCCTCGCCTACGTCAGGCCCTCCACTACCTCATCGACATCAAACTCTCCTACCTCGAGAAGGAAACCCCTGGCTTTAGGCTCTCCTTCTACTTCTCGCCCAACCCCTTCTTCGAGAACTCTGTTCTCGAGAAGACCTACTACTACCAGGTGCGCACGCGTCGAGTGCCCCCCTCTCTCCTTTGTAGGCGTAGACTAACATTCCACCTCCAGTCCGAGGTCGGTTACGGAGGGGACCTCGTATACGAGAAGGCCGAGGGTACCGTCATCCAGTGGAAAGAGGAGAAGGACCTTACCCAGCGAGTCGAGATCAAAAAGCAGCGCAACAAAACCACGAACCGAACGCGCGTCGTCCGTAAGGTTGTCTCGGCCGACTCGTTCTTCAACTTCTTCCAGCCCCCGCAGAGCGAGAACGACGACGGCGCGCTCGATGATGCGGCGCTCGAGGAGCTTGACGAACGGCTCGAGCTCGACTACCAGATCGGCGAGGACCTCAAAGAGAGGCTCGTCCCAAGGGCGGTCGACTATTTCTCCGGCAAGGCCCTCCAGTACGACGGCCTCGATGAGTTTGACGACGACGACGAGTTTGATGAGGACGATTCGAGCGAGAATGAGGATGAAGAGGACATTATTACCCATTCGGCCACGCACCCGGCCCCGGGCACATCGCAGCAGGACCCGCAGGAATGTTCGTGGGGGATGCGCTTTTGAGGTCTCTGTATTAGAAGCTGACTTTCCTTTCTATCTCTCAGGCAAGCAGCAGTAAACCTACAGACGGCGTCTCTTCATCTTTCCTCTCTGAGTCTTTTGTTGCCGTCGATTGGTCTCTTCCCTCTCCTTCCTTTCCTTTTCCTTTCCTTTTTTTCTCCCGCAGAATTCACGGAGCTACTCAGCGGATACCATGGAGCTATCGGCGCTCTGTTGCCCCCAAGCTAGTCGGATATTTCTTTTCATCCATTCTCTTGAATGTCCATTCACGCGAAAGCAGACAAATTCGTCACCGTTACGGATATTACGGAGGATCTCACAGCTCTCCGCCCTCGCAATGATCGGCGGAAGTCGGTTATATACCTACCTCGCACTTTCCCCCTGGCCGCGCAGGGCCGCGTTAAGCAGCAGAGAAAGCGAGGCCAGCGGCGTCACGCGGCCTACGACTCGCCCTCGCTCTCCGAACGATCACCTCTTGTCGCCCGCCATTCCCTTGTGTGCCGCTGTCTCCCATGCTCGCCCGCTCCGCCATCTCCTCTGTCCGCCGGGTACGCAACCAGGCGACGCCCTTTTCGTCGCCAGCTCAATCCAGACTCATACTTACCTCTTTCTCTCTCTCTCCTTCCTCGCCGCCCTTGCTGCCCTCGCAATCGCGGCCGCCTTTCTTTGCCTCTCGCCCCGTCGACTTCTTCTACCATAGCTCCCCCGATCCTCCCTCGCCATTTCCCGCCAACTTTCGACCTCCACCCCCATGGTCAACAGCAGCAGACCCTGTTCTCTTTCTGCCCGGGCCATCCTGCTGATTCCCTTTCCTTTATACAGTCCTCATCCGGCTCGTTCCGCACGGAGACCGACACGTTCGGTCCCCTCCAGGTCCCTTCTGAGCGCCTTTGGGGTGCCCAGACCCAGCGTTCGCTCCTCAACTTCGACATCGGAGGCCCGACTGAGCGTATGCCCCCCCCTCTGATCAAGGCGTTCGGTGTCCTCAAGAAGGCCGCCGCGCAGGTCAACGAGACCTACGGTTCGTGGCTGTCGTCTCTACTCCGTCTCATTCCCAGCCGGGGGAATGAGCTTTCGGCCGCGAATCCGCCCTGTCTGACGCGTTCGGCCGACTTTCACTTGTATTTGCCTCTACCTCTTTGCTTGCAGGCCTCGACCCTAAGATCTCCAAGGCTATCCAGGAGGCTGCCGACGAGGTGCGTACATGGCCTCTGCCTGTCTTTGCATCGCGTAGGGGCAGGACCAGACCAAAGGGCTGACACTCCTGTCCCTGCCTGGTTTCCAAGGTCATCAACGGCAACCTCATCGACGAGTTCCCCCTCGTCGTCTTCCAGACTGGTTCGGGAACTCAGACTAACATGAATGTCAACGAGGTGTGTGGCAGGTTGACGTGGCGTTGGCTGATATGGGGGCTTACCTAAGGCGCTTCGTCCCTCAGGTCATCTCCAACAAGGCCATCCAGCTCCTCGGTGGAGAGGTTGGCTCCAAGAAGCCTGTTCACCCGAACGATCACTGCAACATGTCGCAGTCGTCCAACGACACGTGAGTTTACTCTCGAAACACATGCACCTGTCATTCGCTTATGCTTGCTTCTGCAGCTTCCCGACCGCGATGCACGTTGCCGCTGTCACCGAGATCAATGCCCAGCTTCTCCCGGCGCTCACGGAGCTCCGCGATGAGATGGAGAAGAAGCGCGAGTCGTTCAAGGACATCATCAAGATTGGCCGCACCCATCTTCAGGACGCCACCCCGCTCACCCTCGGCCAAGAGTTTTCCGGCTACGTCCAGCAGCTCACTAACGGCATCGCCCGCGTTGAGGGTGTCCTCCCTCGCCTGTCACTACTTGCTCAGGGCGGAACCGCCGTTGGCACCGGCCTTAACACCAAGAAGGGCTTCGACGTCAAGGTTGCTGCTGCTATCTCGGAGATCTCGGGCTATGAGTTCAAGACCGCTCCCAACAAGTTCGAGGCCCTTGCTGCTCACGACGCTATCGTCGAGGCCTCGGGTGCCCTCAACACTGTCGCCGTCTCGCTCATGAAGATCGCCAATGACATCCGGTACCTGGCCTCAGGACCCCGATGCGGACTCGGCGAGCTCTCGCTCCCGGAGAACGAGCCCGGATCGTCCATCATGCCTGGAAAGGTAAACCCGACCCAGTGCGAGGCCCTCACCATGGTCGCCGCTCAGGTCATCGGTAACAACACCACCATCTCGGTCGCCGGATCTTACGGACAGTTCGAGGTCGGATCGCTTGAGTCACTCTTTCTCCTCCACAGCTTTGGACTGACGCCTCCTTATCGCTCCCACAGCTCAACGTCTTCAAACCCGTCCTCATCAAGAACCTCCTCCAGTCGATCCGCCTCCTCGCCGATGGATCCCGCTCCTTCACCAAGAACTGCGTTGTCGGCATCGAGGCCAACGAGAAGACGATCGAGCGGATCCTCAACGAATCTCTCATGCTCGCCACCATCCTCAACTCTCACCTCGGCTACGACAACGTCGCCAAGTGCGCCAAGAAGGCCCACAAGGAGGGCACGACGCTCAAGGAGGCGACCGTCAGCCTTGGACTCCTCACTCCTGAGGAGTTCGACCAGAAGGTTCGCCCGGAGCTCATGCTCTACCCTGACGAGGTTTAGATTTTGCCAACTTAGGGGGAACGGATGGGCTCCCTGTGCTCTTGATATAATGGGAACTCACTGCTTGGGTGTGGAGTAAGTGGACACGGGTTGGCAAGGGGAAAGGCCGGCCGGTCGGCAACGGCGAGACGTGCGCGACTTCCTCCATGACCTCCTCCCTCGAAAGCCAACATCTGAAATCGATCAGAGGAGTAGCAAATCTGCTAATAGCAAAACAGTTCCCCTGACAACGGCGCGTCGAAGCATGAGGGAAGGCCAGAGACCGTGTCAGACGCGCGGCGTGTCTGTCCCTCACTTCCCCGGCAGATCATCACCCTCTCCTTCTCTCCCGTTCTTTCAATTCTCGCCGCCTCACCTTCGCCTCATCCCGCTCCGCGGATCCTCGCCGTCCGCTTTCCCGTTTCCCACGCAATGTCGCCGATGGAGCCTTCAGCCCTCGAGAAGCTGCTCCTCGCGCAGGCAGTCCACCAGCAGGGCTCGGCGCACTGGATCAGTCCGTCCTACTTACTTTCTCTCTAGCAGGAAAGCATACGGGGAGCTAGGCTGACGGACGGATCCTCGCTCTCATCCCAACCCAGTCATCGCCGCCATCCTTAATGGGCACCCGATGACCGGTAGCGATTCTGGCTGGACCGAAATCGTTCGTCCCTCCCTCCCTTCACCCTCGTTTTCCCCTCCTCGTGCGGACCGTTCTCGGCTGAAGGCGCTTCTCCACTCCTCTCGCTTGCTCGCTCATGTGGCAACCGGATAGAATACAAAGGAGACGTACGCCTCTCTTCTGGAGGAACACCATCATCCATCGTACGAGTCCATAGCGAAAGAGGGAGAGGACCCGTTGCTATTCCCGCCGAAGTGTGAGTGAGGATTCAGCTTGACGTCGACGACAAACTCCGTCTGCTCTTCTAGTCCGTAGAGGTCTCTGTTTGCAAGGGCGTCTTAGTAACTCAAACGCACGAACTTTTTTTTTTGTCAGCCCGCGACACACTCTACATCGCTCAGGTGATGTTTGGGCTCCGAATGGTTGACCTCAAGGCCCAGATGTTTGTCCCGTTCCTGCGCTGTCTGTCCTCTATTCAGCTGACTGTCTACCCGATTCCTCCTTCCTTCTTGCAGCCAGCAGAAAGAGGACCAGTTTAAGTGAGCCGGCTGGTCTTCCCACAAACGCGCGCGAGCGTGTGTTGCTCCCTGCTTGCTCGCGCGTGGCCGTTTGTCCTTGTCAACCCGCAATGGCGACCACTCATCTGACCGTCTCCCCTACTTTTCCCCTAGGGTGATGGCATCTGAACTCGAGACTCTTCGAGCCATCGACAAGGCCGCCACGGCAGCTCGCGCCGCCGCCTCTCGTAGCAACTCGGCCGCTCCCACTCCACCGACCAAAGGCACGCCGACGATATCGACGTCAGCTGCCGCTGCTCCTGCTCCTGCTCTTGTTGCTTCATCTCGTGCCACTCCAGCAGACGCATCCGCATCTCGGTCCCCCTCTGTCTCGTCCGCAGCAGGACCTTCGCGTGAAATCCCTTCAGCTTCGTCGTCTCGTAGAGCCAGCGGCGCGCTCGAAGCCGCCCTCGCCGCTTCTTCCGCCTCGGCCTCCTCTTCGGTCCCCCCCCCTGCTTCATCTTCTGCGGTAGATGTCGATATACCCATTGCCGTAGTCGTGAAGGAAGAGACTATCACGTCCTCCGTCATCCCTCTCGCCAACTCGCAGTCCGCGCCTTCTTCCTCAGCCTCCCCGGCCATCATCCCCGTCGCCATTACCCCTGCTGCGATCGCTCTCCCTCCTCCGCGGACTGGCTCCCGACGAAGCGCACGCATGATTCCCGAGACGCCTCAGCCTAGCCCCTCCTTACTCGGCTCGCCTCTAGTCAGCGAAGCTTCTGCCTCTCCTGCCCTTGAGGCAGGGCCCTCCCGGCGAACATCCAGGCAGAGAGCCGGCTCAATCTCTTCTTCGGCATCAATGGCACCCAGTGGAACTGCTATCGTCAAGCCCAAGCGACATAACCAGTACACGCCCGTCTCGGAGCTCAAGAAGCCACCGTTGCCCCGCAAGGCCAACTATGTCAGTCGAAGGTCAATGTCGACGGATCCGGCGGCCTCCCCACCGCCTTCGACGGTGGGCTCGCCCTCAACCAATTCAGATAGACACCCAACGCCGCCAGCAGTGACGCGACCGACACCCCCGCCGGGGAACAAGCCGAAAAGGCACAACCAATATACGCCGATTGAGGAGCTCAAGAAGCCCCCGCTTCCAAGGAAGACAACGTACACCCCGCGAGGGTCCCGCAGCGGGTCTCGGAGTTCGGCTTCGGCTGAACCGTCAGTGGGCGAAGGGGACGTCGCCTCAAGGGCTGCTTCTCCTGCGGCGCCTTCTCCTTTGTCTGTGGCTTCCATTCCTGCTCCTTCACCTCCTACCGATTCCACCAGATCAACCCCGGACGGCACCTTGACTCGCCCTAAACGCGCCGCCGCCGCCGCATCTATCACACCATCCAGGCCCGCTCCGTCCCGCTCCGTTTTAAGAGAACCCCCTGCCTCTCCTCCTGCCACAGAATCCCAGGACTTTACCTCGCTCTCCACCTCCTCCATCCCGACAGCCACCCCCTCGGAGTTGGTGGACGCCGCTGCCAGAGGAGAAACGTCCTCGCTTAAGCATGAGCTATCCCCACAACCGCCAGAGTTGGAGACGGAAGCGAAGCGGGCGAGGCGACTGCCGCCTCCTCCACCGCCAGCGCCAGCGATGGACGTGGATATGGCTTCCCCTCCTCCAGCCCCCGAGGCAGCACCTCGAATTCCAAAGGAGCTGCAGACGACGTTTGTGGAGCCTGCTGCGCCACTGGGACCGAGGAGAGGCGTAAGTGCCGCGGTAGCCGCGGCGACGGCTCAGAAGAGTGGGAAGAAGGAGATGCCGCCGGTGGATTGATCGCTTCGACGACTCTCATCGACCCTCACCTCACTTCTACACTCGTGCGAGCGGCTGTCAATCGTTGTGATAGTTGCCTGCAAACGTAATGGCGCCCGACCGTTCACGACGACGACTACTGCTGTGCTGGAAGAACGACCCCTTTGTTTTGGTTGGGCGCCCTTGCAGGATGGAGGGACAACTTTGCCTACTACTACTCTATAACTCTTCGTTTGTTCAGCAGCTTTCATTGCCTCTTTCCTGAGCCTAAGGAATGCTCACTTCCGTCATCTACTTGCGCCTCACACCTCACCACTCCTCTTTCGCGTCACGATACTCATGATTTGTACTGTGATGAACGAGCGACCTCCCCCTGAGATGGATTGCATTCGTCCGTAAAGAGGAGGATTGCACTGCGGTCGTGAAAACGGAAGCGCTCGACAGGAAGTCACTTTCTGTATGGTTCGAACACATCCTCGAGAACCCGATGTTCCCAGTCTATGGCTACATCGCAGATGTCACGGTTCCCTTCTCCTCTTTTGGAAGCGCTCTTCCCCCCTCGCTCATCGCGCACAACGCCGCCGTTGCCGTCAATTGCACACACGCCCAGCGAGTCCCATCGCCCTGCAGCGCGTGATCTGTGAAGCCTCAGTTGACTACCCAGCCTCCGACCTGTCTCTACCTGCATTCAATTTACCTCCATTGGTTCGCTCAGCTCCTTCGAGTCGGACGAATCGTTCATCTCCAAAGCTTCGTCTTCGCCTTCCCGCGCCTCGACCACCGGGTCCATTGCGTCCTCCACCACTTTCGAAACCACCATAGCGCGCTTTCCACCCTGATGAAACTCAACTTCCGTCCGTTTTCTTTAGCTCCCGCTTGGCTGCGATGAAGAGAGAAATGAGGACAACGAGACGGGACTCTTCGCTCTTGACGTGACCCCTCCTCTTATCTCCAGGCCCAAACCACAACCTTTCAACGAGGTGAGTGTCTCACCCCTCTCCCATCCCTTTTCCTACCCGGGGAAGGCCAAGCTTCTCTCGCAATTTTCTTCTAGGGTCACTGCCCTGGAGAGGCTACAGCCGCCCGGCAGGCAGCTGTCGGGTGATGGTGCCGTCATCGTCGATGCTTGAGCTCGTGTGTTGTCTTCTTCCTACTTCTTTTCTGCACACATCGTGTCGTTAATTTCCCTCTCGTCTCGACTCTCGCCCTCTCCCTGGTGGATTGCTTGCCAGCACATCCCGGCTCAATGTCCCGCTCCTGCTCGGGCATTGTCTGCGAGTGAGCCGTGTGAGCAAAGTACGTGGGACGTATGGACGTATGGGAGAGATCGAATCGTCGCGTCTGAGCTAGTATCTACGAATGCAAAGCTACTACTACGGCCTTCGACGAGCGTCCAAGTGACTGCCATCGGACAGGCGGTCGCTCCGTTGTTAGATGACAGCAGAAGATCATCGTTGCCCTCGTTATAACAAAGACCGGTGGGCGCGTTGACTGGCAGAAAAACAGGACAGAGGACATCAATCACTTAGCGGTATCACTCGACTCTGCGTCAGCTGGTCAAAGAAAGATTTACCTCCATTCGAATTGATCCATGTAGCCATCAGCCCGCCGTTTGGTCCCATCGTATAGATCGACGACTCGACATTGCCAAACCCCCATGTGGACCCGTAATACCCAGACATCGAGCCAGGGTCAGTGTGCGAGACTCCCGCGAAGACGATGTACCTGCGATCGAAAAGAGCGGACACCTGAGTCAGCTGTTGTCGGCACCCGATGAATGCGAATGAGCTGGTCACAGCTCACGTGTTCCTGCTGGTAACCACGTCGCCGTTGATTGCTTGACCGCCCAGGAAGTAGCCATTGTACGCCGGATTGGGCGTCTGGTCAAATGTGCGAAGGCAATCAGTCACGGTCTGAGGTGAGAGAAAAGTGGATGAAGTCTATGAAGGCATACAGAGACAATGGAGATCTCGGCTTGGGTGGTGCCTTCTGCCGCAGAGATCGAACGCCAAACGAATTGGCCGGGCCTGTTCCTTTCGCCCCCACGAAGACAACGCTCACTGCGCTCGGGGCCACTGTTTGGGAAATCAATCAGGATGAGAGAATCCTCTTTCTTCTTCGAGGATCGAAGCTGTGTCCTACGAACCGTAACCGACGACGGAGTTGTCGGACACTTTGTTAATGCGAATTGACCCGGTTCGAGGCGCAACTGGGGAGGAGGAGCGGGGAGCTGGAGAAGGAAATGATGGAGCAGGAAGTCGTGCGAGAGAAACAGCAAGAAGTAGCGAGGGGAGGAAAAAGAAGTGGTGCGGGGAGAAGTAAGAAGTGATGGAGGAGTGAAAAATCAGCGCATGAACAAATAAAGATTGACAAATGACCGAGTGGCGCGCATGGCGATCCTGCGTATCCAGAGCTCGGAATGCCCGCTTTTTGGGGGCGGCCGGTGGGAGATCCCTCTTGAACCGCTCTCCATTCGTGATCGGCTCGACCGCAGCCGGGAGGGGAGCAGGGACCAAAGGAACGACAAGTCCCTCAGCTGCCAGCTGAAGAGCGTTGTCCAAACCAGGGGCCTGAGGCGCGGCAGGCGCGGCAGATGTGGCAGACACGGCAGGAACGGCCAGGAACGGCCAGGAACGGCCGTAGCCGGAGCCACGAGGAAGGGGAGGAGGAGGGCCAGCGAGAGGCGTGAGTAGTGCATGACAGAGAACCGAGAGAAGGGAGGGAGGGTGGATGTGATTGGAATGTGGTTGTGATGTGGGGAGGGGAACAGGGCAGGTGCGAGAACATCATTCCGGCGAGAGGGGAAAGAGCAAGATCAAACCCAAGCCGCCGCCGTCGGGCCCAGACGCCAGAAAGAAGAGAAGGCACGCACCCATTCGTCCCTCGACTTCACGCTTTGTCCCTCTGGGCAGGCAGGTCTGACCGTCGGAGCCGGCGACGACGACGGTCAACGCGTGGGGATCGAAGGGAGGACAACCACCCGCTGGACAGTTGCCGGCGGGCGTTCCTCAAGTCTCAGCTCTCCAGCTGCGGCTTTTAGGCTGCCTGGTCAGACGGACAATTCCATCGTCAAGCTTGCCAAAAGAGGAGCGATTGGGCTCGATATCTCGTCGTATGGACCGGACTGCTTTGCCCGCGAGGTGGCAAGCAGGAGTGACACGACTGACGACGCAGCAGGGTAGGTAGGACCTGCAGACTGAGGAAGAGAGCATCGAGCGTTCCGGGCTCGGACTCTCCAGCGCCCAAGCTCTCCTCTCCCTCTCATGGACGGATCCACGCAAACAAGAGATAGGGGTGAGTGCGACAAGGAGTGTGTTCGAAAGGCGGAAGGCAGTCAGAGTATATAAAAAATAGAAGAGCTGCGCTGTTCGTGGGCGAGCGTGCGGCGGAGAGCGTGGATCGCCCTCCTTCTGCCCCTCGACATTATTGACCTGCGATCGCGCGGCCGATCTGGGTCTGGGCCTTCGCACGGTCGGGGAGCCATGGATAGGAGGTTTGTGGCTCGGCGAGAAGCAGACCGTGCCGCGTTGGCGAACCTTCGTTTGCATCAGCATGGATCCAAGGCGAGGGGGTGTCGAGAGCGTGTCAGGGCGTGTGGATCTGTCTCCCCGACAGAGACCGACCATCTTGCCAGCTTGCAGAGGGAGGAGTCGCGGGAGGAGTCGCAGTGGAAATTCTTCTCGGACGGAGGAGGTGGAGGAGGGCAAAAGGGTCCGAACCCGGGATTGAACCGAGGACCTCCATGAAGTGATGGTTTGACTGAATACGGATGATTCCGCAGTCTGTCAGGCACCCTAACATGGCGTGATACCGCTACACCATCCAGACGAGCAGGATCGCATGATCCTGAGTATGTCGACTCTCCCTCCTGCCCAGCCAGGTCATCGGTTCCAGGACCTCGATCCCCGGTTGAGTCCTCTCCTCCATCTTCTTCGACGAGACCTGTCTATCCTGTGGTTCCCGCCGTCTGGACCGCTGCCGCAGCACCTGTCTCTCCCGCTCCTCTCTTTCTACAATGGTCATTTCCCCCCTCTCATCCCCTCCCCCTGCCCCATCTATACACTTCCCCCATCCCTCTCTAGTGAGGTTCTCTCTCTCCTTCACCCCTCCCCTTCTTTTTGTTGACCCAAGCGGACGTGAGCTGGCTAGCTCCTGTTTTCTGTCAGTCCTAGCGAGTAGGACTGACAGTACGATCCTGTCAGCCAAACATGGGGTCGAGGAAAGGAAGATCCTTCAACACTGCGCTCATAGATGGCGCTCTCTTGAACCATGATTTGGATTCGACTAATATTCCGGACCCCAGCTGAGCAGCCGATCTCGAAGGTGTGGATGGACCCCGTCCCGGAGATGACATTGTCATTGTGGCGGGGTCGACGAGAAATCAGACAGTCAGAACGCCAAAAATCCGCGCTTTGTTCCGTGACCGATTACTGCCTCACGCTGGGGCGCCACGCTTCAGGTCTCCCCATGATGTCAGGCCTCCAAGGGGCCACCCACTGAAAAATGGATAATCGCTAGGGATATGCCGCGGTTCGTGAGGGGGATTCATCAGTGAAGTTCTAAGATCTGAGGGATCTCTCGGAGAGACCTCAACAACTCAATATCAATTCTTTCGCTTGCGCCGTGAAATCCCTCTTCGGAGAAGCGCAAGCTCACAATGGGGTCCGCTCAAAGTAATTCCAGAACACGATGAGCACCTCTCGAGATGATGGCGATTGCCGATGGTATGCTGTCTATCCTCAGTCTCACAGATGAAAAAACAAACTGGCTAGAGTCAGTTACTCTTGGCATCCACTAACCTCCAAATTTCAATGCAAAGCCACTGATACAAGACATGAGAATCGACAAACGGGTGATTCTCGCGAGAGCGACGACCAGTACGAGGCGCTCGAATCCCAGGGCAGAGATAGAGCCATCGCTTAAATATACCTAGACCGTAGCCAATTAAGATACCGTGGGAACTTCTGCCGATACGCATCCGTCCACCTATAAGGGTGATAGGAGAAGCTCGAGGAGCCGCAAGAAGCCATGGATGGTTGACGTGAGTCAGGACTATTGAGAAGGGGCTTGGATCGCGCTACGCGCGCCAATGCGGGCCACCCCCTACCGGCGCGATCTTTCGCTGCGTACCAAGAGCGCGGCGCCGGAACGCCCGTTTCTTGGGCGACGGGTGGAAAGCCTATCCTGAACCTCTCCAAAATTGTTAAGAGACTTGGCAGAGTCCGGAGCACGAACAGCAGGCGCTGAGAGCTCCTCGAAGTAGATGCCCTGAGCTCCGAAGACCTGAAGGGGAGTTGAGGCCCAAGGCCCACATTGATCTGGTAGGCAGCTCCCGCAGGAGCAACTGTCACCGGTGCTGAGAGGCAGGGGAAGGACAGGGTTAAGGAGAGGAGAGATGAATGGATGACGAAGAATGGCTAAGGGGAGGTAGGACGACGCGACGTGGTCACAACGGACCATTCAGTGAAAGAGGATAGGCCGACACTGGCGGGGCTATTAGGAGGGTGAGAAAACGGAACCCGAACCCAAGCTGAGACACCTCGTGCATAAAGCTCGAACCCTGAGAGCGTAGTGAGCATCGCCGGACCTTCCGGCGCGTATTATTAGGCCCGTGGAGCAGGTCTAGAAGCGCACTGAAAGAACTTAAAAACTGGTACCGCTGGAAGTCCCCTACTCCGAGATGTGTTCCTATTACCCGGCTAGAAAGACGTCAACTCCTGCTCCCTTTCAGTGATACTTTAATGAATCTCTGCTACAGCGCTCTGAAAAAGATGCCAGTCAATGGGGCAGGAATGGACCGTGGAACTGGACGGCCGAAGATGCACCGTCAAAACAGGTCGCGCGGTTACGTCTGAATCTCCAGAGGACTTTAGGCGCATTGAAAGTTTTATTACATGCGATTGAAGGCAGGTGGAAGAGGAAAGATCGGAACTGATGATGCTGTACTGGCGTAGATCCCGGGTGTCGCGTGTCGTTTCTCTCTTCACGTACGGATGACTCGATTGGAAGTGGTATGATGGATCGTGGCACCGCAGAACATTCAGTCGGTCTGTCAGAAATTAATGCTAATGCGTTCCCCTCTCTGGGCGCGATAACTTGTCTGTCAGCTCGCGAGCCTCTCCAGCTGGTCCTTGTTGGGCCGCTTATGTATTATTTATTTTACCTCTCGAAATCAGTTGCTGCTCTGGTTCCCCAGTGTGAGTTTCTTTCTCCAAAGCCCAGGAAGGAAGACGTCGATGGAAAGTACAATGGCCGATATCTGCTACATGTCGGACAATTCGCTTGCCTGCTGTATCAGCGTTCAACGTCGGAGCGCTCCCAGATTTATCCCCATACGTTCTCCTCCTCACGTTGCAAGATACACGAGAAGCTGAGGAACAGGCGTCGGCGCCCGTGAGTTATACTGTAGACAGGGACAGAAGACGGTTCCCGGGCAAGAGAGACCGTGGGTACCAGCATGTCGTAGAACGAGGGGAGCAGGGAGAGGGGATGAAGTGGGGTGGGAGGAGAACAACGACGAGGTGGGCCAGGGGTTGCTCCGTTTCCTGTGTTGCCCCTCATGCTCTTCCCCTTCCCCTTTTCTATCTCGCTCTCTCTCATATTCATAGTGAGGCAAAAGACAGTAAAGTACACGGTATCCTATCTCAGGGATTTTTTTTAATCTACATATCCTCTCGAAGAGCCTTGGATGCCTTGTACTCCTGGTACCTGCCCATGATGATCTCGTTCGCAACTGTCCCCCGAGTCACCCATTTTATCAGCTCCCATATCCTTCTCCAGAGAGCAGCTCGAGAACTCACCAAGAGTGATAACAGTATGCGGCGCGATCCTCAGGAAATGAGCCGTCGACCCTTTGTAGAGCCCGAAGAAGCCCTCAGCCTTGATGGTCTTCCAGATACAGTCGATTGGGTTGGAGTAAAGGAGACCGCGGGTTCGACCGTTGGGGAGGATCTCGGTAGGTTCTGTGTTGAGGTGAAGGGAGGGGACAGTCAGAAGGGCGAGATAGAGTGGTTGAGAGGGAGAGGGGAGGGGCGGAGGGGGACGGGGACGGACGGTTGTAGACGCGGGTGAGGGCGGTGTCTAACGGGGAGGGGGGTTTCAGCGAATGATACGAGGTAAGGAGGCTTGAGAGATCAGATGGCTGACCGGCTGGCTGCATGACGATCTGTTGGACAGGGAGAGAGAACTGAAGGCGGTCAGACACCCAATCCTCTGATTGGCCAGTGAGGATCAAAAGCACTGACACACTGTGTCCAAAGATGGGCAAAGAGAGTCAGCATTTTGCCTGATTTCTTCGGTATGGTGACTAGCAACCACTCACAACGCAGATACCCGAAACACTGCTCGACATGAGGTATGTCCACGCGCTCGTCGGCGAGAACCCTTTCTCCACCAGTGCATTCTTCGTAAAGTAGTACGACGGCAGTTGCACTGAGCTACCCATGCCCGTCCGAAGGATTGCAGCATCAATGCCGCGGAACATTCCGCGGAGACCCTCAGCTTTCCAGATGGTGCTAAGGGCATGGAAAGAGTTCTTGTAAAAGTGCTGAGCGCCGACCGGGAGGACGGGGGAGTAGGCCTGTAGAAAGATAGACAGCGGTTCAGAAGGAGGGGGAGCAAACTGAGGAGAGTGACCAGGACTGACCTGCATGCGCGCTGTAATTCGAGGCAGAGTCGGAGGAAATCAGTTTGTACCTCAAGTCTGACGGCTTTCGAGCCTACGAACCCTTGACGAGGAAGAGGGGGTTTCCAGCCGCAGCTGAAAACACATTGGTCCGTCAGCCCTCACGTTACGCAGTCATCCTGGATGCAGCACACCGGCTCACCTCCGATGCATCCACTGCCAGCACCAGCGACGACTGAGACGAGAAGGCTCTGGTCCGTCGACGGCTTGCCGACAAGTGAAAGGATCGACTGCCTCAAAGGCTCGTAGAAACCGAGTCGGGAGCCATTAAGCGCGATCTGAGGAGCGACGCGCGCGCCGAAGATAGACAGATAGCGAACGTCAGATTGCGAGCCTTACAAGAGCGTTCATGCAAGTCAATCGCGCCCGAGCGTAGAAAGTCCAGCTCATTCTGTCGTCTCGTGTGCATGCAAACGAGTCCTTGCCCTCTGTCGTCTAATGAAGACAAAAGAGACGAAGCAACTCGCCGCGGGCAAGCGCAAGGGAAGAGGGTAAGGCGAACTGACCTGGTACGCGTACTGTTTAAGCCAGGAGGGATCAGCCGGACGTCCTCGGGCAATCAGAAATGACAGCGAGACCCTCACCGCCGTTCCGAGTCCACGCTGGAGACCCTTGATGCCCTCATGATGCCAGGTCTTGCGGGCGACGTCAAAGACATTGGCGTACACCTTCGGGCCGTGTGCTTTCGACAGCTCGCCCTGGAGCTGAAGACGTGTCTTGCAGACCTCGGCTGTTGAGGCGGGTCGGCGTAAGCTGAACCTTCCATTTCCAATGGTAAGCGAGAATGTAACAAACGGATATTGGCTGGTCTCCCAATGAACAGTGAGGAAGACAAGAGGTGAGCGAGACTGTCAGTCATCGCCGCAGCTTCGGCCTTTGATAGACGGCGCTTCTTCCAGGTCATTAAGACCGAACAGCAGACACTCACAGAAGGTGACAGCCGAGCAGGCGGCGAGACCACCGCAGATGAAGGTCTCGGTTGTCGAGAGAACAGGAAGGGCGGGAGGGACGGAGGATGATGCGCTCATGATTCGATGGCGGGCGGGTAGGAGTGAGAAACGGCGAAGGGAAGGATAGGCCGAGAGGGCGGCGAAAGGTCGCAAGAGGAGACGGAGTATGTGTGAATGTACAAGCCTCTAGAGTTGGTCTGTGTACAGGCGAGCGAAACAAGGAAGCTGTCTCTTCGCAAGGCGAGGGAGGCTGGTGGTCGTTGGTTGCAAGGAGGACCGTGTCTTCATCCCCTCTTGCCTCCTGCAAGCGCACCCTCGGCCAAGGCCGGCGGCGCGAAGAAAGGCCGGCCGATCCTGTCCGACGCCAGCTTGCCTACCACTCTCACTTCTCTGACGACGACGACGATGGCGAAGTCTGCCGTTGATGTACACGTAAGCGAAAGGAAGGTGGTCTCTGGGAGCGTTCTGATGGTCGTCGGGCGAGGATATTGGCGCAACGCGACCTGTTGCTCGGGGGCGCTTCTGTTTCCATGTCTATCACAATAAGGCTCGCCCATGTCTTCCTCGATCTCTTTGAGGCATGCGGATCGCATTTAGAGAGATCCCTCACTGTCGTTCTACAATTTCTTCATCCGAGCGCAGCACCGACACAGCTCTCCGCCTCCACTCTTCTTGGCCGACGCGCGCCGGATCGAGGCTCTCGCTTCTCTCTCCTCCGTCGACCACTATCATCGGCTGCCCATCCTTCATCACCCCTACCTGCCCGCTCTCATCAGACATGTCCATGGTCGCCCTTCCGCTGTTACTTTCACTTCTCCTTCCCTTTGTACAGTCCTACAGCCCTTCCTCTTCGACATCATCGGTCTCAGCCGCCTCTCTCAGCGCGCCTTCGCCTGACGGCCGCCGTGCCCTGTCTCATCCGGTCTCCTCTTTCCCTTCGGCGGCAGTAGGCGATGAGGTGAACAACATAGTAGACAGGCCGCCCCTCACGCTCAAGGCCGCACGACGGACAATCCACCGGCCCCCGGCCCACAAGCGGGGCCGGTTTCCGCATTCGCCTCGTTGGGAACCTCCGGCGAGTGGCCTTCTAGTCCAGTCCCCGCCTCCTTCTCTTTTCTACGACAACAACGACAAAGACCCCTCTTGGGAATGGGAAGAGGCCGAGATGATCGTTCCTGACCTCACGGACAAAATGACGGTCATGAACCTCGCAACGATAGCGAACGATGCGTATGCGAGACCAGAAGAGAAGCGGTGGAGGCCAGTGGATGAGTTTGGGCTGGTCTGTATTGCTAGCTAGAGGCAGAGGGAGGAAGCGTGCAGATAGACTGATATATTTTTTTATTCTCGGGCACAGGTGATGGACTTTGGGTGGGAAGAGGCGGTTGAGGGCGCGTTCCGAGGTGAATCTCTGGCGATCGTATCGACTCCCTCCGCTCAACGCTGCTGATGGACGATCTTGGATCTCAGGCCATGTCTTTGCGAATGGCGACAACTCAACCATCATCGTGTCGATCAAAGGAACGAGCTGGGATGGACTTGGCAGTGTGTTGTCCTCAATTGCCACTTCTCTTCCTCCTCAATTGACATCCTTCTCCTCTCCTTCAGCCCCTGCCCCCGGCTCAACTGCGCGCCTCGACCGAGTCAACGACAACCGTCTTGCTTCGTGCTGTTGTGGCTACCTCGCTCCTACTTCCCCCAACGTCTGCACATGCTTCAAGGGCAGTCGGCTCAACAGGGAGAAGAAGGTCTGCGACCAGACCTGCGTTGAAATGTCAATGTTTGCGGAGGACTCGTACTACGTCGCTGGAGTTGTGAGTGGGCCCTCTTTTCTCTGTCTACTGCACTCACACATTCAACCGACCTCTCCTCTCCCTCGGCGAACCCAGGCCCTCATGGCCCAAGTCCTCGCTCAATATCCCTCGGCCAACATCTGGCTCACTGGCCACTCACTCGGCGGCGTCCTCGCCTCGCTCCTTGGTCTCACATTTGGGCTGCCGGCCGTGACGTTCGAGGCATTCCCGGATCGGCTGGCTGTGGAGAGGTTGAGGCTTAGAGTACCAAGGAGGAGGGAGAATAATCCGGTGACGCATGTGTTTCACACGGGGGATATGATTGTGAGTGGCCCTCTGGCTTTTGATTGCGGGCCGGGCTGATGCAGAGGTTCGTGGAAAGGCCGTTGGGAAATGTCGAGGAGCGCTTGGCTTCTGCGGTCGGGGAGGTTACGGTCCGTCGTCGTCCTCTTTTCTCTTCTTCCCTTGAGCGTTGCATGATGCCAACGCGGTTCCAACCAGCTATGGAGTCGCAGTGCAAGCAGGGTAACCTCATTGTATACGAGACAGTCGAAAAGTGGGGGTGGACTGTCGACTACAGCGGACGGTCGCACTTCATACGATGGGTAATCGGTGAGGTTGTGCTGCGTCTCTCGATTCCTCCTTAGTATGCTGATGAGAGAACGATGCCGACAGACAATGTTTACTCCAAGGTCGGTCTGAGGGGCAACGACACGAACGAAAGAAGGCAGACTGGCTGACTGGCTCTTCTGCTGTCTCAGGATTGGAACAACGGCGAGACCGAAGGTCCCGAGGTACGATGCCATCTCCCTTTCCTCCTGACGATCGCATGCAGCCCATCCACTGAAGACACATGGCGCGCACATCAGGGGCGAGGCCGTGACTGGACTGACGTCCCTCGGGTGACGGGCGAGCGAGAAGACTGCGTTGACTGCGCTGACTGGAAGTTTGTCTGATGATGATCGGGTGTTGCACGCCGGATTGTAAATCAACATGACATACGTGGCTCGATCGAGGGAAAGTGTCAGGAGAAGGAAAGCCGCTCCCCCGCACTTGTTGACGTCGACGACGCGCTGTCGCCAGGCGTGGGGGAATGAATCATCAGTCGCCGGCATTGGCCTAGTCCTCCGACGGGAGCGAACGCGCGTCAGTGAAATGAGGTCCAGTGAGTTGGAATGAGCGCTGTTTGGGGAGCAAGCAAGGCGGGGGACCGGGAGGCCTTCGACTTGGCCCCAATGACCTCCACCACCCACCAACAAGCTTCCCTTTCCGCCATCGACAACGCACGCGAGTGAGATGATCCCAGACACTATCACGGCCGCGTTCAAGTACTCGTGCGCTCTCGAGGTACGCCGCCAGTCTATGAATCAGCGCGATGGGTATATCCCTTTGGCGTCCACGCCATCGGGTTCCGATCGGCTTCCCGTTGGGGTGTACCCTGCGCTTGTCATCCACAGATGGCTGATACAAGGATGCCCTGGAAGGGCTTGCTTGCCCATCTGAGATCTGAGGGCGAGGAGTCAGCAGTCGCAGGGACTTTCGGCTGGTCGTGCGAGTGACCGACCTCCCGGCGTTTGCTCCTTCTTACCCCTCGGACGCGAGAGAGGGATTGCTACAGGCGGATGCTAGTCCAACCTGACAGACCTAAAGCAAGACTGACAATCTATCCCTCTCATCCTCTATCCAGTCGCACGAGGCAGACGTCAAGGCTGTCCATGCACCGCGAGACGACCTGCTCATCACCGGGTCGCGAGATTCGAGTGTTTGGTCCGTCGCTCTTGATCACTTGCCTTCCATGTGCTCTTGATAAGCCTACTAACGCGATTATGCGTCTATGGTCCTGCGGGAATACAGCACCTGGGGTCGAGATGGTCCCAAGGAGAGAGAGGTCCGTTTGCATTCACCTTCTTCTCCCTCTCCTTCCCTCTTCATTTCTATAGACTGACAGGCCGTTCTCTAGTTCCACATGACTGGCGTTGGCCTCGGGCACGGCTCCTACGTCAACAGCGTCACCTATATCCACCCAACGCGAGCCCACCCTCATGGTGAGACTTGCGGACGCTCTCGCAGACGGACTTGGCCACATGAGCTTGGCCCCTTCCCTTGCCTTCCCGCTGACGCGTCCGCCTGTCACTCTCGTACCGTACCTTTGCCACTTAGGCCTCGTGGCTTCCGGATCGCTCTCTTCTCTCATCCTCATTCACGAGGGTCCGTCGAGCGGCGCCTGGGCGTCCGCTATCGACGGCGAGGAGGGCCGGACGCCCGGCAGCGAGGAGTCACGGCCTAGCGAGACGCCGATCCACACGCTCGTCGGTGAGTGGCGTAACGACCCGCCCTTTACGTTGATGTACGCAGCCGATGAATCTCTCTCCTTGTTTTCCCTGCAGGACACAGCCACAACGTCTGCTCCCTCTCGGTCTCTGCATCGCCTTACATTTGGACATCCATCCCCGTCCCCTCGGCCCCAGCATCCTCCACGACATCCACATCCTCCTCACCCGCTTTCAAGTCCAAGAAACTCCCTCGCTCACGCCCGAACTCGTCCTCATCCTCCATCTCCAGCTTCGGAGCAGGCGGCAGTGGTACTACGTCAATGCACTTCTCGTCGGTGGGAGCTGCTTCGTCAGCCTCAACCCCGGCGTCGCTGCCTTCCGGGCTTTCTACGACGGCTGCGCCCAAACGACCCCCGATTAGGTCCGCGACGCCAGTGTGGGTGGGCGCGGAAAATGGCGAGCCGCTCGATCAGCTCATGATTAGTACGAGCTGGGACTGCACGGCGCGGGTTTGGAGTTGCTCGACGTGGGAGGAAAAGCTGGTACTCCGGGGACACAAGGAGGCCGTTTGGGCTGGGGTCGTCGTCGAGGGCAAGGACTGTGGGCGAAAGGACGGTGATCGGACATTCCTCACAGGTGCGCTCGCTCATTGTGGTTCTCATTTAGCTGCGCTCAAGAACTGACGAAGATGGCGATTCAGGTTCGGCCGACAAGCTCATCATCCACTGGGACGCTGACGGCAAGCCAATCCGCAACTTCAAGGGCAGTACCAGCTGCGTCCGCGGGATCGTCGTCCTACCGAATGAGCAGTTCGCGTCGTGCTCCAACGACGGCAACATTCACATTTGGTCATTCGAAGGCGAGACGCTGGCGATCCTGACGGGTCACACATGTGCGTCTGCCATATCGGATGTGGAAGTACTAGAAACTAACGGGGTATTCAATAGCTTTTATTTACTCAATTTGCTTGTTGCCGGACGGCGATATTGCGTCCAGCGGAGAGGACCACAGCGTCCGCATCTGGAGAAGTGAGCATCCAATCTATGTCCAACCTTGAGGCTTGCTTACGCACTGATCACCGGTTCAATCCGCCCTCCCAGACGGCAAGCAGGTGTGTTTCACCCTTTCTCGTCCTGCCGTGTTGTCATTGCGCTTCTGCTGGCCAGTCTTGACTCCCCATTGCCATCCAGATCCAAACGATCCTCCACCCGGCCATCTCGGTCTGGTCCGTTGCGGCTCTCCCAAACGGCGACATTCTCACGGGTGCCAGCGACAATCAAGCCCGCATTTTCACGCGAAACAAGGCTCGCCAAGCGGACCGGGATCTGTGTAGGGTAAGGGATCAATGCACGGCATGACATTGTCTATAAACGGCCTGACTTTTCCTTTGTCTTTGGGTTTGAACACGGTTAGGCGTACGAGGAAGCCGTGACAGACGCGGTCAAGACACCTGCTACGGAAGACGAAGCCGCCCTCTCGAGCGCGTCTGCGTTCAGGCTTTCCGTTGATGTCGCCGATGATGAGCCACCGCTCCAGCTCGACTTCAATATCAACGGTAACGTCCCCCTTTTAGCAGTTCTTTAAGTAATGTGCTGATTTCCTCTTTCTCTCTTTGAATCAGACGAACCTCGACAGGCCGCATCGGACTTCGTCGCAAGTCACAAGCTTCCACCGATGTATGTCGATCAGATCGAGGGCTTCTTAAAGAACCAGATCACGCTCGCGAGCAGTCCGGCCCCGGTGCTTGCTTACGAGGAGAGTGGGCTCCCTGGTACGTTGGTGGCCTTCGATATACATCGAAGGGGCACTGAACTGACGAGCCTTCGATCTCTAGGGATCCATTCTCTGGACACGAGCGGTTCACCGGCGCCGGATTTGGCGAGAGGAGCTTCGATGGAGACAGGCTCGTCCGCGAGTAAGGTGGTTGCGAGAGCCGAAGAGGAAGAGGAAGGCAAAGACGAAGACGATGAGAGCGAGGACGAGGTGCGTTTAGAGGCTCAACTGCAAGGCTCTTCCTCATCGCTCATTCCCATTCAGGACCCATCGTCTCCCTTTCGGTTGTCCGAGGATGACCGGACGCTCGCTGGCCTTGCCCAGCTCCTGAAAAAGAACAAATGTCAGTTCGCTGGCCTGTGCTGTTTAGCGCACTTTTCTCTGACGCCTTTTTCCCCAGTCAAGAACATCTGTGTCCTAGCCGGTGCAGGAATCTCGACGAGCGCCGGCATACCTGATTTCCGCTCGCCCGAAACGGGACTCTGTGAGTCATCATGGGTCCTGCTTAGTTATGGACCGAGCTGATGTCTTCTCTGCTAGACGCCAATCTCGAAAAGTACCAGCTTCCTTTCCCCGAAGCAATATTTGAGCTCGAATTCTTCAAGAACAAGCCTGAGCCGTTCTTTGAGGTTCGTTATATCGGGTTTGAACCCAAAGGAAAGATGCTGACCTTTGCTTTCTTTCCTGCAGCTGGCCAAGGAGCTCTATCCGGGCAAGTACCTCCCAACACGTACGTTTAATCTCGTCTTCACTCGCTTCTGCTGACCTGGCTCTACGGCTGACGAGGGAGCTGTCATCTGCCAGCAACGCACTACTTCTTCCGCCTCCTGCACAAGCACGGCATCCTCCGCCGGGTTTTCACCCAGAATATTGACACCCTCGAGCGAATCGCCGGCCTGCCGCCTTCGGTCATCGTTGAGGCGCATGGCAGCTTCGCTAATGCGCGGTGCATCTCGTAGGTTGTCTACTGCCCTTGCACGACCGTATCCAGCTGATCCATTTCTATCCTTGTCTTTATAAAGGTGCCGCCATGTTGCCGACCAAGACTGGGTCAAGGCTCAGATCCTTGAGGGCGCAATCCCTCGCTGCCAACAGCCTTGCTGCAAGAATGCCAGTCGCGCCTTTGTTAAGCCGGACATCGTCTTCTTCGGCGTGAGTTCTGCTTCCCTCGTCCTCCAGGTTGGTTATCGGCTGACTAGAAGAGGCGTACACAGGAGAGCCTTCCGAAACGCTTCTTCGAGCTCATGTCAGACCTCTCTGACTGCGATCTACTCATCGTCCTCGGCACATCGCTCAAAGTCCATGTGCGTCTCTTCCCGCCCGCCCGCTATCTATATTCCACTTCCATCATAATATCTCGATTGACGACCTCTCTCTCAGCCCTTTGCCTCCCTGATCGACCGCGTACCGTCTTGGGTCCCTCGTCTCCTCATCAATGCCGAGCTCGTCGGCGAGGCCGAGTACTCCGGCTCGCTCGAAGGCTTCGAGTTTGACCGACATGCAGGCAAGGGAGGTCGCGATGTCGTGGCTCTTGGGAGGATCGACGACCGGATCCGCGAGCTGGCAAAGGCGGTCGGATGGGAGGTGCGTTTTTTGGGCGCGTTGGCGCATGCATTCCCAGAGTCCCCTGCGAGAAGGAGGGATTACCTGATTGACGCCGGCTGGTTATCCCCGTCTTCTTCGTTTTTCCGTATAGGACGAGCTCGACGAACTTGTCAAGGAGCACCAGGCGCATCTCCTCACGCTCTGGAGCGAGGACAACGGTGATGTCCGGCGGAAGCTCGCCGAGGAGGAGCGGGAGCTGGCAGAGAAACTTGAGGCGGTGTTGTTGGAAAACTGATTGATCAATGGCATGACTGTCAATACTTCGTTCACAGCAATCGTTAACAATCTCTAGATTGTGCTTCACTCTCGGTGGGAGTAAGTAGCTCCAATCTAGTGTCAAGCGCATGCATCCATCTTCTATTTGAGGTAGATGAGCGGACGCAAAATAGTGAAGGAGGTCCTTTGAGTTCCTGGACATAAGTAAGTCCCTTGCGGGGGCGACTTGACCCGGATCGTGTCTGGACCAACATCAAGACCCAGAAGACTCGCTTGGCCCTTATCTCGTTTCACGACCTCCCCCTCGTCGCTCGAAGCCACATCATCAACCACATCATCAGCCAGTATATCTACTCGACGGTGATCTACCCTAACTGCTTCCTACCTTGCTCCAGGCCCCTCATCGTTACTGCAAACGACGTCGGCGTCAGCTCGAGACCCTTCCCGAGCCTCGCGTAAAGATGCTCGACCTCGGCCTTCGTTTCTCCCTCTATGTTCTCCACCCGCCCCCAGGCAAACACACTGCGTCAGCCTCGCTCGCGGATAGCACATTCACGCCGCACAATGTGATCATGCATTGCATGCTTCGTCTCGCTGCCCTGGTTGAGTTCTTCTGCTATCTGCTCGACGAGCGCTGTCCGGTGGTGCGCGCCGTCTGGACCGTGCTGCCGCAGCATTTGTCTCCCCTCGCTCCCCCCAGAACCCCTCTCCTTGTTGCACTCGCCTCCCTCCTCTCCCCCCTTTTCTCTTCTCCCTCCACTCTTTCTGCCATGGTCATTTTCCCCTGCCCTCCCTCCCCCTCTCGCCGCCTTTCATAGGGTCATGCCGTCTTCTACGCATGGTTCATGACTTAAATTCAAAACAAAGAGTTAGGAAAGGAGGGAGGGCAGAAGGAGAAGAGCGCGGGGGGAAGGAACCAGGCCGACAGGACCCAAGCAAAAATAAGCAGAGATGGTGCAAAACAAGAAGAAGAAGCAGGAAAGCTGAGATAAAACCCAAAATGGCCCGTAGGAAGAGATTAAGCAGATGCAAGCAGATGCAAGCACGAAGCAAGAGCAAACAGCGAGAAACAAGGAGCAAGGAGACAGACGGGCAGCGAAGGACAAAACGATGACAAGGGAGGCCAGAGATTACGAAGAGAGTGTGCGCGAATCGAGACCGAATGAGGCACAGGGGAAAGCACGAAGCAACTGGCAACAGCAAGGAAACAGATAGAGGCTGAGAGAGGATGAGAAATACTGAGAAGTTTCAGGCAGTGCCCCAGCCCTGGTAGACAATCCAGTCACCCTTCTGCTGGACCTGAGCGCTCTCCTCATAGTGTGCGGCCGAGCCCGGGAGCTCTGCGTCCTCGGCGAGATCGAAACTTAGTCCGACAGGGGTGGGAGGTGGACAGATGTAGGCGATCCTCTCCGGGGTGCTGATGGGGCCGACGCAAGCGGAGAATTCCTGCGGTTTCCAGGAGTCCTGCGAGACGAAAGCGCCGGAGCCGGAAGAAGACGTCGTTAGAGGAAAGGACGGCAAGTGAGGAGGAGTGTAGGTGATCTCGAGCGGAGTGGCAGTGAGGACTGAGGGGAATGGCCGTTGGAGGGAGGCCGAGGGGGGTGAATACGAGGGGGAGGAAGGCTGGTTATGGAAGGAAAGATCAGCTTGAGCTGAAAGACTAGCAGGCAATGACCACCAGCCACTCACGGTAGAGGGGGACCAGCCGAGGATTGGGTAAGAGTGCTCAGATGTCTTAGCCTTCTGCTTTACGAGTGCCCGGATCTTTCGAGAAGAAAAAGGAAAAGGTAGAGACGGAGGAAAATTAGGTGGCTGAAAGGGAAGAGTGAAACCCAGGCCATCCCGGGTGGCGCACACACCTTGAGAGCTCGGAGGTGAGCCTTCCGCTCCCTGACGACCTTGTTGTCGTCCTCTGAGACCTCGGTGTAGCAGCACTCGCGCTTGGTGCGGATACAATTGGCGCAGGTCTCATTCCCGTCGCACTTGATCTTACTGAAGAAAGATGGAGAAAGAATGAGGCGTCAGTAGGAGCGCGCACCTCTAGATGAAATGGAATGAAGCTCACCGGAAGCGGCAATAGGTGCTGGAAGAAGAACACAGTTTAGCGATGTAGCAACCTTTGCAAGAAGAGGCAACTCGTACCAGGCCATGGTGATCCGGTTGCGGTCGGCTCGCGAGGATGACGAGGAGCTCGAAGCGGCCGATCCGGAGGGGCTGGACGGCGATCCGCCATACGAGGACTCGGGAGAAGAGGTGGCGGTACGGGAGTAGTAAGGCGCTGGACGGAAGGGGGTGGAACAGTTGGTGTAGGTGATGGCGGCCGAAGACATGTTTGACAGCGGAAAAAAGGGGAGGACGGTGAAGGGAGAGGAGAGCGAGGTGAAGGGAGTTGATGAAGGAGGAACAGGTGGAAATGAGTGAAAGAATCTGAGCGAGAGCGACGACGACGCAAAAGAGCGGCGGGTGTACAAGCGAGAGCGGTAGGTTGGCGGAGAGTGGGTACTGGTCGGAGGTCAAGAACAAGGGGTGAGGCAAGAAGTAAAAGAAAATGGGGAAGATAGGGGATGACAGCGTTTCGCAGGAGGCAATTGGAGATCTGTCTCGGACTCGATTAATCAAGCGAGACAAAAAACCATGAGGTCGATCGCCGAAACTGTCTCGGCCGATTTTGTGAAGACAGCGAAGGAGAGCAGCTCCCGCTGCAGATCGCTGAGGCTGACGAAAGTGTGCTTAGAAAAATGACGGTAATGCCGGAAGGCAAGGAGGAGAGGAAGAGAAGGGACAGTAGAAGAGCCATGACGCCAAGAGGCTTGTTTACATTCTTGTCCCTCCCATACAAACAGGCGTGGCGCGTGCGAATATTGGTTGGGATTTGGCGACAAGGCCGAGACTTTTGGGGATCGTTTGTCAACCGACCAATCGCTCACCAGAGAAAAGGGAAACAGAGCAGTTTCTATACCGACTTGGGGGAGAGGTTCGGTAAGTGCATTGAGTGAAAGAGTCATCAGAGGCGTGCTCCAGTGCCAACCACTAGACAAGGTGTTTCCGATAAAGCAGGACGTAGCTTTGGCTCATCTTGGCCAGGGGCTCCAGCCACCTCCGATGCGATGCCTGCCTTCCTTCCTGACTGTCTGTCTGTCTGAAAGCAGATGTCGACTGTCTTGCGTTGATTAATAACATAAGGTGCTACCAAAACGCGATACCCGTCTTACTCAAGATACTTTAGAGCAGAAGAGGCAACCGAACTGCTCCGCGAAGGAGGTAGCACATCATAACAACTCGAAGACGACGAGTGTTTCTGCCACTTCTCCTCGATTCCTCCCCCAGAATCTGTCGGCCTCTAAGGGAACTTTCTCCTAGCCAAACAAGGGCCCCATTCAGAGGGTCCGCATGGCCAAGCTTTGCAGGTAACTAGACGTCATGGTAAGCAAGCGACGCTGAAGGGAGTGCCTCCGCTCGGAACCTTCCTTCCTTCCTCGTTCCCCCTTCACCATCCTCTCGACATCGTAGCAGCTGAGCTGTTTCTTACAATGGACATGACGGAGAAGAGCTAGAGAGGGGATCTGCTAAACTAGATTGGCGGGTCGATCCGGAAGGCATAAGCTAGCAAATGGTGTGCGAGACATTGAAGATAACATGACGAAGAAGAGCTAGAGAGGGGATCGGTTGAACTCGATTCACGGGTCGATCCGGAAGGCGGAAGCTATCAAATGGTGTGCGAGACATCAAAGATAAGGTAGCCGTCAGGCACCTCGATCTTCAGCCGTGCGCCCGCGATGAATGGCTCAAGGAAGGTTTGAAACGACGGAGACTTGATGTCTCAACGTCGCATATGACGTCCTTAGCTTTGTCTCATCCTGCAAAGAAGATTAGCTCCCTTCAAAACAATACGGAAAAAGGGAGGAAATCGGCAGCAACGGGGGATACTCCTGTCCTGAGCAAGCCAGAAGTGCCCCTTCCTGGCAAATGAGCGACAGGATCAGAGGGTCTTGCCAGCTCGGCTTCATCAAGTCTCCTATATGCCTTGGGCCTTCAAAGCAGGACAGCATCTGCAAAAATGATGTGTAAGCTGGTGTTTCGTCGTCGCCTTGACGACCGCGCCTCTGCCTGGTTGGGTTGGTCTCAACCCTCGCGCGTCTCTCTCATCGCGTCCTTGTTATACCGCGTCTCTCCACCAATTCCCAGTTTATCCTTCTCATCTACGGACAGCCTCCTATGGCGTCTCCCTTCATCAAAAAGACCAAGCGAGGCTCAGCCCGCCACATTCGCACTGCCGACGACGATGACGACGAGCTTGCAGTTACCCCGGGGACTCCCTCCTCTTCTCGCGTCGCCGGCGGCGAGGTCGATACTTCCGATAGCCCAGCGTCAGCCATAGCGGCCGCAAGGGCCAAGTCTAAGCCCAAGAAGAAGAAGCTCGACCAGAGGCTCAGCTTTGGAGGAGACGACGATGTGCGTGGGAAGGGTGCCTTCTCTTTTGCCCTCCTTTCTCAATCTGGTTGACCCCCGTACGAGCAAGTACTAATGAAGGTGCCCATTCCTGCGCTGCTGCTTAAGGAGACCTCCCCGTCGACCTTCGTGCCTAAGAAGTCGGCCCTCTCGCGAGCCTTACAGATCCCCATCCCAGCGTCGCCCGCCGGAAGTAGCAGCGCCTACGCTGCTCCGCTCCCGTCGACTCCGAGCTCGTCGTATTCGAAGGAGTCGCTTTCTCAGCTCAAGGCCGCCACGCCCTCCACGCCGGCCTTTTCGTCGACGGCGGTCGCTGTTGACGACGATGATGTTGATAGCAATGGATGGAGCCGTGCAACGAGGGAGAAGTATGGGAACATGGTCGTAGGTTAGTCGTGTCGCGTCTCGTGTCCAGTAATCTAGCGAGCGGAGTTCAGCCGATACAGCTCTATACTGACCACGCCCTTTTCTTGGATCCTCAGACGATTCCACTCTTTCTATTCCTACAGCGGCCCAGGTCTCTGAAGCCAAGGCTCGGCGCTCCAAGCTTCGCGCTAACCCTCACGCCGAGGACTTTATCTCGCTCGACGGCCAGGCCGGGACCGTCCAAATTCGGGGCGACTACGACACCGATCGAAACGGGCCTCATCCGGACTCGCGGCTTGTCCGAGAGGAGGACGAGCTAGGCGAGGGTGACGACGGTCCGTGGCGCGTCTGGTCGGCTAGCTCGGTACATGCACTCGTTGAGGCTGACCACAACGATCCACCGCAGAGCACGCCGAGTTCACGGGTGCAAACGAGCGTATCCCTCTGGGCAAGAAAGCGAACCGGGACGCTGCTCGTCGGCTTAAGGTCGGCATCATCGAGATGATCGAGGACGCGTGCGTTCGACATGTCATTTCTTCCTTCCACTGGGTCGTTTCATGCTTACTCTAAGTTCCATGGCAGCGAGCTGGACGAGGGAAGTGACGATGAAAGTAAGGAATGGGAGGAGGCCCAGATCAAGCGGGCGTCGCAGTGGGAGAGAGCGACCAAGGTTGAGAAGAATGTCAAGCGCCCTTATAAGGCTGCAACAAGTTGGTCCCTCGTCAACTTGTTCCCCATCATGACGATCTTTCACTAAATCCCCGAATATCGCAGTACCGGAGCCGATCCCTCTGCCAACGCTGGCTGGCGCGTCCTCACGGTTAGCCACGGCGCTCTCGGTGCTGACAGTCTCGCATGCCGAGCACACCACTCGGCTCGAGAATGTTGGTGCTGAGCAGGCGGGGCTGGATGCCCAAGAGACGATGCTGCGCAAGGAAGTTGAACGTGTTGAAAAGAAATGGGAGTGGGCGACCGAGTTCCGTGGGTGGGTTGAGGAGATCGGCAAATTTCTTGAGGTCAAGGTTCGTCCGGAATCTACTTCGTCCGCGTGAGCATTGACCATGGCTGACATGTATTCGTCCCACCAATCAGTATCCGGAGCTCGAGAAGATCGAGAAGGAGAACGTCGATCTCATCCGCGAGCGGCAGCTCACGCTTTCCCGCCGTCGGTTGGATGACGACTCGGATGACCTCGCACTTTGTCTTGGCGTACCCTACAACGACCCTGCCTCCAATAAGTCCTCAATTGGTGATCCTTCTGCACCAAGCGATGCTGAAGAGCGCAACGCCCGCCGAGCAAATCGCGCCAGTCGCGTCTCCCAACCCGGGCTCAATCCAACGGAGGAGGGCTACCTCAGCGACTCTGCACTTCCTGATGCCGATACCGCTGACTACATGGCAGCCCGCTCGGAGCTCAGAGACCGGCTTCAGACGGTTCTCGGTGATGTCGGGGCCGAGGACTTCCGAGACCCGGAGGTCGGGCTCGCTAAGCGCTTCGCACTCTGGCAGCAGGAGTACGGGGAAGACTATCAAGGCGCGTATGGAGGCATCGCAATGGTCCAAGCCTGGGAGTTCTGGGTACGCTGGGAAATGGGCGACTGGGATCCACTGGACGTGAGTGTCGCTAGAGCCACAAATTCAGGTGTTTGTTTGACCTCGTTTTTCTCAGTCCAACAAGACGCTCGACTCCTTCTCCTTCTACCCGGCGCTCTATGCATTCTCACGGCCCCGTCCGCGGCAAAGCGGATCCATTTCCGATGACGAGGACGACGAGCCGTCGCTTGGCCCGGACGGAGACCTTGTTGCGGCCATCATCGCAAGTCCGGTCGTCCCTCGTTTGACCAAGATCTTTGAGGCCGCATCAGCGTATGACTGTTACTCAACGAAAGCGACACGTAAAGCGATCGACTTGGTCGAGCAGGTTGAGGAATTTGTGCCACGCGAGAAGCCCAAGTTCAAGGTGGGCTAGAGCGTATCGTAATCCGACGAAGCAAGCTTTTCCTGATACAGAGTTATTTTCGCTTCTCCTCAGGCCCTCGTCGCCTCGATTCTCTGCTCATTCACAAAGCTCATCACCTCCCTCTCGGACCTTACCCAAGCCGCCTCGAGGGGTGCACCTCCGCCAGCCTTTAACCCGCTTTCATTCCACTCGAGAGCGCGCTTTCTCGCGCGCATCAACAAACTTATCCGAAACGCCCTTCTCTTCAGGCCATACGCGCCCGAGGCCGCCGCAGAGATTGTTACTCGACTCGTCGACGTTGGGCGGATTGCCGCGGAAAGGGCATGGGAGGAAGAGATGGGCGGCAAGATGTGGGCGGAGAACCTGCTGGGCGTCATCCCTGCTGGGGTGCTCAGCCAGGAAATGACGGCGCGGCTGAGGAGCGGACCGCCGAGGGGGTGGTGAAATCGATGATTTAGTTAAGTCCCTCACTTGGATGGATAACTGCTTTTGGAGCACGCTCAAGCCAAGCCGGCTAGGAGATGTGGGCCGTGACATCGTAGTTCGCCATCTTGCTCTAAGCTACAGCTCTCTCGCCCAATAGGCCTCTCTCCTCCTGCTGGCGCGAATTCGCCATCCAGGCGGCGAACAAGTTGTTCTACTGGCCAAAGGATAGCCTAGACTTCTACGTGTTGAGGCTCTCGGCGTAGCAGCTCCACTGTTTCTGCTTCCATTTCTCCTGAATAGTCTCAACCAAGTTGAGTGGCTCCGGTCCAAGGTAATCTTTGTTGGCCGGCGTGGCCAGCTCGGAAGGCTTGACGAGAAGTTCATGGCCAAATTGGCATAGACGTACGAAAGGACAGACTCCCCTCTAATCCAGGTGCCAACCCCTCGGATTTTTCGTGGGCGTAGAAACAATTTAACCCCCCGAGCTGAGCAGAGTCAAAGAACCCGAGAAAACGAAGACGGGGGATGAATGTGAATCGCGCGCGATCGGTCGCCACCGTAACATAACGATCTCACACGCCCCATTCAATCTGACCCTCCTCATCAATCTCAAAGAGAGGTTGACCCATCTTCGAAGCGTCAACCAGTAGACCACCTCTTGAATGTGCCGCAAGTTTCCGGGACATCACTAGGGGCTCTCCGCCCGAGCGGATTCACGTGCAAAGAGCACAACACCGTTCGTGCCGATGAAATGTCCGGATTGTCTGCTCGACTCCTCTCCTCGTCCGAAGTTCTCCATCCATCCAGTTTGAGCACAATGGTAGCGAGTATGGTCTGCCGGCGTTCTTGGTAATGTGTTTCTCTCCAGGCGCGCGCAAGCCTGCTGCATGCCGAACCGACTTGCGCAAGATCAGCTCAAGCGTCTTATCGAAAAGGCTGCTGAGTATCTCCTATCAATCGTCACGCGCTATTAGTCCAGTGCGACGATCGAACTACATACGAGCGAACGCTCGCGAAGATGCAGACCAGGCCAGCTCGGGCTTCCGGCGCGTGCTCCGATCCGAGTCAACAGCATCATTACTCGAGTGAACGGCGGGTGCGCCAGTTGTTCGGCTTCAGACGCCCAGCCCGACTGATCCTGAGCGGGATGAAGGGGCCTCAAGTCATTCCAACTTCCTTGTGGAGAGAAAAGAGGGCCGGTGCGACGTCTCCTCCGGCTTCCCTCGTTGCCGGAGGTCCGACACCTCGCCTCGCTCGATTTCTGCCCGGCCTCGACCTCCCCGAGCTCGCGTTTCTCTTATACCCGACACTCCAACGTCCACCTTCTCCTTCGCCCTCTCTCCCCTCCCCTTTTCGTCTCCGGACTCCCACTCTCCCCCACACCAACCAACCTTCCCCATCACCACCAACCAACCAGACCTCGGCGAGACACGATGGCCTTCCCCCGACCCAAGCCTACGACGGCCGACACGCTTGCTATGGTGCACCGTTGCTCTTTGTCTTCCTTTCACGATCTAGATCTGACGATGTTCGATCCCCCCGATCTGCCATTGGCCCGCCTCAGGAACGTGCCGATCCGCCCTTCAATGTTCGAGCTGTGCGTTATGCCTCCTCTCATGTCCTGCAAATATCGAGACGTCATATTCATGATCGGTATCCCTTCATATCTGTCCCCCACAGCTGGCCGCCATTCTCCACGGAGGCGAGCAGCAGCTTGTTCGGAAAGAGAGGTTTATGGCCGAGGTTCGTCGTAGTCGCTCTTGAACTGGCGAGCTGTCGCCCAAAGCGGTGTCTGAGCTTATCTTGTCCGGGCGCTGGGCTGATGA
Organism: Tausonia pullulans; assembly: GCA_951802195.1. NCBI lineage: Eukaryota > Fungi > Basidiomycota > Tremellomycetes > Cystofilobasidiales > Mrakiaceae > Tausonia > Tausonia pullulans. Next base: position 1,209,521 of record OX637626.1, read on the forward strand.
CTGTTGACCGATTCGATTCGTCATTACAGTTCGCTAGATCGCCTACCTTCCGACTCGATGACGTCCACGATCTCTCCCTGGGAGAGGTTCGTGAGCGTGCGATGGCCAAGTTCGCCGCCATGGTTCATTATGTCACGACGGAGAGCGTTGAGACATTCCAGGAGCGCATGACCCTCCTCGGTACCGCGGACCCGGGTGCGTTCCTCTCTACTCGGTATTCTGCTTCCACCGAGATACAGCTGACATCTACTTCGCACAGGTTTCTGGACACGATTCGGAGTTCACTACGGCCTGTTCCTTGGGGCTCTCCGAGGAGGCGCGACGCCCGCCCAGTGCGTCTTCGCTCGCTGTGGCCTTTCGCTCGCATGTCGTGCGGATCAGGTTGCTGATCCGTTCTTCGATCAGGCTCAACTACTGGGTTGATAAGGGCGTGCTTGGACTCAATGGCGTTATCGGCTGCTTCGGAGTAAGTCCTCGGTTCTGATCCATTTCTTAATGAGACTACGCTGACCGCTCTTCTACCTCCTATGTACAGATGACCGAGCTTGCCCACGGATCCAACGTTGCTGGACTGGAGACGACAGCGACGTTTGACATCAACACGGACGAGATCGTCATCCACACCCCGCACATCGTACGTTGTCGAGCAGTCTGTCTAGTGTCTCGACTGGGAGCGGCCACTGACCGTTCCAACTCCTTTCTCTTCCCCCAGGGCGCGACTAAGTGGTGGATCGGAGGAGCTGCCTCTACAGCCACCCACTGCGCGGTTTTTGCCCAGCTCATCGTCAACGGCAAGAGGCATGGTGTCAAGACGTTTGTCGTCCAGCTACGCGACGTCAAGTGAGTTGCCACGAGTCTTTATCCATTGCAAACGTCAGACCCTGATGACAGGCGCCTTTCCTGTCTCTGCAGGTCCTTCGACCTCATGCCGGGTGTAAAGTAAGCGCTCAACCATATGTGCCTATCTGGCTGGCTTGACAGCAGAATTGACGTCCTCCTGTTTTCTATAGCATCACCGACATCGGCAAAAAAATGGGTCGTGATTCGATCGATAACGGAGCGATCTCCTTCACCTATGTCCGCATTCCACGCTCACACATGCTCATGAAGCACACCAAGCTTTCCCGCAATGGAGACGTCCTCGACCCTCCTCTCGCCCAGCTCGCGTACGGTGCTCTCATCGGCGGCCGTGTCGGCATGGTCTCTGACTCCTCCAACGCGGCCAAGAAAGTACGCGTCTTGCACAGCTCAAACTCAAAATGCGAAGCTGATGCATCGAGCTGACGAATTTTCGCACGCAAAGGCCCTCACTATTGCCATCCGCTACGCCGCCGTCCGCCGGCAATTCTCCTCGGATGGCAGCAAGCTTGAGACTCAGATCCTCGACTACCCGATTCATCAAAGGCGGCTTATGCCTCTCCTTGCCCAGGCCGTTGCCACGGGCTTCACTGCCCTTCGCCTCGAGGAGATGTATCGGGACATGACGGCGTCGCTCGAGACTCTGGAACCTTCGGACGTAAGTGTTCCCTTGCCTCCTCGTCTGATTCGCACACCCTCTGACGACACAGATCCCCCTCCTCTCCGCACAGCCCAACTTGCAGGATGTGCTTGAAAAGCTCAAGGAGACGCACGCTACCGCTGCGGGCCTCAAAGCGTTCTGCACGTGGGCCTGCCTTAGCGCGATCGATACCTGCCGCCAGTGCTGCGGTGGTCACGGTTACTCGGCCTACTCGGGCTTCCCGAGCATGTACAGCGACTTTGCCGTCCAGTGTACGTGGGAGGGAGACAACACCATTCTCTCCCTCCAGTCCGGTCGGGCCCTCATTGGTAGTTATTCCGACGCATCCCGAGGCAAGAAGCTCGCCCCTGGAGTCGCCTATCTCGCTCGCCCGGGAATTTACACCGCCAAGTCGAACGGCAAGCTTGACCTTGAGGATATCGACAATGGATGGGCCTGCGTCGCCGCCAACTTCATTAAGAAGGTTGCCAGTGACTACAAGGTGCTCGCCGAGAAGAAGGGTGCCACAAAGGAGTCGGCCATGGAGGGCTGCTCCCAGGGCCGCTTCATCGCGGCAAAGGTCCACACCATCGGTTACATCTTCCGGATGGTACGTAGTCTAGCCTTTCCACCTTGTTCTTGCTTGCTTTTTTGACGTACCATCGTCAATCCCAGTTCCGCGCCGCTGTCGAAGACCTCCCCCTCGGCCCAGAACGCGAAGTTCTCACCCTCGCCTGCAAGCTCTACGGTATTTACCAGATTGAGGAGCAGGCCGGCGGGTTCCTCAAATACGGCTACTTTGCTGCCGAGCAGATGGACCAGGTCTCGAGCGAGGTCAACGACCTTTGCGCCAAGCTTCGCGAGGTCGCCGTCCCGCTCGTCGATTCGTTCGCCCTTTCGGATCACATCATCAACTCACCCCTCGGTCGGTACGATGGCCAGATCTACGAGGCCTACTTTGACCACGTCCGGCGGTCGAACCCTCCCCAGAAGAGTAAGTTGGGGGTCCTTGTCTTCTGCCTGCTTCAAAATCTCGCCGTCGGGCTTACCCTTCTCCCTCCCTTTCCTCCTCAGTCCACCCCTACTTTGACAGGCTTATCAAGCCTTTGCTCGAGAGGAAGCTCGTCGACGAAGACGGCATCCCCGCGATAAGTGCTGAGCTTGACGAGGAGGTCGCCGAGGCGGCGGCCGAGATCAAGGCCGCAAAGCAGAAGAAGTCGAAGAAGGACTGAACCAAGTGCGCGCGCATGTGCTCTCTCCCTTGTGTTTTCTTCCGTCGCTTGTTTTCTGCCTTGCATCCTTCGCATTCCTACATTGTCCCTTTGGCACACTTGCATCATTTGTATTCCTGATTATGTGCTCTCCTCCCGGTGTCATCTTGGTCGGTCGATCCTGGCTTCTGCCACCGTCGTCAGGGGCAGCCCACCTGAAACGTACACTGAAAGAGCGCGCGGTCCGCCCCTCTCCGTCAGGGGTCGGAACGTCGGACCCCCTCATCAGTTGGAAGGAAGGGCGAGAGCGACGCGACCAGGCGGGGCCTGGAAGCTTGTCGACGTCGATGGGCGCTCGTTCCTCCTGTACTCTGCGTCCTCCCTCTTTTCTTTCCTCTTTCCCCAGCAAGCAAGCACACACGAGACGCGACGAGCCTCGCTTTCACACAAACAGCTCGCTCCCTCGCTCGCTCTCCCCTGGCCCTCGACCGTCACCCGCTGTTCCCACCAACCCCACCACTCGACCTCCTTCCATCCTTCCTCGCCTTAGCCTGTCGAGATAGAGATAGCTGGTCTATCGCTTCCCTCATCCCCCTCGTGTCCATCCCTTCTCGCCATGACGACCCCCGGGCCTACTGCATCTTCATCCTTCCCTCTCATGACGACGGCCTACAGGAGTCCCTCAGCCATCCCGCTCTTCTCCCGCGCCGCTCGCGCCAGCGCGAGCCCTGCCACCGCTGCAGGCCCGTCGTGGTCTGGAGACCCACATGCTCAGCAGCAGCAGCAACGGACGAGGTGGGCTGTCCTCGGTCGAAGGGGAAGGGGATGGGGGAAAGTCGACCTCGTGGCTGGCCAGGGCCAAGGCAAGACCGCCACAGCTGACTCGAGCGACGGCGAAGAGAATGACGACTTTGAGGATGTCGGACTTGTCGCCCTTGAGCGCACGGTGAGAAAGCTAGCCATTTGCATGCCTAGTCTAGTTTGAAGGGTGAGGAAAGCTAGGTTGACGAGCGCTCGATGCCTTCCCTGGCACCCTTCTTTCTGCTTCCTTTCTCCCCCTTCCCTTTCATGCTTCTCCCCAGCTTCACGCACAGATCCTTTCGATTGTCTCTGCGCTCGGGCTCGTGGTGCTCCCGAATCTGGGAATCGACCTCGTCCTCGATGGGCCCGCCTCGCAATTCCAGGGAAGGAACAAAGGCTACGCGGGCAAGGCCGTGCGTGCCAGGATCACAAGCGACGAGATGGTGAGCGGCGCGCGCGCTTCCCTTTGTTGTTACTTCAGCTTGGACGGAATCTCACGCTGATTCTCGTTTTTTTCCACCCCCCTCAGTGGTCCACCATCTTCCACCCTTTTCTTCAGCCGACCGGCAACGGCCCCGCCTCCTTGGTCGTCTCGGCGTTCGCGCCCCTCCCAATTGCTGCTGTTCTCGAGCTCCGGGTCCTGCCCGAGCCTGTTCCTCGGAAACAGCCAATATTTGAGCGCAGCCAGGAGGAGCAGGAGAATAATCAGCGACAGCAGATGCAGCTGCAGCTACAGCATCAAGATGCATCTGCAACTGGGAACTTCCCTCGCGGTGTTCGCGAGCTGAGTCTCGTCCCGGCAAGGGAGGATGACAGCTTGAAGAGTGTCGTAAAGTCAGCAAGCGAACTATCACAACACGCACCTCAAACCCGAGCTGACACACGAGCTGTTTCCTCTTTCTTGTAGCCGCTGGAAGTCTCTCGCCGGGCCTTCGGTCGAGACTACTCCCCCTCGAAAGACCGCCATCAGCCCCATCACCACTTCCTTCGCCGCCCGGGAGTTGGCCGTTCCTTCTTCCTCTTCCTCCTCCCCACCGTACAACCCAGACTCCTTCTCGTACTCACCCTCATCCTTCGGCCCTCCTTCCCCGCTCGCTACGCCTCCGGGCGGCTGGCCCTCGCCGAACTACTGGCGCGCTCCCTCTCTCGATCTCGGCCACCGGGCCCGCACATCGGTCGCGGTGACGCCGACGTCAAACACCAGCTGGGGCTCGGCCTCGCCTGTGACGAGAGACTGGGAGGCGAGGGGCACACCTTCGCAGCGATCTGTTATTGCTACGCCGGATATCGCGCAGTATGCTGAGCATAGTGTGGCGATGACAGCCGGGTGAGAGCTGTCGACGGATACATCCTTGTCTTGCTTTTTCCTGACTAAGACAATCCATTTTCAGCTTGGAGGCTCCCTTAGCCTCCACCTCCTACAGCCAGCAGATCAGCCAGGATGTCGTCGTTCCTTGCGTGACCGATGAGTCCCGCCCCCTCGGCACGCCCTCAATGTCTGCATCTACCTCCATGGCCTGCCCTCCTTCCCCCTCGGGAAAGGGGTCGGAGTACAACATAGACTCGGAAGATCTCTCGCCCATGGTTCTTCAGGAGCGTGGACTGATCTCGCCAGCCCTCCAACTCACCCCGGTTGTGGACAGCCATCACTGCGCTCAAATCAGTAACTTGGGTGGAGCTGCACCTGGCTCAATGTCATCACTCTCATACTCCAAGGAGGTCGATATCGCCCCTGAGGTGAACTTTCAGGCAATCCAGCAGCAGCAGGGCTCCTCCATCGTCAGCGAGCAGCTCCTCTCTCCGTCATTGAGCCCGTTCGTGATGTACTCGACGAACTCGACGAAGTTCCCCATTATGCCTCTCTCAACCCCACCAGAGTCGCCTCCGCGACCTCACGAGGAGTCTAACGCCTCTTCCATCGCTACTCTTGCTGCCTCTACTGCTGCTGGAGCCGCCGCCGTCGCAGGGGCCGTCGCCGTTGCCTCCCGGTCGCCCGCAGAACCCCCTTCTGTCCCCCACTCACCGCCACTTCCCCTCTCCCCACCCGAGGCCAATGATCACGGACATATCCCTGACAACGGCTCCCCTCCCCAGTCGGCTTCTTCCTCCTCTTTCTCCACCCGGCCCTTCAGCGCCCGTCGTCGAGCTCCTCCTCCACCACTCACCGTCTCTGAGACCAAACCTCTTCCAGGCGTCGTCGTCGAGAAGTGCAAGATTTTGGGTCCTCCTCCTTTTCCCGCTCCACCTCCCGCTATTGCGCGTCGACGTGAATCAACGGAGGTCACTCCCAGCAACAGCCCAATGGTGGAGAGGTCGGGTCCGCACACTCCGTTCCCGCCTCCGGCGGCTGAGATGACTGGGAGGGGGATGAGGAAGCGCGCGGGGACGATGGTTGCGCCGCCGCCGCTTCCAGTGCTGCACAACTCTAGGGCTAGGCCGGCAACGATGGCGATGGTAGTGGTGTCTTCTTCTGCGGCTGTGGGTGCGGGTGCGGATGCTGTCTCGAGGGATATGGACGACTCAGTCAAGGACAACGAGGAGGAGAAGGCCGCTAGCGAGATGGCGGTGCCTGCCCCCTCTCCCATCGCCTCTGCTCCTCCGCACCCGATGGAGATCTCCGGCACCCTCTCGCCCCCGGTTGAGAGTGATACCGAACTTGATCTCTCGCAAGTGACCATTCAGCGCAAGACGCAAAACGACGACTATGCTCAGCGCAAAGTCGTCTCAGAGTTCCACTATCACTCCAAGCAGCAGCAACTCCTCAAGCCGAGAGACGTCGAGGTCCTCCTCCATCCCGCCCATGGATGGCCCTTCGATCTCGGCCTCTACCCGCCGGCGCCTCAAGCTGCCGCGACGCACTCTACGGTTGCCGCCAACGTGCTCGCGGCGGAGAACTCATTCTCGCTCTCCTCCAACTCCAACACCACCCCGATCCCTCGTTCGGCTGAGCCTATCGCGCTCACCCAGGAGGCTTCTTCTTCGACCGTCGCGGTCGCCAATCCTGCTCACCTTCGCGAGCTTTCTCCGGTCGCCGCCGTCACTATCACCGAGGTCGCTGCTATCACCGCTGTTGCGCAAGAAGTCACACTTGCCTCTGCTGGAGTCGAAAGCTCCGACAACAAGGAGTCTCCGTACGGAGAGGAACTCAACGGACCTTCTTCCATCGTCAGCGAGCAGGCCCCAGAGGAGGAGGATGACGATGACAACGACGATGACGACGCTGCCCAATACGCCCAGTACGCTCAGTTTGTCAAGCTTGGAGCCGAAGAGGACTCGTCCGACTATGGCTTGGACGACAGCTCTCAATACAACGACCAACTCTCTGCTGAGCGTGACGAAGACGACGACTCTCAGGACACTCGCCTCCGTGTGGAGACCGGTGACAACGACGAACAACGCCGTCTTAGCGTTGGAGGTGAAGACCACAACGACGATGATGACGAGGGAGCGTCCCAGTACGCGCTCATTTACAGCCCGGAGTTGGGGCTGACGCCCGTCGAGTGGGCGCAGGAGGAGCCGGACTGGCTGAGGCAGCCGTCACCGACTTACTTGACGGATGAGACGAGACCGGGGATGTCGCCCGACTTCGTCGCCGATGGGAAGGATGAGGCGGATGACAATAGCGAATACGACGAGGAGGAGTACTTCCGGGCCGAGGTGTTATCTGTGCACGCGGCCGAGGTTGTAAAGGAGACGTCTGTGGAGTTGCTTACCTTTGCTCGGCGTATGAGCTCCCCACAACCGGCTCTGGCTGCTCTGGAAGTTCTACTCCCGGGAACCAAGGACTACCCCTTCACCTGTGAGCAATATCCCACACCTTTCTCATTCACAAGAGCTCTCAGCTGATCGTTCCATGTTCTACCACAGCCGGATCTCTATACCCACGCGCTGCGTCTGCTTTCCAGGAGATGACGAGCCCCGAAGTCCCAGCTGGACAGAAGCCGCAGCTGGTGTCCGACGTTGAATTTGACAACTCTGGCCTCCACATACTTGCTCTCTCTCGGGATGTCGACAGCACGCCAAACGAGGAGGAACAGCAGCAGCGACCGGAGCAGGTCACCGAGTCTACACCGTTTCCTCTTTCGAGCCGGACTGCGTCTGTCGCCATCGCCTCTCAGGTCGTCCCCGTCTCAAAGCCGGAGGACATTGACGTCCTTTTGCACCCCAACCACGGCTGGCCCTTTGAAGACGGTCTCTATCCCTCGTTTGCATCCGTCCCGGCAGCGATAGTCGTCCCTCGAGCTCTGACAAACATCGACGTCGTGCCCTCGCCGCCGGTCGCTATTCTCGCCGCCGCCGGATCGACAGCCGAAACGGATGCCTTCTTCGCGGACTCGGTTGTCTCCAACTCTGCCACACTCTCAGCTGCTCTGGCGGTTGCCCCGGCTCTCGTGGTTGCTCCGGCTCTCCCTCTCGCCGTTTCGTCCATCGCCGCCGAGACACCCTCCTCTCGCTTGGCTACTGCCCAACCCTCAGTCCTTGGGTCACCGTTGCTTGACACCATAACTCCCCTCTCCGACATGACCCACTCCTCTTCTCCAGCACCAATCAGCGAGGTGACTCTTACCCAGGCGAAGTCGCGCGCCGAGCCCGTGAAGATGCTGGCTCTCCAGCCCTTGCTGCATCCATCGACGGGCTGGCCATTCGAGATCGGACTCTACCCCTCCATGGCAGTCCCGACGCCGGTGGCCGTTTCGTTTTCCCCGGAGATTGCTACTGCTCGCTCGTTTTCGGTTCAGAACGATAGTGCGCCGAAGTTAGAGCCGACAGCAGCTGCGGACTCGCCCTCTGCTGCGCCTAATCCGCTTCGGGAGCTGGAGACGCTGCTCCCTGGCTGCGCCGGCTATCCTTTCACTCGTGAGTTACCATTCTACCTTCCAGAAACACACTGAAGCCCATACTGACGAAGTCGGATCTCTACAGACGGAATCTACCCCTCGACGATTGCGGCCGCCAATACTTCGTCTCACCCCATCGTCGCTTCTACTTCTGCCACCGCCGCCTTCGAGACGACAACACATCATCTATATAAGAAGACACACAAGACACACCTCTCCCTCCATCTCGAAGTCGTCCGCTCTCTCCTCCTCTCCCCTGTCCCGACAACCACTCCTGTCCCGCGAGCCATCCCCCCTCGCGTTGATGAGGACGAAGAGCACATCGAGCTCCCTAGCGTCGGCAACATCTCTGGGCGTCCAGGCCTTCCGAGAAACCGGAGCTCGTCACGTGCTAGCATTGGCAACATCCCAACTACGAGCGGCAGCGCTCACTTTCCCTCGGCTTCCCCAGAATCGGTCGAGGCCTCGTTCTCGCCGCCAGTCGAGCAAAAGGACTTCGCAATGATCTGTGACAGCAGCAACAGCAGCAAATCCGTCATTTCGCCCTTCCAAAACTTTGGCTTCGACGAGAATGACGACCCGACTGGCGCCGCGCCCGCTGGGCAAAAGACCACCACCCGTCGGCAAGATCTACGAGTCTCAACGACCAGCACCGAGGCCGAGTGGCCGCCCGTCGCGCTCGCGTCGACGACAGAGTCTGGAGGCAATCGTCCTCGCCCCCCATTGCCTTCGACGAGCATTGCACGCAGTGGCATCTACTCGCCGCTCTCGGCCGTTTCGAGTTCGTCTTTATCTTCGTCCTCGTCCTCGTCCCAGCAGCATCGCCAGCAGCAGCCGGCCTCTCGACCGGTCAGCATTGCCAGTGACATCAGCAGCATCAATCGGAGGTCGTCGTCCGGGGGGTCCTCTGTCCGCGAGGCCGCTCGCAGGATGGAGGCCCTCGCTTCGTCGCCGTCTTCTCCAGCGTTGCCGTTGAGGAGGCCCCTGAGTCTCGGTGAGTCGGTGGTGTCCTTGATCGTTGAAGCAGTCCGGCACGCTGACTGTTTACTCTCCGTTCGTCTCATCTCAGCGGGTCGACTGCGTTCTCCACCGGTCTCCTCCAACGGAGATAGCGCTCCCTCGATGATCGTTCGGCGGGCTTCCTCCTTTGGCCAGGCCATCACGCCTAAAGCGAAGAATTAGGCAGCGCGTCCCATCTCTATTTTCGGTTTTTTTTTCTTCTTTCTCCTATTCTCTTCAAAGCATTTAGGCATACGCGCGCGGCGTACGACACAATATATGGGATCAAGCTTGCATCATTCATCAAACTGTCCAATTAGCCGTTGAGGGCGTCCTCCTCGTCCATCGCGTCATCGAGGCCCGAGACGACCGCGCTCGACGCTCCTTCAGAGGCCTCAGCCGCCTCCTGCTCGCGAAGCTTCTTCTCTGGTGCTGCGGCCGCATCGCCTCCCTCGGTCTTCCTCTGTAGTGTGAGAGAGAGAAAAACAATCAGCCCCTAACGTCTCCCCTCAACCAAACGAAGTGAAATTCCAACGACGTTGTCCTCCTCTTCTCGACGAGCACGCACCTTGCGCGACTGGTGGTTCCCCTTACGTTCACTCCTCGTCAAGATGCTCGGTCGGACCTCGGCTCCATCATCGGCCTTATTGCGGGCTCGGGGGGCCGGGCCCCAGTTGGCCAGCGGGTTGGCTTGATACCGGACGAGCTTGGTCTTGGAGATGTGGAGGCCGATGTCCTTGTGGAGGGTGAGATCGATCTCGTGGCTGAAAAAGGTAAGAGAAGGATCAGTGGGGAATGGGATAGAAGCATAGAGGGTAGGCGTGCGCACGCCATTGGCTTCATGAGAAGATGGTACGAGGGCGACGTCTGAGAGACCTTCTCCATCTTGACGGGTGTGGTGACCTTGATGTAGGCCCGGAAGATGTCGTGGATGAAGTCTGTCGGGGCGTTCGTCTTGATACCTCCGGGGAGAGCGTGCGTTCGAGAGACCTGGTAGCCGGCGTTCAGAAGGGCCGAGCTGGGGCGAGAAGAGGGGATGAGTGGGGAAGGATTGACCCGCTAAGGCAAGTGACAGGCACTCACCCAACCACATCGAGCTTAGGGACGTGGCACTTGAACCGACCGGCGTAAAAGGCCGGGTCGAAGTAGAAGGGCGTAAGAATCTCTTCCTTGGCCTGTCGCAGAGAGAACAGCAAGTCAGCGCCGCGTTCCGAGTCCAAACGAGCGACGGAGGCTACCCACCATGGTCACCATGCCCTTGATCCTCGGAACAGTCGAGAAGCTCGACTGGTTCGCATCGACATGTTCAAGGACCTTGGTGCAAAAGTCCGGGTTGTGGAGCGGACCGAGCCACATTGGGCCCGAAACGTGGAGCGCTCCCTGGCACTCGGAACACTTGTTGCCCGTCGGCGGGCCCGAGACGTTGCGGTATGCGTAGTTGATGTTCTTACCCTTACCTTCGACAGCTGCAATCTTGCCGAAGACCTGGGTATGGGGTGCCTGGCAGCCACTGCATATGTAGACGGTGCCGACCTTGCTGAAGGGGGAGATGCGAGAAAGGTCAGTCCAAGGTCTGGTTAGCTATGAGTAAGAAAATACTCACGAAAAGTTCTTCTTGACCTCGAGTGGGCCCGTGTAGACTCGGAAGAAGACACGCATATAGAAATCGATGGAGAGAGAGAGCTGGGGAACGATATAGCGGCCGTACCGGGCGGCGATACCGGACATCGAAGAGAGGAGCAGGCGGAGGGCCTAAAGGGGAAAGTCAGACTGTGAGGCAAAGAAATAATATGATAAGAGCACATACAATCTCATGCGAGAATTCAGCACGGGCCGAGACACCACCGTAGTTGGCGAAGCTGTATGATAGATGAGTGAGCTTGTGATCCCAAGGACGAGGAGACGAAAGGAGCATCGTTTACCACTTCTCCGGATAGTTGTGACCCGCCGTGACGGCCATGTCCGTGCAAGTGACAGCGAGGAGTCCTGTAAAAAGTAGTGGTCAGACGCGAGCGCTCGCCCAAAAGCTAGCGAGAGGACGATATACCTCCATCGGCACAGCACTGGATGGCGGCGTCCATGAAGGGAGCAGCGGTGCCGTAAGGGTCGAGGTCGACGCAGTCGACCTTCTTCTCCCGGTGGCTGTACATGAGCGTGCTTCAAAGAGGAAGGACTAGATTCAGCGCTTGGTCTCAACGACGCTAGGCCTGCAGGCAACCTACCAGGCATCTCCCTCGTTCACCCGGACCCGTGCCGGCTGTCCCCCTATTGTCTTGGGCTTGGCTGTCGACGAGGCGTCCTCGAGGATGAGGTCGTTATACTCGACGTTGCGGCGCATGGCCTCGCAGGCTGTCGGCGAGTAGTCGTTGGCGATAATGTACCTGTTCAGTCATGCCGGACCGGATGTCAGAGAAGCCATCGAGGATAGACAGCACGATGAAAGGGACCAACTTCATGCCAGGAATTTCCTTGGCGTAACGGATAGCGCGGAGTCCTGTCGCAGAAAGCGCCTCGAGGACGGTGAACTCCGGAGAGATGTACTGGAGAGTGTGGCGAGGCGAGCGGCCGAGTGACATGCTCAGCAATGAGTATCGTCCATGTACAATTGTTTGCTCACCTTGAACTCGGGTTTGGAGGCAGAGGTAGAGGCCTAGCGACAAGGAGGGGTCTGTCAATCTTGGGTCTCCTCCCAAGAATATCCCAAGGATAGAACGTATATTCACCTCAGACTGAGCAGGATTATCGTTGGAAGCGGCACCCGCAATGGCCTCTTCAGTGGCCGACTCCTCTACTGCATCATCGGCTACCCAAATGCAACGTAGGGGGGTCGGTCTATCAGTCGAAATAACGAGCGAGACGCGCGTCTGCTTGAGAGAGGCGTGTGCCGTTTGGCCCTACTCACCCTTGCCCTTCGTGTAACGCGATCCGCCCCGCTTACCGAGCCCCTTGCTCCTATGGGCACGCTTCTTGAGGAACTCGCGTTCGTGCTCAGCCTGCCACTCCTTCCCCCAGGTTGATATACACGCGATCGAGAGGTCCCGGTTGAACTGCTGGACCGGATTAAGGAATGCCGTGTTGTCATCCGGGAGGAGGATCGTCGTCGACTGCTCCGTGTAGGGCGTAAGGCCCACAGGGACAGGCTTCGCGGGCAGGGTGACAGCATCGACCGGGGCAGAAGCAGGCGGGGTAGGCTCGGTCATGGCGTGAACTGAACGGCGAGAGGTGACGGGAGGCGCCTCGAGGTTGGGCGAAGAGGGAAGAGAACAGAGAAGAGGGGAGTTGTTGTGGTGGGAAGAAAAGTGGCGAGAAAGGATGATGAACTTTACTCGTCAAGAGTGCGGCGTAGCAGACGGGTAGGTCTTATAAGTGAGCGCGACGGTCGAGGTTCAAGTAGCAAGAGAGATTGGAGTCGCGTTTGAGCCGAAGGAGATTTCGTCCAGCGGACGCACAGACCCATCTGGTCGCCTGTCAGACACGCGCCAGAGCCGTATCGCTTGGCATTAGTAAGGGCAAGTAAGGAAAAGATAATCTCCCAAAGGACAGATTACTCAATTTATCGCTCACAAGGACACACAACAACGAAAGCGAGGCAATGGTGGGCAAAGACGGGTGGTGGCGCTTGTATCCGTCAAGATCTTGCCGTTAGGCACGATGATTGTATGATTTACCGAATGTGTCCTTATTCCTCTCAGTCTCACTCGCTGATTTGGGTCATAGCTTGTGACAACGGGCCACTATGAATAACCTTAAGGGAAGTAGTGCACCCCCATTGACGGCCGAGTTTGAAGGGAGAGGTGTGGACAGACGAGACGACTGGAGTGGGCGCGCTCTTTCTCTCTACCAACCACCATCGTCCCTTGCCCTCAGGGATATTCATTCACCATGGCGAACAAACGCAAGAAGTTCCTATCAGTCTCCGAGGACCTCGCTGACATAAAAAGTACAGCCTGTACAGCATACATGCGGCCGTCTCTCGAAGCGGATTTGAGATTCTCACTCGCCATTCTCCACCTTCTCTCCCAGACCTCCTCGTCTCCCTCAAGCCCCTCTTCTCCCAGACGCTTCTCCCCTCTGGCCCTAGCGAGTTTCTTGACACTCTCACCGCAATCTCCCACCGCGCCGGCGAGCTTGCGGCGCATTGGGCGGCGGGCAAGATGGGCAAGCTCACGCTCGACGAACAGGACCTTCTTGATGCTGAAGGCGTCGCAATCTGGAACCGCAGCGGAGAGTTCAGGGCGGAGCGAGACAGTGGAAAGGAGATTTTTGGCGCGAGTGGGTGTGGCCTCCGGATTTTATTCTTGGACTCGTTGACGAGATGCCGATGGTCTCTACAGTGAGACTCGCCGCCTATCGCCTTATCGTGGCTGGTAATGGACAGGACTCGGGTGTTAAAGGCAGGTCACAGATTGAGCGTTCCACGTCCGACTGGTTCTGACGTGTCGATGGCCAGCAGATCTGATCCGACTCCTCACCTTGGGCGGCAAGGCAGCCTCGGCGGCGACGAGTGAGACTTATGATACGGCGTCATCAGTGTCTCTCTAGGCTGATATAGAGATCTTGCGCAGTCTCTGTAGAGCACAAAGAGGTCGAGGCAATCCTCACGCAGTGTGCGATGGTGTGTCCGGTCCTGAATGTGTCTAGAGCCGGACAACGATTTGATGTCTCAATCTCCCAGTACGAGCAACGACTCGCAGCCATCCCCGCATCCCCAGCAGAGGACGAGGCAAAGGATCGAGCCCGATCTGTCTGTGGCTACTTTGTCGCAAGGACGGAATTCGTACGTCGCCTTGACCTAGAGTCGAGGGCGAGGGCGATTCTCATCTGTCTTCGTCTCTCCAGCACTTCCGCCAAAAGGACCTCGACCCTGCCAGCTTCCACTTCAAGAAGGCGTGTGACGAGCACCGACTCGCCCTTCTCGCGCCTAAGGATGTGGGTGTCTCGACCGAGCGCGATCAAGCGAGGATGCTGACGCCAATGCCCCTGCACCAGATCTACTACTTAGTTCTTCTGGCGCAAGAGATCGGGTCCTCCCTCATTCAATCTCCCAAAGACACCCCCGAGATTGACATGGCGAGCCGCGGACTGCAGGCCGTCGACTGGCTTACTGCGGCGCTTCGTCTCGGGGAGCAGGCGCTGCGGAGCGGGACATTGTCAGCCAACGACAATGCAGTCCGGGTGAGCGCTCTCGCTGTTGACGTCTGCTTTCCAGTGGAAACGTCTGATGATCTGTCATTCAAGCGGGAAACTCTCAAGCTGCTGGGTCGGTCCCATCCTGAGGCTCTCCGGAAGTCTGATTGACGATTTGCCATCTAGCTCTGGCCTTCATGCAGTCGTCTCCACTCAAGCCAGAGTACCTTGAGCGAGCTGAGGCGACCCTGGATGAACTGCTCGTCGATCCGGAGCTGACTGTGTGCTCGCGCTTCCTGCCCTTCTTCTCATGCCGAAGAACACTGACTTCAGGCCCTTCCACAGAACAACAAGGCCGAGGCCGAACGAGTCCGATGGCTCAGGCTCGACTGCCTCCAGCGGCGCAACGCCAGCGATGCTCAGATCATCGCCGGTTTGTCCTGAGCCGCCGCTAAGCTGCTCTAGGCTTTCTCTCACCCAAGTATCTTCATTTCAGCCTTTCGCGACATCATAGATAACTCGGCCCTTGAGGCACCTCACGTCGACAATCTCCTCCGCGATGCGATGCATAAGCCGACCTTCAGGCGCGCGCTTGGCCTCTCTTCTTTAGCGTCGCCTATCAATTGATACGGCCTGTCCCACAGGAAACCTGTCGCCATCGCTGTTCTCCACGCCCTCCTCGCCGCCCTGACTCGTGGAGAGGACCGGCAGGATACGATCCAGAAAGTCATCCTCTCGATCCTCGTCTACGCCAAGGGGGAGGAGAATGTCGATAAGGCTTGTCGAGAGGTCAAAAGCGCGTTCGATGGTGAGCGGATCGCCTCTGTTGTTGAAGCATTTCACGCACTAGGGACTCATCCAGTGGCGCTCGGCGATCTCAGCTGTGGAGAACAGCGCGTTGCATTCGATTGGTGCCGTTGCAGCGTGCGCGTTTCAAAATGTGAGATTCATGACTCGAGAATCGGTCGTATCCTCAACCCCGAAAACTGATCCAACGCTTTGGGCAGGTCCTCTGGCAGATGGGCGACCGGGCGTACTCGGCTGTGCCTGGGCGGTATGCAGAGGCGGTCAAATGCTGTTAGTCCCCGTCAATCTTCCCACTACAAACCTGCATGAATCAGGAATGTCTGACCTGTTCGATGCTCAACCAGACGACCTCGGCACGCACTCGTGCTTGCGGTCGATGGAGAGCGACTTCCCCAAGTAAGACAGTCCTCGCTCGTATTCAGTCCTCACAAAGTAACCGTCACGGTGACCAGGATCCACCGCAAGGTCGCCCTCTGCTACCTCAAGCTCCAAGAGCTCGAGCGGGCCACCGACCGGGTCCGCCTCTGCCCGCCAGAGGAGGCAGCAACGTTTTATCTCCGCTTCTTGATAGCTGTGCAAGGAGGTGAGTGAAACCGCGTTGCCCAAGTACTCCCTCTCGCTCGGAACTGACCAGCTTGGCGCGACAGGGCTTGAGGACGAGGGTACGTAGCTAAACTCCGATGTTTCCTGAGCTCCAAGAAGATGACTGAACAGGACATCTATGTTGTCAGCGGTCTCGGCCATCAAGAACATGGCTAAACGGGATGACAGTGACGGCAAAATGCTGTGGATCTCTCTCTACCCCGTTTTTCCTACTCTTGCTTGCGTGCTGACATGAACTTGATCTCCCAGAATCCTGGCTACGTGCGTCCCTGGAGGTTCCTTGTACGCTCGTTTGATGCTGATGAACTCATTTTGCCCAGGTCTTTGGCGAACGAGGCTGGCCTGCGCTCTGTCATCATGACCACCCTCAGCTTGACCCTGGAGGGCATCCAGGCGGGGACAATTGCGACGTCGGATGTCGCCGTGCTGGTCCTTGTCCGGTGAGTTGGTCCCCTCTCAATGACTGGTCGAGAGAGAGACTGATATCTCAATATTAGGTGCCTCGTGCGGCTGACGATGAAGCGAATCGAAGACCCGACGATCCTAGACGCGTATATCGACGCTTAACCTGCTTGCCATACCTTCTGATCTGACTCTTATCTCGACAGCGAGCGGACTCGACTCATCGCCGCCCTCATCTTCCAATTTGAGTCCGCTCTCCAATCCGTTGAGTCCAAGTCAAGTCTCACTGTGATTGTGGATGAGAAGGAGCTGGCGTGGCTCTACAAGACGGGTGAGAGCTTTTGATATTCTCCCTCAGATGGACGATGGAGCTGACTCTTTTGTAGCCTTCAACGCCGGAGTCATTGCAGCCCAGCAAGGATGGCCAGAGTCGGCCGTTTACAAGCTCTTCGAGGTTGCCACTGCCGTGCGTCCAGCAGTATC
Organism: Tausonia pullulans; assembly: GCA_951802195.1. NCBI lineage: Eukaryota > Fungi > Basidiomycota > Tremellomycetes > Cystofilobasidiales > Mrakiaceae > Tausonia > Tausonia pullulans. The sequence continues at coordinate 1,226,290 of OX637626.1, forward strand.
ACTCTATTTTGCTTTGATTCGTGCCTGACCATGACAACATGCAGCTGATGAGAGTCTATGGCGAGATCGCCGTCAACATTGACCCCGATTTGGCCTATCAGCGCGCTCTGGGGTCGTACGCAGCCACAGCTGGCCGGAGTGAGCGTTCTCATCAATTTCCCCCATCTGAGCTGACATATGTGCATGCTTCTCTTAGGTCTTGAGGCCAAGACGCTCTCGGGCGAGACCAGGGCGAGTCTCACCTCCGTTCTGCCTCCGACCCTGGAACCACGCTGAATCCTTGCTGCAAAATCAGACCGCCGCTTTCCGTAGCATCGTGGAGACGAGCGCTCCGAGCAGCTTCGACGTAATTATCCCGCTTCTGGATTCAACAATGGCTGGGATTGGCATCGAGTGGAGGGATCGGTTAGTCAAGATGTCGCAGGTCGTCCGGATCTTCCAGGCGCGTTTCATTTTGCCCTTGCATCGTTTCGATGAGACAGCGCTGGCTGACTTTGAGGAGTGATATCACAGGTCGAAGCCTTCTGTGAGCTTAAGGACTGGCCCAGAGCGCAGAAGGCCATCGAGGTGAGAATATCATATCAGTCTATCTCTCGCACCTCTTCGCAACTGACAGTCGGCGGGCACCGAAGGAGTCCTCCTCGCGAGAGATCGAGGCATCGACAGAATTGTACGAGGCGCTCTGTAACCTTGTCTGGACGAGCCGAGACTGCCCTCCTGACAGTGAGCTAGCGCACCTTCCTCAGCTCGGAGGAATCGATCTCGTTTGGTTTGGGACTGATGTCTTGTACCTCTCTTTAGCCGTCTTTGAAATCCTCGAGGTCCGCTCGACTTGAGAATGGCAATGAGTCATGACTAATGAGGCATCTCACCTCCTAGAGACTCCTCCGATCGGGCCTCGCCTTCGACAAAATCCGGGACCTCTCTAAGTTCTCCCGCTGGCTTCGAACGGTGCTGTCCATCTGCTTCGCGCGCGAGCGGCCAGAGGACCTCGACCGAGCGCTGGGTGAAGGGTGTCTTTATTCTTTGGTCCCTTCATATTATTCACTGATCATGTTTTGTCCATTCAAGGTTACATCGGGCAAGCAACGGAGCTACTCAAAGTACACGCGGGCGATGCCGATATGTCGGTCAGTCTGAATCAGGGTTGCCATTCCTCTCTTCCTCAGACACCCTATGCTTACGATGGCGCTACAGTACCCGGTCTGTGCCTCTCCTACCGACCGCTCAGTCGACGAACGAATCCGCTGACCCGCAGATTTCATGTCTAGACGGAGGAGATCGACTGGGCTCGTCCCGATCAATCTTCACTAGTTGCTCACCTCGAACTGACCTCTGGCCCCCACAGCTGCTCAGCATGTCCTGGAACAAGGGCAACGACGAGGCCTCGACCTCCAGCTACGAGCGTGCCCGAGCGTTCTACGAGGCGGCGCTCGGCCTCGTCGCGTTTGTGCCTCCATCTGGCGACCGTGTTCAGAAGGTCCGTCTAACATTGCCAGCAACTGCTCATGACAAAGGCATGTGCTTATCTTTGGGGGTCACAATAGATGCAGCGCCGATACGGGCAAGTTTCTCTTGTTTAGCTGTGCCGACAACGAAATGATACTGACCTTTCCTCATCACCTGATACCAGAGAAGTCCTCGCCCAACTCGAGAGTTGAGGCTTCCCTTCTTCCCTTCTTTGCTCTACTCTTCTCGCCTCTTCTAGTCTCCTTTCCTCCCGACCTTGCGAGATACATGAATTTCCCCGTTCAAGAAGACAGCGAGAGCACACGCTGATCAAACAAGCTTGTCCGTCGTCCGCTGCTTCTCCGTTACTGCCCGTTCGCCCTCTCCAAGCCCATCGCGCCCTCCAAATCCAATACTCTCAGACCCAGGCGCACGTCCAGCCTTCGCAGACATCCGAACTCCGACGTTGATAGCCGACGGCAGCGTGTAGATCCTTCCTTCAGGCGTGTTGATTGCCGCTTGTGCCGTCGTCGCCGATGCTCCCGCCGACGACAGCGAACAGAGCCTTCCAAAAGGGTAGACGATGCCCGACACCTTTGAATGCAGAAGCGAGATTGGTACCGGTCCGTACGTGTTGGAGTCGTTCGACTGATCGGAGTTATCGCCCTCAACCCAGACTTGGCCTGGCTCAAGCGTAACGAGCTTTTGAGGGTAAGGAGGAAGGGTCCGAATTGTGTCGCCGCCGAGGCCGACAATGCGCTTGACGGTCAATCTCCGGGTGGAGGATGTTGGAGACCTGTCAGGCAGAACGATGGGGAGATCAATTAATTGATTGCGCCAGACCCTCAGACACAGGCAGAGACGGCGACCTCCGCCTCGTCCGCGTCGCGTCGATGAGCGCCCGAAGCACGCACGCACCAGAGCGTAACTACATCCCCGCGATGCCACGGTTTGCGCATCACGGCATGCCACTTGTTGAGCAATAGCCAGTCTCGGCTTTGCGACTTGGGCCACCGAGGGTTGAGCGTCGGCTGGAGATTCCGAGAGACGTCGTTAGTCGTGCGTTCCCCCTGCTCGCTCAGGACGCGTCTCAAAGGCCGAGGACTGACGCTCATGCTAGCTCCCTCGACCGAGACAACGCCAAATACATTGTCTGTGACAAACAGAGCCACCGGAACCCAGAGCGCGATCTTACTGCGAGCGCCGATCAACGAAAGAACGACGACAGAGAGGTAGACAGCTCGCGATCAGTTGGTTGGGCGCGTCTCGTTTAATGACGGACGATTCGGAACTGACGTAGCAGCATACACCCGGACTCACAGGTAGTCACGCCGAGTGAAGCCCTGGGCACCTTGAATGACCTTGTCGGGGATTCTTCGGCTCATGGTGTCGATGAGGAAGTGGGAGGAGGATCGAGAGAAGTCGGGAGGTGGGTTGCAGAGGGAGACGGGACGCGGGCCGATCTGTGCACTTCGGGGAAGCGGTTCAAGTAAATTTTGTTAAGCTAGAGGCGAATTGCGAGTTTCGGGGAGTTGAGCTGAGGGTGATGGTTGAGTCGAGATTAGCAGGAGCAGCAAGCAGGTACGACGGCTGTTCTCGCTGTTGTCTTCCGTTCGCGCACGGGTCGAGCGAGACCCGTCGGCTTGATGGGAGGATCGGTCTCTCGCTCAGGTAGATCATCGTAATAAGACGGCAAATGCATCATTGAGGTGTGTAAAGTTCGATGCAAAAGGAGAGAGTAAATGTGCGAAGAGACCCAGTGACTGGATGATGGATGAGACAAGGAGCGAGGCTGCAGCGAGGCGAAAACGACACGAGAATGAGAGTGGGGGAGAACGTAGAGCAGGGCAACAAAAGTAAACGAGAGGAAAATAAAAGGAGACAGAAATTTGGTAGAAAAGGAGAGGTCACTCCTCGTCGTGAGGTTTGTTTTCGTTAGCAGGGTTACCCGGGGAAGCCTCTAGGGCGTCTTCAACCATCGAGGTGGCAGGCTCCTCCCCCTCGGCTGCCACTCGCTCGGAAGCTTCGACAGGAACAGGTGCACTGGACTCCTCCGTTTCTGTCACAGAGGTATCCCCTTCCTCTGCCAGTTCCGTCTCAGCTTCAGCTTGTGTCGAGATCGGCGACGCGCGCTCCTCAAGGCTCTCCTCCGGCTTGGGCAGCGACCCAAAACCTCGACTCCGCAGAGTATTGAGGATACTCATCGCTTGACCGCCGAAGTCTGACCCGGGGGCCTCGCTTCCAAGCGGCGGCAGCGACGGTAGCGTTGAGATGGACGCCGAGACATTGCGGCCACGGCCAGCACGCCTTGGTCGACGAGGCTGCATATTCTTGAGCGAGTCCATAATGTTATCCATCACCGGGGCGGCCTCGTCAATCTTGGCATCGCGTTCGGCCTTTTCCCGGGCGCGGGTATCGGCAGCCTGGGATTGAGAGTGTTTGGCATTTAGACGACAAGAGCAAGGACGGCAAAGACCACGACCCTGAGACGCACCTCCTTTCGGCGTTGCTTGGCGGCCTCCATCTCAGCCCACGTGAGATTCTGCTTTTGACATTGCTGTTAGAGGGAAAGATGGCCAAGGTCAGAAAGAAGGCTGGTTATGATATGGGACAAGATCTTGCGTACCTTGTACGATGTGACAAACGTCTTGAAGATGCCGAAGAAGACGTTGGATGCCGTCGCCGGATCCTCGCCAAAGTACTTGAGGACGGCATTGTAGGTCGCCTCAGCGGCAATCCGCTTGTCGTTGAGTGCCTCGACGCGCTCACGAGCGTCGGCAAGGGAGCGGAGCATCCGCTGCGAGTAGCGGTCGCCCGGGATGGCCTCGTCCAGGAGGTGCGACTTGATCTCGCGGTCAATCTCGACGAGCTTCTTGGAGAGGTCGTTGACGCCCTCACCAACAGGCTTGAGTTCGTCTGAAGTTAAGGAGGTTGGAAAAGGTCAGCCAGCAAGGAGACGAAAAGGAAGACAGAGAGATTGACTTACGTCGCGAACCCTCGCAAGCCTTGTCGAGTTCGTCGAGGAAGCCCTCCATCTCTTGGAACAGATTTGAGACCGTGCGCTCAAGGAAGTGAAGCAGATTCTGTCCCTGGGGTGACTTGGTCTCGACCAGCTGATGAAAGGAGGGCGGGAATCAGCAAAGGCATTCCTAAGCCGCCTGCCTGACGGTCGAAAAAGCGCACCTTGTTGATGCTGCTGATCTTGAATCCGAAGGCGCCTCCGGCGTACGAGTTGCCGTTGAGGTAGTTTCCAATGAGGAGGATAAGCTGTATAAAGTGAGAGACTTGTCAGGACACTGAGGAGGATGATCACAAAAGGAGCAGCACACGCACCGATAAAAGCTGTCGGAACTTGGGCGCTTCCTGAAGGGCGACCGACGCCTCGGTCGTCTGCTCGACGGCCTCCTCGAAGAGCGAGATACGCTCCTCGAAGCGTGCGCGGTAAAGAAGACCGGTGACGCGGGCCTCGAGCCGGGGGATCTTGATGAGGTGGACCATGAGCCGATCGGCCGGGTGGAGAAGCATGAGCTCGGCGACTGTGTCGGTCTTGTGGGCGTTGAGCTTGCCGACCTGGGGGGACGGGTTAGAAATGAAGAAAGGCGATGAAATATGGCGCCACACACCTGCTCTGGGCTCGGAAGGAACTTTTGCATATTCTCCAGGAAGATCTGCGTGCAGTACTTTTCGTCGCACGAGAGGATCTTCTCCGTAATCTCCTGGGGATCTTCGATCTTGAAGCCCTTCATGAAAATTTCTGTGGGGGGCATCCGTGAGATTGGGGAAGATGTAGATGAGAAAGAAAAAGAAACGTGGGCGACTGACCGACCATGCGCTTGACCTTCGGGTCCAAGACGCTCATGAGCTCGACCTGCTTCTGCTTCTCTGTGAGTGAGGAAAGAAGTTAAGGTCAGTCCTAGAGTAAGTGGCCACCCGACCCAGCACTCGCCACCCACCGATTTGCATCTTGGCCGCCTGCGCGGAGAACGTCGCCTCCATCTGATTCCAAATGTTCATCTGCTTGAGCTTCTCTGCCCACTCGTTCTCCTGCACCTCGGTGCTCGAGACGTTCCAAATGGTGCCCTCCTCTGGGTTGAGCTCGCCAAACTTGTCCCAATGGAGCTGTTTGACGCGCGCCGAGGCCTTGTAGGCGACGACCTTGCGGGGGACCTTGGAAGCCGAGGCGTCGCCTAACAAGCCATCGAGCCCGGGCGTGCCTGGAGGCGTGCCAACAAGTGACCGGTGCGCCGAGCCGCGAGTGGAAGAGGCTGCGGACGAGGAACCGGACCCCTTTAGGTTCGACATCCCACCGGCAATCGAGCCGAGGAAGGCAGGTCGAGGCGGTCCTGAGGAAGACGAAGCAACAACAGCAGTGCTCTCGCTCTTTCCGACGGCAGCACCCTCCGCTGAAGTAGCAGCAGCCCTTTTCTGGAAGCCCTTGGAGATGTCGCCCAGGAACGCCGGTCGCGGGGGGCCAAGCTTCGGCGTTAGATTCTTGGAATCGCCCTTGTCAACTTTGTCGTCCTCCTCAGACACCGCCATCGGCCCCTTGCTCTTGATCTGCGCGTGGAGGGCGGCCATCAGCGGGTTGAACGGGAGGGCGGGCCCCGCGGGAGGGGCCAAGTCGTCGTCGTCGTCGTCCGAGATGGAATTTTTTGCGTTGATTTGAGCAAGCACAGACGCGAAAGGGTTCGGGGGCCGCATAGGGCCGCCAGGACCGCCAAGAGCCGCACCAGAGTCAGCAGATCCAGTGCCGCCGCCACCAGCCGCGGACTTCTGCTGCAGGAGCTGCCTGGACGCCGAGGAAGACGACCGCTTGCGCTCTCCGGGGGTTGGCGAATGCTCAAAGCCGGAAGTATCCGAGCTGGAAGACTCGTCATCGTCCCGGTTGTGCAGCTCGAGCTCCTTGTCCTCCGAGAGGGTTGCGAGCGGCAAGGCAGAAGTGTCCTCGGATAAAGTAGAGCCGCCAGCTCCGGCACCTGCGTTCGACGCCTTACCCGACCGCGATTTGGCGTACTCGGCGAGCGAAATATTATGCGTCGAAGGTGAGCGTGAAATCCGGAACGAGTCGTTGTTGCTGAGGATCGATCGGCGGTCCTGCGAGGCGATCGACGTCCCTTGGGTGTCCTCCGTCCGGACGGTGAAACCGCTGGTCCGAGGGTCAGTTCGCTCGCTGTCCGAGACGTCATCAACAACGGCACCTCCAAAAGGTGCCGCTGAGGACGAGCTGTCGCTACCGCCCAAGGTTGGGGCTGAAGCACTCCGGGAGAACCTGCGACCGTGAAGTTCTTCGAGAAAGCGGGGCGGAAGCTGGCCCCTCTTGTCTGAGAAGAGCGTGTGCGTCCGGCCGTTGGGCGGAAAGCGTCGAGGATCCATCGCGCGTGCGCTCCGGATAGCCGGGGCCGAGCCGGGCGAGTTGAGCTGCTCGAGGCCAGCCGCGAGGCTGGCCTCGATGTGCTCTCGGACAATCTCGTCCTCAGCGTCAATGAATTGGGACCCAGACTTAACCTCGGCCCGGTCGACGTTGCGGCCCTTTGCTTTGGGCAGTGGGCCCGTCGCCGAAGCGATCTTGACGCGAGCGACCTCGTCACCATCTTCATCCTCGTCAATCTCCTCATCCTCATCCTCGTCAGAAAACTTGGACGGCGGGAGCTGCTTCCTTCGCCGACCCGAAACGCCTTCGAGTTTTTCGATCGTTTTCTGTAGCTCGTGCTGCCGCTCCAGGTTGTCGATAAGCTCCTGTCGGTCGACCGCGGAGGCTTCGCCAGTCATATCGCTCCTGGACCGGAGTCGATTAGTAATGCCCTCGAGGTCGCGTGACTCGCGAAGCATGTTGAAGAGCTCCTGGATCCTCAGCTCGAGAGACTTGATCCGCTCTTCATACATCCTCTTGACCTCCACGAGCTCCTCCTCGAGCCGATGCGTCGCAAGCCTCGAGTTCTTGAGGGCGTCCTCCGAACTCGCGAGCTTCTCCTGCAGCTGACGAACAACCCCACCACCCTGGGAAGCGAGTTCCTCCTCAACAGCGGCCTTCTCGAGCGCGAGCTGCTGGGCAGTCGCCCGCATCTCCGCCGCCTGTGCAAGCGCCTTGTCGAGCCGATCCTGATCGGCGAAACGGCTGACGACCTTCTGCACCGAGACCCCCATGAGGGACGAAAAGTCCTGCTCTGATGTCCCAACCTTCCGATCGAGGACAACCGAGGTGATGAGCTGATCGACGAGCTGGAAGTATCTCGTCCTCGTTTCGTCGTCCTCGCGGATGAGCAAGAGATGCTGCATGGCCGAGAGAAAGAAATCTGCTGCTCGAGTCCCCTGAATGGACTCGAGGATGGCCGCGAATACCTCGGCGGGGCTGCTCATATCCCTGAGGAGACCCTGGTTAAACTCCTTGGCGACCTCGCGAGCGTCCTCCTCCTCTTCATTCTCGACCGTTCGGATGAGGCGATCCATGGAGGAGTGCCCAAAGTCCTTGAGCTTGGCGATGATGCGCTTGACACCGCAGGCCTCCATTTGGGCGCGGAGGTGCACTCGGACGGCAAGCCCATCGGCATCGTCGATGACCGTCGTAAGAGCGTGGATGAGAAACAAGTTGGCCATCTAGGTGGGAAGGGTTCAGATATCAGATGAGCTTCGAAGGCGACAGAGAGAGACGAGTGACCCACTGCGTAGTCATTGAGCCCGCCCTCGCCGACACTCGTAACAGCACTCCCCAGCCCCGTCCTAAGATCTTCACTGACGCCTACGAGGCTTCCCATCCTTCCGCGACCGTCAATTGTCGCCTCAAAAACCTGGAACCACGCGTCGAACCTCCCTGCGCCCTGGTGGAGCTGCTGGAGGACCTTGAGGCCGTGGAGGACAAACTCGTGGCCCCTCGGCTTATCCCAGTAGCAGAGGAACGTAAGAATGTCTGCAACGAGCTTGCGTGTCGAGAGATTCGGCGACGACAGCGAGCAGGCGATGTGGGTGATGATGTGCGGGTGGTTGATCGCATCATTTGCGCCATGCTTGCTGTTAAGGAGGATCTTGAGGCACTTGATGATCTCGTATTCAAGATCAATCTCGACGGCTTTCTTGGACTCCTTGTGGTTGATTTTGCCGAGCGTATCGCTGAGGACGCTCTGGCCTTGCATTTCAATGAAGGAGCGGAACCATCTTAGGGAATGAGGATCAGCTAAACGAACGGTTCACGGCAACGCTCAACGATGACGGTGATCACGCACGAGACCGGTAGTGTCCGGAGCGAAACCGAGAGACTGGCGACGTTCTTGCCCGTGATGGTGCCGTCCATGAACTTCTGGATGTACCTGGATATAAGGAGTCACACGCCATTAGCTGCCTTTCCGCACACGCTGCAACAACAATCAGACTCACCACTCCGGGCTGTCTCGTCCATAGAGGCTCTTTGAGTCTCTCCCCATCTCCTTCGCTGCGCTCTCCCGCTTGGCACGGTCTCTCTCCTGTTGCCACTTGATCCGCGCGTCGTTAAGGACCATGAGCCACTTGTTGTCGTCTGGGAGAGCCCGCATCTCTGGTCGGACTGAGGCGGGCGTGCCTGTGGAGGATGTTGGGGAGGAGGACTCGCGGTTGGCTGGGAGACGTTGATGGGTTGATTATCAGCACCACGGCGTGTCGCCCGCTGACTTGCTCACCCATACGCACAGATAAGACCCGCAAACAATCGGTCGACCTCCTCCTTCGACGGTCTAGGGAAGTAGAATTCGTCCGAGACGAAGCTTCCACCGGGCGTCTCGGATCCCCCTCCTGCTCCCCCACCTCCACCACTAGGCGTGCCCGGATCACCTCCCCCACCTCCTCCCACCCCCGGCCCATACCTCGAGCTCGCCCCTGTCGAGGCTGACGAGTTTCGAACATGTCTCGAGCTCGAGAGGTGCGCCCCAGACCTCGCGACGGGCGTCACCGGGAGCCCTCCTCCGCTGCTCGGGCCGCGGTGGAGAGTCGAGGGTGTCGGAGTGCCTCCGCCTCCTCCTGCGGCGTACTCGGAGTAAGACGACGGAGCTGGGGAGTAAGCCCTTGGGTACGGAGAGGAGCCTCCTCCCCCTGTTGTCGATGTTAATGGCTGTCTCGAGGAGAGCGACCCAGCGGTCCGGTACGAGCTCGCCGTGGACGCAGACGAGAGCGCGCGGGACACGTCCGTCGTCGTCTGGTACGATGAGGACGCGTCGTCGTCAATCAGGGAGATCTGCCGTGTTCGGGAGACATTTGAGCGTTCCGAGTCGCGTCGGGTCGGCAGCTGGGAGACGTGGATGTTGAGATCGGTGCCGTCCGCTGTGAGGGTCGGGTTAGTGTTTGGGGAGGAGATGATGCGGCCGTTAGGGCTGGGCGGGTGTAAGGAGAGAAGTTTGGTCAGCCATGGACGTCTCTAGAGCCCAACTTGAGAAGGCCTTCTGGGTTCGGTGGACGGGTAAGCAAGAAGTGGACGAGAGACACAAGGTGAGAAGTCAAGGGGGAGCAAGCGAGGCCTCCCAACGCGTCCCGGTCGCACTCCCTCCACACCCCGGTCTTTCTTCCCAGGCTACCTCAGTCCACCAGATTCTCGTATGCCTGAACGTCCTCTCCCACGGAGTACGCGCCTGGAGAAGGAGTGGTACAGATATCTGCCCAACCTCGCATACACGCACGCCTGAGGCGAGGTGGGCTGGCTGGCACTCGAGCCTTCCCTGCCAAGTCGCTACTTGATGAACTCACCCCTGTTGCCCGGCCCCCAGAGCAACGACCTTCCCCCCCGGTCCCAGCCTCTCATACGGGACGCTCATCCCAAGCTCGTCCGCCCGAGAGGAGTATGACGAGCTCGCCGACGCCCGCGAGGCCGCCGTCGAGGACGAGGCGGACGACGCGCCTCCGGCCGAGTCCGGCACCGTTCCCCCGTCGCGCTTGCGGATGCTCTTGAACATTGCCGCTGGCCGGGGCGGAGGGAACGGAAAGAGGAGGGTAGAGGTGTTGAGCTAAGGGAGGATACTGAGTTGTGTCGATGATGGGATGCGTTGATGTATTAAATGAGAGGCGTGCGGGACTGTTTGAGTTGGCATTCGAATGACGGCAGCGAGAGCGCGAGTGTGTGAGGGGACGAGCGGGTCCCGCGGGCGGCCAAGGGGCGCGCAGACAAAGAAAGTCAACGGGGCGGACTGTCTGGTCCGAGTTAGACATTTTCAGTTTGTCTTCACATATGGATCTTAGAGTCTTCCCGTCTGTGGGTCAGAGATACCAGAAAGAGCGACGCCCGGCATGCTATACACTGCCTCGCAATCTCAGCCGGCCAACTCAGAACAAAGGGCCCTGCCGATCCTCGTGCAAACTTCACCGTCAAGGGAAGCAAAGAGAGTGATAATCAAACAACTAAAATCACCGACTAAATCAAAAAGAACCAACAAACTAAAGGGTAGTCTGGCTCCCATCATGTCGGGTCCATCGTCTCCCCTTCATCCATCCCCTACCCCTCCTCGTTCTGCCCAGCCGACGTCTCCCCCTGTGCCGTCGCCGTTGTCACACCCGTCATGGCTGTCGCGCCCGCCACCATGCTCTGTAGTGATGGCAACGCCATTGGCGGCGGCGAGGGCGGGGTCGTCGTCTCCTCTCCTACCGCCGCGTTCTCCTTGGCCACCTGCTGTTGCTCCTTCTGTTGTTCCTCCTCCGCCTCGCCATCGTTAATCACTACCCTCGGGACGTCTCCGCTCGTAGCCTCCGTTGCCTGCCCACCACCATTCGCACAACTCGACGCCGACTCCGACAGGCTCGAATCCCCGCTTCCCCCCGGCGCCACCGGGACCTCCTCATCAATGACATATCTCAGCACGTCATTCAGCGAGATGAACCCGACGAGCCTCCCCTTGTTCGGTCCCTCTGGCTCGACGACGACGAGTCGGTGCAGACGCCGTTTTCGGATGAGCTGGAAGAGGTTTGCAAGCGAGTCTTGAGGGGTGCAGGTGACGACGCCTGGGAAGTCCGGGGACCGACGGGCGAGCGCTTGAGAGATGGTGAGATCAAGGGAGGTGTAGGCTCCTAGGCGGACAAGGGTCTGTTCCAACGAACAGTCAGCTTGACAAGGCGCAAGGAGAGAGCGACAACGCACGATGACATCGACCGTCTCGTAGAGATTGATGACAATCCCGCGGTCGTCAATGATGGGCACCGACGAGATTCCCCGCTCGGAGAACATGTGGACGACATCAAAGACCGTCGTCTGGAGCGTCGCAGTCGCGAGTGGCCAGAAGGGGGAGATGGGACCGGGCGGGCGCTTGCCCTCCGAAGCGACGTAGGTTCCGATCTTGCAGGCTTGAAGCGGGAGATGGAGGGAGAGGATAGCTGGGCACTGAGAGCAGCAAGCCTTGGTTAGTGCACATTTCGGAAACGAAGGTTGTCGCTGAAGGCTCACGTTGACGGCGATAAACTTGAGCACCCGGTACTGTGTCAAGACCGAAAGGACGACCTCCCCGCCCGTCTGGTCGTCCCGGTCGATGAGCGGAAGCCTTCTTGCATGAGTCTGGTGGAGGAGCTTGGAGGCCTCAAAGAGCGGGTTAAGCGGGTGAACGGAGAGCAGCGGTGGAGGTGGGACGCTGAGCTCCCGCTCGATCTCTGTCGGTCCCATGCACCCAGTCAGTCGGGGCGACGACCAAGGCAGAAGCGAACCACTCGTTCTCTCACCTCTAAGGCTCTCGAGCCGGAAGTGCTCGACGTCCGCGGCGGCTCCTTCGTAAGTTTGCGTGTGGTAGTAGTATTGGATGAGATGGATGAGGTCCGAGACGGTGAGCATGCCTGGGACGACGACGCGGTCAGTCGGGAACGTTGAGCGGGCGATGGATCATAGCATGAAGGACTCACCAGCGAAGCTCGATTTCTCTGAGTTCCATAATGGGGCCGAGATGACACCTAGGGAAGAAGAGGGCTGAGGGTCAGCTTCGGTGGGTCCGGGCCGATGAGTGAGCCAAAGAACGCGTTGGTTGCTAATGAGCGCGACCCGCCCTCCCCCAAGATCGCCCCCTTCGCCACTCGTCTAGAAGGAAGCTCCCAGAAAGTCTATTTTGATGAGAGATGGGCTCGAGTTCGTATGGCTCGCGTCTACGACGAGGACCTCTATCGCGGTCATAACCCCGCCGGCGGGTAGCTAAGCCAGAGAGCCCCAGAGAAACGCGTCCTCCTTCTCCTACCCCTGAGGCTATAGCCAGCCCTCTTGCACACATCTAGCCCTCCTGCGTCTGCCTCAATCTACGTCTCACTGCAACCGTGCAGATCGAGAAAGAGACACACAGAAAGCCGCTAGCGCGTCGAAACGCACCTGTCTGGAGCATAACCCCCAAAGCCTTCTTGACCGTCAACTTGGTGTCCAACACGATAAGTCTAAAGGACACGGGGAAGACGTCGTACGACGACCGGCCCTTGAGGAACGTTCTGATCGAGGCGAGCCCCTGCTGGTGGAGGACGAACGCGTTGGCGCCGGGCGTCTCGAGAGCTGACGCAGCGCGGGCTCGCCGGGGATGGGCCGGGAGGGAAGACGACGGCCGGCGGGGCTTGGAGGGAGTCGAGGGGTTTGAGGGTGTGGCCATGACGGATCGGGAAATGAGGATGATGATGGTCGTTGTGGGGAGACAACGTAGGTAGGGGTTCGCCTTCTCTCCCCTCCTCGTCGTCTCGCTCGGAGCCGTGTCGTCCCCGCGGCCTGGCCTTCTCTCTATCCCCCCTTCAACAACCACCATGGCCGCCCTCCCCCCACTCGAGCTCTTTATCTCGACCCTCTTTCAGTCCCTCAGCCTCCCGAACGAGGAAATCGAGCAGATCGAGTATCTCGCTCGCCTCGTCGAAGAGGAGGTTCGTCGTCTCTCTCGCCTTCCCTCTTGGCCCGTCTGCCTGTCTCTTCTGACGGGAGGTTTCCGTGACGCAGGCGCTGGAGGATGAGGACAAGTGCGTGGAGCAAGCTTAACTGCTCAAATGAAACTTCTCACGCATAAAAACCCGCTTATCGCGCTTCCAACCAGGCTTGAAGCCATCAAGGGTCTCCTCGAGGGCGAAGGAGCGGAGGTGAGCGAGAACGAACGAACGACGCGTCGGTCGTCTGTCTTGTCTTGAGGAAAGTCAAGCTGGCTCACCCAACAAGATGTTTCTTCCAACTCCAGGAATCCGTCTTGGAATCTTCCGCCCAGTCCATCCTCGATGAGTTCCACCGGATCAGCTCGCTCCCGCCAGAGAAGAAGGAGGAGGAAGTGGTGAAGAGAGAGTCCACCAAGTCAACCTGTCCGTTCTCCTCTCACTTCCCTTCCCTCCCCCCCCCCCCCCCCCCCCCACTCGCTCGTCTTAGACAGGGTCCTGACGCTCCATGCATCAACGCCATGGTCACAGCGACCACCACGCAGCAACCTCCAGACGAAGCAACCCTCGCCGCGCAACGCAAGGCCTATCTCCTCCGGCAGTACGCCCTCGTCGAGGATTCAAACTCCAACTTCGCCTCCCCCTTCGCCGACGGGTCCTCATCGGGAGGACCCGCACCGGGCCCAGGCGACCCGGGCTACAAGGGAGGCAAAGACAAGACGGAGGTCTCACCGGAGCAGCTGGAGGCGGAGATGAAGAGGATGGCAATGAAGAAGAAGCAGAAGGCGAAACTGAAGGAGGATGGTCCGTCGTCGCCCCTCTCTCGCTTTGTATTCGAATACTAACCGCATCGCCGGACGACAACAGACATGCTCCGACCAAACCTTAACAAGCAGGCTGTCGCGTATGCTCAGCAGCAGCAGCGTGAGCAGATGGCCAACGCGTCAGCATCGAAGCGACAGAAGGACAAGGAGGATCTCGCGAAGCAGAAGTGAGATGTCGTCTCGTCCGGCTGTGTTGCAAGCAGTTTCACTGAAAAGGCTGTTTTCTAGAGCCAACGAGGTGAAGAAGCTAGAGGAGAAGCGGAAGAAGGCTGCGAAGGGAGAGCGAAGGGCTTAGACATGCATGGCCCCTCGGGCCACGATGAAGGGAGGTATCAGCATGCGAGTCCCTTACAGAGATCAGCTCCTCGACTTGACAGTTCCAAGAGGAAAGCAGACATGCTGATCTTCGACGAGCGTGAAAACGGATGAATGCGCGTACAATTGCATCACGATCATAAAACGAAGGAAACGTTGAAGGACGTCTTGAAAAAGGCCGGAGAAGATACGGAGCAAGGTCAGAGTTCGAGGACAGGGAGGAGAATGAGCAAGCGAACAAGCTGTTGAAGGGGAAAGTGCAGGCGTGATTGCAAGGGAAATATAAAAGGTGAGAAACGCCAGAGAGTGGAGAGAGGTCGTTAACGGTGAAGCTAGCTAGCGAGGAGGAAAGGGATGATGAGGGAAGTCAAGGACAACGACAAGAGAGAGAAATGATGTCTGAGCAAAAGAAAGCGGGAGAGCAAACGCGAACCACCGTTGCCTGCTGGTCGGTTGTTCAAGCGAACAAGCGAGGAGATCTGTAAAGCGGCGTTTAATGATCGTTGATAGATGCGAGGGATCAAAGGCACGACGGTACGAGCCGATCTCCTAGGCCGCATCGCCCTGGCAAGCAGAGAGAAGAAGGGAGGAAACTCCAGAGGGTTCTCTCTCTCAGATCCTTTCAGTGATCCACTGGTACCAAGCTGATTGAGCCCCGCAAACGGCGTTAGCTCTCAGACCTAAACAACCAACCGACTCCTGGACTCACCCTCCAGCACCTTCTGCCTCGGCTTGTCGTCCTCTCTGTCGTACCCAACCTTGTTCATCACGTGCTCGTAACCCTCCCAAGTCTCGGCGGCCTCGTCAGTCGAGGAGATGCGGGAGAAAAATTCTTCAGTTGCGCGAGGATTGGTGATGCGGTCCTAAAAGCGCACAGAATAAGTTCTAAAAAATCAAGGAAATCAAGGAGATAGGGAGATTGAGTGAGCCCACCTGAGCCCCATGGATAGCCTTGATTGGAAGATGGATCTCGTTCGCCCGCGGCGCGAGATCGATTAGGCCCTGAACGATCGCGAGACCCGTAGCAATGCGGAGGGCGCCGTGATAGGCTTGTGGGTTGAGCAGGAATGATATTTCAACACGGGCTAAACCAAGCAAGGGGGTCAGAGAGTGTGAAAAAGGGGCAAGAGGGAAGAGGGGAGAAAACAAGGGGCGAACGATCAGGGTGGCCTTTGCCTCGCTGGGCTTGCGCAAGTGGGACGCGGCCGGCGAAGGAGGAGAGGGCGCGGGCGATGTATTCGACTATTTTAGAAGGACGGGTCTCCGGGGCGATCTGGGATAGAGGGCAAGGGTTAGATGGTTTTGACCCAAGCAAGAGAGACAGACCCCTGCACCGCACCTCGATCAGCGGGCACATCAAAAATGCACCCGAGAAGGGGTAGTTCTCTGGCTTCTCCGGCGGGTACTCGAGCAAGTACGACAGCGCGACAAACGCCCCCAAGCTCGCTCCGCAGAGGAAAGTCTTGCGGGGTTTCTCCCGGCCCATCCGAGCGTCGAACTCGGTAAGGTCGTTGAGGACAAGGTGAAGGCCGTGTGTGAGCAGGAGGGTCGAAGGGATGTGGGCGTGAGTTCCTGTGCTGTGGCCATGCTGCAGGACGGTGAGAAGATAAGAGTTCAACGAGATGGCTCACTCGAGGAAGAAAGTCACTTACTGCGGGCAGATCCGGGCAAATCACACGAAATCCGTTGGCGATGAACCGGTTGACATGCACGCTCCAGCGGGAACCATAGTCACCGATGCCTACGGGAAGGAGGCCAGGTGAAGGGTGAGTACTAAGTTCGAGAGTTTCACAAGCAGGGGAGAGAATAAAGCGACAACACGCGCGCTTGCATTTCCACCATGCCGCCCACTAACCATGAACGATAACGATGTCGACGCCCACACCTACACCCCTCCTCTCCTTGGCCTCCCACATCTTAGTGTAGATCCACGCGCGGCCCCTCGCCCGGTCAACTTCTTCCGCCGTGAGCCTTACGTTCTCGGCCCCGCCCTGGGCGTCCGTGAAGACGCGCCTCCTTGTCGTTTCGACGAGCGGCGACTCGTCGAGGGCCTTTTCCTCCGCGAGTGGCGGGATAAGGTATCGGCCATAAGTTGGGTCGGGCGGTGTGTAAAGACCCAGGGAAACGAGCGCGGGCTCGAGGACTAGCCAGGCAGTTGAATACTGGGGCGGCTCGTAGGGGGAGAGACCGGCATAGTGCTTGAGGTCAAGCTTGTTCAGCGCGGGAGGCTCCTGGTAAAGGATGTCGGTGTCTTTGAAGTAGCGGTCTGTCAGCTAAGGTGGTTGCGACGGTGAGGAGGGGGAGGATAGGTGACGGGGAACGATCAACTCGACCAAGAACCGGACAAAGAGCACGCCGGTGGAATGACGTTCCGAGGGCGATTAGGTAGATGAACTGACGGATGGCTTCCTACTCACAGAGGTTGACGACCTGCTCGTCGAGAGAGGTGGACTCGCCGCTGTTCATGTCTGGGCTGCGCGAGAAGAGGAAGGAGATGATGGCCGTCAGAAGTCGGGTGAACTCAGATAAGAAGCTTAGTCGCCTCCAAGCCGAGGGTGCCCGCACGTGTCTCTCTGTCAACCGATATCCGTCATCCATTGATCAGCCTCCCCCTTTGTCCGCAGGGCGCACCATTTGGTCCTCGATCCTATGGACATGATTAGAGCAGGCGAGCGAAAATGTCGAGTAGATAGATCCACAGTCCCCTCGTCAGTGTGCGAGCGGACGCGCGGCGTTTCCCGAGGTCGCTCAGCTTCCTCGTCAGCTTCTCCACATCACTGGTAACTCTGACACATCAGCGCTCTCTTTCCAATCCAATCGCGCCCACAAGCTGTCAACAAACCCGTCAAGCAGGTGAGGCATCGTCGTCGCAGAAGAGCGGAGGACCATGCGTCAGTCTCCGCTCTCCACTCCTCATCTCATCTCGCGACGAGCCAGCCCTCTCCCTTTGCTCAGTATGTGGCCAACCACGACGACCTTCTCCTCACGACAGCGGCCTAATCTGACCAGCAGGATAGTCCCCACCTCCCACCCCCTCCTCCTCTTTCCCTCTCTTTCGGCGTCTTCTTCGTTCTCATCCAGCTTCAAGTAGCGGACTCACTTGACGCCGCGGCGCGCCTCTTCCCGTTAGACGCGACCCGACCAACCCTGGATCTCCCGACCGAGTGAGCTACCCTTCCTCTTGCGTGTTCTACTAGAGTCACCACTCCATGGTGCTCGTTCTGGGAGTCTCCCTCAGTTGCATCCTTCCTAGAAGGTCGCGCTATGACGAGCCGCCGCTGCTCCCTGACGCGTCTGAATGTCCATCCACCTTCCTCTTCTACTGCAACTGACACCCTCCCTTACTCACGACAGCTCGGAAGTAGACACCTTCAGCACAAGATGTCAATATCCTTTCTCAACTCTTTCCCCTCCTTCGTCCCCCATGTCGTTGCGCCTTCCCCCTCCGCGGGCGCACCCTTGGCCCCGCCAAAGCTACACGTCTCAGCGACGCCTCTCAAGCCCTCGACCTTCGCAGGGGAAGTCTTCCAAGCTCGGATCACCTTCAGGTGTACCCCGACAACGACGGAATCATCCTCTACGAGAGCGTCCCCGGCGACGGTGACGGCTGCCGTCCCTCCTCCGCCAGTGGTGACGCAACCGAGCTCGACCCGCGCGCTCACGCATCAGCGGGCCGCCCACTCCATGAGCGTCGTCGGCGCAGGAGGGGGCAGTATCTTCCCTCCGTCATCATCATCAACTAAGCGCTTCCACGGTGGGGCAGACGCAGCTAAGAGGACGAGGCCAGGCCAGGGACAGTCGGCCATCGCTATCAGCACGGGCGCGGCGCTCAGAGCTGAAGGGTCCTCCCTTCCTGCGGCCTACTCGGTTTCGACATCTCATCTCGACAAGCACAGCTCGGAGAATGACATCCCGCCGAGACGAGGGCTCATTGGTAAGGGTAGGATCACGAGCTCTCCGCTGCCCACCGCGACGGCCACAACACCCGTCGGCCGACGACCCGGTCATTCACGCCAGCGCTCCTCGTCTGGGTCGGACCTGGTCAACATCATCGGCGTCGATGGCAAGCATACTGGAGCATTTATGGATGACGAGGGGGTAGATTCCAAGGGCAAGCGACGAGCGCATCGGCCTGAGATGGGGCGAGCGCACTCCATCTCTGGGTTGCCGACATGGTCGTCGAACCAAAGGTGCTCTTCGCCATCTCCGGCTGACCCCGACGACGACTCTACAACTTCAGCAACAGCAGGTGTGTTTTCCTCTCTCTCGCTCTTTTCTCTATCTAATCTTTTCAACGTTGCACTCATTAAAAACAGAGAGTCGACCGAACCTCCCAGACCGTAACACGCGGCCCTCGATCCCCGCGTCGCACCCTCATGCCCGCAAACCGTCTTATATGCCTCCCTCGGCGTTCTCCTCCCCTCCTTCCGCGTCGGACCCCTTCGGCAGTGGGAGTCGCTCAACGGAAGACCTGCACGGCGGCTCTGGTGGCAGAGGAGGAGTCCGGACGACCTCCTCTCTGGCGTCCATCTCTGAGTTCCAGCAAGGCAGCGAAGATTCCCTCCATCACCGGCGACCTCCAGGGCATTTCCCAGGAGGGACTGACTCGTCTGAAAGCGACAACTCGGGCACCGCTTCCTCCAATAATGGAGGAGGAGAGGGGATTGCCCTCGCGGCGTCGCCGGTGCGATATGCGCGGGCTGGTGGTGGTCGACCTCCGCATTCGATGCATCGGCCCTCATACTCCATTGGTCTGGGGCGACCGGCGCCCGGTTCGAACAGCTCGCAAACCTCACCTTCTCGCTTGTCAGGAGCCGACGCTCTTCGGCGTTCCTCGGCAACCGGCGGATCCTCTTCGGACCCAGGAGCAGCGTCAGAAGGCCTCGTCATCACCTGGTCATATGCCCACCTTGTCGCGACACTCACTCCATCATCGCAATACCTCCCCCCAGAGTCCCTTCTCCCGCTTCGACACGCCCTCCTCCAATCCTCCACTATCGGCTCAGGCACATTCACAACGTCCTCCACTACTTCCTCCTCCATTTCCTCCCCCGTCATTGCCCAACAATCCTCAGCGACGAGAGCCAGCACAGCAGGCGGCTGGTTCTCACTTCCCCCTCCCCCGCGCCACTCCCGCGCCCCGAGCCTCACATCATCACTCTTCGGTCTTGCCCGCGGCGTCGTCTGGGGTGCCGGGGGGGAGAGTTCGCTCGAGGCAGAGAGAAGGAGAAAGTGGGAGGCGAGCGTGAAGGAAGTGCCGGTCTTGGAGACGCTGAGGTGCGTGGGGCCGGTAGGGGTGATGATGGGGAGGGAGGGAAGGGAGGAGACGGTGGATTGTGAGTGGGGCTTTCGCTCGGTCTGCGAGACGCTTGACTGACCTCTTGCGTGCGCCACATTCGCAGTCATCTACACCCTCCCACTCCCACCAACCCTTCCACCAACTTACCAAGGCCGAGCCCTCAAAATCACCTACACCCTGGTTGTCGGCGTCGAGGTCGAGCTTCCCCCATTGACTGGTGGCACGCGCGAGCGTCGAAGCCGTGAGCTCCGTGTCCCCGTGCGCGTTTGGGGTGGCGTGGAGGGCGAGCAAGCGGCAACGAGGAGAGGATACGATCTGATGCGGCCGGTGATTCAGAAAACGGAGGAAGGAACTCTGAAGAGGGTGGAGGGGGGGGCTCAGGATGGGGAGGGAAAGGAGGGGAAGAAGAGTAGGGAGAAAGGGGAAGGGGAGGACAAGGAAGAGGAGCCAGCCGTGCTCAAGCCTAGGCCTTCGACACAAGCATCCTTCAAGTCGTATGCTCGACACCTCCTCTCGACCTTACCTATCGTGGACCGATCCTCTTCGCCCACTTCCTTACCGCCAGCGATTCCACCTCCTGCGCCCTCATCATCCTCGTCCACCCCACCCTCAAGCCACACTGATCCCTTCTCGTCCTCGGCACCCAAGACACACCGGCACACCCGTTCTCAAGCTCTCAGTCCAGGCTCCTACGCCCGCGCTCTCCCCAAGGTCCTCATTGAGGGTGAGCAGCCGCCATTTCGCGCCCACGACGTGGCGGTTCAGACTAGCCTCGGCCGTCGCCGTCAATCGTTTGGGAAGCAGGGGTCAGGTCGACCTCCAGCCTCTCTGGGATCACTCGGAGAGGACGATGCGGACGGTGGTGCAGGAGGAGCCCAAGAACCCTCCGAAGCTGTTTTGGAGAATCTCCTTCGCTCCAATCAGAAGGGTGAGTGATGACTTCGCCTTACGGACGAACAAGGACTGACTTGGAGTGGTGGGTGCCAGCTTCATACGATATTGAGAAGGAAGGACAGGTCGTCGCTGTGTTCACGCTCACGAAGAGCGCGTACCGGCTTGGAGAGACGGTCTCGGGCGTGATGACCTTCAATCGAGGCGACACCCCTCGTCGCGTACTCAAGGTCCACACAAGCCAACCCTATTCTCCCCGTCAAATCTCCTAAAGCTGACGGGCGCTCTCCCCCCAGTTTTCCGCCCTTCTTCAAACACACGAACTCGTCCCCGCCTCGCTGCACCCACCAGCTGGCACCGCCCCCCCACTTAAACCCCTCATCCGCACTCATGCCGACTACCACGCCTCGATGACTCACCAGATTTCCCGTCTCCCCTTCGCACTCGACCTCCCCGGAGGCAGAAGCGACACCATCGGTGGTGGGGGCGCTCTCTCGTCATCGTTCGTCCTTCGTGCCGAAGCGGATGCAGAGGCAGGAGCGAGTACACCGTCAAACTCGATTGTTCCGGGGGGAGTCGAGTGGAAGGTAAGACTATCGTTCCTCGCTTCCTGTCCGCCGAAGAGGAGTCGGGACGCGAGAGTCGCGAGGTCGACGTCAGATCGACCACCGAGCCATCTTGTTCCGAGGAGGAGGACAACCAAGGACGACGTCGACGAGAAGGCCCGCAAGCAGCACACGAGCTATCAGCCTGCGACGAGCATCGCTCCCGTCCTCCCATTCGTTCAGCGGAGCGCTGTATTGAAGGAGAAGGAAGACGACGAAGGCGAGGACGAGTCGTTCGACGCCGTCGGGTGGCTCGAGATGCGGACAGAGGTTATCGAGTGCGACGTGCCCATCGTCGTGTTCCCGCCAAGCAGGCTGGGCCTCGCGGCGACGGCGGTTGGGACGGGGACGGAGGAGCTCGGTGGGGAGATGGAGCTGTGAGATCTACGCTTGTTCATTTGGGCAGGAATATAGAACAAGAGAGCCTCGACGGACCAGGGAGACATCGAACGAAGACTGCGTCGTACAGGAGACGATCTTGCTTACCTCAGCTCTGGAAGGACACCTTGCAAGCCATTACATGCCCTGGGTCGTAAGCAGATGCAAACCCGCAAGACCTGTCGTACTACCTCGCGCTCTCCTGGACAGTAAGGACGGGACCTTAATAGCGAAAGGGGGGTAGGAAGCAGAGTGGTCCGAGAGGGTACTCGGCACCTTATGGCGAGCATCCAGATTGAAGCTTTGCGCTTGCACTTTGAAAAAACAATTTTATCCAAGTTGAGTATTCTCGCTCGACTCTCTTAATCTTTCTGTCGCATGTGACGACACTACGACATGAGCACTCAGGTCAGCCTAGCCTCTCCCAGACAGAAATTGTGTCGGTCGGTATCTCTTTCTCATCCCTCGAAGATATTCTAGCCGCTTGTCCTCTCTATTACTCGTCACCTGGACCCAAGATTTATTCCATCCGCACGACACTTGGACAGAAAACTGGGGATCACATCACAGTGAGCAGAAAAATAGGAACTCGCCGACGTAAAAGGGTCCGAACCCGGGATTGAACCGAGGACCTCCATGAAGTGATGAATCACCCTAACATGGCGTGATACCGCTACACCATCCAGACAAACGTGGCGCAAGCGCCTATTGGTGGATTCCACAAAAGAAAGATTGTATTGAATACTTTTCATAATAGCTTTGCCGCTTTTTTCACTTTAGATCTCCTAGTACGACTCACCATCTCTCATATGGTTACTTCGTCCTCTACGTATACCTCATGACTTGAATACAAAAAAATCCCCCTTACCCTCTCCCCCTCTTACTAGGGTTGCCTCATCCTCTACGTATGACTGATAACTTGGAAGACAAAAAGAAAACAAGAAAAAGAAAAAATAATCTGAATGCCCTCCATATGAAGGAATAAACACTCTCTGATCTCTCTCTAGGGGCTCTCAGGGCCCCGAAAGATCCCTCTAACCGACGCTCTCTCCTCACAAGAAGCGCAAGTCGAACGAAGCCCGATGCCGCATCATCAGCCAGTCAGTCCATCGATTCGAACGTGATCTACCTGACTGCTTCCTACTTTTCCTCAATTCCCTCCTCAAAGACGTGGAGAACACAGCCGACGACATACTTACTCTGGAACTCGCTCCCCCCGCAGGTCCAAAGCCTTTAACTGGAGAGACATTTCCAGGAGCATGACAGGGTTGACTTCCCCTCGCTCGTTTATCGCCTCCGTCCTGCCCGAGCCCAGTGTGAATCAGCGACGAACTCCCTCTTTCGACTAGAGCTTCCAGCGTCGACCCACACCCGGACCTGCTTCATCGGCATCACCGGAGCCAGTCAACGACTTCACGATTGATACCGTTGTCCGCAGGCCCGGCGGCCGTACTGTGCCTAGCCCGGACGTCACCCTCAGCTAAGCAGGTCTCTTCGTCTCTCATCCACCGTTCCTCAATGCTCCTGGTGCCTTCGCTCCCTCTCATCGACTGCGGTCATTGTGCTTCTAGTTGCGAGTCAGTTGATGAGGAGATTACAAGAAAATCTATCAAAAATCAACTAGGTGAGTCAGAGATTGAAGAGGGTTACCCGTCCATGATAGGGAGCAAGCTCTCCCGGAATGCCCGATGGCTGGCTGCATGCCGGCTGTGTCGTATTGGCCGGGCGCGGCGCACGTCGTACGCTGACGAAAGAGCAAGATCCATTCCGACTTATTCGGAAGAGAGAGAGAAAAAAAAAGCCGGCGACTGCATGAACATCATCATCAAGCAGAGATAGCCGTCGCCGTGGTGCTCTGCAAACCGGCACCGTTCTCGTTCATCATCTCCTCCTCTTCGTCCACCACGGGCGCGGCGGCGCCCCCGTTCACACTAGCGGCCACGTTGGTCACCTTATCACCAGATGCCTGCTCGACTACCGCCGCCGCCGCCGGGGCAGGAACCTGAGCCAACGAAGGAGCCGTCGCGACGACCTCGCCCCTTGCCTCGTGCTCCTTCTTCTCCTGCTCGCCACCGAGCGCCCAGACGCCCGACTCCCTCTCCTTCTTCCGCCGCTCAATGCCCTCCCTTACGGGCCCCAGCACATCCTCCCCATCGTCATTCATCCGCGCCTCTTCATCCCCGAGGTCGACACCGTACACCTCGGCGAGGGCCTCGATCGACTTGGTCTGCGAGCCTCGGGAGAAGAGCTGCTTGCACTCGGCCTTGGGGAGGACGCGGATCGGCTCGGGCGAGGGGGAGAACTGGGAGTGAAGGAAGCGGGTGTTGCCCCAAGGGTTCTTGAAGTATCGAGCCTGGGTAGGGAGGGGTCAGATTCGGTCGGCCGTCGGAGGCAAAGGGGGGGGGGGGGGGGCTCACGATCTTGATCAGCCGGGGGACGATGACCGTTGTCGTGTCAAGGGGCTTGTCGGGGAGAAAGCACGAGGGATTGGACTCGGCTGCGCGAGCAATCATGATGGATGAAACGCCTGGAACAAAAAAAAAAGTCGAGTGTCAGCAATGACGGCTAGTGGCGCTCTGAAGACCAGGCAGACCACGACGCACCCGTGATGGCCTTGACCTTCGCAAAGTCCCACATTCCGCCGACATCACCGTTCGCGACAACGGGGATCCCATACTTGGTCGCGACGTCGACGCAGTCTCTGAGGCGCTCCATGAGGGCCCGCTCGGTTGACCGCATGCTGCGCGTGCGGGCGTGGATGGTGAGGCACTGGATGCCCGTCTGGCAGATCTGCTCGACAAGTGCGAGCGTTTCGGCTTGGTCCGGGAGGAGCCGGATCTTGCACGAGACGGGGACATCGAGCGCCGCAACGAGAGCGCGGAGAATCGAGCAGAGAAGGTCGGGCGTTGAGAGGAGGGCAGCACCCATGCCGCTGTGGGTCGAGAAGGGCTTGGGGCAGCCTGCGAGAGAGAATGTTAGTGAGGGCATCGAGGGGAAGACAAGACGAGAAACGAGACTCACCGCAGTTGAGGTCGACACCCGCGACGTCCTGCTGGACGGTCAGGGCCGCCTCGACGGCGAGCTTAGGATCGGACGAGCCGAGCTGGTAGATGAGGTGAGGCTTCTCAATCGGATGCGTCCACCAGATCGGAGCGTCCGTGCGAATGTAGTTGATGAGGCCGGTGTGCTCTAGAGGGGATTTAGAGGAAGCCAGGTGTCAGCCGGCCCTGCCCCCAAAGAGGATCCTCCGGCAGAATAGAAGAGGGACGGACCGTCGACAACGCGACGAGAGCCAATCATCGCCTTGTCAACAATTTCAGGACCCCAGACGAGGTCACAGCCGTAGGAGAGTGACAGGAGACGCTGCAGGGGGGAGGGGCAGGGGCGGAAGCAGCGTCGGGAGGTCAGCGCAGGAGTTAGGCAAAGTGGAGGCAAGAAGGGAAGGCTGCCTACGGTGGGGACTGGCAGGGGAAGTAGGGCAGGAAGTGTTAGTTTGGCAGCCTATGAGCGGGGTAGAAATACCCTCGAGGGACCCTCTGGAGACCCGACTGACGGTTACCGCTCCGGACCATGGGGGCAAGGCACGCCTTGTTGCGGTAGTCGAGGCCGGCAGCAGCGGCCTTGCGCGCGCCAGTCTCGCTGCTCTCTGCGGGCTGAGGCTTCTCCTCCTCAAGGCGGACGCGCTTGGCCGGCGGCGGGGATGGGGCGGGCGAGACGGAGTGGTCGGACACGGGCATGGTGAGTGTGCGGCAGAGTCGGGGGTTGACGAAGGTGGACGGTCTGAGCAAGGAGCGGGCTACAAGCAGCATGGATGTCGAAGGAAAGAGCCGGCGCCAGCCGACGAATTCGACGAGAGGCCGTCGTCAAGGACGGATGATACTTAACTATTGTTGCATCCCCCGCGGGCTCAAAAAGATTCCAGAAGGATTAGACTGAAGAAGCCTTACTCGAGAAAATTGAAAGGCGGGCATCGTCGGCCGTGATGGTTGACAAGGGCACGGTGATGAGGACAACATGCGCGCACCTACCTTCCCCTCCCCCCCCGCGTCCTGCCTTCCGACCAACATCCTCCTCCTCCAGCTCTTATCACCCCGCCCTCACTCATCCTATATCCCCGTGGACCTCAAGATGCCTCCTGCGTGAGTCTCCTGCTGGTCGACTTTCTTTGTTATGCTTAATCAGCCCCCCTCTTCCCACCGCACCCACCCTCATCCAACGTTGGGCTGACTATGACCCCACCCCGCCCCTCGACTTGCTCGGTTCCCTTGCTCTCTTTCCCAGCGACGACCTGCCCTCGAAGCGTGCCCGGAACCCCCCTCCGCCACCCCCTCCCCCCCTTCCACCCGCCCAACGGATCAAGCGCAAGCGCGCCGTTGAGCCGGCGGATGACGAGCGGACCAGCAAGCTCCTGCGCGCCGGCGATGACCTGAACAAGGCTCCGTCGTCCGTCGGACCGGATGGCAAGACTGAGAGCAAGGTGAGTCGATCCGTCGGCTGTCTGTCCCTCATCTGTTCGCGCGTCAGAAGGCGGACGGACATGCTAGAAGGCGTATCAATCGAGAGGACGTGCCGGGAGATCGGGACCGGCGGAGGAGAGCGGCGCGACGGGCAGGCGTCTGAAGGGTCTTCACTCTCGTCGTGTCTCTCTCTCTCTGTTGATCGGGCCATCTCATACCCCCTGTTGAGGCCCAACCTACTGTCCTTGGGCTCCCCGATCGTTTTGTAGCCCGCGTCTCTCACGCAGACCTTCCGGCTGACCCTGCTGGCGCATTCCCCTTCTCGCCCTCCCTCCCTCCAGCTTGACTTCAACCTCTTCCCTGACTCGGCCCTCCAAGAGTACCTCATCAAGAATGGCCTCATCCCGGTCTTTGATCCCTCTCCATATAGCGACTTGCCAGCGCCCTTGCGTGCGTTCCTGCGGTCCTGCGGCCTGCCCTTCTGTCGCACCGCGCGCGCACTGACCGCTGACGTCCCTCCTCTCCTCCTCCCGTCGTCTGGCTGCTGCCCTCTCCTCCCTGGTCTTTGCGCGCCTCTTGCCATCCCTCACGTGTCCTCCCTGTCCAGCATCGACCCTCTTCGCGCCGCAGCAGCCGATCCCGCCAGGCGTGACGCGTGCCCAGCACCTCAACCCGTACGGCCGGACCGCGATCCTCGCCGACATCCAGCAGGCCCACGACGTCTTCGCCGCCCAGGCCAAGGACCACTGGGAGACCTCGAATCCTCCGGGGAGCGGTGCGCTCCGGGAGGGCGAGGTCGTCACGGGTTTCTTGTATGCGTGCAAGGTCGGAAGTGAGTGCTGCTGGTGCCGCTGCGTCATGGCGATCCCTCTCGCCTGCCCCTCGCCTCCGTCGCCGCTGACGCGCCCTGTCTGCCTGTCTCCGCCCGCGCCTGCCCGCACGCGTCGTTCGTCGCTCGCGTGTCGCTGTTCGTCCCCCGGCGTCTTCCGCCCAACCCCCCTCTCAGACCGCGTACTCAAGGTCGTCCCCCCGCCACTCTGATGGACACGGCAAGGCCTGTGGTATGGTATCTTTCCGGTGTGGGAGTGGGCCTGGTGCGCTCCCCCGTAGTATTCTGTTTTACTTGTCAGTGAGGCCCCCCCAGCATCGGCTGGCCTAGCCGAGCGCACAGGACGACCGCGACCTAACGGCGATTCTCTCCCCCCCCCCCCCCCCTCTCTCGACCAGGTCTCGTGGTCTAGGGTGTCTCTCCTTCTGTCAATCGCGATGTTTTGTAGCAATGCACCCCGCCGACGCTTTGGGAAAGCAGTCTACCGCCTTCCTGGGCTGAAAACCGAGGTAGATCGGAAGGCGAGAGGGAGAGAGATCGGCGCTCTTGGAAAGGAACCCGCGCGCGCTGGTCGCACCCCCGCTGCTGTCCATCTCGTTGTATCCGGCTCCCTGTCTCTGGCTCCGTCCGATCCTCGCCTGGTTCGCCCGGCTGCGAGAGCGGCCAAGCGGGCGCAGACCCGAGCGCCACCGGACCATCGCTTTCTCTGGCTCCCACTCGCTCAAGCCGGATCGATCATCAACCGCCCTGGCGTCGCTCTTTTTCCTTCCTGGGCCCCTCTTCCAAGCGGAGCGATCACACGGTCTGAACCATACCTCACCCTTACTCGGTCCCGCGCTGCAGCTCTGCTCGCCAACCAGGTCCAGCCGAACCTCCTCGCCAAAGACCGGAGAGAAGGTTCCTGTCACTTCTAGGCAGAGGTTGAGTCACTCACGTTGACCAACGATGTCATGTACGCGTAGTGTTTTCCACTGCTGACTTCGGGTCGTTCCTCTGATTCGCACGCCACTGCCTCTCCAACAACTTCTGTGCGAAGAATGGCAAGGGTCCCGCCGATAGATGCGCCTCCCTCCGTCTCTCGTTCGCAAGGACATGGACCTTTGCCGCTGCAGGTCATCTGACCTTCACTCCTCATCTCGCAAATCAATGTAGCAAGCAATTTCGTGCACCTTCGGGTCGCCCTGCACAGAGAACGGATACCTTTCTCACTGATAATCCTCGTTCTTCGTTAATTTCATTGCTAGGCACTGTAGTGTAGCCCGACGGTGAGCTGTCCCTCTGCGCTTGTTTCGCGATTTCACTGCTGATGCTCTTGGCTTTTCTCTTCAGCCGATGCGTGTGATTATCGCCCAGAACAAGCTGCGAGCGAAACTTTGGAGGAGGTCGCAAGCGTTCTGCTCGGACGTAGAGAGGATCGCCGACGACCTTTTGCTCTTTCTCTCCTCTCTGTTCCTCCCCTTTCCCTGACGAGGGCCTGGCGGCTCAGTTCATTGGTTTTCATTATTATTTTTTGCTTCCTCGTAACCCCCATTCTTTCCTTTTCACTCCCACCCACACTGTGCTGTGTGTGTGTGTGTGTGTGTGTGTGTGTGTGTCTTGAGAGACAGGTCACGTGACCCCGGCGGGCTGTCTGTCGCCAGATGGCGAGACGAGATGAGCATTGTTGTCGGCGACCCGCGGCCCGCCGTCCGACCCTTCGTCCCGCTCTCAACCACCAGGACCGTCTGCCCGCCCGCCCCTCTGTCGCTCTCACCGACCTACTATGACTCCGACATCCATGGCGATCTCTACGAGGTCCACTCTCCGCTGTCTCCGCCTCGCCCTTCCTCGCGCTCTCTCCGCCCGCACCTTTGCTGTCTCGACGACCTCGTCCTCATCTTGGGCGGCTCCTCGCACGGCTCTGTCCGCTCGTTCTGCCTCAATGAGCTCCCTCGGGCGATGCTATGCGGCGTCGACCACTCAGACTCTCACCATCGCGTGCGTCTACACCTCACTCCTTCGCCTGGCTCTCGGCGGGCGAGTCGCTCGGACTGGCTCGTCCAAGGCTCGCGCTGGGCTGACCATGATGGGACCAGAAGACCCATTACCGAGCAGCAGTATGCCCAGCTCTCAGATCAGGCCATGGACACACTGCATGACAGCTTGGAGGAGCTCGTCGAGGGTGACGAGGGCGCGCAAGGCGGTTGGGAGGTCGAATACAACGTGAGTCTGGGGCTACCCGCTGCCCTCTTCGGGGCCTGCTGGAGAAGGAGTTTGGGACCCGAATGCGAGTTGAAAGGAAGCAAGATGTCAGAGTGCGAGAGGGAACCTCCGGCCTCTTCCGCTGACGCCCTCTTCGTGACGCGCGTGTCGCGGCCAACGCGTCTCCCCCTGGTCGATCTTTCGCGGCCATCTTGCGTGCTGCTCCCCCTCCCTCTCAGGAGTCGCACTGCAAGAAGGCGCGTCGATCTTCTCCCTTTCTGCTTGAGCGGTAGAATACTGCCGGACGGGATGACCGTCGATTGGCGCTTGGTCTCCCTCCCTCCCCTCTGATCAGACGGCGGGGGGCTAACTTTCGTTCTGTCTTTCCTCCTTGATCCAGTCTGGCGTCCTCACGCTCATCATGGGCTCTCACGGGACGTACGTGATCAACAAGCAGCCGCCGAACAGGCAGATCTGGCTCTCGAGCCCCGTGTCGTGCGTGATCGCTCTCGCCGTCCTCGTCTCTCGCGCGCGTGGCTGCGCCCGTTCCTGACGTTGCCTTACCCGCCACCCGGCCCAGCGGGCCCAAGAGATTCGACTTCTCGGCAGAGACGGGCGAGTGGTTCTACCCGAGGGACGGCTCGCTCCTCGGCGGGCTCCTAGAGTCGGAGCTGAGTGAGATGGCCGGGCGCAGCGTGGAGCTCGGGTTGCTTGCGTGGGAACCATGATGACTTGCTGTGATGCTGTGGCCTCGGGTCTGCCTAAGATGAGATGAGAGGTCGCCAGCGTCCCCTCGGCGGCCATGGGACCGGTGGAGGGAGGAGGCGCGGCTCGTCAAGGCCATGGTCTCAGGGGCAAAGTGAAGCAGCAGCAAGAAGGCCTGATCTGACAGGCTAGCCTGTCCCCCCCCCCCCTCCTTCCTCCCCTACCCTCCCCCTTTCTGTCTGGACCCAGTGTTGTTCTCCCTCTCGCGCGACGACCCGAGCCCGCTCGCTCGCTTCCTCGCTCGCTTCCTCGCTCTTGCCCCTCCCTCCCGGCCTCACCCCGGCCCTGCCTGTTGCGCGCCTGCCCCCTCGGAGGCCGCCACGCCCCTCGCTGGCTCTCATCGCCTCGTTCCCGCCTGCCGCGCTGGCCGGTGGTGGGAGCCAAGTGAGCGCCGTCGTTGGGAGACCTCCACTCCTCGCCCTCCACCTTTCCCTCCACCTTGTCCTCCATTCCTGCCGCTCCTGCCGTCCTTGTCGAGGGAACAGCGCCTCCGCGCTTCGCCGCAGTCGCCGGTTTTCCTCGGCGGTCTCGACCCGAGCGCGCGTTGGCTTGGCGGCCTCCGCCCTGCGTCGCCTCGTCATCTTGCCAGACACCATGTTTCTCTCGTCCGATCCACAACCACTCCCCCGACCCTCACCACACCGCTTCCTCCGGGTTTTTCGGACCCCCCCGCCCTCGCTTCTCGCCCCTCTCGTCTTGTCCCGGCCGGCGCGCACGGAGGAATCGTACCGGAAACGCGCGAGCCCAGCCCCGTCGTCTGCCTTGTCTCCTCTCCGTCTGCTCTCCTCTCTCGAACGTCCCCCCTGCTACCCACCACCCACTCCCCCGCCCGCATGCTCTCCACCCTCGGCACCGCCCTTGCAGCCCTGCTTGCCGCTGCGTCCCTCTCCCCTGGTGCGTCCTCGCCGCGGCCCTGCGTGCCCAGGTAGTACAGGCCCTGACTGGCCCGGCTGCCCCCGTCTGTGTCTCTCCTCGCCCTGCCGTCGTCGGCGTTGTCCTGTTACCCTCCCCCCCCCCCCCTTCCCCCCCCCTCTCCGGCGTTGCCTTGCCGTCTGCGGCGCGGTCCACAATACAGCTGCCTCGCTCCAAGTGCTCCCTGTATCGCGGATACACCACCCCCGGGGCGTTTCCCTGGAGCTCTCCCCCCGGTCGCCGGCGGGCTGGACGAGGACGCCCAACACGCCCGCCGCCCCCGCCGGGGGACCGCCTCCACGCGCGCGCGAACGACGATCGCCGTCGTCGCTCGTCCACGACGACTCGTTCCGGGTCTTCCTCGAGGTCGACGGCGAGGAATATGCGCTGCACATGGTGCGTCCTTGGCGCTCTCTCCGCGCGCCCCCTCGGGCGGCTCTCCTGCTCGTCACCCCGCCGTCACCCCTCTGCCCGTCGATGGCGGTCGGTCTCAAAACGCGGGCGAGCCGGCACCGAGCGACGACGGGTCATCGCTTTCTTCCGAAGTGTCGCCCCCCCGCCGCCGCGTTGAGGCTGATCGATCTCTTCTTCTGGCATGCCCGCCCGCAGACCCCAAATTTGCACCTCATCCATCCCAGGGCCCAGATCATCACCCCGACATCGTCGACGCCGCTCCTCGCGAGCGAGGTGCTGGCGTTCGAGGGGTTCGTCGTGCCCTTCAACGCCTCGGCCGACCGCCACCTCGAGGATCTCGCGCTCGTCGACCCAGCGACGACGTTCTCGCTCGGCTGGGCCCGGCTCCTCGTCCACGACGCCGCCGAGGGCATCTTTGAGGGCGCGTTCTCCATCAACGGCGACATCCACCACATCCTCCGCACGGAAACCTACCTCCGGACCAAGCACGCCGACGACCCCCTCCCCGAGGAGGGCCAGCGGCTCGTCGTCTTCCGGGATCGCGACCACCTTCGGGATGCCGCCCGCTCGTCGTCGGACGGCGGCGAGGGCTGCAGCCACGACCATCTCGAGTTCAACACCGGCAGCCAGCACCCGATCTTCCAGGACAGGCTCGCCCGCGTCCGGCCGTGGTGGACTCTCGACGGCACCGTCGACGGCGTCAAGATCGGCAAGCAGGACCCTCGGTGGTTTGGCAAGCGGGACGACGTCAGCGGGGGCACCGTCGGTGGCCAGGGCGAGTGAGTGGCGAGAAAAGAGAGAAAGAGAGAGAGAGAGAGAGAGCGCTTGGGATGTTGGAAGGCACGCAGGCATCTGACGGTTGTTGTTGTTCTCTCCCGCACAGCTTTACCTCAACCATCGGCCAGACTCAAGGGTGGGTTTCTCTCCTTCATTTCATCCTTCTCGCCCCTCTGTTGATGCTGATCCTTTCCTCGCCTCGCCCAGCTGTCCTAACACTCAGAAGGTGGTCTTCACTGGAGGTGAGCACCGCCTTCCCTCCAGTTTCTTGCCTTCGCCGTCCTCCACCTCTTGCCTTCGCCCTCCACATCGCACTTATCTCCGCAGCTTACTGACGACCTCCCTCCACCTTGCACCGCCCCAGTGGCCGCAGACTGCGCCTATGTCAGCAGGAAAGGTGGCGCTGACGAAGCGCGCAGGGCGATTGTGGGTTCTCGTGCTCGCCCTCGCTCTCCCTCGTCCCCGTGTGGGTGGTCTGACCTTGCCCCCCCCCCCCCCCAATCAGCTCTCCAACTGGAACACCGCCTCGGCTCTCTACAAGGAGACTTTCAATGTTTCTCTTGGCATCGTCGAGCGTAAGCCCCTCCCTTCTCCCACAGCCAATCCTTCCGACATCTCCCACTCCCGGCTGACCAAATCACTTCCCTCCCCCCCCCCCCCCCCCCCCCTCCTGCCTGACAGTCTTCGTCCAGGATACCGCGTGCCCTGCGACGGCCTCGACTGATGTCCCCTGGAATGTTGGCTGTGACACGATGAACCTTAACGATCGTCTTTCGGCCTTCAGTACCTGGCGCGGCAGGCGGTCTGGCGACCAGGCCGGTCTCTGGCATCTCATGTCTGGATGCCCAACGGGAAGCGAGGTCGGCGTCGCTTGGCTTGGGCAGCTCTGCGTGCAGTCGGTGAGTCGTTGATCCTCATATTTTCCGTCCGTGGATCGGAGGCCGCCTGACTATCCGCTGGTCGTCACTTCGCAGGCTACCTCCCAGGGATCTCAGGGCACTGTCAGCGGAACGGCCGTCTCCACTGCGTCCAACATCGAATGGCAGGTCGTCGCCCACGAGACAGGTGAGCGTTCCGCTTTCGCATCTTGATCGAGCCTCACCACCATGAGCCGCTGAACAAACAAGACCTGATCCTCTCGCAGGCCACAATTTTGGTGCCATCCATGACTGCCGGACTGGCTGCACCGTCCAGAACGGAAACTGCTGCTCACTGAGCACGACGACTTGCGACGCTGGCGGACAGGTACGTCCATCCCGGCCGCCTTGATGGGGGCTCACTCATGTGCACCGCTGACGACTCTTTGCCCCGTGGCCCTTTGTAGTACATCATGTCGCCCGTCTCGTCCAACAGCGAGTCGAGGTTCTCCCCCTGCACGATCGGCAATGTGAGCTGCGCCGTTGTTCTTGGTCATGCGGGTCTGCCTCAGACCATGATCTGACAGTTTCGCCATCCTGCAGATCTGCTCCGTCATGCAGTCGCGAGCTGTCAACACGAGGTGCCTCGCCGATCCTGGGTCGGTCACCCTTATCTCCACCGAGCAGTGCGGCAACGGTATCCTCGAGCCCGGAGAGGACTGCGACCCCGGAGGAGCCGAATCCGCGTGCTGCGACGCTGCCAGTAAGTTATCGATCCCCGCTCCTGTCTCGCCGTCCGTCGTTCTCTCTGAGCTGACCGTCTCTCCCTTCTTCCCTCAGCGTGCAAGTTCGTCAACAACGCTGTCTGCGACCCGACGTCGTCCCCTTGCTGCACAAGCACTTGCAACTATGCCACGAACGGAACCGTCTGCCGCCCCTCGGTCGGCGAGTGCGACGTCGTCGAGACTTGCACAGGCAACTCGTCGTCCTGCCCGAGCGACGTCACCGTCCCCGATGGTGAGAGAGCGCTGACATACCTCGACCACCTACCCGTCCCATCTCGATGCGGTGCCATTCGCTGACCCTTCCTCACCCCTGACTTCCAGGCCAGAGCTGCGGATCGGGCGACGGCCTCCAATGCGCCTCGGGTGTCTGCACTTCTCGCGACCTCCAGTGCCAAACCGTTGGCTCGTCGCTCAACATTACCCGGGCCTGCCAGTCGTCGAACTCGCAGTGCTCCATGTCTTGCCAGGACCCGAGCAATTCCGGTCGATGCTTGGTGCGTCTCCGGTCTTTCCACTTCTCCTCTACCCCCCCCCCCCCCCTTTCCCCGGCATCTGTTTTGCTGACACCTCGGGGCTCTTCACAGATCCTCCAGGCGACTTTCCAAGACGGCACGCCTTGCGGTTTTGCAGGCCGATGCAAAAGCGGAGAGTGCCATGCCAACTCGAACGGTCTTGAAACGGCCAAGGCGTGGTGTGAGTGTTGTCATTCGGTGACAACCCCTTCGCCTTCGTGATTCACTGACAGTCGTTTTATATATATATATATACCTCAACAGACCGTGACAACCTCAAAATCGCCATCCCTGTGACCGTTGTTGTCGGCCGTACGTCCTCCTGTCTGCCTTGCCACCCCTCGTCTTCATCACCCACTGATCGTCCTCGCTTCGTTCTCAGTCATCGTTCTCTTCCTCCTCTACGCCATCTCCCGCTGCATCTTCCGCTCCTGCTCCGGCAGCAAGAGAAGCAATTCTCACGCCCCCCCACCTGCCGCGTACGGTAGCGGTCCTGCCGGCATGATGCGCAACAGCGCCAACTCGTCGAACTCGGCCGCCCCGCTCTCCTACCAGCAGCAGCAGCAGGGCTACTACAGCGGCGTGAACGCCTATGGCGACGCCGGCGAGTACCAGCCGCAGATGACACAGCAGCAACACTACCACGGCGGTCGGGGAGGTGGCAACGACTGGATCGATCCGTCCCAGTACAACGGACCCAACAACCACTCGCCCTACCGTTAATACCTTGGCCCCCTCCCCTTTTTTTTTTCTAACATTATGTCTCGTCTGCTTCTCTCTCTCTTTCCTTCTCATGTCTCTTTTTCTTCTCTTTCGCTGCACCTCTTGTCCTTCCTCTACCTTCCCTCCCTCCCTCCCTCCCCTTCCCCCCCAATCTTGTTTCCTCCCGTTCTCGGCACCCAAAACATTCTTCACCCTCCCTCGTCGTTACTCCTGTCTCCTTCCTACCCTGTACTTTCTCGCGTTTCCATGCCGCCCCTGGCCCCTTAGTAGTAGAACCACACCCTCCTCGCCGATTCTTCACACCCTCCTCGCCAAAGCTCATGTCTCCTCCCATGTGCATGCATACATCCGATCCAAAACAAAAAAAAAAAAAAAAAAAAAAAAAAAAGAAAAGAAAAGAGAGACCCCTCCCTTGATCTTCTCAGAGGAATTGCATACCTACCTTACCGTGGCTCGGGACCCGGCTGATGAGATGAGCGGGGGAGGGGAAGGGGGGAAGGGGGGAGGGGGGGAAGGAAGGGCGAAGGATGCATGGAGCACGTGTAGTGAGAAACCCGGTCGGCGCGGCCCTGGGCGTACGTATCACACTTAAGAGACGAGTATGCGCCTGCCACCTCGGTTGATCCTGAGAAAGATAGATATGATGCCCTTGGACGAGCCGCACCGAAGCAACCCACCCCCCCCCATCCATGGGCAAGCGGAGCCGAGAGCCCCTTCGATTGCCGGTACTTGACAAGATCGGCCGACCCAGGCAGGGGACGATCGATGGCGAGCTGGCGTTGACGAGCGGGCGGGCGGCCGAGGGTGGTCTTCCTGCCAGGGGGCTGGGCTGGGGAGCTGCTGATCCTGGCGAGCGGCGTAGACGACGGGCGCCATCGTCCGCTCCGTGGAACCACCGCGCCGCCAGTGGAGGCGGGAGGCCTGCAGTGAGGGAGAGAGGCTCGGGTGGAGAAGAAGAGAGAGTCGAGGCATCATCTCTCTCGTCGCTGAAGAAGGCGGCGGCGGCGGTGAGCTGGTAGGTGTTGGAGAGAGGCTGCTTCTTCTCCCCATCTAAGCTCGCTCGGAATCGATGGCTCATGGCTTCAGTGAGAGAGAGGCACTCGCTGAGCGAGCAAGGGAAGTGAGAGGGACCGCATGGCTCGCTCGATTGAGCGGATAAGACTCGACGTAGCAGCCTCGCCGGCGGCGAAGCTCTCGAATCGGTCGGCCTGAGAGGGCCAAGTCGAGGGTCGGAGATGGCCGGTGCCTGGAAGAAGACGACCATCGCCCTTCAAACGTGCCTTTCCCGTCATCGAGGAGGCTGATTGACCGCCGGCCGACGATGGCTACATTTCCTCACGCTCTCTTAGAAAGACATGAGCGTGGACGAGCGGGAGAAGAAGATAGGCCAGCCGGCAACAGGCAGGACGCGGAGCATCATCAGGTCTACTAATTATCAAGACTACGAAGAGAGAACTAGCATGGGAGAAAATACAGAGAAAAATTGATACATCCGCCGCTCTACGGCTCGTGATCGCGAGCGACCCACTCGAGTGCCGTCGGCTGACCATCATCGTCGTCGTCGTCATCAAGCTCCCCAGTCAGCAGCTCGTCCTGCTCCAGCTCGAACACCCCCCCGGTGGCCTGCTGTCGTTTTCCGCAGGCGACAGACGAGGCCCTGAGGGGTTGAGTAGCCCTCCTTTCTCCCAAGAGTCCGGCTCGTTCAGTCCTTGAGACCCCACTAGTCCCCTCGCCGAACTCGATCCTGCCAGACGCATCTCTCTCTCCAGAAACCGGCGCCGAGGCTCCCTCCTCCTGCTCCTCCTCCTCATCCTCCCAGGGATCCACAACGTCCAATATCATCTTCAGACTAAGGGCCACAACTGCCCACGCGCCGATAATGGCGGGTCCGACTAGAAAGCCGACGGAGGGGGCGACGAGCCACTTGCAGCGCTCATGTGGTGCGGCGTTCTCTTCCGGCGGGGCGTCGATAACCGGTGGGAGAGAGAAGAGAACGATCGGGAGAGGATAGAGGGTTGCAAGGGAGAGGGAGAGGGCTAGGGGGAGACAGGCATGGAGATTCGAAGGAAAGAGACCGGGGAGGAACCGGTAGCGGGTAGGCTTGATGAACGTCAGCGGCTTGGGCAGGTCAAGATGAGGCCGTCGGTAGGCGCTAAAGGGCGAAGGACCAAGCACAGTCAGATAGAGTAGTAATTGAAAACAAGGGAGCGTTTCTCACCAGTAAACATGTGAGGTCGAGGTGAACAAGTTGAGGACCAGGAGCATCGCGCCAGCGGGACCTGTTAATACCACCCGAGTACGTTAGTCCTCTCCCTTGAACTGAAAATTGGAGGCAGCAGACCGACCATAGACTTGATCCCGGCGAGAGCCCATGACCGTCCAACCGAGCAGTCCCAGAGTCGAAACAGAAGCCGCCATGACAAGTCGCAGATGTGCCCGCTGGACGGCCTTGATAGAAGAAGCCCAACCAGAGTGGGCTGCCGGGCCTTGCTCCTCTTGTTCATCCGGACCTTTCCAAGGCTGCAGCCCGACCCATTCGCGGTCGGCTTCTCCTTGACCCTCGGTGCTGACGGTTCCGTACGAGGACCGTCCGTACGAGGCGATGGTTTGACCCTCAATGGGATCGCCTGCAGCAGCGTCGAAGACTAGCCAATCCTCCTCGCTACTCTCTCTCTGCCTGCTCCTCATCAATTTGAGAGAAATCTTTTTGGCGAGCCTGAGGCTGTCCCTCGCAAGGACGAAGCTGGATGCGGAGGCGGCGGCGACGGCGAGAAGAAGGATCGCAGCTCGAGGTCGGCTCGGAAGAGTTGCGGGTGAGACCGAACCGCTGGGGGACCAGATGGCGAGGATCCGGACGTGCAGGGCAAGGAGGACGCCTGCGCGGGAAAATTGTCAGCCATATGTTGACAATGGATCAAAGTGCTATGCCAGACTCACTTGGCCAGGCGAGGCAGGCGAGGCAGGCGAGGCAGGCGAGGACGGCCTCGACACGCTTTGCTGTGCCGCCGGCAGTTGAGCGCGAGATGAGTCGGAGCCGGAGTTGGCAGGGGAGCAGGTCGCTCGCTCGGCTGAAGATCAAGAAAAGAAGGCTCAGCTTCTGTTACCGCCCCTTTCGACATGACCTGCTCACCTCACGAGGATAAAGACGCCCGTCATGATGGCGAGCCGACGAGTGGTCCGGGCGATTTGGCCTAGACGGGGACGACCGAAGGGAGGTCAGCGTTCATGATCTAGTAGGACGGGCCCTGGCCCAGCGGCTACAGCCCCAAGTCGAGCAAGATCTCACCATTATCATCCGGGAGCGTCTCGTGAACGGAGAGGAACACGATGAAGGCAGCGAGAGCGAGAAGAGCGATATGGGCGGCCAGGCGTGGAAACGGGGAGGCTAAGCCCGAGGCGATGGTGACGGGAGAGGAGGCGACCACGGGCATGTTGGGAGTTGGTGGCCAAAGGAGCAGATGAGGGAAGGATAGAAGGGGGAAGCGGGGCTCTCTTTCTCTGGAGTGGAAAGGCAAGCGCCGACGATGGTCGGGGGGCAACAAGGGCGGGAGAGGCTAAGAAACAATGGCAGAGCTACCTTGGCACGGGAGGGGCACAGAGGCGCCTCACTCGCAGCCTCCTTTCGTTCCTGCCGGGAAATGTCTTGCTGCTCGCTTGCTGCAAGCACGCGCAGTTTTCATGATGAGACAGCCGTAGCTGACTCTCACTTCGGCTTTCTCGCATGACCAAGAGCGCAATTCACGGGCGAGGATGCAGCCAGTGTTTGGGCGGATGTTCATTTGTGCCGGTTGGGCGTCCGCATCCTGTATCTTCCAGTATGAACTCGACCGTTTGACCTCCGATTTATGCACTCGTTTCGTCCGATCTCGCTGGGGTCATATTGGACAAGGCCCGCTTCCACGGGGTTCCTCCTGCAAGCCCAACTCACCATGTTCATTCAGAAGATTGACTATATCTCTTTGCTACAAGACTGCAACTCTTCAAGAATGCCTGCGCCGAGTTCGCCGCAGTCGTTCGCATTCTCCCCTGAGATTTAGCAATCTGGGGCCAGCTGCCCATGTGCCGTTTGGCCACTGACGAGGGCCCCGCGACGCGTTCACCCGAGAACGGGCAAGGATCGGCGAGTAGGATGAAGAAGACCCGAAGCTGATGCGCGCTCTCTCTCCCCTCCCTTCTGTCGCGATCCCAACCACCACCCTCTCGTGCCCTCCCTGCTTGGATGACTGCTGTTACCTCCCCCTCCTCCCGCCGGGCCTGGGTCGTCCTTATTACCAAGGCCGCCTACCTGTGAGTCGTCGTCTTGTTATCACCGCCTCCCTCAGAAGTCCCTCCCTCATTCAACAGCCGTCGTAGAACGGACGTGTCGGGCTGACAAACTTCCTTGCTTTCTATCCGCCTTCTCTCCCCTTCACTGCCCCCTTCCAGTCAGGGCCTCCTCGTCGTTCATCGCAAGCTCAAAGAGTTGGGCACCGTCTACCCGTTTGTGGCGATGGTTACCCCCAACGTCGGACAGGCCGTCCGAGACTGCCTCGAGCACGCTGGCATCATTGTCCGCCAGGTCGACCCGCTCAAGCCGGAGGACGGTACGCACGCCCTCAACGAGCACGATACCCGGTTCGAGGATACCTGGACCAAGCTCAGAAGCTTCGGCTTGACCGAGTACGACGTGCGTATGGTGCTGGGATGACGGCGCGTGGTTGATTGGAGGCGAGCGAGGCTGACGGAAATGACGCGTCGTTGGAACGTGGGTGGCTCAGCGGGTCGTCCACCTCGACTGCGACATGCTCGTCCTCAAGTGAACAATTTCTGTCTGCCTCCTAGTTGCCCTCTTCTGCCCTCTGACGGCTGTCGTCTCCTCTCCCCAGGAACATGGACGACCTCTTCGATCTCGATGTCCCGGCCGACTCGATCGCCGCCTGCCATGCCTGCGCGTGCAACCCGCACAAGCTGGCACACTACCCTTCAGGTCAGGCCTGAACTCTCCTGATTCCTGTCAAAATAGGCCCTAACATTGTCTCGTCCTTGTACTGCTACAGACTGGTGAGAGAGATCTTCGCCACACAGCAGGCGCGCGTGCTCTCGCCACCATCGACTGTCGACTAATTGCTCTTTGCAACTTCTTTTAAGGACCCCCAAAAACTGTGCCTACTCCGCTATGTCTCTCCCCTCCGCTCTCGCGCATCCTCCCATCCAGGTCACGCCCGGGTCGCCTCGGCCACATAACCTCCTTAATTCGGGGCTCGTCATACTCCATCCAAACGAGCAGCTCCTTGCGGCGCTCGTTAGGTTTCTTAAGACAGATCCTCGTGTACCGAGCTTCTCCTTCCCTGATCAGGACCTCTACGCTGCGTGAGTGCGGCCGAGAGGCGACGGATGGTTGTCTGTCTGGTTTTTGACGCGTGGTGGTGCAATTGCCGCTAGGTTCTTCAAGGACCGCTGGATCCCCCTCCCATACGTCTACAACTCGCTCAAGACCCTGCGAGTGATACACCAAAACATCTGGCGGGACGAGGATGTCCGCAATGTGCATTATATGTCCGTCTCGCACTATCTATCTCTTCATCTCTCTCCGTCCTTCTTTCTGACATTCTCTCCCCAGACTCGACAAGCCCTGGCAAGCGCCTCGAGGCAAGCCCCCCTCCAACTCGGCTGATGAGAGCACGACGCTCCTGCACGAATGGTGGTCGGCCGCATATGAGGAGATGCTGGCCGAGATGAAGCAGGACCCTAAGAGCGGGTGGGCGCTCGTGGACAAGTACGTCAAGAGGGACTGAAGGAGCTGTGGAATTGGAGTTTCGTATGCTGGGGTCTAAAAAGCGCAGCTGGGTGGTCCTCAGTCTGATTGTTCTGTCTATTTTACGAGCGCTTGTACTCTTGTTTGATGAGCATGCGTGTATGCTGTCGTCGAGTCGCGGAATGAGTTACTTCCACCCATCGCCTTCTTTGGCCATGACCTACGACTGATTATTGAATGTTCATCCGTGCAAGTGGGAACGGTGCGCACAGGGCCGGAGGAGAGCGAGAATGCAAGACGCGACCGACATACGTTCCAGACGCGTCTGAGCTTCTTCGACAACAACGACGACAACTGATGTGACGAGCCCCAGCACGATGGCAAGCGTCAATCAATCACCTGTCAGCAGCCTCTCGCCCCCTCCTTTTACATCCTGTGTCACTCACTACTCTCGTCAGCCAGGTCCTCGTCGCCACCCTCACAGATGTCCGGCATTTCGCAACTATCCTTCGCTCCGTCGCGTTCCAACAGGTGCGTATTTCAGAAGCTCCCGTCAAAGGCCAATACTGATGATGGTCTTTGTAGAGAGTCAAGGTTATCATATCCGAGCCAGGTCTCTGTATCGTAGCGGAAGAGGCGCACACACTTCAAGGTGCGAAGCGAAGACGTGACCACGTCGACTTGTCCATCAGACCCCCCCCCCCTCTCTCTCTCTTTTTCACTCGTGTTTACCTAAATCCGTGTCTTCAGCACAAGCCTTCGTCCCGTTCAACGTATTCACCTCGTACAAGTTCAACCTGCCTGAGGACGAAGCCCATGAACCTAGCGGCATCGACGACAACGACGACGAGGAGGATCCGACCCCCCAAGTGACCCTCGAGATCAACCTCCACCACCTGCTCGAGTGCCTCAACATCTTCGGTAACGCAGGCTCGGTGCCGATTGGCTCGGGAGGGGACCCCTTTGCGAAAAAACAGGTCGACGACTTTGACGATGATAGCGGCGGGAGTGATGGAGAAGGAGGGAAGCGGCGAGGTGGAGGCGGGAAATGGAAGGAGAGGGACCCGGGAGGAAGCGACAAGGCAACAGGCAGGGTCACCGCAGGTAGAATCTCTTGGGTGGGCAGGGGCCACAACCTTGACGTCCATCTGTGAGTCGCAAGGAAAGGAGAAGCGGTCGGGCTTGGGTGGCTCACCGACAGTCTGCCACTCACAGGCAAGATGAGGCCTCGGGCCCGACGACTGTGTGCTCCCTTGGGACCGCCGAAGCAGATCCCACATCGTCGCTCGACTTTGACCGCGACCACTCGCCGTACGCAGTCGTACCACCTGTGTCTCTGAAAGACAGTGTCTGGTCGGCTGATATCTAGAACGACAGTGAACTTCGTATCATTCTCTCCTCGTCCTGGCTGCG
This sequence comes from Tausonia pullulans, assembly GCA_951802195.1. Taxonomy (NCBI): domain Eukaryota; kingdom Fungi; phylum Basidiomycota; class Tremellomycetes; order Cystofilobasidiales; family Mrakiaceae; genus Tausonia; species Tausonia pullulans. The sequence continues at coordinate 1,268,224 of OX637626.1, forward strand.
TGACGTCCTTCAGTCCATCGATCCCTCCTCAGATCGCGTCACCCTCTCGACCATCGCACCCGAGGCTGACCCCACAGGGCGAGGCGTCGACTTTCGGGTCGAGTCGGACGGGACGTTTGGGTCTGTCCAGGTGTGTGTGCGCATGCGCCAAGTTCTCTCCATCTTCCTGACTCCCCCCTGGCACGCGAATTTAAGATGGATTTCAAGAACGAGCGGCCCGTTGTCCTCATCTTTGAGCGGCTTGCCTCGGTCCGACACACCTTTCGCAAGAGCCTCCTTCTCCGGGTCCTCCGGGCGCTCGCTTCTTCGGCACAGACGAGCATCCAGCTCTTTGGCGGCGGACTTATCGTCATTCAGTGTAACATGGTCGATGGAAAGCTCGCGGAGCTCCCGCCGGCGAGAGATCCGGTTGAACGGGAAAGGAGGAAGCGGGATCTCATGCTGAGGAAGAGGGGCGAGATCCATGATGGGATCGTTGAGTTTGCAGTGCGTCGCCTTCTTCCTGCTGTAGGTGTGCCGGACTGATCAAGCTCGTTCTTTCCCTTTTACAGATGATGAGCTTGGAGAACGAGTGAGGTTCTTGCTAGATATATGCATCTATTATGTTTAGTCGTTGGTCGTCAAGCACACGTCGCCGCGCTGTGCGCCTGCTTCTCTGACTATTCCTCTCGCTCCTCGCGTCCGACGACCATCATCCTTCTCACTGCTCGCGCGATGTCCTCCCTCGACGTCACCCTCACCCCTCCCGCCGACACCATCTCGGCGGTTGTCTTCTCGCCGTCGTCTAAAAATCTCCTCGCTGCCTCTTGGGACTCGGTGCGTGGTTGTCGTTCCGCCGCTGCTTCCTCGACGTCGACGCACGCGTCTGTAACGACAATAGACCTTAGCTGGCCAGCAACTGACAGCAGTCCTCCTTCGTATCTAGAATCTCTATCTTTACAACCTCTCCGATCCTTCATCGGCACCGAAGAAGTAGGTCTCGCTCGTCGTCCGCTCCTGTCTGAGGGGAGAGCAGAGGAAGGCAAGGAGGTCCCTGCCACCGCTTTAGCATCAGCAGAAGATGCGAACGCGGCCTGGCCGCCTCTCTTCAGTAGAAGGGAGAGAGAGAGGTCTGATACCGGGATTGTGCTGATTCAAGCGCTCGCTTCCTCCTTCGTCTCCAGGTACGCCCACCCAGCGGCGGTTCTTGACGCGTGCTTCTCCAACGACGACGGCACGGCCTACAGTGGAGGCCTTGATCAGACGGTTCGGTCGTGCGTCGCTTTTTGCTCCTCCCTTTCAACTTGCCTCTCTTCCTTGAGAGATGAGAGGGATTGTAGTGGATCACTTCGCTGAAAGAGAAACCGCACGTCGCGTCTCTTCTTGACGCGCACGACTAAACAGATGGGACCTCATGACGGGTCTCTCATCTGAGCTCGGGAAACACGAGGACGCCGTCAAGGCTGTCGTTTGGTCCAAGGAAACTAGTGAGTGTCAAACCTAGATCGGGATTGGGGACGCGAGGCGTTACGGCGCACGCGTCGTGTGTTGCTCCCTACTGACAAACATCCTCTCCTCCCCCTTCCCCCCCAACTCTTCCCCCCGCACTTCTTCAGACACCGTCATTTCCGGCTCCTGGGATTCTCACCTGAACGTCTACGACCCTCGCTCATCGACGCCCCTCGTCGGCCGACACAGGCTCCCCTCGCGCGTCTACGCGATGGACATCTCGGGTTCAAAGCTCGTCGTTGCCATGGCGGAGCGTAATGTGCATGTTTACGACGTGAGGAAGCTTGACGAGCCTGAGCAGAGGAGGGAGAGCGCGTTGAAGTATATGACGAGGGATGTCGCCTGCATGGCGGATGGGAAAGGTAAGGCCTGGCCTACCCACCTTGTCGTCGTTCTCTCTTTCCTCCGTTCGCAGCTGACTGACTGACCACCCCTCTCCGCCCCTTCAGGCTGGGCCTCGTGCTCCATCGAAGGCCGCATCGCCGTCGACTACTTCTCTGCGGACGACCAGTCCAAGAAGTATGCCTACCGGTGCCACCGATCCACCATCGCCGGCTCGGACGTCGTCTACCCGATCAACACGCTCGCCTACCACCCTTTCCACAACACGTTCGTCTCCGGAGGGTCGGACGCGACTTGCTCGATATGGGACCACCAGAGCAAGAAGCGGATGAAGCAGTACCTGAAGTTTGGGAACGCCGTCTCCGCTCTGGCGTGGTCGCCGGATGGAGAGAACCTGGCTATCGCGACAGGGTATGGGTGGGATGAGGATGCGCTTCCGGAGGGGGAGGAGGCGATCAGGAGCAAGGGGGAGGTAGGATTGATGGTAAGGCGCGCGGGGGACGATGCCAAGCCGAAGCCAAAGGCTTGAGGGAATATTGGGATGGATATGGAACATGTCTTTCGGACCCAAGAAGAAAACATCAAACATGCATGAGCCACACCACCCAGTCTTTAAACCCTTACCCGCTCACTTGCTGCCAACCTGCACAGCGCTGTTGTACAGCGGCCTCCCTGCATCTCTGAGCAACCTCAACCTCGGGTCGACCTCCTTGCCCGCCTCCTCTTCCCTGACCACCCAACCCGCCGTCAACTGCTCGCCCTTCATCTCCTTGATGAGCGCAAGGAGGTCGTCGATCGCCTCAGGTTCCGTCTGGAGATGCACGACGAGCCGGGACGCCCAGAGTGTGATAGGGCGCGGGAGAGCCGCGGCGCGGGTGGCGAGGTCAGCGGAAGAGATGTTGAGAGGGGAAAGATCGTAAAAGACCTGGTTCGCGAGGAAGAGGGAGGGAGCGGTGGGCGGGGAGCGAGTCAGCTCTCGATGAGGATGAAAGACGAGACCACGAGGGCGACCTACCATGCTCGTCTCCGCAGGGACGAGGATCCTCGCGCCCAGCTCCCTCAGCCCTTGCTCAAGCTTCCGCGCGAGGACGTGCGTCCGACGGAGCTCGCCAAAGTTGTGGGTGAGCGCAAAGTCAGCGGCAGCGGAGAGGCAGCCAGACTGGCGGACGCCTCCGCCGAAGAGCTTGCGGAAATGCTTGGCTGTTGTGTGGGAGAAAGGTGGGTAAGTGAGAGATGGAGGAGAGGAGGGGAGGAGAAGGACACTCACCCTTGCGGATGAAGGCGGCGGGGCCCACGAGGACCGATCCGAGGGGAGCACCGAGGCCCTTGGACATGCAGAGTGAGACAGAGTCAAAAGGATCGCAAAGCTCCTTGAGGCTGCGGGATACGTCGGCCGTCAGTCTAAGCGAAATGGGTGGGAGGCCTGCGCTACGAACACCTTGGGGAGCTCTTCAAGCGAGGCGCCAGTCTCGGCGGCGACGTTCCAGAGGCGGGCTGGCAGAGAGACAAGGTGTAAGCTTTCAAGCGCGGCCAAAGAAGCGACCGAGCTCTCACCTCCGTCAAGGTGCATGATGATGCCCTCCTGCCTGACGTGCTCCGAGATCTTGACAATCTCCTCCTGGGGAAAGATCGTGCCATTGAGGGTGTTCTCAAGCGAGACGATGCGCGTCGGGCACGAGTGAATGTCGTCTCCGAGGACAAGATTGGGCACGACATCGTTCTCGAGCGAGAGGTGGTGACCGTTGCTCGGGAGGAGGGCTACCATGGGGCAGAGTGGACGGCGGCTCAGTTAGACAGACAGGAAGCGCGCGGCAAACGAGGAGCGACAAATCATTACTCACTCGTCGTACTCGCCTGCGAGTGGAAAGCGATACCTCCGGCCTCGTACTTGTGAACGTGAGCGCGGAAGTCGCAGCTGGAGAGGAGGGGAGCGTGCGGGTGGTGAGTCGAGGGGGGAGGGAGGTGAAGGGTCAAGTTCAAGGTAGAAAGGGACAGACAGGACCGAGTGCGGCGGCTGAGTGAGCCACGTCCGAAGGCCGAGCTCTGCCGGCAGAGACAAATAGAGGCTCTCAGTCGTTGGTCAGAGTTGAGCAAGAGAGGAGAGACCCTTAATCACGGTTGCTCATGGTGCCCGAGAGACAGTACATGGCGGCCTCTTTGCCGGCCATGGCGGCGACGCGCCGCTCGAACGCCGCCGTCGTCGCATCCTCGCCGTAGACATCATCGCCCCTCGAGGCCTTGAGGCCAGCTGGCGAAGGACCAAAGGATAGTCAGCACAGAAGTGGGTGCGGACTCGCAGAGGACCGAGGCCCGGGCGGATGGCAAATAGCTAATGGCTGGAGCGCGCGCGTGAGAGGGTGGGTGTGTCACGCGCCGCCAGGCTCCGCCGGCTTCGTCCGCCACGAGACATCCACACTGTCTTCGACCTGGCACCCCCACCACATCGCACGCACCGAGCAGCATGGCGTCACTAAGAGAGAGAGAGAGAGAGAGAGCGTCGGTGTCAGCGAAAGAGCCACACCGCCGAGAAGGGCCCTCCTCCTCACCTGGGGACGGTGATCGTATCGGCTGAAGAGGGCAAGGGTTGGGTCGATAAGCCACTGGCGGTGTTAAAGACGACGCGAGCTGACAGCAGCATGGAGAGACACACTCCGGAAATCGCGCCCGATTTTGGCGAGGAGAGTGACGTTGGCGTCGCCGGCGACCTCCTCGCCAACGGTGTGGTTGGAGCTTGCCGGCGGGGTGGAAAGGATGGACATGGACCTGCGAGCGAGCTGGCGTGCGGAGGAGAGGGCGTGGCGGTTCATTGGGAGACACGAGGGAGGACGCGGAGCTTTTTCTCGCTCTTTCCTTCTCCTGCCGGTCGGATTTGGCCGGTCGGCGGGGTGCATGCTCCGCCCGTCGGATATATCAGTACGTCGTCGGTCGGGCAGGCGGACAGAGCCTCGTGCCATGCTGCGACCTGCTTCTCTTGGTCACGAATGAGAGGAAGAGAGGACAGGGCGAGCGGGAATGGCCAAATCCAAGCATGTTCTATCAGCCCAGCAGGCTCGCATGCGTCTGCTTCTCCGTCTCGATCTCCTGTGTGACCAGCTAGCTAGCTCGCTTGCAGGGAGTACGTCCTCTCCAATCCGTCCACCTGCCTCCATACAAGAGAGTCCAGTCGCCTGCCGGCAGAAGGGAACGCCGCGCCCTGGCCTTCTCCGGCCTGCTCTCCCGAGAGAGAGAAAAGAGCCTCGCCCGCTTGAGCGTCTCTTCTTTTCTCCAACCACCATCCCCTCTCTTCGCTGACCATCGCTCGTCGCTTAGTCTTCGTCACCTCTTGACCCTCCGTCTCCATCCCTCCGTGGCTCCTTCGCTTGCGAGGGATATACAGAGAGAAGGAGACGCATCCACCTCAGTCTCTTCCCCTTCTCGTTCCCCCAGTCCCTTCCCCTTCTCGTTCCCCTCAGTCCCTTCACCTGCATTACTACACACGCACTCTTTTTTGCCATTTCCCTCTCAAGGCGTCTCCTTTCTTCCCTTCTTCAGGCTCTCATCTGTCACCTCGTTATGAGGCCAGTGTGGGAAGCTGGCGGCGGGAGAAAGGGCGCCGACCCCACATGCAATGAGAGCGGGAATCTTGCTGGGTCGCGAAGACGATATCTCTCGGTGGCTGGCTTCATGTTTTCCGTCTCTACCCACCGTCCTCTGGATGTATTCTTTTGACCTGGTGACCCCTGCTCTTCGTTATGAAGAGTGGATCGTTGTCAGGTCGCTCCCCGGGTGAGACGGGCCTTTGAGGTCTGGTCCCGTACATTTCTCCTTAATACTCCCCTTCCCCCCCACTCCCCAAACTCTTTCATTCACTTGTATTAGATGAACACAAATTCGATGCCATGCCACGTTTTCATTTTCTCTCCACTTGGCAAGAAAAGATCACCACTTCGACATCCTCTTCGCCCTTCCCTCATCGATCCACCTGGGCGTCTTCTCTCCGAACACACTCTGCACACTCGTCAGCTTCCTGCCCTCGTCCTTGGGCACAACGGACTGGACGAGCGAGTTATTGGCACGGGCGGTGGCATTCCATCCTGGGCCGTAGGAGGTGGATTCGATGAAGTGGGTAATGTTGGGGACTGGTCGTCGATATGCAAAGAAGGGTCAGAGGGAGAAAGAGGAGAGGGGGAAGAGGAAGATGCCAGCGACGAACAGACACGCGGATCCGTCTTTGACCACTGAATGAAGCCCGCGGGGAGGACAATGTCGGACATGTAGACCTCGTCGTAGATAACGCGCGATTGGTTGTTCCAGGGGCGGCCAAGGGCGCGCTGGCCGGCTTGGAACGGTGAAGTATGGACAGTCAGGATCAGGGACGGGAAAGGATGGAGTGGACTGGCAGTGCATACTGAGATGGAGCGAAGGAAGGACATCATCTGAAACGACGACGCTGCCGCCGACGATGTAGGCGCCAAAGTTGTTGGGGCCGTCTGATGGTGGTGGTGGTGGTGGTGGTGGTGGTGGTGGTGAGAGAGATCAAGATCAGTCGTCGGATCTCCGATATCGAAATGGTTGCGGACTCACACCACTGTTCGCTACCCTTCCACGCAACTAGCCCTCCTCCAACGCCACGGCTCATGAGGGTCACTCCACGGAACATGGCCGTGCCAAAGCCGTACAGCTGTGGAAGCGTAAGCGCGCGTCAACTCAAGTTACCCCCGTCCAAGCAAGCATCACTCACGAAGTCCGTCGAGCCGCGGACGATACCACCCGCAAAGAATGCCGAGGCATTTCTCCCAACGTACAGCGTGTCCTGGTAACTCGAGAAAGTGCAGCCGTAGAACGAAGCATTGGCGTACGCAACGAAGAGCGCCGCCGAGGGTCCCGTGTCCTTGCCAATGACCTCGACGCCATTAATCTCCTGAAGGGAGATCGCAAGTCAGAAAATGAGGGAGGGAGGGAGGGAGGGGACGCCTCACGTACAGCCCGGTTCGAAACATTCAAGTTATATGCCCTGAAGTCGACCGACCCGAATTCAGGCTGGAGCGGCGCTCCTAAGGGTCCCGACCCGACAAGCGAGGCCGCCCGGTTCGGAGAAACGGTGAAGACAGAGCTATCAGCATTGTCGTCGGTGGCGGCTTGACCCGTTTGGTTCGTGAAGGAGGCGTTCCAGATAGCGACTTGGTTCGCGGTGAGGTCTACAGGGTTGCTCGTCATGCCTACTCGGAGCGGTCGTCAGCGAGAGTGCTCCGAGAGGAGAGGGAGAGTGAGGAGCATTCATACCGAGAAGGCGGAGAGGGGCTTTACGAGTGATGTTTACAACCTCATGATAGGTGCCCCCGCCGATGAGAACGTACTGCGTAGAGCTGTATAGGAGTAGAACGAAGTCAGGATCGAGTGAGACCACGGGCGAAACCGAGAGGCGGCAGGAGACGCACTTGTCATTTGGTCTGTTATGAAAAGAGAGAGGAGGCAGAAGAGAAAGAAGGGCAAAAAATATCCATCAGATCGGGCCGCAGCAAAACCAAGAGCAGCCGCGCCAGGCAGGGGGGACCCACAGAGTCGCAAGCGCAGCGTTGATGGACGTGAAAGATGCCTCCTTGTCTGACTGGCTGACATAGATAGTGCCCTTGGGGCAGTTGTCGAGCTGGTGGCCCTGTCGGCGAGGTTTCTGGCAAGCAGCGAGATTGATATTGGCGGCGACTGGCGTACAAGGAAAGCGAGTGAACCGGGTGAGATCGCCACGCCTTGCTTGCACGAGGAGGATCGGACGAAGTCGACTCGATGCGAGGTGAGCTCAAGGGAGGCCCATCGCTCTGACTCACACACAGTGGAGCCAGCGAGGGCGGCGAGGAGGAGACTTGAGAGCATGTTAGATGTGTGGACGTTGAAGGATATGTCGGGTCTGGGGGGTTTGTGGGGGAGAAATAGAACAAGAGAGAAACGGCCAGGACAGGTGAGGTGAGGCACGCGTTGTCGAAACACTCCGGACGGACCGCGCTAGTGCCCTTTTCCCCGGAACGGAGCGAGCCGTCACCGGGCCGGGTGATGGATACCATCGCGCTCTCAGAAAAGCAAAAGAATGATGATGAAACCATCACGTGAGGGAAGAATCACGAGAAAGACAGCGAATGCAGAAATAGGAGCGAAGGTAGCAGGCACAAAAATAACATCCTGTCCGTCGATCATCTAGAGCTCCCTGAAGCGGTCGGCAAACTCCTTGAGGAGCTTCGAGGTCGGCTTCTCCCGGGCCTGGGATGAAAAGAGTGAAGAAGATAGGGCATCAGTGATCAGGAATACTGGTGGGGCTGTATCTGGACTGCTTCTTTCGAGTCGTCCACGTACCGAGTGTCCAGCGTCAGGGACGATGACGAGCTCAGCCTGAGAAATACAGACAGGAGTTGAGGTGGAGGTGAGCGTCTGCGTTTCGGCGAGTGAAGATACGGCCCGAGACCGACCTCGGGGAAGGCCTTCTTGAGAGCCCAGGCAGTTGTGGCTGGACAAACGACGTCGTAGCGCCCTTGGGCGATAACAGTCGGGATGTGGCCTAAGGGTACGCCGACTGTTAATGGCTTTGCCCCTCGAGCATATTGAGAGAGGCGGGTCAAGGACTGACGGATCTTGTCGATGTTCTGCTTTTCGAGGAGCTGGCCATCACGCATCCATCCGCCTGCAGAGAAAAGGCCAATCAGTGGATGCGAAGTAGACAATCTCTGTGCTCCTCCGCGACCGACCGTTGACGAAGAAGCTGGTAAACGAAGATCAGCTCCAGTCCGTCCATCAAGGACCAAAAGGGACTGACTGATTTTCGATGCGAGCAAAAGCGTTGGCCCAGTCGTCCTCGGCAGCCTTGGCGATGTCTGCCGGATCAGTCTGGAGTTTGCTGGTCGACATCTGGGGAAGACGCGATGCGCATCAGGGACGTGGGCAGCCACACTACGAGCTGACTCGCCCCCTCACCTCCCACTTAGACCAGGCCCTGCAAATTCAAGGGTAAGTAGGCGCGTTGATGATTTGGAGAGGAGATGAGCTCACCTGGCAGCCTCAAGACGAGTTGTCTCGTCCTTGGACTGATGCAGGATAGTCAGCGCCGTCCAGATTGAGAGAGAAGGACAAACTGCTCACGTTGAGTCTCGAATGATACGCCTTCATCATGTCACTACGCTCCTCCTCGGGAATAACGGCAACGTACTCGTCCCAGGCCCTGACCGATAGAAAACATGCGCTCATCAGCGACTATGCTATAGCTCATAAAGGGGACGGACGCACTCTGGGAAAATGTGGCTGGTACCATTTTGGTAGAAAAAGTCGAGCTCTGACCGGCGGAGGACGAAGATGCCACGGAGGATGAGCGCCTTGACGGGCTCGGGGTGCGTCTGAGCATAGGCCTGAACGAGGGAGAGGGACGCGAGTGAGGATCACGATCCCAAACCGAGGCTGCGTTGCGCAACGAACCAGAGAGAGAGTCGAGCCCCTGGAGTGCAATGCACAGAGTCAGTTGCAGAAGGAGACGCAATAAGGAAGGCGACGACGGACCAGGAACCTCCGAAGACGACCCAGCGGTCGACTGCAAGCAAACTTATCAGCGACAGACTTGCTGCGCAAGTAGTTAGGACGACTCACTTTTGAGGTACTCGCGAAGCCGCTCTATGTCGGCGACGAGGTCCCAAGTGGTGTTGTCCTCGCTGAGGACCGAGAGCACGCGCGCGACTGGAGTTCAGCGAACGGACCCTCATCGTGCTCTACCTCCCATTGCTTGCAGCTCACAGGCAGGCAGAGGGAGTGCTCTTGCCCGAACCGCGCTGGTCGACTGTCGCGACAGTACCAGCTGTCAGCTCATCGCGCGTTTGGCACTACAGGTCGAGGACACGAGAAGGAAGACTGACGAAGAATGACGCGGTAGACGGAGGGGTCGAAGTAGACCCTGTCGGTCGCGCTCGTTCCTCCTCCGGGTCCACCTGGAATGAGCGGATCAAGACTGAGATAGGTAAGAGGACGACGAAAAGCGCGACGGACGACCCACCGTGAAGGAAGATGACGGGCTAGAGGACGATGACTGGCAGGTTAACCCAAGCTTAAACGAGCAGGCAACTCGAGACGACTGACTTTTCCATCCTTCTTTCCAGACTCTTCGAAGCTTGACATAGGGGTGCCGGTGGTCAGGATCTCATTCGCGAGCTAGGTCTGCGTGGAGCAGCAATGGCGGAGACGGTAGCGGGCAAGCCGACAACCAGCACCCCTCCCTAAAGCATACGCACTGAAGGCTATGGACGTCGGAGACCTTGAGGAGACCGGAGTTGAAGGGGGCGTCGTGGGTGTACATGATGCTGCTGATGGACTGAGAGAAGAAAAAAGGTAGAGGTGGTGGACGTTGGAAGGAGAGCGGGGAAGTCCGAGGAGGAGCACGCGGCACTTGAGAGAAGGAAAACGCGTGAACAACCGTGTACGTGCCAACGACGTGCAGCTTTCTCTGTTCTCTTGAAGGATTACTCGTGAAGGACATAAAAGATGACGAGAAGATCAGATTGGAGATCCGGTAAAGGGTGGGGAGGACTAAATAATACTATGAAAATCAATCCACGTCGATTAATAGAGACGATGTCAGGGAAAGAAGAAACTAGAACGGAACGAGCTCTCAGAAGCACGCGCTAAACAACAGCGCGCGGAGTCTCCTGGGCAGGATGGATGCCAGAAATCGGTGTCTCGACCTCAGCCTGGTGCGGCTGCAGTGGCTGCTGGACATGCTCAGGCTGGGTGACAGGGGCCGCGCCCTTTTCGAGGTTGGCCTCACCCATGGTGGGCATGGTCCCCGCCGCAGCGCAGTTCCTGAAGGAGTAGTCGACGGAGTTGCTTGTCCAGACCTGAGGAGAGGAGGAGGTATCTGTCAGCAGTCGCCGGGGTCGAGTAGCGGATGGTCGAGTAAACGCACATCCTTCCGTCCGCGGTTGTGTACTAGGGAGGCCAAGGTCACCAACATGCCGAGTAGCACAGTGAGGGCAATCCAGCCAAGCCAGGTGAACGCAGTCGTAGCCCGGATCCGGCTGCAGCCGGAGGAGTTGACTGGAGGTTGTGCGTGTCAGATCAGTATGCACTGCCGATCGTCGGCAATATGAATTGAAGACTCACCAAAGCCAAAGCCAAAGCTGAAGTTGCAGACGTTGGCATAGCGGTCTGTCCAGGCTCCGGCCCCCGCTGAAAGGTCAAGCGCGCCACAATGACGATCAGAACAGAAGCTGGGAGGCAAGAACGCTGAAACACTCTGCTCAAACTCACCCAGCCAAAAAATCCACAGGAGGCAGAGCAGGCAGAGCTCGAAGCGGATCTGCGAGACGAAGGCAGCAGGGGCCAACAGCGGGAGGATGAGGCTGTCACCTCTCGAGTCAGAAGTGCGCGACCGATAATCAATCATTTGACACTGTGCTCTGATGCTCACCCGAAGGGGACGACGGTGATAAGCGTAAAAACACCCAGGAACACGAGGTAGCCGACGACGTCGGGCGTGCGTGCTGAGTGAATGAAGAGGCGTCAGCATGACTGACTCATGGCCTTGGCATCCTTACGCCGCGTCACCAAGGAACAAAGACTCACAGCCCTGGCAGACGAGAGAGCCAGACGATAGACTGTCAAAATCAGCCCCAGCCAACGCAAGTCGGTGAGGATACACGGGGAGTCTCACCGTGTCCGAGGCGATATCGGCGGACAGGCCGAGGACGATGAGGCCGCAGATAAGGAGAAAGACGTATAGCGAAAGGCGGACAATATTGAACAGACCGGAGAAGAGCGCGGAGATGGCCATGTTCACCGGGCACGGATGAGGCTAGGCTGGAGGCAAGCTGATGTAACGATGGGCTAGTTGGAGGTGGCAAGCAGGGATTGGGCCAGAGATGGAGGGGAATGTGGTTAAAGGAAGAGACGCAAGCCGAACGGGGGAAAGGACCAGGGAGGCGGGAAGACAGACGGCTGGCACTGCTGTTTCGGAGAACGAGCGGCCGGCCCAAGAACAGATGCAGAGGGGAGGATGTGACGCTACGCTGGGTCTTGGCCTTACACTACCTGTTTGGGTGGAAGCACCTCACGTGTGACATTCTCATCTGTCGGCCGATGACAATATAATTGTCATGATTCATTTTCTAAACAGGCGCCACCGCCACCACCACCACGCACAAACGCTCTTTTCTGGTCCTTTTTCTTTCTTGTCTGTATATGTAACTCGCGGGAACAGAAGTAACACAAGTGCCTGGGACACCTGCTGCGCAGCATCACGGACGGCTTGCTCCGTACCAGGCCAGCTACCGCAGGAGAGAGAAAATATGTCTGATGATGCCTTCTTGCCATGCCCGAGACAGTGACAGACAGACAAGTAAGAGACCCGAGTAGTGAATGCGTGCACAAGTAAAGGAGCGGGTAGGAATTAAAGGTGGGCGGCGCATGGCACAGCGGCCGCGAGGGGTACGGCGGGCGGAATGAGCGGAAGAGCGGGAAAGGCATGAGAGAAACTTGAGACAGTCTGTGTTTTATCTTGTTTCGTCACGCCTGATCCTGTACTCTGACCATCTTCACTGCCTCATCGATACCTTTTGATCATTCATTCTTGCGGATTGATAAGGCTAGAAGATCACATCTGATCAACCTGGTCCCGAATCCGCCTTTGATCATCGTTGACGCCCGCCAGTCGGCATAGCTCAGCAAACTCGCCCGTCTTTTGACAGAGAGAATAGAAGTGGCTCGTAGGGTCTTGCAGGAGATCCTTGGGGGAATCTGGTATTTTCGGCAGTTCAAATTGGGATCCAGGATAGTGGATGGATGAGGCAGCTACGCACCGTACTCGACTACGCGGCCTTGAGAGAGAAACAAGATCTTGTCAAAGCCGATGATCGTCCTGCAGAGAGAAGGTGGTTGAAGGTCAATCCACGTCTCACGAAGATCTTGCGCCCTCTCACCTGAGCCGGTGCGCCACGACGAGCAAGGTCGACGAGCTAAAGTTCTTTCGGATGCTCTCCGCGATAAGGTGATCGGTGTGAAAATCTACGCTGCTTGTGGCTTCATCTGTAAATTACAAAGAGCGCCGTTGCCCTCAGCGGCGTGTCATTAAAATGAAACAAGAGACAAGCGAGGTGCTTGCTGACCGAGGATGATGAGCTTGGATCGTCGGAGCAACGCTCTAGCCATCATGAGCAACTGTTTCTCGCCTTGACTCAGGTTGGATCCATACGGGGCAATTTCCGTTTCGAGGGAGGCGAATGGAGACCGAGAGAGACTGGACGGTAGTCCGTCTCCGTCGTTGTCGCGACTGGCTGGAGTGAGAGTCCCCGATGCTTCGGACCGGAGAAGGTAGACACTTCGGAGAGCATCGAAGATCTCGGCGTCGGTGCTTTTGCCGCAGACGTCGAGCACTGGAGCGGGGAGATATCAGCAGAGTGTCTCGGGTCTAAGTTACCCACATACCTGATCTGAGTGTCCCGCTCAGGATGGAAGGATCCTGGGGGCTGTGTGTGTTGTTGTTCGAGCAGTCAGTCGTCATGGGCGAGGAGCGGTTGAAGAGAGAGCTCACATGATGGTCAACCGTGAGCGGAGGTCGCGCGTACCAAGCTTCGCGATGTCAATCCCGTCAAGCGTGATGGACCCCGAGCGAGCCTCGATGAAGCGGAAGAAGGAGAGCGCAATTGTGCTCTGAGACAGGGTGATGAGCATTGTGTTCTCGTGCGACTGACCAATGCCGAGACGGTCGCACGCACTTTTCCCGATCCCGTCGGTCCGCAGATGCCAACTTTAGACGCCGGCTCGATGTGGAACGACACGTCGTGGAGAACATCCGGCAGCTGCGGCGCGTAGCCGAGCGTGAGTCTGTCTACGTCGACCTCTCCAGCGAAAGGCCAGGCCGCTGGTGGTCGGATGGAGGTGATTTCAGAAGGGCCGTTCTGAGGGGCGGAGAACTCCATGATCCTGAGAGCGAGGCCAAAGAGAGTCAGCTTGTGCGATAGAAAGGGCGCATAGATCGATGGAAGCAGACCTCTCTACTGAGATCATGGTAAGCTGGTGACAGAGCGTCAGCATCAGCACTTCTGGAGGCCGAGAACAACAAAAGAGCATGCAACTCACCTCGAGAGAAATGTAGCGAAGCACGAGATCGAGTAACCCCGTGGTAAGACCAAGGGCGAATGTAAGAGAGAATCCGGCCAGGGCGGCATCTTTCCCCCTGGTGACGATGAGGAACCTGAGAACCCCTTTGAGTGAGCAATGAAGAGCGAGGAGCAATAAATATTCTATAATGTACCCGACGACTCCGACCAGGATGGAGTTAAGAACTGTGAAGGTGGTTGTGAGCCAGAGGAAGATCTGTCACGCAGCCCATTGTCAGCCAAGTGTCTTCTGATTCAAGTTTGAGAGCGAGGCAGAACCGAAATGCCATGATAGTAGCTAAGAGCCGATGAAGATACGTCAGAGCTGTGTCTGAGCAAGCAGGGCAATCGAAAACCGTACCGTTGAATTTGTCGGTCTAAGCGAACAAGTAGCATGTCCATGTACGTCTGAGAAGCGCCGAAACTACGACAGCCCTATGTCAACCGTAGCTCCTATTTCGAGATATTCTCAGGCCTCACGAGCGAATGACTGTGATCCCTCCTCCAATGGTTTCGGACCAAAGCGAAAAGAGAGGGGAGAGCGAGGTGCTATCAAGCCGACGCAAGTCCCGCGATATCTTGCCGTATCTGCCATGTCGCAGAGTGAGCACTCAAAACAGGCAAGAAAAACACGAAGACATACACCTGAGAGACCTGCCAGAATATGGGCGCGAGAATGAGCACCGCAAGGAGGAACATCTGGCAGGAACCTATGTCAGGCTCGTTTTCCTTACGAAGAGATGCTCGAGCATTCTCACAGGCGAAACGACGCTGATGACGGTCAAGCTGTTGAGGAGCGAGAGGGCTGGTAAATGGCATAATCAGCTCAAGCCGGACGAAGCTGCGGCAGAGGCCGACGCACAATACATCACGACCTGGTCGCAGGCGAGATCGGATCAGCTCTGAGCAATGGTCTCATCGATTAGGAATTCTGGCTCACCCTCGCCCAATCATCCGGGAGAAAGCCGTCGACGCGCGCCATGTCCGCAGCAAACCGATTGAGGATCGTCCCGTGGCTAGTGCTCTCAAAGAACCTAAGCGGGGCTCGAATGACGTGTTTGAGAAGATCTAGGCCGTCCGGAAAGATGTCGTTCAGCGGCAGAAAAAGATCTCTGGCTGTGCCGAGGAACAAAACTTACTCCGGTGAATCATCGAGGAAGCCCGGGTGGTGACACCGTCATAAAGCACGATCCACCGCAAGGCGCTCGAGACGACGCCGAGCGTCAAAATGGAGGCATACACGACGAGGTAGAAATCGAGCGAGCGGACTGAGTGCTTTTGGTCCGTCGCTGCCGTCCATTGACGGAGCCACCAGGCGGCGAGAAGTTCGATGAACTGAGTGCCCACGTAGATGATGGCGAACATCG
Source organism: Tausonia pullulans (assembly GCA_951802195.1). Classification (NCBI taxonomy): domain Eukaryota; kingdom Fungi; phylum Basidiomycota; class Tremellomycetes; order Cystofilobasidiales; family Mrakiaceae; genus Tausonia; species Tausonia pullulans. The sequence continues at coordinate 1,283,519 of OX637626.1, forward strand.
TCCAATACCAGGAACCGCCCTGCAAAAAGAGAGCAAGGAAAATTAACATTTTTCAGCTCGATACGCAGCCGCGCTGGCACATACGCAGGCAGAGAGGAACATCTTGTACGTGTCGAGCGAGACGGATCCAGCCTCGCGTTTCTCCTGTTGGATGAGCTTGCAAGGTTTCTTCGCCGTGAGGACCGCCGCCTCCAATGCCGCAGCAGGCTTTGTTGTCTCCGAGAAGAAGACATCCTCTACCACAACATCCTCGGCAGCCGTAGGCTCAGGCCTGACTTCCTCCCCCTCAAGCAGGAGAACTCCCTTGTAGAAAGGAGACGATGCGAAAGAGGAGGCATCTCCAGTATATTCGACGATGCCGTTGTCCAGCGAGATCTGCGAATCGATCGTCAGTGGAACATCTACGTTGCCCCGAGCCAAAACAGGTACAGGCATGACGACTAACCACCGACTGAACAAAGGGGAGGCACAAAGAGACATGGTGGGTAACGAGCACGATCGTTCGGTCCTTCATGAGCGGCCCCTGGAGGCAACTCTCGACGAGCGTCTGCGCGGTGTGGGCTGCAAGAGACAAAAGCTCACTTAATTGGATAATGTTGGAAGAGTTGAGAGACGACGAGGACCCACCGTCGACCGCTGAGAGAATATCGTCCAAGATAACGTGTCGCGCCCTACTGTACACCGCTCTAGCCAAGGCTACTCTGCAACGCTGCCCACCCGACAGGGTCACACCACGCTCGCCAATCTCGGTGAGATCGGCGTCATCGAATATGGCGAGATCGGAGCGTAGGCTGCAGGCGTCTAGAACGGCCTGATAGCGACTTGGGTCGAGTGGGTGTCCGAATAGAATATTGGATCTGCATGGGAGGCGGGGTGCACCAACGCGCCGCCCTTCAGCAAGAGAGAACCAAGCGCATGAGTGTGAGAGGGTTTCTGGCTGACTTGATCGTCGCATTTCGGAGCCATGGAAGTTGAGGGACGTAGGCAGTGCCCTCCTGGAGCCATTGCGATGCCTCGATAGGCTTGCCAGAGACAATATCGGCGTTCTGGCTTCTAGGGAAGTCAACCTTGCCACCGGCATCCACGTCTGCCTCGCCCAAGAGCCCGAGCAAGAACAAAGTCTTCCCTGAGGCAACGGGTCCGCAGACGAGCGTCGCAGCGCGAGCCGGGATGCTGAGTGAGACGTCGCGCAAGGTAAAGAAGGCCTCGGACGAGCGAGCCTGGCTCGAAGGGTACGAGAACGTCGCCTTGTTGATGGTAAAATGGTCCTCATCGATCTGAATGAGCCGCTGAGGTGTCGCTGGGGCGACCAGATCTACCTCGGAGCCCTCAAGATAGCCCGCAAGCCGCTTGAGACTGACGAGAGCCTCGGTGACGTGAATCCAGGTGCCAGGGAGTATGGTCCAGACTCGAGTGCGAAAGGTCGAGTCGAGGTCAGGGAGAGCTTTACCAAGATACGAGGGAACGGACCTTGGGTGAGCGAGTTGAAAACGGTCAGCGCTGGGAAGGCGATGGACGGCGTGAGACGACCTTGCTGAAACTTGGAAAAGGCGAAAAACGTTGCGAGAAGGGAGAAGATCGGAACCGAGCCCCAAATGAGGTTGTAGGCTGTGCCCATCCAGTATCGCAAACGCTGGAGGTAAACCTCGTCATCGCGCAGGCGACTGAGTTTAGCCTCCCAATGATCCTCCCCTGCCTCGTACTTGACGGCTCGGATACCCATGAGAACCTCATCGAGCGCAGCGACGCGCCGGTCGCGAGCAAGGGCCCGACGACGGTCCACGTCGAAGGTGACGCTTGCGAGGGCTTTGTTGAAGGGGATCGTGCAGAAGTTGAGCGCGATCCCGCAGAAGGCGGAGGGTCCCAGGAGGGAGTAAAGGAGCGTGGTCCCGATGATGAGATCAATGACCGCGACGGTGACCCCAGAGGCGTCCTGGCCGATGTTGGCGACCCTTGAGACATCCTCTGTGAAGAGGTTAAAGATCTTCTCAAGGGCGAGTCGTCAGCCCAGCACTCGTCGATGGCGAGAGGACACTTCGACGTACTTGAGATTTCCCGGCACCTTCTCCGATCTCGACAATGTCCTTGCGTCGTAGCGTCTTTTTGAAGAGGATAGTGCGAAGCTGAATAGTAACCGGGACCGAGACCTTGGTCATGTAGGAGCACCTGGGAAGAAAGTGCATCAGGATGGCTGGCTGCGAGCAGGCACCTTATGCCTTATGCGAATTTGCTCACGAAAGATGACTCTGGATGATACCTGAGAATGCGCTGGAAATAGCAAGGCCTGCGCAGAGCCAGAGTTGAAGATGGTGTGTTGTGGCGTCCGGTGAGGCTTCAAGCGACCGGATGAGGCGAGAGAGCAAGAAAGCCGGCACAAAGGTGACCTAAAGAATGAGATAGCTTCGATCAAGCGTAATGCCAGCCTAGACGCAAGCCTAGCACTCACTAGGGCCTTGATGAGGGCGAGAGCCATGACTGCCGAAGAAAGAGGAATGGATGGATCAGAAGGTCTGAAAGTAACCGCGTATGTCCTTCACTTACCCAGGAACAGGCTGCGCTGGTTGAGAGCCCAGAGCTCTTTAACAAGACGCTTCCAGCCGTAGTTGTCCTTGCCGTCGTCCTTCGCGCTCGATAGAACCCGCTCTTGCATCCGCTGGACCTTCGCTGAGGTGTAGATAAAGCTCGATCGCAGTTCCGGCGGGAGATGCGGCAGGTGAAAGGGGTGTAGGATGGGTAGCGAATTTGACAAACGAAGCAGTGGCGTGGGCTTTTGCAGTGAATACAACCAGTCTCAGCTCTATCTCATCGGAATGAAACAATTCTGCGTCTTGGTACTTACCCACCAGAAGAGCAGCTGGCCAAAGACGCTACTTGAGGCATCTCCTCCGACGTTGCCCCTCCCTGACCGCTCTTCGAGGTAGCAGATCTGCTCGGTACCCTCGTCGATGCGTCCGTCGAGGCCGTCGTCGTTGTCCGTCATCGAGGCGATTGATGACGACAATTCGAAGCGAGTCTCGGGGGCGCGTCTGGCCGAACCTGCGATGAGGAAGAGGACGCTTACGAGAGCCTGTCTTGCCATGCTCGGGCTAAGGGCACGGAAAATGCTGGGTAAGAGGAGCAGGAGCGTCGTTGGGAGATGCCAGTCGACGGGAATAGCGATGAGGGAGAGGACAGGGAGAAGCTGGCATCGTCGTTGGCGGAGCCGAAGAAAGAGGAACGAAGCAGCGAGGGGATTACCGTACGTCAGGACCCACTGGACAAAAAGGAAGCGATATTGGACACTCACCCAGTAGAGTGGTACGAGCAGATCAGCGGCGTCTACGCCGTCTACCATCCAGCGATACGACGTCGAGCCGAGGGAGAACACGAGCGCACCGGACGAAGCCGAGAGGAGGAACACTCGGCGAGTCCAATCGGACCGGGCCCAGCGCCTGACGCCAACGGGCGTATCGGAAAGTGGGGAGTCGTCAGCTGCCATAATGAGGCAAGACAAGGGAGTAGTACTGGGGAGAGGCTGGTTTAGGGGTTGCAAGGGCAATGGTCGTTGAAGGGAAAGTCCGTGAGGAGGGCGACGACGCGTCGAGACTCTCTCATGACCTTGGCGTCTTCGTCTTGCTCCAACCACGACTACCGCCCGACCTCTCCACTCTTCGGGCCATCCCCCCTGGAGATCAATCTTCGGTCTTCATCCGTTTCACCGTCCGGCACGCGTCGAACTCATGTCGAGCCAGTGGATGTTGCACGTCTCGTCGCACCACCCTCCGGCCATTCGGACCACGACGCGCGTCAGCGGCAAGGACATCCATACGGAGCATCATGACCGCATCTACCTCATCGAGCACAGGAATCCGGTTAAGCTCGCTCATGTGAAGGACGCGGAGGCGGGGAGTAAGGTGCTACAAGCGTCCCTCGTTTTCGGATGGGCGGTCTGGCTCGCCGTACTGCTCGGGTGGGGCTGGAGGGTCTAGCATGGCGACTGCATGTGACCACTTAGATGTGAGAAGAGAGGATAGGCGAGTGAGCCTTCTGAGTCGGTTCCCAGCTGGTCAAAGACTGACCTCGATCCGTGGTTGCAGCTCTGAGAGACGGGACGAGTGCTTGTCGTCCTCGTCTTGCCACTTAATCAGATCAGAGCTTTCCGTCTCCGGAAACTTGTATGTGTATGCGTGTATGCTCTCTTGTCTCATCCTCGGGCCCAATCTTACCCCATCTGCTTCGGTCTCATAGACTGCTGACCGCCAAACACATAGATAACGAGTGCGTCGACCCTTGAACGGCCATGTCGCCTTCCGTTGATGCCCGTCCTTCCTTCCAGCTCTGTACGACTCTACATAAAGCTCAGCGACCCGGACTAGATGCATGACGATATTCTTCCTTTGTGAACCTGCCAATGGGGCGTTGCTGCGAACCTACCAACGCACGACCCTCCCTCGCTCCTTTCCTGCCTCCTTTCTCACTCCTTCGGCTTCAGCCGCTCCCTCCTGTCAAACGTCCACCATGTCTCCCGCCCAGGATGCCTTGCTTCGATTGATACGCGACTACCAAGGTCCTTTCTCTCCGCCACTGTACTCTTGCGATCTGTTCACTGACAGGCAACGCGTCAGCATACAGACATGAACGGGTCGCAAGTCGCGACTCTTCCTTGTCCTCCATCGGCCCTCGAATTCTCGCGGATGGTGCATCTTGCCCGACCGGCCATCATTAGAGGTGCGGAGTTAAATGCCAACTTGTCATGGACGGCCGACTCCTCTAGTCTTGATTTCGATCAAGCTCGAACGAGTCGAGGGCTGAAGAGCGACACGTTGAGATCACTAGGCGTCGGAAAGTCGTTTCCCGGCTTGCATCGCTGGACAGTTGCTTACTTGAGCAAGATCATGGGAGATACTCCTATATCCGTTTCTGTGACTCCCAACGGGTGAGTCTACTGGCAGGCGGCGCATTGTGGGAAGAATCGCTGACGCTGTCACCGAGCGAACAGCAACGCGGACGCGATTGTTGAGCACGAGGGCAAGGCGTACTTTGTTGAACCTCATTCAGAGACTCGTACTATGAGGGCGCTTCTTGATGACCTGAGTACGCTCCCGTGCCATTCGGCGGATCGAAATCCCGTGTTAATTGCCTCTCGCCTCCCAAGCCTCTTCCTCGTCATTTGCAGACGAGGTCCTCTACCTTCAGAGCCAGGACGGCAACGTCTACAACCAGGCTCACTCGACGTCCGAGTTCGAGGCTCTTAGGCCTGATATCCCCGCCGATCTAATATGGGCGTCTGAAGCACTTGGTGCGTTGAAGCGGACCTCGCCGACAAAGACAGCGAGCTGAAGGATGTTTGCTCGCTCGCTTGTTCAGGTCGACAGCCTGAGGCCGTTAATCTGTGGATCGGCGGCTCTAGAAGCCGGACGTCACTTCACAAGGACCCATACGAAAACATTTACGTCGTCATCGAGGGATCCAAGACGTTCACGCTCCTACCTCCCACCGAGGTCCCTCTCGTCTCCGGTGCGTCGCTCGCCGCCTCCACACGCCCGACCCTCTCCTGACCCTCCATCTGCGCCATATCAGTCTCTGTCTACCCTCACGCGCAATATGAGCGCAAAAATGTGTCAGAAGCCCTCTCCCTGGTTCCAACGGAGCCTCGAAGCCTCCTTCCCTGGTCCTCAACAGATCCAACAGATCCATCTACCCAATCCGCCCTTTACCGTTCGCACGCCCGTCCTCTTCAACTCACCATCTCTGCTGGCGACGCCCTCTTCCTTCCCGCAGGGTGGCTTCACTTCGTCGAGCAGAACGTCGGTCCCGCGGGGTACTGCGCGGCCGTGAACTATTGGTGGGAGGATGACTATGCGGGCGAGAGGTGGGCAATGCGGCAGCTTCTCGAAAAGCTGGCTTTCGAGGCCGGACTCATGGAGGGTCTGCTGGGAGAGGATGAGGGTGCGGACTCGGGCGACGATGACGATGCGATGTAATTCTGGTTTTACCTAGGAAAGTCACGTCTCGTCTTCCGATGAGATGCTGAGGTCTTGCCAGCTTCTGAGCGATGAAAAAGAGACGACAGGCTTTGTGAGAGGCCTAGCCCCAGGATGCGCCGTCGGCCAAGAGCGAAAGAGCAAGGAGCGTCCTTCTTCCCGTTACCTTTGTCCCATTTAACCATCACCCCCTCGCCGCGACCATCGACTTGAATCCATGATGGCTCCAGGCAGTCCTTCTGCCTCCCCGCCCATCTCGAGGGCCAACGTCAGCGCCGCGGCCCAAGCCCGTGTCGCGAGCGATTCCTCCACGTCGGCGACGTCAGACGTGGCCCGCAAGGAGGCCGCCTGTAGCCAGCACAAGGTCGAGTTTGAGAAGCTCATAGAACGTGGTGTAGTTGGGATGAACTCTTACGTCGAAGTGAGCAGTACCTCGTAATGAGTTGGGACACGGACGCATCTGTCAATGTCTACCTGATGCGCGCTGTCGGCTCAGACTCAAACGGGACGCGAGAGTCGTGGTCATGCGCCTGATGACTGACGAACCTGATCATTCATTGCTTACAGACCGAAAAGTCTATATCTGTACGTCTCATCGTCCTGTCTGGAGAATTGATGCCAGCCTGGGTCGCTCATTCACCTCCCTCTCCCTCGCTTCATCGGCTTCCCCATCCGTCCCGGTCTATCGGTCTCGTCCGGCCGTCCCCAGACCCTCCTCCGCCTGACGAGCGGCATCCTCCAGGCACCCTCGGACCCGGCCAAGCGATCCATCAAGGCCAAGTCGAAGGTGCTCCAGACGTCTGTGTTGCAAGTCAAAGGTGGACAGGACCTCCTCGTTGCGGTACGTGTCATTAAACCTTTACTTGTCGTTTAAACGCATTTGTTCAACTCACCCCGTCATGTTGTAGCTCGGCTTCCGACACAAGGTCGAGAACTTCGAGGAGATTTGGTTCTTTGAGCCTTCCGCTAGCTCCTCTGCGAAGGCGGTCCTGTCGCCGATGGAGATCTTGGAGATCGGTGTGTGCAAGTCATTGCGTCGGCTTTCTGTCACTTGCTCAGTTCGACCACTCCCAGGTCAAAACATAATGGAGAGGAAGCTTGGCTTGATTCAGACCCGAGCGGCGACCGTTCGCCAGGCAGCACTCACCAAGAAGGAAGAAGACGGGAGGATCCGCCGGGAGCAACTTGCCTTAGTCGGTCGCGCCATCCTTTCCGCTCTTTGAGCTCTCATCTGACCTTTCTCTCCTTTCAATCCATCTGATAGATTGAGAACGACCGAGAGCAGGTCCGCCTGCGTGCTGAGAGAGAATCGGCGGCGCGACTGCGTCAGCAGCAGTCGCAGAAGGCGCCGGCAGTGCACACCCAGAAAACGAGACAGGGGAGGTCCAGTTTCGACAAGCTCGAAGACGACAATGATGAGGACATGAGCAGTCGCGTCTTAGGCGGGGGCGATGGCTCCTCGGAGAGGGGAGGCGAGTGAGCCGCTGCAGTGCGTTGCTAGATCTTTTTTTATTTTTATTTATATATATATCACAACATTCGCTATCCTTTGGGTGGCCCTTCTCTTTGTCTTCTCTTGCCTCGCGGCGATCTCGCCTCATGAAACAGCAGCTCACTCTAAGAGCACATCGGTAAGCACGGCCCTCTGGATTGCCTTATAGTGTGACTCTGCGACACAAAGAGGCGGCCCTAAGAGCATCGTGATACAAATTAAGATAGAACTCTTGATGATAGCTCTCCAATCTCCATCACTCAGCGCCATTTGATCATCAAGTATAGCGGTCGCAGCCGCTCGTAGGCCTTCTCGACCTCAGCCACTGCGCACCCGTTTTCCCCTATCTTTTCGCCGACGTCGAGGGGCGCTTGGCCGATAAGCTCGTATCCTGCCTTAAGGTAAACGTCCCGTGGCTTCTCTTCGCTCGCGTCAAGGAGTAAAGGCGTCCCGGGCGGGAAGAGCGTCTCCCCGTCGGCGAGGAGAAGACCGCCTAGGCCCTGTCCGCGAACAGAGGAGGAAGTGGCCTATATAGAGGGAGCATTAGCGAACTAACATCGTTGGGGCGATGAGAAACCTCTCAACGCACCACCATCTGGAGGAATGCTGTCTGAGCCCGGATGGACCTCCGGCCGTCGACCCGACAGTCCCCTTGGAACCGCTCGATCTGCATCCTTTTGATGACCTTCTCGTACGCCATGACTCGCTTATATCCACTCAGCCCATAGCTCAGAATTACTCGAACGAATCCCGTCCTCAGTAGCGACCACGGGTCCTCCGGCATCGGATGTCCAGGGGCGGACCACATCGCGGCCCCTACGATCTCTTTCCCCGTCTCCGCGTTGACAAGGACTCGGACGCGATGGCTCTTGGCAAGACGGACAGACGCGACGACGGCGCGGTAGAACCGGAGGCGGGCCGTCGGGTTCTTGAGGCCACGAGCTCCGTGATCGGGGGCAGCGAAGGGCTCGGGCGGCGACGTCGCGCCAGGGAAGTAGTTGTCTGCTGGGAGTCAGCGTAAACACAGACGAGCTAGGAGACGAAATCTAGACACAGACGGTTCCAAGAGTTAATCTAGGAGACCAGAGCACGTCAACATCAATGTGGACGGTACAGAATCCTCTCGCGCGCTGAAACTGCTCACAAAGGCGTTATGGTAGAGAACCGCGATCGTTGCGTCCTCTGAAGGCAGGGCGTCGCGGACGATATAGGACATTGAAGTAGAGTTCACCAAATGATGCTGGTAGTTGATAGCGTACCCGTCCTCGCGTTTGGTCAGGAAGACGCCCTCCACCGGTTCGGGCTCGGGGAGCACTCGAGTCAGTCCTGCTGGACGAGGCGTCCTGACCGCACAGGAGAACACGGACATCCGCGTCGCAAGTAGGATCCAGGGCGTGTCCTACTATTAGACAAATTCCGCCTTGAAGCAAGTGCAGATCGGCGCAACGGCGAGTCGGCCACCCGGAGTTCAAACGCTTGTGGGGCGAGCCGCTTACCTTCGTTTCATGGCAGCGAAGCGCATGATTATCATCATGAATGGGTGTTATTCGATTATGTCTCGATCTCGGTAGGTTCGTCTTAGTTTTCCCGTTACGAGATATTCGTAGGTAGAAGTTTTACCAACATTTAGGATAGGCAATCTATTTTGACTGATTCTTGTTAATAACCACTGAATCACGCGTGATATATGAGTTCAGTGACTGCGGTTAAGATGTCAGGACGTCACGGATTCACCGCAAAAGCTCCGCGCCTGTTTATCATCTCTCGTGCTTATTCGGTTCCCCTATCTTCGACCTTTCTTCCTCCGCACTGCCCCATAATCCTTGCTTTCTCACCCTCGTCAACAAATCAACTCGGCTCGTCATACATTTTGGTTTGCACTCTCACAATCATCTGGACTTGAAAACCCTGCCCAACACCTCGAAGCGAGCTCATGCCATTGCCAGCACCTCAGTTCCACCCCTCCACCCACGCCGTACTCCTCACCTATCTAATCAACCTTTGACCCTTGAACCAATCCTAACTCTCGCCTGAACACCCTCGGCGACGGCGCCAGCCTCAACCTCCTTGAGCATCTTCGCACAGCTCAGCCTTCTGCTCCTAGGGAAGCAGTAGACCACCTGTTTGGCTGACTCAGAATAATGCTGACAAGGTGGACTCGGATGCAGATTGAGACTGAGATCAAAGGTAGGAAAGGGGAGGAGAGATAATACAGAATATCTTGTTTATTTTGTATTCAAGTTATTTTTATTTTTATTTTTATTTTGCGTTTAAGCCATGAGTTGTATGCAGAGGACGAGGTAACCCAATGAGAGATGATGATTCGTAGCTAAATAGAGGGAGAGCGAAAATGAATGTAAATCCGTTGGGCCACGGTTTTTTTTTTGTATTTAAGTCATGAGTTATACGTAGAGGACGAGGTAACCCTATGAGAGATGGCGATTCGTAGCTAGATAGAGGGAAAGCGAAAATGAAAGAACAGGTGGAAGGAAAGCAAAATATGGGTGTGGACATAGGCCCATTAAAGAGGTAAGATATTAAGATGACCAGCTACATCAAGCAGTGGCTATGGACCAGCCATACTTCCCCACCCCAGACCTGCTTGTCACCCAGGATCGATGTCGGCGCCGACCGCAGTTCCATCCATCTGGTCCCTGCGAGCTATCCACCTCGTACTCGACTGCCAGTGTGTCTGCCGGATCATAGACACGATCTTGCGGATCTCCTCGTCCGTGACAGGATCGAGGGCTGCGATCTTGCTGTACCTCCGCCTTCGGACGAATCGCCATGTCCGGGCAACAAAGATGCAGTGGAAGAGGAAGACCCCCCTCGGCGGCGACGGTGTCGGGCAGACAAGCGTCTGGAGGGAGGGAGGATGGGAGGGGAGTGAAGGAGAGGCATGCGCTGCCGCAGCCGACCAGATAGCGCCCACGACGGGACACGGCTCGTCGAAGAGGTGGAAGAAGGACTCAACGGGGGCCGTCAGGCACAGCGCACATCGCTTGGACCTGTTGTGCGGCGTAGCGGTTCCGTCGGCGAGGAATGGCGCAGCAGTATGCTTTCCTGGGTGGAGACTGTACAGCGAGAAGCGGTGGGCCAAGTCGACGTCTTCGGGCGACGCTCGGGACACGGCCTTGAGCAAGCACCACTGCCGCTTCCAATCGATCTTGGTAAGCGCCGGAAAGTGGTCTTGCCACCCCTTTGGGATGATGAGGCCGCGGTTGGCTAGAGTACGACTGTGTGCGCCGTGGGGTTCACGAGGGGCGTTCAGCCGGCCGAGGTTTGTGTGGATAGGGAGGAAACCCAGCCGCAACTGGCTATCTGTACCGAACGTAGACATCCAGTGGACAGCGTTCCTCCAGCGGTCTTGATTCCAATAGCTCATGTCAAAGCTGACTTCTTCGAACCATGCCCGGAGGTAAGCCTGGCATCGCGCAGGGAGAGCTCCTTGGAGCTTTGTGATGGCATTCCACCAGACGGCTGGGAAGAACCATTGACCTTCCACTGGGGAAAGGAATACGCCTAGCCAGCTGAAATTGGCGGGCCGAGGTCCTCTGATGAACTCTCCATCCCGGAAGATGGTGCGAGTCATCATTCTATAGGCCCCTGGGTCGAGGCTCATGGTATGGATGATTCGCTTGCGAATACGGATCGATGCGGGAAGCTCCGGTTGGAAGAGCACATCGCCAGCCCACTGGGCGCGCGCTTTGATGAGCCGGAATCGGAGTGGCGTGAAGCCGAAGCCGCCGAGGTCTTGAGGGGTTTCCAGACGTTCCCTGCTGACGTCGTGGTGTTTCGATCGGTAGAGGGACTTGTAGGCCGTTGCCTCGAGGTCTGTCAGGATATCGTCTGGGCACGGCAGGAAGCGGTCCAGGTAGATGATCTTCGAGTAGATGTACTGGTTGATGACGTTGCATCGCGCAAGGAGAGGGAGATCGTGCAGCGGGATGCGAGCAAGACGAGCCTTCAGCTTGCCGATGACATCTCGCCAGCAAGCAGGCACGTTGACCGTGCGACCGCATGGAACGCCGAGGAAGTCGAATGACAGCGTTTGGACGCGCCATTCGTGGTACCTCGTAGGCGCATCCGTCCGGCATGACCCTAGCGGATAGAGGAGTGATTTCTGGTAGTTCAGCTTGCTTGCTGCGGCTTTCTCGTACTCTCGGAGGCAGACCGTCGCCTCATCGACCTCCGACCAAGTCCGACACCGGATACTTAGATCGTCTGCAAAGAGAAGGACCTTCCGCTCATGTAGAGGGGGCGGATTGGCCGGTGGGAGGCGATGGCGGAGCATACATGCCAGCGGCTCCAGGAGGAGGGCGAAGATCGTCGGTGCCGCGGGATCGCCCTGTCGGACACCGGACCGGATATGGATGGCTTGACCCATCCATCCGTTGATCATGAGCCGAGCAGTCTGAGAGGTCATCGTTGAGGTGATCCACGCGGCGGCGCGCGGACCGAACCCCATGTGGCGGAGGCAGGGGCCAACAAAGTCGTGCGATACTCTGTCGTATGCCTTCTCAAAGTCGACTTGGGCGAGGACGCCAGGTAAAAGGTCTTCGTCGTCAATGGCGAGCTGGAGAGAGGAGATGTTGCGACCCGAGTCGCGGCCAGGGAGGAAGCCTGTCTGGTCCCCGTCGATGAGGGTGTCGACGACGGTGAGCAAGCGGCTGTTGATGGCAAGGGAGAAGATGCGAGCGTCAACGTTGATGAGCGAGATCGGACGATAGTTGGCAATCTGATCGCGATCTCCCTTCTTCTTGAAGATGAGATGGATATGGGCCTCGCGCTGTGAGGCGGATCGGAGGCCTGTCTCCGGGACGAGATTCAGCAGGCTGAGGAGGATCGGGCCGACGACAGTCCATGTGGCCTGGTAGAATTCGACGGGGATCCCGTCGCTTCCTGGTGTCTTGTTACGGTTCGATCTGGACGTAGCCCGTCTGAGCTCGTCCAGTTCGAAGGGTTTCTCGAGGGTGCGGCTCTGGGAGTTGTCGAGTGTGTTGGTGACATATCGGAGGACGTTGGCGTGCTCGGCAGCTGGCGTCGTCTTGGTCTCATAGAGAGTCGAGTAGAAGGCGTGTGCTGTAGCTAGAATGCTCTCGTTGTTTGCGATGGCTGTGGCCGCTGGGTTGTTGAGTGGCCGCAGGGCTGCGATAGTGTCGGCCTGGCGGACGATCATGAGTCGCTGCTTGACGGCATACTCGCTTGTGTTGGCTGGTTCGAGGTGGGCTCGAAGAGCGTGGCCATGGAGGATCGACCTATGTGGATCCCCGCCTGACACTCTGCTCATTCGGGCGAGGTGTCTTGAGATGTCTGACGCGTGATCCGCTATCTGAAGCTTGGTCTCGTCCCAGGCCTCGAAGGGGTCCCTGATCTCGGTGAGCGCATCTTGGTACCACTTGGGAACGTGGTAGAGGAAGTACTCAACAAAACCGGTAATCTTCAGAAGGTGTGTTCCGATCTTGTACGATCCGGGGCCGTGCTCTATTGCACCGGGGAAGGTGAGGCTGAGTGCGATCGGCTTGTGGCTAGAGTAGAGGTGGCCAGACGGTCGTGGCAGGAAGCGCTGTCGTACGGCTCGGCTAGCGAGTAGAGGGGACAGGTAGAAGCGATCGATGCGGCGATCTGCTCGCGTGATGCCAGTATAGTTAGTGTACTCGCGCTGGAGCGGGTATAAGGATCGGTATGGGTCGGAGAGGGCAAAGTCCCGGACCAGCCGGCACATTTCCTCCTTCCCCGCGTTCTGGGTAAATTGGCTCATCCCGTCGAGGTAGATGTCCTCCACACAGTTCCAGTCCCCACCCAGCAGGAGAGGGATGTCAGAGTGGGCAGGTATCTTGCGAGATAGAGTAGAGAGGAACTCCTTTGTCGAGCGGCCGTTCGATTGGCTGTCTCGGCAGGGGGCGTAGACTGCAGCCACCCTGACGGCTTCGCCGGCGATAACAAAAACGGCATCCGTCAGGTTGGTTCGTAGGATGGGGGAGGAGCGGGAGATGGATCTGATCCTAGTCGGAGGGGTATTGGGAGGGAGGAATCGAGAGGCATGCCGCCAGAGGATGGCAGTCTGGCAGCCGACCGTAAAGATCGAGCCGAAGCCCATATCTTCACACTCGGCTGTCCAGGTCGCTACCTGATCTGGTGTTGTGCATGCTACTTCTGAGAGAAGGTATATGTCAGCCTTGGATCGTGAATAGAGGGAGAGGAGGAGACTGCGGGCGCGATCTCGCGTGAACACCCTCTGGATGTTCGCCGCGACGATCTGTACATCGTTGTACACCATTATTCTTCCATGTCCTCGGCTTCAGCCAAGGTCACGAGGGTGCGCTCGATGGATGCCTGGGAGGATGGCGTGGAGGGGATGAGAGAAGGAGTGGAGGGTGGGTTCAGGGGGATTGAAGATGGGGGGGAGGGGGATGAGGGAGGGGGAGACGATGGTGACAGGGGAGGTGGGGTGGGAGGAGGATGCTCGTCTTCGATCTGCATCCCGTCTTCTGTCCTCTCCAGACCCCCCTCGTTGTCCTCCTCTAGGGCGCTCAGCGTGCGAATGGGTTGCGAGCCCGCATTGCGCGGTGCTTGCTCTGAATGGGAGTGGGAGGAATCGGCGTGGGCAGGAGGTGTGGTCATCTCCGTCGCGGCTTCGGTCGGCCTGTTCAGTGACCTCCTTTTGGATTTGTGTACGAGCTGGTATCCATCCAGGTCTGGTCCCGGTTCGACAGGTCGGTGGGGGGGTCCTCCTGTTGGTGCTCGTGCACTCGCTGGAAGGTTTGCCTTCGGACGACCTGGGCATCGGGTCGAAGGGTGGGCGCGCGATCCACATCCGCTACACTCTGGAGCGGTGGGACACTCGGGACGAGCGTGCTCAGATGAGTGGCAGTAGTAACAGTACGTCGAGGCTGGTTGGGATGGAGAGTTTTTCGCAGCGCCAGCCTGGACAGGTTTGAAAATGACGTTGTGGTTGACCCAGTCGGGGAACTGCTGGGTGAAGGCATTCGCCCCCGGTATCGTCTTGGAGCCAGAGAGATCGAGTAAGACTCTAATCCGGCCAGTTAGGGAGTTGGGTGCGCGGGGGTGGAATTGACGCTGGAAGAAGATGACTCTGTCTCCGGAGGCCTCTACCTGTTTGCGAAACTCCTCCTCAACTCCGTCGTCGTCTTCGAAGTTCACCAGTAGGCCTTCTTGCAGGAATTTGTTTTGGGAATTGTAGCACGCGTGAATCTGAGGTTTCACTCCTCTCACATTCAGCGGCAGGGACTGTAGTTGGGTCAGGATATCTTGACCATTGCCTCGAGGCTTGACTTGGATGAGCATTCTGCCTTTAGGGTCCTTGAAGGGACGGGTCAGGCCAGGCAGACGTTCGTCGCACTTGGCAATTGCGATCGCGATCTCGAGGGGGGTGGTATCTCGGGGGACGGAGATGGCTAGACAGTTCCCACGATCGACAGCCAAGGCTGGGGCGATTGGGGTCTTATCCTGCGGAGGTTGTTGATCGGTTCCGAAGACGAAAGAGAACTGGGGCTGGGTGCCAGACGAGTCGCGTTGTCTCGCAGCTGAGGTTGTAGGATGAGCCTGTTTGGCGGCGTTCGCATATGAGCGGCCGATGGCGTTCGGCTGGGATTTCGCGGCGGCGCGAGTGCGAGTGCGAGTGCCGGCGGAGTTCGCCGGCGCGGGCGACGCGGCGCCGGGGACGAAGAGAGGTTGTTGAGGGAGAGTCTCGCCTGTAGAGCGAGACGGAGTGAGACGCGTCACTTCGGACGTTGAGGATAGAGCGGCATTGAGGTCGCTGATGGCTGAGCTCGACCGCGTGACACGGCGAGTTGAGGGGGTTGCAAGGGTCCTGCGGAGGGGGGAGGGAGAAGAGAGGAGAGCCGAGGGGCTGACATGGGTGGGAGGGTTGGTAGGAGTAGTAGGGTTGGTAAGATTGGTAGGGTTGGTAGGAGTGCTAGGGTTGCTACGACTGGTTGGATGGGCAGGAGGGGTGGAGGTGGGTTTGTTGACGGGCGTTTGGGGACGTTCGTCGACGCGAGAGGGCGTATTGGTCGCGTCTTGGACGCTGGGGGTTTCATCGGGTCCGTTCTTTCTCTTTGTTGGAGAGGGAGGGTCTGGGGGATCCTTGGGAGCCTTGAGGACTTCTTGGAGTCGCTTGGGGGTTGAATCACTAGGCATATGGTAGGGTGACCTGGGTTGACCTGGTGGTGGCTGGTTGTTGTTTGTTTTTTTTTTTTTTTTTTTTTTTTGTATTTAAGTCATGAGTTATACGTGGAGAACGAGGTAACCCTATGAGAGATAGCGAGTTGTAGCTAGATAGAGGGAGAGCGGACATGACCGAGCGCGAGAACGTCGGGCGAGGAGCCGTGGGAAGAGGGTTGGCCGAACCACTGGGGATGGTTGGCCGGACGGCGTGATGGGCGCCGTGAGAGGGGGGGTCGAACCACCGGGATGGTGGTTGGCCGGAAGAGGGTTGGTCGAACCACCGGGGATGGTTGGCCGGACGGCGTGATGGGCGCCGTGAGAGGGGGGGGGGGGTTGGTCGAACCACCGGGATGGTGGTTGTTTTTTTTTGTATTTAAGTCATGAGTTATACGTAGAGAACGAGGTAACCCTATGAGAGATGGTGATTCGTAGCTAGATAGAAGGAAAGCGAAAATGAAAGTAGGGGTAGAAGGAAAACAAAGGATGGGTTATGGACATAGGCCCATTAGAAAAAGGTAAGATATCAAAATGTCCGGCTAATTCAAGCGGTGGCTATGGTCTATAGTCTAGCCATACTTCTCCATCCCTGACCTGCTGTTCACCCAGGATCGATGGCGGCACCGAGGGCAGTACCAGCCATCTGGCCACTGCCAGCCATCCACCTCGTACTCGACTGCCAGAGTGTCCGTCGGATTGTGGACGCGATCTTGCGGATTTCCTCGTCCGTGACAGGATCGAGGGCTGCGATCTTGCTGTACCTCCGCCTCCGGACGAATCGCCATGTCCGGGCTACAAAGATGCAGTGGAAGAGAAAGACCGCCCTCGGCGGCGACGGTGTCGGGCAGACGAGCGTCTGGAGGGAGGGAGGATAGGAGGGGAGCGAAGGCGAGGCACGTGCAGCAGCCGCCGACCAGATAGCGCGCACGACGGGACACGGCTCGTCGAAGAGGTGGAAGAAGGACTCGACGGGGGCCGTCAGGCACAGCGCACATCGCTTGGACCTGTTGTGCGGCGTAGCGGTTCCGTCGGCGAGGAATGGCGCAGCAGTGTGCTTTCCTGGGTGAAGACTGTACAGCGAGAAGCGGTGGGCCAAGTCGACGTCTTCGGGCGACGCTCGGGACACGGCCTTGAGCAAGCACCACTGCCGCTTCCAATCGATCTTGGTAAGCGCCGGAAAGTGGTCTTGCCATCCCTTTGGGGTGATGAGGTCGCGGTTGGCTAGAGTACGACTGTGTGCGCCGTGGGGCTCACGAGGGACGTTCAGCCGGCCAAGGTTCGTGTGGGTAGGGAGGAAACCCAGCCGCAACTGGCTATCTGTACCGAACGTAGACATCCAGTGGACAGTGTTCCTCCAGCGGTCTTGATTCCAGTAGCTCATGTCAAAGCTGATTTCTTCGAACCATGCCCGGAGGTAAGCCTGCCATCGTGCAGGGAGAGCTCTTCGGAGCCTTGGGATGGCATTCCACCAGACGGCTGGGAAGAACCATTGACCTTCCACTGGGGAAAGGAATACGCCTAACCAGCTGAAATTGGCGGGCCGGGGTCCACTGATGAACTCTCCATCCCTGAAGATGGTGCGAGTCAGCTTTCTATAAGCTTCTGGATCGAGGCTCATGGTATGGATGATGCGCTTGCGAATGCGGATCGATGCGGGGAGCTCCGGGTGGAAGAGCACATCGCCCGCCCACTGAGCTCGCGCTTTGATGAGCCGGAATCGGAGTGGCGTGAAGCCGAAGCCGCCGAGGTCTCGAGGGGTTTCTAGACGTTCCCTGCTGACGTCGTGGTGTTTCGATCGGTAGAGGGACTTGTAGGCCGTTGTCTCGAGGTCTGTCAGGATATCGTCTGGGCACGGCAGGAAGCGGTCCAGGTAGATGACCTTCGAGTAGATGTACTGGTTGATGACGTTGCATCGCGCAAGGAGAGGGAGGTCGTGCAGCGGGATGCGAGCAAGACGAGCCTTCAGCTTGCCGATGATCTCTCGCCAGTGAGCAGGCCCGTTGACCGTGCGACCGCATGGAACGCCGAGGAAGTCAAATGAAAGCGTTTGGACACGCCACTCGCGGTACATCGTAGGCGCATCCGTCCGGCATGACCCTAGAGGATAGAGGAGTGATTTCTGGTAGTTCATCTTGCTTGCTGCGGCTTTCTCGTACTCTCGGAGGCAGACCGTCGCCTCATCGACCTCCGACCAGGTCCGACACCGGATACTTAGATCGTCTGCAAAGAGGAGGACCTTCCGCTCATGTAGAGGGGGCGGATTGGCCGGTGGGAGGCGATGGCGGAGCATACATGCCAGCGGCTCCAGAAGGAGGGCGAAGATCGTCGGTGCCGCGGGATCGCCCTGTCGGACACCAGACCGGATGTCGATGGCTTGACCCATCCATCCGTTGATCATGAGGCGAGCAGTCTGAGAGGTCATCGTTGAGGTGATCCACGCGGCGGCGCGTGGGCCGAACCCCATGTGGCGGAGGCAGGGGCCAACAAAGTCGTGCGATACTCTGTCGTATGCCTTCTCAAAGTCGACTTGGGCGAGGACGCCAGGCAAAAGGTCTTCGTCGTCAATGGCGAGCTGAAGAGAGGAGATGTTACGACCCGAGTCGCGGCCAGGGAGGAAGCCTGTCTGGTCCCCGTCGATGAGGGTGTCCACGACGGTGAGCAGGCGGCTGTTGATGGCAAGGGAGAAGATGCGAGCGTCAACGTTGATGAGCGAGATCGGACGATAGTTGGCAATCTGATCGCGATCTCCCTTCTTCTTGAAGATGAGATGGATATGGGCCTCGCGCTGTGAGGCGGATCGGAGGCCTGTCTCCGGAACGAGGTTCAGCAGACTGAGGAGGATCGGGCCGACGACAGCCCATGTGGCCTGGTAGAACTCGACGGGGATCCCGTCGCTTCCTGGTGTCTTGTTACGGTTCGATCTGAACGTAGCCCGCCTGAGCTCGTCCGGTTCGAAGGGTTTCTCGAGGGTCCGACTCTGGGAGTCGTCGAGTGTGTTGGTGACATATCGGAGGGCGTTGGCGTGCTCGGCAGCTGGCGTCGGCTTGGGCTCATAGAGAGTCGTGTAGAAGGCATGTGCTGTAGTAAAAATGCTCTCGTTATGTGTGGCGGCTGCGGCTGCTGGGTTGTCGAGTGGCCGCAGGGCTGCGATGGTGTCGGCCTGGCGGACGATCTTGAGTCGCTGCTTGACGGCGTACTCGCTTGTGTTGGCTGGTTCGAGGTGGGCTCGAAGAGCGTGGCCTTGGAGGATCGACCTATGTGGATCCCCGCCTGACACTCTGCTCATTCGGGCGAGGTGTCTTGAGATGCAAGGTGCATTCTCCTTTATCTGTAGCTTGGTCTTGTCCCAAGCCTCGAAGGGGTTCTTGCTCTCGGTGAGCGCATCTTGGTACCACTCGGGGATATGGAAGAGGAAGTAATCAACAAAACCTGTAATCTTCAGCAGGTGTGTGCCGATCTTGTATGATCCGGGACCGTGCTCTATTGCACCGGGGAAGGTGAGGCTGAGTGCGATCGGCTTGTGGCTAGAGTATAGGTGGCCAGACGGTCGTGGGAGGAAGCGCTGTTGCACGGCTCGGCGAGCGAGTAGAGGCGACAGGTAGAAGCGATCAATGCGGCGATCTGCTCGCGTGATGCCAGTATAGTTAGTGTATTCGCGCTGGAGCGGATATAGGGATCGGTATGGGTCAGAAAGGGCAAAGTCCCGGGCTAGCCGGCAC
Source organism: Tausonia pullulans (assembly GCA_951802195.1). Classification (NCBI taxonomy): domain Eukaryota; kingdom Fungi; phylum Basidiomycota; class Tremellomycetes; order Cystofilobasidiales; family Mrakiaceae; genus Tausonia; species Tausonia pullulans. The sequence continues at coordinate 1,302,880 of OX637626.1, forward strand.
ATTTCCTCCTTTCCCGCGTTCTGGGTAAATTGGCTCATCCCGTCGAGGTAGCTGTCCTCCACACAGTTCCAGTCCCCTCCCAGGAGGAGAGGAGTGTCAGAGTGGGCAGGTATCTTGCGAGATAGAGTAGAGAGGAATTCCTTTGTCGAACGGCCGTTTGTTTGGCTGTCTCGGCAGGGGACGTAGACTGCAGCCACCCTGACGGCTTCGCCGGCGATGACGAACACGGCATCCGTCAGGTTGGCTCGTAAGATGGAAGAGGAGCGGGAGATGGATCCGATCCTAGTCGGAGGGGTATCGGGAGGAAGGAATCGAGAGGCATGTCGCCAGAGGATGGCAGTCTGGCAGCTGACCGTAAAGATCGAGCCGAAGCCCATATCTTCACACTCAGCTGTCCAGGTCACCACCTGCTCTGGTGTCGTGCATGCCACTTCTGAGAGAAGGTATATGTCAGCCTTGGATCGTGAATAGAGAGAGAGGAGGAGACTGCGGGCGCGATCTCGCGTGAACACCCTCTGGATGTTCGCCGCGACGATCTGTACATCATTGTACACCATTATTCTTCCATGTCCTCGGCTTCAGCCAAGGTCACGAGGGTGCGCTCGATGGATGCCTGGGAGGATGGCGTGGAGGAGATGAGAGAAGGAGTGGAGGGTGGGTTCAGGGGGATCGAAGATGGCGGGGATGGGGATGGGGGTGGGGGGGACGATGGTGACAGGGGAGGTGGAGTGGAAGGTGGATGCTCGTCTTCGACCTGCATCCCGTCTTCTGTCCTCGCCATACCCCCCTCGTTGTCCTCCTCTAGGGCGCTCAGGGTGCGAATGGGTTGCGAGTCCGCATTGCGCGGTGCTTGCTCTGAGTGGGAGTGGGAGGAATCGGCGTGGGCAGGAGGTGTGGTCATCTCCGTCGTGGCTTCGGTCGGCCTGTTCAGTGACCTCCTTTTGGATTTGTGTACGAGCTGGTATCCATCCAGGTCTGGTCCCGGTTCGACAGGTCGGTGGGGGGGTCCTCCTGTTGGTGCTCGTGCACTCGCTGGAAGGTTTGCCTTCGGACGACCTGGGCATCGGGTCGAGGGGTGGGCGCGCGATCCACATCCGCTACACTCTGGAGCGGTGGGACACTCGGGACGAGCGTGCTCAGATGAGTGGCAGTAGTAACAGTACGTCGAGGCTGGTTGGGATGGAGAGTTTTTCGCAGCGCCAGCCTGGACAGGTTTGAAAATGACGTTGTGGTTGACCCAGTCGGGGAACTGCTGGGTGAAGGCATTCGCCCCCGGTATCGTCTTGGAGCCAGAGAGATCGAGTAAGACTCTAATCCGGCCAGTTAGGGAGTTGGGTGCGCGGGGGTGGAATTGACGCTGGAAGAAGATGACTCTGTCTCCGGAGGCCTCTACCTGTTTGCGAAACTCCTCCTCAACTCCGTCGTCGTCTTCGAAGTTCACCAGTAGGCCTTCTTGCAGGAATTTGTTTTGGGAATTGTAGCACGCGTGAATCTGAGGTTTCACTCCTCTCACATTCAGCGGCAGGGACTGTAGTTGGGTCAGGATATCTTGAGCATTGCCTCGAGGCTTGACTTGGATGAGCATTCTGCCTTTAGGGTCCTTGAAGGGACGGGTCAGGCCAGGCAGACGTTCGTCGCACTTGGCAATTGCGATCGCGATCTCGAGGGGGGTGGTATCTCGGGGGACGGAGATGGCTAGACAGTTCCCACGATCAACAGCCAAGGCTGGGGCGATTGGGGTCTTATCCTGCGGAGGTTGTTGATCGGTTCCGAAGACGAAAGAGAACTGGGGCTGGGTGCCAGACGAGTCGCGTTGTCTCGCAGCTGAGGTTGTAGGATGAGCCTGTTTGGCGGCGTTCGCATATGAGCGGCCGATGGCGTTCGGCTGGGATTTCGCGGCGGCGCGAGTGCGAGTGCCGGCGGAGTTCGCCGGCGCGGGCGACGCGGCGCCGGGGACGAAGAGAGGTTGTTGAGGGAGAGTCTCGCCTGTAGAGCGAGACGGTGTGAGACGCGTCACTTCGGACGTTGAGGATAGAGCGGCATTGAGGTCGCTGATGGCTGAGCTCGACCGCGTGACACGGCGAGTTGAGGGGGTTGCAAGGGTCCTGCGGAGGGGGGAGGGAGAAGAGAGGAGAGCCGAGGGGCTGACATGGGGGGGAGGGTTGGTAGGAGTAGTAGGGTTGGTAAGATTGGTAGGGTTGGTAGGAGTGCTAGGGCTGCTAGGACTGGTTGGATGGGCAGGAGGGGTGGAGGTGGGTTTGTTGACGGGCGTTTGGGGACGTTCGTCGACGCGAGAGGGCGTATTGGTCGCGTCTTGGACGCTGGGGGTTTCATCGGGTCCGTTCTTTCTCTTTGTTGGAGAGGGAGGGTCTGGGGGATCCTTGGGAGCCTTGAGGGCTTCTTGGAGTCGCTTGGGGGTTGATTCACTAGGCATAAGGTAGGGTGACCTGGGTTGACCTGGTGGTGGTTGTTGAAAAACGGTGTTGTTGCCATTCATAATACGACGTGTAAGGACCTTTTCGTCAATAGGCGTTTCGCGCCTTCACTGTCTGGATGGTGTAGCGGTATCACGCCATGTTAGGGTATTTAACCACTTCATGGAGGTCCTCGGTTCAATCCCGGGTTCGGACCTTTTTCCTCCCCAACCGCCCAAAAATCTTGTACCGCTTAGCTTTGTCCAAAAAACACTTGCCCGTCGTCGCTATGGCAATAGCAATGAAAAGCCACGGTAGAAAAAGGTATAAAGACTGGGAGACGAGGCGACACACGATTGCGACGATGTCTCCGTTCTGACGCAGACGAGATCGAAAGAGGTCTAGAAAAACGAGATTAGTAGACAGCAGGCAGAACAATCAAGGAGGCTGGCTCCTCTGCAGGAGAATACCCGAACAATAAGGAAGGAGAGGACGAGAGCGCGCGTAGCTCAAGATTCGTTAGCGACCCGTCGTCTCTGGAGAGGGCAAGTTGCCGCCGAGCAAGACCATACAGGATAGATGGCAAGAAGAGGAGAGAGCAGGGCAGCCCTGCGGAAGACATAGCGGCATTGCATATACACTCCCAGAGAAGAATGACCCGCCGTGCGATCTCCTCCGGCTCCCCCACGCGAAGGTACTCGTTGACTCCGACTCGGAGATTTCCCTCCTGTGAGAGCAGACATCATCCGAATCAACCATGCATTACTCCACCTTCGTCTCCCGCCCACCCGAGGGTTCGTCTGACGTCTGCTCAATATATCGTAATATCCTCGGCACGAGACCCGACGCCCATAAGCCGAAGAGGAGAGTGGCAACGACTCCCACAAGGGGAACGAGGGATTCTGGTAGGACGCCAAGGACCATCGGCTCTAGCGTGACGATGACCATGAGGGCGTCTTCGCGAAGTGGTTCCTTCAACGAGATAGGAACAAAGGGGAGGTACCGGTCGGATATTGAGAGAGAGGTTCCAGGCTATCGAATGTCGAGTGAAATGCCCCCCGTCGGTCAGCACGTGTCGATCTGAAGTTGACCGCGACATCAGGAGACGAGAAGCGCACTTGTGCGAGCCACGAGACCCTGAGCATCCAGCTGCCAGGTTCATGAAGCGCGTTGGTTTCGGGAGGCGCGAGTAGCAGCCAGGGTTGCCTCAGACTGCCGTCCTCGAAGGCCTCGAGCCTGATGTGTTGCTGTCCGAGGGAGATCGAGTGGGTTGCACGGGGCCGGATGAGACCGGCTTTTGAAGAGAGGAAGGGGGAGGTGAACGTGATGGCCTCGGTGTCTGCCCGAACAACCGTGGGGAAGAAGAGGGAGAGACAGACGAAAAGAATGTATAGAATGACCATTGGGTGGGACTGTATGATGGTGGATGGAAAGAGTGAGTTGCGTCCTAGACGACGAGATTTCGGAGGGCAAGCTCTGGGCAAGCTTGGAGCAAGTCGCGAGAAGGTCCAGGCGAGCGAGACGGACAAGTGACCTCTCAACCTCAACCAGTTCTCGTACTTTCGCAAGTTCATCGTCAGTCGTCCTCAATCTCTGTTCTTTGGATTCTTTGGTAGGTGTGTCTGGTGACTGAGCTTCACGTTCTGACGTTTCGTTATTACCTCTCACGTCCGCGGCCCGCTCGCCTTACGTTCGCCCTGTCTCGACGCGACGATGTTCAGTTGGCATGGACTTGGCCGTCAAAGCTAACGCAAAGGCTTCCAAGGCTTGGACTAAGGAAGCCAAGATTGGAGAGGGAACATATGCTACTGTGTGAGTGCGCCTCACGGGAGGCAGGAACGGAAGGAGCCAGACTGATGTGTCTTTCTCGCTTGCTCGCGTTCCACTCTGGGCTCCAGCTACCGAGGTGGACGATCCTCCACTGCTCTCTTCTAGTGGCATCGATTGCATCTATCTGACCTTTACATGTTGTCTATGCTTTCAAGGCAGAGAAGTCGCCACGGGTCGAGAAATTGCCATCAAGAAGATCAAGGTCGGCCAGTTCAAGGACGGGCTCGACATGTCTGCCATCCGCGAGATCAAGTTTCTCGCCGAGCTCAGGCACGAGAACGTCATCGAAGTTCGTTCCTCTACTAGACTAATTGTAGCCTCATGGTTGCAGCAAACTGAACGACCAAGCCGTGACGACCAGATGCTTTCGGTCTTCTCGAGCAAGACGAACCTCAACCTCGTGCTCGAGTTCCTCACAACGGATCTCGAGTACCTCATCCGGAACAAGACATTAATCTTCCTCCCTGGAGACGTCAAGAGCTGGATGCAGATGACGCTCCGCGGCTTGGAGTTCTGTCATCGGAATGGTGTTCTCCATCGCGTTCGTCGCTCGCTCGACCTGGCTGGTGGAAGAGATGCTGACGTCTGCGAGCTCGCACACTCTCGGACCTTGACTTTCTCAGGATCTGAAACCCAACAATTTGCTCATCGCCGCGAACGGAGTGCTCAAGATTGCTGATTTCGGTCTCGCTCGCGAGTTCTCGGACGGCTCCAGCAAAATGACGTGCCAGGTCATCACCCGGTCCGTTACCCTTTCGCTATTTCGCTCGCTCGATCAGCATTTTTGATTGAGACATATGCGTTCCTTCATAGATGGTACCGCCCGCCTGAGCTCCTCTTTGGTAGCCGCGCTTACTCTGGTGCCGTCGACATCTGGTCGGTCGGCTGCATCTTCGCCGAGCTCATGCTCCGAGTCCCCTTCCTCGCTGGCGAGACCGATCTCGAGCAGCTAAAGAAGACATTCCAAGCCCTCGGTAGTCCGACCGAGGCAGATTGGCCCGTGAGTATTGCACTGAGTGCGTCTCTAGCCCGTCCTCTAACCGCCTTATTCTTCACTGGCTCAACAGGGTCACACCAAGCTTCCCGACTACGTCGTACTCGAGACTGTCCCTCGGCAACCGTGGCACCTCCATTTCTCTGCCGCCTCTCCCGAGGCAATTGCCCTCCTGCGGAGCCATCTCAGCTACGACCCCAATAAGCGGCTCTCAGCCAAAGACGTACGTTCCGTCATTGCACCTTCCACGAGGTTCAAAAGGGCCACTGCTGATGTCAATCCGCCTCGCCAGTCCCTCGCTCATCCGTACTTCCACACCGCGCCATGGCCGACGCATCCTTCCAAGCTGCCAATGCCAGACAAGAGCCATGACCAGATCGCGCGTGTGCTCGCTCCAGAGCTTGATGGTCAGGTCAAGCCGGCGAAGAAGCGCAAAGGGGCTGGAGCTGAAGACCGAGGAGAGGATAGGGAGCGCAAAATTGCGAGGAAACTTGATTTCAGCCAGTAGCGTGAGACGACGGCTGTGCGTCCTCTAGGTCCGGGTGTCGGGCTTGGAGGGGAGGGTTGGCCTTTCGCCCTCGCTCAACCATGTACACCTCCGCTCGGTGCCGTGACATGCTTTGCCTCTGAATTTGGGATGCCGCTTTTCGTGCTCGCTCTGTCGGACTGGTGGCTCTCGGGATCGTTCAGTCATTGATGATACTGAAAGCTTCACCGAGGTCTGTCTCTTCTGCCGCCTCCGCCTCTTCCTTTGCCACAGAACATTGATCGCAATTTCAAGCCTCAGAATACAATCGATCACGGCTGGTCGATTCCTCGCATCGTATAAGAAGATGCTGGGGGAGGAGGAAAGGTGGCCGCCGAAGGCAGCTTCCGGGCTGTCGCGCAGAATACGGGTGAACTGAATCCTCTTTCGTGCAACAGTCTCATGGATGCATGACATGTATGATCATTATAGTCCTATGAGAGTCTTCAGCCAGAAAGTACTTAAATTCTTGGATACTGCGGGCACCGAAGTCTCCCGGCCTTCCTTCACATGAGCGGCCACAGTTCGCTTGAATTTACTTAATCTGGCCACCCTCTCCGCCGGCTGACTAGCAAGCCCTCCTTCCTCTGGCCTCCGATTCGTTCGGTCTCTCGCAGTTGAGAATTAAAGACTCGCCCTTCATCCCTTACACTTCTTATGGGTCTATGATTCTTTCGTTAGGAAGTGCGAGCAAGCGAGAGGTTGGTTTAGGCTGGCTCTGCACGCTGGGCGCGCGCTACGCCTGCTTTGAAGAAACGAAATTCAGATTTAATCATTTTCAATATGCGTTCGGTAAAGGGCACTAACATAATTCCAAGGGGTATATTGCACAATATTAAGTAGCCAATGGCGAAATAGGTGTGTGATCCCTACACCCGCGCTCCGCTCATCCTTCTACCTCTCTACCATTCTGCTGAACCCCCCTTAAACTCGCACCCGCAGCCACTCGAACCTCAAAGAAATATTGACCCAGTTATGCGTAAGTTTGGTGCCGAATTTAAAGCCTAAGCGCCTCTATGACGGACGAGATGTCTGACGGGTCAGCCATTGAATGCTCCCGAGTTCGACGCAGAGTATTCGACCTCTATCGAAGTTGCCAACATGAAGCTTTCCAAGACCCCTGATACCCATAATGTCGCCGAGTCTAACGGAATCGGATGCAGTGTCGGCAATGCAGGTCGCCTCAGGGATGTTTTTTTAGATTGTGTTCCAAACATCCAACCATCGACTACTTAAACAGTATAATGACCGTCATCAATGGGGGGTGGTGCGGAAGAGAAATCGAAGGCCATTCTTATCGTCTAGGAGGGCCTGGGAGCAGGGCAGAAAGCTCACAGTATATAAAACCTTTGAGTAGAACTAATGGGTTTATTTCATTTTATTTACCCATGAGGTCTATGTTGTTAGAATTGGCCCAAGGGTCGATGGCAGAGAAGATTGGGCGCGGAGGGGAACGTTGGCGATGAAGTGTACTGTAAGCGGTGGCGGGTGATGAAAGGGAACTGAAGTGATGGATGTGACACGGGCTCGCTTAAGGGTCTTGGGCAAGTTTGTCGAATGCAAATGATAGTCAGAGTGCAGAACAAAATCTACAATGAACTGAGCGTTTTATGGACCAGGGGTAGGAACAAGGGAGGGGGTGAGAAGTGCGAGAACGCAAAGAGTGTTGGAAGGAGCGATTCACGGAGACCTATAATCTAGTAGTTTTCATCCCTTGTCCTCCCTTTGTAGTACTTTTTACGCCACTAGGTTAACCTTATATGAGCGGGTAGAGTCGAGTGGGTATATGAAATAAGCTTGCAACCACATTGGACCCCAGGGCGAACATAGACCTTCAACAAAGAGTGTAGGGCAGATGACGAAATAAAAGAGAAGAAAGCGCAATGAGACAAGAAGCGTGAGCTAATGTGGCGAAATAATGGTCCAAGATGAGGGAATGCTGTTAGGCTTGGTCAAATGGTCAAGGGCTAAGGATGACGGAGGGTAGGGGGCGTAGGTGGAGTAGTAGACTGAAGTGATGGCAGTGACACAGGCTCGCTTCGAGGTCTTGGGCAGGTTCGTCGAATCCAAATGGTAGTCAGAGTGCAGAACAAAAGGTACGATAAACTAAGCGTCTTATGGGCTAAGAGTAAGAAAACAAAGAGTGTGGGACCGTGTGGCTGAAGAGAGGCTAAGAATATGGAAGCCGAGCAATTAAGGGCGATGCTACACAGACGAGGAGCCGAGGTGGCGGGTCCGCGAGATTCTGCAGCCCCATAAGCGCAGAGCCTATGTGGTGAACCCGTAAGATCCTGACAAATGCGGAGCAAGCAGGGAAAAGGCAACACAGGCACAGAGTTAGCCAGGCGCAGAACCAAGGTGGCAAGTCCGCGAGATCCTGACATATGTAGAGGACGAGGTAACCCTATGAGAGATGGCGATTCGTAGCTAGATAGAGGGAAAGCGAAAATGAAAGAACAGGTGGAAGGAAAGCAAAATATGGGTGTGGACATAGGCCCATTAAAGAGGTAAGATATTAAGATGACCAGCTACATCAAGCAGTGGCTATGGACCAGCCATACTTCCCCACCCCTGACCTGCTTTTCACCCGGGATCGATGGCGGCACCGACAGCAGTACCAGCCATCTGGCCACTGCCAGCCATCCACCTCATGCTCGACTGCCAGTGTGTCTGCCGGATCGTAGACGCGATCTTGCGGATCTCCTGGTCCGTGACAGGATCAAGGGCTGCGATCTTGCTGTACCTCCGCCTCCGGACGAATCGCCATGTCCGAGCTACAAAGATGCAGTGGAAGAGGAAGGCCGCCCTCGGCGGCGACGGTGTCGGGCAGACAAGCGTCTGGAGAGAGGGAGGATGGGAGGGGATCGAAGGCGAGGCACTTGCAGCAGCAGCAGCAGACCAGAAAGCGCCCACGACGGGACACGGCTCGTCGAAGAGGTGGAAGAAGGACTCGACGGGGGCCGTCAGGCACAGCGCACATCGCTTGGACCTGTTGTGCGGCGTAGCGGTTCCGTCGGCGAGGAATGCCGCAGCAGTATGCTTCCCTGGTGGAGACTGTACAGCGAGAAGCGATGGGCCAAGTCGATGTCTTCGGGCGACGCTCAGGACACGGCCTTGAGCAAGCACCACTTTTTTTTTTTTCTTTTTTTTTATATTTTATATTTTATTTTTTGTTTGTTGTATTTAAGTCATGAGTTATACGTAGAGAACGAGGTAACGCTTCCAATTTGTTTTTTGTTGTATTTAAGTCAATTTGTCTATCTACTTTCATTTTTGCAGATATAGTAGATTTTTCCGAAATTGGCTGAAACGTCACGTAATTGAAGTGTACTGGCTGACTTAGCCAAGTGGTTACGGCGTTTGATTAGAAATCACATCCTCTTTGAGGGCGCAGGTTCGAGTCCTGCAGTCAGCTGAATTTTGTGGTTTTGTCGGGTTTTGGCTGAATCGTCGTCCCTTCATGATATCGCCTCTATTTCGATGAGAACAAGTAAATGACGACGCGGAGAGAAGAACTGTTGGAAGAGTTTCTGTACACTCATGTATAGCCTTCGCCGTTGTCAAGCAGTCTCACTACCACGCGCATCCCATGCGGCGCGCCAACCGCCCTCGTCGCGCGTTCCCTTTCGCCTTAGGCGTCGCCCGCTAACGACTATTACTTCGAATAACCGCACCATTCTCGCCTACGGGCGAATTTAAACCTCAACGCACAGACGTCTGCAGCATGTCACGCTCCCGACTCCCTCCGGTCTCCGTCTTCGCCAACCCCTACGACCTCGACAGTGTCCAGCAGTCGCCCTTGTCGCCAAGTTCGGGGTCCGAGGGCAAGATCAATGCGGGAGCGTTCTTCCGCAGAAGCGGCGCGCCCGCTGGAGGCAACGAGGCTTTCTCGAGGGTGAGTGGAGTGTATGGGAAGCATTCGTTTTGGCGAGAGGAGAAGGAAATGGCACAAGCACGACGGGAGAAAGGGACAGCAGCTGGCGACGCGTCTCGTTGCCCCGCCGTGTCCATTGCGGTTCCGTGGAGAGGATAGAGACGTCGTCCTCAGCCAGTTTTCCCCATTCTGACCTTGCTCCCTACCTCCCCAGCCCCTAAGAACGTACCAGGACAACAACGACGACCTTAGGCCGGTACCGGCGACTCCTACTGGCCGCTTGAATCTCGGCACCCAGGCGTTGCCTCCCGTTGTCCTGAACTCGCCCTCATCTGCAGGATCGCTCTCGCCTCCGCCCCCCTTGAGCCGGAATGAAAGCGGCGCTGGTCTCTCTTTGAGAAATCCCAACGCCGTCGCATCCCCTGCTGCCACGGCTGGTCACTCTCCTGCGTTCCCAGCCTCAAGCCAGCTTGGGCATCACTCGGCGTCAAGCCCCGCGTTTGAGGGATCCGCCTCCCCGCCACAGAGGGACAGCAGCGCTAGCCCGGCGGTGAACCCTGATAACGACGAGGATCTCATGCTAAGTCTTAGCGCCGGGCAGGCCAGCGTCGATGTCGGCGTCGAGGGCTTCCAGGTGCTGAGCTGGGAGGAAGTCGAGGACGTCAAGAAGGTCCGTCATCCGCGCCCCTTTCGTCAATAACATAGGCCTCTGGCACTGATAAGACCAAATTCTGCCTTGAATTGATTAGGAGCTATCTATCCTGACGAACCGGCTGGGGGCTCTTACTGCCCGCTCCCAGCGAGAGCAGAAGATCCTGACGGCCGCCCGGACGCTTGAGAGGCTGCACGTGAATCACAAGAGGTGAAAACCACCGTCTTCACTATGGGCTTTCCATAATCGCTGCTGAACCTTCGAGATACACCCAGGATGAGCAAACAGACCATGGAGGAGCTGAATGTGGCGGAGAAGAGGACTGCTGCCGCTGAGAAGGTATGAGCTTTAGGCATCCCACTCCAAGCTTTGCCCGTTTCTGAGTAGTTCCACATGTCTATTTCGACTCTGAATTTGGTCCCTTGCTCTCCAGGACATGTGGGCTGTCATGGCGCGCGAGTCTGCCTTGCGGCGACGCCTCAACGAACACTACTCCGCCGCCCTGGCCTGGGAGTCGCGTCGCCTTCAGCAACTAACGTCCTCGCTCGATCGCCCGTCTCTACTCAGCATGGAAGCGAAGGGCAAAGAGCGCGAGACCGAGCTCTCGCTCGAGATTGAGCGACTCTCTCGTCAGGTCCGAGAACTCGAGGGCCTTGCTGACGAAGCTGGCGTCCGCGAGGCCGATCTCCAGGGCGAGATGTGGACCTTGAAAGGCGACCTCGAGCTCGAGCGGAAACAAAGTAGAGATGAGCGGTCGCAACTTGAAGAGCAAGTTCGTGAGCTCCAGCGGAATCTCCAATTCCAGGACACGGCAAGACAACAGCAACGTTCGACGGACCGGGACGCCGTCGACACGGTCCGAACCCTGCTCATACCCCTCTTGGCCCTCTCCCCTGCACCCCCTCCTCCGGACGACATCCCGGTCGATTCGCTCGCAGAGCTCGTGCTGGATCAGTATGAGAGCCTCAAAACGCAGGTGCGCGACTCTAAGGTCGAGCTTCGGACTGTCCGCGAGGGCTTCGAGGACGAACTCACCAGAGTCACTAAAGATCGGGAGAGACTACGAATGGTCGGCGCAGAGCAAGAGAAGGCCTGGATGGAGGAGCGGACAGAGCTTAAGGCGCAGTTGAGCAACCTGTAAATCTCCCTGCTCTGCTCGAGGCAGCTGACAAATGTCTGACTCCCTCCTGACGCTTCCTGATTCTGTCTTCCCCTGAAATGTGTAGCATTGCGCAGAAGCAGTCCCGCTCACTCGAGCCGTCGTCCGCTGAGCACGAGGCGACCATCGCCCAGCTCGAGACCCTCTGGGCAATCCTTCCGGCACGAACGGCGACAGGTCTTTCGCCGTCGATTTCTCTGGCGTCCCACCGGCAGAACTTGTCGACTTCCTCTTCTCGTACTCCGCCGACACCCTCGCCGTCCGAGGTTGACTTTCCTAATCTCGTTACCGCTTATGCCACCGGGAGCGGCACCGCGACGCCCTACCTCGGTCTCCAGGCGTTTTCCGATCGCGTCCGTGGTCTTGTCGAGGACAGCTGTGTGCTCCTTGATCGAGCAGCCAAGTACGCCCGCGAACGCGACACGCACAAGAAGAACTCTGAGCGTGCTCAACGGCTCGTTCAAGAAAGCCGGGCAGGTCTTGAGACGTACCAGCGCCAAGTTCGGGCACTGGAGGAGCGACTTCAGACAGAAGGCAAAGCCGATGAGAGGTGCGTGTCGACAGAGTTCCCGCGCATCATGCGAGTCCAATCGAGCTGATCCCCGAGTATCGACTCGATGCCGCTGTCGCTCTCCTCACAGTCTCGACCAGTTCAACGAACTCGAAGGTACCATTGCGACGCTCCGAGAGGACAAACGGCGGCTGGAGGTGTCCATCTCACAGCAGCTCGAGGCGATCGACGAGCTCAGCGAGGCAAACGAGTGTGTCCTGCCCCCTCTCGCGCTCTCTCCCCCTGATTGCACGATCGTTAATCTCTCGGATGCCATCGTCCAGAGCGCTATCCACTCGGGCTTTGTCGCTCTCCGAAGATGCCGCCGAGGAGAAGCGTGCGATGCAGCGACGACTCGAGGACGAGATCGAACGCGTCAAGGGGGAACTAGTCAAGGCGCGCGACGAGTTAACGGAGCAGCGCACGAGGTCTGTCCATTGGAAACAATCGCATCGCACAGAGGAACACTGACTAAACAAGAACGCTCGCACCGACGCAATACAGGGAGCAGGGCCAAAGTCTCGCCCTCCTCGAATCACTGAACTCGCTCCAGGACGAGAACAGCCGGCTCCGAGCGCAGATCAGGTTGGGAAAGTATTGAGGGGAGGAGGGTATTTTTTCTTTCACGAATGCCACGTCATGCACGCTATCGCCAATGTAGCACCGAAAGTGGAACTCAAAGGGAAAGCGTGAAACGCCGATACCGATACCCCGGGTCTGCTCATCTGCTTGTTATGCGCGGTGTTATACATAGCATACAGATCCGAAAAAATATCACCCTCTCTAGATGACAATCTTGCTCTCCTGCAGGGACGTCCACCGTGCCGAACTGTTAGCCTGGACCGTTGCGAGGAAATGAAGGAGCACGTATTGAAGTTAGGTAACTCACAAGCTCGCTGACCTCCTTCATGATGTCGTCCCATCCCTCCTTCCAGTCCTTGCCGTCCTCCTTGTCGCCATCTGCCGGGGCAGCCTTGCGCTTGCGAGGAGCCTCGCAGATAAGGACGCACGATGTGGCGCGCTTTGTGCCGGAAGCCTGGCCGAGCTCTTCCCTGGATATCGGAGCAGAAGACACAAGTCTGAGGGTTAGCATGCGCTCGTTCAGGGAAGGACGAGCGTGAACGAGAGGGGAGGGTTGGGGGTGCTTGAGGGAAGGGACGCACTTGGCAAGAACCCAGCAGTACTTGACCTGTGAGTCCTCGGCAAGGACGGGGAGGTGGCTGAGAATGTCGATGGGGGTGATGTTAGAAGCGAGGAGGAGGAGTCCCTTCTCGCCCTTCCGGAGGGCCTTGACGACCTCCTTGACACCTCGCTTGAGCTGGCGGGCCTTGGAGGCTAGAGGACAGAGGGGTGGGTGGAGGGTGAAAGAGCGGGGGGTGGGGGGAGGGGGTGGATAGGGTCAGCCAGGACGAAAGGGCATGAGAGAAGGAAGGTGCGAAAAGCGCGGATGGACCGACCCTTCTTGACCGTCTTGAAGAGCTTCTTGGAGAGCTTCTTGCCGGCCAGCGGGGCCGCGATCGGAGCGATGGCGTCAATAGGGACGTAAAACTCCTCCTTGTCCTTGGAAGACTTCTTGGTTCCTTCAGCTTCAGCGGGAGCCTCGACATCCTCCATGGCAACGTCAACCGCGCCGACCTCGGACTTGCGCTTCTTCGACTTCTTGACGGGCGACTGGGGAGGCCATAATGCAACCACGGCCACCACCGGTCAGCACGGGGACGAGAAATGAGACAGCATTGGAAGCCGCAGCGCCTGGCAGGCCGGAAACTAAGTCTCCGGCCTGCCAAGGGGCCTTAGGCTTCACGAGTCGAGGCGAGAACGGACGTCGGCACCGGCGGCGTCCTCAGTAGCGGGGGCGTCCTCGGCGGCGAGAGACTTGCGCTTCGACTTCTTCTCCTTTTTCTCCTCGTCTTTGCTCATGTCGGTCGGTAAGTTGTTGTGGTCGGGGGGGGGGGTTGGGGTGGCGAGGGGTGCGGGGGGGGCGGCGGGCGGTGAGGCGGCCGGACAGGGAGAGAGAGCTGGTGGTCGAAGGAGAAAGGAAGAGAGGAGAGACTCGCCTTGAGAAAAGCATTGGCCGAGGTCCAGCCGCAAAGGGGGACGGGCACCGACGCGCGAGCAAGGTTACTCCACATTTATAAAGCTGTTTGCAGGGCTAGCCTGAACCAGTCTAATACATTGAAGCGCGCGCCGCGCCCGGCCTGTGTGTCGACACCAGTCGTCAAGGCCAGCGTCATCGCCGACGACGTCTCGAAACCTCCCATCATCTTGAACCACCACCACTCCCTTTCCTCATGCCAGATCGGCCCTCGTCCGCCGCCGCGGATGCTGCTGCTTCTGCTTCTCCACCCAGCTCCGGCTCCTTGAACTCCTCCGCATCCCCGCGAGCCAAGCGGCTCATGGACGAGGAGTTTGTCGACACCCAGTCAGTCGCTTTGCCTCTTCCTCTCATGCAGTCTCGCACCTCCTTTCACCGCCGCCCGATCTTCCAGCCTGCCTTGTCTTGTTCTTCAAGCCATTCGTTGACCCTCTCCTGACGCTCTGATCTTCTCCATCGCTCAGACACCTCGCTGCCTTTGCCAAGGCCCTCAGCGCCCCAGACGTCGTGGCCGAGAGCGTCTCTGCCTCACCGACCGCCCCTTCGAGTCATGTCGTCTCGCCGCCCGCGACCGAGCAAGACGACCCGTTCCCAAAGGGCGTCGAGAAGCTAAGGGCCGTTTCCGATTTTGCCCCGATTCATACAAAGGTCAAGAAGTCAGTCCTCCCGCGCCGTTTCCTGCAGCGGCCCTCACAGATGTGCGAAGCATGGAGCAGACTCGGTGCATGTTGCTCGCCGGGCCCTCGACGGCAACCTTGACACTGAATGAGGCATCGCCTGATGATTGACTTCCCTGGCCCTTTCGCTACACTAGACGAAGCCGGACCAAGCTCCCGACTCGCAAGGAGGGCATCTCCTACCATGTGCGTGGCGGATCTTACGCGCTTCGGCCTTCGATCCGTCGTGACAAGGTGGTCGTCCGTTCACGTGCTTCCCTTCTAGGCTGACGCGCCTCGCCTCTGGCTTCCTTGTCTTGCTAGCTCGCCCGATACCCTCTTCTTGTATGCGGAGTCCCTTCGTCTCTTCCACTCAGCTCTCGTCGCGTCGTCATCTGACTGACTCTGAACTTGAATGCCCCTCCGTGGCTCACTCCTCGTGCAACCAGATTCTTCTTCTGGCTGTCATCGCCTTCGAATTCTCCTTTTACGTCGGCACCCGCCAGCTGGTCAACATATTTGAGTTCCTTGTCGCATGTGGGTGGTATTTCTCTCCTAATCTTCTGGACGTACGCGATGCGTGATTGATCACCACTCGCTTTCCCCATTTACAGGGACGGGACACAAGTGAGGCTCGCCTCGCCCCCCTGCTTCGACCTCACGTCTGTCCAGCGCACTCATCCGAATGACCTCCAACACAGACGAGTCTTGCGCCAGAAGCTGCGCAACGCGCGAACTTACGAGGAATGGAAGCAGGCTGCTCTCGATATGGATGAGTACCTCGGCTTCAACCTTTGGTGAGCGAACTTGCCCCGCGCATTATCTCTTCTTAGCCTACTCCAAACGTAATGGGCTGAAGGTCGCATCTTCCTCTTATTCCAGGAAGAGCGTGCGTTTTGAGCATCGCGAGCTCCAAGAAGGTATCGGACTGATATTCATCTATTGAATCAGGAGGACGAAGACTCGCAGTACGACTGGGGCCTGTATGTCAATTTCCTCTCTCAGCGGATCCGAGAGAGCCAGGGCGTCTGAACCTGGATGTCTCCCCATCAGCGTCCGCAAGGTCAAGCGGTCTCTCTTGACGTTGCGCGAAGCCAACGATGTCCGTGGTGTCATCGGCGTTCTGGAAGTCTGCCTGCGTCCCAACTTTGCTGGCATTGAGCGCGTTCAGATGTATAGCGAGGTCAGCAAGAAGCCTTGCACGCCACCAGCGATTCCCTGAGGTTAATGGTGCACACTGTCTAGAACAGACTTTTTATGGCTCCAAGATGCTCATCGAATGTGAGTGCAAACCGCCTGCCCATCGTTCGTCGTCGTTGAGCTTGCTAGCTGAAACTCGTCCGTTATTTTAGCGTACATCGACGAGGTCCAGCGTGCCCTCCGGTTCGTCAGGGAGTCAAAGGACGCGACGCTCGAGGAGAAGAAGAAATTCTTCAAATCGGCCAATAAGGTTCGTCACTTTGTTCCAGAACTCTGCCTTTGCTGCTTCGTTCTTTGCACTCATCCGACGCCGCGAACTACCAGAACTTTGGCTCATCAGCTCTCTGCCTCTCCGGCGGGGCTTCTTTCGGCTACTGTCAGCCCCACCACCTCTCTTCGTCCTAATTGTCGTCACGAGCTCATGTCGGATGAAATTTCTGTACCCGACAGACCACTTCGGGGTGGTCTCTGCTTTCCTCAAGTCTGGAACGATCCCGAGAGTCGTGACCGGCACGAGTGCTGGCGCTCTTGTTGCTGCGTAAGCACCTTCTGCTATTTCTGAAGCTCCGATCAGAACGAGCACATCGCTGACTCGCGCGGCCGGCATGCCTCTCCCAGGATGATCACGACGCGGACGGACGATGAGCTCCGGCAACTGATCGTCCCCGAGCTGGCCGATCACATCACCGCTTGCGAGGAAGGGTACGTACGGTCTCGTGTCACCGAATGCCCGGTTTCTGAAGCTGACTTGAAGGTCTGCATGCATTTGCAGCATTCAGATCTGGTTGAAGGTCAGCAGGCTCAACTTTTTAAACTCATTTACCCATAAAGACGAAGTCTGAACGTAGCGTCTTTGACGACGTCTAAACAGCGCTTCTGGAAGACGGGCGCCCGCTTTGACACTCTCAAGTGGGCTGAGAAGGTCAGCTCACCCGTCATAGCTCTCATTGTGCAAGATGCAAGCATTCATCTTTTTCGCGTTTCTCTTTCAGGCGACCTTCTTCACACGCGGCTCCCTCACCTTCCGGGAAGCATACGAGAGAACGGGCAGGGTCCTCAACGTCTCGGTCGTGCCCCTCGATCGCCACTCCCCGACTAAGCTCCTCAACGTGAGTTGGACTTCTTTTAGTCTTTTTAGAGGGCAGTTGTACTGTTCCATGCTGACTAATTCAACCTAGTATCTCACCGCTCCCGACTGTGTCATCTGGTCGGCCATCAGTGGGTGGTCATATCCACGCTCAAGTTTTTGGGTGTCGTGAGGGCATCAACCTGACGAGACCCCCGATTTTGACAGTTGCCTCAGCTGCTGTCCCAGGCATCCTCAACCCAGTGGTCCTCATGAAGAAGCGCAAGTCGGGCGAGATCGAGCCCTGGAGCTGGGGCGCTCGCTTCAAAGACGGGTCTCTCCGGTAGGCCTCAACACTCTTGGCTGGTTACCATCCAACCCTTATGGAAGCCGACACTGAGTACCCTTCTCTCCCTCTTAGAGTTGACATTCCCTTGCAGAGCCTTCACCTGCTTTTCAACGTCAACTATTCGATTGTCTCACAGGTTTGTTGACTGGCATCCTGCGACGAGGAACGGTGTCTGATTCCCTTCCGATCGTGATACAGGTTAACCCCCACGTCCATCTCTTCTTCTTTGCCCCGAAAGGCACGGCGGGCCGACCCGTGGCGCACCGGAAGGGCAAGGGTGAGTGTTGTTCGGGCGCTGGTGTTTTTATGTGTTCATCGCCGCAAGATTCTTTTCTGACGGCTGTCGATGTATCGAACGTCTCGCTAGGCTGGCGCGGTGGATTCCTGCTGTCAGGTGTGTTGACTGAGTCCGACTGAGCCGCCACTCGCCCTGCTCCCGTTAACCTTGGCGCTATTGTCAGCCATGGAGCAGTATCTTAAGGTGCGCGACTGCCGTCGAAGCTCTCTCTAAGACCTGCCGCTGACGTGTTATCATCTAGCTTGAGCTCACCAAAGTTTGCTAGATATTCGCTTGACCGTCCACATCTTGGCAATCTGAACTGATCGGTTCGCTTCTCTCTAGAACTTCAAGGTCATCCGAGATCTGTCCGTACATTCTCTCCTCTGGTGTTCTACTACTGGATGACCAGCTCATCCTCTTCACGCTCTCTCCTGCTGCTCAGTGAACTCATGCCCATCATGCTTGGCCAAGGTCCGTCATCGCAATACGCAAAAACCTATTCAACATAATAGAGATTCCAACACACCTCCATTCACTTCCTCTTGCAGACTGGTCCTCGGTCTTCCTCCAGCGCTTCGACGGATCTATCACCATCTGGCCTCGGACTCGGTTCCAAGACTGGATTCACATCCTCACTGACCCGGATCGCCAGGAGCTTGCGCGAATGATCCGCGTCGGGGAGCTCGTCACATGGCCCAAGGTATGCGCGTCCCTTGACTGGCGTTCCTCCTTGCGAGAGAGTAAAAAGGCTGAATGGAAGATTCACGCTGGGCCGCATCAGCTCCACATGGTACGAGCCAGGTCGATTATTACTTCCGCAGATAGAGGTTCTCGCGGCCTGATTCGTTGCACATTGACTGAAAACAGATTTCCAATCGGGAACGGCTCGAACGCGAGATCCTTCAAGGCCGCCGAGATGTTCATATCGCTCTCGGCCGGGAGCGCACTATCAACGACACCAGCAGCCAGTCGAATGACCCCGTCGCTCCGCCAAACATTCGCGCTGGATCGTCCACGCTGTCTATCCCTATCGAATCCGACGCCGAGCGCGGCTTTGAACGCCAGTCGCTGAAGTACGTCGCCAAGCGAAATGGCACCAACGGCAAGGGGATCGGTCAATCCCGCGAGCTCCCCGCTGTTGAAAGCTCGGGCGGCGAGCGAAGATTGCCCTTCATTCTTCCAGGTGATGGCGCCCCTCGTCGCCGCTCGAGATCAGCCCGGCCGGCCGTCAGCACGGATGACAGCGACGACGAGGAGGAGGCGAGCCATCCGAGTTCCTCGGACGAACAGCACTCGGGTGCCAACTCAGGTAGAGGTTTCTCTCCGATGCAGACGCTCGGCTCGTCCTTCCGACAGATAAGGACCCAGTCCTTCCCGACGTTTCAGATCCCCTGGGGCTCATCCGCTTTGACATCGCCACGGTCGCGTGCGATGGACATTGCTTCCAATCTTCCTCCCACGAAGGGCCAGGGCGGTCGGTCCAGACGGCGGTCGGGAGGTTACTCGGCGCACCATTCACAGCGACAGACGAGCGACAGTTCGTCGAGCGAGGACGCAGACGAGTTGATGGACTGGGGCCGCGTCTCAGGCGATTCTGCTGGACGTGGATGGCGCGACACGAGTGGAGCGGAGGCGGGGCGATCCCTGAAGAGGGCGTAGTGCATCAGTTAGTTTCGCACTGGAAGTTTGAATACAAGACTCGTCATATTTGCATAGTTCTTTGTCTGGATCGTGGAACTGCTTTCATATCTCGCAACCGGGCCATTAACGCATGGGCTGATATTTACGACTCCTCACTGTCTTCGGAGACAAGACCGACAGACTGAGCTTGCTTCAGGTAGATCCTGCTCTCAAAATGTCTGACGATCTGATCGAGGCACGGTATACCCGAGCTCATTCTCAAAACATTGGAGCCAGTCTCATGATATGAGACGAGATTTGTCAGGATCACGCTCCTGTTTTTCCATTGACAGCTTGGTCTCATGCATTCGGGTCTCTAGCGAGCCGATTTAGTGCCTTTTGCCGGGCCACGTGCCAAAAGGTTAAAGCCTGAACTTCATCCCTTACAACGAGGGCTAGGGCGAGGACGATGGCAATGAAGCCTCGTGAAGAGTCGGTGGTGGGACTTGACTGAGGGATTTGGCTGTGGTGGGGAGTTCTTGTGAGAGACAGGAGCTTCGGCAGTACTGCGAACCGAAGACGAGGTGATGCGTTGGCCAGTCGATCTAGGGGTGGTGTCGTTTGAGCCAGGGGATACCGAGAATGATCGGATAGTGTTAGGATCGGCCCAAGGTTCAAGGGCGAAGGATGACGGGTGATAAGAAGAGGGGGGGGGAAGGAAGGGGAATAGTAGACTGAAGTGATGGCAGTGACACAGGCTCGCTTCGAGGTCTTGGGCAGGTTCGTCGAATCCAAATGATAGTCAGAGTGCAGAACAAAAGGTACGATAAACTAAGCGTCTTATGGGCTAAGAGTAAGAAAACAAAGAGTGTGGGACCGTGTGGCTGAAGAGAGGCTAAGAATATGGAAGCCGAGCAATTAAGGGCGATGCTACACAGACGAGGAGCCGAGGTGGCGGGTCCGCGAGATTCTGCAGCCCCATAAGCGCAGAGCCTATGTGGTGAACCCGTAAGATCTTGACAGGAGCCCCCGGCTAAGACCCGAACTCCTGAGAGGGCGAAGGGCTTGAGGCCTAGGTGTTATGGCGACGAGGACGGCGAGAAGGGCGACGGATAGTGCGGCGCGATGGCTTGGGAAGATCAGGATGGGCGCGGTGGAAGGCTTTGAGGAGGCGGAGATGAGCAACGTGATCGTGCGGCTCCCATGTGTCCTCCTCGTTGCGATAGCCTTGCCGGTGAACGAGGTAGAAGTGCTTGCCGTCGCGGACGTCCATCTTGAGGACACGTTCGACGACGTACAGCTCTGGGTCGGCGGCGTTGACCGGAGGTGCGGCAGGCTGGTGTTGACCGGGGTGTCCGGGGGCGTGTGTGGCAAGAGGAGCGAGGCGTGGAAAACAGGATGGACCGGGACTGTTGTCAGGATCTCGCGGCTTGCCACCTCAGCTCTGCGCTTGCCCTTCCCTTGCTTGCTCCACATTCCCTCATCTTGGACCATTCTTTCGCCACATTAGCTCACGCTCCTTGTCTCATTGCGCTTTCTTCTCTTTTATTTCATCATCTGCCCTACACTCTTTGCGTTCTCGCACTTCTCATCCCCTCCCTTGTTCTTACCCCTGGTCCATAAAACGCTCATTTCATCGTAGTTTTGTTCTGCACTCTGACTATCATTTGCATTCGACAAACTTGCCCAAGACCGACCCTTAAGCGAGCCCGTGTCACATCCATCACTTCAGTTCCCTTTCATCACCCACCACCGTTCTCAGTACACTTCGTCACCGACGTCCCTCTCCTCGCCCAATCTTCTCTGCCATCGACCCTTGGGCCAATCCTAACAACTGTGGGGGGCAAGTCGAGCTCGAAGGAGACGTCCGAGAGTACACCGAGGATCCGGAAGGGGCCGAGGTGCTTGACATCGAGTTTGAGCGAGGGCCGATCGGTGGTAATGTTGCGACGGTTGAGCCAGACGAGATCGCCGGTCTTGAAGATCGGAGGGGAAGGATCCTTGCCGTCTTCCCCTGGAAAGGTGGTAGGACGACGGGATCGATCAGCGAAGGTCTTGTAGGAACGTTGGGCAGCGAGGATGTGTTCTCGGATCTCGGTATGAAGAGCGCGAAGCTTGGCAACGGTGGCATCGGCGGCGGGATTGTGCGAGGTAGAGGCGGCGAGGAGGTCAGATGACGAGAGAGGATGGAACCCGTGGTTGGCGAAGAAAGGCGTGTGCTGGGTGGCGACCGCTAGCGAGTTGTTGAGAGCGAACTCGCAGGAGGGAAGGAGCGAGACCCACAGTCGTCTTGATGGTGATTGCAGAAGATCCGAAGGAAGGTCTCGACGACGGCGTTAGCACGCTCGGTTTGGCCGTTGGCCGCGGGGTGGAAGGCGGTAGTGAAATGAGGGGCAGTGCCGATGAGAGAGAGGAAGGAGCGCCAGAAAGCGGAGGTGAAGATCGATCCGCGGTCCGAGGTGATGTCTGTCTGAAAACCGTGATGCCGGACAACGTGGTCGAGGTACATCCGAGCGAGCTCGGGAGCCGCAAAACCGGCTTCACAGTACGGGACGAGACGAACCATCTTGGTGAATCGATCGATGAAGACTTGAATGCAGTCGAGGCCGTCGGAGGTCGGGAGCTTGACGATGCCGTCCATGGAGATCATCGTCCAAGGGCGTGTCGGTGGCGGGAGCGGTTGGAGGAGGCCGAAGGGTGCGCGCCGATTTGTCTTGTTGCGGACGCAAAGGTCGCAGCCGGAGGTGTAGGTTTGGTCAAATGTATGGTCAGAGGGGAAAGTAAACGAGCGTCGAAGGAGGTCATGGGTCTTGCGAGCGCCAAGGTGCCCAGCGAGCCGAGGCTCGTGGCAGGCGCGGACGAGGTCGAGGCGTAGCTGGCGATCGTCCGGAACAAGGACGAGGCCGCGCGAGAGAAGGAGGTCTGTAGGGTGGAGCGAGAGATTTTGGAGAGCCTTGACATCGTCGGGAGAGCGAGGGCGATTCGGATGACGGAGGAGGTCAATCAATGAGGGGGGCGAGTGATGGGTCGGCGAGTTGTGCGGTGAGGAGACGAGGAAGGAGCTTGAGGCGAGAATCGAGGTCGGGAATGGGATCCGGAAGTTCCGAATCAATGGGTTGAAAGGGCGCGGGGATGTTGCCGATAGTATCGAAGGAAGTTTGATCGAGGGGAGCTTGATCGAGGGGAGCGGCAGCGGCCGAGGGATGGGATCTGAGGTTGGCGGCAATGATGTACTGGTCGGGCTTGAGAAGGCGCCTGGGTGTCTGGTCCGAAGGGCGACTCCCCTCCGAAAGGTCCTGTCGCCTCGACAGGGCATCGGCGACGATATTGCGTCCTCCGGGGCGATAGATGACGACAAAGCTGAAACCAGAGAGGAACTCGGCCCAGCGGGACTCACGGCGGGAGAGGGCTTTGGAGGTGGTAAAGTACTGGAGCGACTCGTGATCGGTGTAGATGGTAAGAGGCGATGGGTGCCCTTCGCAGTAATGGCGCCATTCCTTGAGGCACTCGATGATCGCCAACATTTCCTTGTCATGGATCTCGTAGTTGAGTTCGGCCGGGTTGAGTTTGCGCGAGTAGAAGGCGATCGGGCGGAGAGGCGAGCGCTGGGCGACGGCGCGTTGCGAGAGAACGCCGGCAACGGCGAAATCGGATGAGTCTGTCTCGAGGACGAGGGGGAACGAGGGATCAAAGACGGTGAGGACGGCAGACGAGGTGAACTTGGTCTTGAGGGTCTTGAAAGCGGCGAGTTGATCCGGTCCGAAGTGGAAGGGGACGCCTTTCTTGAGGAGGGACGTAATGGGGGCGACGACTTTTGAGAACCGGTGGACGAAACGGTGGTAGAAGTTGGCGAATCCGAGGAAGGACTGGATGTGTCTGACCGAAGTGGGTGCCGGCCAGTCTGTGACGGCTGAGATCTTGGAGGGATCCATCTTGATGCCTAGAGCGCTGATGATATAGCCGAGGAAATCGACCTCGTTCTGGTGGAAGGCGCACTTCTCCGGTTTGACCCAGAGGCGCGCTGCCAGGAGGCGCTCGAGGACAGTGGCAACGTGTTGGCGATGTGTGTCGAGGGTGGGGGAAAATATGAGGATATCGTCTAGATAGACGATGACGGAGATGTCGAGGAGGTCGCGGAGGGTGTCGTTCATAAAGTGCTGGAATGTAGCTGGTGCGTTCGTCAGCCCAAAGGGCATAACGTTGTACTCGAACAGCCGGTAGCGACAGCGGAAGGCAGTCTTCCATTCATCACCCGGGGCGATCCGAACGAGGTTGTAGGCGCCTCGGAGGTCGAGTTTGGTGAAGAACTTGGCAGTGGCCAGCCGGTCAAGGGGTTCCGAGATGAGTGGGAGCGGGCACCGATTCTTGATGGTGATAGCATTGAGACGGCGGTAGTCGACGCAGAGGCGGAGAGATTTGTCCTTCTTCTTGACGAAAAGGATGGGAGCAGCGGCAGGCGACTTCGAGGGGACGATGAAACCTTTGGCGAGGTTCTCGTCGAGGAACTCACGAAGGGCGCCGAGTTCGACCGATGAGAGACCATAGATTGGCCCGAAGGGTGGCTGCGTGTTGTCCTTGAGAGTGATGGCATGGTCGTATGGCCGATGAGGGGGTAGTTCCGAGGCTGAGGACTTCTCGAAAACCTTGAGGTAGGCGTGGTACTCCGGTGGGACGATGGCGGGAACGTCGACCTCCGAGGGCGAAGGTTCGCGGTCCGGGGGGTCGAGCGGGTCCGTAGGCGGGATAACAGAAAAGTAAGGCGAAGACCGAGTGGCGGAGATTACAGGAGGGAGGAGTGGACTGTCAGGATCTCACAGATTTATCACATGGGCTCCGCGCCTATGTTGCTGTCAGGTTCTCGCGGACCCGCCACCTTGGCTCCGCGCTTGCGTACATCGATCCCCCTTACTTACTTGGCTCCCGCACCTTCGGTCACTCTTCAGCCACACTGTCCCACACTCTTTGTTTATTTCCCTTTAGTCCATAAGACGCTTAGTTCATCGTACCCTTTGTTCTACACTCTGACTATCATTTGGATACGATAAACCTGCCCAAGACCCCAAGCGAGCCTGTGTCACTACCAGCTCTTCAGTCTACTGTTCCATCGACGCCCCTCCCCTCACTCATCCTCCTCCGCCCTTGACCCTTGGGCCAATCCTAACATGGACGCAGGCTGACGGGCGAGGGCGAGGGCGAGGGCGAGAGCGGGGATGACGAAACGGTGTGAGGAGTAGGTGAAGGAGCTTGACTGAGGGATTTGGCTGTGGTGGGGGGTTCTCGTGAGAGACAGGAACTCAGGCAGTACTGCGAATCGAAGACGAGGTGATGCGCTGGCCAGTCGATCGAGGGATTGTGTCGTTTGAGCCAGGGGATACCGAGGATGATCGGATAGTGGCCAAGGGAGGTGACGTCGAAAGAGAGGGATTCGGTGTGTCGATGCCTAGAGATGGTGAGGGCCAGTGGAGAGGTATGATGCGTGACGGCTCCCGATGCGATCGGGCGGCCGTCAACGACCTCGAGGGCGCGAGGGACGTTCTTGACAACGAGTGGAATTGAGTGTGCATCGACGAGGGACGAGTCGATGAAGTTGGAGGTGGCACCGCTGTCGAGAAGTGCATAGGTGTTGAACGAGGTGGATTCGAAGGCGATGGAGAGGGGTAGGACGACGTGATCTTCCTCGTGAAAGGAAGCCGTGGGGATGTCGTCGGTGGAAAGGCAGTGGAACGGGTTGGAGGATAGTGGGAAGCGGTCGACCGGGGGGGGGGGGCATGGGAGGACCGTGAGGTGATATTTTGGTGTTCTGAATAAAAAAGGAGTAAAGAGGGGGTCCAGAAACGTTATCGAAAAGCGAGGATCCATTGGCAGGTGAAGAAGATAAAGTTGGTGAGTCGGGGCACTTGGCTAGTCACGTTGCGTCTTGATCGTTGAGGATCTCCTTGATGGTGGCCGAATGAGAGGCGCCGTGGCGGTATTGGTGGCCGAGATAGCCGAGACGTAGAAGGATCGGCGAGGGGCAGGGGCAATAGGGCAGTTGATGACTTGGTGGTCCTTGCTGGCGCAGTACAGGCAGAGGCCGTCACGTCTCCGACGCTCCTTCTCTGCGTCGGAGAGAGGGCCGCGTGGGCGAGAGGTGGCATCGACCTCCATGGGAACGGGGCCGGTGAATGAGGTTCTGCCCATAGGGGTGACTGGGATAAAGGTACGGCGAGCGGGAGGGACGACTGAGACGACGGTAGGGCGGTTGACGTTGCGGGGTGTGTGGGCGTGACGGAAATCAACGAGGGCGTTGTCCCACTTGATGGCGGCATCGATGAGGTCGTCGAGGTTGTCATAGTTCTGAGTGTTGCGATTAGCCTGCCAACGAGAGAGGGTCTGGTAGAGAACCTTCAGAACAAGTGTGTCCATAGGCAGTGACTACGAAAGGTACGAACCTGGTAGAGGACCTTCAGAACAAGTGAAGGTCAATTGCCAGGGGAGAAAATGTGGGCTTAAATAGTTTAGCTATGTGGCAAAGAAAAGGAGGCGTGTCTGTCACCTCGCGGGTCCGATACCTCACGGGTCCAGCGCCCCGCGCGGCGCTCTCACGGCGCCACCACCACAATTTCCAACACTCCCACTCGACGTGACGAGCGCAGCGTCGAGCCCTTCCTGCGCACTGCCTGGCCCAACCCCAAGTCCACCTCTGAATCTCTCCAGCTTCTCCCAGCCCAAAGGCTTGGTGAGAATGTCTGCGAGCATCGAGTCCGTCGGGCAGTAGCGGAGCGAGATGGTGCCTGACTGGTGGAGTTCGCGTCCATACTTGTACGCGACATCGATGTGCTTTGTCCGTTCCGAGTGGTTGCCGTTCTTCGTCGTCTCGATCGCCCCTTGGTTGTCGACGTGGACGGGGATCGGGTCGTCGACGATGTAGCCGATCTGCTGCAGGAGCTTGGAGACCCAGACAACGTTTTGACAGGCCTGAGACAAAGCGACGTACTCTGACTCGTGCGAGGATCTGCTGATTGCCTTCTGCCTGCGACTGACCCACACGACGGTGCTGCCATAGACCTTGATGGCGAATCCAGTCGTGGAGCGGCGCGTTTCGTGGTCGCCTGCGTAGTCCGAGTCGGTCCAAACCTCGACGAGCGGCGAGTCGGGATGTCCTCCCAGCGTGAGTCCGCGGGAGCGGGTGCGAGCGACATAGCGCAAGATGCGCTTGACGGCTGCCCAATGGATGGCCTTGGGGTCGTGGCTGAACCGGCTGACGACTCCCACTGAATAGGCCAGGTCTGGACGTGTACAGACCATGAGGTACATGAGGGAGCCGACTGCTTGGAGGTACATTGACTGATCTGCTCCCCGCATGTCCTCGGACATGGACCCCTCGCTGATGGCAAGCTGCTTGTGCTCGTCCATGGGCGTCCGTGCTGGCTTGGCGATGCTGAGACCGAACCGCTCGAGGACATCGTCCGCGTAGCGTCGCTGGGTCAGCGTGATGGTCTTCCTGACTCTGTCCCGCTTGACCTCCATCCCTAGCATCATCCCTCCGTCCAGCTGTCCTCGTTCGTCGATGACGAACTCCTCCTTGATCGCCTCCATGATCTCCTCGATATCGTCCCTGCTCCCAGCAATCGCAAAGTCATCCACGTACTGGACAAGGAGGCGCCGTCGGCCGTCCTTCCACCCGACGTACAGGCAGTGGTCTGCCTCGATGTGGTGGAGGTCGATGGTGTCGAAGAACTTGCTGGACCGGAGGTAGAAGGCGAGAGAGGCTTGCTTGAGGCCGTAGAGGGCCTTGAGGAGGTGAGCGACGAGCTTCTGCCCGCTCCTCTCCCCCTTCATCTCGTACCCTTCCGGCTGGTCCATGTAGACCGTCTCGACGAGGGGTGCGGTGAGGAACGCAGTCTTGAAGTCGCCCTGGAGGAGGTTGAGATCGTCGGTGGCGGCGATGGCGAAGAAGATGCGGAGGGTGTTCATGCGGGAGACGGGTGCGTACGTCTCCTCGTAGTCGATGCCCTCCCTCTGTGAGTATCCCTTGGCTACCCATCTGGCCTTGAACTTGACGACCTGGCCGTCGTTGTCCTTCTTCAGCGCGTAGACCCATCTGCCGCCCACCGACTTCCTGTCCGGCGGCGCGTCGACGAGCTCCCAGACTCCGTTCGATTCCATCGACTCCATCTCGTCGTCCATGGCTGCCTTCCAGTACTCGGCGTGAGGGCTCTCGAGCGCGTCATGGAAGGTCTTGGGGACTGTCGGTGGAGGGAGAGTGGGAAGAGGTCGTGGAGGGTGGTGATACGGCTTGGCAAGAGGCACGTACCCCGCAAACTCCTCGTAGGTAGAGGGCTGGTCCTCGACGGTGTGATGGGATGATGCTTGATGCTGGGGGAGTTTCCAATACTCTGCAGGTGGCTGCCTGCTACGCTGCGGCCTCCCACTGGACGCTGGAGGTGCGACATCTTGTTGCCGCTGCCTCGGTTCCGCTGGCGCCGGTGCCATGTCGGAGGGAGCTTCGTGCTCCTGCTCCTCCTGCGAGTTGTGCTCCTGTGGCATCTTGTCATCTCCTCCTGTCCGAGAGCAGGCGGTTCCTGCTCCTATACGAGAGCAGGCGGTTCCTGCTCCTATATGAGCCTCATACTCTTTTATATAGCTCGACTCTGCCGCGCGACGTTCGAGTCCGACGCACGATCCCTCGCGCGTCCCCCTACCTCTCTTTTCCTTTTTTCCCTCGAGTTGCCCTCCATCCTCTACCAGCCTTTCTTCCGTACCTTTTGTCCGCCCCGGCCGACTAACGGTCCTACCCTTGGCTGGTCTTCTGCTCTTCCGGGATAGGTCGAGCTTCTCGGGTTATGAGCCACCCGCCCTACGCCAAGCCTTCGGTCCCCGTACCCATTCTTACGGGGACAACCAACTATACCTTATGGCGTAACGCCATCAGTACGGCCCTCCTTGTCGGCCAGGTCGCGCGTCAAGCCTCTGGCAGCCGCCTTCGTCCCGCCGCCCCGGCCGCGGACGACGTTGACGCCGCCGCTATCCTCCGCGACATCCGCGACTGGGAGAACGCCGATGATAAGGCGCTTGGGATCATCCTTCAGTCCCTCAGCCCTTCTGTCTCCTTGGCAACCAACAAGGCCAACCCCTTCGCCGTCCGCACGTCTGCCTCCGTCCTGGCCTGGATCACTGCCACGTACGGCAACCCGGGGTCCATGGGCACAGTCACAGCCCTTTCCATCATCATGCACACCCCGGCCCCGGTCAATGCCGACCCCGGGCCCTGGCTCGAACGCATCAACGGCGCGTGGGACGACTTCATCCGCTCTCTCCCGGGCGACGGCGAGCTCACCAAGGAGCTCATGTACACCAGCCTCGTTCTCGCCGCTCTCCCGGCCAGCTCACCCCTCGCTCATCGTCTCCGCGAGCGAGGAGACACGGTATCTGTCGCCGACATTTCGGCCGCGCTCCACGAGGACTGGGCACGTGCGCAATACGACCGCTCCAGGGCCGCTGCCAACCATGCCCTTGTTGCCGCGCCGCCGCCACGCTCTCCTCCTACGTCCACTCCTTCTCGCCCTTCACGGTCGGCGAGGACCGGACGTCGTGCCGGCCTCGAGTGCTCCCTCCATGGACCTGACAGCTCCCACGTCTCGTCGGACTGCCTCGTCCTTGCTGCGCTCCGCAAGGCGGGCAAGCAGATTGTTCCCATTACCGCCACGTCCGCCAGCGGCTCCGCTCCCGTCGCCTTGGCGAGCAGCGTGCCCACCATCCCCACCGTTTTCGCCGATGCCTTCCACGCGGCTGCGCTCCACGCATCCATTGCCGGCGATGCCCTCGTCCTCGACTCTGGTGCGACCGACCACATGGTTGACAATCGCTCTACTCTCCGTCATATCCGGCCCCGCTTCGGCCCTGGAGTCCGTGTCGGCGGCGGTGTCATCCTTCCATCTTCCGAGAAAGGAGACCTTACCATCGACACCGCCCGCGGCCCATTCCTCCTCACGGATACCATCTACGTCCCCGGCCTCGGTGTCAACCTGCTCTCGATTCGCCGCCTCCAGGCCTCTGGCCTCCGCGTCGAGTTCGCTCCGGACAGCAACTCTGCCATTGTCACCCGCGGCAAAGATGTCCTCCTCTCGGCCCCTGTCCGCGACGGCCTCTACATCGTCGATGGCTCCATGCTCCCACCTGGTGCGCCGTCCTCCCCAGCCGCTCTCCCCGTCACCTCGACGGCCCCAGCTGATCCAGACCTCGTCGCTGTTTGGCACGACAGGCTGGGACACCTAAACGTCCAAGCTCTGGCAAAGCTGGCACGTGATGGAAAGCTGGGGAAGGGTGTTTCGTTTACAAGGTCCGCTCTTGATGCTCATGAGTGCTCGAGCTGTATTCTCGGCAAGGGATAGCGTCTCCCCTCGCGCCGGTCGACCACCTCGGCGTCTGCGCCTGGTGATCGGACGAACCTCGATCTTTGGGGTCCAGCTCGTACACCCACTCCCTCGGGAGCCCGCTACCTCCTGGTTGCCCAGGACGACCATTCACGCAAGGTGTTCGTCTACTTCCTCGCCCAGAAGAGCGATGCCCTCACCCGGATCAAGGAGCATGTCGCCCTCGTCCGCACCCAGCTCGGGGTCACCACCAAGCGCTTCCACTCTGACCAGGGTGGCGAGTTCCTCAACGGACTCATGCGAGACTTTGCCGCTTCTCAAGGGATCGAGCACACTTTCGCCCCAGCCGATGACCACAACCAGAATGCCCGCGTCGAGAACGCCATCTTCGTCCTCAACCAGGCTGCCCGCACACTCCTCGTCCACTCTGGCCTGCCTTTGTCCTTCTGGGCCGAGGCTGTCTCGTTTGCCGCGTTCACGCGCAACCGGGCCCCATCGTCGGCTATCGGGGGACGCCTTCCAGAAGAAGTCTGGTCGGGTCGCTCCCTCTCTCTCGAGCGGCTCCATGGCTTTGGTGCTGACGGATGGTACCGTCTTCATCGCGAGATGGACAAGCTTCAGCCTCGCTACGCCAAGGGCATCCTTGTCGGCTACCTCGAGCGGTCGGACTACTACCGGATCTGGGACGCCAAGCGTCAGATCTTTGTCTTCTCCCGCGATGTCGTCTTCTCCAAGACCCATCCTCGGCCTGCCCTCGCGCCCGCACAGGAGCTCTTCGAAGCCCCTCTCACCTGGCCAGAGGAACCCCCCTCAACTACCGTCATGGTCGATCTGGGCCCTCCTCTCGATTCCCTACCCGTGGACTCTGTTGAAGATTGTGGCTGTGGTGGCTGTGGAGGCTGTGGTGGCTGTGGTGGCTGTGGTGGCTGTGGTGGTGGCGCCGTGAGAGCGCTGCGCGGAGTGCCAAAGCTGCGGAGTGCCGCGCACAGCTTTTGAATATTCCTTGCCGCATAGCTACACTATTTAAGCTCACTTCTTCTCTCCTGGCAGTGGACCTTCACTTGTTCTGAAGGTTCTCTACCAGGTTCGTACCTTTCGTAGCCACTGCCTATGGACACACTTGTTCTGAAGGTTCTCTACCAGACCCTCTCTCGTTGGCAGGCTAATCGCAACAGACTCTGCCCCTTCGAGACCCCCTCGACCCCCTCGATCACCACTCCGGTCGCCGTCGGTGCCACTGTCATTTTCCCAGTCGCCCCCGCTCCGTCAGAGCGCCCGACTTCGCGGTTTCCCACCCGGCCATGACACTCCCACGCCTGCGCGCTCTCTCTCCCCCTCGCCTGACCCTCTCAACATCCCTCCCGGCCCCCTTGCGCTCCTCTCCGACGCCATCATGTCCGGTGCTGTCGGTCCGTGCCTCCAGCTTGCCCTCACGGCCTCTGCCGTCCCTCGCTCCTTCAAGGAGGCCCGCTCCTCACCAGAGTGGGATACTATCTGGGCACCGGCCATTGCCCGCGAGCTCGACACGCTTGAGAGGTACGGCGTCTACAAGGTCCGGCCCAAGGAGGACTGGATGCGCGTCCTGCGTGCCCAGTGGGTGTTTGCTCGCAAGGTCGACGGTGTCACCGGCGCGCCCGCCGACGGCAAGGCCCGCTTCGTTGCCGACGGTGGTCGTCAGATCAAAGGCATCGAATTTGACGAGACCCATGCCTCTGTCGCCCACCGGGACAGCGTCCGCACCTTCCTCGCCCTCGTCAACCACCTCGACCTTGACTGCGACTCCATCGACGTCAAAGCGGCCTTCCTCAACGGTGGCATCGACGAGCAGGTCTTTCTCCGCCCACCCCAGGGGAGTGGCATCCCTGAGGGCAACGTTATCGAGCTTCTCAAGTCGCTCTACGGTCTCAAGCAGGCCAATCGCAACTGGCGCGAGGAGTTTCACGCCTTCCTCTGCTCTCAGGGACTCATCCCGACAACTGCGGATCCCTGCATCTACCAGCGGCGTGACCGCGACGGCGTCCTCCTCCTTGTCTCCACCCATGTCGACGACGAGATGATCGCCTGCTCCTCCCGCACCGCTCTTGACGCGTTCAAGACCGACATCCGCGCCAAGTACGAGATCAAGGACAACGGCCCACTTTCCTACTTCCTCGGCATCAGCATCCACCGCGATCGCACCACCCGTCGGCTCTTTATCTCCCTCCCCTTCTATGTCCACGCCCTTCTCTCCAAGTTCGGCATGACTGACTGCAACCCGGCTTCCACCCCACTTCCCTCCGGCTTCCGCAACTCTACCGCGTCTGATGCCGACGTCGCCGAGGCCAAGACCAAGCCCTTCCCCTCCCTCGTCGGCGGTCTCCTCTACCTTGCTACCGTCGGCCGCCCCGACATTGCCTTTGCTGCCAACAGCTTTGCTTGTGCGCTCTCGCGATGGGGTCCTCAGCACTGGTCCGCAGCTAAGCACGTCCTCCGCTACCTCGCCGGCACTGCCGATCTCGCCCTCGTCTACTCTGCCCTCGGCCACGACGGCTCGCCCGCTCCAGCCCTCACTGGCTCAGCCGACGCCGACTGGCACGGCTGCCCAGTCTCCTTCCGGTCGACCACTGGCTATGCCTTCTCCAGCTTCGGCGGCACCGTTAGCTGGTGCAGCCGTCGCCAGAAGACGGTCGCCCTCTCCACTGCCGAGGCCGAGTTCATGGCGGCGAGCGACGCCGCCAAGCAGGCTCTCTTCCTTCGTCACCTCCTCGACGACCTCGGTTTTCTTCCCTCCACACCGACGCTTCTCGCCTGCGACAACCAGTCGACGGTCGCTCTCTCCCGCAACCCGACAGACCACTCGCATCAGAAGCACATCGACCTCCGGATTTACCGCCTCCGCGAGCTCGTTCAGGATGGTCTCGTCTCGCTCTACCATGTCCCCTCCGCAGACAACGCCTCCGATCTGTTTACCAAGAATCTCACCGCCGTCCCTTTTGCGTGCGCCCGAGCTCTCCTCGGTTTGGAACGGTATACAGCTCAGGGGGGGCGAGAGCAGGCGGTTCCTGCTCCTATATGAGCCTCATACTCTTATATATAGCTCGACTCTGCCGCGCGACGTTCGAGTCCGACGCACGATCCCTCGCGCGTCCCCCTACCTCTCTTTTCCTTTTTTCCCTCGAGTTGCCCTCCATCCTCTACCAGCCTTTCTTCCGTACCTTTTGTCCGCCCCGGCCGACTAACGGTCCTACCCTTGGCTGGTCTTCTGCTCTTCCGTATAGGTGCGCTCGATGCGAATGATCCTCTACCAGCCTTTCTTCCGTACCTTTTGTCCGCCCCGGCCGACTAACGGTCCTACCCTTGGCTGGTCTTCTGCTCTTCCGTATAGGTCGAGCTTCTCGGTGGCTAGTCTTGAGGATATCCCATGCCTCCTTTGCTGTCTCGCACGCGGCGATTCGCAGGAGGTTCCCGTCCGAGACTGCCATCTGGATGCGGTGGAGGGCGAACTCGTTCCTCTCGTCCCATGTCGAGGCGGCGAGGGAGCCTGCTGCGTCTTCTGCAGTGGCGACTGGCCTCGTCTCCGTGCCCAAGACGAGGGACTTGCACTTGTTGAAGATTGTGGCTGTGGTGGCTGTGGAGGCTTTGGAGGCTGTGGTGGCTGTGGTGGCTGTGGTGGCTGTGTGGTGGCGCCGTGAGAGCGCTGCGCGGAGTGCCGCGCACAGCTTTTGAATATTCCTTGCCGCATAGCTACACTATTTAAGCTCACTTCTTCTCTCCTGGCAGTGAACCTTCACTTGTTCTGAAGGTTCTCTACCAGGTTCGTACCTTTCCTTACATAGCCACTGCCTATATCACTTGTTCTGAAGGTTCTCTACCAGACCCTCTCTCTCGTTGGCAGGCTAATCGCAACACGTTATCAGCACCACTTGCACATCACGCGACACTACCGCCATGTCGTCGCCATTCGCCACCGAGAAGCACCTCCGACTCTTCAAGCTCGACAAGCTCGATGGATCCAACTACCCTACCAGGTCCATCCGCATGCAGATCGCGCTCTCGGAATGCAAGTGCAAGTCCCTCGTCTTGGGCACAGAGACGAGGCCCGTCGCCACTGCAGAAGACGCAGCAGGCTCCCTCGCCGCCTCGACATGGGACGAGAGGAACGAGTTCGCCCTCCACCGCATCCAGATGGCAGTCTCGGACGGGAACCTCCTGCGAATCGCCGCGTGCGAGACAGCAAAGGAGGCATGGGATATCCTCAAGACTAGCCACAAGGTCGAAGGCACGGCAGGGAAGCTCATCGTGCAGAAGAAGCTGAGGGACCTGCGGATGGACGAAGGCTCGTCAGCGCAGGCCTACATCGAGGAGTTCGAGACGCTAGTCGCAGAGGCAGAGTCTCTCAACATGGACGTCATCAAGAACCCCGAACAGCTCGCCCTCCAGTTCCTCTCTGGCCTTCCCCCATCCCTCGAGACGTTCGCAGACGTCGTCTCCCTCCAGTACCAGGAATCCGAGAAGGTGCTCACACCGAAGCTCGTCACCACCTCGCTCCTCTCCCACATCCGCACCAAGTCCTCTCGATCTGGCGGCAGTCACTCCAGTCACTCCACCGAGGACTCGGCCCTCAAGGTCGACAAGGCGACGGCAGTCTGCCACGCGTGCGGGAAGAAGGGGCACTTCAAGGCAGAGTGCTACAGCATGGTCGGCAAGCCGAAGGATCACCAAGGGAAGGGAGGCAGAAGGGATAGGAGGAGGGAACACGGGAGAAGGAAGGAGGAGGGAGGGAGGAATGCCAGCAAGGCATCCAGCGACGCTTGGAACGCTTCGGACGCCTGGGGACTCTTGGCCGGCGAGCCATTGCCCCAGCACCGGGCGGCCGGTGGTCACTCTCAGAGTGGAGCAAGAGCCAGACCCACCCAGTCGGCCCACTCTGTCGCCACCAACACAAGCAAGACGCCGTGGATCGCAGACACCGGTTGTAGCAACCACATCACCAGCAACCGCGCGGATCTCGTCGACTTTGAGCCCTTCGTCACTGCCATCAGGGTAGCAGACAAACGGACGGTCAACACCGTCGGCAGGGGCCACATGCACGTCACCGCCAGAATCAACGGCAACGAGCTCGCCTACCGGATCTCCAACGTCTACTACATCCCCCACTTTGCCAACCTGCTCTCCGTCGGCCAGCTCACCAAGCGTGGCGCCGAGGTCGTCTTCAGGGGGGACCACTGTGAGTTCAGGAAGGGTGGGAAGACGTTCATGAAGGGAGTCAGCTGGGGAAGGAATCTCTGGAAGCTCGACATCCACACCGCAGGACGCGCCGCAGGACGCACCGCGATGGGCGACACTGCAGCATACAAGCTCGACGAGAAGGAGCAGGTCGCGATCCTCCACCGTAGACTCGGCCACGCCTCGCCGACGGCCATGAAACGCCTGGCCAAGGACCACCTTCTGCCCGACGTCAGCGAGGACGAAATCCAGCAGTTTGCCAAACAAGTCTGCGTACCTTGTCTCCAAGGGAAGCAGCACCGGTCTCCATTCCCAACCTCCACCACCAAGGCCAAGCAGGTCCCCGACCTCGTCCACTCTGACCTCCAAGGACCCATGCCGGTCTCCTCCCACCAGAACAGGTCGTACATGATGACCATCTGGGACGATGCCACCCAGTACCACTGGTCCTTCGCCCTCGAGAGGAAGTCGGAGGCGTACCAGACGTTTGTGGACTGGAGCAAGAGGGTGGAGAAGGCGACAGGGAGGTCAGTCAGGACACTGAGGACTGACAACGGTGGAGAGTACAAGTCAAAGGTATTCCAGACGTACCTCCGCCAACACGGCATCCTCCACCAGACGACCATCCCCGACACCCCCGAGCAGAACGGCAAGGCCGAGCGAGGGAATCGGACGATCGAGGAGAAGATCACCTGCCTCCTGCATGATTCCGACACCCTGGTCAACCGGGGATCGTACTGGGCAGAGGCGATGAACTGTGCGACGTACCTCATCAACCGCACTCCCACGTCAACCCTCGACGGCAAGACCCCCTACGAGGCACTCCACGGTGAGAAGCCTCCGCTTGCACACCTCCGCATATTCGGATCGATCGCGTACGCCCACGACAGAACGCACAAGAAGCATCAGTCCAAGACGATCAAGTGCATCTTCCTCGGGTACGGGGAGGACGAGGGCAAGAAGGCGTATCGGCTCCAGGTCTATGGAGACCCAAACAGGAGGATCCTCTTCTCCCGCAACGTCACGTTCGACGAGAGATCGAACGGGCCCGGGGAGGCAGAGCTGCCGCTGGCAGTTGTCGACGACAAGGGGGAGGACAAGCGGGAAGGCGAGAAGACAGGAGGAGATGACAAGATGCCACAGGAGCACAACTCGCAGAAGCACTACTCACAGGAGGAGCAGGAGCACGAAGCTCCCTCCGACATGGCACCGGCGCCAGCGGAACCGAGGCAGCGGCAACAAGATGTCGCACCTCCAGCGTCCAGTGGGAGGCCGCAGCGTAGCAGGCAGCCACCTGCAGAGTATTGGAAACTCCCCCAGCATCAAGCATCATCCCATCACACCGTCGAGGACCAGCCCTCTACCTACGAGGAGTTTGCAGGGTACGTGCCTCTTGCCAAGCCGTATCACCACCCTCCACGACCTCTTCCCACTCTCCCTCCACCGACAGTCCCCAAGACCTTCCATGACGCGCTCGAGAGCCCTCACGCCGAGTACTGGAAGGCAGCCATGGACGACGAGATGGAGTCGATGGAATCGAACGGAGTCTGGGAGCTCGTCGACGCGCCGCCGGACAGGAAGTCGGTGGGCGGCAGATGGGTCTACGCGCTGAAGAAGGACAACGACGGCCAGGTCGTCAAGTTCAAGGCCAGATGGGTAGCCAAGGGATACTCACAGAGGGAGGGCATTGACTACGAGGAGACGTACGCACCCGTCTCCCGCATGAACACCCTCCGCATCTTCTTCGCCATCGCCGCCACCGACGATCTCAACCTCCTCCAGGGCGACTTCAAGACTGCGTTCCTCACCGCACCCCTCGTCGAGACGGTCTACATGGACCAGCCGGAAGGGTACGAGATGAAGGGGGAGAGGAGCGGGCAGAAGCTCGTCGCTCACCTCCTCAAGGCTCTCTACGGCCTCAAGCAAGCCTCTCTCGCCTTCTACCTCCGGTCCAGCAGGTTCTTCGACACCATCGATCTCCACCACATCGAGGCAGACCACTGCCTGTACGTCGGGTGGAAGGACGGCCGACGGCGCCTCCTTGTGCAGTACGTGGATGACTTTGCGATTGCTGGGAGCAGGGACGATATCGAGGAGATCATGGAGGCGATCAAGGAGGAGTTCGTCATCGACGAACGAGGACAGCTGGACGGAGGGATGATGCTAGGGATGGAGGTCAAGCGGGACAGAGTCAGGAAGACCATCACGCTGACCCAGCGACGCTACGCGGACGATGTCCTCGAGCGGTTCGGTCTCAGCATCGCCAAGCCAGCACGGACGCCCATGGACGAGCACAAGCAGCTTGCCATCAGCGAGGGGTCCATGTCCGAGGACATGCGGGGAGCAGATCAGTCAATGTACCTCCAAGCAGTCGGCTCCCTCATGTACCTCATGGTCTGCACACGTCCAGACCTGGCCTATTCAGTGGGAGTCGTCAGCCGGTTCAGCCACGACCCCAAGGCCATCCATTGGGCAGCCGTCAAGCGCATCTTGCGCTATGTCGCTCGCACCCGCTCCCGCGGACTCACGCTGGGAGGACATCCCGACTCGCCGCTCGTCGAGGTTTGGACCGACTCGGACTACGCAGGCGACCACGAAACGCGCCGCTCCACGACTGGATTCGCCATCAAGGTCTATGGCAGCACCGTCGTGTGGGTCAGTCGCAGGCAGAAGGCAATCAGCAGATCCTCGCACGAGTCAGAGTACGTCGCTTTGTCTCAGGCCTGTCAAAACGTTGTCTGGGTCTCCAAGCTCCTGCAGCAGATCGGCTACATCGTCGACGACCCGATCCCCGTCCACGTCGACAACCAAGGGGCGATCGAGACGACGAAGAACGGCAACCACTCGGAACGGACAAAGCACATCGATGTCGCGTACAAGTATGGACGCGAACTCCACCAGTCAGGCACCATCTCGCTCCGCTACTGCCCGACGGACTCGATGCTCGCAGACATTCTCACCAAGCCTTTGGGCTGGGAGAAGCTGGAGAGATTCAGAGGTGGACTTGGGGTTGGGCCAGGCAGTGCGCAGGAAGGGCTCGACGCTGCGCTCGTCACGTCGAGTGGGAGTGTTGGAAATTGTGGTGGTGGCGCCGTGAGAGCGCCGCGCGGGGCGCTGGACCCGTGAGGTATCGGACCCGCGAGGTGACAGACACGCCTCCTTTTCTTTGCCACATAGCTAAACTATTTAAGCCCACATTTTCTCCCCTGGCAATTGACCTTCACTTGTTCTGAAGGTCCTCTACCAGGTTCGTACCTTTCGTAGTCACTGCCTATGGACACACTTGTTCTGAAGGTTCTCTACCAGACCCTCTCTCGTTGGCAGGCTAATCGCAACACTCAGAACTATGACAACCTCGACGACCTCATCGATGCCGCCATCAAGTGGGACAACGCCCTCGTTGATTTCCGTCACGCCCACACACCCCGCAACGTCAACCGCCCTACCGTCGTCTCAGTCGTCCCTCCCGCTCGCCGTACCTTTATCCCAGTCACCCCTATGGGCAGAACCTCATTCACCGGCCCCGTTCCCATGGAGGTCGATGCCACCTCTCGCCCACGCGGCCCTCTCTCCGACGCAGAGAAGGAGCGTCGGAGACGTGACGGCCTCTGCCTGTACTGCGCCAGCAAGGACCACCAAGTCATCAACTGCCCTATTGCCCCTGCCCCTCGCCGATCCTTCTACGTCTCGGCTATCTCGGCCACCAATACCGCCACGGCGCCTCTCATTCGGCCACCATCAAGGAGATCCTCAACGATCAAGACGCAACGTGACTAGCCAAGTGCCCCGACTCACCAACTTTATCTTCTTCACCTGCCAATGGATCCTCGCTTTTCGATAACGTTTCTGGACCCCCTCTTTACTCCTTTTTTATTCAGAACACCAAAATATCACCTCACGGTCCTCCCATGCCCCCCCCCCCCGGTCGACCGCTTCCCACTATCCTCCAACCCGTTCCACTGCCTTTCCACCGACGACATCCCCACGGCTTCCTTTCACGAGGAAGATCACGTCGTCCTACCCCTCTCCATCGCCTTCGAATCCACCTCGTTCAACACCTATGCACTTCTCGACAGCGGTGCCACCTCCAACTTCATCGACTCGTCCCTCGTCGATGCACACTCAATTCCACTCGTTGTCAAGAACGTCCCTCGCGCCCTCGAGGTCGTTGACGGCCGCCCGATCGCATCGGGAGCCGTCACGCATCATACCTCTCCACTGGCCCTCACCATCTCTAGGCATCGACACACCGAATCCCTCTCTTTCGACGTCACCTCCCTTGGCCACTATCCGATCATCCTCGGTATCCCCTGGCTCAAACGACACAATCCCTCGATCGACTGGCCAGCGCATCACCTCGTCTTCGATTCGCAGTACTGCCTGAGTTCCTGTCTCTCACGAGAACCCCCCACCACAGCCAAATCCCTCAGTCAAGCTCCTTCACCTACTCCTCACACCGTTTCGTCATCCCCGCTCTCGCCCTCGCCCTCGCCCTCGCCCGTCAGCCTGCGTCCATGTTAGGATTGGCCCAAGGGTCAAGGGCGGAGGAGGATGAGTGAGGGGAGGGGCGTCGATGGAACAGTAGACTGAAGAGCTGGTAGTGACACAGGCTCGCTTGGGGTCTTGGGCAGGTTTATCGTATCCAAATGATAGTCAGAGTGTAGAACAAAGGGTACGATGAACTAAGCGTCTTATGGACTAAAGGGAAATAAACAAAGAGTGTGGGACAGTGTGGCTGAAGAGTGACCGAAGGTGCGGGAGCCAAGTAAGTAAGGGGGATCGATGTACGCAAGCGCGGAGCCAAGGTGGCGGGTCCGCGAGAACCTGACAGCAACATAGGCGCGGAGCCCATGTGATAAATCTGTGAGATCCTGACAGTCCACTCCTCCCTCCTGTAATCTCCGCCACTCGGTCTTCGCCTTACTTTTCTGTTATCCCGCCTACGGACCCGCTCGACCCCCCGGACCGCGAACCTTCGCCCTCGGAGGTCGACGTTCCCGCCATCGTCCCACCGGAGTACCACGCCTACCTCAAGGTTTTCGAGAAGTCCTCAGCCTCGGAACTACCCCCTCATCGGCCATACGACCATGCCATCACTCTCAAGGACAACACGCAGCCACCCTTCGGGCCAATCTATGGTCTCTCATCGGTCGAACTCGGCGCCCTTCGTGAGTTCCTCGACGAGAACCTCGCCAAAGGTTTCATCGTCCCCTCGAAGTCGCCTGCCGCTGCTCCCATCCTTTTCGTCAAGAAGAAGGACAAATCTCTCCGCCTCTGCGTCGACTACCGCCGTCTCAATGCTATCACCATCAAGAATCGGTGCCCGCTCCCACTCATCTCGGAACCCCTTGACCGGCTGGCCACTGCCAAGTTCTTCACCAAACTCGACCTCCGAGGCGCCTACAACCTCGTTCGGATCGCCCCGGGTGATGAATGGAAGACTGCCTTCCGCTGTCGCTACCGGCTGTTCGAGTACAACGTTATGCCCTTTGGGCTGACGAACGCACCAGCTACATTCCAGCACTTTATGAACGACACCCTCCGCGACCTCCTCGACATCTCCGTCATCGTCTATCTAGACGATATCCTCATATTTTCCCCCACCCTCGACACACATCGCCAACACGTTGCCACTGTCCTCGAGCGCCTCCTGGCAGCGCGCCTCTGGGTCAAACCGGAGAAGTGCGCCTTCCACCAGAACGAGGTCGATTTCCTCGGCTATATCATCAGCGCTCTAGGCATCAAGATGGATCCCTCCAAGATCTCAGCCGTCACAGACTGGCCGGCACCCACTTCGGTCAGACACATCCAGTCCTTCCTCGGATTCGCCAACTTCTACCACCGTTTCGTCCACCGGTTCTCAAAAGTCGTCGCCCCCATTACGTCCCTCCTCAAGAAAGGCGTCCCCTTCCACTTCGGACCGGATCAACTCGCCGCTTTCAAGACCCTCAAGACCAAGTTCACCTCGTCTGCCGTCCTCACCGTCTTTGATCCCTCGTTCCCCCTCGTCCTCGAGACAGACTCATCCGATTTCGCCGTTGCCGGCGTTCTCTCGCAACGCGCCGTCGCCCAGCGCTCGCCTCTCCGCCCGATCGCCTTCTACTCGCGCAAACTCAACCCGGCCGAACTCAACTACGAGATCCATGACAAGGAAATGTTGGCGATCATCGAGTGCCTCAATGTTAGGATTGGCCCAAGGGTCGATGGCAGAGAAGATTGGGCGAGGAGAGGGACGTTGGTGACGAAGTGTACTGAGAGCGGAGGTGGGTGATGAGATGGAACTGAGGTGGCGGAGTGTCAGGATCTAGCGGACTGGCTACCTCGACCCTACGCCTGGCCAACGCGGCGCCAATAGCCTTTCCCTTGCTTGATCAGCATTCCCATTCCTTTATTCCTTTGTTGCCTCATCTGTCCCACACTCTTTGCTTTCTAATCTTTCTCATCACTTCCTTGTTCTCATCACTCGTCCATAAAACGCTCAGTTCATCGTAGATTTTGTTCTGCACTCTGACTATCATTTGCATTCGACAAACCTGCTCAAGA
Organism: Tausonia pullulans; assembly: GCA_951802195.1. Classification (NCBI taxonomy): domain Eukaryota; kingdom Fungi; phylum Basidiomycota; class Tremellomycetes; order Cystofilobasidiales; family Mrakiaceae; genus Tausonia; species Tausonia pullulans. Next base: position 1,344,248 of record OX637626.1, read on the forward strand.
CCTCGAAGCGAGCCTGTGTCACTGCCAGCAATTCAGTCTACTACTCCACCTACACCCCTCTTCTCACCCATTATCCTCAGCCCTCGACCTTTGGGTCGGTCCAATGTTCCGCCTCGTTTCACTCATCTGCGAACCCTCTCGCGATAGAGGGCAAACAAAGACGCAATTGATACTCGTGGACGTGGAAAAAAAATGAGCTCGTAAAGAAAGAAAGAGAATGCCGATCACAACGGCGCGATGATGGAGCTCTGTTTGGAGTCTGAGAGCGTCCGTAGGGAGTAGTCGTCGCCATTCTGGGTGATGTACTTAGAAGACCGACCCGATAGCAAGAAACGTTGAGTCAGTAAGATTGTCGCTGCAGCGGCCCATAGTCGACGTACCCTGACCCAGGGCAAGGCCTGGTAGCCGCTCTTCTCGACGATTTTGAGGTAGCGGACTTGAATGCCCGAGACAGTGAAGTACGGAATCTCGAACTTGACCGAGATCGGGATCCGGACTGGTGCCTCATCTTGCGGATCAAAGGGAGCATGCATCAGTATCAGAGCCCTCGCTTGCAGCAGGAAAGCAGAAAGGGCAACAGCCTTCACCGTTCTTGACCGAAGGCAGTCCAAAGTGAGCGCGCATGAGGAAGTCCTTGGCGCCGGCGAGCGCTTTTATCTTCCAAACGAACGCAGCTCGTTCCGGGGCGTAGTGGACGGTGCCGACGGACGCCTATAGGAGGTTAACGGGTCATCAGCCTTGAGCGATGCTTGACTAGGTATCGGTGAACGATAGGTACGAACCCGGAACTTCGGGCTGTCTGCGTCGTCCGGTACCGGGACGAGGATCTCGACATTGTTGGCCGTGCTCCGCCGCTTGAACTGAGCCCGGACCTTGACAATGTACTCGACTCGTGAGCCACGATGGTTCTCGACAGCCGCTGGTGATGATGACGTCGACGAAGAGAGATATACGTAAGCCGAAGAGTACAAAAGGAGGCAATTCGATGGCGGCGCACCTTCGACCCAGACCAGAGGCTTGACGGGCGTCGAGAGACGATAACTCATCAACTCAAACTCGCCGTCTGGCGGAATAAAGGAGATTGTCCTGTCGTTCTCAAACCGGGCCAGCCGCACGCATTGGTGAAACTTTACGTCCTCCATCTCGATCGACTTCCCTCTGGAGGCTGAGCGAGCGGAGTAGGGCGAATAAACGGGGAATTAGAGAGCATGGAGAGGATGAAGAGTGGGTTTATAACACTCACATCGACCTGTGCTCTCAAACATGACCTTATCGTTGAGACCCAGCCGAAGCTCGGGCATGCCCGAAAGGTAGCACTTCATCTTCACCGAGCCGAGGATCTCAGATCGAATGACGTCTCCGTTCGCGTTCACCTGGTAGAATGATGTAGCGTTGGTAGGGCTCGTCAGATCCAAAGTAGAGCGAGCTCAGAGGCGCAAGCGCAGCCAGCAACGACGTAAACTGACCAGTAAATTGACACTCTCAATAACATCGAGGAAGACCTCGTTCTTTCGGTAGCGGATCCCCTCCGATCGCCACGAGACAGCGTTGGTGACAGCCATCGGCGGCCTGACCTGGATCTCCAGCTTGTGAGACTCCTGAGTGATGTACCTGTGGTAGAGAGCGTCGGCGCGCGTCGCTCGTCCCAGTCATGCCGCCTACGGGACTCACTCCTGGAGAATCTTAGATTCGGTGGTCTGAGGGAAGCCAAAGTCCATCATCTCGTCGAGGAGCTCATAGACGATGACAAAGTTGTCCCTGATGGACTCCTCCTCGAGCTCCTTGAAATACTCGGTGAGAACCGAGGCGAGGCGGTGGAGGAAGATGATGATCTCGGACGCGTTGGTATTGCGCTTCGAAAGGGCGAGGACTGGTCGAGTAGTAGGGGATGAAGTTTGAGAAGTATCAGAGGTTAACAAAAGTCGCTCTTTCTCCCTCTGGGGTCAGAGGATGGCGGCGGCAACGACGGCTGATACAACAGGCCCGGGCGGTCTATGGGGGAGAAAGGGGAGACGCGTCCCCTTCTGGACTGGTACCGCCCCAAGCTTGGTCCCAGTCGGCAGCCAGCTGGCTTAAGCCCTGCGCCTGGGACCCAGCCAGCTCGACAGCTGAGCGGTCGGCACGTGCCGGTGCCACTGGTTGCGACAACGCCCCATGCGCGCTGCCGGAGAACAGTCGCCATCGCGCGGCGAGGCACGCGTTCCACTGGGACAAGACATGAGAGGACTGACTGTAAAGATTGGAGATGCGGATATGCATAAAATTGATACCGTCGCTGGTGAAGCACGGAGTGACCTGGACGTTCTCCTCCTCCATGTCGAGGACGAGCGGGAGGAAGCGCTCAATCTGAGAGGATGAAACATCATCCCGGTACGAGCGCTGAATGAGCGACTGGTGGGGGCGACCAGCAGAGAGGCGTGGGAAGAAAGGCTGGTGTCAGTTCAGAAGCACAGCGAAGGACCCGAGGTCGACGGGGTCGGTAGATTGAAGAGGGAAACGAGGTCGGGCGCGGGTGCAAGGGCCGGAGAAAGAGGGAGAGCAAGACAGACCTTGCCCTTGAGGTCCAGAATGGCGACTAGGAGACGTACATGCTGTCAGCAGATGCCCACAAGGAGGGTTACAGATGCGCCGGGGCACACTGACCGAGCGAGGCCATAGCGAGGACGAGCGAGTGCTAGATGGATGCGGTCAGACTGTGATCGAGGCGAGTCGCGCTTCAGAGAGTTGGCTTGATGGTCGACGGTCTAGTGACGGGTCGTCAACGACATCGACCAAGCTGTGTCATATTTAAGTCTCACAACTTAAAGGTAAACACAGGATGGCATGAATCCATAGAAGGATACTAAGACACCGACTTCGGAGAGAGAAATACCCTTGACGACGGATTCGTTGCAGGCGACACTCGCTGTCCAACAGTCTCTGCCCCTACTTCGCCCTCTCTCCCTCCCACCCTCGACTCTCTTTCCTCCACTCCCTTTCTTCCTTCGCGTCCCCCACTGTCCCACTTTCGCCCCGCCCCATCACCCATCCGCCTCCCTACTGGCATCCACTTCTCCGCCCTAGGGTTGGGTCTCTCCAGTCCGTCCCGGCCCTTGTTTCATCCTCTCGCGCGTCCCTTGCCTGCCCGCGAGCCTAGCTTCCTGACGTTGGTTCGTTCATCCCCTGGCCGGCTATCGACGCGTCTCACCCCTCAACGCCACCCTTGCAGCCCAACGTCATGTCGTCCAACACTCGGAGCGGTGCCCCTAACCCTTCGCCGAGCACCCGCCGGTCTGCCGCTGCTAATGCAGCAGCTACAACAGGCGCTGCCGCCGACGACTCGGCGCAACCTCTTCAATCCTCCTCGACAGCCTCTCAGCCGCCACCACCATCATCCAACTTCCGCACGAGGAGCGACGCTAACGACCGCCGGTCAGGCCCCGGGTCGGGACCAGGGCCAGGCCAGTCTGGCGGACCTGGGGGCTCTCTCAGCGCGTCCGACTGCGAGGCGCTCGCTGCCAGGCTCGTCGACCCCTCAAGCGGTCAGTCCAGTCCGTCTTCTCTCGTTCTCTTCATAGAGAAATGCACGCCTCGCGTCGCGGTAAAGACGGGGCTTCTTCTCAAAATGTCTCTTCCACGACCGCTGGACAACAGGCCGCCGATTTCGTGTTCTAAGACGCGTCGCAGATCTCGGATTACCGCTTGGAGGTCTCGGGGCGCCAGTGTACTGACGCGCTGTCTCCGTCTCCCTCGCCGACTGTCCATCGCCTCCCAGATGTCAAGGCTAAGGTTCGTTCACAGTTGAATCCTGCGACGGGCGCCTCTTCTCTTGCTCACCTTCGTATCCTCTTGTAGTTCGCCGCTGTCATGGAGTTGAAGGAGGGCATCGAGCAGAGTCGAGAGCTTGACTGGGTTCGCTACCTCGCCATTCTTGTCCCGGCCTTTATTGAGGTCTTTCACAAGGGCAAGCCCGCGTTCTATAAGGATTCTCCCGAGAACGTGAGCGCCTCCAATCATTCATCGTCCTTTTAGCTCGCTCGACTAACGGTAACACGTTTCAATTCAGAAACTCCGGCACACCATGCTCGAGATCATCCACCGCTTTCCCCAAAACGAAACCATACGGCCGTATGTCTCGGATCTTGCCTCTCAGGTCCTCCTGTACCTTCTTCGAACGGACAATGAGGAAATGGGTGTTCTCTCTGTCAAGATCTACATCGAGTTCAATCGGTGAGCCTGCTTCCCGCCTCTCTCTACCCCCCGCTTTATCTGGTTGGTAGAGCTGACTCAACTTCCTTCCTCAGACTCATGCCGACATTGTTTCGAAGCGAGCTGGAGAAGCACGTCAAGACATTCCTTGAGCTCGTGCGGGAAGCGTACCAGAACGTGCCCGCCCTCGTCCGGCAAGAGTTTGGCGTCGAGGGGGAGGAGGTCCGCTCGCTTCGACTTGTTCCCCTGGCGTCCTGGCCATCCAACGTTGCTGACTGCCTCTCGGGTCTGTCGCACGCTACAGCTCCCCCCTCCGTCCTCAGCAACGCCCGACGCGCCCAAGATGCTGCGGCCAGCTCTTAAGTCGTTCAAGGTCATAACCGAGTCACCTGTCGCGGTCGTCCTCATCTTTCAATGCTTTAAAGACCAGCTCTTGCCTGAGATGCGCGAGTTCTTCCCCATGGTCCTTGAACAGGTCGGTCCTCTAGATACGCGCGAATACTTTAACAAGCGTCCATGTCTCACGTAATTCTCCCTTGCCTCCTCACGCAGTGCCTGCAACTTCAGGCCGAGCCCCAACGACGCGCTCACGCTCAGGCTAACGCCCGAGGTGAGCTCTGGGTTGGCGTGGCCGAGGGCATCCGCGACAAGGACGTCTACCTCGAGTTCGTCAATGCCCAGGTCAAGGTGAGCCCGCGCTGTCCTGCGGACGAGCTGTCTGTCTTCTCCTGCTCATCATCTTAGCGCACGCACGCACTCTCTTGGCTTCCTCCAGACGATGTCTTTCTTTGCCTACATTTTCAAGATCGCGCTCACCGAGTTCAAGAGCCTCGCTGAGAACCTGGCTGAGTCGTGCATCCGCATCATCCGCGACTGTCCAGCCGAGGCTGTTGGACCCCGCAAGGTACGCAACCCACCTTGCCTCGCCTCGCCGGGCATGCCCGCCCTTCCTGATATCTGAGCTGACAACGGAGCGAGCCCTGTAGGAAATGCTCATTGCCACGCGACACATCCTCACCTCGGAACTCAAATCGTGCTTTTTGCCGCACATCGACGTCATGCTCGACGAACGGATCCTCCTCGGGACGAGCGCGACGAGCCAGGAGGCTCTCCGGCCTCTCGCGTACTCGCTCGTTTCGGACCTCATCCACCACATGCGCGACAAACTCACGACAACACAAATCGCACGCGTCATTGACGTCTACCTTGTTTGCATGCACGACCCGGTCATCTCGATGGCCGTCCAGACGATGTGCGCCAAGCTCGTTATCAACTTTGTCGACATCATCTGCGCCAAGTTCGGCAAGAGCGAGTCCCCGCGGTTCATCTATGTCCTCCTCGAGGCATGTATCGACAAGCTCCAGGCGATCGAGGCCATCTACGGCCGCATGGCGCTCGTCTACGGCAAGCAGGCGGAGGGCAAGGGTAAGCCCGAGTGGCTCCTCATCGAGAAGGCCAAGTCGGTCCACGCCGTCGCCTATGCCGCCAGCGGGACTGAGGCCTTTGACCGGGAGCTGCACTTCCTACCCGAGGCCCGGCATCTCGTCAAGACGCTCCTTCACGGGATCCGCGGCCTCTTCCAGCACCTCCGAGTACTTAACGCTCAGCTCCCGGACGGCGCGCTCCTCGGACGACTCTTCGAGGCCCAGGCCCGGCTCGTCTCGCACTATGATCTCCCGCGGCACGTCGTCGAGGAGAAGGAAGCGCTCGAACTCTTTCATCACACGCTCCTCCAGTACGATCCACACGTCTTTGCCGAAGTCTGGACGGATAAGATGGACTTCTTCGTTGAGCAGTGCCTCCTCAACCCGCGGCTCATCACGGTCCCTCAATCGCTACTGGTCCCCCAAAACCCGGGCAACCAGCACCATCGCCAGCAGGAGGTCTCCCATCAGCTCGTTTCGATTCTGCTGCAGTATCTCATGAAGCGACTCCCGACATTCGGCCATCAGGACCGGAAGCGGGCCTCGATGACCCACAAGCTCTTCAAGCTCGCTTTCATGGCCGTCAATGCGTTCCCGGAGCTCAACGAGATGGTCCTTGTCCCGCACCTTGCCAAGCTCATCACTGATTCACTCGCATACGCGGCCAAGGCGGACGAGCCGCAGGTCTACTTCATCGTCCTCAAGTCGCTCTTCCGGTCCATCGGCGGCGGTCGGTTTGAGAACCTTTACAACGTCTTCCTGCCCATTCTTCAGGAGATGCTTGACAAGTTCAACCACCTTCTCCTTTGCGGCGACCCGGACAAGCGCGACACTTACGTCGAACTCTGCCTGACAGTCCCCGTCCGGCTGACGAATCTTCTCCCGCACCTTGGCTACCTCATGCGCCCGCTCGTCCACGCCCTCCGTGCTGGGCCCGAGCTCGTCAGCCAAGCGCTCCGAACGCTCGAGCTCTGTATTGACAACCTCACATCCGAGTTCCTTGACAAGAACCTCGGTCCCGTTCTCCGCGACCTCATGTCGGCCCTTCACGACCTTCTCCGGCCGGTGCCGTTCAACCACCATCACTCGCATGCGACCCTCAAGATCCTCGGCAAGCTCGGAGGCCGGAACCGCCGCTTCCAGCAGGTACCGCATCTGCTCGAGTACCACCCGCCTTCGGCTCAAGTCGAGATCCCAATCTCATTCGACGGCCAACTAAAAACGCTCGCCATCGGACCCGTCGTTGCCCTTGCGCTCAAGACCATCACCCACACTCAGGAGCACTATCGCGCGCAGGCGTTCCAGTTCCTGACGAGCACGGCCATGCTCGTCATCGAGCAGGTGCGTTACCCTTCTTCTGACGGCTGCCCTCCCGCTGCTGAGTCCCTTCCCTTCATCTGCTGACGTGCAGTGATCCTCTTGTTCTCTTGATTAGGGAGTTTGTGGTCCGGAACAGGAGGCGGTCCTTCATCAGACGGTCCAGGGCCTCTTCCACGCTACGCTTTCGCCCGAGCTTAAGGAGCAGGCCACCGTCTTCCTCCGCAAGCTTTCGCGACATGTGTTCGATCTCGAGCGGAACCGACCGCCACCGACCGAGTCGCTCCGGTCCGGCCGCGACACTCGACATGGCCCCGTCTTACCACTTGTCAACTGCTACCTTGAAGGGCTTGCACTCGCGATGGCGAGTCTCCCGCTGGCGGAGATGTCGGCCGGGAACGCCCTCATCTCGCTGGTTGTTGAGGATATTCTCTCTCGACCGGCCAACGCGAAGGTCGAGGGCGCGGCGGCTCCGTCGTTGGAGTCTCAGAAGCCAGACTTTGCTATGCTCGACACGCTCCTTACCAAGTTCAGTGCGCTCTGCTTCGAAGAGCCCTGGCTGCGCAAGATCATCGGTTGCGCCGGTCTCGCCCTCCTCACTGCCGAGCCCGGGATCAGCCACCAGTGGATTGTCGAGCGTCAACTCGAGTGCCTCCGGCCGCTCTTCTTTATCCTCAAAGACATGCCGAACGATCCACCGCAGACGGTGGTCACCGTTCAGGACACGATCAAGCGCATTCTCCGGATCTGTAACGCCAAACCCGACGGGGGCGCTCCCCAGCGGAATCGACTTGTCCTGCTGCTTATCAAGGAGCTTGCGAGCCCCAATGCTGATGTCCGCGACACGGCCCAGGCCTCTATTCAGCTCCTATCGGAACTCGTCGAGACCCCGGTGTCGGACCTGCTCTCGCCCGTCAAGGGCCAGCTCCTCACGCCGATCTGGGACAAGCCTCTCCGAGCACTCTCGTTCTCAATGCAGATCGGCAATCTCGAGGCTGTCACGTACTGCCTGAATCTTCGCCCCTCGCTCCCGGACATCAACGAGCAATTCCTCCGGCTGCTCCACGAGGCGATCGCGCTTGCCGACGCCGACGACCACGCCCTTATCGGGCGGTCGGCTGAGCATCGGTATACCGTGAGCCTCAAGAACCTCCGAATCTCCTGCCTCAGGCTCCTTTGTGCGGCCATGTCTCGCACGGAATGCTTCCCCGGCCAAAACCAGACGCCGATCCGAACGAGGTTCGTATGCTCCGCTCGCTGAGTACGTCATCTCCCTGTCGAACCCCATTGACCCTCCTTCTCTCTGCCTCTCTCTGCCTCTCTTTGCGCTTGCTTTACTGGCCTACCAAGGATCATCTCGGTCTACTTCAAGCACGTCTACTCGTCGACCGATGAGATCATGAAGGTTGCCTACGACGGTCTCAGCCGCGTCATGGCCCAGCAGAGCAAGCTGCCAAAGGAGGTCCTCCAGGGAGGACTACATCCGATCCTTACCAACCTCGCCGACGCCAAGAAGCTCACCGTCTCTGGTCTTGAGGGCCTCGCCCGGTTCCTGGATCTCCTGACCAACTATTTCAAGGTCGAGATCGGTCACAAACTCCTCGACCACTTTCGGACGCTCTCGGAGGAGCCCAACTTGCTCCAGCGGGCCGCTCTCGGAGGCGTCCTTGAGGAAAACACCGAGATCGCTAAAATGATCCGGCTGGTGGAGATCGTCCGCCGCCTACCACCGACGGCCAACATGTTCCTCAAGGACCTCACGGCTCTTGTCGTCAAAGCCGAGACGAACCTTCGGCAGTCGACACCGGGGCCGTTCACAGAGAACCTCGCCAAATACCTCAACCGGTTCAAGGGCGACGCTGTCGCGCACATCTTCGAAAACCTCCGCAACCCGGACGTCGTGCGGTCTTTCTGCCACGTCATCGCCAGCGGCCATGCTCCGGCCTTCGTTGCTGAGCTCTCATCCGAGGCCGCCAAGCTGGCCGAGGTCTGCTTCCTCGACGAGACGGCGCCTGATCTCGTCACGCCAGGCCTTCTCCTTGTCCGGGAGCTTGTTAAGGCGGACCCCAAATGGCTCAACTTGAGACAACCTGTCCGGGACGCTCTCCTCCTCCTCTGGAGGGCCACACCCAGCCGGATGCCCGTCATCGGCGACGGCGCGCCCCCGTCGGCGTTCAGGCATGAGCCGATGCAGATTGCCGAGCTCTTCCTTGCATATCTCGAGAACGATCTCCACGTCCCGCTCCTTTTCGACGTCATCCGCATCTTCACCCTCAAAACGAGATCGCCACTCGCCCGAGTGACGGCCTTCTTCTACGAGAATGTCGCCTCGAACCCGGCGGCCGACAAGCGGGCGATCCTCACCCACTTCCTCGGCGTATTTGGGGACCCAGAGGTCTCATGGCAGCTCAAGCTCCACGCTCTCCGGGTCATCGTCAACCCAATTCTCGTCGTCCTCTTCTCCCGTGCGGACCGCGAGCCTAACATCATCAACGCCCAGTTCGTTGCTAGCGCCCACGCTCTCATCTGGCTCCCACTCTCGACGGAGGACAGCCCGCTCTCATCGGTTGGGGACGCGCTCAAGATCGAGCTCATCCAGATGTGCACGCTTCTCGTGCAGCACTGCTCCGAAGCGATGAGCGACGTCCGGAAAGATGTCATCAAGATGGCCTGGCTCTTTGTCAAGGACCCTGACCCGACTGTCAAGCACACGGCCTACATCCTAATTGCTCGCTTCTTCGAGAAGTATGAATCACCGCCCAAGTTCATTATGAACGCCTGGAACGGCCTCCTTCGTTTCTCCCCGTCCGAAGGCCGCGTGCTCGTTCGTCAGGCAATCGACATCATGGCCAAGGTCCGTCTGGTTGCACCTCTTCCCTCATTAGCGGCCAGATGCTCACCCCCTTTGGTCTTTCTCACTTTTGCTTCCCAGATCCTTCCCCAGATCCCCTCCAGCGGAGGAAATCAGCCACCTTGGGCGCTCGTCGTCAGGAGGATCCTCTCCGAGGAGGGCCAGACGACCCCCGTCCTCATTAGCCTCTATGAGATCATCACAAGCCATCCGGATCTCTTCTACGAGAGCCGCGAGCTCTTCGTGCCGCAGATGGTCGGCTCTCTCGCCCGCCTGGGATCGTCGGGAGCGTCGACACCTGAGATGAAGAAAGTGAGTGATCGAGCAGCCTTTCAGTCTGAAAAAGAGCGTGCCGAGTAAGAAGGGAGCTGATTTCTGTTTGCCTCTCTTAGCTGAGCGTAGACATCGTCGATCTTATTCTCAATTGGGAAAAGCGCCGCAAGGGCACGGCTGGCCCCCGAGACGACCCGTCGGACGCAGGCAAGCGCGCTTCGGACGGCGACCTCCCCTCCCCGAAGAGGTCCCGCGTCGATCGCGCAGGCACGGCTGTCTCCTCAGTGTCGAACGGCGGTGGATGGGCACCTCCGCCGAGCCTGCGCGAGAACATCGTCAGTTATCTCGTCCGGCTCGTCTCGACGTCAAGCGAATCGATCGCGCACCCGACGCAGACACAGCGGGCGTTTGAGCTTCTCAAGGAGCTTCTCGGGCCAAGCCCCTGGAGCCCCGTCTCGATAAAGCTCCAGTTCTTTACGCGGACGCTTGTCCAGGTAAGCTTTGCTTCCACTGCTCGAGTCTGCGCGCCTCCACCTCTCCACGCAAGCGCTGATCGACATCTCTTCGCGCCCTACAGCTCGAGTTCGATGTCATTGAGCGGAAGAACGACCCGAAGGATGGCACAATCAAGGAGCATATTGTTCCCGACGGCAACCTCGGCCCCATCAGCAACTCGGCTGAGGTCCTCGCCCTTATCGCTGCGTCCAAGCCGGACTCGTTCTTCCTCTCCAATATCACGCTTCTTCGGGAGCTCCTCACTAAAAGTATCCTCAGCGATCGGACTTCTCTTCACGAGAGCATCCGGCCGATCGTCGAGCGCATGTTTGAGTCGCTTCCGGCGGCCTCAGATGAGAGCCCGCTCGAGACCGACGTTCAGGCATTTCAGGACTGGGCCGAGACGACCATCACCGAGGGTCTCAGCAAGGCCAATGGGCTTAAATCGACGCTCTTCCTTCTCGGCTGCTGGATTAAGAGCCGCCCAGACAAGATCGAGTCGCTTTTCGCCAAGGATCTGTGCAAGGTGCTCAACTCGCTTGCGAAACAGCTCATCTCGCTCCCCCAGCCTCAATCATCTATTGCATCGGTCGCTCTCGAGGCGCTCGTCGAGCTCATCATCTCTCTCCTCGAAATGTGTCGGCCGCGAATGGGCGACTTCAAGGAGGGCCGTAGATGGATCCTCTCTGCGCTTGTTCAAATCGCTGAGAAATCGACCAGCGTCCGTCTCTTGCGGTACCTCCTCGACCTCCTCCGCGACTGGGTCCTCGTCTCCAAGGACGGGATTCCGACCGGCAAGGAGAAGGCCGGCCTGCTTCTCAAGATGATGGCCTATGAGAAAAAGGATGAGCCTTTGCTCCTCACTGAGTTCTTGCAGCTCATCTATGAGATCTATACCCAGCCCTCACTCGCCCGGTCCGACATCACCGCCCGGCTCGAGCCTGCGTTCCTGCTTGGAACCCGCAATCCGGATCCCGTCCTCCGCGCCAAGTTCATGGATCTCTTCGATGCCAACCTCCCACCCTCGCTTGCGAGCCGGCTGCAATATGTCGTAGCAACCCAGAACTGGGAGCCTCTGGCGAACAGCTACTGGATTAACCAAGCCCTCGACCTTCTCCTCGGAGCCGTCGACGCCGAGGAACTTCTCCTCCCGGACGCCACCTTTTCGGCTGAGGTCGACCCAGAATCGTTGTGTGGCCTCATGGCGACGTCCAAGGTCGGCAGCACGATTGTCTCTGCGCGCCGCCTCCTCCATCTCGACCCGGTAACCTCGCACCAAGTCTGGATCTCCGTCTTCAAGACGGCGTGGGCGACACTGCCTAAGGCGGGTCAGTCGGAGCTCACCCGGCATCTAGTCTCGCTTCTCGCCAAGGAGTATCACCTCAACCAGATCGACATGCGGCCCAACGTCATCCAGACACTTCTGGAGGGCGTCCTCGCTTGTACGCCTCCGATTGTCCTCCCGCCGTTTGTCGTCAAGTACTGTGGAAAGACATTTAACGTCTGGCACACGGCCATCGAGCTCATGAGCAATTCGCTCGCGCTCGAGCCCGTCCGCTCGGATGAGATCCTCAAGGACAGCACTCGCGACGGTCTCGGCGAGCTCTATGCCGACCTCTGCGAGGACGATCTCTTTTACGGCCTCTGGCGCCGACGCTCGCTCTATGCCGAGACGAACGCCGCGCTGTCGTACGAGCAGAACGGCATGTGGCCCGCCGCGCAGACGATGTACGAGACCGCCCAAATCAAGGCCCGCACCGGTGTCCTCCCGTTCACGGAACCCGAATACTGCCTCTGGGAGGATCACTGGATTCTCTCGGCCCAGAAGCTCCAGCAGTGGGATGTCCTCACCGATCTCGCTCGCGCGGAGAACAACCACGACCTCCTCCTAGAGTGCGCCTGGCGGCTCTCGGATTGGGGCTCGGTTGACCGCGAGACGATCGAGTCGACACTCGCCGCCGTCTCGGACGTCGCCACCCCGCGGCGCAAGGTGTTTGAGGCCTACACATGCCTCATCAAGATGCAGGCGAGCGGCAAGCAACCCATCGAGAAGGGCTCTGAGTTTATGCGCATCCTCGACGAGGCCTTCCAGCTCTCGATCCGCAAGTGGGTTTCGCTCCCCAAAATCATCACCATGGCACACGTCCCGCTCCTCCAGCTCTTCCAGCAATACGTCGAACTCCAAGAGGCCGCTCTCGTCTTTGAGTCGCTCGCGATGACGAACGCGCAGAATCTCGAGTTCCGGGTCTCGCAGGACCTCAAAGGCATCTTCACTACGTGGCGCGAGCGTCTCCCGAACTTCTGGGACGACATCAGCGTCTGGTCGGACCTCCTCGCCTGGCGGCAACACGTCTTCTCCGCGGTCACCAAGGTCTACGTCCCGCTCATCCCACAGGGCGAGGCTGCGACCTACGGTTATCGAGGTTACCACGAAACGGCCTGGACGATCAACCGTTTCGGCCAGGTCGCCCGCAAACACCAGCTGTACGACGTCTGTTCGAACGCTCTCAGCAAGATCTATGCCCTGCCCAACATCGAGATCTCCGAGGCGTTCCTCAAGCTGCGCGAGCAGGCCATGTGCCACTTCCAGACAATGGACAAGCTCGCTGAGGGTCTTGATAGCATCAGCACGGTGAGTCTTCCTCTTTCGTCTTTGTCCGGCGCCTAATCCCTCCCTTAGCTGAACGCCCCGTTCGATTTCTCTTCCTATCATCGCCGCTTTACAGACGAACCTCATGTACTTTGCGCCGACGCAAAAATCCGAATTCCTCACAATCAAGGGCATGTTTATCGCCAAGCTCGGTCACACGGACGAGGCCAACGAGGCGTTCGTAGCGGCTGTTCAAATGGACCTCGGCTTCGCCAAAGCCTGGGCCGAGTGGGGCCGGTTTAACGACCGGCAATTCAAGGCGAACCCGACCAACTCGTCGCTCGCCGCCAACGCCGTCTCGTGCTACCTGCAGGCGGCCGGTCTCTACAAGAACCGCAAATCGCGGAAGCTCGTTGTCCGTGTCCTCTGGCTCCTCAGCCTCGACGACGCGACAACCTCGGAGATCTCCCGCGCGTTTGAGTCGTACAAGGGAGAGATGGCAATCTGGTACTGGATCACCCTCGTCCCACAACTCCTCCTCTCGCTCTCTCATCGCGAGTCGAGGCACGCCCGATCGATCCTCATGCGCATCGCCAAGATGTATCCTCAGGTACGATGCTTGTTGGCAGCCATCGCTCTCACGGGCGCGCTGACGATTGACGCTGGTCTCTTTTTCCTACACTCTCTTTCTCTCTTTCAGGCGCTCTTCTATCAGCTCCGAACTGCGAATGAAGATTTTAGGGCGGTCAAGCGCTCGACGCATTCGAGCCACCTAGCTAAGAGAGCTACGCGGCAGAACGCCGAGGCAGCAGCTGCCGCGGCCGCCTCGACGCCTGCTGCTGGCGCATCGTCTACTGCGTCGGCCAACGGCTCGGACGCGGCCGCTGCCCCGACGCCGAAGGGGGAGGGAGATGCCTCTGATTCGCCCGTTAGCGGCCCCGGCGCTGCTCCTGCTACGCCCGCAGCACCTAGCATTGTACCCCCCTCGCCGAATGTGGCCACCCCTGATCCACCGGCCGCTACTGCTACCGCTCCCGCCGCCACCCAGGGACCGCCGAACCCTGGGTCGATTCCGAAGCAACCATTCGAGCTTGTTGAGGAGATTCTAAACATCCTCAAGACGGCCGGCCCGCTGCTGTCTCTCTCGATGGAGAAGATGGTCGACCAGATTCACACGCGGGGGAAGTCGCCGACCGAGGAGGACATCTACCGCTTCATCACTGCGCTTCTGGTTGATGCCATGCAGGTCAGTCCTTCATGCGGATTTATGTCTGCAACAGCGTGGGTATAGTTTTTTGACGCGTCCGCCCGCTCGCAGATCTACATCGGCCGCACTGAGAAGCAGAACGAGGATCTTAAGGTCCCGCCAGAGGCGCGAGAGAGCATCGCTCGCTTCTGCCAGAGCCTTGCCCAGGGCCACGCTGCACCCAAGGTGAGCGATAACCGGCGCTCTTGTACGCCTGTATGGGCCGGCTTGGTTCTGAAAGCATTAATCCCTGCAGACCTCCTTCGAGGAGGACCTTCTTAGAGAGACGTCGCTCCGAGGCTACATCCAGAAGCTACAGCAGTGGCGCGACAAGTACGAAGCCTTCCTCGACCGGCGGCCACGGAAGCAGGCGTTGGACCAGCAGAATTGCTACCTTTCTGAGTTCCACCACGGCAAGTTCGACGAGGTCGAGATCCCGGGGCAGTATTTGCAACACGTCGACAACAATGCTGAGTTCGCTAAGATCGCGCGGTTCTCACCCGTCGTCGAGCTCGGACGAGGCAACGGCTTCTGCTTCCGGCGGATCACCATGATCGGTCACACGGGCAGCCAGCACTCTTTCTCGATCCAGCTCCCGGCGGCCCGTCACACGCGGAGGTAAGCCCGCATCCTGCATCTGTGAACTGTCGTCGACAGACTGGCCGACTGACCAACACACGCACACGCTCTTCTCCTTGTGCAGGGAGGACCGCATGAGCCAGCTCTTCCGGACCCTCTCCACGGTGCTGCAAAGTCGCAAGGAGAGCCGCAAGCGCAACCTCTCGTTCCACCTCCCGGCCGCCATCTCCCTGGCGTCGTCCCTCCGGCTTCTCGAGCTCGACAACTCATACGTTTCGTTGCAGGAGATCTACGACGGTCACTGCCGTGAGCGGGGCATGTCCAAAGAGGACCCCATCCTCGCTTTTACCGACCGCTTCCGAACCATGTTTGACCCGAGCAAGCAAACCGTGAGTACTTCCAGCCAGCCAGACATCTCAGTCGTGCTGGTCCTGATCTTTCTCTCTCTTTTCTCTCGCTCTTTCTATCTTTCGCTCTCTCTATATATCTTTCTCTCTATCTCGCTTTCTCCAGGTTGGCTCCGCGGAGTGGATCAACCTCCGGCTCGAGCTCATGAACGAGGTCGAGGTGAAACAGGTTCCAAAAACGATCCTCAGCGACGTGAGTCTTACTTGCCTTATCCCGGAACGCCTATCTCAGTCGAGGTCTGACCCTTTCGCCTCACGCCGTCACCAGTACATGATCCGCCTCATGAAGTCGCCGAGCGACCTGTTCCTCATGCGGAAGCAGTTCACACTTCAGATGGCCTCGGTCACGTTCATCACCTATGTTGCGGCTCTGCAGCAAAGGACGCTTCCCCGATTCAACATCTCCCGGTCCACCGGCATGATCTTCATGAGCGAGCTTCTACGTGAGTCCGAAACGGATCTTGCGGCCCCCTTTCCGTCTTTGGCGCTGATACAATACAATTACCCTCTCCTTTCCCCCTCTCCCACCAGCTTGTGAGTCGATGCCGCTGCCCTCTGTTTCGTGCCTCCTCCAGCTCCTCTAGACTCATCTCGCTGAAACATCCTTTTCTGCCAGCGTTCACAACCAAGCCCGACGCGCCCCCTCTCATGCACAACGAGGATCCGGTCGACTTCCGTCTCACGCCCAACTTGCAGCACTTCATCACCCTCACAGGCATCGAGGGCATCTTGACGGCGTCCATGGTCGCAATCGGCCGAGGGCTCTGCCAGCCGGAGGTCAGTCCTGGAGCCGACCGTTCGTTTCATCCGGGGCGCGGAGTGTTGACAACTTGCTCCTTCCTCGTCAATAGTTCGATCTCGAGGAGGAGCTTCCTCTTTTCCTCAAGGACGAGGTCTACTACATGCAGTGAGCAGTTCCAAGCCAAGCTGTGTCCGCCTCAATCAGGGTCTGATCCCCCTCGTTTGGCTTGCCCTCAGGAATGTCCTTCAGCGGCGTCCACTCGACGACCTGGGCTTCCGCGACCTCGTCTCGCAGAACGCCGACGTCTTTGCCAACAAGGTCAAGATTATCTCGTGCCAGTTTGAGCGCAACAGAGTGAGTGATCGCCACCAAGACACCGAGCAGATGAGTCAATTGGGACTGATCGTCCTCTCGCTCTCCAGGAGAAGGGCGATATGCCAGTCGCTCAGGCCATCATTAGTCTCATCAACCGGGCGACGAACCGCCATAACCTCGCGCGCCTCCCGGAGAGCTGGATTGCCCCGTTCTAGCCTCTACCCTCTATTGTCTTGTCCTCTTAGTGCTTTGCCTTCTTTTCTGTTCCCACTTTCTCCCTTGCTCGACGACCCTCATGCCTTTTTCTCTTGGCTTTCCTCTCCTCTCGCCGGCTCCCTCTTATTCGATGCTATTATTTGTGACCAACAAACGAGTGCGCGCACTTACTGCTGTTCGTCGCAACGAAAGGGAGATAGGCGTTGTGCACGAGGATGTTCCATCGGACGGACGCACGCACGGGCGTGACAGAGCATGCTCGTATGAGAAACTGAGCGAGAAAGAGCAAGCCCGCAGAGAACCTCGACGCGGCGGCGAAGACCCAGCGGTCAACGCGGCGGGGAATGGGCGGGCGACCTCGAGGCGCAGCCAGCCAGCGGCGGCGGGCGGGCGTGCGGGCGGGCCAAAGCGGGCGGGGAGGAAGTCTTGCGTCGAGCGCTGGCTCGACGTTTCCTGCTTGCCTCTCGACCGCCTTCCACCTTCAAGACCTTCAAAGTACATTCCCTCCCTCTCCTCCTAGCGCACCCTCGCGCCCTCGTCTCAGTCGACGATCGATCCACAGAGTGGCCCTCTTGGCCAGCCTGTGGCCGAGCATGTCTTGCTCCATGCCGCCCGCATGCCCGCGTCTGCCGGACTCACGGCGGCGTAAAAGTTGTCCGCGCGTCCTGCCGTCGCTCGCTCGCTCCTCGGTTGTCTCGCCCCTTGACATCTGGAGGAATGGCCCAGCCCTGGTCGCCCTCCCTCGTCGCTGTGGAAGCGGTCGACCGGGATGCGTCTTTGCCTCGAGGCGAGGGATGGACGGCGAGGAGGGCGAGTTCGTGCGGTCGAGGCTGAAGAGGCTACACCGCGCGAGAGGCAGGGCAGGGGCAGGCGAGCAGTGCGGCGGCGAACAGGCTTGCTTGAGGGTCGCGCTCGCTGGGTCGAACGTCTCGGGAAGTCTTCACCCTCTCGCCCATAGTGCTAACCCCCACTCCCGTTCTTCCTTCGGCGCTCATCACAGATGGCCCAGTCTACTGTCGCTCCCTACATCGGAAAGCGCTCTGCTTCCGCGCAGCGCTCCAAGAGGCAGCTCTACAAGGGTCAGCCTCATTCTCTCCCTCTTCCTGGCTAGCATTCCTTTTCCTACCTTGAAGGGACCTTGAGCTGATCCTGGTCGCCTTGTCCCTCTCATCTACCCCTACTCTTGCTCTTTTTTCGAATGTCTGCGTCCTTTGGTTGCTCGTCTTGCCCGTTCTTGCTCTGTCCTTCGACTGGTCCTCTCGCTCGCCCCCGGCTGCTTGCACCACCAAATCTCTGCCGGATACTCGCCTACGTCGCTCTTTAACCCTCCTACCTCCTCCTTTACCGCCCACTTGCATCCACTCCTCGCTCTCGCCCTGTTGGTGGTGCTTCCCAGGCCCCAAGAAGTCGGCCCCCGCCGCGGCTGAGGACAAGCCCGCTCACGTCGAGAAGAAGGTCGGCGGAGGCAAGAACGGCGAGACCCGTCTCGTCCCTACCTCCAAGGCTGCCAAGTACTACCCTTCCGAGGACGTCAAGGTCCCCAAGAAGAGCAGGAAGGTTGCTAAGGTCAGTCCTTGCGCGGTCGCCTCTCCTTCGGTTCCTGGTGTCGGACAGACTGCCGCCGTCGGCCACAACGAATGTCCTCACTGACCTCCCTGGATCGCGGTCGTTTTTTGTCCTCGCGTTCTCTCCCTCTTCCAGCCCACCGCTCTCCGCGCGTCCATCACCCCTGGAACCGTCCTCATTCTCCTTGCCGGACGCTACCGTGGAAAGCGTGTTGTCTTCCTCAAGCAGCTCGACTCGGGTCTCCTCCTCGTTACTGGACCCCGCGTCATCAACGGTGTCCCCCTCCGCCGCGTTGCCGCTTCTTACGTTATCGCGACCTCCACTAAGGTTGACATCTCGGCCGTCAAGGTCAGTCTCTTTTATCGGCGAACCGGGGGTGCTCGGTCTTGATCTCGCTCAAGAGGCAACCCATTGACTCACTCACCCGACTCGTTCTGCTCACCTCCCCCCCCCCCTATACACACACAGGTCCCCGAGACCGTCAACGACGCCTACTTCGTCGCCGAGAAGTCCGCCAAGTCGACCGACAAGGAGGGAGAGTTCTTCGGTGAGAAGAAGGGTGGCAAGGGCCTCTCTGCCGAGAGGAAGGAGGAGCAGAAGGTACGCTCATTTGCTCCGTCGTTCCATGCTCGGGGACCAAGCCATCCGTTGTGTACACACGTTGACTCTTGCCCCGGCTGCTCTCTTGCTCCTTCCCAATGACTTGCCTCCAGTCCATCGACGCTGCCATCATCGCTTCCGTCAAGAAGACCGAGAACCTCGCCAAGTACCTCAAGGCGTCCTTCGGCCTTTCCCGCGGCCAGCACGCTCACGCTATGCAGTTCTAAGCGGTGACTGCCAGTGGGAGGTGTTCGGGATGATATGGATATGCCCTTTCATCCGCTGCTCTGAGGCAAATTCGGTTTCGCGTTGAGGGACGTCGCTCCTTGGATCCAGCCATCCATCCCCCTTGGCGACTGGCCAGGTCGGACAGGGAGAGAGAGATCAGAGATCGCCAAGTCGGCGCGAGAAGCGAGGTTTCTTGCCGCTCGGTCGTTCGCCCAAGGCAGAAAGAGATTCATACAATCATTCACGTTGGGGGAGCCCCAAAGAAAATGAGGTGGAGTTGGAGTAAGACAGTGAGAGATCGCGGAGATACGAGAACGAGAATATGTAAGGATAAGGATACGCGAGGGAGGGAACACCGAATCAACGGAAGGGAAAGAGAGTGGGGAAAGGGAGAAAGTCCCAAGAAGTCCAGAGAGTGAGTGTGCTCATTGTAAGGGCATCCGCTTTTTCCTGTCCACAGAGGAAGCGGTCGTCGTCACTGCAGCCGCCGCAGAGGAAGAGGTCGGTGTCACTGTGACCGCCGCAGAGGATGCGGCGGTCGTCGTCACTGTGGCCGCCGCAGTGGGCGCCGCGACCCCTGCCCCGCAGGCGTTGGTAGGAACGGCGTTGCCAGCGCCCCAAGCACTGCCGAGGAAGGGCGAGAGAACCTTGTCAGCGAACATCTGAGGTTGGGTTCAGATCAGGAAGGCCTCACTCGGGGTAGGAGCAACCAGCAACGGGCACAAAAATGGTTTGGGCGGTAGCAGTCGCCACGCCAATCGTGATGGTCTCCGATCCAGACGTGATGGTCTCTCCGGCGAGAGGCACAATTGTGCCAGTAGGCACGCTGCAGAAAGACTGAGTCAGCCCTGAGCGAGGAGGATGAAGCAATCGGCTCGATGACTGACTATTGAGGGAGAAGTGTAGCGGCAGCGTTAACGTTTAGTAGACTCGCAGGCGGCCATGGCATGGATGCCGAGGCCGAGGCAGGGATGTCGCCAGCTCCAGCGCCTCCAGTGGCATGCGGCGGGTACTCTGGGCGGGTACAAACGAACAAATAAATCAGCTACTTGTATCTGCACGTGTTGTGGAGTAGACCTCACGGCCGTTGAAAGCTTCTCCGGAAACGGCGCAGATCCCGGTCGCCTCGCGAGGGTCCTTTGGGACCCAGCCCTGCTGCCAACCGAGTTGGTAGTGCCAAGCTGAAGTTGAAGGGTAACGCGGTCAGTCCAAATAGCAAGGAAGACAACTCCAAGAGAAGCAGCGTACGAGAGCTAGAGCTGTAACCGAGGGTGGTGGAGACTCCGCTGTGTAGGTGGAGGAGACAGAGGGAGGTCAGAACACCGAGAAGAGGTCGCAATAGCTCGCCAGACCAACACACATTTTCCAAGCTGCCCAGAGAGCATAACAGATTAGTTTATACATTTCCAAGAGCCAGGGAAGTCCACGGGAGGGTTTGACTCACTCCAGAAGAAGTAATTCTGAAGGGCGTCCATCGACGCCATGACTGGAGAGCGAGCGCGCCCCAGGTCAGTCATCCGCGTTGACAGAGCATAGGCCCAGAGACTCACTGATCTGTTTCTGAGACGCCTTGCGAGAGGCAGACCACTGCCTCCAGTCATCGGTCGCTGCACCTGTAGATCAAGTGGTTCAGTCACGATTCTCCTGGAGTCAAAGTGAGCCAGCGACTCACAGATCTGGGCAGACGTTCCCGACGTGCTGCTCCCACCGGGACCGATCGAGTTGAGCTGCAAGGTGATATAGGTTTCATGAGCCGTCAACACTAATTTCAGAACCAGGGAACATGAGCTCGAACTCACCCAGAGTCCGCAGTCATTGATCGCACCCGAGAACTCGCCGCCGATGTTGACACCGCTGGTGCGAGAAGTCACGTTCACAGCGGACGCCCAGGAGCAGGGCGTCGTGAGGAAGCTCTCAATCGGATTTCCATAAGTGCCGGTTTGGAACGCGATGTACGGGTGCTGGAATGGTTATAAAGTGTCAGTCCGAGTTATCGGAGAGGCATGACTGGAATTTCGAGTCTTACCTGGTCGACGATGACACGATCGCTGGCAAGGGAGAAATCGATGAACTTAGTCAAGAGCACATAGCTGTAGGATTTGGGGTGGAGGTCGCGGCTCACGCGTTCGGGATGAAATTGTCATAGGTTTGGAGACCTTCATGTTCAGATTGTCAAAGGAGGCTTCTGGGACCGGCCAGAGGGAAACAAGACAAAGGGACACACCGGAGAATCCCTCGTGGACGGCGATGTAGGGGCCCTTGCCAGCTCCGACGCCGCTATCAAACAGAACATATACTTCAGGTCGCTGCCAGATCCCTCGCCTCGAGAGCTACAAAACTCACTTGTCCGCACGGATTTCCGAGGTGATATTGAGGTAGAAGGACTGCAAAACGTTCGTGCCAATATCGGCCGAGAGGACTTCC
Source organism: Tausonia pullulans (assembly GCA_951802195.1). Classification (NCBI taxonomy): domain Eukaryota; kingdom Fungi; phylum Basidiomycota; class Tremellomycetes; order Cystofilobasidiales; family Mrakiaceae; genus Tausonia; species Tausonia pullulans. The sequence goes on from OX637626.1 coordinate 1,365,709, forward strand.
TATTGAGAGAGGGATGCGTCAGTTGAGTCGCATTTAGGGTCAGCTGTTGGAAGAGACACAGGTTTACGTTGACAATTCCGAAGCTGAAGGGCCAGACCTGTCGTCAGCGAATGGAACGCGTGAGGGGAGGAGGGGGAAAGGGGGGGGGGGGGGGAAGGGGGGAAGGGGTTTGGAATAGAGACAGGAACGAACATAGGAACGACATCGCGGTACTCCGGTCGAGAGGCGAACTCGGCGAGCATGCGGATGTAGCTCGCACCTCGCTCAGCGTTCGCCATGCCCATGGAACTCGCGAGACTGGAAGGGAGGGAATCAAGAATCAGCCCTTGTCGCTCGAAGGCCTGGGAGAAGGGAAGAAGAGCGTCCATACAAGTTAACCGAGCCCTCTACAAGGCAAGGAAGGCGGCAAGATGGAGGAATACATCAGTCGGTTGCCTCGCGAGAGACTCTCGCTGGATCAGGTCTGCTCACGCTTGCCTGAGTGGTTCTGACGGGAGGGAAGTGGATAAGCGATTCAGCGTATGTTCAGAGTGGCGGCCTTCCCGGAATGTTCAGCCACCCACCCAAGAGTTCTGAGATCCAGGAAGCGCGTGGAGATCCATGTTGACGCGAAGGCCATACTTGCGCGCCCAACCAAGAGCCTTGAGGAAGTACGTCCAGGAGACCTTGGGCACGAACGGCTCGTTACCGATCGTCTCGATGGCCCAGAAGCTAGAAGGAAGGAAAGAGAAAGCCCGTCCGTGAGCTCCTCGCCCTGGTGTGAATCCGGCTCGATCTGGCGGAGAGATGGACACACCCGATGGGGATGCGGACCCAGTTGAGGCCGGCCGCGGCGATGTCCATGAAGTCTTGTTCAGTAATGAAGGTCTCATAGTGCTCGGTCATTTCGGCCTCAGCCTGGTCACCCATGGCGATGGTGAGGGTCCACTCGTCGATTATATCAGAGCCGGTCTTGTTGAGCCACTTCTCATAGATGGCGGGGCAGATGAAAGGCTGGTGCGGGACGAAAGAGAGAATTGCAGTCGGTCAACCTAATGAGAAAAGAAAGAGGAAAACAAGCGCACTGACCTCCGTGACCAACCATCCGCCTGCGGAAGAAAATACAAAGTTAGTAAACATAATCAGGTGACGCGGTCTCGAGTTTCAAAGTGAGACAAGGAGGAACGCGCTTACCGAGGTTAACCTGAGAATCGCGGCGCCTTCATCGAGTCAGAACGCCCAAAAAGGAGGAAAACAACAACAAACAGCACGACGCACTCCGCGGACGATATCCCTGCCCCAAACCCATGAGTCGTTGCCACCAACGCGAGGGCTCCAGGACTGGGCCTTACCACCGCCCATCTTAGACCCACTGGGGTCGGCCGGGTCAAAGGCCCAGTCGCCGCCGAACGTGTTCACGTACGGGACCTAGAGTTATATTAAAAAAAAGGTGGTGTGGAGAGGAGGAGAAGGGGTGTCAACGCCTCTGTCCTCCAAAGAAGAGGGAACAGGAGAAAAGCTGGAGAAAGACCCGGTCGACGAACCTCAGTACCGTTCGTGAGCCGAACGAGCGAGCCAGCCTTGCCGGCGATGATGGCCGTGGGTGTGGCTGACGGGGTGGCTGAAGATGATGCTCTGGTGGCGGTGGACCCGGCAACCTGGGACGTCGATTCTCCGCCAGTCTGCTGGGGGGCTGAGGCGCTCGACGAGCCTGAGCTCTTGTTGGACTGGGTGATGCCAACGGGGATAGCGACGGCAAGGATGACGACGAGGGCGAGGGCGCCTCCGATGAAGAAGAGACGCTTCCTCCGGAGTGCTCTCTGGTTCCGCGTGGCGCCGGGAGCCGAGCCGGAGACAGCGATCTTCTCGCGGTCCGAGTCGCTCAGAAGGGGCTGGAGAGAAGGGAGTCAGCCATCCAGCGGCGAGATGAGGAGGAATGGAGAGAGGGGATGTTGAATGGATGAGAGGGGAAGCAAAGAAAAAGGCAGGGAAGCTGCTCTTTCGACAACAATAAATACCCGGAGGAAAGGAGCACAGCCAAGACGACAGCCTGAGCGGAGTGTCATGCGATCGCATCCGGACACACCGCCAAAGTACAGATCGTCACGCCCGTCCACTCCGAGGACAGAAGGAGAAGGCGAGCTACGGGGAAGAGAGACCACGGATGGATGGATAGACAATGGTGACGGCGACTCACACCGACGCCGGTGCCTCTGGACGAGGTCGTCGACTCAGCTGACGACGTTGTAAAAGGCCGGAGAGGCGGGCGGAGGTCGGACATAGCGCAACCGTCGGTTGGGTGATTAGGCGAGATTAAGAAGAGAGACGGGGACGGGTACAAATTGAGAAGGGGGGAGAGGCAAGGGAGAAAAGGGATGTGGTTTCGGGGAAGGAGTGAGATCTCAAGCGAGAGAGTTTAACGACAGAGAGGCAAGGGGGAGCAGGCAAGGCGAGTCGCGCAGGCGAACGGGTGAACGAAAGTGCGGACGGAGCGAGGGAGGCGTCCCCGCTGAGCACTTCTTTGAGTGGCGGCAGGTGACGGACGCTCTTTCGCCTCATCCGGCCTTTCCTGCGCGTCGTCCGTGCACACCTGACCCTGTCGTGGATCTTGAGATGTGAAGAAAAAGCCAACGGCATCAACCACACGCGATGTCGTCAGCCACTTTGGCTCTTTTTACGGTCAAGCGTGGAGTACTGCATTGGCCGGAGGCAGGGGGTACCAAGCAGCTTCGCAAGACCAAGTAAGAGGACAACAAATATGCATGGATGATCCAAACGACCAGCCGATAGTGGTGCATGACCCCCCTCCCCTACCCACCCATTCATTCTCCATTTCATGCGTGTCGGCCACGAAGACCCCAAACTTCCCCGAGCAACGCGATAACACCTTCGCTTCCTCCGAATTCATCATGCCCCCCCCGCCTTGCCTCAAGCCAGACGACCTGTCCGCCGGCATCCCCGCGCAGGAATGTCTGGACAACCCCCCAACCGGGGAACGTTGTCGTCGTCGAAATCGCGCTCTCGAGCCGGCCGCGCTTCTCAAGCGAGGTCCTGTAGTTCTCGAGAGCCTCAAGATGCATACCCTGAGGCGCGAGCGGCAGCGCATCGACGCCGAGCTGCTTGTTGAGGAGCTGGCGGTAGAGCTTGCGTGAATGCGACGAGGGGATCTCGACGTCGTCCTTGGCGCTGTGGAGCCGTGGCAAGAGTCAAATCGTTCAGCTCAGTCAGCATGTGCGGCCAGGAGATGCGAAACTCCTTGCCTCGGTACTGACTGAGCGATCAGGATATTGGTCGAGCACGACTTGGGCAGCGACATAAGCCTCTCAACCGAGTTAAACTGGTGCTTCAAGACCTTGGGCGAGGAGAGAAACATCTGCGCGTGGGGGATGGCGTGGAATGGCTGGAGGATGGGGAGGAAGCGGAAGAGGTTGTACGTTTTGAGAAGCTCGGCGATCGAGGCATACGGAGAGAAGAGGGCAACGACAGCCGGAGACACGCCTGGGAACAATAGGACAGCGCTCAGCAATGGCCTCCAGCACCTCAGAACCCAGGGGCGTCGCAGCAGGTCTCACCTTCGTTAGCGAGGTCCGCCACAAGCCGGCTCGAGACACCAGTACCGAGCGACTGTCCGACGATGGCGACCTCGTTCGGGCGGCCACCGTTGTGTGCCATGACCCACTCCCAGGCCGCACGGGCATCGATGGCGAGTCCCTCCTCAGAGGGTGTGCCAGTTGAGTCTCCAAAACCGCGGTAGTCGATGATGACGAAGTTGACGTCGAGAATGTTCGTAACGGACGAGGCGAGCTGGACCCGATTAGATAATGCACGCGACGCAGCCTGGACGCGTCGTCGAAAAGCAACCACTCCTTATTGGGTCAGCGATCTCACCTGGCTCTAGACTCGGACTCCCACCATCTCAGCCGCTGACTCACGTTCCCGTGGAAAAAGAGGACTGTCGGGCGAGCTTGAAGAGCGGCGTCGAAGACCGCGTCGTCGAAAGGCGTCGGCCGAGGGAAAACAGGCTCGCTCTGGAAGATGGATGTCGGGAGGACATGCCACGCGCCAAGCTGCTCGCCGTCCGGCGTGGCCAGCTTGAAGTTCCGCGTCTTGTGGAGGGCGAGGCCGAAGGACTCAGGATGGGAAAAGTTGGCCCTAAGGGGGAATCGGATGTTATGGAGGTAGATGGCGCTGGAGTCATTCGGGGGTCTGTCAGCCTCGACTCGCGTGCCGGCGCTCTGTCTCTCTCAAGCATCGCTTCTCTGATCACGCACTTTCGCTGGAACACCGGAACTGTAAGAAGGATGACGAAGCCCATATAGACCGCTCCAACGTAAAGGAACCACCGATGCCTGTCGAGATAAAGAAGGAAGGAGGGACGGCGTGAGCGAACCGAGGGCATCCTCGGATAAGACCGCTCCCGACAGGTCGCACGCTCGCCAGATCCAGCCTTGGTGGACATCGAAGAAAGCCATTATGGAAAGTTGGCGCGCGGGAAGGGCTCGGCTTGCTCGCGAAGAGAAGAAGAGGAACAGAGGGGAGGGCGGGATAGAGAAAGAGACTGGAGGTCGGATGGAGGACTCTCGCCGGATGGACGGGCGAGTCTCTCCCGCCGGGTAGCCACGCGGCCTGACGGGATCTGAACGAGCCCCGCTTTCCCCCTGGACATCAGTCTCCTCGGCCACTGTCCCATCGTCGCGCACTGATCTTCTCTCGCAGCTGGAGATGCATCTCTCGGACCGACACCTCTCCTGCTTCGCGTTGTGGATGCAAGTATGAAGCCCCCACACGCGTCAGATGGACTGCCTGCCTCTCGCAACTGTGGGTTCACCCGATGGGCCGGTTTTCTGGTGGATCATGTGGAGTCCTCGTGAACGCTGGTGGTCCTATCAAAGCCCAGAGGCGAAGCTCCTTCTAGAGGTCGGGCGATGGGCCCTCTTGAGAGAGGGCAAATCACTCAGGGTTCCCTGCTCGTCTCAAGAGAGGTTGTCCTCGTGATGAGGCATGTTCCATGGCCACTCGCCGCCTCTTTTAGTCCAACCCAAACATCCGGACCGTGTTCGCCCAGGACGCTTTTTCCACGACCTCCAGCTCGACGCCCTTGACCTTTGCCACAGCCCATGCAACACGGCCGATTCCGCACGGCTCAAGCCTTCCCTTCACCGCCTCGCCAGCCTTGAACTTCTCAGGCTTGTTTGAGGGCGGAGAGAAGAGTTTGGCAAGGTCGGGGGGAAGCGACTGGAGGAGGGTGTTCGACTGGCAGCAGAAGACAGCTGAGATGAGCTCATCCGCCCAAGATGTCGGAGAAGAGACATACAGAGGGTTACTCACCGCGTGCGACGTCGTCATGGAGCAGTACGGCGCGTCTGAAGGAAGAATCAAGCGGAGAGGGGTTAGAGGCAGTCCTCACATCAAATGAACCCTCAACATTAAATCGACGCACCTGTTTCAAGGAGCAGCCGGTCCAGAGGGACCTCCCGAACAACTTCGAGCGCCTCCTGCGACTTGAGCGAGCAGCCGTTGATGCCGATGCTGAGCCCCATTTCAACGAGCTCCTTCATCTCGTCCATCGTACCGGTGAAGCTGTGGACGACGCCGCCCTTCTCCTCCCAGTCAGAACGATGTTCTCGCATGATAAGTGCAAAATCCTCGTGGGCGGCCCGGCTGTGGAGGAAGAGAGGGAGCGAATGCTTTTTGGCGAGAGCGAGCTGTGACGCGAAATGCGGGCGCTGGATCTCGGCTGGAGAGAAGTGAAGTCGGTCATAGTCTGCAATGGAGCAAGCGGAGGAGTTTGGATAGACAGAGATGATCTCAGGGCACAATGCAACAGGCGAAAAAGATGATAGGTCCGAACCGAGGCCACATTCTCCGATGGCGACAACGCGCCCTGGACCCTGCCGGTTCTTCAGTCCAGAATCAATCAAAGCACTGAGCTCGGAAAGGTATCCTGTCGAGTCATCCTCCATCTCCTTGGATCTTGTCGGATGAAGTCCAACGGTCGAGTACAGGCCTGGAGCGCGATCAGCGGAACCGCGATCAGCCACAAGTCATATGAAGTGGCTTGAAGATCAGTCGTACCGTGGCTTTCAGCAAGCTCTAGGGCTTCCTTTGCCTCTGATAGGGAACCTCCGGTGATCATACACGTCTGAACGCCGGCAAGACGCGCGCGAGTGAGCACCTCGGCGATGTCGCCTTAACAGGACACGCGACCGATGTCAGCATGAAATGGCGAAGAAGAAATTGAAGCAATTACCAGCATGTTTTTGCTTGCCGTGATAGCAACCGCTGAACATGCCGTCCGTGCCGTTGAAGGCGATATCTGTGGGGGAGACAAGACAAGGTGAATGGACCATTAGGGGTGGCGAACGCTCTCGCAACAGAGCAACGGCTGCGCCCATGAGAGAGCGTACCGATAAACTTGTAGGCGGAGGATGACATCCTTCTGAGCATGTGTTGTCTTTTGAGGGTCGTGATCGTGGTTGTGGGCGTCCTTTAGTTGACGTCGCCGGATTGAGTGAGGGTAGTGCGCAACGCTTGACACATCGTTACAGGTCGGTCTGCCTTGCTTCAGGGGTATATTCCCGGAGCTTCCTGCAGTACAACTTCTTCCACTTCGAACATTTTATTAAAACAAGATTTGCGGGGTCCGAGTGAAGGCGGTCCTTGGAGACCGAGTGACGCGTCCTCGACGAGGGCGATCGACGTTTCCGACGTTTCGTCTTCGCTTTGCTATCTGTCTCCTCCAACCGCATTCCGACCGCTCTCGCCTCAAGCTGCAACCATCTCGCCTCGTTTTGCCTCGACTCGACTCTTCTCTCTTCCTGCCTCCTGTCCCTTGTAATGAGCTCTCCCGTCCGCCTCCTTGTCGTCGGGGGTAACGGCTTCCTCGGCTCAGCCGTCTGTCGCGCTGCACTCTCCCGAGGCTGGCACGTCGACTGCATCAGGTAACGCGCCTTTGTAGTCGTTCGATACCGGCCAGCTCAGGACCTTGGGCATCAGCTGATCGTCGGTCATGGTTGGTCCCGTCGACAGCACCACGGGACAGCCCCCACGGATGCCGCATGGAGACTTGCCGGCGTGGACATCAAAGGTGAGCCGGCGCGTTCGATGCCGGGAAGTCATGACGCCTGGTCGTGCTCGATTTCGTTTCCCGTCCTGATCACCGGTCTGGTCGTTCTATGCACAATCTGTCCTTCGTCTCCAGGTCGAATACCATGCCGGGTCGGCCTTCGATCCCGCCTCCTTCTCTCACCTCCTCTCGGGGGCGTCCGCTGTCGTGCACTCGATGGGCATCCTCTTCGAGTCTGACTACAAGTCCGTCCTCCGCGAAGGGACACCTGGCGGGGTCGCCGCTCGATTACTAGGAGGACGCAGTGCGTTGGGTGGAAATCCGCTCAAGAAGCGGCCGACTGCCGGTTCTCAGTCTGGGCAAGCCTGGAGCTATGAGAGTATGAATCGTGACTCTGGTACGTCGGCTTGCTTCGCCCTGCTGGCCTTTGATTGCAAAGAAAACACAATCTTGACTGCCTCTGTTTTGTTTCTTCTCTTTAGCTCTGTCTGTGCTCCAGGCGTTGCTTGCTGCGAAGACTTCGGCTGTATCCGCAACGGACGCATCGAAGACATCGCCTCGGACACCCTTCGTCTTCGTCTCGGCCGAAGACATCTTCAGACCCTTTGTGCCCTCGCGATACATCTCGACGAAGCGTGAAGCAGAGCGCGCAATTGCGGAGCTGGTCGCCACTCAGCCAGAGGGGCACCAAGTCGTGTCTGATCTCATCATCCGACCAGGTGCGTGTAACGTAAATTGTCCTTCCGGCCTGGGAGACTGACATCGGTCAATCTTTGCAGGAATCATGACCCACCCAACTCTGCGACCGATCCTCCGGCCTGTGACACCCTTGCTCGCCCTCTCGGCCTCACTCCCACCTGTCTTGCCGACCCTTCTGCGCGCTCTCTCTTCCGGGCGCGGACCATCGGGCGTCGATGGCAGCTCCCTGGACAGCTTGGCTCGGGCGCTGCAGACTCAAGCGATGGATGTGGACGACGTTGGGGAGGCTTGCTGCATCGGGATCGAGACTGGGGCTCAAGGCGTGCTGGATGTCGCGGCCATGCGGGAGCTAGTGCGAGGGGCATAACTGAATCAATGAGATGGACGTCTCTGCTGCCAGATTTCGCTTCCTTACATGCTCCCGGCTACCAGAGCATATACGCCGTATCATCACGTGCTTTTTTTTCGTGTGGGAGTGTATAAAATATGAAACCATACACCATATTGTCTTGATGAAGATTCATGATCTGGGGTGTGCAAAATAGAAGCTGACTGCAGGACTCGAACCTGCGCCCTCAAAGAGGATGTGATTTCTAATCAAACGCCGTAACCACTTGGCTAAGTCAGCCCGCTGCACATATGGAGCTTTTTCGATCAGTTTGATTATGATACTTTTTCACAAACTATACCCCCGTTCCCCGGTGCAATAGAGCACGGTCCCGGATCATACAAGATCGGCACACACCTGCTGAAGATTACAGGTTTTGTTGATTACTTCCTCTTCCATATCCCCGAGTGGTACCAAGATGCGCTCACCGAGAGCAAGAACCCCTTCGAGGCTTGGGACAAGACCAAGCTACAGATAAAGGAGAATGCACCTTGCATCTCAAGACACCTCGCCCGAATGAGCAGAGTGTCAGGCGGGGATCCACATAGGTCGATCCTCCAAGGCCACGCTCTTCGAGCCCACCTCGAACCAGCCAACACAAGCGAGTACGCCGTCAAGCAGCGACTCAAGATCGTCCGCCAGGCCGACACCATCGCAGCCCTGCGGCCACTCGACAACCCAGCAGCCGCAGCCGCCACACATAACGAGAGCATTTTTACTACAGCACATGCCTTCTACACGACTCTCTATGAGCCCAAGCCGACGCCAGCTGCCGAGCACGCCAACGCCCTCCGATATGTCACCAACACACTCGACGACTCCCAGAGTCGGACCCTCGAGAAACCCTTCGAACCGGACGAGCTCAGGCGGGCTACGTTCAGATCGAACCGTAACAAGACACCAGGAAGCGACGGGATCCCCGTCGAGTTCTACCAGGCCACATGGGCTGTCGTCGGCCCGATCCTCCTCAGTCTGCTGAACCTCGTTCCGGAGACAGGCCTCCGATCCGCCTCACAGCGCGAGGCCCATATCCATCTCATCTTCAAGAAGAAGGGAGATCGCGATCAGATTGCCAACTATCGTCCGATCTCGCTCATCAACGTTGACGCTCGCATCTTCTCCCTTGCCATCAACAGCCGCCTGCTCACCGTCGTGGACACCCTCATCGACGGGGACCAGACAGGCTTCCTCCCTGGCCGCGACTCGGGTCGTAACATCTCCTCTCTTCAGCTCGCCATTGACGACGAAGACCTTTTGCCTGGCGTCCTCGCCCAAGTCGACTTTGAGAAGGCATACGACAGAGTATCGCACGACTTTGTTGGCCCCTGCCTCCGCCACATGGGGTTCGGCCCACGCGCCGCCGCGTGGATCACCTCAACGATGACCTCTCAGACTGCTCGCCTCATGATCAACGGATGGATGGGTCAAGCCATCGACATCCGGTCTGGTGTCCGACAGGGCGATCCCGCGGCACCGACGATCTTCGCCCTCCTTCTGGAGCCGCTGGCATGTATGCTCCGCCATCGCCTCCCACCGGCCAATCCGCCCCCTCTACATGAGCGGAAGGTCCTCCTCTTTGCAGACGATCTAAGTATCCGGTGTCGGACCTGGTCGGAGGTCGATGAGGCGACGGTCTGCCTCCGAGAGTACGAGAAAGCCGCAGCAAGCAAGATGAACTACCAGAAATCACTCCTCTATCCTCTAGGGTCATGCCGGACGGATGCGCCTACGATGTACCGCGAGTGGCGTGTCCAAACGCTTTCATTTGACTTCCTCGGCGTTCCATGCGGTCGCACGGTCAACGGGCCTGCTCACTGGCGAGAGATCATCGGCAAGCTGAAGGCTCGTCTTGCTCGCATCCCGCTGCACGACCTCCCTCTCCTTGCGCGATGCAACGTCATCAACCAGTACATCTACTCGAAGGTCATCTACCTGGACCGCTTCCTGCCGTGCCCAGACGATATCCTGACAGACCTCGAGACAACGGCCTACAAGTCCCTCTACCGATCGAAACACCACGACGTCAGCAGGGAACGTCTAGAAACCCCTCGAGACCTCGGCGGCTTCGGCTTCACGCCACTCCGATTCCGGCTCATCAAAGCGCGAGCTCAGTGGGCGGGCGATGTGCTCTTCCACCCGGAGCTCCCCGCATCGATCCGCATTCGCAAGCGCATCATCCATACCATGAGCCTCGATCCAGAAGCTTATAGAAAGCTGACTCGCACCATCTTCAGGGATGGAGAGTTCATCAGTGGACCCCGGCCCGCCAATTTCAGCTGGTTAGGCGTATTCCTTTCCCCAGTGGAAGGTCAATGGTTCTTCCCAGCCGTCTGGTGGAATGCCATCCCAAGGCTCCGAAGAGCTCTCCCTGCACGATGGCAGGCTTACCTCCGGGCATGGTTCGAAGAAATCAGCTTTGACATGAGCTACTGGAATCAAGACCGCTGGAGGAACACTGTCCACTGGATGTCTACGTTCGGTACAGATAGCCAGTTGCGGCTGGGTTTCCTCCCTACCCACACGAACCTTGGCCGGCTGAACGTCCCTCGTGAGCCCCACGGCGCACACAGTCGTACTCTAGCCAACCGCGACCTCATCACCCCAAAGGGATGGCAAGACCACTTTCCGGCGCTTACCAAGATCGATTGGAAGCGGCAGTGGTGCTTGCTCAAGGCCGTGTCCCGAGCGTCGCCCGAAGACGTCGACTTGGCCCACCGCTTCTCGCTGTACAGTCTTCACCCAGGAAAGCACACTGCTGCGCCATTCCTCGCCGACGGAACCGCTACGCCGCACAACAGGTCCAAGCGATGTGCGCTGTGCCTGACGGCCCCCGTCGAGTCCTTCTTCCACCTCTTCGACGAGCCGTGTCCCGTCGTGCGCGCTATCTGGTCGGCGGCTGCTGCACGTGCCTCGCCTTCGCTCCCCTCCTATCCTCCCTCCCTCCAGACGCTCGTCTGCCCGACACCGTCGCCGCCGAGGGCGGTCTTTCTCTTCCACTGCATCTTTGTAGCCCGGACATGGCGATTCGTCCGGAGGCGGAGGTACAGCAAGATCGCAGCCCTCGATCCTGTCACGGACGAGGAAATCCGCAAGATCGCGTCCACAATCCGACGGACACTCTGGCAGTCGAGTACGAGGTGGATGGCTGGCAGTGGCCAGATGGCTGGTACTGCCCTCGGTGCCGCCATCGATCCTGGGTGAACAGCAGGTCAGGGATGGAGAAGTATGGCTAGACTATAGACCATAGCCACCGCTTGAATTAGCCGGACATTTTGATATCTTACCTTTTTCTAATGGGCCTATGTCCATAACCCATCCTTTGTTTTCCTTCTACCCCTACTTTCATTTTCGCTTTCCTTCTATCTAGCTACGAATCACCATCTCTCATAGGGTTACCTCGTTCTCTACGTATAACTCATGACTTAAATACAAAAAAAAAAGTTCGTATCTAGCTACGAATCACCATCTCTCATTGGGTTACCTCGTCCTTGACGTATGACTCGTGACTTACCCTTTTAAAAAAATAAAAATAAAAAGCACGTCCATCTCACGAACGATGAATGACATCCGCAAGATCGCGTCTACGATCCGGCAGACACACTGGCAGTCGAGCATGAGGTGGATGGCTGACGGTGGCCAGATGGCTGGTACTGCTGTCGGCGCCATCGTCGGTCCTACGTGAAAGCAGGTCAGGGGTGGTGGAGTATGGTTAGACCAAATATCATAGCCACCTCTCGATATAGCTGGTCATCTTGACATGTACTTTTAGATCTCCCTTAACCCACCCCCTCTTAATTCCTACATCTGTCATATCCAAACAACGCTCTTTACCATGAAAATGGTACCTCCTTTAATGGGCCTATGTCCATACCTGTGAGGCTCTCACGGATTTACCACATAGACTCTGCGCCTTTGTTGGCTGTCAGCAACTTGCGGACAGACCCGCCACCTCGGTTCCGCGCCTGCGTACATCGACCTAGCTTACCCGGATCCCACACCTTTAGCCACTCTTCAGCCACTCTGTCACACACTCTTTGTTATTTTCCCCTCTAGTCCAGATAACGCTCGGTTCGTTGTACCTTTTGATCTGCACTCTGACTATCATTTGCATTCGACAAACCTGCCCAAGACCTCGAAGCGAGCCTGTGTCACTGCCAGCACTTCAATCTACTACTCACCTACGCCCCTCTTCTGACTCATCCTCCCCAGCCCTCGACCCTTGGGCCAATCCTATCATCATGATAGTGATGGCATGGCTGAGGGATGAGGGGCGTTGAGGAGGGGTGGCGGTCGATCGTTTGGACGGCCGACGTGTGATTCTGGACTGCTCCTCCCCTTTTATCTCCACCCTCGCGATTCCTCATTTTGATCTGTCTTCCATCCATTAGCATTATCATCTTTTACCCTCCCCCCCCTCCCATCTGTGTATTCTCCTCCCTCCCTCTCGCCGTCTCTCAGAGGGCATATTGACCTTTACGCTTGATCCGAAATCTAGAAAACAAATACAAATAAGATGAACCATGGACAGGCCCGCTTACCCCGATCTGACGCCTAGGACGAGGGGCTCTATCTCGACGCTAAGTATCGGGACGTGCGGCCTTAGAAGAGTCCTCCGCCCCCCCCAACAACTGGACGGTCGATATACATATATTTGCGGATGATTCGATGCTGGGAAAACAACAAAACCTGGCATGGCCGAACAGGAAGGAGAAAAAGGTCAAGAGTCAAGCACGCGTGTCTGCGGGAGAACGACTTGGTCCGACGCGTGGCCCTTTGCGCTGGGACTTTCGCGGTCGCCTCGCGCCGCCTTCAAGAGGGCTTGTTTTCCTCTCTTGCTCGTTTCCCTATCGCTCCCACCTTCTCGGCCACACGAATCCCTCCTCACACTCCTCGTCCGTCCTGCTCTCCCTTCTCCCGCTCAATACTCCCATCCGATACCGCAACCAGCCTTGCTGACATCCTATCTACCTTCCCCTTCTTCCTCCCTCCCCTCTCGCCCACCTCTCCCGTCGTTCCCTGCCGCCCTCGGACCTCGTCCTCCCATCTTGCCGCCCCTCGCGTTCACCCAATCCGTCCCTCTCCCCCCTCATCCGCTCCTTATTGCTTTCTCATGCTCCTCTACTGCTCCCTGCATCTCGGCCACTTTGGCCTCTCGCTGTCACCCGTGTGATTTCGCCCCCCTTTCCGCTCTGTCGCGTCTCCACCGCCCTCTCTTTCTCAATCCATCAATCCACCCTCCCACCCTCCCACCCTCCTTCGCTTCCTTCTTACCCTGCCCCTATACTTGGTCGCATCCACCCCCACTCTGCTCGAACCACCAATAGATAATGCGTGAAGGTGAGGCCAACCTTCAACTCAATCCCCCTTCTCTTTCCCTGATCCGCTCCTCGCACCCGCGCCCTCTTTTCTTCTCTGGGAGCTCGCTCGCTGACTACCGTCGTCCTCGCTCGCCCTCTCCCAGTCATTTCCATCCACGTCGGACAGGCTGGTGTCCAGATCGGAAACGCCTGGTTCGGTTACATTGCTTTCCGCGACTTTCCTTGGTTCTTCCACTGACTGAGCTCGTCCTATCTGCTCCTTGAACACCTCTCCCTCGTCTTCCTCGACGCGCCCTCGGTCCTCCATCAGCTGGGAGCTCTACACTCTCGAACACGGCCTCAGCGTGGGTCCTTGTCTAGCGTTCGAGGAGAAACGACGCGTTCTGCGCGGTCGCGTCCGCGAGGGGCTCGAGCCCTCTGGCGGACGCGCCGAACAACAATGCCCGTCGTCGCGGCGCGCGCGCGCGCGCTTCATCAACAATGCTGACATGGCTCCTATCACTTCCCTTTCAGCCCGACGGTCGCCTCATGGAGGGTTCTCCTTCGGCCAACGATGATGGTTTCTCAACCTTCTTCTCCGAGACCGGCTCGGGCAAGCACGTCCCTCGTTCGCTCTACGTGCGCTCTCCTTTCCTCATCTCCGACCAGTGTTTGAGAGCTAATGTCTCGCTGTCGAACGCGCACACGCACTCCTCAGGTTGACCTCGAGCCCAACGTCATCGACGAGGTCCGCACCGGAGCCTACAAGTCGCTCTTCCACCCCCAGACCCTTATCTCGGGCAAGGAGGACGCCGCCAACAACTGTGAGTCCGCGTCCGTCTGTCGGGCAAAGGTCCTTGTCTAATATCAACTCGATGTTTCTTCGTTTCTTAGACGCCCGTGGTCACTACACCGTCGGAAAGGAGCTCATCGACACCGTTCTCGACCGTGTCCGCAACCTCGCCGACAACTGTTCGGGTCTCCAGGGTTTCTTCGTCTTCCACTCGTTCGGTGGAGGAACTGGATCCGGTTTCGGAGCTCTCCTCCTCGAGCGCCTCTCGACCGATTACGGCAAGAAGTCCAAGCTCGAGTTCTCTGTCTACCCGGCCCCCAAGGTCTCCAACTCTGTTGTTGAGCCTTACAACTCGGTGCTCACCACTCACACCACGCTCGAGCACTCTGACTGCTCCTTCATGGTCGACAACGAGGCGTGCGTCGTGGTCTTCTCTGTCTCCTCACAATTTCCAACCGAGCTTGGACTGACCTCACTCTCACTTTTCCACATAGCATCTACGAGATCTGCCGCCGCAACCTTGGCATCCAGTCGCCGACGTACACCAACCTCAACAGGCTTATCGCCCAGGTCGTCTCGTCCATTACCGCGTCCCTCCGGTTCGACGGATCCCTCAATGTCGATCTCAACGAGTTCCAGACCAACTTGGTTCCCTTCCCGCGTATCCACTTCCCCCTCGCGACGTACGCGCCTATCCTCTCGGCGGACAAGGCCTACCACGAGCAGAATTCGGTCTCGGAGATGACTTACTCGTGCTTCGAGTCGTCGAACCAGATGGTCAAGTGCGACCCCCGCCAGGGCAAGTACATGGCCTGCTGCCTCCTTTACCGTGGAGATGTCGTCCCTAAGGACTGCAACGCCGCCATTGCGTCGATCAAGACCAAGCGCACCGTGAGTTTTGTGACGGCTGTTTGCTCTTGGCCACCCTAGGAGCTCAAAGATCGATCCCACCCATCCTCCAGATTCAATTCGTCGACTGGTGCCCGACTGGTTTCAAGCTCGGAATCTGCAACGAGCCCCCCGCCCTCGTCCCCGGCGGCGACACTGCTAAAGTCTCGCGCTCGCTCTGCATGCTTTCCAACACCACCGCCATTGCCTCCGCCTGGGCCAGGCTCGACCAGAAGTTCGACCTCCTTTACTCCAAGAGGGCTTTCGTCCACTGGTATGTCGGAGAGGTAAGTAACAACCGTCTTTCGGCGCTGCTTCGACTATCGCTACTGTCTTTTGACGCTGACTCCGCCCCGGTCGTCTTCCCATCTCCCCAGGGCATGGAGGAGGGAGAGTTCTCCGAGGCTCGCGAGGACCTCGCTGCTCTCGAGAAGGATTACGAAGAGGTCGGCGTTGACTCTGCCGACGGTGACGAGCTCGAGGAGGGCGAGTTCTGAGCAGCTCGTACTCCCGGGGTTGCAAATTAACTTGGTTCACGACTTGATCGCCCTTTCTTTGATCCATTTCTCCCTACTTTCCCACCTCCCCTCCGCCTTCCCTCCTGGTCCTCAGTCTTTCCATTTTGCCTTTTCCACCCCTATTATACGTTCACTTGAACACTTGCTGTTCTCCCTCACGCGGAAAGTAAGCACGAAGAAAGGAAGGCTGGATGGATAGCTACGCTTGGTTGACTGTTACAGCTGTGTCCGGGTCTCGAGATGGCCGGTAGAAAGCAGCTGATAGAGGGTCTAGATTGAGTAGATCGCGAGAGCGAGGCAGCAAGGAACCAGCAGGGATGCCGCCTCCTGCACGCTGCATGGCAGGTGCTCGTCACGATGCCACAGCTCTTCCTGCAGCGGGTAAATGGGACGAGGTTTATCCGGTGCAGACTTGCAGGCCTTTCGTATGTATATGAACTGATTGAGCGTCCTTAGCGACGCAACGGTCGTGTGCCGCCCTTCGCGCAGTCGCATAAAACGACGTTGTACAGCGCACGTCACTGTGGCGATAATCCACTTGAACTCTTGTCTCCAAGGTACCGATCTACTGAAAAAACCGAGTACGACTCTGTCATCGGCATGAACGATCTCGTTGGGCGGACAATCGAACCAAACAAAGGTTGAGCAGGTAGGTCCTTCCCTTCGGCTGGTGGCCTTCGGCTGGTGGAGAGTACCGGACTTTGGATCGTCAACAGCACATTCAGAAGACAAGCAGTGCCAGTCATCTGGATCATCTTATCTTCCACGACGTCAAAGACCGCCCGCTGTCAAGAGGGGGGGGGGGGGGGGGGAAGAGGATTGGAAGGGAGGTGCTGGGCTCGATGATGCATGCATGCAAGCAGGGCGCGATGAGGCTGATCCCAGGTTCTTGCTCTGTCCTGAATCATTGTTTCCTGTAGCCACCAGCTCAACCCGATCCTGGCCCGCTCTTTCTCCCCCCGCGCGAGGGCCAGGATCGAGACCCCGAACATCCACAGCCGGACTCGGCCGTCATCCCTTTCGCTTTCTGGCCAACCCAACCGAGAGCGAACGAAGCCGTTCAGCCACCGAGCCTTCGCCAACGCCCACCCCCCTCTTCCGATCCTCCTCGAAATCGTTGCTCGCCGGGCCAGACGACGACGACCACGTTCTCCTCCCCCTCGCCACGCCCTCTGTCGTCACCACCCGCTCACCTGTATCGGCGGTGCTCTTCCCTCTTCTCGTCGTTCCCCTACCGTCTTAGTTTCATCCCTTACCACTCCTCCACCTCTCGCTCGCCGAATCGCTGTCTCCGCAAGCCCGATCGATCTTCGAGTCCGGCCATCGGCTCGGCCCTCCCCCGACTCGTCACTCTCTCGACCTCAACCTCGCCTCCTTCCCGACTCTGTCTCTTCTTGCCTCCACCTTCGACTTGACTTCTACGCGTCGTCCACGACCTCGTGCTGTCTAAGGCCGTTCCTCCTATGTCGCTCGCCGCTTCCTCTTCGACTCCAACACCCCCTTTGCTGGCCTCTTCGCCGTCGTCGTCGCTGTCTTCGTCCTGTCTGCCGCCTTCGTCACCCGATGCCTCGCACGCAGCTAGCAGCGTCGTTCTGTCACCCAGCTCACAAGCAGATACATCACGGACGCGGTCCACTGACGCGGTGGCGAGCAGCAGTCGCAACACGAACGGTGGTGAGGAGGAGCATGAGGAGGACGACTGTGGCAGCCGCGTTGTAGCCTCCATGCCCGCACGGGATCGGCCCACGCGCGAGGAGGGTGTCGCTTCCGCCGTAGCGACTACGAGAGAGGACCATGAATGCGACGAGGACGAGAACAGCTCTCACTTGAGCCCTGCCGAGCGTTCTGCCCGATGGAAGGTTGTCCGGGACTCGCTCACCTGGTACGTCGCGCTCGAGATAGTTGCCTGTTTCTCAGCAAAGAAGAGGGGCGCGCGCACGCGGAGGTCTCCGTCGTCTCCTCGGCTCGATCCGAGGCCGATTCCAAGCCGAGGCGAGGCAGGAGCTTCGCGTGTCCTCGATCTCCCCTTTTCCTCTTCTCCTTCTTTCCGCCACGAGGTTCCTCTTTAATTTTTTTTCCTGTCTGATCTCACATCTGGTTGTAATCATTGATCGATCTCCTCTCGCTGACCGTTTTATTCTTTGCTGCAAATCTTCAGTCCTCTTTGCCCATCTCAGGGTCTCCTTTCGTGCCCTCTCACCCTCCCCTGCGGACATACCATCTGCCTCTCCCATCCCTCCTCATCCGCCCTTGATCAGCAACGGTGTCCTCTCCCCTCATGCAACTTCACCACCAACTCTCCGCTCCCTCTTCTCGTCCAGCGTCGGCCTGATGTGATTGTTGGCAAGCTCATTGCGCTAGTCCGGGAGCACGACGCCATCCAGGCCATCCAGGTCCGCCGTCAGGTCGGCCTCGATACGGACGACGACGACGCTGCTGTCGACGGGTCCGATCAGCTCCTCGTCATCCAGACATCATCTTCCTCCTCCGTCTGCTCTTCCGAAGATGACGCCGACGAGGATAACCCCTCGCCAGATTGGACTTCGAGCGCTATTAAGACAATCCCGCCAGATCCTCCGAGCTCGCCTCCGATCTTGCCATCGAAACCCAAACGAACTCGGCGGCTCAGCTCCACCGAGATCAGATCTCCGTTCAGCACCCAGGCCTCTTCCTCTTCCTCCGCCTCCGTTGCTGGCGCTCCTCGGATGACTCGTCCCACCTCCGACTCGCGGTTCTCCTCCCTCGCCTCGAGGATCTCCACGCCTCGGTCTCGCGCGCAAGCTGCAGCCCGCCCCTTGCCCACATCGGCGTTACCTACTGCCGTTCAACTTCTCCTTCGTGATGGTCCAGACGGGGAGCGACGGCGGGACAAGGAGCTTTTGGGCCTCGTCGAGTGCGATGTGTGCACGATGCTTCTCTTCGAACCGGTGACGACATGCTGCGGACATGTACGTTTAGTGTTCTCCTGAGCAGTCCGGCCTGAACCATCCCACACATGCTGAGCTGCCCTATCTCTCCGCCGTACTCTGCCGTAGACGTTCTGCCGCAAGTGCATTGCGCGCTCGCTTGAGCATTCGATGATGTGCCCACTCTGTCGTTCAGAGCTGGCCATCGTCCCGGGCCAGGTCCTCGCTCTCAACAAAGTCATTCAGTCCATCCGTGCGTACGCGATTGGGTCGTGCTTCCTTTGTCTCCTTGCTGTTTAGACTGACGCTGGACGAACTCGCAGTCGTGACGGCGTTCACTGCAGAATACGAGGAACGGTGCCTTGGTGTGGAGCAGGCCGAGCGCGAAGCCCGGATGAACACGCCGCTCTTCATTTGTACGCTCGCCTTCCCGACAATGCCGACGATCCTCCACATCTTTGAGCCTCGGTCGGTCTCTCGAACTTCTCTAACCTTCGCTGCGCCCCCTGGAAACTGATTTTCACCACCCCCCTTTAGCTACCGCCTGATGATTCGTCGATGTATCGAGTCGCCATCCCCTCGCTTTGGTATGGTTCTTCCGGCTCGGGCGGGTGGCGCGAGCGAGTACGGCACAATGCTCGAGATTCGAAGTGTGCAGATGCTTCCCGATGGGCGAAGCATGATAGAGACAATCGGCAGTTGGCGCTTTCGAGTCAAAGACACGTGCAGCTTGGATGGCTACGCCGTCGGCAACATCGAGAGGTCAGTAGCGCGTACTACGTCCCTCGAATGACCTAGCTGACATTCAGATGTTGCACAGGTTTGATGACATATCGCCGGAAGATGAGGCCGAGCTTGAAAGAGTCGCCGTCGCTCGTGGAGCTGCGCGACACACATCAACATCGTCAACGGGATCGACAAGTCAGCAGGTCCGCAGAGAGGAGGGCGCTCCTCCTTTCTCGATGGAGGTGCCCTTGTCGACGACTCCTACTCCCGCGGAGACTGCGCCTGCGGTGGTCTCTGGTCTCATCCGGTCTGCGTCGTCTCACTCGCTCCCACCTCCTCCTCCCCATGCCTCTTCCTCTTCCTCCGCTACGGCCACAGCTGCGCCTTCTTCCTCATCTGCCTCTTCGACGTCGACCCCGCCGGCCTACGTCCCCTTGACCAGCAACCCGGCAGACCTCTCGACCGCGGAGCTCATGGCGATCTGCGAGTCGTTCATCGACCAGCTTCGGTCGGGATCGGCGCCATGGCTTCTCCAACGACTCAACAACACGTACGGGCCCATACCCTCGGATCCGGTCCTCTGCGGCTACTGGATGGCTTCGGTGTGGCCCCCTTTCTCTACTATGCTTACGTTAAAATGGCGCGAGCAATCGCGTGCCTGCTTGTGGACAAAGACTAACCAAAACGCCGGGTTGCGTCTGTGCAGGTCATTCCAATCGACGAATATGAAAAGTCAAAACTGCTTCCGATCCGATCCCCCCGTCTTCGGCTGGCACTCATCGTGCACTGGGTCGAGCAGCTTCGGAGCAGCTGGTGGTTCTCAAGGCAAGTCCGTCGAGGCGGTGTCGGAGGCTCGCTCTGGGACATGCTTTCGGGCGGAGGCGGGGGCGGGGGACGGATCCCGTAGGTCCCGACCCTGTCTGTCCTCCCTGCGCCTCTCTTCAGTCGTCGGCCGGGGGGACTCGGTTGAGCAACTTTCCTGACCTCTTTTTTTTTTTTTTTTTTTTTTTTTTTTCTTTTTCTCTCTCCTTCCCTCTTCTCACACCTGACCTCTTCCTCCTTGCAGCGGTTGCGCTGTATGCTAGCCAGCATGTGGGCGTCGGCGATGGCCGCCCGTCGGTCGTACTTCGTTCGGAATACTTCTCACCTCTGCTTCTCCCCTTTCTATTTCCACTTATTCATTCCTTCCCTTCCTCCCTCTTCATTCTTTGTATCCTTCTACTCATTATCAGCTTCCACTCGATCCCCCCTTCATTGTACCAGTTCTTGCGTTCGTCCTTTCCGTCACCTTCCGTGCCATCTCCTCCGCTTTGATATCTACAACCTTCCACCCCCGTCGTCCCAAGAGCATGCTTCCCGATTTCATCCTGCTTCTGCTCACGCCATCATCTGGAAGCAAGCCATCTCGTCCTCTCGATGTTACCTAGTATTCCGCGGATGCACCGGAAGGCATCCTGGCAGGTTGAATGAAGGAGAGGTCAGGCCGCCGCGGCGAGGCGGCAGAGGATGGATGAAAATTGGATGAACGTGGGCCGCTATCAGCGCGCGGTTGGACTTGGACGTTGCTTCTCTGCGGGGAGCGGGCACTGGTGGCGGGGAAATGACTCGAGGAAGCGAGCACGGGAGCTCGAGGGGGAGGGCAGCCCGACTCGCGCTGGCAAGTGGTTCGACTGAATCACGCCTTGTCGATGTCGGCCCGTGAGAAGGCGAGCCCAAAAGGCGGGGCCCCCATACTCGCTGGCAGCCAGAAAAGTGGGCAGCCTCAGCTGTCGCTGCCTTCTTCTCTACCTTCCATCTTCTCTCTCTCTTCTCTCTCTCCCACCCCCTGCTTCTCTCTCTCCCTCCCCCAGCCCCCCTTCAACCCACCCCCTTCTTCTCCCTCTTCTTTCCCTTTCTCGCATCATGGTCTCTTCCGCCGTCCTCGGTTTCCCTCGCATCGGTATGTAGGCTGCCATCACCCATCGCCGCGGTGCTTCGGCCGATGCCCCGGTGGTCGCTCTTGATTCTATCCTCAGCTCACTCCTTCCCTCTCCTTCCCTTGGCGTTTCCCAGGTCCCAACCGTGAGATCAAGAAGTCCGTCGAGTCGTACTGGGCTGGCAAGATCTCCGCCGAGGATCTCGAGGCTTCCGCCGTCGCCGTCCGCAAGCAGCGCTGGGAGTCGCAGAAGGAGCACGGCGCCGACTTCATTGCCTCGTGCGTTCCTCTTTTCTCCTCTTTCCACACATCTTTCTCTTCCCCCCCCTCCTCCCTCCCCTCCCTCCCTGCGTCAAGACACCTGCTTTGACCCGGAACGATGCCATCTACTCAACGTGCATGTACCGGGTCAAGCCGTGAGCGTCGACGTCCTATCCTTTCTGTCACTCCGTCGCTGCTGGCGGCCCCGCTCGCCTTCGCATCAGACGGCCCGCCCGCTGACGTCTATCATTTCATATTCTTCCTCGGGCTTTTCCAGCGGTGACTTTGCCTTCTACGACCATGTCCTCGACACCTGCGCCCAGCTTAACATCATCCCCGAGCGCTACACCAAGAACGGTCTCTCCCCTCTTGACGTCTCCTTCGGTGAGTCCCGGCGTTTTTGCCCCTTTTTCACACTTTTCCTCCTACGCGCCCACGTGGTGGTCATCCCCCCTCCATCGGTTCCCTAGCGCCATTCGACTAACTCGGTCTCTTGTTTGCTCCGTTCAGCCATGGGTCGTGGTCGCCAGGAGCCGGCCAAGGGTGTCGACCTTCAGGCCATGGAGATGAAGAAGTGGTACGTCGACATTGCTCGCTCGCCGTCGTCTGCGCCGCCTAGTCCCTGAGGCTCACTGTCTTCCGCTCTTCAGGTTCGACTCGAACTACCACTTCATCGTCCCCGAGATCTCTGGCTCGGTTGAGTTCAAGCTTAACTACAACAAGGCCCTCGAGGAGTACAAGGAGGCCAAGGCTCTCGGCATCGAGACCCGCCCCGTCATTCTTGGACCCATTACCCTCCTCGCCTTCTCCAAGGCCGCCCGTGACGCCGCCGGCGGCTACGAGCCCCTCCAGGCGCTCGACAAGATCGTTCCCGTCTACGCCGAGCTCCTTTCCCAGCTCAAGGAGGCCGGCGCCGAGTACGTCCAGATCGATGAGCCCGTCCTTGTTCTCGACCGCGCCGAGTCCCTCGGTGCCGAGTTCAAGTCCACCTACGCCGAGCTCTCCAAGGTTGCCCCCAAGATTGTCCTCACTACCTACTTCGGCCGCCTCGGCAAGTCGCTCGACTTTGTCAAGGAGCTCCCCATCGCCGCCCTTCACGTCGACCTCTCCGAGCGCGGAGATGCTTCCCAGCTTGACGCCACCCTTGCCGCCCTCAAGGAGACCTCCATCTCGATCTCTCTCGGACTCATCTCTGGCCGCAACGTCTGGAAGGCCGACCTCACCGCCGCCCTCGAGACCGTGAAGAAGGCCATCGCCGCCCTCGGTGCCGAGCGCGTCATCGTCGCCACCTCGTCCTCGCTCCTCCACACCCCGGTCACCCTTGCCTCGGAGACCCGTCTCACCGAGCAGCAGTCCGACTGGCTCTCGTTCGCCCTTGAGAAGGTCGCCGAGGTCGCTACCCTCGCCCACGCCGCCTCCGACTCGACCGACGGCAAGTACGTCGCTGCCCTCGAGGCCAACAAGAAGTCGATCGCCGCCCGCCGCGAGTTCGAGGCCACCTCGGACCCGAAGGTCCGCGACCGCGTCGCCGCCATCAAGGAGGATGACTTCAAGCGCAAGTCGGCCTTCCCGGTCCGCAAGGAGGCCCAGCAGAAGAAGCTCAAGCTTCCCCGCTTCCCGACCACCACCATCGGATCGTTCCCCCAGACCAAGGAGATCCGCATTGCCCGTAACAAGTTCAACAAGGGCGAGATCACCACTGAGGAGTACGAGAAGGCTATGGAGTCCGAGATCGAGAAGGTCATCCGCTTCCAGGAGAAGGTTGACCTCGACCTCCTCGTCCACGGAGAGCCCGAGCGCAACGACATGGTCCAGTACTTCGGCGAGCAGCTCAACGGATTCATTTTCACCCAGAACGGATGGGTCCAGTCTTACGGATCTCGTTGCGTCCGCCCCCCCATCATCGGTATGTCCCTCGTGCACTCTGGTCCCTTTTCTGGTCGGATTTCGTGTTGACCTGCTTTGCTTCTCTAGTCTCCGACGTCTCCCGTGACGGACCAATGACCGTCCGCTGGTCGGCCTTCGCCCAGTCCCTCACCTCTAAGCCGGTCAAGGGAATGCTTACTGGACCTGTTACCATCCTCAACTGGTCCTTCCCCCGCATTGACGTGAGTAGTTGCGGTGGTCCCGCTTGGTTTTCTTTCAATGTCGCTAATTCTCACCCTGCCTATCCTTAGATCGACCGCGAGACCCAGTGCAAGCAGCTCGCTCTCTCGCTCCGCGACGAGGTTGTCGACCTTGAGAAGGGCGGCATCTTCGCCATCCAGGTCGATGAGCCTGCCATCCGTGAGGGTCTCCCTCTTCGCCGCACCGACTGGGACGCCTACCTCCTCTGGGCCGTCGACTCGTTCCGTCTCTCGACCTCGGGCGTGGAGGACTCGACCTTCATTGCGTCGCACTTCTGGTGAGTTGGGATGTCGTTTTTGTATGGGCGGCCTGCATTCGGACTAGCCTCCGTCTCCGGATGTTCGACGAACAGAAAATCAGAAACTAACGCTTTCCTCGCCACGATAGCTACTCGGACTTCAACGACATCTTCGACTCGATCATGCGTGAGTTTGCGATAGCATTTGCAGTCTGAGTGTGTCTATGATGGGCCAAGATAGCTGACGGACCCCATACAGGTCTCGACGCCGACTCCATCTCCATCGAGGCCTCCAAGTCGGACATGAAGCTTCTTAACGTCTTCCAGGACCACAAGTACGCCAACGGCATTGGACCCGGTGTTGTGAGTGGCGATGTACTCTAGTTTCTCGCATCGACCCTTGTCTGACTCTCCCTACTTCAGTACGACATCCACTCCCCTCGTGTCCCCTCGCAGGAGGAGATCCAGGTCCGCATCACCGACATGCTCAAGCAGATCCCCGCAGACCTTCTTGATGTCAACCCGGACTGTGTACGTCATTTTACGCCTCTGCAACTCTCCGGGTCCTTAGACTTCCCGGCGTTCTCCCGACATCTTTCTGATCCTTTTCACATCTCCCCCTTTTTTTTTCTTTTTTTTTCTTCATGAAAACAGGGTCTCAAGACCAGGGCTTGGGCGGAGACCGAGAAGGCGCTCGAGAACCTCGTAAGTTGATGGTTGTGGATTCTTGGTGTGATCTGCGCGCTGACGCCTCGCCTTCCTGCCCCTTCCTTCCACAGGTTGCCGCCGCTAAGTGGGCTCGCAAGCAGTACCCTGCTTCCGCCTAAGCTTTGCCTAGCCTCTTATGATCCTGGGTTGAAGTAGTCGGTCGTCGGTGTCTCCCTCTTGTTTCATTCCTTTTCTTCTCTCTCTTCCTCTCCTCACGACCATCACCTACGCACCCCCTGCACGTCCTCAACGGCACCCCTGCATCTCTTCCTTTCTCTCCTAGCACGTCTCTTTCCTCATCGCTCTCAGTATCATCCCGTTCTCTTTTCCGTTTCCTTTTTTGTTGTAGTTGGTGGTTGTGTTCTCGGATAGTGGTCTTCAACCGGCCCACCGAAGTTGATTGAATGCCGTTCGCGGTCTTTATCTCTGGAATCTTCAGGATAATCTCCCATCGTGAGATGTCGTCCCTCAGTCGTGTGCATGAGTTATGGGCTCGAGCACGAGTTTTGTGTGCTGGCGAGCAAGCGGCCAAAGCAGAGCGGGCTGGCCCTGTTGACCTGATCTCTCTCTCTTCACTACTAGTCCCTGTCTGCTGGCAACTTGAGGGGCTTTGACATCGTCGGTGTAATGCCGGAGATATATGCAAAGGGCGGTCCGACGGCGGCGACGGCTTGTGCGCGCGTTGCCGCCTTGAGAGCACATGGTTGCGTCGCGTCCAAGTCCATCGCTTTTGCCTCCCTCTCGTACACCGACGAGCGTCGTTGTCGTTGCATGGCCATCGTCCTCATCCTCTTTCTTCCCATCCTCGTCCTCCTTACTTCCCCCGCCATGGGCCTCATCCACCACCAGGAAGTCTTCCTCACTTTCGGAGACTCACTCACCCGTGCGTCAACCGCCTACCTACGGAACTCTTCGGCTCGCTCGCTTCCATCTACTCTCTCTCGCTGACTGACAAGTATCCGTTCATAGAAACTTGGGAAGAGGGAAGCCTCAACCAGCGCCTTTCCTGTCTGTATCTGCCTCCTCCTCATTGCCTTCTTTCGTTCCGTCATGCGTCGACGACCAAGCACGTCGCTGACTGACGAACGCGCTGTCCAGACTCGTATTGCCGCAAGTTTGATGTGGTTAACCGAGGATTTGGAGGTGAACCTCCTTATCACCTCTGGTTGGTGACTTGCAGCCTTTGCTGACCGGCCTGGCTGAGCAGGGTACAACACCGAATGGTGCGTCTCGTTATGCGTGTAGCGCGACTCATCCCCCCGCTCGCTCGCTTGCTCATCTCGTCCCGTCTGAATCTTCCAGGGCTCTTCCCATCCTCGAGCAGGTATGTTTCCTTCGAATGACCTCTGCGCCCTTGCAATTCAGCTTGCTCAACACGCTTCTATTCTTGACGCTCTCGCCCAGACGTTCTCGGAGACGCCCGACCAAGGGCTTCCTGTTCGGCTCATGACCATTTGGTTTGGAGCGGTGCGTGCTGCTCCTCCCTTCTCCAATGACAGATTGATGCGACCACTGACGAGTTCCTGGCTGTCTCCAGAATGATGCCTGCTTGCCTCCTTCTCCTCAGCACGTGAGCGCGGCCAGCTCAAGTTGCTCAATCTCGATGGTGTCCTAATAATCTCCTCGACCTGTCTACGCTTAGATCCCCATCCCGACCTTCCAAGCTAACCTCGCTAAGATGATCAGCCTCGTTCGCGAGCGCTCTCCCTCAACATCGATTATCCTTATCACCCCTCCGCCTATCTCGGCGGCCATGCGCGCCGCGCAGATCAGCCCTCGAGAGCTCGACCGGACCGAGGCGACCACGCGCGACTACGCGCGTGCCGTGCTTGACGTCGGCGAGAAAGAGGGCGTGCCGACGCTCGACCTCTGGCAGGCGGTCGTCAGCGCTGTAGGCGGGGAGGACAAGGTCGGTACCGTCCTTCGGGACGGTCTGCATTTCAACAAGGAGGGATACCAGGTGCGCGCGCTGTCTTCTCTGGTCGTCTGCTCTTTCCATTGACTTTCCTCGATCTCTCTCAAGATCCTTTACGACGGCCTCATCCCGCTCATCCAAGAGCACTATCCGAGCCTCGATCCGGCCAAGCTCAGCCCGACGTGGCCTATGTGCGTTAGCCTGGCGCTTTTCTCGTCCAATAGCCTGCCCACTGATGCTCCTCCTGAAATGTGTGTTGACCGCGTTTAGCTGGAACGACATCGACCTTAAGAACCCGCGCAAGTCTGTCTTTGCCGCAGGCTTACCCGAGAAGCGGCCGGCCAAAGATGAGCTTTGAGGGGAGGCTAGATAGATATAGATATGAGGGCATTATTCTCTTCCATCGTGCAACCCTGGATCTATCTACTTCATCAGACAGATGACGCGTGACTGGTCAAGCAAGCTTGATTCTCACTAGACTGGTGCTTCACCGTCGAGAGGTACAAGGAAACTTGGAGGTTCTTAGCAGTCTGCCATGCCCTTCCGTCTATCTTTCAAACGACGCGCTCAGTTGCGAATAATGATTTTAAGAGAACATGGTCCATATGGAGAAACAAAAGAAGCAAAAGATGACTAGGGGAGGAGTGAAATCTGATGGGAAAGAGGACAGACAGGGTCAGTCACTGTCTCGATCCGAAGGCCGACAGGAAGCAAATCATGAAGTTCGTGGTGATTCAGTAGATAGTTTGGTAGCGAGATTTTTCTGCAAGAGTTCTATACCACCATGACGGTGGTAAGCACTGCATAAAGCCAAATGCCTCACGGTCATCATAAAAGAGAGTCCGCCGCCCACCCGGCCCGTCGAAGTGTTTCGACGCGACAAGGCGGGATAGGATGGGACTGGCGCCAAAGCGAGCCCGAGAATAAAGCGTGCATGCTGAAACATGGACTCACCAGTCAGAAAGCCAGTGAAAGAGGCTGCTCAGCGGGAAGAGAGAGAGAGAGAGGGAGGCAATGGAAGGGAGAAGGAGGTGGTTGGTGAGAGACAACAGAGCATGGCGCTCATCGAAACTTTATGGGCGAGAAGAGGCCGAAAGCAGACGAAGGGGTCCAGGCAAGCGGTCCTGCCGCCAGAGCCGGTTACGTGGAGTGGAGAGCGCTCCATATTCGAGAGAAACCCAGGATACCTTGCTTGACTTCAGAGGTGAGACCAAAAGTCTATGTGAAATCTCTTGAACCCAGACTCTCTGTGGCCAGGAAGTCGCACAAAGTGAGAGAGAGTGGTCAGCGTGACGACGACGTCGCGTGTTGGATTCGTTGTCGCGAGGAGGTCGCTGGACCTGCCCCCCACCCTTCACTATCATCGATACTTTCACGACTCGCACACCTCACACATACACAAACACTATCACTTGACCTCCCAATCTCACTCTCAGTCTACTGACTCGACGTATTACCGATCGAGAGATCCTTTCTTGCTTTGTCTTCCGGTTGCGCGCCGCACTCGACCCTTCTCTCTCCTCCCACTACCGCGCATCGTTCCGAGATGTCGGCTCCATCCTTCGATAGCATAACCTCACTCCCTCCGCGAGACCGTCTCCCGGCCTATCTCGCACTCCTTCCTGATCTCTACCAATCGCCGCTCCCGGGACTGCCGGATCTCGTCATCCACCTCGTTTCGGACCCAGCCGTCTCGCTCGTCGTCGCGCGCCAGGTGTACGCGGAGATCGTCGCCGCTCTCGGGGACAACCGCATCACGGATGAGGATGCGAAGAGGGTGGCGCTGGAGAAGATCCTCGAGAAGATTTCGGATATGAGCGGAGGCGCGCAGGCCAACTTCGAGGAGCAGGTCGGTCTCCGCTGTTCCCTTTGGTCTCTCTCCGATCGCTCTATCATGTTTGTTCGGATTTGGACTGATCACTCACTTCCCGTCCCCTCCACAGACGACCGTGCTCAGACTGCAGCTGGCTGACCTTCTCGAGGCTGAGGAGGACTGGCTTGAGGCGGCCAAGGTCCTAACGACTGTGCCCCTTGAGTCCCCTGGCATGTACGCGCTCGCTGCCTCTCCGTTCGCCCCTTCGTGCTACCTCAATACGGGCTGACTTGCGCATGCAGCAAATGGTCTGCCGAGCAGAAAGTCCAGCACTTGGTCCACATTGTTCGGCTCCTCATCGAGGTGAGAGATCCGTCCTCCGCCGTCAGACTCGGTCACTCATGCCCTTATTGCGCTGTCTTCACCTGTCACCCAGGTCGGCGATGATGGCCAGGCACAGACGTTCTTCAACCGTGCTTCCCTCCTCATCCATGACTGCAAGGATCAGGCGACGCGCTTCGCCTACAAGCTCTCGAATGTGAGCATGCTTCATTCGCGCGACACGGCCTGTCACCGCCGTTGGGTGCTGACGTTTTGTCCCGATACGCTTCAGGCTCGTCTGCTGGATTTTGGCCGCAAGTTCCAGGAGGCTGGTTTGCGCTACCACGAGGTCAGCTGGGTGACTGATTTGGACGAGGAGGATCGTCTACAGGCCCTGTGCGTTCACCTTCCATCTACCTCTGTGAGGTCTCCAGGGCTAAACACTCCTCTTTCATGCCAGCTCGGCTGCTGTGACGTGCTCCATTCTCGCTCCCGCCGGCCCCGCTCGCCAGCGGCTCCTGTCCTCGCTCTATCGCGATGAGCGCACGCCTTCCCTCCCCACCTACACGATCCTCGCGAAGATGTTCCTCGAGAACATCATCCGCCCTGCGGAAGTCATTGAGTTTGAGAAGGGGCTCCTTCCGCATCAGCTCGCCCGCCTTCCTCCGGTTAAGCGCGAGGCGCTCGGCGAGGACGAGGATGAGGCAATGGAGGAGGACGGCGCCAGCCGCAGACTCGGGCCGGAGACAGTCCTCGATCGTGCGGTCATGGAACACAACCTCTTGAGCTGCTCCAAGGTATTTCGTGCAAGTTCAAGGGCATTCTAAGTAGAGTGTCATCTGACTCGGCGATTCTTCGTCAGCTCTATGTCAACATCTCCTTTTCCGGTCTCGGCACCCTCCTCGACCTCGCTCCAACAGGAGCTGAGACGATGGCGCGCAAGATGATTGAGCAGGAGAGGCTGCGGGGATGGATCGAGTAAGCAAGACTCATGTGTTCTCGCTTGGACCATGTAGATGCTAACCGCGCTACTGCGTTCGGCGGCTCTCAAGTCAATTGGACCAGCTCATCTACTTTGAAGGCAGGGTACGTTACGGTTCTGCGAGCATGTTTCGGCGTCGTTTCGGCGTTGACATTCGTTCCGTTTCGTTCTTTCCTACTTCCTCAGGATACCACGGCAGAAGGGGAGGGCCAGACCACCGCCGGAGGACTCGGCACGGTCGAGAAAAAACCGCTTGACTTCCAGGGGGTCACTTTGACCGAGCGCTGGGACGCCAACATTGGCAGGACTGCCCAAAAGGTGGGGGGGGGGTCTGTTCACTTTCTATATGCGGAGCTATTGCTGATACCGCAACGCTACCAGGTCGAGGCGATCGCCAACCTCATCAAGCAGCGAGGACTCCTTGCCCCCATCCCCGCCCAGCAGGCCCGTCCGGCGTCGTCTATGTCGAGTGAGTCCCTCATCCTGTAGGTAGCATGGAGGACTCAGTAATGACCTCGTTCGCAACGTGGCAGTGGTTGTCTCCTGAGGCGCGAGCGTACGGTGAATTACAAGTGTCGACACGCATACCCGAGACCTAGGATCGTTCCCTCGTCATATCTCCCTCTTCTTTCTTTGATGCCCTTTTTACGCCCGAAATGATTATGCGGCCCTTTTTTGCACTGTTTAACATTGAGGGAGGGTGGATTTGTGTCGCTTGGAGATGTTGTGTTCCTGACGTCAGCCACGGGGCGGTGTTGGTCTGCGCGAGGTTTGAGAGACGGCCGCCGGCGATGCAGCAACAGCGACCCGAGCGCCGTCGACCCTTTCCCCTCCTGCAACCACCACCAACCTCCCTCTTTCACCCCTCTCCTTCCCTTGTCACTATCTGCACCATGTCCTGGCTCTCCAGCGCCCCTACGTGAGTCTCCGATCCAGATCCAAAACGATCCAAGCACGGCCATCGCTCGGTGGAGGTCTGTCTTCTTGGCCAGGCTTAGCTTGCCAGTCTCAGTTGTCTTGTTCCTTCCAAGAGGGTTGTCAAGGCAAGCTGTGTTCTCCGAACTGCTTCTGTTTTATCTCCTGGTGGTTCAGCCAGTCTGGTGTCTCAATGAGATGTATACCGTGCCGTTCTCGCTATCGTTCCATCGCCTGTCCGCTGCTCGCTGGTCTCGCTTCGCTCGCGGCTCGGAGCGGCCAACTTCGTGCGTCTACCCGAAGACTGACTTTCCTCTGTCGTCTTTCCAGCGACCCCAACGCTCCTACCTTGAGGCCGGTCATCACCTCCGGTGCCCTCCAGGGCGCTCTTACCGCCGAGGACACCGTCTGGGCTTGCGAGACCAACAAGGGCTTCACCACCGAGACCCAGTCATGGTACTCGTGCCTCGCCGACGGCAGCTGGATCATGGTCCAGATCATCTTCTCCGTTACCGGGTGAGTCGTCGAGTTTGCTCTCGCCTACCGCGATACTTGCCTATCAGGGAAGAGTTGCTGACTGTTGCTGTCGTCCTCCCACCTCCCATTCCCCGTCCGCTCGAACCTAAGAATCATGTTCGTTCCCCCGACGGTGCAGTTTGTCTTCAAGCGGTACGACCCCAGGACCAAGAAGAGCGTCTGGAAGTCGATCAACATGACCAACTGGAAGGCCAACGGTCAGGGCGGCAAGAGCGACCAGGCTGTCCGTCCCGTCTCGGGCGACCAATTCCATGCGCGTCGCTCGCTGACTGACGCGTTCTTCCCTTTCGCATTGCTCCTGCCTCCGTGTTGGCCATCAACAGGAGATCAAGTACTCTGGCTCGCCCACCACCGAGGAGGTGTACAACATCACTGCCAACCTCGACCAGTCGATCCAGGTCGCCATCACCTTCACCAAGCCGGCCGAGACCCCTGGATTCAAGATCGGTGATGGCGACAACGGCGGCAAGTCGTTCTTCGGTTCCGATGCTAAGAAGCCCGACGGATACGTTGTCCAGTGTGTGCTTGCTCTCAGCTCAGTGGCGAGCTAGCTGCTTACGCATCCATGCGCTCCCGCGCGCATTCATTTCTTTAAGCCGCTTCCAGCCCGTTGTCCTCTCGTCGGGACACATCATTCTTGATGGCGCCGCTGTCGCTGCCGACGGCGAGGCCACCTTTATCCATGCCGTCCAGGGCATGCGTCCCAACCTCGTGCGCCGCCAGTTACCGTTGGTCCGACGGTTTGCATCGCTAAGCTGACTAAGACGCGCTCCCACCAGATCGCGAGGCGCTGGAACTTTGCCTTCTTCGCGTCCCCGCCAACTGAGTCGACTGGCCGCATTCGGGCCATCCAGATGGAGTTTGAGACCAACGTCTGTCTATATCGACTGGCTTGTGACGGCATGCTCGTTTTGACTGACGTGGACAAACCCCTTTTCTCTCCTTTGTAGGACGAGCATGGTGTCGATGGCAAGGGCAAGGGCCGCAACAAGGTTAACGTTGGAGCTGTTGTCGTCGATGGGTCAGTGAGGCGGCGTCCTCCCCAAACGCTGCGTAAGATGATGGGCACTGACAGGGCGTCTCAATTACCGGCCCCTTCTTAGTAAGTACCAGCTTGTTACTTCGCAGGTCCATGTCCCCAACACCCCTGCCTCGGGCTCGACCATCTCTCGCGCCACCCACATTGCGCCGTTCAACCTCGACAGCCACACCGGCTACAAGGCTCCCTCGAGCGCTAAGTTCGAGTGGTCGGGCTCTTCCAAGACTGTTCGTCTGCTTCTCCTTTTTACCTCAGCTTTCCTCGTGCTGACATTTTCCGCCCCTGCAGCTCGATGGGGAGGTCAAGGCGTCGATCGAGTCAAAGACTGGCAGCGGTCCCGTTGGCGAGAACGGTCTTATCGAGAAGGTCGACGTTCTCTCCGAGATCCCTTACATGTAGGCGCCCTTTCTTTTCTTGGGGAAGGAGGAGGAGAAGGAGGGCTCGCTCGCTCTCAACTGACCCTTCGCCCTTGTCGTTCTATCTCCCAGCATCCGCAAGGTCGTTGGCGCTGTTGGTGGCATTAAACCGTTTATTTACCAGCACTTCTCCGACGCCGAGCTTCGCCTCACCCTCCCGGGCGCCGAGGAGAAGGTTGTCCAGGGCTCATTCTTTGTACGTCCGCCTCTTTCAAACGCTCATCGTCTTTCGTTCTTGTTGCTGATGGAAATTCGGGGTTGGGGTTGGTTGTCTTGCTTGCTGCAGGACGAGCTTACCTTCATCTGCGATTAAGCACGGTCAGGCCGCTGGACCATCCCTGTCGTATCGATTCGCGCATCCCCCCTTCTTTAATCTCCTCGTTCCTTGTTCATCCATACATGTGCATTTTAATAGGCCCCGGCGTCTCGAGAAATTCTTTGTATCCTTGTGCATGCTATCCAGAGACTCGCTCCTTCGCCTCACCCACCGACTGCGCGCGATCACACCCTCCCCGGCGCCCCCTCCTGCTTCTTCTCCTGCCCATAAAAGTGGCGCATAATCGCCTCGACCCGGAGTAGGAGGATGTTGATGGTCGGATGCGTCGTGTTCTGGGGTACAGACAGACAATCAGTTCAGCTTTAGAAAGGAACGAGCGAAGGGGTCGAGAACGAAGGGGGAGAGAGAGAGAGAGAGAGAGAAAGAGACGCACGACCCGGTTGTCCTCACCTCCGAGAGCGAAGAAGGCCGCGTCGTCCTCCTGCCAACTGAGGGAGTGCACAAAGACGGCCTTGTGAAGCTCATCATCGCTCGTCCCCTTCGCCGACGGGTCGGCGTGCCAATCGGCCCTCAGCTCGGCCATCTTGACCCGGTCGAGAAGAAGCTTGTGCTGGGCGGCCGAGAGGCCCGAGAGGTTGTTGGCCGTGTGGTAAAAATCGGCATTCCTGGGAGACGCTTGATGTCAACTGTGAGATCGCAAAGAGACACGACAAGGCACTTACTTATAAGGCTTATCCCGAAGTCCGCCGGCAGGATGTTGAGCGAGGAGGAGGACGTACTCCTGAAGGGCGACTGAAATGCAAAGCGAGTGCGTCAGCCTGTGGCCGCCTTCACACGACGAGCGAGGGGAAGGAAGGGCGACCGACCTCGGCTGAACAGCATGGCTAGTGCGAGATCAACGAGAGTACGCTTGCGTCAGCCAGGTCCTTCAAGCGATGGGACGAGAGGAACGGAACCGACCTTCTTCGATGGGTGAAGTCGACATCGTCGCCGACGCGTTCGCTGACTTATCGCCCTTCACCAGCTCTTCAACGACGGCCATGCTGCCTCCAACCCACCACCCGTAGCATCCATCGACGAGTTTGTTCGTCCGCCCCTTGAACCCACCTCCATCTGGCGCAGACGCCTGCATCTGGACCGTCCATCGGAGGAGCGCCCGGCTATCGATCGACCTGACGCGAGGAGCGTCTAAAGGTTGGAGGAGGTGGTTGGAGAGAACGGCGCAGGAGGTGTACCCCCCGTGAGCCTCGCCGAGCGGGGTCGCCGAGAGGGAAGGGTTCGAGTGAAGAGAAGGGAGGGATGACGCTTGCGCGAAGGGCGAGACGAAGGTTGAGGAAATGGAAGACGAAGAGGCGGCGAAGCCACCCTCGTAGGTTTGGCATCTGATCGAGAAGGCGCAGTCGCGTCAGTCCTGGGTGGCCATCCTCGAACGAGATCGAAGACACTTGCGATGCGATAAAATCGGCGGTCCCCTCGACAAGCTCCAGGGATAGGAGGTTAAGAAGAGTTGCCGTAGCGAGCAAACAGTAGACACCTCTTCAAATCCGCAGGCATCACAGCGCGCAGATTAGGAGGAAAGCAACGGTGGCCCAAGCTGTCAGTACGTACACATGCTGCCTGTCCCACCAATCAACACCTCAGACACACCTGACGTCGACCTCGCCTCCATCGCAGACTGTGAAGCTTCCGTCAGGTCTCTTCATGCGGAGGAAGAAGGCCAGCAGGGCTTCGCGGTTGATCTCTTCCCAGCCACCATTGAGGATCGCGAGGGAACAGACGGCGGCGTAGGTCGGGAGGAGGTGGGGGATCTGGCCAGGCCCTCCTGCAAAGCCGCCGGTGGGGTGTTGGAAGGATAGAACGGTGGCGATGGCTCTGTTGAGCAGGGCGATGGGGCCGAGAAAGCAAGGGAGAAGAGAGGGTAGGTGAGGAGGCAAGGAGAACAAGGGACGACGCCAACGCGTCCCATGACGCACGCACGCGACGTCAGTTGACGCTGGAGATGCACTCCCGCGGCATTGCGGGTGGCAAGGGCACGCACCTATCCTTGGTCTGCTGGTCGATGGCGATACCGAGGAGGTCGAACGAGTGGAGGATCCAGTATAGCATCCATGGTCGGCTAGCGTCGAGCGAGACAAAGGGTGAGGGCAGCTGAAATAGGTTCTTGCCGAGGTATTGAACGTGCGCTTGCTTGTTAAGCGTTGGCCTGGCGGTGAGGGTGAAGCAAAGGGGTCGGGGTCGTCTCGGCCAAGTGAGTAGGTGCTCGAGAGACGGAGGGTACAAGGACAAGGACTAGAGGGAAGAAAGCTTGGACTGACAGCGAGCCTCGGCTCCGCGCGTTCTGAAGAATGGCCGAGAGTTCATGCTCGATCTCGTGCTGCGTTGTCGAGGTTTCCGTGGGGACGCCATCGTCGGACGAGAGGAGGGGGAAGAAGTCCAGCCTTGGCATGGAGGGGGAGGATGGGCGGAGGGGAGGGGTCGTGGTCGAAGGGAGGCGAGGGTCTCCCCGTTCTCGCTCTCCGCCGGGGTCGTCCATGTTCTCGATATGTCCCGGGTCCGGCCCCTGTCGACTCACACTCCGACGTGAGCACAAGGCCCTTCGAAGGGCGTGCCAAGCTTCGCCAGCCTCGCCTCGGAGGAAAAAGAGAACATGGACACAAGCCGACATCGTCGTAAAGTCATGAAACAGAATCAAAAGCCCCAAAGCACCATCCACCTGCTTCCCTTCCCCTGAACCGACCCTCTGCCAGCTTAGACCTCCTCGAACCCGTCGTCGTCGTCGTCGCCCGCGGCCATGCCCCGCAGCTGGGAGAACTCGTCTCCCCCGTCGTGGCCCTCGTCCATCTCGTCATCGTCGTCGTCGTCGAGATCGAGATCGGCTGTTGAGGTGAGGCGAGTCTTTTTATGGGCAACGCCGTCGACGTCGGGCTCATCCGTCTCGTCGACGGCCTCGCGCTCATCGTCGTCGTTGTTGTTATCGTCGTCGTCGTCGTCGTCGAACTTTTCGCCGCCTGCTAAGGTGAGCAAAGGTAGAAGATCAGTTATCTGTTAAGCGCAAAGAGGCAACCGTCCGAGCCATCGTATCGCAACTGACCATCGCTCTTGCCCTCACTCTTGCCGGCATCGCTCTTGCCCGCGTCGCTCTTGCCATCGTCGATCTCGTCGTCGGTGAGCGGGGCGGTGCTGCCGCGGAGCTGACGCTCTGTCATGCGTTGTGGAATGTCGGCCGTGTCGAAGAGCGTGTCGAACGCGGCGTAGTTGATCTTCTTAGAGAACTTCTTCTGCTTGACGAGGTTCCGCGCCGAATCGGCCGCCGACGTCGCGCGGGCGGCAGGTCCGGTGGCGCTCTTGCGCTTGCGCTTGGGTAGGAAGCGAGGAAGGGGAGGGGGGAGAAGAGGGACATCAGTAAGTCATCAAGAGAGGCAGAAAGAAGAGCGGGCCCCTCACCTTCTTCTTCTCCTCGGCCCCGGGGTCACCCTGAGCCTTAGCCTGCTTCCCTGAAGACCTCGCAAGACACCACTGCTGTCAGTCTACGCCCGAAATCCACCAGCGAAGAAAGGAATCATGACTCACGTGCCAGAGTCTCGAGATAGTCCTTGTTGAACTCCATCCAAAGCCTCGTCTTGACCTTGACTTCCTCGGGCGTCATGATGAAAGAGTCGAGCTCATCCTCGTCGAGACCCTCGAGCTCCTTGCTCGACAGGTCGAGTGCCCGGCGCTCCGCCTCCCGCCGATCAGCCTCGTTGAGTTCGTCGTTGAGCTCGGCGCCCTGCCCCTCGTTGAGGAAGCTGCCAACCTCGTGCTCGACCGCGGCGTCGACGACCTCGTCCGCCTCCTCAAGGACGTTCTTCCCGCTCGCAATGACTGAAGATGGTGAGGCCGGTTCACTCGAGTCGGCCGCTCGATCGGGCATCAGTCGAGACGAGGGGCCAACTGCCGCCGAGGACGACGCTGGCGACTCGTCCAAAAGGGTCGGGTCGATGGCATTGAGCGCAGCGGAGAAGTCCTCTGGGCTATCGTCGCCCTCGTCGCCCTCGTCGTCCTGAGCGCCAATCTCACTGTCGAGGTCCGCGGCCGCTTGGAAGACGGCTGAGCTGTTTGGCGAGTCAACGGCGCGTTCCTTCCCTTTGCCCTCGCTTAGGGTCGAGGTCGTGCCAATGGCTCGTGATGATGGGCCGGCGTCTTCGTCATTATCTCCGTCTTCCTGAGCATCAGCCTGCTTGATTATGTCGTTGACGGCCGTCTGCTCGATGGCGAGCTTCGACTTGGACTTTGGCTTGCCTCGAGCGTTCTTTTTCCCAGCACCACCGGCGGCTCCGGGTGCCTTGGCCATAAACGCCGGTGGGTTGGCTTCCTCGTCGAGCCAGATGGTTCGGAAGTCCTGAATCGTCATGTCACCGCTCGCCGTCAACTTGAACTCGTCGAGCCGGCGGCGAAGCGTCGAGTCGGCGATCTTGACGACTTGGACGATCTCCTGCATGCTCCGTCGGAAGTTGTTCATCCGCGCAGCGAGAAGGAGGCACGCTCCGCAGATGCCCGCCGGCCGACGTCCCGTGTCCATCCAATCGCGCTTGAACCGCTGGACGAGCCGGACAGCATCGGTCGCGACCTTCTGGGTTTCCTCCTTGAATTCGAGGAGCGCGGCGAAGCGCGAGATGAAGAGCGAGGGGTCCATGACGGGCAAAGTGACATTGAGGACCTTGACGAGCTTGAGGTACGTCGAGCCTGGACGGAGGGAGACAGGTCTCAGCGGATCTGGTTCTAGGATCGGTCGCGTGCGGGGAGGGGGGGGGGGGGGGGGGGACGGGGGGAAAGGGGGAACTACGACGCACCAAGGACGAAGACGTTGACCTGTTGTAGATCAACGAGGGAGAGGGGGAAGGAGAGAAGTCAATCAAGCGGACCGACAGGCAGGTGGATGAGCGTGTCGACGAGGGGAGGACGCGTCGACGAGCTTGCGCAGTCCCAACATGGAAAACCGCGTCAAACGCACCTGAAGGATGTCGCTAAAGTCGATGAGCATGTGGTGGGTCTTCTCCATCCGGCAAGTGATGTACATGCATGCGGCGACGACGTAGCTTTCCTTGCGGCCCTTGACGAAGTTGGACGCAACGGCGAGGTTGAACCACCGGCCGGCGGATTCCGAGAGCCGCTCGGAGAGGCGGAGGGCCTGAGCAATCTGCTTAATTCGTCGCTTGCCTAGATGGAGAACAGGAGTAGATATATCAGCTCTTGTCCCTCTGTCGCCTGGAGGGAAGGTCGTGGACGGATTTCATTCTCCGGACCGGAACGCACCAGCGGCGACAGTCTTCTCCTTCGATTCTTGCGAGTCACGGTTGCCGTACGGTCCGCTCATGCGGGCGCGGGCTGAAGGAAGGAGAGAGCGACGGAGGTCAGCAAGATGCAGCCGGAAACGGGGGCAAGAGAGGCGAGAGGCGCCGAGAGCAAGTGACAGGAAGCTGCACAAGCAAGACTCACTGGCGTCTGCGCCGACGAGACTGCCTTGGACGACGGCGGCACCTCCGCTGGTCTCGCCGAAGGTGATTTCGGAGACGATGGTGTTCTCCTCAAGGACGATACCGCACGATCGGCAGTATGACTGGCCCTGGGTCGAGTCAACCTCGACGACGGTCGAGCTGCATTGTGGGCACTTTCCCTGCAAGAGAGAAGCGGAGGCGTCAACGAAGGCCGGGCGCGAATCCCGCGAGAGAGGGCTGGGACGGACCATCGTACTGGATGGATGCGGCTGAGGACAGGCGAAGGGGTCGAGAGAAGCGGATGGGGGAGGGGTGGGTCGTATGGGTGGCCGTCGAGAGGAGAGACTAGGTCTCCCTGAGTTCCCTTCACCTCTACGCGCGCGTCTCCGCGAGCCAGCACGCCCGGGCCACCTTCTCCCAATTAACTTCTTCAGTGACACCGCGCGCCTTTGGCCGAAGCCCGGAACTTGGCAGACAGACCGTCACCAAGAAAACGAGTTCATGAGAGAGGGAGGACAGGAAGTTACAACGCGGAGAAAAAGAGAGACATCGTCAGATTGGGACGAGAGGTGTCTAGGCCGAATGGAGGCCGGGTGTGTGTGTGTGGATGGAAGTTGAACAAAGGACATGGTGTGGAATGAGAAGAGCTAAACTGTAGTGGCACAAGAGGGGATGAGAAAGGGGAGGGGGATAGAGGGGGGGGGGAGTGATGATAGGGACGAGAGAGAAGCAGAAGAACCAAATGAGAAGAGAGGAGAATTAAAGAGCGAAAAGCAGCAGACAGGTGAATGAGCAACGCTGCCTAGGCGTGCAGCGGCGTCTCCCTGCCCGTGGGGGTTCGGAGACCCTCCTCGGGCTCCTCAAAGTCGACGCCAAAGTGGCTGGGCTCAAATTCGAGCTTGGGAAAGCCGGACAGGTAGCCGAGACTCCGGGGTGAGGCGAACGGCGAGTCCGTCGGGGTGTAGGGGGGATGGGATGTCGGCGTGCCACTGGTGGCGAAGCATAGGGGATCCGGGGCAGAGAGCGACGTTGAATCCGTGGAGGGCGCCTTCACAATGGAGGGCGAGAGGAGGGTGATGTCGTCAAGGTGAGGCAGGGGATCCACGAAAATATTGGACGGCTGATTGGGGCCAGACTCGGACTCGGACCGCGAGAGCATCGAAGCTCGGTGGGTGGTGGCTAGAAGTAAAGGAACAGCAAAGTCAGCCAACGAAGGGAAAGATCTAGTCACCATGTGGTACACCATCTGCCCCCATCGGACGGACAGGGAGGGAGGCAGATGAGACGAGGAAAAGAAGATAAAAACCCACCATCTCTCTCAAAGGCATCCGACGTGCTCGCCCGGCGACGCAGGAAGGCTTGTGGGTCGAGGAGGCCAGAGCGGACAAGTGCAGAGACGAGGGACCGGCGGGCGACCTCCTTGGCAAGACTGTAGTGGCCGTCGGCGAGCGAGCTCCGGGCACGAGAGACGAACGTGAGGATCTCATCGTGCGAATTTCGGACACTAGTAGTCGGTGAGACGAGGAGGGAGGAGAGGAGGTGGTAGCCGAAGAAAGGCCGCCCGTCAGCGACCTGGCCCCCTTCAATCGATCTGCTTCAGTCTGGGTGGACCCACGCACCAGCAATGAAGGACATCCTGCCCGCCATCGTCTCGCCTGGGCTTGACCATCCACGGATGCCATCCGCCACCGAGAAGCCCCCGATCGTCAGCGAAGAAGCGGCTTGCGCCACCGAAGGCGGCGGCGAGGCCGATAGTCCTGGCCGTTGTCGTTTCGGGCGAGAGGAGGTCGTTGGAGAGCTGAGAGCAGAAGCCAACTTGGATCAGCGCACTTCACCCCATGGACCGGTGCCCGCAACAGAACGCAATGGGGGCGGCGAAGGGTCGCAGCTAATTGGTGGGGCGAGGTCGAGGAGGGCCGGCCAGACGAACGTGGCTTGCCCCAGCAACCTGTCGTTCGTTTGTGGCTCGACGCGACGAGAGAGGCTGACTCGTCGCCGCCGGCCGCAGAGGAGAGAGCGACGACTCACTTCGTCCCAGGCCTGCTTCTCCACACTCGAGGGGCCAAAGGCGGTCAGAAGGAGGCCCTCAAGCTCCTGCTTCTCGGCAGCCTTTCGATCGGTGGCCGCGAGGGAGGAGGAGGACGACGACGACGACGACGAGGCGGATGTGGACGAGTCAGGGAGCCTGTCGGCCTGTTGGGGCGGTGGGGACATGGTGACTAGGATCGACGACGAGTGGCTGGAGAGAGCTGAGGGGAGGAGAAGATAGGAGGCGAAGCCTTCAGTAGGCGGGTGGGGGCAGGAGTGTTGTAGCGTGGCAGGTTTGGCTGGCGTTGGAGGTATGTGGAAAGAGAGAGGAGAGCGGCCCTCAGGAAAGCGTGGGAGGCAGCCAGGCGAGGAACTGCCGGCGGCAAGGCTTGCGGAGCCTGGGCTCCTCCTGCGCCCCGCACACCACCGCCGGCCAGCTGCGTTTGCGCCCGAGGCCCAAGCCTCTCGCCCGCTCTGACTCGGCCGCTTGCATCGCATCGCTGCCTCATCGGATCCCACATCCGAGCACGCCCTCGCAGGAGCTCGGCTACACAAGAGAAAGAGTGCCAAGTCCCAAGGCTCATTCAGATATTATCATGCACTCAACTGTGCGCATTTTACGCCCTTCAATCTATATAGACCTTACTCCTCCTTGATCTGCTGCTCGTTCTCCGCATTCTCCTTCTTGGACCTTTGGGACCAGGCAGGCGGAACGTCACTCCCGTCGTCCTCGTGCCTGTAATGAGACACCAGGTCAGGAAATCCTAGAGAACTCCCGGTGGGAAGGGTGAACGCACTTATCGGCCTCCTCCTTG
Organism: Tausonia pullulans; assembly: GCA_951802195.1. NCBI lineage: Eukaryota > Fungi > Basidiomycota > Tremellomycetes > Cystofilobasidiales > Mrakiaceae > Tausonia > Tausonia pullulans. The sequence goes on from OX637626.1 coordinate 1,406,750, forward strand.
GTCTTATGGATGGTCTGTTGGCAGGGCGAGCGCGAGCAGTCAGCACGTGCTCAATAGACGCACTTTGGGCAATATCAGAAGCATACCTTGGGGTTGTGCTCAGCGGGGGAATAGATGGTCTGAGAGCAGAGGGGCGGCAATGACGAAGGATCAGCCTTCGCACGCCATCTCTTGACGTATCAACCTGTTTGAAACCCACGTAGAGAATCAGGGGAGTAGGCCCAGTGTTATAAAACTGGTGGAGGGTGCCAGCAGGAACAACAACGAGATCTCCGGCCTTGATTTCTTGCTCCTCGCCACCGACGACAGCCTTGCCAATGCCCGAGGTAAAAGTGAGGGCCTGGAATGGGAGTGATCTTCTGTGAGCTGCTGCCCTCGCTTTCACCGAAGATCGACGCGGGAACTCACCTGGTCGACGGTGTGACTGACAGGTCAGTGGTGAGGAAGAGATGGAAGAAGTGACGTCAGTCCAAAACTCGTTTCACTGGCGATGCTAGATCGATCCCGATGGGAATGAAGCCGGAGCCCTGTCCAACTTACATCTCCTCTCCGATATCACCTCCGGGCTGGATGGTCATGAGGACGACCTAATAAGAAAGTACAGAGTCATCGATGAGCACAAGGGTGGCTGATCTGGTCGGCCGATCGAAGATGTGCACATACCTGGGAGTAAAGGCCAGTCCAAAGCACAGTCCTGAACTCGTTGTGCTTGCTAGGAAGGGCCGAGTTCATGCTGGGGAAGTAGGCCTGGATCGTGAAGAGGGTCAGCCTATGTTGAGAAACACGTCAGCCGTAGGAGGCGATGATGACATACCATCTTGCGAGCGGGAGGGTCGCTGGAGCGGAGGTCGGCGGGCATGTTAGACGAGTAGGAGCGGCTGAGGGCAATGAGGCGGGGAGTGTTGCGGGTGAAGAGGGATCGGGAGATTGATAGCATGTAGTAGTTGAGGTGTTAACTGGGAGCGAGCGGAGCGAAGCAAATCGTGCGGGAAAAGACGAGCGCTGACGACTAAGACCGAAAGCACGCGTCAACCATCCGGCTTTGGCCGCCGCGCTTATGACGTCGCCACTCTTGTGTCATCTTCATCTCCCTTTCGCAGCCAAATTCAGGCTCGATGCAGGGAAGACACGCATTGAGATCATAGTGACGCTCCAGGTTTCATGTGTTGAATTGAGATCAAGTGTTGGGTATCTCTAGATGAGCCGAAGCAAGGCGTACACCAGTGTGGAAGCAACGAGAACTCGTATCGGGTAGTGTGAAACGGATTCGACAAGATGAGAGGAGAGATAAAGACATAAGGCAGAATATCAGGTTGCGGAAATCTAAGCAACCTGATCAAGCTTCGAGGGCAGGGCGCGCAGCCAGCCCAAGGTCTCGGCTCTCATGCGTTGTTAGCCTCTTGCTCTTGCCCTTCCTCCGCCGCCAACCACAAATCTCCCCCTATGCCTCCCCATCGCTAGATCCTCCGCCGCCGCGTCGATTTCTTGGGTCGGACGCTAGCAAGCAATGCGATGACAGACGACTAGGCGATGATGGTCTAGCTCGTCGAGCCTTCCACCCACTCGCTCCCACCCTTCGCCGGCGCGTCGGGAGCTAAACTCGCCCATTGATCCAGATTCCACGCTGGCGCGAGCTGTAGCCCATCTAACCTGGGACCGGCGCCAGTGCTGCCAGCCGGCCCTCGTACTCTTCTTTCGTACTTCATGCAGATGGCTCTGTGTCCTTGGTCCTCGATCCGCCGTCACTCCACATCGACCGTCTTCTCGGCTGGGACACATGGCGCCGGTGATGGCAACGTGATATGGGCTGAGGCTTGACAGACTACACAGGGAGCAGACGAGGGAATGCCAGGGTATCAATTCTCGCTGATCCACAGCTAGCTCACAGGACGGAGCGGACTGCCCTAGTCAGGATTTCACGATTTCTTCTTGTGTTAGGACTATCCCGGTGGACCCTGCGGACCAAAATCAACCTCAGGGTCGTCGCTGCTAGCTGCGAGTGTTGCGCTTGGGACAGACACGCTGAAAGGCATCTAGGCGATGATGACCCAGTCCTTCAGAGCCTCTCCCACCTCACGCATTGCCAAGTTTCGCCCCACTCTCAGTCACACCCTGACCCAGATCTCATGCCATAACGTCCGACTCAGACCCCGTAGAATGGCAGCAGCTCTCAGCCCAGCTAGTTCACACGAGCGCTTATAGACAACGCTATGGAGGGCCCATGACAGGTCGCTCTGTCGGCATTGATGCATGAGCCTCGCCGCTTCCGCCTACACGGAGCTCTCCAACGGAGCATTGCGATTCGTAGATTGACGCGTTTCAGCGGAAGCCACGCTGATTCCTTTTCTAGTACGGTTGTACCTAGCAAAATGACCTCGATCTCGCAGATGAGACGCGAGAATCAACGATCGATACAGTGTATGCGCCCGTTCTATGGTTGCCAATCCTCGAGACGGTGTTCGATGAGGTTGGCGATGGTCTCTCCGTCCACCCGGATGTTTGTTGTGCCGCTGGGATGAGCCGTAGCGAGGAGTTAGTCAAGACCCTAAAGACTGGAGATGTAACGACACGGACAACGTAGAATCGGTGTCCGGAAAGTTGAGCCGGGGCCGGTCGCTGCGAGACAAGAAAGAAGGCGATTCAGAAAGCGACCAGTGAAGGTCGTACAGTAGATGACAGCTGCACGAACGCGGCCTGGATGCATGGTTACTGTCAGAATGGTTCGTTTTCAAGGAGATATTGTCACCTACAGTATCGACAACTCTGTCATTCCAGACGGCGTAGTGCCGGTGTCCAAGCGCCCTAGCGGGGAGCGCGTAATCGAATACGAAGACGTCATCGAAGAAAATTTCGATGCTTAAAAGGGTAGAGAAGAGATTTTCAGCTTCCTAACGGATAGCTTGAGGAAGAGATAGATCCTGAATTCACACAGTGGACCATGGGCTAGGTTTGAGCCACAGCTGATGGGAGAGTCCATCTTGTATCGAGAGAGCAGGGCGTAAGTCCATATTGATCAGCCTGCCTGAACTATCCTTGTCTACTCACTTCCGTGGACGCCGAGCAGGACCGTCGTCCGTCCCGCTAGGGAAAATTGCTCCTCCTTCGTGAGATTCTCCATTGATGGTATCTCGAGCGTGTAGCCTTTGCGCGCAGCGAGAGCTTCGAGGGAACCAACGAGCCGGATGTGTTCGACATCCTGGAGAGAGCGTGAGCGACCCTGGCGAGAGATGTAGGTGATGACTGGCTTTCTGGGCCGTTCTTCCTCGGCCGGGAGGATCGCCGACATGAGCTGCTGGCGGATGGACTGCCACCAGAAGGGTGAGCCTGGAATATCAAGGACGTCTCCACTGGCGGGGCGCCGATCAGTCAGTGCCTTGAACAGATTAGGAAAAGAAACGTACTTTGGCTTGAAGTACCACTGTATATTGAAAGGAGCGTCTCAGGACCTCGTAGGATCAGCGAATTAGATGACTCTGGGAAGGCCAGAAAAACTACCTTCTTCGGACCGGCGAATGATGGGCCCTTCGTCCCTCCCGACCGATCAACGAGGACAATCTTGTCAAAGACGTATGTATGGCCTGATACCTTGCGCTCCTCCCAGTCCCAGCGGTGCTCGACGGCGAGCGAGGGCCAGATGATTTTTGTCAAGAAGGCGTTTATCCCCGCGTAGTCTCGCCATTGGTGCTCGTCAGCTGCCGCATTGAGAGATAAGATCAGGTCTCCTTCTCCGCCTCTCACTCAGCTCTACTCTTCTCCTCACCGTGAGAGAATATGAGTCGCCGAGGGGACTCAACGCTCGCGTGGCCTTGGAGATCCTCCTTGCCGTCTGACGAGAGCGAGATAGATTTCCAGGCGCCGAGGAGAAGTTCGCACCAGAGGTGGTAATAGTGATTCAACCAGATGTCTCCAGGGTCGTTGATCAATATCTGAGGACCATTGCGGTGGGATCAGATGAACGGCGCCCAAGATCAAAGCGAGGTCGGCCACAGTGGACTCACCGTGGTGCCGTCAATGCGAAGCGGCGGTCGCTCATCCAGCCCGAGATGGTAGCGGTCCTCCCAAGCAAGAACATCGATATCGTGCTTGCTCACTTCGCGGTTGACATAGTCACCGGAAGCGGTCGGTAATCCATTCGAGAAGAGCTCCGCCCTCCGAGGGAGCTCGACCCCTCGGAGATCGACAAAGCCGCCGCCGCCTCCCTGGTCCGGGTCATACGGAGGCGCGCCCGGCGGAGAAAGACAGAAGAAGGTGCCGTTTTTTAGGTAGATTGTCTCAAAGAAGTTGAAACCAGCTGCGGAGGTGAGGACGTTGGTGGTGAGCGTCTTGTTGGCTGGTCGCCTAAGCTCGTCGACTACGACCCGCTCTTCACCGAGACCCAGCAACAGGGTTCGGTTGAGCACAAGGAGTGCGAGGAGTACGAGGAATGCGACGACTGTCACGCCGAGGAGCCGCCTTCTGCGCCAATGTGAGAGGCCAGCAGCTGTCTGGTAGGCGTTCAACATGGAGAGCGGAGAGGCGCGCGTCAAGACAGAGACAAGAGGTAGAGGTTGCAGGGAAAGAGGATGATACGACCAGGCAAGGCGAAATCTCAGGGAGCCGCGAGCTCGTGGCTCAGACCGCCACAGAAGGAAGGCATGAGGTGAGACCAAGAATCAAGGAATATAGGGGCTGACTGCGTGCATGCAAGTGAGCGACACTCCCTCCAATCCAGACTCCGAAGGCGCCAGCCCTGCCCGGAATGCCCGCCCAAGCTTCGGAGGAACTCCGGCCAGGGTTGGACGATGGGCCGATGGCGCGTGACTGAGTGCGCCTCCACTGATGTTCCCCAACTTGTCCCCTTCCTGATCTCACTCACCAGAGAAGAGATGGAAGAGTGAAAATCTGTCGGAACGGACTGATGAAGGGGGACGAGCGTTAAGGGCGAGGCTTCTTCTTTGCCCAGGGGCTCTGGCGGATGCGACGACGATCGAAGAAAGGAGGCTCAGCGTTGCTGGTTGGTCAAGTCGTGGGCCTTCTGGCCAGTTCCTTCTCTCCCCCCCAACCCCATCCAACTTGCAGTCACAATGCGAGAGCCCAAATTGGGACGGTTCTCGCTAGCGGTGTCTCTCGCCTCAGGGTCTCTCCTTCTCACCATCATCCTCGGCGCCGTCTTCTACTGGGATGTCATCTCTCCCGGCAACGGGGCTTGGAATGGGGACGCGCCTCGACCGCTTGACACGCTATCCGCGGCGGCTTCCCCGACGATGCCCCCCCAACCGGTCGCACCCGAAAGCGAGAAGGAGGTCGTTGACCTCGATGGTTCAACAGCATTGGATGAGAGCAGCAGCAGGCGTCCGAGTAACGGCTTCTTGCAAGGCGAATTCATGGCGAACGGGTCTAATTGGCGAGGTGCGTCGTCGATCTTCCCGGAAGGACGCGTCGAAGACGATTGAACACGAACGGTGTCCCGACGTGAGCAGAGAGGTTTCTCCCGCAAGAACACTACATCATCTCAGGGTACACAGGCGGGTTCACGAATCAAGGTCAGGCGCTTTTGATTTGACTTGTGACGCTCTCAGTCCCACATCGTTTGACTCGTGTTATTCTCAGTGATGAGCGTAGCCAACAGTTCGTCCTGTTTCTCGTATATGTCTCTCTTGCTTCTTATGCTCGCTCTTGCTCCTTATCTCCCAGACATACAACTTGCGAAATTATCGGGGAGAATTCCCATCATCCCAGCCTTTATCGGCTGGCGCAACCAGATGGGTGGGGAGCTCTGCTCCGAGGACATGATGATCAAGCCCTTTAGCGAGATCTTCGACGCCCCGCGTCTCATCGACGAGCTGTCAAGCGGAATACAGGCGAGCGATCCCCCGCCGCTACGGGGTCTCGTTGAGTGGCACGAGGTTGTTGCACATCGGGCCTGGTCGTTGAGCTCCGAGCCGCCGTATGACGCGGGGGAGTGGTGGGACTTGGGGTGCTGGGCGACGAGAACGCCACAGGATTATACCCGTCTCCTCGAGAGATATCGCATCCGTAAGGACTCTTCAATTCCTCTCTTTGACGGACGAACTTGACCCCAGGTCATCTCGCTCTACAGGCCCCGTCTGGACGGACATCCCGCCATCAGCTCTCGGCAACACCGATCCCAAGGGGCCGGTCGCCAGTACCTTTGCCGAGTACCTTCTCCCCAATTCAAGTGTGGTCTCAGACTATCTTGAGTCCCTCGTAGAGGCCCCCACTCGGCTCCCGGACAAGCAGATAGCCTGCATAGACCACAGTCCGTGTCCAGCGTCCTCTCGTGGGCCATCCCGCAAAGCTGACATCCTCTGCCCCTTACTACAGTGTATTGGGCGGTCTCTCAGCCTGACACCTGGGGGCCCGATGAATGGGAAGGGTCTGGCGACCGGAATCTCGGGGCCTGGCCAGACGTTGGGCGGCACCTTCACTGGACGCCCGACATCCTTTCCAAGGGTCGGTGGCTCGCGCGGAAGATGCTTGGGATCGAGGAGGGGATGCTGCCGAGAGACACACCGGAGGAAGAGAAGGACTTCCCGCCGTATATCTCCCTGCACATCCGTCGAGGTCCGTCGCCGACTCCGGGTGGCCTTCTTGAGACTTATCTGACCTGGCCAATTGCTCGGTCCCCTTAGGCGACTTTCTCGACGGTTGGGTGTGCACCGAGATGCTCAAGAACACTGGGGTCGAGTGCAACTCCGTCGCCGAGTACGCCAAGGCCGTCGACGCTGTACGGGAGGACCTTCGAGCGCGTGGGAAAGGCGATATCGAGCATGTCTTGATGACGACGGACGAGACTGATTCGGCTTATCTGAACGAGGCAAGGAGCATGGGTTGGATAGTCATCGACGAGGCACTGAGCTTAGAGGTGAGGAAGGTTTGGGGCGATTGGTGAGTTGGCGCTCTCGTCTCCTTTGACCCTGGGGTCCGACTGATTTGGAATTCCTAGGTATCCTATGCTTCTGGACAACGTGATCCTCTCTATGGGTGTTGGTTTCGTCGGTGCGTGTCGCGTTTGCGGTCTCAATGCGATGGGGTGGATCGTTGACGAGCACACCGCGCGCTTTTTTCGCAGGCACAAAACACTCGACCAGTGAGTTTGTCTCCAGCCTTCTAGGACAATGGATACTCATGCTGAGCGCATTTCGTCAGTGTCCACTCTGCATGCCCGTCGTGTCGAGGATTGGCAAGGGGGGGTCGCCCGCTACGCAGGAATGGACGCCAAAAGGAGGAGGAGGAGGTGGGACGCAAGTGGGGGCTTATTTTAATTATGGTGCTAACATGGTTCGACTGTCTTCAAGACGACAGCATGAATCCTGTCGCCGTCTGGTTTATGAAAGAGTGCAAATGCTTCTTTAATCTGTTTTGGGCGAACCTGAGGTGCGAAGGCTGGACGGCGATTGTACCGGGTGAATGAAAACTAAAACGTCAGAGGGAAGGGCAATGGTCAACATCTGCTGCGGCTGAGGCGCAGTGAGCAAAATCAGTCAGCCTAGTTAATCGGCGGCCCTCTATGAGATCCGATGCCTAGACACCATCACAGGCAGGCTTCCAGCGATAGTTGAACGCCGACCTCTAGTGTGAGCTGTAAGTTTTACATCCTAGCCTCAGTGCACTCATCTCATCAGTCATTACCCTCGCAATTCACATCACATATCAGAACAGCCTTTCTCAGTGAGGGTCTAAACATGGCGGATAGCTCTTCATGTTTTATCTTGGACGATCCGTTCGCCCGAGCGAGCACCTGAGCTGAGGCTTGAGAACTTGCATCTGGCAGGCCACGGTTGATGGCTCTCCCTGCTGCTTTTTCTCCCGAGCGAGCGCACACTCCGCTTTCCATGAAGGCCGTCAAAGGCACTTGTAAAGCATCGGGATCGGTCGACGCTTGGGGAGCAACGAGAGAAACAACTAGCTAATCTGAAGAGGAAAGAGTGGGAAAGAGAAAGTGCAACTACCAAGTCCAAGGGAACAGAAACGCTCCAAAAGAAATGGGCGACAAACGGGGAGTGGACCGACCCTCTCTTGATAAGAGAGGCACGAGCCCGACTCGCGAAGACCTCCTCTTGAGAAGCCCGCCCGCTCGAGTGTTTCGATTGAGCATAGTGGCCAGATTTAGGCCTTAGCGGCAGCGAATCCAACAGCGTCCCTTCCAAGATCATAAACGGTGTAGACTTTATAGAAAAACGCAGAACGTCAGCTAGCGTCGCTCTCATAGGTGGGGGAGGATCAGCAGACAAGTACGCACACTTCCTGAGGAAGACGTCACCGATAATCCACTGCAAGGACGGAGGAATGCATGTCAGCTTCACCCTTGTTTGTAAGCCCTTGGTAGAGGAATCGTACGATGGGACCGAGGGGGGCTGGGATGTCTAGACCCATGAAGGCCGAGATACATGTGCCTTGGACCTCAAGGATGTAGCTGGCGGGAGCGATGTGTCAATGGAGAACGCAGAGATCCAAGCATGGATAGGACATACTCGGAGGCAGAGAGAGTGTAAGGCTTGCCGCCGAACTGGAAGGTGAGATCTGGGAGGGAGGGGACCGTCGCGCAGTCGACGGTGTACTGGCCCTGGCAGAGAGAATTGTGCAGAAAGTCAGCGATGACGTTTATCACCTTCAGATGATTATACACCCACATTCCATCCTTTCTTGGCCCCCAGAGCGTCGTTGAGGAGCTCGGCCACGTCACTCGGGCAGGCAATGAGCGAAGTGCCCGTGTCGATGGCAGCGCCGGTGTTCTCAAGCTCGAGGACGTCATCGCCGAACTGGATCTGTTCGAGCTCAATCTCCCACTGATGGAGAGAGACCGAGAGAAAGCAAGAATACGGGAGCGCGAGAGAACAATTCGTAGGCGGTGGAGGGAGGAGAAAGGGCGAAAGAGAAACGAGGGGTTTGTATCAGTGCGGAGGGTCAAGCGCGACTGTGGAAGCCGGCAACACGTACGTAGCCCTTACGGCGGATAGGGACGTAGTCGATCTTGCCAGTGTAGGCAGAGTCGTCGATCTGCTCAGGGGAGGATGAGACGGCTGTCAGGGAGGCGGTAAACTCGCGGCCAAGAGAACCCGTCCAAACGCACGCCTCCAAAGATGGCCTCTCCTCCGTCCTCCTCCGACGTGCCGACGCGGAAGGAGAAGACGGGCTCGTCGAGGAGATTCTGATCCACCATGTTGTAGAAGGGCGGGGTCGCGTGGTTGACCGCGATGGTGTCGTAAGCGAGACCTGATGTCCAGCCCAGTCGATCAGCCTTTGAGCCCTTTCAATCCTCCTTCAATGTAATAACAACTTACCAAGAATACCGTCAAACTTGCCAAAGGCAAAGGCGAGTCCAGGCTCCTTCGTGGACTCGGCAAAGTCCTGGTGCTTGACACTGAGATCGCCGATCGTGAGGATATCCTGCGACATGTAGCCCTCAAGCGAGCCCGAGCCGTAGCGGATCTCAAAGCTGGTGCCGTTGGCCTTGTAGGTGGACGAGGCCGACGACTCGTACTTGGCGTGGAGCTGAAGGTAGCCGACGCGTCAGCGCTAGGGCCCCAGGCTCGCAGCGGGCTCGGCTGAGACTCACGAAGCAGGCGATGCTGGTGCACTTGGCTCCAGGAACCCACTGCGTTGACGAGACATCGGAGAGCAAGAGCAAGGGCAAGGGGAAGGGCAAAGAAGCAAAGAATCCGTCAGCGCTCCCATACTTCACACCCAGGGGGAGCGCCAGGCGACGACAACGTACGAGGTTCGATGATCCCGTGTCGAGAACGACCTTGAACGTCTGTCCAGGGGTTCCGAGCTGGATCTCGGCGAAGTACTCTAGAGTGAGGGAGGGGGGCAGTTGTTTCAGCATCGCACCCCACTTTGTACCAACGGGACTGAGACCCCGGCATGTGGGCAGAGAGGATGAGGGCGGGGGGGGGGGGGGGGGGGGCGAGAGGGAGAGACGAACGAGCGTTAGCGTAGTTGGAGAGTGGGACGCCGTGGCCACCCTTGACAAGCTCGGTGTTGAAGCCCTCAGCGGCCTGCGACTCCTGGGTCCAGAAGAGGTCGTCGTCACGATTGTCGGCCTTGAGCTTGCGACCGGCCCCGCCCGATCCGGCGACGAGGGGCGCCTGACCGGCCGAGTACTTCTGGGCGAGGTACTCGGCGGCGAATGCGGTGTGCTCAGCCGAGGGGATCGTGGGAGTGATCTTCTTGAGCGGGAACCTAGGAAGGAGGAAAGGGAGATGGAGTTGGGTGGTGCACGGAGGAAGGGAAGGCAAGGCGGAGAGGAGGTGGGAAGTGGAAGCGGTGTAGCGCGATGAGCATGGGTTCTTCCCTCTCTCGGCCTCCCGCAGACTCTGTCCGGAGGGAGAGACTCACTTGTGGACGGCAGCCGAGACTGATGTCGCGGCTGCGAGGGAGAGGAGGACGGCGGACTTCATGGGTGGAAGGAGGGATGGGTGATGATGGTTAACGAGCGGCTCCCTCTCGCTCGCCCTTCCCTTCGCGCCGCTTGCCGCTGGCCCGGCGAGCCCTCTGCCCCGCCCACAGCTCCCCGCCGCTGCGGCATCTCGCTTCGGCGGCTGCACCGCGTCACAACGATGAGCGAACCATAGATCGACCGGACCGATCCGGCGCTGCCCTGGCCTTCCATACGGCCGGGCCTCTTTTTCGCCTCGATCAGACGATGGCTCATGATGAGTAGGGGACAATCAGATACACATATTTGAATATCAAGTTCAATCTACATCCGCAGGCCATTCTCGTCGTGCAGCTCCTCCCCGTCGTCGGTGTCCTGCTCGTACATCCTGCAGGAGCGGTCCCCGACTGATCAGCTATGGTTTCACGAACCTCGAGCAGCAACTGCCACGAACCTCATGGGGTTCCAGGCAGGCACATCAGCGTCCGGAGGGTGGTTGTCGGCAATCTCGAGCTTGGATCCGTCGCTCGACAGGGCGACGACGGCGGTGTCTCCGTTACTACAGGGCAGGGGAGTAGGTCAGTCAGCCCGGTGCATTCGCCACTTCCTTCCCCAGCCGTCAAGCACTCACCGGATGCGACCCTCGACGAGCTTCCGAGCAAGCATCGCCAGGACCTCCTTCTGAATCAACCGAGCGACCGACCTCGCACCGTAAGTTTCGCTCCACCCCTCCCGCGCAATCCAGGCTCTCGCCTCGGGCCCAACTTTGAGCGTGATGTGTCGGTCGTCGAGCCGCTTCTGGATTTCGCTGAGCCGCAGGTCGACGACAGAGAGGATTGCCTTCTGCGATAGCTTGTTGAAGATGAGCAAGTTATCGAGCCGGTTGATGAGCTCCGGCGGGAAGTGCCGCGAGACGGCTCCAAGGATCTTGGCTTGTGTTATGGGGGTCACCTTGCCGTCGGCGTCGGTTGCTTCAGGTTCTGACATGTACTCGCTTCCGAGGTTGGACGTCAGGCAGAGGATCGTGTTGCGGAAATCGACTTTGGCCCAGAGGAGAGGAGAGAGAGGGGGGTTGAGTTCGGGCTTACTTGAAGAGGGGAAGACAGCAGAGGAAGTGGAACTTACCGGCACGGCCCGTCGAGTCCGTCAGCTTGCCCTCGTCGAGGACTTGGAGGAGGATGTTAGACACTGTATGGTAGGAGGGAGAATCAACTGCTGTTCTGCCTTTCATCTGTTTCGGCGACGCGGCGTACCATCACGATGGGCCTTCTCGACCTCGTCAAGGTTGATGACGGCATAGGCTAGAGGCAGATAGATATATCAGCTGTGAAGTTCTCAACACGAGCCAAGAAAGGAGAAGATGCCTACGTCGTCGCCGGACGGCCTCGGTGAGCTGGCCGCCCTCTTCGTACCCGACATAGCCAGGGGCTGCGCCAATCAGCCGCGATACCGTGTGCCGGTCGTGATACTCCGACATGTTGATTGTGACTAGGGCGTGCTTCTCGTCGTCAAAGAGGAAACCCGCGAGCGCCTTGGAGAGCTCGGTCTTGCCAACACTGCGACGAGCAAAGGTGTCAGCCAAGTTTGAAGCCGGCCGTGGAGGACTCGACGCAGAGAGAACACACCCCGTAGGTCCAAGGAAGAGGAAGGAAGCCAGCGGCCGGGCAGGGTTTGCGAGCCCAGCGCGAGAGAGGCGCACGGCGTCCGAGACCCTGGTGTTGACAAGTCAGTGGATAGAACGTCGAGCGAGGCAACGCCGGCGACGCACGAGGTGACGGCGGCATCCTGGCCAACGACGCGCTTCTTCAGCGAGTCCTCCATCTGCAGACGCAAACGTCAGTGTCCTCATCCGATCTCTTCTCGGGGGGGCCGCCAACTTACGTGGATCAATTTCTCCTTCTCGCCCTTGAGCAGGTTCTGCACCGGGATGCCCGTCGCCCTTGCGACAACGCCTGCAATGTCTTCGCTCGTCACCCGATCCCGAAGCGACTCGGTCCCGACGGCCGACGCCCCTTTCGTCTTGTTTGGGTCGTCCTTGGGGATTCTTGCCTCAAGTCCCGGAATCACATCATACCGGAGTCGGGAAGCCGTTTCAAAGTTGCCGTTTCGCTGGGCGATTTCGAGTTCAATCTTGGCGGTTTCGAGGTCCTGTTGGGAAGCCGCCGCCGCAAGAGACAGGTTAACCCATCATCGTTCTGGGAAAGAGTAAGAGCGAAGCTTTACTGACCTCCTTCAGCTCCTTGATCTCCTTGAGCCGGTTCCTCGCGCTCTCCCAAACCGACTCCATCTGCTTGGCTTCCTCCTTCTTCTCGATGAGCGTGCGCTCGACGGCCTCCTTCCGCTCCGTCGAGAATGTGTCCGTCTCGTTCTTGAGCGACTCGCGCTCAATCTCTAGCGTCACGATCTCTCGGTTCACCGCCTCGAGCTCGGGCGGCTTGGAGTCTTGCGCGATCCGGAGGGCGGAGCAGGCCTCGTCGACGAGCTGATGAGCAAAGGAAAGCTTGTTAGTTCCAGGTTGGAAAGAGAAAGAGACCACAGGAAGAGCTTACATCAATCGCCTTGTCTGGGAGGAAGCGGTCGGGGATGTCTGGGTCGGAGAGAAGCATCAGTAGGTGGTTCAGCCCCAAGTTGCTTCTGCTTGGACGCACATCGTTGAGAGTAGACGGCGGCTGAGATTAACAGACAAACAAACAAAAGAGGGGGGGGGGGTCAACAAAGGGTGACGCAATTGAGGCGAGTGTGGGAATCACATACCGGTGACGAGCGCCGAGTCCGCGATACCAACCCCGTGGTGGACTTCGTACTTGCTCTTGAGGCCTCTGAGGATGGAGATAGTCGACTAGTGCAAGCGAACGGAGTTAGAGTCGTAAGCAGAGAGGGGGAGAACAGATGTTAAACTCACGGCCGTAGTCGGCTCCTCGATCTTGACAGGCTGGAAGCGTCGAGACAGAGCAGGGTCGCGCTCGATCGTCTGTAAAACGAGAGGAAGTCAGGGAGTGCGGAAGAGTTTGCCTTGGAGGAGGTCAAGGGCGGATCTTACCTTGCGGTACTCGTCAAGAGTCGTAGCTCCGACCAGCTGAAGGCCACGAGCCAAAGCCTACAGTTTGATGGCGAATGAGGCGATCAGCACCGTCTCCAGAGGTTCAAGTGTAAAACTTGCAGAAATACTCGCCGGCTTGATCATATTGCCAGCATCCATCGAGCCCTCGGACTTGCCTGAGCGACACCGACCAGAGCTAGATCAGCTGATCGCGCCTCTCGAGGCGAAGGAGACGCGCAAGCTTACCGAGATTGAGAAGGGTGTGGATCTCATCGATGAAGCAGACGACACCCCCGGCCTCAGCCTCGATGTCCTTGAGGAGAGATTTGAAGCGCTCCTCGAACTGGCCGCGGACTCCGGCACCGGCGAGAAGCGCTGACAGGTCGAGCGAGAGGACGCGCTTGTCAAGCAGGGACTGGCGCAGGGAGGAGAGAGGTGGGAAGTGTCAGTGCAAGGACAGCCCAAGAACAGCACGATGGCTGACCTGTGGGACCTCGCCATTAATTATACGCTGGGCGAGACCCTCAAGAATGGCCGTCTTGCCGACTCCGGCTGGACCGAGGAGGACAGGATTCGACTTCGTCCGCCGGCTGAGGACTAACGCGTCGAGGTAGAGGTGGAGGAGCGATGAGACAGGCAAGAAAACGACGTGCAGGGAGACTAGGACTCACTTTGAATGGTCCTTCTGATCTCCTCCTCCCGTCCAATGACGGGGTCCATCTTCCCGTCGCGCGCCATGGCGGTCAGGTCGATGCTCTAGGTGGAGGAGGGGCCCGGTCGAAAAAGTCAGCTGTCCGTCAATTTCGCATCCTGCTGCAGTGGGTTCCGAATGCATGAGCACGCACAAACTGTTCGAGCGCCTCGCCCTTGGCCATGCCCTGGCCTAGGTTGGGCATCCGAAGGCCGCCCTTAGGCGGAGGGCCACCCCCAGGGCCGATGGTTGCGTACGACCTCCGGCCCGCAAGCTGGATCGCCGTCGGATGCAGCCAGGGCGAGGAGGGCGAGGAGTGCGAGGAAAGAGAGGGGGCTGAGGGAGATGCGAGCGAGGGAGAGTTGGGCTGTGAAGCAAGGGGAGCAGCCCGCGAGACCGTGGTGGCGATGGCTCGTGGGCCGAGGTGGAGGGTCGTGGCCGAGCGAGCGGCGAGGGCGAGTGAGCGGGAGGCTGGGCGGGAGAGCGGCAGCATGGCTCGCAGAGTGATGGGTGCGGGAATGTAGATGCGGGTCGGTTGGAGTGATGGCTGGGCAAGTGTCTCGAGGAGTCGTCGATGCGGTGGTAGCGTTCGCCTGGGAGACTGAGACAGGTCAACGTCTGCCTCTTGGCTTCCGCCGGAGAGCGCCGCCCGCGGGCTGGCTGGTCATCTCGAAGGTGCCAGGCGCTTCCGTCTCCACGCCCGCCTGCTTCTCTCCTCAGGCGCCACACCGAGCCAGAGGGAGGTCTGGCGTCAGCGAGAGATCCCGTGCCTCGGAGGCCAGCCCGGCCACCCACGCCGGCCGTTCATGACGAGGGCGGGTCTGGACTCGGAGGGGTCCGTCCGTCTGCGTCGAGATAGAGGGCGGCAGCGGCGATGCGCGCCTCAGCACCCGACGACCATCTCGCTTGCTCTCTTCTCAGTCACCATCCGACCTCCCCCTTCCTTCACCCCCCCATGATCCGCCGCAGGACTACCGGGGTCCCCGTCAACCAGGCTCTCTACCCGGAGCCCGCGAGGCCCGACCAGCCCAAGCCTCGCCCTCCGTCGGCGCCGGTCCAGACCCACGTCTACGGCCAGCCCTCGTTCGCGCGCTTGCCAAACATCTACCCGAGTAGCGGCGGCGTGTCGCAGGGCAGAAGCTTCCGCGGAGAGAAGACGCTCGGCCAGACGGCTCAACTCCACGGTCGGTGGGCCCTTCGTGGCCTCAAGGACGCCCTTCGCGTCCAGCGAACGCGTGACGCGATCTCCAGGTGAGAGGAGGCAGCCATCCATCTATATGCGGGACTGGTCAACAGTCAGGCTGAACCATTGGTTTATCTCAACCAGCGACGCCCGGCTTCGGTCCAATATCATCCGGGCGCTGGTCTTCAACTTACCTCTCCTTCTCACCCTCCTCTTCCTTTCCTATGTCATCCTCCCTCTCTTCCGGTCAGGGGCATCCCCCTCGGCAGCAGCCTCCCATCTTTGGCATCAGGTTGGATCCATAGCCGGTTCGGGTGCGGTCGTCCTTCTTAATGGATCCTTCCAGGGCGGGATCTCGGAGCGTCTCCACGGCGGACACGGAAGCGCTGCCTCGAGCCTGTCAGTAGCGCACGTTGTACTTATCTTCTCGCTCTGATCCTAGGACCACCATCGTTGGCAGGCCTGGCCAGAGCCTTCTACTGCGTTCGCTGATCTGGGTTTGTTTGCTCACACATCCAGCCCCATACGCGCCATCATTCTAGGCGACTTTATTGTTGTCACCGGCTTCTTCCGCCTGATTCCCGTCATCGGCTGGCCGCTCGCCTTCATTTATACGCTCTGGATCAACTCTTACTACACGTTCGAGTACATCTGGTACGCTGCTGCCTTATAGTTGCTGCTCGATCGGGTAGGTTCCTTGTGACTCACAACGCGTCGACCTTTTCTCTCTCTCCAGGGGTGCCCAGGGATGGACGCTCCCGGAACGTATTCGTTTCCTGCAGTCTCGATGGGCCTATTTTGCCGGCTTTGGTGTGTCCATCGATGTCTCTCTTTCTCTTCGCTGTCTCTCGGCTGAACCATTTTACGTTCTTCTTTAGGTTTCCCCATCAGCCTCCTCACGACGATCCCCTTCCTCCCTCCGCTCCTCAACACGACCCTCTTCGCCCTCCTCTTCCCCTTCTGCCTTGTCCTCGCCTCATTCGCCTCCCCAAGTCCACCAGCGTCCGTCTCTACGTCTTTCAGCGCGCTTCCGACGTCCACTGAGGATGGCGCCGAGCTCGCCGACTTCAGCGGCGGCGACAGCGACGCAAATTCGGGAGGGGGCGAAGCCGAGTGGTGGCCTTACTGGCCGCGAAGGGTCCCCGCTCTCGAGGGCGCGCTCAAGGCAGCGGGCGTGTGGACGGGCGTGTGGGCGGGCGTGTCGGATGGGTTTGGACATCGGAGGAATATGAGCGGGATCTAGACGGTCTTGGAAGGCTCCCTTTCCCTCCCGTTCTGGACGTCTGGTGCTCGGCAGAACGATGAGCATGGCTTGATTATTTTCAAGATGGAGACATTCGACGATAGCGGTATTGCTCCCAATGAACAAGGCAAGAACGCGGATCAGGGGAGTTCTCTACGCGCCATCTTAAACATGTTGAGAGACGGTTCATCCAAGCTGCGGAGGAGCCCGACCCGCCTGACCTTTCCTCCTGTCGCCCCTGCCGCGTCGCGTCGTTCGCCCCTAACATCCAGCTAGTTCGCCGCTCCATCCCCTCTGGCCTCGCTGTCTTCCGCCCGAACCTCTGTTCGCCTGTCGGCGACCTCCATCATCCCAAGCTCTGCTATCTCGCTTGGTCGTTACCATCCTCTTGCGTGCGCCCGCTCCACGAGCAAGGCCACTCCTCTTGTTCCCCTTCAGTTGCCGGTCTTCTCCAACCCTCTCGCCCTCTCTCCCCTCTCGCCAGAATGCCATTCCAGGCGGACGCCCTTCCGACGCTGTCTCTCGGTCAGTCAGTCCCTGAACCGACGCCTGTACGGCAGAAGAGAGCCTCGCTGCCCAGTATGCCCGTCGGCGCACCCATGTCCCCCGGCGGGACAACGGAGACACGTTCCGGTGAGTTGGGCGAGCCCATCTGTTGATTATGTTGACTGTCTCAACCTAACTTTACCGCCTTGTCCCGCCTCGCACGTTTCTGACGGATGTTCTGCCTACCACAACCAATAGAGCACCCCTACGCGATCAAGACGACGACGAGTGGTCTCCTCACGCGCTCCAACTCGAACCCAAGCTGGTCGCCCCGTCATCAGAGCTCGAGGTCCGTCAATGAGCCGCCCGCATCTCCCCTCCGTTCTCGCTCGCTCGCACTCTCTCCCATTAGTTGACTAAATCGTTGGATTGCTGCCTTCTTCCAGGTCTCTTTCGTCTTTCCCGGTCCCTATGGAGAGCCCAGCGTCGCTCGGAGGACCCGCCGCTCCCCCCTCGCCGTCAGCGACGCGACCCGTCCAGCTCCGCCGGTCTGGGACCCTCCCTTCTTTCCCGCATGCCCCGCAGGTCACGATGAAAGAGGCCTTGCCGGAGGATGCTCGCCTTTGGGACCACGAACAGCTCATCCGGTACCTCGAGGAGGCCCTTGCGAACGAGCACAACATGGCCAAGGCGGTGTGAGTTGGCTGTGGCTTGGCTTGGTCTGCAACCGATCTTGTTTGACTCTAGGATCTGACCTTCTCCTCGCGTGGCCTTCCTCTATCAGCATCAAGGATGTCTTACAATGGCTCGACCGCGCTGGCAACGGCATCCGCGGCAGCCGGATGGACGGGCAAGAGTTCATGAGGGGAGCGTGGGCGTGAGTGGTTGAAGCAGACTGTGGTGCGCAAGCGCAGTCCCCTGACGTTCTTCTCCTCCCCAGCAATGCCCCCACTCCTCCTCCCTTCCTGGGCTCCCTCCTCGCCGTCTCCAAGCGTCTCCGCCGCACGAACCTCAAGTCGCGCATCCTCGGCACCTCACGCGAACCCTCGCTGCCCGACGGGGTGACGACGAGCCACGGGCGGGACGTTTCAATCGTTTACGAGGGCCGTGAAGAAATCGGAGACGTCTTTGGTTCTCCTGATGATGGGAGCGACGATAGGCACGTCAAGCGACTTGTTCGGGACTGGGAGGATCGTAGCAGCGCAAGCGAGGCTGGCTCCGAGGACGACGAAGCGAAGGTCGTCCATACAGGGCGCAAGTGGTCCGTCTCGTCGTCGTCGTCGTCGGTCCCCTCGCGGTCTTTCCCCGTTACTGCCGCCTCAGACACGGTCAAGAGCTTTGTCTTCCCTTTAGGGCAACAGCTGGCGGAGCCCACCCTGATGGAGTCGAATAAGATCATTGAGGCGTCCACGATAGAGGTCCTTCCGTCTGGATGTAGCTCGACGCACGGCCGCTCGCCTCCCCCACCCCCCTACGACCCTCACGAGACATCGCTCCTCTCGCCATCGAGTCTTCCACTTCCTCTCAGTCCGACGGAGCCCACTTCTTTTCATACTGACCCTTCGCTCGACGAGGACGGTGCGCCGCCAGATCACCAGGCCAAGATGGCTGTCCATGTCAAGTCCGGTTCCAAGCCCTACTACGCCCTCCGCAGGTCGTCGAGCGCGTCCAAACGGCCTCCTCTCTTCCTCACGGCGGCGACACCTTTCTTAGCGTCTGCGCCTGAGGGCTCCATGTCGGTGTCGGTCAACGAGAGACCCGCCACGAGCGAGGACGAGGATGACGATGTCCCTCGTCGGTCCTCTCGCCGATCACCTACCTCGAGGAAGGTCACCCTCCGCCCTCATCTGTCGGCAGCTGCTTCGATGTCCTCCGAGGCTGATTCAGTGGATCGGGCGATCCTTCTCCGGCTCACCGAGCGGATCTCGCTGCTCGAGAATCGGCTCGCGGACCTCGAGAGCGAATGGAAGGGCATGCCTACCACCAGCGAGCAGATGGTGCCGACTGCTGTTCCCCAGCAGTTGGTGCCGGTCGCCGCTGCTGGCATCCCGCAGACGAAGATGACGACGGAAACGAGTCGCCCTCGCGCGGGTAGCGGTAAGGAGAAGCCACCTCCGGCCCTGATCCGCGAGCTCCCGGCGTTTGTGCTGGGCGTCGCTGCGGGACTCAGCTTCGTTGTCCTCCGGGTCGTGTGGCGGCGGAGCTTGCGTCGGTCGTGATAGGCCGAGCGCGCTCGGCCCAGCTAGTTTTGATGACTCTTCAACGATCTCTTTTCACGATTTTTCAAACGACCCTTGATGATTTTTCCGTTCATTTTTCCCTTATATCCTAGTAATGATGTTGACCTGGTTCCGCAATGCATGATCTGTTCCTTGTTTCCTGACACGCATCTCAACATGTAAATCCTCGCGCGCAGATCAACCTCTCTCTGTTTCTCTATAGCCGTCGACCACGGCGAACGACCATCCTCAGGCCAAGCGAGCGGCGGATGAAGACAATAACCGAGATGCGGCTCGAGTTTATCTGGATCGACCTGAAAGGCGAGACCGAACCCCTGAGGGTGAGCTGGCTGGGACGTATTCCACTCCTTCGCGCTGACAGTAGCCCTTGGCCACCCATCCAGCCTTGAAGCGAGTGATCCTCCCGTCTGCTCCTTTCTTGAGTGCGTACACCCAGCGCACTCCGACCGTTTTCGATCCCGAGGGTAGCTCCGTGAGTTCAAAGACTCCGTTCCCTTCCATCGAGGCCATCTCTTCGTCCATTGCCTCCCTCCAGAAGTATGGGTGCTCCGACGTCATTACTTTTTCGTACGTCTTGGGTAGTGAGGGTGATGGGAGATCATCAAGGTTTGGTCTTGCCGCATACGCGTGGCAGACGAAGTCCTCCGAAACGAAATCGGTTATGTCGTAGTCCGTCTGGATGTATTTCGCCGTGTCCGCTGTTTCCGCGATCGACCTGTTTCGCATCCCTCGCCCGTAGCTCCCACTCAATTGAACAGCGGGCTGGCCTTCGTTGACCTCCTCATAGTACCACGAGGGCTTGAGGCGGGATGCCTTTGGTTTGACTGCTTCGGCCTTCCCGAGCGGGTCTTGTTGCACTTCTGGCTTCTTGGACGTTTGTGCTTGTTCCGTCGCCTTCTCCTCCTTTGGCTGATCTATTCCTTCTTTTTCCTCCACTTCCCTGGATCCATTTGATCCGACCGTCGGCAACTCCGCTGTTTTTAGTGCCCCGAACGTTTCGTCGAGGATCACGTCGCGCGAGTAGATGATGGCCCTCTTGGGGCTGCCGAAGACCTGGAGTCGGTACGCCTTCTTCCCTTCGGGTTCGCCGTATCCGAGGAAGATGCACTTGATCGCTTTTGACTGGTGCTTCTTCCTTTCCGGATCGAGTGCATACGCGATGCTTCCGAATGCTCGAAGGTAGGTGAGGTCGGGTTTCCGCTTGTGATAGGCCTGGAATGGGGTTTGATGGTTGATCGAGGCGGATGAGATGCGGTTAATCGTATAAGTAGCGTAATTCATGGCTTCCGCCCAGTACGATGGGTCAAGCTCCCTCGCGGCTCGTAGCACGCAGATGAGCTTCTCCTCGATGGTCCGCATTCCTCGTGGTGCCTTACGTTCTGTTGAGGTGTGCGTGAGATGGTCGTCTCCTCGGTGATCCCCTCGTCCCGGAGATAGGACTCGTTGTCCTTTGACGTGTATTCCCCGCCGCTGTCTGACCTGATCCGTTTGACGACGTGGCCAGCCCGTTTTTCTTCCTTCTTCCTCTATGCGATGAATGTCGCTAACGCCTTCGACTTCCGATGCAAAGCGAACGACCAGTGGTTGTATGAAAGTCGTCCTAAATCGCCATCTTGAAGCGCCTTCCTTGCGCTGACGCGACGGGCATTGGCCCTTGGAGATCCGTGTGAATGAGTTCAAGCGGAGAGGTCGTTTTGGTTGTGGAGGTGGGAAAGGGGGTCCGATGTTGTTTCCCTTCTACGCAAGGCACGCAGATCCGTTCTTTGAATCCATCGATGTCCTCTTTCGTGAAGGCTGGTAGAAGTCTCTGACTGATGAGCTTCTCCATTGCTGAGATGGAGGCATGGCCGAGCCGGCGGTGGACGAGTTCGATCTTGTCGACCCCGATGCCGTGAGCGCCACGTCCTCCTCCCTTGTGCCGGCTCTTCCTGAGTCGGTCACATCCAGCATGTAGAGGTTTTTCGAAACCTCCCGACCCTCCATGAAGACTTGCCCGTTTCTAATGAATTGACAGTGCTTCTTGGAGTTGAGCTCCCTCTTGGGGAATCTCGTCTCGACTCCTTTATTGCCGAGTTGTCCAATGCTGATGAGGTTTGCGAACCCGGGGATGTGATATACCTCCGGGAGCGTGAAGTACCTCTCGACTCCTCCCACTCGTGAGCGCAGGCGGATTTCTCGATTCCTAGTACCTGTGATGGAGTTCCGTCGGCCGTCTTGACCGCGTGTTTGAACTGCCTGTACTTGACGAAGCGTTCCCGCTCTCCTACGATGTGATTCGTGGCTCCGCTATCTGCGATATATCCGAGCTTGGTCACGATGTCCAGTGACTGGTCCGACACTGATGTATTGGGTTCGACTTGAAGGCTGAAATCCAAGACCGATGGCCCCGCGATGTTCGCCTCGTCCCTCCCTTTGTTTCCATTCTTCCCCTTCCTGAACCTCTTTCCCTTCCCGAACCCTTTAGGGTTTCCGACGAGTTCCCAACAATCGGCCTTCAAGTGTCCAACTTTACAGCAATGATTGCACGTGACCTTCTTCCTATCGATCATCAGCGCCGAGTCGTTCGACGTGATTGAGGTGGAGGGTTTGAATGACTCGTGGGTCCAGACGTAGACCAGGAGGGATGTTGCGACGGTGGTGAGGGAGGGTTGTTCCTTTGTATCTTGAGATCGGAGAGTTTGATGTTGGATGAATGACTCAAGGGAGGCGGGGAGTCCGCTGAGGAAGAACAGCGAGCTCATACGATCCGGAATGGAGAGGCTGAGGGCCGTCATGTCATCGACGATCCGTTGGAATTCGTCGATGTACTCTTGAACGGACCCTCCCTCCTCCATCCTCAGATCCCTCATCCTCCTGATGGCCATTAACTCTCTTGCACTTCCTTCCACCTTGTGACTCTTCCTCAGAAGATCCCACGCCTCCTTCGCGTGCGAGCAGTTCCGTATCCTCAGTAACTCCCGGTCGCTGACGGCCATCTGGATTCTGTGGAGCGCGAACTCGTCCTTGCGGTCCCACTCCTTGATCTCTGCGGCGTTGGTAAGTGTGGTGGTTGTCTCTTGTGCGTCCTTGTCTGTGACTGTTTGGACTGGAACGGGGGTGGGCCTGGTTTTCGTACCTAGGACAACGGGCTTGCAGTCCGCCTCTCCGAAGGCTATAAGCATCCTTACGGCCCAGGTCTCGTAGTTTGTACCATCGAGAGCGGTGAATTTGAAGAGCTTGTGATCGAGCTTCTTGGAGTAGGCCTCCGTTGAGGCCATGGTGGCGAATGGTGCTGATAACGTGTTAAGGTCAAAGTTCGCCCTGGGGTCCAATGTGGATGCAAGCTTACATTATATAGCTACTCCACTCTGTCCGCTTATATAAGTTTTACCGAGAGGCGTAGAGAGTGCTAGAAAGACGAGGAGAGATGGATGACTAATCGGATGACTAACTATGCATGAGAAAAGAGATGGAAGTTACTACACCATAGGTCTCCGCGAATCGCTCCTTCCAACACAGAGCCTATGTGGTGAACCCGTAAGATCCCGACACTCTAGGTCTCCGCGAACCTCTCCTTCCAAAACCACCAAGGCCGCCGGCGCTGAGACCCTCCGGAAGTGAGCAACGCCTGATGGCACCAGGTGTATTAAACTACGTCGACAATTAGATGTACTACCCTCCAGGACCTGCTAGTTCAACAATGACTCTGCTTTCACCGATGTTGGGGCCACCATGGCCACTGCTCGCGTCCTTGAGCTCGTCGGCGTAGGAGCTTACCTCTGTGGCGCAACCCTTCTCACCAATAAGAATGTTCACAACGCGGCCGGACAGATCCTGACTATCGAGTCTAGCCACAGCTCGCTCCTCAGCTCGTGAGCCACCTTCTGCATGTCATGATCAGCTCTGACGTTATTTCGAATCTTGAACAGTCCTTGTTGGAAGGGCCTTCCTATCTCAGCGTGCGCATCTCCTTCTCTAGGCCCTCCGATAACATCCTTAATAGACACACTCTCTCTTTACTCCACAGCGGTCGACGTGTCCCTTATACGTGCCTCTGCCCTCGTGATGGCCGCTCTCTTCAGCACATGAGTAAGCCGGCCAAGTAATTGGCGAGCGAAAGTCATACTGAAGAGCACTGTTTCTTTTTTTCATCAGTGGTGGATGCGACCCTGTAGCCTCGATATCACCTTCGAGTCGAATTCCGCCCCAAAGATGCTCAAATCCGCCGACGATCTTGACTTCCTTCGAGGCCTAAAACCCAGGCCATTCTCACCGCCACGTCTGACACCTCCAAGATCGCCGCCAGCTTCTCATTCAAATTTGCCACCTCAGGCGACATCTTCTTCGGCAGCCTTTTCTGGGCGTATCTTAGAAGGGCTTTTTTTCACCAGAATTATATTTCCCCTTCTCTCCCCCTTGTTCCTGAGGAGGTCTCGGGCCCGGTGTACATCTACGTGGGTTTCTCCCTCGTTTGGCTGCCCGCGCGTGCGCTCATCCAATTGCCGACATCTCTACCTCGCCTCTAGATCGCCAACGACGGCCAGCCGCTTGCCTCCAACATCAACGTATAGACGCCGCCCAGATTGCCGCGAGGCCTACCCACGTCTTCGGTGCGTCGAACTCGTCCAGCAGTACGACCGAGAGTGACGATCTGCCGCTGATCTCCCTCCTCCCTCAGTCGACTCTGCCACCTCAGACGCTCTCTCCCCGAGCACCGAGGTTGGAGTCGCCGGTGCTGCCGCCGCCCCCGCCGCTGCCCCTGCCGCTGCTGCCCCTCCAGCGGCAGCTGCTGGTGCCGACGCTGGCGCCAAAGGTCATCTCACACCCTAACGAAAGGGCAAGATGCATCTCGGCTTATCGCGCGCGCATGTGTGTATGGCTCCGCGACGGATGATTTTGTTTTTCGGTCTCCCATGGCGGAAGGTCCGAAGAAACTGCGCGATCTTCTATCCTACTCTGTTCGGCCTTTGCATGGAACACACGGGCAAAGAGAAAGATCAAGAGCCACGCCGGAGCCTGAACTGGTTTGCGTCAGGCGAGGCTTAAACAGACGTCAGCAGCGGGCCGTCTACCTGTCCCCGGTAGCCGGCGCAGAGAATGAGAAGCGCGTTGAAAGCGGAGGGAAGGCACGAGCGGGCGGCGCTGTCTCTTTCTCTCGACGACGACAACACTCCAACTCTACCACCAGCCATGGTCCGACCTCGCAAACACTCGCGCTCGGAGTCCCTCACGAATATCCTCGAGTCCGTCTTGCCGACCGCTGGCTCGCCATTCGCAAGACGGCTCTGACGTCGTCTTCCTCCCGTGTCTTGACTGCTCCCCCTCTCCAGGCAGGTCCCCCTGCACGAGTCCGCCGGCAGCGGATCCCAGTCCCCCTCCCGCCCGGCTGGGGAACGCAAGAAGGCTAGCAAGGCCTCGGGCTCCTGGGCTGTTATGGAGGCCGAAGAGATCCCTCAGAGCCGGGGTCTCTGGAACGATATCGTTTCCATGCGCTGGATGATCGTACCCTGTCCGTTATATCGCTTCGCCTTGTCTCTGAGCGAGGACCCTGACTGCCGTGGTGTGTATGCGCGGTGGTCCCAGCCTCGAGCGGGACGATCCTCCTCATGTCGGCGCTCCTCTATCTCAATTACGAGGTCGTCGTCAAGATCATCGGCCCTCGACTCGGCCTGCAGATTGACCCAGAGAATCCATTCCGGGCGCTCTGGTTCATCTCCCACAAGCTGCCGTTCCCGCACTCTCTCCCGGGAGATGATCGGTATGGCAAGGGCCTCAAGGTGCGCTAACGCGCGTCGTCATCCTCCTTGTTCGGCGCGTGACAGACAGCGGTCCGAGCTGACGCGCGCATTCTCTTGCACTCCCTCGCTCTTCTCCCTCAGGACATCATTTTCCTGCTTCACCACATCGTCACGTTCTCGTTCATCCGTCAGTCGATCACGCTGTATGTCCTTCGGCCCCTTGCGAAGCGACTCGGGATCCGCGGTAGCAAGATCCTCCGGTTCCAGGAGCAGGGCTACTCGATGCTCTACTACGGGACCATGGGTTGCTGGGGTCTCGTGAGTCGAGCGATCGCGATGGTCTAGCTGTGTTTTTTGTGCTGACCAAGGGTGCGCGCTCGTTCAGTACCTCATGAGGGATCTCCCGACCTGGTGTGAGTTGCTGCCCTGCTCCGACTCGACGCGTAGTGTCTGTACTCGTCTGTCGCTGATTCGTCGTCCCCCCTCCTACTGCCAGACTTTAAGACTTCCGAGTTCTGGATCGGCTACCCGCACTGGGAGATGACAAAACAGATCAAGAGCTATTATCTGTGCGCAGTGACCCTGTTTGCCTCGACGGTCTGCCGTCCATCCTGACATCGTTGCGCATGGCTCCCATAGGCTTCAGTTCGCCTACTGGCTTCAGCAGATGATCATTCTCGTCCTCAAAGTCGAGAAGCCCCGGAAAGACTTTGCTGAGCTTGTCGTTCACGTGAGCTGGCGCCAGGCGACTAGCTGGGAGGCGGGGCGAAGGCGCGACGCTGACACGTTCCGTCCATCTGTGCTCTTGTAGCATCTCGTCACTCTTTGGCTCATTGGTGCGTTTGGATCCAGCTTTGATATGACCTTATGACCAGTCGGCTGACTACCTCTCTTCTCTGCGCTCAGGATGGTCGTACGGCATCAATGTGGGCCGCCCTTTATCCATTCTTTGGAGCGAGACCGAAGCGACTGACCTCGTCATCAATTCCAGCTCACCATGATCGGCAACGCCGTTTTTGTCACTATGGACCTGAGTGATGTCTTCCTCGCTGTTAGTCGCCGCGCCAGACTTGGTTCCTTCCCGCTTGGGCTGACGTTTTCAACCGACCTCTCGAATGTGTCCCCTCTCTAGCTTGCCAAGTGCGTCAACTACTCCGAAGGCCCCCGCTCATCCGGTCTCGGATCCGCCGTCGCCTTTGCGTGGTTCGTCTGCGTCTGGACGTGAGTGCTGTGCTTCCCTCGTGATCTCGTATTGTTCCAGGACTAATTCTTATTCGATCCCTTGCCAGCTACCTCCGCCATTACCTCAACTTTGTGATCCTCTGGAGTGTCTGGACGGAGTTTGATCTCATCCCGTGCGTTTCATCTTTCTTCTCGAGCGCGTGCGCGCCGCTGATGAACCTTCCCTTTTTTTTTTTTTTTTTTTTTTTGTTCCTACAGGGAGTACGCCAGGGTCTTCCGCCCGGATCTCGGCGTCTGGCTCGTCGGCTGGATGAAATGGCAGGTCGTGAGTCCTTGTGTCTGCTCATTCGAGGCAAGTCCAGGCGCTTCCTTTTCTAACTCTTTTTCCTGTGTCCTTTCAGTTCGTCCCCATCATGCTCATCCAGCTCTTGAATCTCTTCTGGTATTATATGATCTGGCGGATCCTCATCCGGTGCGTCCTGGCTCATGCTGGCTGGAACCCGATTTCATGCTGAATCGTCTGGTCTACATCGCAGGTCCATCCGTGGTGTCGGGCTCGCTGACGACCGCTCGGACGACGAGGACTCCGGCGATGAGGGCGAGAAGGAGACGAAAAAGTCCAAGTGAGCGCGACGGGGCTCCCAGTGCTCGCCCGCCCGCTCCTCGACCTGCCATCCACACACACATCCATTGGCGCGGGAGATAGGAAGGAGCACCTGCGGGACTTGATTAGAAGGAAGGGGGAGAGAGAGTCCGTCGAAGGGACCGCTAGCCGACGCTTTTTGCGCAAAAGATTGAATTCCTGCTTGACATCTTGTTTCTGAAGGGACATGAGCTGCCACCAGAGCGGGAAACAGTCCGGTCGTCAAGGACGCCGACGCGACTCGAGCCCAGGCCTTCCCGCCCCGCTCCCTCGTCTCTTCCGCGCGTACCTCCTAACCATCATCTCCCTTCTCGCTCCCAACGTCGTCTGCCCGCCATGGGAATTGCCTACATGCTCCTCGTGTCCCGGCAAGGTGTGATCCCCGGCTCAGCTCCCTTATCTCTCTTCTCTGACGCCGCCCGCGCACGCCCACTCGCAGGCAAGGTCCGCCTCGCCAAGTGGTACCAGACATTGTCGGCCAAATCCAAGTCCAAGATTGTCAAGGATGTGACGCAGCTCGTGCTTGCTCGTCGGACCCGGATGTGCAACTTCCTCGAGTACAAGGTGCCTGAGAGTAGAAAGCCATGATCGCGCGTGCGAGCACAGACTCACTCCCCCTCTCGCCTCCCCTCCTGCTCATCGCGACGCGTCCACTCGTACGATCCACTCGTACGAACGCCAGGGTGACAAGGTCGCCTATCGGCGATACGCTTCGCTCTTCTTCATCGCGGGCATCTCCTCGGGCGACAATGAGCTCGTGACGCTCGAGATCATTCACCGTTACGTCGAGGTCCTCGACCGGTGCGTCCTCCGGTCCCCTCCCTTGTAGGTTCTTGAACATACTGATCCCTCATGCCGGGCTCTCGAACGGCAGATACTTTGGCAATGTGAGCGCTCGTTGCGAACCCGGGCTGCATGCCTTCTGCTGCGCGGTTACCTCTACTGATGGCATCCACCCCCCTCCTCCCCCCACTCCTAGGTCTGCGAGCTCGACCTCATCTTCAACTTCCAGAAGGCCTACGCTGTGCGTCCGCCATACCGTGGGGGAGGGGGCTGTCCTTGATCTGACCTCCTGGCTTGCGTAGATCCTGGACGAGCTCATCATTGCTGGAGAGATGCAGGAGAGTTCGAAGAAGAGCGTGCTCCGAGTGGTGCGTCCCCGTCCGGTCGGTCGCGTGAAGCCGAAGCGCGGTTCCGACGCGTGTTCCTTCCCCCCCCTTCCCCCCCCCCCCCCTCCTCTCTCTCGCTGAAACCTCCCCTTCTCTGGCGAGCAACCAGGTGGCCCAGAGCGACTCGCTCGAGGAGGCCGAGAACTCGGAGTGAGTCCACAAACGGGCATCCGCGGGCGCGCGCGCCGATCCAGTCTGGCCGCGCCGCCGGTCCGGTCGGCCACGCGCGATGGGAGACGACGACGGACTGCGCTGACCAACTTCTCCGCCTACGTCGTCTCTCCATCTTCGCCACCGCAGAGACTCGCTCGCCCGGTTGGGGTCGCTCACCCGTTGAGCCCGGCCGAGAGATCGTCGTCGCGAGGGGAGGAAGATGGAGGGCGAGACACGGCGAGGGCGGGGGACGGGCCAAAACACGGACTTGTATTACGACCTTTTTGCTCTGACGATGATGACTGCTGTCTGTTTGGTGTGTGTTTGTGTGTGTGTGTGTGTGTCTGTGTGGCCATGTGAGCCTGAACGCACGACGTGGCCTGGGGAGAGTGGCCAGAGCGTGGAAGGGTGCAAGCATGGCCAGCGAGCGAGAAAGGAAGCCTCCCGCTCGCGGCCTTCTTTGCGAACCCCAAACGTCCACTCCTACTCCCTTCTCTCCTCCCCCCCCCTCCCCCTCTCCCCCTTCCCTCTTCCCCTCTCGTCGCTACCACCATGGCCCCCAAAGCTGCCGCTGCCGCCGCTCCCAAGGGCACCGCTGCCGCTGCTGCCGCTGCCCCGAAGGGCGAGAAGAAGACCAAGGTCGAGCGCGACGAGATGGTCGCCCGGCCGGACCAGGCGGCGTACCAGGCCGAGCAGGATGGGTTCCGGGCCGAGATTGACGTTCTCCAGGCGCAGATCGTGAGTGGCCGTAGGCAGAGGGGAGGGGGTGGCCAGCGAGCAAGCGGACAGGCTGGGGCGCGTGTGGCCCGAGCCATGTCGATGTCGTCGACCGACACACGCGCGCGCGTGTGTGTGTGTGTGTGCTCGCTCGCGCATGCCCCGTGCACGCCCCCCGTCTCTCGTCGCCTCGATCGGTCTCCGGCTCGCGTGGGCTGACCTCTCCCCCTTCTCCTCGACGGCTCCCCAGAACGAGATCAAGGGCAAGATCTCGCTCGCGACCAACTCGCCCGACTCGTCCGCCAACGGCTCGGCGTCGCGCCGGACCGAGCTCAAGGCTGAGCTCGACGGTCTCCGTGGCCAGCAGGGCGACGCCAAGGCCAAGCGCGGCAAGCTCCTCGATGAGCTCAAGCGCGTCCGGGAGGACATCCAGAAGAAGGTGAGTGCTCGGTCGTTGGGCTGGAGCACGAGGGGGAGGGGGGGGGGGGGGGGGGGGAAGGGGGACCGTCCGACTGACTGTCGTACGACGACGCGCGCATGCACCGCGCACCACAGGTGAAGGACCTCCAGGCTGCCAAGTCGAAGCACTCGTTCCGGTCCGTTGAGGAGGTCGACACCCAGATCAAGTGAGTGTCGGTTCACGGCTGGCTGCTGGCCATTCTCAGATGCTCATCTTCCGTCTTCTCTCCCCCCCCCCCCCCCCCCCCCCCCCCCAAACCCCTTCCATTAGGACCCTTGAGAAGCAGGTCGAGTCTGGCTCGCTCACCATCGCCGCCGAGAAGCGGGCGCTCAACGAGATCACCGTCCTGAAGCGGTCCCGCAAGAACGTCGAGTCGTTCGGGGACGTCCAGACTTCGATCGACGCCGACAAGGCTCGCGCCGACGCCCTCTCGACCCAGCTTGACGACCCTCAGCTCAAGGCCGTCGGAGAGCGGTTCGACGCGATCAAGATTGAGCTTGGAGCGATCCAGGCCGAGGGCGACGTCCTCTACGCTCAGCGCAACGCCCTCTTTGAGCAGCGTCGCGAGCTTTCGGCCAAGCTCGACGACGTTTGGTCCCGCAAGAAGGAGAGCTCTTCCAAGTACAAGGAGGCCCAGGTACATGACCCAGGGGCTCGTCTGGTTGCTTGCTTTTATCATCGTACTTTTGACTGACTGACTGTCTCTCATCCCTTCCGAACAGGACCTCTACTGGACCAAGGTCACGGAGTGAGCAGCCCTCCCACACAACGACAACGCCACCCCCCCCCCCCTTCCCCTTCCAAGCGCTGACCCCTTCTTCTCTCACTTCCCCAGGGACCGCGCGCGCAAGGCCGAGAAGTTCAAGGCCGACCGCAAGGCCGCCGACGACGCCAAGCGGCTCGAGACGGCGACCAAGCTCCTCGACGACGCCAAGGTCCCTGCCTTCCAGGCTGAGATCGAGGACTGCACGACCATCATCAACTTCCTCTCCGGCACGTCGACGGCCACTCCGGCCTTGGTCTCGCAGCCCCTGTACGAGAAGAAGGCCGTCGCTGGCGTCCAGAAGCTCGAGGGCCGCAAGGTCGACAGCTCGGACCTCGAGGGCCTCGTGATCCGCAAGAAGAAGGGCGACGACGACGAGGACCTCTTCGGCGGCTTCTCCAAGAAGAACAAGGGCGGCAACGCGAAGAAGGGTTCCTCGGGCGTCTCCACGCCCAAATCGACGGCGACCCCTCCGGCAGAGAAGGCCCCTGACGCCAAGCTCAACCTGCCCTTCTCCATCCTCTCCTCCATCCTCGCCCTCTCGATCCCGCCTCCGGTCTCGAGTGCGGACGTTGCGCGCACGATTGAAAACCTCAAGACCAAGAAGGCCTGGTTCGAGGGCAACCAGGCCGTCCGGACGCGCGAGAACATTGCCAAGGCCGAGAAGGAGATTGCCCGGCTTGAGGGTGGGTGCCCCAAACTAAACCTCTTATCCCTTCCGCTAAGGAGGCGGCCTGTTTGATTGACTCTCTCCCCCCCCCCCCCCCCTCCCCCTCCTCTCTTTCACTTTTCCACAGGTAGCTCGCCCTCCGGGGACTCCGCCCTGCTCGAGGCTGAAACGGATGGCGTCAAGGAGCCCGCTCCGACGCCTGGCTCTTCGAAGGATGCCCCGGCCATTGAGGGCGACGTCCTCCCTGTCTCGCCGCATACAACGGAGGACCAGGACCCCAAGGGTGCCGAGGAGGTTGAGGAGCTCGACACCGTGCTCGAGAAGGCGGCTTCGACCGAGGATGCCTGAGAGGGAGGTCGAGGCGGCTTTTCTCTCTCTCTCACACTTGTCTTTTTTCTGCCTATCTCCCTCCCTCCATGTCTTCT